>OZ020120.1:15479564-17979564 GCA_963971155.1 Anthrax anthrax
TTCATTTCGCCTGATATTTTAGAGGAAATTGAGAAAACATTGCTGGAACACGAGATTTTTCATATATTATCGATACTGGCCGTTTGTACCATTGAAATGTAAGTAAAACCACTGGAACGCTTTATTTTATCAAGATTCTTCATTTCGCCTGATATTTTAGAGGAAATTGAGAAAAACACGGCTGGAACACGAGATTTTTCAAATATTCTCGAAACTGACCGTTTGTACCAGTGAAATGTAAATAAAACCATTGGAACGCTATATTTTTCCAAGATTCTTCATTTCGCCTGATATTTCAGAGGAAATTGAGAGAAAATTGCTGGAACACGAGATTTTTCAAATATTCCCGATACTGGCCGTTTGTACCATTGAAATGTAAGTAAAACCACTGGAACGTCTTATTTTTCCAAGATTCTTCATTTCGCCTGATATTTTAGAGGAAATTGAGAAAACATTGCTGGAACACGAGATTTTTCATATATTATCGATACTGGCCGTTTGTACCATTGAAATGTAAGTAAAACCACTGGAACGCTTTATTTTATCAAGATTCTTCATTTCGCCTGATATTTTAGAGGAAATTGAGAAAACACGGCTGGAACACGAGATTTTTCAAATATTCTCGAAACTGACCGTTTGTACCAGTGAAATGTAAATAAAACCATTGGAACGCTATATTTTTCCAAGATTCTTCATTTCGCCTGATATTTCAGAGGAAATTGAGAAAACATTGCTGGAACACGAGATTTTTCATATATTATCGATACTGGCCGTTTGTACCATTGAAATGTAAGTAAAACTACTGGAACGTCTTATATTTCCAAGATTCTTCATTTCGCCTTATATTTCTGAGGAAATTGAGAAAAAACTACTGGAACACGAGATTTTTCAAATATTCTCGAAACTGACCGTTTGTACCAGTGAAATGTAAATAAAACCATTGGAACGCTATATTTTTCCAAGATTCTTCATTTCGCCTGATATTTTAGAGGAAATTGAGAAAACATTGCTGGAACACGAGATTTTTCATATATTATCGATACTGGCCGTTTGTACCATTGAAATGTAAGTAAAACCACTGGAACGCTTTATTTTATCAAGATTCTTCATTTCGCCTGATATTTTAGAGGAAATTGAGAAAACACGGCTGGAACACGAGATTTTTCAAATATTCTCGAAACTGACCGTTTGTACCAGTGAAATGTAAATAAAACCATTGGAACGCTATATTTTTCCAAGATTCTTCATTTCGCCTGATATTTCAGAGGAAATTGAGAGAAAATTGCTGGAACACGAGATTTTTCAAATATTCCCGATACTGGCCGTTTGTACCATTGAAATGTAAGTAAAACCACTGGAACGTCTTATTTTTCCAAGATTCTTCATTTCGCCTGATATTTCAGAGGAAATTGAGAAAAAAATTGCTGGAACACGAGATTTTTCGAATATTCTCGATACTGGCCGTTTGTACCAGTGAAATGTAAGAAAAACCACTAGAACGCTTTATTTTATCAAGATTCTTCATTTCGCCTGATATTTTAGAGGAAATTGAGAAAAACACTGCTGGAACACGAGATTTTTCAAATATTCTCGATACTGGCCGTTTGTACCATTGAAATGTAAGTATAACCACTGGAACGTCTTATTTTTCCAAGATTCTTCATTTCGCCTGATATTTCAGAGGAAATTGAGAAAACACTGCTGGAACACGAGATTTTTCAAATATTCTCGATACTGGCCGTTTGTACCAGTGAAATGTAAGAAAAACCACTAGAACTCTTTATTTTATCAAGATTCTTCATTTCGCCTGATATTTTAGAGGAAATTGAGAAAACACTGCTGGAACACGAGATTTTTCGAATATTCTCGATACTGGCCGTTTGTACCAGTGAAATGTAAATAAAACCATTGGAACGCTATATTTTTCCAAGATTCTTCATTTCGCTTGATATTTTAGAGGAAATTGTGAAAACACTGCTGGAACACTAGATTTTTCAAATATTCTCGATACTGGCCGTTTGTACCATTGAGATGTAAGTAAAACCACTGGAACGTCTTATATTTCCAAGATTCTTCATTTCGCCTTATATTTCTGAGGAAATTGAGAAAAAACTACTGGAACACGAGATTTTTCAAATATTCTCCAAACTGGCCGTTTGTACCAGTGAAATGTAAGTAAAACCACTGGAACGCGTTATTTTATCAAGATTCTTCATTTCGCTTGATATTTTAGAGGAAATTGTGAAAACACTGCTGGAACACTAGATTTTTCAAATATTCTCGATACTGGCCGTTTGTACCATTGAAATGTAAGTAAAACCACTGGAACGCTTTATTTTATCAAGATTCTTCATTTCGCCTGATATTTTAGAGAAAATTGAGAAAAAACTACTGGAACACGAGATTTTTCGAATATTCTCGATACTGGCCGTTTGTACCAGTGAAATGTAAGAAAAACCACTAGAACGCTTTATTTTATCAAGATTCTTCATTTCGCCTGATATTTTAGAGGAAATTGAGAAAACACTGCTGGAACACGAGATTTTTCAAATATTCTCGATACTGGCCGTTTGTACCATTGAAATGTAAGTAAAACCACTGGAACGTCTTATTTTTCCAAGATTCTTCATTTCGCCTGATATTTCAGAGGAAATTGAGAAAAAATTGCTGGAACACGAGATTTTTCGAATATTCTCGATATTGGCCGTTTGTACCAGTGAAATGTAAGAAAAACCACTAGAACGCTTTATTTTATCAAGATTCTTCATTTCGCCTGATATTTTAGAGGAAATTGAGAAAACACTGCTGGAACACGAGATTTTTCAAATATTCTCGATACTGGCCGTTTGTACCATTGAAATGTAAGTAAAACCACTGGAACGTCTTATTTTTCCAAGATTCTTCATTTTGCCTGATATTTCAGAGGAAATTGAGAAAAAATTGCTGGAACACGAGATTTTTCGAATATTCTCGATACTGGCCGTTTGTACCAGTGAAATGTAAGAAAAACCACTAGAACGCTTTATTTTATCAAGATTCTTCATTTCGCCTGATATTTTACAGGAAATTGAGAAAACACTGCTGGAACACGAGATTTTTCAAATATTCTCGATACTGGCCGTTTGTACCATTGAAATGTAAGTAAAACCACTGGAACGTCTTATTTTTCCAAGATTCTTCATTTCGCCTGATATTTCAGAGGAAATTGAGAAAAAACTACTGGAACACGAGATTTTTCAAATATTCTCCAAACTGGCCGTTTGTACCAGTGAAATGTAAGTAAAACCACTGGAACGCTTTATTTTATCAAGATTCTTCATTTCGCTTGATATTTTAGAGGAAATTGTGAAAACACTGCTGGAACACTAGATTTTTTCAAATATTCTCGATACTGGCCGTTTGTACCATTGAAATGTAAGTAAAACCACTGGAACGTCTTATACTTCCAAGATTCTTCATTTCGCCTTATATTTCTGAGGAAATTGAGAAAAAACTACTGGAACACGAGATTTTTCAAATATTCTCCAAACTGGCCGTTTGTACCAGTGAAATGTAAGTAAAACCACTGGAACGCTTTATTTTATCAAGATTCTTCATTTCGCTTGATATTTTAGAGGAAATTGTGAAAACACTACTGGAACACTAGATTTTTCAAATATTCTCGATACTGGCCGTTTGTACCAGTGAAATGTAAGTATAACCACTGGAACGTCTTATTTTTCCAAGATTCTTCATTTCGCCTGATATTTTAGAGGAAATTGAAAAAACACTGCTGGAACACGAGATTCTTCAAATATTATCGATACTGGCCGTTTGTACCATTGAAATGTAAGTAAAACCACTGGAACGCCTTATTTTTCCAAGATTCTTCATTTCGCGTGATATACTAGAGGAAATTGGGAAAACACTGCTGGAACACTAGATTTTTCAAATATTCCTCGATACTGGCCGTTTGTACCATTGAAATGTAAGTAAAACCACTGGAACGCTTTATTTTATCAAGATTCTTCATTTCGCCTGATATTTTAGAGGAAATTGAGAAAACACTGCTGGAACACGAGATTTTTCAAATATTCTCGATACTGGCCGTTTGTACCATTGAAATGTAAGTAAAACCACTGGAACGTCTTATTTTTCCAAGATTCTTCATTTCGCCTGATATTTAAGAGGAAATTGAGAAAACACTGCTGGAACACGAGATTTTTCAAATATTATCGATACTGGCCGTTTGTACCAGTGAAATGTAAGAAAAACCACTAGAACGCTTTATTTTATCAAGATTCTTCATTTCGCCTGATGTTTTAGAGGAAATTGAGAAAACACTGCTGGAACACGAGATTTTTCGAATATTCTCGATACTGGCCGTTTGTACCAGTGAAATGTAAATAAAAACCATTGGAACGCTATATTTTTCCAAGATTCTTTATTTCGCCTGATATTTTAGAGGAAATTGAGAAAAAATTGCTGGAACACGAGATTTTTCAAATATTCTCGATACTGGCCGTTTGTACCAGTGAAAGGTAAATAAAACCATTGGAACGCTATATTTTTCCAAGATTCTTCATTTCGCCTGATATTTTAGAGGAAATTGAGAAAAAATTGCTGGAACACGAGATTTTTCGAATATTCTCGATACTGGCCGTTTGTACCAGTGAAATGTAAGAAAAACCACTAGAACGCTTTATTTTATCAAGATTCTTCATTTCGCCTGATATTTCAGAGGAAATTGAGAAAAAACTACTGGAACACGAGATTTTTCGAATATTCTCGATACTGGCCGTTTTGTACCAGTGAAATGTAAATAAAACCATTGGAACGCTATATTTTTCCAAGATTCTTCATTTCGCCTGATATTTTAGAGGAAATTGAGAAAAAATTGCTGGAACACGAGATTTTTCGAATATTCTCGATACTGGCCGTTTGTACCAGTGAAATGTAAGAAAAACCACTAGAACGCTTTATTTTATCAAGATTCTTCATTTCGCCTGATATTTCAGAGGAAATTGAGAAAACACTGCTGGAACACGAGATTTTTCAAATATTCTCGATACTGGCCGTTTGTACCATTGAAATGTAAGTAAAACCACTGGAACGCCTTATTTTTCCAAGATTCTTCATTTCGCCTGATATTTTAGAGGAAATTGAGAAAACACTGCTGGAACACGAGATTTTTCAAATATTCTCGATACTGGCCGTTTGTACCATTGAAATGTAAGTAAAACCACTGGAACGCTTTATTTTATCAAGATTCTTCATTTCGCCTGATATTTTAGAGGAAATTGTGAAAAAATTGCTGGAACACGAGATTTTTCGAATATTCTCGATACTGGCCGTTTGTACCAGTGAAATGTAAGTAAGACCACTGGAACGCTTTATTTTATCAAGATTCTTCATTTCGCCTGATATTTCAGAGGAAATTGAGAAAAAACTATTGGAACACGAGATTTTTCAGATATTCTCGAAACTGGCCGTTTGTACCAGTGAAATGTGAGTAAAACCACTGGAACGTCTTATATTTCCAAGATTCTTCATTTCGCCTGATATTTTAGAGGAAATTGAGAAAACACTGCTGGAACACGAGATTTTTCAAATATTATCGATACTGGCCGTTTGTACCATTGAAATGTAAGTAAAACCACTGGAACGCCTTATTTTTCCAAGATTCTTCATTTCGCGTGATATTTTAGAGGAAATTGGGAAAACACTGCTGGAACACTAGATTTTTCAAATATTCTCGGTACTGGCCGTTTGTACCATTGAAATGTAAGTAAAACCACTGGAACGTCTTATTTTTCCAAGATTCTTCATTTCGCCTGATATTTTAGAGGAAATTGAGAAAACACTGCTGGAACACGAGATTTTTCAAATATTCTCGATACTGGCCGTTTGTACCATTGAAATGTAAGTAAAACCACTGGAACGTCTTATTTTTCCAAGATTCTTCATTTCGCCTGATATTTAAGAGGAAATTGAGAAAACACTGCTGGAACACGAGATTTTTCAAATATTATCGATACTGGCCGTTTGTACCATTGAAATGTAAGTAAAACCACTGGAACGCCTTATTTTTCCAAGATTCTTCATTTCGCCTGATATTTTAGAGGAAATTGAGAAAACACTGCTGGAACACGAGATTTTTCAAATATTCTCGATACTGGCCGTTTGTACCAGTGAAATGTAAGTATAACCACTGGAACGTCTTATTTTTCCAAGATTCTTCATTTCGCCTGATATTTCAGAGGAAATTGAGAAAAAATTGCTGGAACACTAGATTTTTCGAATATTCTCGATACTGGCCGTTTGTACCAGTGAAATGTAAGTAAGACCACTGGAACGCTTTATTTTATCAAGATTCTTCATTTCGCCTGATATTTCAGAGGAAATTGAGAAAAAACTATTGGAACACGAGATTTTTCAGATATTCTCGAAACTGGCCGTTTGTACCAGTGAAATGTGAGTAAAACCACTGGAACGTCTTATATTTCCAAGATTCTTCATTTCGCCTTATATTTCTGAGGAAATTGAGAAAAAACTACTGGAACACGAGATTTTTCAAATATTTTCGAAACTGACCGTTTGTACCAGTGAAATGTAAGTAAAACCACTGGAACGTCTTATTTTTCAAAGATTCTTCATTTCGCCTGATATTTCAGAGGAAATTGAGAGAAAATTGCTGGAACACGAGATTTTTCATATATTATCGATACTGGCCGTTTTTACCATTGAAATGTAAGTAAAACCACTGGAACGCTTTATTTTATCAAGATTCTTCATTTCGCCTGATATTTTAGAGGAAATTGAGAAAACACTGCTGGAACACGAGATTTTTCAAATATTCTCGAAACTGACCGTTTGTACCAGTGAAATGTAAATAAAACCATTGGAACGCTATATTTTGCCAAGATTCTTCATTTCGCCTGATATTTTAGAGAAAATTGAGAAAAAATTGCTGGAACACGAGATTTTTCGAATATTCTCGATACTGGCCGTTTGTACCAGTGAAATGTAAGAAAAACCACTAGAACGCTTTATTTTTCAAAGATTCTTCATTTCGCCTGATATCTAAGAGGAAATTGAGAAAACACTGCTGGAACACGAGATTTTTCAAATATTCTCGATACTGGCCGTTTGTACCATTGAAATGTAAGTAAAACCACTGGAACGCCTTATTTTTCCAAGATTCTTCATTTCGCCTGATATTTTAGAGGAAATTGAGAAAACACTGCTGGAACACGAGATTTTTCAAATATTATCGATACTGGCCGTTTGTACCATTGAAATGTAAGTAAAACCACTGGAACGCCTTATTTTTCCAAGATTCTTCATTTCGCGTGATATTTTAGAGGAAATTGGGAAAACACTGCTGGAACACGAGATTTTTCAAATATTCTCGATACTGGCCGTTTGTACCATTGAAATGTAAGTAAAACCACTGGAACGCTTTATTTTATCAAGATTCTTCATTTCGCCTGATATTTTAGAGGAAATTGAGAAAACACTGCTGGAACACGAGATTTTTCAAATATTCTCGATACTAGCCGTTTGTACCAGTGAAATGTAAGTAAAACCACTGGAACGCTTTATTTTATCAAGATTCTTCATTTCGCTTGATATTTTAGAGGAAATTGTGAAAACACTGCTGGAACACGAGATTTTTCAAATATTCTCGATACTGGCCGTTTGTACCATTGAAATGTAAGAAAAACCACTAGAACGCTTTATTTTTCAAAGATTCTTCATTTCGCCTGATATTTAAGAGGAAATTGAGAAAACACTGCTGGAACACGAGATTTTTCAAATATTATCGATACTGGCCGTTTGTACCATTGAAATGTAAGTAAAACCACTGGAACGCCTTATTTTTCCAAGATTCTTCATTTCGCGTGATATTTTAGAGGAAATTGGGAAAACACTGCTGGAACACGAGATTTTTCAAATATTCTCGATACTGGCCGTTTGTACCATTGAAATGTAAGTAAAACCACTGGAACGCTTTATTTTATCAAGATTCTTCATTTCGCCTGATATTTTAGAGGAAATTGAGAAAACACTGCTGGAACACGAGATTTTTCAAATATTCTCGATACTGGCCGTTTGTACCATTGAAATGTAAGTAAAACCACTGGAACGTCTTATTTTTCCAAGATTCTTCATTTCGCCTGATATTTCAGAGGAAATTGAGAAAAAATTGCTGGAACACGAGATTTTTCGAATATTCTCGATACTAGCCGTTTGTACCAGTGAAATGTAAGTAAAACCACTGGAACGCTTTATTTTATCAAGATTCTTCATTTCGCTTGATATTTTAGAGGAAATAGTGAAAACACTGCTGGAACACGAGATTTTTCAAATATTCTCGATACTGGCCGTTTGTACCATTGAAATGTAAGTAAAACCACTGGAACGTCTTATTTTTCCAAGATTCTTCATTTCGCCTGATATTTAAGAGGAAATTGAGAAAACACTGCTGGAACACGAGATTTTTCAAATATTCTCGATACTGGCCGTTTGTACCATTGAAATGTAAGTAAAACCACTGGAACGCCTTATTTTTCCAAGATTCTTCATTTCGCCTGATATTTCAGAGGAAATTGAGAAAAAATTGCTGGAACACGAGATTTTTCGAATATTCTCGATACTGGCCGTTTGTACCAGTGAAATGTAAGAAAAACCACTAGAACGCTTTATTTTATCAAGATTCTTCATTTCGCCTGATATTTCAGAGGAAATTGAGAAAACACTACTGGAACACGAGATTTTTCAAATATTATCGATACTGGCCGTTTGTACCATTGAAATGTAAGTAAAACCACTGGAACGCCTTATTTTTCCAAGATTCTTCATTTCGCCTGATATTTTAGAGGAAATTGAGAAAAAATTGCTGGAACGCGAGATTTTTCGAATATTCTCGATACTGGCCGTTTGTACCAGTGAAATGTAAGAAAAACCACTAGAACGCTTTATTTTATCAAGATTCTTCATTTCGCCTGATATTTCAGAGGAAATTGAGAAAACACTGCTGGAACACGAGATTTTTCAAATATTCTCGATACTGGCCGTTTGTACCATTGAAATGTAAGTAAAACCACTGGAACGCCTTATTTTTCCAAGATTCTTCATTTCGCCTGATATTTTAGAGGAAATTGAGAAAACACTGCTGGAACACGAGATTTTTCAAATATTCTCGATACTGGCCGTTTGTACCAGTGAAATGTAAGTATAACCACTGGAACGCCTTATTTTTCCAAGATTCTTCATTTCGCCTGATATTTTAGATGAAATTGAGAAAACACTGCTGGAACACGAGATTTTTCAAATATTATCGATACTGGCCGTTTGTACCATTGAAATGTAAGTAAAACCACTGGAACGTCTTATTTTTCCAAGATTCTTCATTTCGCCTGATATTTCATAGGAAATTGAGAAAAAACTACTGGAACACGAGATTTTTCAGATATTCTCGAAACTGGCCGTTTGTACCAGTGAAATGTAAGTAAAACCACTGGAACGTCATATTTTTCAAAATTTCTTCATTTCGCCTTATATTTCTGAGGAAATTGAGAAAAAACTACTGGAACACGAGATTTTTCAAATATTCTCGAAACTGACCGTTTGTACCAGTGAAATGTAAATAAAACCATTGGAACGCTATATTTTTCCAAGATTCTTCATTTCGCCTGATATTTTAGAGGAAATTGAGAAAAAATTGCTGGAACACGAGATTTTTCGAATATTCTCGATACTGGCCGTTTGTACCAGTGAAATGTAAGAAAAACCACTAGAACGCTTTATTTTTCAAAGATTCTTCATTTCGCCTGATATTTCAGAGGAAATTGTGAAAAAACTACTGGAACACGAGATTTTTCAGATATTCTCGAAACTGGCCGTTTGTACCAGTGAAATGTGAGTAAAACCACTGGAACGTCTTATATTTCCAAGATTCTTCATTTCGCCTTATATTTCTGAGGAAATTGAGAAAAAACTACTGGACCACGAGATTTTTCAAATATTCTCGAAACTGACCGTTTGTACCAGTGAAATGTAAATAAAACCATTGGAACGCTATATTTTTCCAAGATTCTTCATTTCGCCTGATATTTTAGAGGAAATTGAGAAAACATTGCTGGAACACGAGATTTTTCATATATTATCGATACTGGCCGTTTGTACCATTGAAATGTAAGTAAAACCACTGGAACGCCTTATTTTTCCAAGATTCTTCATTTCGCGTGATATTTTAGAGGAAATTGAGAAAACACTGCTGGAACACGAGATTTTTCAAATATTCTCGATACTGGCCGTTTGTACCAGTGAAATGTAAGTATAACCACTGGAACGTCTTATTTTTCCAAGATTCTTCATTTCGCCTGATATTTTAGAGGAAATTGAGAAAAAATTGCTGGAACACGAGATTTTTCGAATATTCTCGATACTGGCCGTTTGTACCAGTGAAATGTAAGAAAAGCCACTAGAACGCTTTATTTTTCAAAGATTCTTCATTTAGCCTGATATTTCAGAGGAAATTGAGAAAAAACTACTGGAACACGAGATTTTTCAGATATTCTCGAAACTGGCCGTTTGTACCAGTGAAATGTGAGTAAAACCACTGGAACGTCTTATATTTCCAAGATTCTTCATTTCGCCTTATATTTCTGAGGAAATTGAGATAAAACTACTGGAACACGAGATTTTTCAAATATTCTCGAAACTGACCGTTTGTACCAGTGAAATGTAAATAAAACCATTGGAACGCTATATTTTTCCAAGATTCTTCATTTCGCCTGATATTTTAGAGGAAATTGAGAAAACATTGCTGGAACACGAGATTTTTCATATATTATCGATACTGGCCGTTTGTACCATTGAAATGTAAGTAAAACCACTGGAACGCTTTATTTTATCAAGATTCTTCATTTCGCCTGATATTTTAGAGGAAATTGAGAAAACACTGCTGGAACACGAGATTTTTCAAATATTCTCGAAACTGACCGTTTGTACCAGTGAAATGTAAATAAAACCATTGGAACGCTATATTTTTCCAAGATTCTTCATTTCGCCTGATATTTCAGAGGAAATTGAGAGAAAATTGCTGGAACACGAGATTTTTCAAATATTCCCGATACTGGCCGTTTGTACCATTGAAATGTAAGTAAAACCACTGGAACGTCTTATTTTTCCAAGATTCTTCATTTCGCCTGATATTTCAGAGGAAATTGAGAAAAAATTGCTGGAACACGAGATTTTTCGAATATTCTCGATACTGGCCGTTTGTACCAGTGAAATGTAAGAAAAACCACTAGAACGCTTTATTTTATCAAGATTCTTCATTTCGCCTGATATTTTAGAGGAAATTGAGAAAACACTGCTGGAACACGAGATTTTTCAAATATTCTCGATACTGGCCGTTTGTACCATTGAAATGTAAGTAAAACCACTGGAACGTCTTATTTTTCCAAGATTCTTCATTTCGCCTGATATTTCAGAGGAAATTGAGAAAACACTGCTGGAACACGAGATTTTTCAAATATTCTCGATACTGGCCGTTTGTACCATTGAAATGTAAGAAAAACCACTAGAACTCTTTATTTTATCAAGATTCTTCATTTCGCCTGATATTTTAGAGGAAATTGAGAAAACACTGCTGGAACACGAGATTTTTCGAATATTCTCGATACTGGCCGTTTGTACCAGTGAAATGTAAATAAAACCATTGGAACGCTATATTTTTCCAAGATTCTTCATTTCGCCTGATATTTTAGAGGAAATTGAGAAAAAATTGCTGGAACACGAGATTTTTCGAATATTCTCGATACTGGCCGTTTGTACCAGTGAAATGTAAGAAAAACCACTAGAACGCTTTATTTTATCAAGATTCTTCATTTCGCCTGATATTTTAGAGGAAATTGAGAAAACACTGCTGGAACACGAGATTTTTCAAATATTCTCGATACTGGCCGTTTGTACCATTGAAATGTAAGTAAAACCACTGGAACGTCTTATTTTTCCAAGATTCTTCATTTCGCCTGATATTTCAGAGGAAATTGAGAAAAAACTACTGGAACACGAGATTTTTCAAATATTCTCCAAACTGGCCGTTTGTACCAGTGAAATGTAAGTAAAACCACTGGAACGCTTTATTTTATCAAGATTCTTCATTTCGCTTGATATTTTAGAGGAAATTGTGAAAACACTGCTGGAACACTAGATTTTTCAAATATTCTCGATACTGGCCGTTTGTACCATTGAAATGTAAGTAAAACCACTGGAACGTCTTATATTTCCAAGATTCTTCATTTCGCCTTATATTTCTGAGGAAATTGAGAAAAAACTACTGGAACACGAGATTTTTCAAATATTCTCCAAACTGGCCGTTTGTACCAGTGAAATGTAAGTAAAACCACTGGAACGCTTTATTTTATCAAGATTCTTCATTTCGCTTGATATTTTAGAGGAAATTGTGAAAACACTGCTGGAACACTAGATTTTTCAAATATTCTCGATACTGGCCGTTTGTACCATTGAAATGTAAGTAAAACCACTGGAACGTCTTATTTTATCAAGATTCTTCATTTCGCCTGATATTTTAGAGGAAATTGAGAAAAAACTACTGGAACACGAGATTTTTCGAATATTCTCGATACTGGCCGTTTGTACCAGTGAAATGTAAGAAAAACCACTAGAACGCTTTATTTTATCAAGATTCTTCATTTCGCCTGATATTTTAGAGGAAATTGAGAAAACACTGCTGGAACACGAGATTTTTCAAATATTCTCGATACTGGCCGTTTGTACCATTGAAATGTAAGTAAAACCACTGGAACGTCTTATTTTTCCAAGATTCTTCATTTCGCCTGATATTTCAGAGGAAATTGAGAAAAAATTGCTGGAACACGAGATTTTTCGAATATTCTCGATACTGGCCGTTTGTACCAGTGAAATGTAAGAAAAACCACTAGAACGCTTTATTTTATCAAGATTCTTCATTTCGCCTGATATTTTAGAGGAAATTGAGAAAACACTGCTGGAACACGAGATTTTTCAAATATTCTCGATACTGGCCGTTTGTACCATTGAAATGTAAGTAAAACCACTGGAACGTCTTATTTTTCCAAGATTCTTCATTTCGCCTGATATTTCAGAGGAAATTGAGAAAAAATTGCTGGAACACGAGATTTTTCGAATATTCTCGATACTGGCCGTTTGTACCAGTGAAATGTAAGAAAAACCACTAGAACGCTTTATTTTATCAAGATTCTTCATTTCGCCTGATATTTTAGAGGAAATTGAGAAAACACTGCTGGAACACGAGATTTTTCAAATATTCTCGATACTGGCCGTTTGTACCATTGAAATGTAAGTAAAACCACTGGAACGTCTTATTTTTCCAAGATTCTTCATTTCGCCTGATATTTCAGAGGAAATTGAGAAAACACTGCTGGAACACGAGATTTTTCAAATATTCTCGATACTGGCCGTTTGTACCAGTGAAATGTAAGAAAAACCACTAGAACGCTTTATTTTATCAAGATTCTTCATTTCGCCTGATATTTTAGAGGAAATTGAGAAAACACTGCTGGAACACGAGATTTTTCGAATATTCTCGATACTGGCCGTTTGTACCAGTGAAATGTAAATAAAACCATTGGAACGCTATATTTTTCCAAGATTCTTCATTTCGCCTGATATTTTAGAGGAAATTGAGAAAAAATTGCTGGAACACGAGATTTTTCGAATATTCTCGATACTGGCCGTTTGTACCAGTGAAATGTAAGAAAAACCACTAGAACGCTTTATTTTATCAAGATTCTTCATTTCGCCTGATATTTTAGAGGAAATTGAGAAAACTCTGCTGGAACACGAGATTTTTCAAATATTCTCGATACTGGCCGTTTGTACCATTGAAATGTAAGTAAAACCACTGGAACGTCTTATTTTTCCAAGATTCTTCATTTCGCCTGATATTTCAGAGGAAATTGAGAAAAAACTACTGGAACACGAGATTTTTCAAATATTCTCCAAACTGGCCGTTTGTACCAGTGAAATGTAAGTAAAACCACTGGAACGCTTTATTTTATCAAGATTCTTCATTTCGCTTGATATTTTAGAGGAAATTGTGAAAACACTGCTGGAACACTAGATTTTTCAAATATTCTCGATACTGGCCGTTTGTACCATTGAAATGTAAGTAAAACCACTGGAACGTCTTATATTTCCAAGATTCTTCATTTCGCCTTATATTTCTGAGGAAATTGAGAAAAAACTACTGGAACACGAGATTTTTCAAATATTCTCCAAACTGGCCGTTTGTACCAGTGAAATGTAAGTAAAACCACTGGAACGCCTTATTTTTCCAAGATTCTTCATTTCGCGTGATATTTTAGATGAAATTGAGAAAACACTGCTGGAACACGAGATTTTTCAAATATTATCGATACTGGCCGTTTGTACCATTGAAATGTAAGTAAAACCACTGGAACGCCTTATTTTTCCAAGATTCTTCATTTCGCGTGATATTTTAGATGAAATTGAGAAAACACTGCTGGCACACGAGATTTTTCAAATATTCTCGATACTGGCCGTTTGTACCAGTGAAATGTAAGAAAAACCACTAGAACGCTTTATTTTTCAAAGATTCTTCATTTCGCCTGATATTTTAGAGGAAATTGAGAAAACACTGCTGGAACACGAGATTTTTCAAATATTCTCGATACTGGCCGTTTGTACCATTGAAATGTAAGTAAAACCACTGGAACGCTTTATTTTATCAAGATTCTTCATTTCGCTTGATATTTTAGAGGAAATTGGGAAAAAACTGCTGGAACACGAGATTTTTCAAATATTCTCGATACTGGCCATTTGTACCAGTGAAATGTAAGTATAACCACTGGAACGTCTTATTTTTCCAAGATTCTTCATTTCGCCTGATATTTCAGAGGAAATTGAGAAAAAATTGCTGGAACACGAGATTTTTCGAATATTCTCGATACTGGCCGTTTGTACCAGTGAAATGTAAGAAAAACCACTAGAACGCTTTATTTTTCAAAGATTCTTCATTTCGCCTGATATTTCAGAGGAAATTGGGAAAACACTACTGGAACACGAGATTTTTCAGATATTCTCGAAACTGGCCGTTTGTACCAGTGAAATGTGAGTAAAACCACTGGAACGTCTTATATTTCCAAGATTCTTCATTTCGCCTTATATTTCTGAGGAAATTGAGAAAAAACTACTGGAACACGAGATTTTTCAAATATTCTCGAAACTGACCGTTTGTACCAGTGAAATGTAAATAAAACCATTGGAACGCTATATTTTTCCAAGATTCTTCATTTCGCCTGATATTTTAGAGGAAATTGAGAAAACACTGCTAGAACACGAGATTTTTCAAATATTCTCGATACTGGCCATTTGTACCATTGAAATGTAAGTAAAACCACTGGAACGCTTTATTTTATCAAGATTCTTCATTTCGCCTGATATTTTAGAGGAAATTGAGAAAACACTGCTGGAACACGAGATTTTTCAAATATTCTCGAAACTGACCGTTTGTACCAGTGAAATGTAAATAAAACCATTGGAACGCTATATTTTTCCAAGATTCTTCATTTCGCCTGATATTTTAGAAGAAATTGAGAAAAAATTGCTGGAACACGAGATTTTTCGAATATTCTCGATACTGGCCGTTTGTACCAGTGAAATGTAAGTAAAACCACTGGAACGTCTTATTTTTCAAAGATTCTTCATTTTGCCTGATATTTCAGAGGAAATTGAGAGTGTAAAGAATAACTAATTTTAATACAATTGTTTTCCTTAACTTTATTAATTGATATCTTACGTGAGAATGAATAATTTTACAAATGTGTCTGCTTTTTTATACTTTTGGATGGTGGGGAAATTAATAATGGCAATTCAACAATTAGTAGGGAAGTAAAGATTAGGTTTACTGTTAAGGAGAAGTATTGATGACTTATATTTAGTGTTATCGTGTGTTACAATTGATGATTTGTATTTAGTGTTATCGTGTGTTACAATTGATGATTTGTATTTAGTGTTATCGTGTGTTACATCCTCCCCCTCTAGCAGTGAAATAGTCCCTATGAACTAGCTAGTAATCAACTTCTTTTGTTTTTTGTGATTTAGATTGTTTTGGGCGTCCTCTTTTACGACCAGGATTCACAGGGGTTGGTAAATCTTTGGTGTCTCCTCTATAAGGTGTCAGCGATGATGTATGGAAGGTTCCGAGAGGGCTTGTTGGTGATTCGGCGGAAGCTACTTCGTAAGTGTTAGTCCCTGTCTTTGTAAGGACGGTATAAGGCCCATCACGTTTAGGTGTGAATTTCGACGTCCTCCCCCTAGCTGCGTTGGTCAGTGTGTGCGTTTTTAACCATACCTTATCTCCTGGATTATAGCAGATGTTTGGCCGACGTTTGGCATCGGTGTATATTTGATTACGTGTCTGCATTTTGTGTGTATTGGACCTAGCATCTTTTAGAACATCAGCTAGAAGTAACAGTTTAGGTGTCATTTGTGGCACATAATTTTCAGTTTCGACGATGACCCGGAGGTCGTTTGTCACATCATCTGGAGTTCGCAAGTCTCGTCCAAATGTCAAGTAAGCAGCGGAGTATCCTGTAGTTTCGCAGCGGCTTGTATTCATGGCGAATCGTATAGCTGGCAGCTTGAGCGACCAATTAGAGTGCTCGTTCCCCACAAGAATGGATAATTGAACCTTTAAGTCACGATTTTTCCGTTCAACAGGATTTGCCGCGGGATGGTAAACAGGTGTAAAACTTTGTTGTATTCCTAGACAAAATGTGAGATGCTGCATGACAGCTGCAATAAATTGTGTACCATTGTCGCTGATGATACGTCTTGGTAAGCCATATCGTAAAAAGATTTCGTTCAGCAATGTTGTAGCACAGTTCTCAGCAGTTGCTTCGTGTAACGCAAAAAGTTCTACCCATTTGCTTGCCGTGTCTTCAACGATTAATATCCATCGATAAGTATCCACTGAAACGGGTAATGGACCAAATAAGTCAACGGCCATGATTTCAAATCTTTGTCGGCTTGCAGTTGTTTGAAGTAACCCTGCAGGTTTGTAGTTTGGATTTTTGTATCTCTGACACTCAATACATTTAGTAATATACTTAGCGACATCTTGTCGCATACCGACCCAAAAATATCGTGAGATTATTCGATGGTATGTTCTGTCAATGCCATAATGGCCAGCAGTAGGTGCGTCATGATATTCTTTTAAAATTGTCATTCTTTCTTGCTTTGGAACTACTAGCATAGCATTTTCACTGTCGAATTCTGGTAAGTATTTATATAATACTCCACGGTTAAGAAGATAACCCATGTTTGACCACCTAACATATTTTTCTTCTGCCTCAATATTTTCCAAATCGTTTATAATGATTTTTAATTCGTCATCTTGTAGTTGTTGTTCTCTTATTTCATCGGCCCCTTTATGAGGCAAGTCAATTTCTGTAGCGCAGATTTCATAGGCTGCTTCGGTATGTTCTGGGCATACTGGTCGTGATAGACAATCAGCAACTACATTTGTTTTACCTGGAGCATAAAGAACTTCCAAATTATATGCTTGTAAGGTTAGTGCCCACCTGGCTAATCGACCAGATGGCGATTTGAGGCTCATTAGCCACTTCAAAGGCTGGTGATCAGTTATGATAGTTACAGCCGCGTCTTCGAGATATCCTCGGAATCTATTTACGGCCCAAACAATTGCGAGAGCTTCGCGTTCCATTGTTGAATAGTTTTTCTCTGCTTGAGTCAAGAATCTACTGGCATATTCGATAGGATGCTCATTCACCCCCTCCCCCTGGACCAAAACTGCTCCCAGGGCGTAACTGCTAGCATCAGTTTTTAGTATAAATGGTTGATTCATATCAGCCTGTTTTAATACAGGTTCTGAGGTTAATAACTCTTTAAGCTTGTTGAAAGCAACGTTTTGCTTTTCTTCCCACTTCCAAACAGCATTTTTCTTAGTGAGCATACTTAACGGTAGTGATATTTCAGCAAATTGCGGAATAAATCGTCTATACCAAGAACATGTTTGTAGGAATGAGATCATTTGTTTCAGATTTTTCGGCACAGGCCAGTTGAGTATAACATTCACTTTCTCTGGATTGGGTAGAATTCCATTCTGCGTTATTAAATGGCCCAGGTATTTTACTTCACTACAGCAAAATTTGCATTTATCTCTGTTAAGATTCAGCTTAAATATTTTCAGTCGATTGAAAACTTTGTTAAGATCTTCTATATGATCGTTAAAAGATTCTGATATTATGATTAAGTCATCAAGATACGCCAGTACACATGTGGTTGCTAGGCCAGCTTTGAATTTGTCGATCAACCTTTGAAATGTTGAGGGAGCATTACGTAGTCCGAATGGCATACGCTTAAAGCGGAAAGTACCGAATGGGGTTATGAATGAAGTTTTATCTTGATCAATGTCTGCTACTTTAATTTGCCAATAACCTGATTTAAGGTCTAAAGTTGACATAAATTTAGTGCTTTTAACATCTTGTAACAAATCATCCATTCGTGGTAATGGGTATCGATCTGGTATAGTGACTGAATTTAGTCGACGGTAATCGACACATACTCGTATTTTACCATCTTTCTTTGGTACCAGAACCACAGGGGCAGCCCATGCCGTTTCGCATTCTTCAATGATATCATCTTGAAGCATGATGTCTAGTTCATCTCTTAATTGCTTCTTTTTCCCAGGACTAAGACGGTAAGGAGGTACAGCGATGGGTTCATTTTTGCTTACATTAATAAAATGCTCAATGTATGGTGTATGTTCTTTATTATTTAAGAATATTTCTATATTTACATTCAATAATTTATTCAAATTTTCTCTTTGTAATTCATAAATATTTGCTGCTTCTTCTGGTCCGAGGCTGACATCAATACTCCTAAATTCAACATGTGTAGATGTTCGCGGAGGTGTCACCAAATTTGGAACTGCATCCCTAAATATATTATTGATTGCATGAGGTGAATAGTCCGATTGTTCACGACCTAGTATTCTTGGCGGAGTTTTTAAAATCTCTGGACTTTTCAACAAATTATCATATTCTTCCTCTGTATCAGCCATCTTGATGTCAGGATTAAATGGATCATATTCTAAAAATTTTGACACTTTGACTTTCTTGTTCGTTGTGTCAGCTGCAAATACTCTTGTAGTGGTTCTTGTGGGTGGGGTAGCTATTTTGTACAGCTTCCAGGGTAGCTTATTTTCACTTTCGTCGTCGTTCTTAGCTTTATTTAAGTATGACTGATGCCGTGTTGTACTAGTTGTCAGAATGGATTGAACTTCTTCATGTTTAATAAAACTATGCCATTTGTTTGGTTCATCAGCAAATCGCCATGATAGTTGAGGTAAATGTAATACAAGTGTTTTTTCCAGGAAATCCATACCCAACAGAGTGCGATTGTCCTCTGTTGTTGGTAATACTAATAATTCAATAACAAATATACGACCACCCAGTTCAATGTCGGTAATGGTGCTTAAACAATTCTGTTGTTTTCTTGAGCCATCAGCCAAAGTTACAGTGACATCAACTTGTAGGAAATTCACTCCTTTTTGTTTCATTTGTTCAGCCAATCGTTTGCCGGCGATACTAGTTCTAGCTGCAGTGTCTATGTATGCACATCCTTGAATTCCTGCAATTTTGATTGGTATGGTTGGAGGATTCTTCCCAAGTTTCACGATTGTTTCAGCTGCATGGAAATTGACGTGTAGTGGGGACTCACTTCTTCTTTCCTTACAGACAGGACAATTACTTCTGTAATAACCAATTTTTCCACATCCGTAACATGATATTGTAGTATCACAAGATTTTGTTTTTTCTTCAACTACGTTTTCTTGTTGGTTTTTATTTTCAGTTTTCTTATTTAGTCTTTTCCTGCATACTTCATATATGTGACCTCTAATTCCGCAATAATTGCATCGAATTTTCTTCTTTTTCGCTTCAGTATTCGAGTGGGTTTTTCCTCTTACTCCGTTATCAGTTTCAGAAGCTAATGCTTCGACGTGTCTTGCTTTTTCGAGCAAAGTTGCAAAAGATATTACTGATAAACGTGGTATTTTTTCTCTAATCTGTAGTTTCAGTAACCCGTAAACCATATCTAGTTGTGATTCTTCATCATGTTTGCTATTTTGAAACTGAGAGATAAGAGCTCTCTTTTTGCAAATGAAATCATCCGTTGATGTCTTGTCATCTTGCTTCTCGTGAAAAATATCAAGATAGATTTGATAATTAGGTTTCGCTGGTGCAAAAGCCGTCCTTATCAATGAGATGGCAACTTCGAATCTAGAAATTCCTTCTTTAACACCTTGCCACCAGGTTGAAGCAGTGTCGGTTAGTAATAGTGGAAGACCTTTGATTGCATCTGCGTCTGTGACATTTTCAATATTCTTATATATTGTTATTTTATTTATAAACTCTTCGACACTAGCATGGTCTCTTGTTCCGCTAAATCTTGCGCTACAATTAGTAAAGCTGCCATTGCGAACGGAACTCGTGACTGTTCCACCTGACGATGTTACTGTTTGCAATAATTTCGCAAATTGTTCTTCTGTCATTTGAACTGCCATGTTTGGGTTTATTCGCGGACTTCTTCTCACAGGTATTTTTGTTTTTTCCACGTTGAATTATGATTTTGGTTTTTTTTTTGTATTTATTTTAATTTATAAAAACAACACCAAAGAACGCGTTTTCAAATTATAAAATCAGAGGCTATGAAAATAACCGTTCAACTGATTATGATTAACCAATACTTAAAATATTATTTTATCGTTATATGTATGTATATACTTTTGTACAGACTATGCAAGTCAATATAGTTGACGTTGATAATCGTATACTCTTGTATATAAATATTGTTACAGGAACAAAGTTTTCTTTACTACAATAGAATTATTATTGGAACGAACATATATGTACAACCATACAGACAATACAGGCCAACAATTACTTTCGTAACGTTTACGAAAGTAATACATACAGGCCCACGTTTTCTTTACTACAATAGAATTATTATTGGAACGAACATATATGTACAACCATACAGACAATACAGGCCAACAATAATTAGCTCTGCTGATCGTGTATAACTGTACATAGATATAAGCACGAGCAACTTTCAAAAATATTAACTAGCAGAAATTGTACAGACAATACAAGCCAAAGGAATCAGCGTTGATTGTCGTATACAATTGCGTAGAGTTCTAAAAACACTTGACTTGATTGTCTTTATGCACACTTGTACAAACTATGCATGCCAATATTCTCAGCGTTGATAATTGTGTACAGTTATGCGTAAAGTTTTTTTTTTTTTTTCTCTAGATAAAACCGGTTACAACATAAAATATAATACGTGTATTACTACTGAATTATCGTAGTGTTGTTCTTATTAATTTATTATTATTTATTATATATATATATATATTTATTTTTATTTTTATTTTTTTTTGTGAGACTCGGCTCTTAGTTGGGCGTCAATGTAAAGAATAACTAATTTTAATACAATTGTTTTCCTTAACTTTATTAATTG
Organism: Anthrax anthrax; assembly: GCA_963971155.1. Lineage (NCBI taxonomy): Eukaryota > Metazoa > Arthropoda > Insecta > Diptera > Bombyliidae > Anthrax > Anthrax anthrax. The sequence continues at coordinate 15,501,150 of OZ020120.1, forward strand.
ATATCTTACGTGAGAATGAATAATTTTACAAATGTGTCTGCTTTTTTATACTTTTGGATGGTGGGGAAATTAATAATGGCAATTCAACAATTAGTAGGGAAGTAAAGATTAGGTTTACTGTTAAGGAGAAGTATTGATAACTTATATTTAGTGTTATCGTGTGTTACAATTGATGATTTGTATTTAGTGTTATCGTGTGTTACAATTGATGATTTGTATTTAGTGTTATCGTGTGTTACAAGAGAAAATTGCTGGAACACGAGATTTTTCAAATATTCTCGAAACTGGCCGCTTGTACCAGTGAAATGTAAGTAAAACCACTGGAACGCTATATTTCTCCAAGATTCTTCATTTCGCCTGATATTTCAGAGAAAATTGAGAAAAAACTACTGGAACACGAGATTTTTCAGATATTCTCGAAACTGGCCGTTTGTACCAGTGAAATGTAAGTAAAACCACTGGAACGTCTTATTTTTCAAAGATTCTTCATTTCGCCTGATATTTCAGAGGAAATTAAGAGAAAATTGCTGGAACACGAGATTTTTCAAATATTCTCGAAACTGGCCGTTTGTACCAGTGAAATGTAAGTAAAACCACTGGAACGTCTTATTTTTCCAAGATTCTTCATTTCGCCTGATATTTCAGAGGAAATTGAGAAAAAATTGCTGGAACACGAGATTTTTCAAATATTCTCGATACTGGCCGTTTGTACCATTGCAATGTAAGTAAAACCACTGGAACGCTTTATTTTATCAAAATTCTTCATTTCGCTTGATATTTTAGAGGAAATTGGGAAAAAACTGCTGGAACACGAGATTTTTCGAATATTCTCGAAACTGGCCGTTTGTACCAATGAAATGTAAGTAAAACCACTGGAACGCCTTATTTTTCCAAGATTCTTCATTTCGCCTGATATTTCAGAGGAATTTGAGAAAAAATTGCTGGAACACGAGATTTTTCGAATATTGTCGATACTAGCCGTTTGTACCAGTGAAATGTAAGTAAAACCACTGGAACGTCTTATTTTTCCAAGATTCTTCATTTCGCCTGATATTTTAGAGGAAATTGAGAAAACATTGCTGGAACACGAGATTTTTCGAATATTGTCGATACTGGCCGTTTGTACCATTCAAATGTAAGTAAAACCACTGGAACGCTTTATTTTATCAAGATTCTTCATTTCGCCTGATATTTTAGAGGAAATTGGGAAAACACTGCTGGAACGCGAGATTTTTCAAATATTCTCGATACTGGCCGTTTGTACCATTGAAATGTAAGTAAAACCACTGGAACGCCTTATTTTTCCAAGATTCTTCATTTCGCCTGATATTTTAGAGGAAATTGAGAAAACACTGCTGGAACACGAGATTTTTCAAATATTCTCGAAACTGGCCGTTTGTACCAGTGAAATGTAAGTAAAACCACTGAAACGTCTTATTTTTCCAAGATTCTTCATTTCGCCTGATATTTCAGAGGAAATTGAGAAAAAATTGCTGGAACACGAGATTTTTCGAATATTGTCGATACTAGCCGTTTGTACCAGTGAAATGTAAGTAAAACCACTGGAAAGTCTTATTTTTCCAAGATTCTTCATTTCGCCTGACATTTCAGAGGAAATTGAGAAAAAATTGCTGGAACACGAGATTTTTCGAATATTGTCGATACTGGCAGTTTGTACCATTCAAATGTAAGTAAAACCACAGGAACGCTTTATTTTATCAAGATTCTTCTTTTCGCTTGATATTTTAGAGGAAATTGGGAAAACACTGCTGGAACACTAGATTTTTCAAATATTCTCGATACTGGCCGTTTGTACCAATAAAATGTAAGTAAAACCACTGGAACGTCTTATTTGTCGAAAATTCTTCATTTCGCCTGATATTTCAGAGGAAATTGAGAAAAAATTCCTGAAACACGAGATTTTTCAAATATTCTCGAAACTGGCCCTTTGTACCAGTGAAATGTAAGTAAAACCACTGGAACGTCTTATTTTTCCAAGATTCTTCATTTCGCCTGATATTTCAGAGGAAATTGAGAAAAAATTGCTGGAACACGAGATTTTTCAAATATTCTCGATACTGGCCGTTTGTATCATTGAAATGTAAGTAAAACCACTGGAACGCTTTATTTTATCAAGATTCTTCATTTCGCTTGATATTTTAGAGGAAATTGGGAAAAAACTGCTGGAACACGAAATTTTTCGAATATTCTCGAAACTGGCCGTTTGTACCAATGAAATGTAAGTAAAACCACTGGAACGTCTTATTTTTCCAAGATTCTTCATTTCGCCTGATATTTCAGAGGAAATTGAGAAAAAACTACTGGAACACGAGATTTTTCAAATATTCTCGAAACTGGCCGTTTGTACCAGTGAAATGTAAGTAAAACCACTGGAACGTCTTATTTTTCCAAGATTCTTCATTTCGCCTGATATTTCAGAGGAAATTGAGAAAAAATTGCTGGAACACGAGATTTTTCGAATATTGTCGATACTAGCCGTTTGTACAAGTAATATGTAAGTCAAACCACTGGAACGCTTTATTTTTTAAAGATTCTTCATTTCGCCTGATATTTTAGAGGAAATTGAGACAACACAGCTGGAACACGAGATTTTTCGAATATTCTCGAAACTGGCCGTTTGTACCAATGATATGTAAGTAAAACCACTGGAACGTCTTATTTTTCCAAGATTCTTCATTTCGCCTGATATTTAAGAGGAAATTGAGAAAAAACTACTGGAACACGAGATTTTTCAAATATTCTCGAAACTGGCCGTTTGTACCAGTGAAATGTAAGTAAAACCACTGGAACGTCTTATTTTTCCAAGATTCTTCATTTCGCCTGATATTTTAGAGGAAATTGAGAAAACACTGCTGGAACACGAGATTTTTCGAATATTCTCGAAACTGGCCGTTTGTACCAATGAAATGTAAGTAAAACCACTGGAACGTCTTATTTTTCCAAGATTCTTCATTTCGCCTGATATTTAAGAGGAAATTGAGAAAAAACTACTGGAACACGAGATTTTTCAAATATTCTCGATACTGGCCGTTTGTACCATTGAAATGTAAGTAAAACCACTGGAACGCTTTATTTTATCAAGATTCTTCATTTCGCTTGATATTTTAGAGGAAATTGGGAAAACACTGCTGGAACACTAGATTTTTCAAATATTCTCGATAGTGGCCGTTTGTACCATTGATATGTAAGTAAAACCACTGGAACGCTTTATTTTATCAAGATTCTTCATTTCGCTTGATATTTTAGAGGAAATTGGGAAAAAACTGCTGGAACACGAGATTTTTCGAATATTCTCGAAACTGGCCGTTTGTACCAATGAAATGTAAGTAAAACCACTGGAACGTCTTATTTTTCCAAGATTCTTCATTTCGCCTGATATTTAAGAGGAAATTGAGAAAAAACTACTGGAACACGAGATTTTTCTAATATTCTCGAAACTGGCCGTTTGTACCAGTGAAATGTAAGTAAAACCACTGGAACGTCTTATTTTTCCAAGATTCTTCATTTCGCCTGATATTTCAGAGGAAATTGAGAAAAAATTGCTGGAACACGAGATTTTTCAAATATTCTCGATACTGGCCGTGTGTACCATTGAAATGTAAGTAAAACCACTGGAACGCTTTATTTTATCAAGATTCTTCATTTCGCTTGATATTTCAGAGGAAATTGAGAGAAAACTGCTGGAACACGAGATTTTTCAAATATTCTCGATACTGGCCGTTTGTACCATTGAAATGTAAGTAAAACCACTGGAACGCTTTATTTTATCAAGATTCTTCATTTCGCCTGATATTTTAGAGGAAATTGAGAAAACACTGCTGGAACACGAGATTTTTCAAATATTCTCGATACTGGCCGTTTGTACCATTGAAATGTAAGTAAAACCACTGGAACGTCTTATTTTATCAAGATTCTTCATTTCGCCTGATATTTTAGAGGAAATTGAGAAAACACTGCTGGAACACGAGATTTTTCAAATATTCTCGATACTGGCCGTTTGTACCATTGAAATGTAAGTAAAACCACTGGAACGCTTTATTTTTTCAAGATTCTTCATTTCGCCTGATATTTTAGAGGAAATTGAGAAAACACTGCTGGAACACGAGATTTTTCAAATATTCTCGATACTCACCGTTTGTACCATTGAAATGTAAGTAAAACCACTGGAACGCTTTATTTTTTAAGGATTCTTCATTTCGCCTGATATTTCAGAGGAAATTGAGAAAAAACTACTGGAACACGAGATTTTTCGAATATTCTCGATACTGGCCGTTTGTACCAATAAAATGTAAGTAAAACCACTGGAACGTCTTATTTGTCGAAAATTCTTCATTTCGCCTGATATTTCAGAGGAAATTCAGAAAAAACTACTGGAAGACGTAATTTTTCAAATGTTCACGGTACTGGCCGTTTGTACCATTGAAATGTAAGTAAAACCACTGGAACGCCTTATTTTTCCAAGATTCTTCATTTCGCCTGATATTTTAGAGGAAATTGAGAAAACACTGCTGGAACACGAGATTTTTCAAATATTCTCGATACTGGCCGTTTGTACCATTGAAATGTAAGTAAAACCACTGGAACGCTTTATTTTATCAAGATTCTTCATTTCGCTTGATATTTTAGAGGAAATTGGGAAAAAACTGCTGGAACACTAGATTTTTCAAATATTCTCGATACTGGCCGTTTGTACCATTGAAATGTAAGTAAAACCACTGGAACGCTTTATTTTATCAAGATTCTTCATTTCGCCTGATATTTTAGAGGAAATTGAGAAAACACTACTGGAACACGAGATTTTTCAAATATTCTCGATACTGGCCGTTTGTACCATTGAAATGTAAGTAAAACCACTGGAACGTCTTATTTTATCAAGATTCATCATTTCGCCTGATATTTTAGAGGAAATTGAGAAAACACTGCTGGAACACGAGATTTTTCAAATATTCTCGATACTGGCCGTTTGTACCATTGAAATGTAAGTAAAACCACTGGAACGCTTTATTTTTCCAAGATTCTTCATTTCGCCTGATATTTTAGAGGAAATTGAGAAAACACTGCTGGAACACGAGATTTTTCAAATATTCTCGATACTGGCCGTTTGTACCAGTGAAATGTAAGTAAAACCACTGAAACGTCTTATTTTTCCAAGATTCTTCATTTCGCCTGATATTTCAGAGGAAATTGAGAAAAAATTGCTGGAACACGAGATTTTTCGAATATTGTCGATACTAGCCGTTTGTACCAGTGAAATGTAAGTAAAACCACTGGAACGTCTTATTTTTCCAAGATTCTTCATTTCGCCTGACATTTCAGAGGAAATTGAGAAAACACTGCTGGAACACGAGATTTTTCGAATATTGTCGATACTGGCCGTTTGTACCATTCAAATGTAAGTAAAACCACAGGAACGCTTTATTTTATCAAGATTCTTCATTTCGCTTGATATTTTAGAGGAAATTGGGAAAACACTGCTGGAACACTAGATTTTTCAAATATTCTCGATACTGGCCGTTTGTACCAGTGAAATGTAAGTAAAACCACTGGAACGTCTTATTTTTCCAAGATTCTTCATTTCACCTGATATTTCAGAGGAAATTGAGAAAAAATTGCTGGAACACGAGATTTTTCAAATATTCTCGATACTGGCCGTTTGTACCATTGAAATGTAAGTAAAACCACTGGAACGCCTTATTTTTCCAAGATTCTTCATTTCGCCTGATATTTTAGAGGAAATTGAGAAAACACTGCTGGAACACGAGATTTTTCAAATATTCTCGATACTGGCCGTTTGTACCATTGAAATGTAAGTAAAACCACTGGAACGCTTTATTTTATCAAGATTCTTCATTTCGCTTGATATTTTAGAGGAAATTGGGAAAAAACTGCTGGAACACTAGATTTTTCAAATATTCTCGATACTGGCCGTTTGTACCATTGAAATGTAAGTAAAACCACTGGAACGCTTTATTTTATCAAGATTCTTCATTTCGCCTGATATTTTAGAGGAAATTGAGAAAACACTACTGGAACACGAGATTTTTCAAATATTCTCGGTACTGGCCGTTTGTACCATTGAAATGTAAGTAAAACCACTGGAACGTCTTATTTTATCAAGATTCTTCATTTCGCCTGATATTTTAGAGGAAATTGAGAAAACACTGCTGGAACACGAGATTTTTCAAATATTCTCGATACTGGCCGTTTGTACCAGTGAAATGTAAGTAAAACCACTGGAACGTCTTATTTTTCCAAGATTCTTCATTTCGCCTGATATTTCAGAGGAAATTGAGAAAAAATTCCTGAAACACGAGATTTTTCAAATATTCTCGAAACTGGCCCTTTGTACCAGTGAAATGTAAGTAAAACCACTGGAACGTCTTATTTTTCCAAGATTCTTCATTTCGCTTGATATTTCAGAGGAAATTGGGAAAACACTGCTGGAACACTAGATTTTTCAAATATTCTCGATACTGGCCGTTTGTACCAGTGAAATGTAAGTAAAACCACTGGAACGCTTTATTTTTTAAAGATTCTTCATTTCGCCTGATATTTTAGAGGAAATTGAGACAACACTGCTGGAACACGAGATTTTTCAAATATTCTTGAAACTGGCCCTTTGTACCAGTGAAATGTAAGTAAAACCACTGGAACGTCTTATTTTTCCAAGATTCTTCATTTCGCCTGATATTTCAGAGGAAATTGAGAGAAAACTGCTGGAACACGAGATTTTTCAAATATTCTCGATACTGGCCGTTTGTACCATTGAAATGTAAGTAAAACCACTGGAACGCTTTATTTTTCCAAGATTCTTCATTTCGCCTGATATTTTAGAGGAAATTGAGAAAACACTGCTGGAACACGAGATTTTTCAAATATTCTCGATACTGGCCGTTTGTACCATTGAAATGTAAGTAAAACCACTGGAACGCTTTATTTTATCAAGATTCTTCATTTCGCCTGATATTTTAGAGGAAATTGAGAAAACACTACTGGAACACGAGATTTTTCAAATATTCTCGATACTGGCCGTTTGTACCATTGAAATGTAAGTAAAACCACTGGAACGTCTTATTTTATCAAGATTCTTCATTTCGCCTGATATTTTAGAGGAAATTGAGAAAACACTGCTGGAACACGAGATTTTTCAAATATTCTCGATACTGGCCGTTTGTACCAGTGAAATGTAAGTAAAACCACTGGAACGTCTTATTTTTCCAAGATTCTTCATTTCGCCTGATATTTCAGAGGAAATTGAGAAAAAATTCCTGAAACACGAGATTTTTCAAATATTCTCGAAACTGGCCCTTTGTACCAGTGAAATGTAAGTAAAACCACTGGAACGTCTTATTTTTCCAAGATTCTTCATTTCGCCTGATATTTCAGAGGAAATTGAGAAAAAATTGCTGGAACACGAGATTTTTCGAATATTGTCGATACTAGCCGTTTGTACAAGTAATATGTATGTCAAACCACTGGAACGCTTTATTTTTTAAAGATTCTTCATTTCGCCTGATATTTTAGAGGAAATTGAGACAACACTGCTGGAACACGAGATTTTTCGAATATTCTCGAAACTGGCCGTTTGTACCAATGAAATGTAAGTAAAACCACTGGAACGTCTTATTTTTCCAAGATTCTTCATTTCGCCTGATATTTAAGAGGAAATTGAGAAAAAACTACTGGAACACGAGATTTTTCAAATATTCTCGAAACTGGCCGTTTGTACCAGTGAAATGTAAGTAAAACCACTGGAACGTCTTATTTTTCCAAGATTCTTCATTTCGCCTGATATTTTAGAGGAAATTGTGAAAACACTGCTGGAACACGAGATTTTTCGAATATTCTCGAAACTGGCCGTTTGTACCAATGAAATGTAAGTAAAACCACTGGAACGTCTTATTTTTCCAAGATTCTTCATTTCGCCTGATATTTAAGAGGAAATTGAGAAAAAACTACTGGAACACGAGATTTTTCAAATATTCTCGATACTGGCCGTTTGTACCATTGAAATGTAAGTAAAACCACTGGAACGCTTTATTTTATCAAGATTCTTCATTTCGCTTGATATTTTAGAGGAAATTGGGAAAACACTGCTGGAACACTAGATTTTTCAAATATTCTCGATAGTGGCCGTTTGTACCATTGAAATGTAAGTAAAACCACTGGAACGCTTTATTTTATCAAGATTCTTCATTTCGCCTGATATTTTAGAGGAAATTGGGAAAAAACTGCTGGAACACGAGATTTTTCGAATATTCTCGAAACTGGCCGTTTGTACCAATGAAATGTAAGTAAAACCACTGGAACGTCTTATTTTTCCAAGATTCTTCATTTCGCCTGATATTTAAGAGGAAATTGAGAAAAAACTACTGGAACACGAGATTTTTCAAATATTCTCGAAACTGGCCGTTTGTACCAGTGAAATGTAAGTAAAACCACTGGAACGTCTTATTTTTCCAAGATTCTTCATTTCGCCTGATATTTCAGAGGAAATTGAGAAAAAATTGCTGGAACACGAGATTTTTCAAATATTCTCGATACTGGCCGTTTGTACCATTGAAATGTAAGTAAAACCACTGGAACGCTTTATTTTATCAAGATTCTTCATTTCGCTTGATATTTTAGAGGAAATTGGGAAAAAACTGCTGGAACACGAGATTTTTCAAATATTCTCGATACTGGCCGTTTGTACCATTGAAATGTAAGTAAAACCACTGGAACGCTTTATTTTATCAAGATTCTTCATTTCGCCTGATATTTTAGAGGAAATTGAGAAAACACTGCTGGAACACGAGATTTTTCAAATATTCTCGATACTGGCCGTTTGTACCATTAAAATGTAAGTAAAACCACTGGAACGTCTTATTTTATCAAGATTCTTCATTTCGCCTGATATTTTAGAGGAAATTGAGAAAACACTGCTGGAACACGAGATTTTTCAAATATTCTCGATACTGGCCGTTTGTACCATTGAAATGTAAGTAAAACCACTGGAACGCTTTATTTTTCCAAGATTCTTCATTTCGCCTGATATTTTAGAGGAAATTGAGAAAACACTGCTGGAACACGAGATTTTTCAAATACTCTCGATACTCACCGTTTGTACCATTGAAATGTAAGTAAAACCACTGGAACGCTTTATTTTTTAAGGATTCTTCATTTCGCCTGATATTTCAGAGGAAATTGAGAAAAAACTACTGGAACACGAGATTTTTCAAATATTGTCGATACTGGCCGTTTGTACCAATAAATGTAAGTAAAACCACTGGAACGTCTTATTTGTCGAAAATTCTTCATTTCGCCTGATATTTTAGAGGAAATTGAGAAAACACTACTGGAACACGAGATTTTTCAAATATTCTCGATACTGGCCGTTTGTACCATTGAAATGTAAGTAAAACCACTGGAACGTCTTATTTTATCAAGATTCTTCATTTCGCCTGATATTTTAGAGGAAATTGAGAAAACACTGCTAGAACACGAGATTTTTCAAATATTCTCGAAACTGGCCCTTTGTACCAGTGAAATGTAAGTAAAACCACTGGAACGTCTTATTTTTTCAAGATTCTTCATTTCGCCTGATATTTTAGAGGAAATTGAGAAAACACTGCTGGAACACGAGATTTTTCAAATATTCTCGATACTCACCGTTTGTACCATTGAAATGTAAGTAAAACCACTGGAACGCTTTATTTTTTAAGGATTCTTCATTTCGCCTGATATTTCAGAGGAAATTGAGAAAAAACTACTGGAACACGAGATTTTTCGAATATTCTCGATACTGGCCGTTTGTACCAATAAAATGTAAGTAAAACCACTGGAACGTCTTATTTGTCGAAAATTCTTCATTTCGCCTGATATTTCAGAGGAAATTCAGAAAAAACTACTGGAAGACGTAATTTTTCAAATGTTCACGGTACTGGCCGTTTGTACCATTGAAATGTAAGTAAAACCACTGGAACGCCTTATTTTTCCAAGATTCTTCATTTCGCCTGATATTTTAGAGGAAATTGAGAAAACACTGCTGGAACACGAGATTTTTCAAATATTCTCGATACTGGCCGTTTGTACCATTGAAATGTAAGTAAAACCACTGGAACGCTTTATTTTTCCAAGATTCTTCATTTCGCCTGATATTTTAGAGGAAATTGAGAAAACACTGATGGAACACGAGATTTTTCAAATATTCTCGATACTCACCGTTTGTACCATTGAAATGTAAGTAAAACCACTGGAACGCTTTATTTTTTAAGGATTCTTCATTTCGCCTGATATTTCAGAGGAAATTGAGAAAAAACTACTGGAACACGAGATTTTTCGAATATTCTCGATACTGGCCGTTTGTACCAATAAAATGTAAGTAAAACCACAGGAACGTCTTATTTGTCGAAAATTCTTCATTTCGCCTGATATTTCAGAGGAAATTCAGAAAAAACTACTGGAAGACGGGATTTTTCAAATATTCACGGTACTGGCCGTTTGTACCAGTGAAATGTAAGTAAAACCACTGGGTCGTCTTATTTTTCCAAAATTCTTCATTTCGCCTGATATTTCAGAGGAAATTGAGAAAAAATTGCAGGAACACGAGATTTTTCGAATATTGTCGATACTAGCCGTTTGTACAGGTGATATGTAAGTAAAACCACTGGAACGCCTTATTTTTCCAAGATTCTTCATTTCGCCTGATATTTTTGAGGAAATTGAGAAAACACTGCTGGAACACGAGATTTTTCGAATATTCTCGATACTGGCCGTTTGTACCATTGAAATGTAAGTAAAACCACTGGAACGCTTTATTTTATCAAGATTCTTCATTTCGCCTGATATTTTAGAGGAAATTGAGAAAACACTGCTGGAACACGAGATTTTTCAAATATTCTCGATACTGGCCGTTTGTACCATTGAAATGTAAGTAAAACCACTGGAACGCTTTATTTTTGCAAGATTCTTCATTTCGCCTGATATGGTAGAGGAAATTGAGAAAACACTGCTGGAACACGAGATTTTTCAAATATTCTCGATACTGGCCGTTAGTACCATTGAAATGTAAGTAAAACCACTGGAACGCTTTATTTTTCCAAGATTCTTTATTTCGCCTGATATTTTAGAGGAAATTGAGAAAACACTGCTGGAACACGAGATTTTTCGAATATTCTCGATACTGGCCGTTTGTACCATTGAAATGTAAGTAAAACCACTGGAACGTCTTATTTTATCAAGATTCTTCATTTCGCCGGATATTTAAGAGGAAATTGAGAAAAAACTACTTGAACACGAGATTTTTCGAATATTCTCGAAACTGGCCGTTTGTACCAATGAAATGTAAGTAAAACCACTGGAACGTCTTATTTTTCCAAGATTCTTCATTTCGCCTGATATTTAAGAGGAAATTGAGAAAAAACTACTTGAACACGAGATTTTTCGAATATTCTCGAAACTGGCCGTTTGTACCATTGAAATGTAAGTAAAACAACTGGAACGTCTCATTTGTCGAAAATTCTTCATTTCGCCTGATATTTCAGAGGAAATTGAGAAAAAACTACTGGAACACGGGATATTTCAAATATTCTCGATACTGGCCGTTTGCACCATTGAAATGTAAGTAAAACCACTGGAACGCTATATTTTTCCAAGATTCTTCATTTCGCCTGATATTTTAGAGGAAATTGAGAATACACTGCTGGAACACGAGATTTTTCAAATATTCTCGATACTGGCCGTTTGTACCATTGAAATGTAAGTAAAACCACTGGAACGTCTTATTTTATCAAGATTCTTCATTTCGCCGGATATTTAAGAGGAAATTGAGAAAAAACTACTTGAACACGAGATTTTTCGAATATTCTCGAAACTGGCCGTTTGTACCAATGAAATGTAAGTAAAACCACTGGAACGTCTTATTTTTCCAAGATTCTTCATTTCGCCTGATATTTAAGAGGAAATTGAGAAAAAACTACTGGAACACGAGATTTTTCAAATATTCTCGAAACTGGCCGTTTGTACCAGTGAAATGTAAGTAAAACCACTGTAACGTCTTAGTTTTCCAAGATTCTTCTTTTCGCCTGATATTTCAGAAGAAATTGAGAAAAAATTGCTGGAACACGGGATTTGTCGAATATTCTCGATCGTGGCCGTTTGTACCATTGAAATGTAAGTAAAACCACTGGAACGCTTTATTTTTTAAAGATTCTTCATTTCGCCTGATATTTAAGGGGAAATTAAGAAAAAACTACTGGAACACGAGATTTTTCAAATATTCTCGAAACTGGCCGTTTGTACAAGTGAAATGTAAGTAAAACCACTGGAACGTTTTTTTTGTCGAAAATTCTTCATTTCGCCTGATATATCAGAGGAAATTGAGAAAAAACTACTGGAACACGGGATTTTTCAAATAACCACGGTACTGGCCGTTTGTACCATTGAAATGTAAGTAAAACCACTGGAACGTCTTATTTTTCCAAGATTCTTCATTTCGCCTGATGTTTTAGAGGAAATTGAGAAAACACTGCTGGAACACGAGATTTTTCAAATATTCTCGATACTGGCTTTTTGTACCATTGAAATGTAAGTAAAACCACTGGAACGCTTTATTTTATCAAGATTCTTCATTTCGCCTGATATTTTAGAGGAAATTGAGAAAACACTGCTGGAACACGAGATTTTTCAAATATTTTCGAAACTGGCCGTTTGTACCAGTGAAATGTAAGTAAAACCACTGGAACGTCTTATTTTTCCAAGATTCTTCATTTCGCCTGATATTTTAGAGGAAATTGAGAAAACACTGCTGGAACACGAGATTTTTCAAATATTCTCGATACTGGCCGTTTGTACCAGTGAAATGTAAGTAAAACCACTGGAACGTCTTATTTTTCCAAGATTCTTCATTTCGCCTGATATTTCAGAGGAAATTGAGAAAAACGTGCTGGAACACGAGATTTTTCGAATATTGTCGATACTAGCCGTTTGTACAAGTGATATGTAAGTAAAACCACTGGAACGCATTATTTTTTAAAGATTCTTCATTTCGCCTGATATTTTAGAGGAAATTGAGGAAACAGTGCTGGAACACGAGATTTTTCAAATGTTATCGATACTGGCCGTTTGTACCATTGAAATGTAAGTAAAACCACTGGAACGTCTTATATTTCCAAGATTCTTCATTTCGCCTGATATTTTAGAAGAAATTGAGAAAACACTGCTGGAACACGAGATTTTTCAAATATTCTCGAAACTGGCCGTTTGTACCATTGAAATGTATGTAAAACCACTGGAACGCCTTATTTTTCCAAGATTCTTCATTTCGCCTAATATTTTAGAGGAAACTAAGAAAAAATTACTGGAACACGGGATTTTTCAAATATTCACGGTACTGGCCATTTGTACCAATGAAATGTAAGTAAAACCACTGGAACGTCTCATTTGTCGAAAATTCTTCATTTCGCCTGATATTTCAGAGGAAATTGAGAAAAAACTACTGGAACACGGGATATTTCAAATATTCACGGTACTGGCCGTTTGTACCAGTGAAATGTAAGTAAAACCACTGGAACGTCTTATTTTTCCAAGATTCTTCATTTCGCCTTACATTTCTGAGGAAATTGAGAAAAAACTACTGGAACACGAGATTTTTCAAATATTCTCAAAACTGGCCGTTTGTACCAGTGAAATGTAAGTAAAACCACTGGAACGCTTTATTTTATCAAGATTCTTCATTTCGCCTGATATTTTAGAGGAAATTGAGAAAACACTGCTGGAACACGAGATTTTTCAAATATTCTCGATACTGGCCGTTTGTACCAGTGAAATGTAAGTAAAACCACTGGAACGTCTTATTTTTCCAAGATTCTTCATTTCGCCTGATATTTCAGAGGAAATTGAGAAAAACGTGCTGGAACACGAGATTTTTCGAATATTGTCGATACTAGCCGTTTGTACAAGTGATATGTAAGTAAAACCACTGGAACGCATTATTTTTTAAAGATTCTTCATTTCGCCTGATATTTTAGAGGAAATTGAGGAAACAGTGCTGGAACACGAGATTTTTCAAATGTTATCGATACTGGCCGTTTGTACCATTGAAATGTAAGTAAAACCACTGGAACGTCTTATATTTCCAAGATTCTTCATTTCGCCTGATATTTTAGAAGAAATTGAGAAAACACTGCTGGAACACGAGATTTTTCAAATATTCTCGAAACTGGCCGTTTGTACCATTGAAATGTATGTAAAACCACTGGAACGCCTTATTTTTCCAAGATTCTTCATTTCGCCTAATATTTTAGAGGAAACTAAGAAAAAATTACTGGAACACGGGATTTTTCAAATATTCACGGTACTGGCCATTTGTACCAATGAAATGTAAGTAAAACCACTGGAACGTCTCATTTGTCGAAAATTCTTCATTTCGCCTGATATTTCAGAGGAAATTGAGAAAAAACTACTGGAACACGGGATATTTCAAATATTCACGGTACTGGCCGTTTGTACCAGTGAAATGTAAGTAAAACCACTGGAACGTCTTATTTTTCCAAGATTCTTCATTTCGCCTTACATTTCTGAGGAAATTGAGAAAAAACTACTGGAACACGAGATTTTTCAAATATTCTCAAAACTGGCCGTTTGTACCAGTGAAATGTAAGTAAAACCACTGGAACGTCTTATTTTTCAAAGATTCTTCATTTCGCCTGATATTTTAGAGGAAATTGAGAAAACACTGCTGGAACACGAGATTTTTCAAATATTCTCGATACTCACCGTTTGTACCATTGAAATGTAAGTAAAACCACTGGAACGCTTTATTTTATCAAGCGACTCTCGAAAAAGATGCAAAAAATTTTTTGTTTTCATTGGATTATACTGAATTTTTTAAAACCGAGTTTCCATATATATTTTAAGTTTCAATACAAAGCCAATTTTTTAAAATTTGTTTTCCAGCGTTTGGTCATGATAGTTGCAATAATCGCTTGTTTCATTTCTCTTTATTATGTGGCATTTATATCAACTGCATTAAAAATGTTATAAATTTTATTGGGATACCAAGTGATTTGTATATAAAATCGATTATTTTACAAAGCAAGCCTAAATAGTAGCAGCCTTTAAATTCGTTTTGCTCTTAAATATGATTTTTATGACCTAAAACTAAAATTTTAAAAATACAAGGATGTTCAAAACGATTATTTTAGGTATTCTCTTTTTCATGCGACTCTCGAAAATGATGCAAAAAATTTTTTGTTTTCATTGGATTATACTGAATTTCTTAAAACCGAGTTTCCATACATATTTTAAGTTCCAATACAAAGCCAATTTTTTAAAATTTGTTTTCCAGCGTTTGGTCATGATAGTTGCAATAATCGCTTGTTTTGTTTCTCTTTATTATATGGCAGTCTTATGAACTAAATTTATATGTTTTATAGTTCACTGGGATATCAAGTGAATTTATTATAAGATCGATTGTTTTACAAAGCACACGTAAATAGTAGCAGCCTTTAAATTCGTTTTGCTATTAAATATGATTTTTATGACCTAAAACTAAAATTTTAAAAATACAAGGATGTTCAAAACGATTATTTTCGCTATTCTGTTATTCATGCGACTCTCGAAAAAGATGCAAAAAAATTTATGTTTTCATTGGATTATACTGAATTTTTTAAAACCGAGTTTCCATACATATTTTAAGTTCCAATACAAAGCCAATTTTTTAAAATTTGTTTTCCAGCGTTTGGTCATGATAGTTGCAATAATCGCTTGTTTCATTTCTCTTTATTATGTGGCATTTATATCAACTGCATTAAAAATGTTATAAATTTTATTGGGATACCAAGTGATTTGTATATAAAATCGATTATTTTACAAAGCACAGGTAAATAGTAGCAGCCTTTAAATTCGTTTTACTATTAAATTTAAAGTTTATGAACTAAAACTAAAATTTTAAAAATACAAGGATGTTCAAAACGATTATTTTAGTTATTCTCTTTTTCATGCGACTCTCGAAATAAATGACAAAAATTTTTTGTTTTCATTGGATTATACTGAATTTTTTAAAACCGAGTTTCCATACATATTTTAAGTTCCAATACAAAGCCAATTTTTTAAAATTTGTTTTCCAGCGTTTGGTCATGATAGTTGCAATAATCGCTTGTTTTGTTTCTCTTTATTATATGGCAGTCTTATGAACTAAATTTATATGTTTTATAGTTCACTGGGGTATCAAGTGAATTTATTATAAGATCGATTGTTTTACAAAGCACACGTAAATAGTAGCAGCCTTTAAATTCGTTTTGCTCTTAAATATGATTTTTATGACCTAAAACTAAAATTTTAAAAATACAAGGATGTTCAAAACGATTATTTTAGTTATTCTCTTTTTCATGCGACTCTCGAAAAAGATGCAAAAAATTTTTTGTTTTCATTGGATTATACTGAATTTTTTAAAACCGAGTTTCCATACATATTTTAAGTTCCAATACAAAGCCAATTTTTTAAAATTTGTTTTCCAGCGTTTGGTCATGATAGTTGCAATAATCGCTTGTTTCGTTTCTCTTTATTATGTGGCATTTATATCAACTGCATTAAAAATGTTATAAATTTTATTGGGATACCAAGTGATTTGTATATAAAATCGATTATTTTACAAAGCAAGCCTAAATAGTAGCAGCCTTTAAATTCGTTTTACTATTAAATTTAAAGTTTATGAACTAAAACTAAAATTTTAAAAATACAAGGATGTTCAAAACGATTATTTTAGTTATTCTCTTTTTCATGCGACTCTCGAAAAAGATGCAAAAAATTTTTTGTTTTCATTGGATTATACTGAATTTTTTAAAACCGAGTTTCCATATATATTTTAAGTTCCAATACATAGCCAATTTTTTAAAATTTGTTTTCCAGCGTTTGGTCATGATAGTTGCAATAATCGCTTGTTTCATTTCTCTTTATTATGTGGCAGTCTTATGAACTAAATTTATATGTTTTATAGTTCACTGGGGTATCAAGTGAATTTATCATAAGATCGATTGTTTTACAAAGCACACGTAAATAGTACAGCCTTTAAATTCGTTTTGCTCTTAAATATGATTTTTATGACCTAAAACTAAAATTTTAAAAATACAAGGATGTTCAAAACTATTATTTTCGCTATTCTGTTATTCATGCGACTCTCGAAAAAGATGCAAAAAATTTTTTGTTTTCATTGGATTATACTGAATTTCTTAAAACCGAGTTTCCATACATATTTTAAGTTCCAATACAAAGCCAATTTTTTAAAATTTGTTTTCATGATTTTGGTCATGATAGTTGCAATAATCGCTTGTTTTGTTTCTCTTTATTTTATGGCAGTCTTATGAACTAAATTTATATGTTTTATAGTTCACTGGGGTATCAAGTGAATTTATTATAAGATCGATTGTTTTACAAAGCACACGTAAATAGTACAGCCTTTAAATTCGTTTTGCTCTTAAATATGATTTTTATGACCTAAAACTAAAATTTTAAAAATACAAGGATGTTCAAAACGGTTATTATAGTTATTCTCTTTTTCATGCGACTATCGACAAAGATGCAAAAAATTTTTTGTTTTCATTGGATTATACTGAATTTTTTAAAACCGAGTTTCCATATATATTTTAAGTTCCAATACAAAGCCAATTTTTTAAAATTTGTTTTCCAGCGTTTGGTCATGATAGTTGCAATAATCGCTTGTTTTGTTTCTCTTTATTTTATGGCAGTCTTATGAACTAAATTTATATGTTTTATAGTTCACTGGGGTATCAAGTAAATTTATTATAAGATCGATTGTTTTACAAAGCACACGTAAATAGTAGCAGCCTTTAAATTCGTTTTGCTATTAAATATGATTTTTATGACCTAAAACTAAAATTTTAAAAATACAAGGATGTTCAAAACGATTATTTTCGCTATTCTGTTATTCATGCGACTCTCGAAAAAGATGCAAAAAAATTTATGTTTTCATTGGATTATACTGAATTTATAAAAACCTAGTGTCCATATATATTTTAAATTCCAATACAAATCCAATTTTTTAAAATTTGATTTCCACCATTTGGTCATGATAATTGCAATAATCGCTTGTTTCATTTCTCTTTATTATGTGGCATTTATATCAACTGCATTAAAAATGTTATAAATTTTATTGGGATACCAAGTGATTTGTATATAAAATCGATTATTTTACAAAGCAAGCCTAAATAGTAGCAGCCTTTAAATTCGTTTTACTATCAAATTAAAAGTTTATGAACTAAAACTAAAATTTTAAAAATACAAGGATGTTCAAAACGATTATTTTAGTTATTCTCTTTTTCATGCGACTCTAGAAAAAGATGCAAAAAATTTCTTGTTTTCATTGGATTATACTGAATTTTTTAAAACCGAGTTTCCATACATATTTTAAGTTCCAATACAAAGCCAATTTTTTAAAATTTGTTTTCCAGCGTTTGGTCATGATAGTTGCAATAATCGCTTGTTTTGTTTCTCTTTATTATATGGCAGTCTTATGAACTAAATTTATATGTTTTATAGTTCACTGGGGTATCAAGTGAATTTATTATAAGATCGATTGTGTTACAAAGCACACGTAAATAGTACAGCCTTTAAATTCGTTTTGCTCTTAAATATGATTTTTATGACCTAAAACTAAAATTTTAAAAATACAAGGATGTTCAAAACGATTATTTTAGTTATTCTCTTTTTCATGCGACTCTCGAAAAAGATGCAAAAAATTTTTTGTTTTCATTGGATTATACTGAATTTTTTAAAACCGAGTTTCCATACATATTTTAAGTTCCAATACAAAGCCAATTTTTTAAAATTTGTTTTCCAGCGTTTGGTCATGATAGTTGCAATAATCGCTTGTTTCATTTCTCTTTATTATGTGGCATTTATATCAACTGCATTAAAAATGTTATAAATTTTATTGGGATACCAAGTGATTTGTATATAAAATCGATTATTTTACAAAGCAAGCCTAAATAGTAGCAGCCTTTAAATTCGTTTTACTATTAAATTTAAAGTTTATGAACTAAAACTAAAATTTTAAAAATACAAGGATGTTCAAAACGATTATTTTAGTTATTCTCTTTTTCATGCGACTCTCGAAATAAATGACAAAAATTTTTTGTTTTCATTGGATTATACTGAATTTTTTAAAACCGAGTTTCCATACATATTTTAAGTTCCAATACAAAGCCAATTTTTTAAAATTTGTTTTCCAGCGTTTGGTCATGATAGTTGCAATAATCGCTTGTTTTGTTTCTCTTTATTATATGGCAGTCTTATGAACTAAATTTATATGTTTTATAGTTCACTGGGGTATCAAGTGAATTTATTATAAGATCGATTGTTTTACAAAGCACACGTAAATAGTAGCAGCCTTTAAATTCGTTTTGCTCTTAAATATGATTTTTATGACCTAAAACTAAAATTTTAAAAATACAAGGATGTTCAAAACGATTATTTTAGTTATTCTCTTTTTCATGCGACTCTCGAAAAAGATGCAAAAAATTTTTTGTTTTCATTGGATTATACTGAATTTTTTAAAACCGAGTTTCCATACATATTTTAAGTTCCAATACAAAGCCAATTTTTTAAAATTTGTTTTCCAGCGTTTGGTCATGATAGTTGCAATAATCGCTTGTTTCGTTTCTCTTTATTATGTGGCATTTATATCAACTGCATTAAAAATGTTATAAATTTTATTGGGATACCAAGTGATTTGTATATAAAATCGATTATTTTACAAAGCAAGCCTAAATAGTAGCAGCCTTTAAATTCGTTTTACTATTAAATTTAAAGTTTATGAACTAAAACTAAAATTTTAAAAATACAAGGATGTTCAAAACGATTATTTTAGTTATTCTTTTTTTCATGCGACTCTCGAAAAAGATGCAAAAAATTTTTTGTTTTCATTGGATTATACTGAATTTTTTAAAACCGAGTTTCCATATATATTTTAAGTTCCAATACAAAGCCAATTTTTTAAAATTTGTTTTCCAGCGTTTGGTCATGATAGTTGCAATAATCGCTTGTTTCATTTCTCTTTATTATGTGGCAGTCTTATGAACTAAATTTATATGTTTTATAGTTCACTGGGGTATCAAGTGAATTTATTATAAGATCGATTGTTTTACAAAGCACACGTAAATAGTACAGCCTTTAAATTCGTTTTGCTCTTAAATATGATTTTTATGACCTAAAACTAAAATTTTAAAAATACAAGGATGTTCAAAACGATTATTTTCGCTATTCTGTTATTCATGCGACTCTCGAAAAAGATGCAAAAAATTTTTTGTTTTCATTGGATTATACTGAATTTCTTAAAACCGAGTTTCCATACATATTTTAAGTTCCAATACAAAGCCAATTTTTTAAAATTTGTTTTCCAGCGTTTGGTCATGATAGTTGCAATAATCGCTTGTTTTGTTTCTCTTTATTTTATGGCAGTCTTATGAACTAAATTTATATGTTTTATAGTTCACTGGGGTATCAAGTGAATTTATTATAAGATCGATTGTTTTACAAAGCACACGTAAATAGTACAGCCTTTAAATTCGTTTTGCTCTTAAATATGATTTTTATGACCTAAAACTAAAATTTTAAAAATACAAGGATGTTCAAAACGATTATTTTCGCTATTCTGTTATTCATGCGACTCTCGAAAAAGATGCAAAAAATTTTTTGTTTTCATTGGATTATACTGAATTTCTTAAAACCGAGTTTCCATACATATTTTAAGTTCCAATACAAAGCCAATTTTTTAAAATTTGTTTTCCAGCGTTTGGTCATGATAGTTGCAATAATCGCTTGTTTTGTTTCTCTTTATTTTATGGCAGTCTTATGAACTAAATTTATATGTTTTATAGTTCACTGGGGTATCAAGTGAATTTATTATAAGATCGATTGTTTTACAAAGCACACGTAAATAGTACAGCCTTTAAATTCGTTTTGCTCTTAAATATGATTTTTATGACCTAAAACTAAAATTTTAAAAATACAAGGATGTTCAAAACGATTATTTTAGTTATTCTCTTTTTCATGCGACTCTCGAAAATGATGCAAAAAATTTTTTGTTTTCATTGGATTATACTGAATTTTTTAAAACCGAGTTTCCATATATATTTTAAGTTCCAATACAAAGCCAATTTTTTAAAATTTGTTTTCCAGCGTTTGGTCATGATAGTTGCAATAATCGCTTGTTTTGTTTCTCTTTATTTTATGGCAGTCTTATGAACTAAATTTATATGTTTTATAGTTCACTGGGGTATCAAGTGAATTTATTATAAGATCGATTGTTTTACAAAGCACACGTAAATAGTACAGCCTTTAAATTCGTTTTGCTCTTAAATATGATTTTTATGACCTAAAACTAAAATTTTAAAAATACAAGGATGTTCAAAACGATTATTTTAGTTATTCTCTTTTTCATGCGACTCTCGAAAAAGATGCAAAAAATTTTTTGTTTTCATTGGATTATACTGAATTTTTTAAAACCGAGTTTCCATATATATTTTAAGTTCCAATACAAAGCCAATTTTTTAAAATTTGTTTTCCAGCGTTTGGTCATGATAGTTGCAATAATCGCTTGTTTTGTTTCTCTTTATTTTATGGCAGTCTTATGAACTAAATTTATATGTTTTATAGTTCACTGGGGTATCAAGTGAATTTATTATAAGATCGATTGTTTTACAAAGCACACGTGAATAGTAGCAGCCTTTAAATTCGTTTTGCTCTTAAATATGATATTATGACCTAAAACTAAAATTTTAAAAATACAAGGATGTTCAAAACGATTATTTTAGTTATTCTCTTTTTCATTCGACTCTCGAAAAAGATGCAAAAAATTTCTTGTTTTCATTGGATTATACTGAATTTTTTAAAACCGAGTTTCCATATATATTTTAAGTTCCAATGCAAAGCCAATTTTTTAAAATTTGTTTTCCAGCGTTTGGTCATGATAGTTGCAATAATCGCTTGTTTTGTTTCTCTTTATTATATGGCAGTCTTATGAACTAAATTTATATGTTTTATAGTTCACTGGGGTATCAAGTGAATTTATTATAAGATCGATTGTTTTAAAAAGCACACGTGAATGGTAGCAGCCTTTAAATTCGTTTTGCTATTAAATATGATTTTTATGACCTGAAACTAAAATTTTAAAAATACAAGGATGTTCAAAACGATTATTTTCGCTATTCTGTTATTCATGCGACTCTCGAAAATGATGCAAAAAATTTTTTGTTTTCATTGGATTATACTGAATTTTTTAAAACCGAGTTTCCATACATATTTTAAGTTCCAATACAAAGCCAATTTTTTAAAATTTGTTTTCCAGCGTTTGGTCATGATAGTTGCAATAATCGCTTGTTTCATTTCTCTTTATTATGTGGCATTTATATCAACTGCATTAAAAATGTTATAAATTTTATTGGGATACCAAGTGATTTGTATATAAAATCGATTATTTTACAAAGCAAGCCTAAATAGTAGCAGCCTTTAAATTCGTTTTACTATTAAATTTAAAGTTTATGAACTAAAACTAAAATTTTAAAAATACAAGGATGTTCACAACGATCATTTTAGTTATTCTCTTTTTCATGCGACTCTCGAAAAAGATGCAAAAAATTTTTTGTTTTCATTGGATTATACTGAATTTTTTAAAACCGAGTTTCCATATATATTTTAAGTTCCAATACAAAGCCAATTTTTTAAAATTTGTTTTCCAGCGTTTGGTCATGATAGTTGCAATAATCGCTTGTTTTGTTTCTCTTTATTTTATGGCAGTCTTATGAACTAAATTTATATGTTTTATAGTTCACTGGGGTATCAAGTGAATTTATCATAAGATCGATTGTTTTACAAAGCACACGTAAATAGTAGCAGCCTTTAAATTCGTTTTACTATTAAATTTAAAGTTTATGAACTAAAACTAAAATTTTAAAAATACAAGGATGTTCACAACGATCATTTTAGTTATTCTCTTTTTCATGCGACTCTCGAAAAAGATGCAAAAAATTTTTTGTTTTCATTGGATTATACTGAATTTTTTAAAACCGAGTTTCCATACATATTTTAAGTTCCAATACAAAGCCAATTTTTTAAAATTTGTTTTCCAGCGTTTGGTCATGATAGTTGCAATAATCGCTTGTTTTGTTTCTCTTTATTTTATGGCAGTCTTATGAACTAAATTTATATGTTTTATAGTTCACTGGGGTATCAAGTGAATTTATTATAAGATCGATTGTTTTACAAAGCACACGTAAATAGTACAGCCTTTAAATTCGTTTTGCTCTTAAATATGATTTTTATGACCTAAAACTAAAATTTTAAAAATACAAGGATGTTCAAAACGATTATTTTAGTTATTCTCTTTTTCATTCGACTCTCGAAAAAGATGCAAAAAATTTTTTGTTTTCATTGGATTATACTGAATTTTTTTAAACCGAGTTTCCATATATATTTTAAGTTCCAATACAAAGCCAATTTTTTAAAATTTGTTTTCCAGCGTTTGGTCATGATAGTTGCAATAATCGCTTGTTTTGTTTCTCTTTATTATATGGCAGTCTTATGAACTAAATTTATATGTTTTAAAGTTCACTGGGGTATCAAGTGAATATATTATAAGATCGATTGTTTTAAAAAGCACACGTGAAAAGCCTTTAAATTCGTTTTGCTATTAAATATGATTTTTATGACCTGAAACTAAAATTTTAAAAATACAAGGATGTTCAAAACGATTATTTTCGCTATTCTGTTATTCATGCGACTCTCGAAAATGATGCAAAAAATTTTTTGTTTTCATTGGATTATACTGAATTTTTTAAAACCGAGTTTCCATACATATTTTAAGTTCCAATACAAAGCCATTTTTTTAAAATTTGTTTTCCAGCGATTGGTCATGATAGTTGCAATAATCGCTTGTTTTGTTTCTGTTTATTTTATGGCAGTCTTATGAACTAAATTTATATGTTTTATAGTTCACTGGGGTATCAAGTGAATTTATTATAAGATCGATTGTTTTAAAAAGCACACGTGAATAGTACAGCCTTTAAATTCGTTTTGCTTTTAAATATGATTTTTATGACCTAAAACTAAAATTTTAAAAATACAAGGATGTTCAAAACGATTATTTTAGTTATTCTCTTTTTCATGCGACTCTCGAAAAAGATGCAAAAAATTTTTTGTTTTCATTGGATTATACTGAATTTTTTAAAACCGAGTTTCCATACATATTTTAAGTTCCAATACAAAGCCAATTTTTTAAAATTTGTTTTCCAGCGTTTGGTCATGATAGTTGCAATAATCGCTTGTTTTGTTTCTCTTTATTTTATGGCAGTCTTATGAACTAAATTTATATGTTTTATAGTTCACTGGGGTATCAAGTGAATTTATTATAAGATCGATTGTTTTACAAAGCACACGTAAATAGTACAGCCTTTAAATTCGTTTTGCTCTTAAATATGATTTTTATGACCTAAAACTAAAATTTTAACAATACAAGGATGTTCAAAACGATTATTTTAGTTATTCTCTTTTACATTCGACTCTCGAAAAAGATGCAAAAAATTTTTTGTTTTCATTGGATTATACTGAATTTTTTAAAACCGAGTTTCGAAATTATTTTAAGTTCCAATACAAAGCCAATTTTTTAAAATTTGTTTTCCAGCGTTTGGTCATGATAGTTGCAATAATCGCTTGTTTTGTTTCTCTTTATTTTATGGCAACTTATGAACTAAATTTATATGTTTTATAGTTCACTGGGGTATCAAGTGAATTTATTATAAGATAAAAAGCACACGTGAATAGTAGCAGCCTTTAAATTCGTTTTGCTATTAAATATGATTTTTATGACCTGAAACTAAAATTTTAAAAATACAAGGATGTTCAATAGATTATTTTCGCTATTCTGTTATTCATGCGACTCTCGAAAAAGATGCAAAAAATTTTTTGTTTTCATTGGATTATACTGAATTTTTTAAAACCGAGTTTCCATATATATTTTAAGTTCCAATACAAAGCCAATTTTTTAAAATTTGTTTTCCAGCGTTTGGTCATGATAGTTGCAATAATCGCTTGTTTCATTTTTCTTTATTATGTGGCATTTATATCAACTGCATTAAAAATGTTATAAATTTTATTGGGATACCAAGTGATTTGTATATAAAATCGATTATTTTACAAAGCAAGCCTAAATAGTAGCAGCCTTTAAATTCGTTTTACTATTAAATTTAAAGTTTATGAACTAAAACTAAAATTTTAAAAATACAAGGATGTTCAAAACGATTATTTTAGTTATTCTCTTTTTCATGCGACTCTCGAAAAAGATGAAAAAAATTTTTTGTTTTCATTGGATTATACTGAATTTTTTAAAACCGAGTTTCCATACATATTTTAAGTTCCAATACAAAGCCAATTTTTTAAAATTTGTTTTCCAGCGTTTGGTCATGATAGTTGCAATAATCGCTTGTTTTGTTTCTCTTTATTTTATGGCAGTCTTATGAACTAAATTTATATGTTTTATAGTTCACTGGGGTATCAAGTGAATTTATTATAAGATCGATTGTTTTACAAAGCACACGTGAATAGTAGCAGCCTTTAAATTCGTTTTGCTCTTAAATATGATTTTTATGACCTAAAACTAAAATTTTAAAAATACAAGGATGTTCAAAACGATTATTTTAGTTATTCTCTTTTTCATTCGACTCTCGAAAAAGATGCAAAAAATTTTTTTGTTTTCATTGGATTATACTGAATTTTTTAAAACCGAGTTTCCATATATATTTTAAGTTCCAATACAAAGCCAATTTTTTAAAATTTGTTTTCCAGCGTTTGGTCATGATAGTTGCAATAATCGCTTGTTTCATTTCTCTATATTATGTGGCATTTATATCAACTGCATTAAAAATGTTATAAATTTTATTGGGATACCAAGTGATTTGTATATAAAATCGATTATTTTACAAAGCACGCCTAAATAGTAGCAGCCTTTAAATTCGTTTTACTATTAAATTTAATGTTTATGAACTAAAACTAAAATTTTAAAAATACAAGGATGTTCAAAACGATTATTTTCGCTATTCTCTTTTTCATGCGACTCTCGAAAAAGATGCAAAAAATTTTTTGTTTTCATTGGATTATACTGAATTTTTTAAAACCGAGTTTCCATATATATTTTAAATTCCAATACAAATCCAATTTTTTAAAATTTGGTTTCCACCATTTGGTCATGAAAGTTGCAATAATCGCTTGTTTCGTTTCTCTTTATTATATGGCATTTATATCAACTGCATTAAAAATGTTATAAATTGTATTGGGATACCAAGTGATTTGTATATAAAATCAATTATTTAACAAAGGACGCCTAAATAGTAGCAGCCTTTAAATTCGTTTTGCTCTTAAATATGATTTTTATGACCTAAAACTAAAATTTTAAAAATACAAGGATGTTCAAAACGATTATTTTAGTTATTCTCTTTTTCATGCGACTCTCGAAATAAATGAAAAAAATTTTTTGTTTTCATTGGATTATACTGAATTTTTTAAAACCGAGTTTCCATATATATTTTAAGTTCCAATACAAAGCCAATTTTTTAAAATTTGTTTTCCAGCGTTTGGTCATGATAGTTGCAATAATCGCTTGTTTCATTTCTCTTTATTATGTGGCATTTATATCAACTGCATTAAAAATGTTATAAATTTTATTGGGATACCAAGTGATTTGTATATAAAATCGATTATTTTACAAAGCAAGCCTAAATAGTAGCAGCCTTTAAATTCGTTTTACTATTAAATTTAAAGTTTATGAACTAAAACTAAAATTTTAAAAATACAAGGATGTTCAAAACGATTATTTTAGTTATTCTCTTTTTCATTCGACTCTCGAAAAAGATGCAAACAATTTTTTGTTTTCATTGGATTATACTGAATTTTTTAAAACCGAGTTTCCATACATATTTTAAGTTCCAATACAAAACCAAATTTTTTAAAATTTGTTTTCCAGCGTTTGGTCATGATAGTTGCAATAATCGCTTGTTTTGTTTCTGTTTATTTTATGGCAGTCTTATGAACTAAATTTATATGTTTTATAGTTCACTGGGGTATCAAGTGAATTTATTATAAGATCGATTGTTTTAAAAAGCACACGTGAATAGTACAGCCTTTAAATTCGTTTTGCTCTTAAATATGATTTTTATGACCTAAAACTAAAATTTTAACAATACAAGGATGTTCAAAACGATTATTTTAGTTATTCGCTTTTACATTCGACTCTCGAAAAAGATGCAAAAAATTTTTTGTTTTCATTGGATTATACTGAATTTTTTAAAACCGAGTTTCGAAATTATTTTAAGTTCCAATACAAAGCCAATTTTTTAAAATTTGTTTTCCAGCGTTTGGTCATGATAGTTGCAATAATCGCTTGTTTTGTTTCTCTTTATTTTATGGCAACTTATGAACTAAATTTATATGTTTTATAGTTCACTGGGGTATCAAGTGAATTTATTATAAGATAAAAAGCACACGTGAATAGTAGCAGCCTTTAAATTCGTTTTGCTATTAAATATGATTTTTATGACCTGAAACTAAAATTTTAAAAATACAAGGATGTTCAATAGATTATTTTAGTTATTCTCTTTTTCATGCGACTCTCGAAAAAGATGCAAAAAATTTTTTGTTTTCATTGGATTATACTGAATTTTTTAAAACCGAGTTTCCATATATATTTTAAGTTCCAATACAAAGCCAATTTTTTAAAATTTGTTTTCCAGCGTTTGGTCATGATAGTTGCAATAATCGCTTGTTTCATTTCTCTTTATTATGTGGCATTTATATCAACTGCATTAAAAATGTTATAAATTTTATTGGGATACCAAGTGATTTGTATATAAAATCGATTATTTTACAAAGCAAGCCTAAATAGTAGCAGCCTTTAAATTCGTTTTACTATTAAATTTAAAGTTTATGAACTAAAACTAAAATTTTAAAAATACAAGGATGTTCAAAACGATTATTTTAGTTATTCTCTTTTTCATGCGACTCTCGAAAAAGATGAAAAAAATTTTTTGTTTTCATTGGATTATACTGAATTTTTTAAAACCGAGTTTCCATACATATTTTAAGTTCCAATACAAAGCCAATTTTTTAAAATTTGTTTTCCAGCGTTTGGTCATGATAGTTGCAATAATCGCTTGTTTTGTTTCTCTTTATTTTATGGCAGTCTTATGAACTAAATTTATATGTTTTATAGTTCACTGGGGTATCAAGTGAATTTATTATAAGATCGATTGTTTTACAAAGCACACGTGAATAGTAGCAGCCTTTAAATTCGTTTTGCTCTTAAATATGATTTTTATGACCTAAAACTAAAATTTTAAAAATACAAGGATGTTCAAAACGATTATTTTAGTTATTCTCTTTTTCATTCGACTCTCGAAAAAGATGCAAAAAATTTTTTGTTTTCATTGGATTATACTGAATTTTTTAAAACCGAGTTTCCATAAATATTTTAAGTTCCAATACAAAGCCAATTTTTTAAAATTTGTTTTCCAGCGTTTGGTCATGATAGTTGCAATAATCGCTTGTTTCATTTCTCTTTATTATATGGCATTTATATCAACTGCATTAAAAATGTTATAAATTTTATTGGGATACCAAGTGATTTGTATATAAAATCGATTATTTTACAAAGCACGCCTAAATAGTAGCAGCCTTTAAATTCGTTTTACTATTAAATTTAATGTTTATGAACTAAAACTAAAATTTTAAAAATACAAGGATGTTCAAAACGATTATTTTCGCTATTCTCTTTTTCATGCGACTCTCGAAAAAGATGCAAAAAATTTTTTGTTTTCATTGGATTATACTGAATTTTTTAAAACCGAGTTTCCATATATATTTTAAATTCCAATACAAATCCAATTTTTTAAAATTTGGTTTCCACCATTTGGTCATGAAAGTTGCAATAATCGCTTGTTTCGTTTCTCTTTATTATATGGCATTTATATCAACTGCATTAAAAATGTTATAAATTGTATTGGGATACCAAGTGATTTGTATATAAAATCAATTATTTAACAAAGGACGCCTAAATAGTAGCAGCCTTTAAATTCGTTTTGCTCTTAAATATGATTTTTATGACCTAAAACTAAAATTTTAAAAATACAAGGATGTTCAAAACGATTATTTTAGTTATTCTCTTTTTCATGCGACTCTCGAAATAAATGAAAAAAATTTTTTGTTTTCATTGGATTATACTGAATTTTTTAAAACCGAGTTTCCATACATATTTTAAGTTCCAATACAAAGCCAATTTTTTAAAATTTGTTTTCCAGCGTTTGGTCATGATAGTTGCAATAATCGCTTGTTTTGTTTCTCTTTATTTTATGGCAGTCTTATGAACTAAATTTATATGTTTTATAGTTCACTGGGGTATCAAGTGAATTTATTATAAGATCGATTGTTTTACAAAGCACACGTAAATAGTACAGCCTTTAAATTCGTTTTGCTCTTAAATATGATTTTTATGACCTAAAACTAAAATTTTAAAAATACAAGGATGTTCAAAACGATTATTTTAGTTATTCTCTTTTTCATTCGACTCTCGAAAAAGATGCAAAAAAATTTTTGTTTTCATTGGATTATACTGAATTTTTTAAAACCGAGTTTCCATATATATTTTAAGTTCCAATACAAAGCCAATTTTTTAAAATTTGTTTTCCAGCGTTTGGTCATGATAGTTGCAATAATCGCTTGTTTCATTTCTCTTTATTATGTGGCAATTATATCAACTGCATTAAAAATGTTATAAATTTTATTGGGATACCAAGTGATTTGTATATAAAATCGATTATTTTACAAAGCAAGCCTAAATAGTAGCAGCCTTTAAATTCGTTTTACTATTAAATTTAAAGTTTATGAACTAAAACTAAAATTTTAAAAATACAAGGATGTTCAAAACGATTATTTTAGTTATTCTCTTTTTCATGCGACTCTCGAAAAAGATGCAAAAAATTTTTTGTTTTCATTGGATTATACTGAATTTTTTAAAACCGAGTTTCCATACATATTTTAAGTTCCAATACAAAACCAAATTTTTTAAAATTTGTTTTCCAGCGTTTGGTCATGATAGTTGCAATAATCGCTTGTTTTGTTTCTCTTTATTTTATGGCAGTTTTATGAACTAAATTTATATGTTTTATAGTTCACTTGGGTATCAAGTGAATTTATTATAAGATCAATTGTTTTACAAAGCACACGTGAATAGTAGCAGCCTTTAAATTCGTTTTGCTCTTAAATATGATTTTTATGACCTAAAACTAAAATTTTAAAAATACAAGGATGTTCAAAACGATTATTTTAGTTATTCTCTTTTTCATTCGACTCTCGAAAAAGATGCAAACAATTTTTTGTTTTCATTGGATTATACTGAATTTTTTAAAACCGAGTTTTCATATATATTTTAAGTTCCAATACAAAGCCAATTTTTTAAAATTTGTTTTCCAGCGTTTGGTCATGATAGTTGCAATAATCGCTTGTTTTGTTTCTCTTTATTATATGGCAGTCTTATGAACTAAATTTATATGTTTTATAGTTCACTGGGGTATCAAGTGAATTTATTATAAGATCGATTGTTTTAAAAAGCACACGTGAATAGTAGCAGCCTTTAAATTCGTTTTGCTATTAAATATGATTTTTATGACCTGAAACTAAAATTTTAAAAATACAAGGATGTTCAAAACGATTATTTTAGTTATTCTCTTTTTCATGCGACTCTCGAAATAAATGAAAAAAATTTTTTGTTTTCATTGGATTATACTGAATTTTTTAAAACCGAGTTTCCATACATATTTTAAGTTCCAATACAAAGCCAATTTTTTAAAATTTGTTTTCCAGCGTTTGGTCATGATAGTTGCAATAATCGCTTGTTTTGTTTCTCTTTATTTTATGGCAGTCTTATGAACTAAATTTATATGTTTTATAGTTCACTGGGGTATCAAGTGAATTTATTATAAGATCGATTGTTATACAAAGCACACGTAAATAGTACAGCCTTTAAATCCGTTTTGCTCTTAAATATGATTTTTATGACCTAAAACTAAAATTTTAAAAATACAAGGATGTTCAAAACGATTATTTTAGTTATTCTCTTTTTCATGCGACTCTCGAAAAAGATGCAAAAAATTTTTTGTTTTCATTGGATTATACTGAATTTTTTAAAACCGAGTTTCCATATATATTTTAAGTTCCAATACAAAGCCAATTTTTTAAAATTTGTTTTCCAGCGTTTGGTCATGATAGTTGCAATAATCGCTTGTTTCATTTCTCTTTATTATATGGCAGTCTTATGAACTAAATTTATATGTTTTATAGTTCACTGGGGTATCAAGTGAATTTATTATAAGATCGATTGTTTTACAAAGCACACGTAAATAGTACAGCCTTTAAATTCGTTTTGCTCTTAAATATGATTTTTATGACCTAAAACTAAAATTTTAAAAATACAAGGATGTTCAAAACGATTATTTTAGTTATTCTCTTTTTCATTCGACTCTCGAAAAAGATGCAAAAAATTTTTTGTTTTCATTGGATTATACTGAATTTTTTAAAACCGAGTTTCCATATATATTTTAAGTTCCAATACAAAGCCAATTTTTTAAAATTTGTTTTCCAGCGTTTGGTCATGATAGTTGCAATAATCGCTTGTTTTGTTTCTCTTTATTTTATGGCAGTCTTATGAACTAAATTTATATGTTTTATAGTTCACTGGGGTATCAAGTGAATTTATTATAAGATCGATTGTTTTAAAAAGCACACGTGAAAAGCCTTTAAATTCGTTTTGCTATTAAATATGATTTTTATGACCTGAAACTAAAATTTTAAAAATACAAGGATGTTCAAAACGATTATTTTCGCTATTCTGTTATTCATGCGACTCTCGAAAATGATGCAAAAAATTTTTTGTTTTCATTGGATTATACTGAATTTTTTAAAACCGAGTTTCCATACATATTTTAAGTTCCAATACAAAGCCAATTTTTTAAAATTTGTTTTCCAGCGTTTGGTCATGATAGTTGCAATAATCGCTTGTTTTGTTTCTCTTTATTATATGGCAGTCTTATGAACTAAATTTATATGTTTTATAGTTCACTGGGGTATCAAGTGAATTTATTATAAGATCGATTGTTTTAAAAAGCACACGTGAATAGTACAGCCTTTAAATTCGTTTTGCTTTTAAATATGATTTTTATGACCTAAAACTAAAATTTTAAAAATACAAGGATGTTCAAAACGATTATTTTAGTTATTCTCTTTTTCATGCGACTCTCGAAAAAGATGCAAAAAATTTTTTGTTTTCATTGGATTATACTGAATTTTGTACAACCGAGTTTCCATATATATTTTAAGTTCCAATACAAAGCCAATTTTTTAAAATTTGTTTTCCAGCGTTTGGTCATGATAGTTGCAATAATCGCTTGTTTCATTTCTCTTTATTATGTGGCATTTATATCAACTGCATTAAAAATGTTATAAATTTTATTGGGATACCAAGTGATTTGTATATAAAATCGATTATTTTACAAAGCAAGCCTAAATAGTAGCAGCCTTTAAATTCGTTTTACTATTAAATTTAAAGTTTATGAACTAAAACTAAAATTTTAAAAATACAAGGATGTTCAAAACGATTATTTTAGTTATTCTCTTTTTCATGCGACTCTCGAAAATGATGCAAAAAATTTTTTGTTTTCATTGGATTATACTGAATTTTTTAAAACCGAGTTTCCATACATATTTTAAGTTCCAATACAAAGCCAATTTTTTAAAATTTGTTTTCCAGCGTTTGGTCATGATAGTTGCAATAATCGCTTGTTTTGTTTCTCTTTATTATATGGCAGTCTTATGAACTAAATTTATATGTTTTATAGTTCACTGGGGTATCAAGTGAATTTATTATAAGATCAATTGTTTTACAAAGCACACGTAAATAGTAGCAGCCTTTAAATTCGTTTTGCTCTTAAATATGATTTTTATGACCTAAAACTAAACTTTTAAAAATACAAGGATGTTCAAAACGATTATTTTCGCTATTCTGTTATTCATGCGACTCTCGTAAAAGATGCAAAAAAATTTTTGTTTTCATTGGATTATACTGAATTTTTAAAAACCTAGTGTCCATATATATTTTAAATTCCAATACAAATCCAATTTTTAAAAATTTGATTTCCAGCGTTTGGTCATGATAGTTGCAATAATCGCTTGTTTCATTTCTCTTTATTATGTGGCATTTATATCAACTGCATTAAAAATGTTATAAATTTTATTGGGATACCAAGTGATTTGTATATAAAATCGATTATTTTACAAAGCAAGCCTAAAAAGTAGCAGCCTTTAAATTCGTTTTACTATTAAATTTAAAGTTTATGAACTAAAACTAAAATTTTAAAAATACAAGGATGTTCAAAACGATTATTTTAGTTATTCTCTTTTTCATGCGACTCTCGAAATAAATGAAAAAAATTTTTTGTTTTCATTGGATTATACTGAATTTTTTAAAACCGAGTTTCCATACATATTTTAAGTTCCAATACAAAGCCAATTTTTTAAAATTTGTTTTCCAGCGTTTGGTCATGATAGTTGCAATAATCGCTTGTTTTGTTTCTCTTTATTTTGTGACAGTCTTATGAACTAAATTTATATGTTTTATAGTTCACTGGGGTATCAAGTGAATTTATTATAAGATCGATTGTTATACAAAGCACACGTAAATAGTACAGCCTTTAAATTCGTTTTGCTCTTAAATATGATTTTTATGACCTAAAACTAAAATTTTAAAAATACAAGGATGTTCAAAACGATTATTTTAGTTATTCTCTTTTTCATGCGACTCTCGAAAAAGATGCAAAAAATTTTTTGTTTTCATTGGATTATACTGAATTTTTTAAAACCGAGTTTCCATACATATTTTAAGTTCCAATACAAAGCCAATTTTTTAAAATTTGTTTTCCAGCGTTTGGTCATGATAGTTGCAATAATCGCTTGTTTTATTTCTCTTTATTATGTGGCATTTATATCAACTGCATTAAAAATGTTATAAATTTTATTGGGATACCAAGTGATTTGTATATAAAATCGATTATTTTACAAAGCAAGCCTAAAAAGTAGCAGCCTTTAAATTCGTTTTACTATTAAATTTAAAGTTTATGAACTAAAACTAAAATTTTAAAAATACAAGGATGTTCAAAACGATTATTTTAGTTATTCTCTTTTTCATGCGACTCTCGAAATAAATGAAAAAAATTTTTTGTTTTCATTGGATTATACTGAATTTTTTAAAACCGAGTTTCCATACATATTTTAAGTTCCAATACAAAGCCAATTTTTTAAAATTTGTTTTCCAGCGTTTGGTCATGATAGTTGCAATAATCGCTTGTTTTGTTTCTCTTTATTTTATGGCAGTCTTATGAACTAAATTTATATGTTTTATAGTTCACTGGGGTATCAAGTGAATTTATTATAAGATCGATTGTTTTACAAAGCACACGTAAATAGTACAGCCTTTAAATTCGTTTTGCTCTTAAATATGATTTTTATGACCTAAAACTAAAATTTTAAAAATACAAGGATGTTCAAAACGATTATTTTAGTTATTCTCTTTTTCATTCGACTCTCGAAAAAGATGCAAAAAATTTTTTGTTTTCATTGGATTATACTGAATTTTTAAAAACCTAGTGTCCATATATATTTTAAATTCCAATACAAATCCAATTTTTAAAAATTTGATTTCCAGCGTTTGGTCATGATAGTTGCAATAATCGCTTGTTTCATTTCTCTTTATTATGTGGCATTTATATCAACTGCATTAAAAATGTTATAAATTTTATTGGGATACCAAGTGATTTGTATATAAAATCGATTATTTTACAAAGCAAGCCTAAAAAGTAGCAGCCTTTAAATTCGTTTTACTATTAAATTTAAAGTTTATGAACTAAAACTAAAATTTTAAAAATACAAGGATGTTCAAAACGATTATTTTAGTTATTCTCTTTTTCATGCGACTCTCGAAATAAATGAAAAAAATTTTTTGTTTTCATTGGATTATACTGAATTTTTTAAAACCGAGTTTCCATACATATTTTAAGTTCCAATACAAAGCCAATTTTTTAAAATTTGTTTTCCAGCGTTTGGTCATGATAGTTGCAATAATCGCTTGTTTTGTTTCTCTTTATTTTATGGCAGTCTTATGAACTAAATTTATATGTTTTATAGTTCACTGGGGTATCAAGTGAATTTATTATAAGATCGATTGTTTTACAAAGCACACGTAAATAGTACAGCCTTTAAATTCGTTTTGCTCTTAAATATGATTTTTATGACCTAAAACTAAAATTTTAAAAATACAAGGATGTTCAAAACGATTATTTTAGTTATTCTCTTTTTCATTCGACTCTCGAAAAAGATGCAAAAAATTTTTTGTTTTCATTGGATTATACTGAATTTTTAAAAACCTAGTGTCCATATATATTTTAAATTCCAATACAAATCCAATTTTTAAAAATTTGATTTCCAGCGTTTGGTCATGATAGTTGCAATAATCGCTTGTTTCATTTCTCTTTATTATGTGGCATTTATATCAACTGCATTAAAAATGTTATAAATTTTATTGGGATACCAAGTGATTTGTATATAAAATCGATTATTTTACAAAGCAAGCCTAAATAGTAGCAGCCTTTAAATTCGTTTTACTATTAAATTTAAAGTTTATGAACTAAAACTAAAATTTTAAAAATACAAGGATGTTCAAAACGATTATTTTAGTTATTCTCTTTTTCATGCGACTCTCGAAATAAATGAAAAAAATTTTTTGTTTTCAATGGATTATACTGAATTTTTTAAAACCGAGTGTCCATACATATTTTAAGTTCCAATACAAAGCCAATTTTTTAAAATTTGTTTTCCAGCGTTTGGTCATGATAGTTGCAATAATCGCTTGTTTTGTTTCTCTTTATTATATGGCAGTCTTATGAACTAAATTTATATGTTTTATTGTTCACTGGGGTATCAAGTGAATTTATTATAAGATCGATTGTTTTACAAAGCACACGTGAATAGTAGCAGCCTTTAAATTCGTTTTGCTATTAAATATGATTTTTATGACCTGAAACTAAAATTTTAAAAATACAAGGATGTTCAAAACGATTATTTTCGCTATTCTGTTATTCATGCGACTCTCGAAAATGATGCAAAAAATTTTTTGTTTTCATTGGATTATACTGAATTTTTTAAAACCGAGTTTCCATACATATTTTAAGTTCCAATACAAAGCCAATTTTTTAAAATTTGTTTTCCAGCGTTTGGTCATGATAGTTGCAATAATCGCTTGTTTTGTTTCTCTTTATTATATGGCAGTCTTATGAACTAAATTTATATGTTTTATAGTTCACTGGGGTATCAAGTGAATTTATTATAAGATCGATTGTTTTACAAAGCACACGTAAATAGTACAGCCTTTAAATTCGTTTTGCTCTTAAATATGATTTTCATGACCTGAAACTAAAATTTTAAAAATACAAGGATGTTCAAACGATTATTTTAGTTATTGTCTTTTTCATGCGACTCTCGAAAAAGATGAAAAAAATTTTTTGTTTTCATTGGATTATACTGAATTTTTTAAAACCGAGTTTCCATATATATTTTAAGTTCCAATACAAAGCCAATTTTTTAAAATTTGTTTTCCAGCGTTTGGTCATGATAGTTGCAATAATCGCTTGTTTCATTTCTCTTTATTATGTGGCATTTATATCAACTGCATTAAAAATGTTATAAATTCTATTGGGATACCATGTGATTTGTATATAAAATCGATTATTTTACAAAGCAAGCCTAAATAGTAGCAGCCTTTAAATTCGTTTTACTATTAAATTTAAAGTTCATGAACTAAAACTAAAATTTTAAAAATACAAGGATGTTCAAAACGATTATTTTCGCTATTCTGTTATTCATGCGACTCTCGAAAAAGATGCAAAAAAATTTTTGTTTTCATTTTTAAAAACCTAGTGTCCATATATATTTTAAATTCCAATACAAATCCAATTTTTTAAAATTTGATTTCCACCATTTGGTCATGAATAATTGCAATAATCGCTTGTTTCATTTCTCTTTATTATGTGGCATTTATATCAACTGCATTAAAAATGTTATAAATTTTATTGGGATACCAAGTGATTTGTATATAAAATCGATTATTTTACAAAGTAAGCCTAAATAGTAGCAGCCTTTAAATTCGTTTTACTATTAAATTTAAAGTTTATGAACTAAAACTAAAATTTTAAAAATACAAGGATGTTCAAAACGATTATTTTAGTTATTCTCTTTTTCATGCGACTCTCGAAATAAATGAAAAAAATTTTTTGTTTTCATTGGATTATACTGAATTTTTTAAAACCGAGTGTCCATACATATTTTAAGTTCCAATACAAAGCCAATTTTTTAAAATTTGTTTTCCAGCGTTTGGTCATGATAGTTGCAATAATCGCTTGTTTTGTTTCTCTTTATTTTATGGCAGTCTTATGAACTAAATTTATATGTTTTATAGTTCACTGGGGTATCAAGTGAATTTATTATAAGATCGATTGTTTTACAAAGCACACGTAAATAGTACAGTCTTTAAATTCGTTTTGCTCTTAAATATGATTTTTATGACCTGAAACTAAAATTTTAAAAATACAAGGATGTTCAAAACGATTATTTTCGCTATTCTGTTATTCATGCGACTCTCGAAAAAGATGCAAAAAATTTTTTGTTTTCATTGGATTATACTGAATTTTTTAAAACCGAGTTTCCATACATATTTTAAGTTCCAATACAAAGCCAATTTTTTAAAATTTGTTTTCCAGCGTTTGGTCATGATAGTTGCAATAATCGCTTGTTTTGTTTCTCTTTATTATATGGCAGTCTTATGAACTAAATTTATATGTTTTATAGTTCACTGGGGTATCAAGTGAATTTATTATAAGATCGATTGTTTTACAAAGCACACGTAAATAGTACAGCCTTTAAATTCGTTTTGCTCTTAAATATGATTTTTATGACCTGAAACTAAAATTTTAAAAATACAAGGATGTTCAGAACGATTATTTTAGTTATTCTCTTTTTCATGCGACTCTCGAAAAAGATGCAAAAAATTTTTTGTTTTCATTGGATTATACTAAATTTTTTAAAACCGAGTTTCCATATATATTTTAAGTTCCAATACAAAGCCAATTTTTTAAAATTTGTTTTCCAGCGTTTGGTCATGATAGTTGCAATAATCGCTTGTTTCATTTCTCTTTATTATGTGGCATTTATATCAACTGCATTAAAAATGTTATAAATTTTATTGGGATACCAAGTGATTTGTATATAAAATCGATGATTTTACAAAGCAAGCCTAAATAGTAGCAGCCTTTAAATTCGTTTTACTATAAAATTTAAAGTTTATGAACTAAAACTAAAATTTTAAAAATACAAGGATGTTCAAAACGATTTTTTTAGTTATTCTCTTTTTCATGCGACTCTCGAAATAAATGAAAAAAATTTTTTGTTTTCATTGGATTATACTGAATTTTTTAAAACCGAGTTTCCATACATATTTTAAGTTCCAATACAAAGCCAATTTTTTAAAATTTGTTTTCCAGCGTTTGGTCATGATAGTTGCAATAATCGCTTGTTTTGTTTCTCTTTATTTTATGGCAGTCTTATGAACTAAATTTATATGTTTTATAGTTCACTGGGGTATCAAGTGAATTTATTATAAGATCGATTGTTATACAAAGCACACGTAAATAGTACAGCCTTTAAATCCGTTTTGCTCTTAAATATGATTTTTATGACCTAAAACTAAAATTTTAAAAATACAAGGATGTTCAAAACGATTATTTTAGTTATTCTCTTTTTCATGCGACTCTCGAAAAAGATGCAAAAAATTTTTTGTTTTCATTGGATTATACTGAATTTTTTAAAACCGAGTTTCCATATATATTTTAAGTTCCAATACAAAGCCAATTTTTTAAAATTTGTTTTCCAGCGTTTGGTCATGATAGTTGCAATAATCGCTTGTTTCATTTCTCTTTATTATATGGCAGTCTTATGAACTAAATTTATATGTTTTATAGTTCACTGGGGTATCAAGTGAATTTATTATAAGATCGATTG
Organism: Anthrax anthrax; assembly: GCA_963971155.1. Taxonomy (NCBI): domain Eukaryota; kingdom Metazoa; phylum Arthropoda; class Insecta; order Diptera; family Bombyliidae; genus Anthrax; species Anthrax anthrax. The sequence continues at coordinate 15,540,366 of OZ020120.1, forward strand.
TTTTACAAAGCACACGTAAATAGTACAGCCTTTAAATTCGTTTTGCTCTTAAATATGATTTTTATGACCTAAAACTAAAATTTTAAAAATACAAGGATGTTCAAAACGATTATTTTAGTTATTCTCTTTTTCATTCGACTCTCGAAAAAGATGCAAAAAATTTTTTGTTTTCATTGGATTATACTGAATTTTTTAAAACCGAGTTTCCATATATATTTTAAGTTCCAATACAAAGCCAATTTTTTAAAATTTGTTTTCCAGCGTTTGGTCATGATAGTTGCAATAATCGCTTGTTTTGTTTCTCTTTATTTTATGGCAGTCTTATGAACTAAATTTATATGTTTTATAGTTCACTGGGGTATCAAGTGAATTTATTATAAGATCGATTGTTTTAAAAAGCACACGTGAATAGTAGCAGCCTTTAAATTCGTTTTGCTATTAAATATGATTTTTATGACCTGAAACTAAAATTTTAAAAATACAAGGATGTTCAAAACGATTATTTTCGCTATTCTGTTATTCATGCGACTCTCGAAAATGATGCAAAAAATTTTTTGTTTTCATTGGATTATACTGAATTTTTTAAAACCGAGTTTCCATACATATTTTAAGTTCCAATACAAAGCCAATTTTTTAAAATTTGTTTTCCAGCGTTTGGTCATGATAGTTGCAATAATCGCTTGTTTTGTTTCTCTTTATTATATGGCAGTCTTATGAACTAAATTTATATGTTTTATAGTTCACTGGGGTATCAAGTGAATTTATTATAAGATCGATTGTTTTACAAAGCACACGTAAATAGTACAGCCTTTAAATTCGTTTTGCTCTTAAATATGATTTTTATGACCTAAAACTAAAATTTTAAAAATACAAGGATGTTCAAAACGATTATTTTAGTTATTCTCTTTTTCATGCGACTCTCGAAAAAGATGCAAAAAATTTTTTGTTTTCATTGGATTATACTGAATTTTGTACAACCGAGTTTCCATATATATTTTAAGTTCCAATACAAAGCCAATTTTTTAAAATTTGTTTTCCAGCGTTTGGTCATGATAGTTGCAATAATCGCTTGTTTCATTTCTCTTTATTATGTGGCATTTATATCAACTGCATTAAAAATGTTATAAATTTTATTGGGATACCAAGTGATTTGTATATAAAATCGATTATTTTACAAAGCAAGCCTAAATAGTAGCAGCCTTTAAATTCGTTTTACTATTAAATTTAAAGTTTATGAACTAAAACTAAAATTTTAAAAATACAAGGATGTTCAAAACGATTATTTTAGTTATTCTCTTTTTCATGCGACTCTCGAAAATGATGCAAAAAATTTTTTGTTTTCATTGGATTATACTGAATTTTTTAAAACCGAGTTTCCATACATATTTTAAGTTCCAATACAAAGCCAATTTTTTAAAATTTGTTTTCCAGCGTTTGGTCATGATAGTTGCAATAATCGCTTGTTTTGTTTCTCTTTATTATATGGCAGTCTTATGAACTAAATTTATATGTTTTATAGTTCACTGGGGTATCAAGTGAATTTATTATAAGATCAATTGTTTTACAAAGCACACGTAAATAGTAGCAGCCTTTAAATTCGTTTTGCTCTTAAATATGATTTTTATGACCTAAAACTAAACTTTTAAAAATACAAGGATGTTCAAAACGATTATTTTCGCTATTCTGTTATTCATGCGACTCTCGTAAAAGATGCAAAAAAATTTTTGTTTTCATTGGATTATACTGAATTTTTAAAAACCTAGTGTCCATATATATTTTAAATTCCAATACAAATCCAATTTTTAAAAATTTGATTTCCAGCGTTTGGTCATGATAGTTGCAATAATCGCTTGTTTCATTTCTCTTTATTATGTGGCATTTATATCAACTGCATTAAAAATGTTATAAATTTTATTGGGATACCAAGTGATTTGTATATAAAATCGATTATTTTACAAAGCAAGCCTAAAAAGTAGCAGCCTTTAAATTCGTTTTACTATTAAATTTAAAGTTTATGAACTAAAACTAAAATTTTAAAAATACAAGGATGTTCAAAACGATTATTTTAGTTATTCTCTTTTTCATGCGACTCTCGAAATAAATGAAAAAAATTTTTTGTTTTCATTGGATTATACTGAATTTTTTAAATCCGAGTTTCCATACATATTTTAAGTTCCAATACAAAGCCAATTTTTTAAAATTTGTTTTCCAGCGTTTGGTCATGATAGTTGCAATAATCGCTTGTTTTGTTTCTCTTTATTTTGTGACAGTCTTATGAACTAAATTTATATGTTTTATAGTTCACTGGGGTATCAAGTGAATTTATTATAAGATCGATTGTTATACAAAGCACACGTAAATAGTACAGCCTTTAAATTCGTTTTGCTCTTAAATATGATTTTTATGACCTAAAACTAAAATTTTAAAAATACAAGGATGTTCAAAACGATTATTTTAGTTATTCTCTTTTTCATGCGACTCTCGAAAAAGATGCAAAAAATTTTTTGTTTTCATTGGATTATACTGAATTTTTTAAAACCGAGTTTCCATACATATTTTAAGTTCCAATACAAAGCCAATTTTTTAAAATTTGTTTTCCAGCGTTTGGTCATGATAGTTGCAATAATCGCTTGTTTTATTTCTCTTTATTATGTGGCATTTATATCAACTGCATTAAAAATGTTATAAATTTTATTGGGATACCAAGTGTATATATAAAATCGATTATTTTACAAAGCAAGCCTAAAAAGTAGCAGCCTTTAAATTCGTTTTACTATTAAATTTAAAGTTTATGAACTAAAACTAAAATTTTAAAAATACAAGGATGTTCAAAACGATTATTTTAGTTATTCTCTTTTTCATGCGACTCTCGAAATAAATGAAAAAAATTTTTTGTTTTCATTGGATTATACTGAATTTTTTAAAACCGAGTGTCCATACATATTTTAAGTTCCAATACAAAGCCAATTTTTTAAAATTTGTTTTCCAGCGTTTGGTCATGATAGTTGCAATAATCGCTTGTTTTGTTTCTCTTTATTTTATGGCAGTCTTATGAACTAAATTTATATGTTTTATAGTTCACTGGGGTATCAAGTGAATTTATTATAAGATCGATTGTTTTACAAAGCACACGTAAATAGTACAGTCTTTAAATTCGTTTTGCTCTTAAATATGATTTTTATGACCTGAAACTAAAATTTTAAAAATACAAGGATGTTCAAAACGATTATTTTCGCTATTCTGTTATTCATGCGACTCTCGAAAAAGATGCAAAAAATTTTTTGTTTTCATTGGATTATACTGAATTTTTTAAAACCGAGTTTCCATACATATTTTAAGTTCCAATACAAAGCCAATTTTTTAAAATTTGTTTTCCAGCGTTTGGTCATGATAGTTGCAATAATCGCTTGTTTTGTTTCTCTTTATTATATGGCAGTCTTATGAACTAAATTTATATGTTTTATAGTTCACTGGGGTATCAAGTGAATTTATTATAAGATCGATTGTTTTACAAAGCACACGTAAATAGTACAGCCTTTAAATTCGTTTTGCTCTTAAATATGATTTTTATGACCTGAAACTAAAATTTTAAAAATACAAGGATGTTCAAAACGATTATTTTAGTTATTCTCTTTTTCATGCGACTCTCGAAAAAGATGCAAAAAATTTTTTGTTTTCATTGGATTATACTAAATTTTTTAAAACCGAGTTTCCATATATATTTTAAGTTCCAATACAAAGCCAATTTTTTAAAATTTGTTTTCCAGCGTTTGGTCATGATAGTTGCAATAATCGCTTGTTTCATTTCTCTTTATTATATGGCATTTATATCAACTGCATTAAAAATGTTATAAATTTTATTGGGATACCAAGTGATTTGTATATAAAATCGATGATTTTACAAAGCAAGCCTAAATAGTAGCAGCCTTTAAATTCGTTTTACTATAAAATTTAAAGTTTATGAACTAAAACTAAAATTTTAAAAATACAAGGATGTTCAAAACGATTATTTTAGTTATTCTCTTTTTCATGCGACTCTCGAAAATGATGCAAAAAATTTTTTGTTTTCATTGGATTATACTGAATTTTTTAAAACCGAGTTTCCATACATATTTTAAGTTCCAATACAAAGCCAATTTTTTAAAATTTGTTTTCCAGCGTTTGGTCATGAATAATTGCAATAATCGCTTGTTTCATTTCTCTTTATTATGTGGCATTTATATCAACTGCATTAAAAATGTTATAAATTTTATTGGGATACCAAGTGATTTGTATATAAAATCAATTATTTAACAAAGGACGACTAAATAGTAGCAGCCTTTAAATTCGTTTTGCTATTCAATTTAATGTTTATGAACTAAAACTGAAATTTTAAAAATACAAGGATGTTCAAAACGATTATTTTAGTTATTCTCTTTTTCATGCGACTCTCGAAAAAGATGCAAAAAATTTCTTGTTTTCATTGGATTATAATCAATTTTTTAAAACTGAGTTTCCATATATATTTTAAGTTCCAATACAAAGCCAATTTTTTAAAATTTGTTTTCCAGCGTTTGGTCATGATAGTTGCAATAATCGCTTGTTTCATTTCTCTTTATTATGTGGCATTTATATCAACTGCATTAAAAATGTTATAAATTCTATTGGGATACCATGTGATTTGTATATAAAATCGATTATTTTACAAAGCAAGCCTAAATAGTAGCAGCCTTTAAATTCGTTTTACTATTAAATTTAAAGTTCATGAACTAAAACTAAAATTTTAAAAATACAAGGATGTTCAAAACGATTATTTTCGCTATTCTGTTATTAATGCGACTCTCGAAAAAGATGCAAAAAAATTTTTGTTTTCATTTTTAAAAACCTAGTGTCCATATATATTTTAAATTCCAATACAAATCCAATTTTTTAAAATTTGATTTCCACCATTTGGTCATGAATAATTGCAATAATCGCTTGTTTCATTTCTCTTTATTATGTGGCATTTATATCAACTGCATTAAAAATGTTATAAATTTTATTGGGATACCAAGTGATTTGTATATAAAATCGATTATTTTACAAAGCAAGCCTAAATAGTAGCAGCCTTTAAATTCGTTTTACTATTAAATTTAAAGTTTATGAACTAAAACTAAAATTTTAAAAATACAAGGATGTTCAAAACGATTATTTTAGTTATTCTCTTTTTCATGCGACTCTCGAAATAAATGAAAAAAATTTTTTGTTTTCATTGGATTATACTGAATTTTTTAAAACCGAGTGTCCATACATATTTTAAGTTCCAATACAAAGCCAATTTTTTAAAATTTGTTTTCCAGCGTTTGGTCATGATAGTTGCAATAATCGCTTGTTTTGTTTCTCTTTATTTTATGGCAGTCTTATGAACTAAATTTATATGTTTTATAGTTCACTGGGGTATCAAGTGAATTTATTATAAGATCGATTGTTTTACAAAGCACACGTAAATAGTACAGTCTTTAAATTCGTTTTGCTCTTAAATATGATTTTTATGACCTGAAACTAAAATTTTAAAAATACAAGGATGTTCAAAACGATTATTTTCGCTATTCTGTTATTCATGCGACTCTCGAAAAAGATGCAAAAAATTTTTTGTTTTCATTGGATTATACTGAATTTTTTAAAACCGAGTTTCCATACATATTTTAAGTTCCAATACAAAGCCAATTTTTTAAAATTTGTTTTCCAGCGTTTGGTCATGATAGTTGCAATAATCGCTTGTTTTGTTTCTCTTTATTATATGGCAGTCTTATGAACTAAATTTATATGTTTTATAGTTCACTGGGGTATCAAGTGAATTTATTATAAGATCGATTGTTTTACAAAGCACACGTAAATAGTACAGCCTTTAAATTCGTTTTGCTCTTAAATATGATTTTTATGACCTGAAACTAAAATTTTAAAAATACAAGGATGTTCAAAACGATTATTTTAGTTATTCTCTTTTTCATGCGACTCTCGAAAAAGATGCAAAAAATTTTTTGTTTTCATTGGATTATACTAAATTTTTTAAAACCGAGTTTCCATATATATTTTAAGTTCCAATACAAAGCCAATTTTTTAAAATTTGTTTTCCAGCGTTTGGTCATGATAGTTGCAATAATCGCTTGTTTCATTTCTCTTTATTATGTGGCATTTATATCAACTGCATTAAAAATGTTATAAATTTTATTGGGATACCAAGTGATTTGTATATAAAATCGATGATTTTACAAAGCAAGCCTAAATAGTAGCAGCCTTTAAATTCGTTTTACTATAAAATTTAAAGTTTATGAACTAAAACTAAAATTTTAAAAATACAAGGATGTTCAAAACGATTATTTTAGTTATTCTCTTTTTCATGCGACTCTCGAAAATGATGCAAAAAATTTTTTGTTTTCATTGGATTATACTGAATTTTTTAAAACCGAGTTTCCATACATATTTTAAGTTCCAATACAAAGCCAATTTTTTAAAATTTGTTTTCCAGCGTTTGGTCATGATAGTTGCAATAATCGCTTGTTTTGTTTCTCTTTATTATATGGCAGTCTTATGAACTAAATTTATATGTTTTATAGTTCACTGGGGTATCAAGTGAATTTATTATAAGATCGATTGTTTTACAAAGCACACGTAAATAGTACAGCCTTTAAATTCGTTTTGCTCTTAAATATGATTTTTATGACCTAAAACTAAAATTTTAAAAATACAAGGATGTTCAAAACGATTATTTTAGTTATTCTCTTTTTCATGCGACTCTCGAAAAAGATGCAAAAAATTTTTTGTTTTCATTGGATTATACTGAATTTTGTACAACCGAGTTTCCATATATATTTTAAGTTCCAATACAAAGCCAATTTTTTAAAATTTGTTTTCCAGCGTTTGGTCATGATAGTTGCAATAATCGCTTGTTTCATTTCTCTTTATTATGTGGCATTTATATCAACTGCATTAAAAATGTTATAAATTTTATTGGGATACCAAGTGATTTGTATATAAAATCGATTATTTTACAAAGCAAGCCTAAATAGTAGCAGCCTTTAAATTCGTTTTACTATAAAATTTAAAGTTTATGAACTAAAACTAAAATTTTAAAAATACAAGGATGTTCAAAACGATTATTTTAGTTATTCTCTTTTTCATGCGACTCTCGAAAATGATGCAAAAAATTTTTTGTTTTCATTGGATTATACTGAATTTTTTAAAACCGAGTTTCCATACATATTTTAAGTTCCAATACAAAGCCAATTTTTTAAAATTTGTTTTCCAGCGTATGGTCATGATAGTTGCAATAATCGCTTGTTTTGTTTCTCTTTATTATATGGCAGTCTTATGAACTAAATTTATATGTTTTATAGTTCACTGGGGTATCAAGTGAATTTATTATAAGATCAATTGTTTTACAAAGCACACGTAAATAGTAGCAGCCTTTAAATTCGTTTTGCTCTTAAATATGATTTTTATGACCTAAAACTAAACTTTTAAAAATACAAGGATGTTCAAAACGATTATTTTCGCTATTCTGTTATTCATGCGACTCTCGTAAAAGATGCAAAAAAATTTTTGTTTTCATTGGATTATACTGAATTTTTAAAAACCTAGTGTCCATATATATTTTAAATTCCAATACAAATCCAATTTTTAAAAATTTGATTTCCAGCGTTTGGTCATGATAGTTGCAATAATCGCTTGTTTCATTTCTCTTTATTATGTGGCATTTATATCAACTGCATTAAAAATGTTATAAATTTTATTGGGATACCAAGTGATTTGTATATAAAATCGATTATTTTACAAAGCAAGCCTAAAAAGTAGCAGCCTTTAAATTCGTTTTACTATTAAATTTAAAGTTTATGAACTAAAACTAAAATTTTAAAAATACAAGGATGTTCAAAACGATTATTTTAGTTATTCTCTTTTTCATGCGACTCTCGAAATAAATGAAAAAAATTTTTTGTTTTCATTGGATTATACTGAATTTTTTAAAACCGAGTTTCCATACATATTTTAAGTTCCAATACAAAGCCAATTTTTTAAAATTTGTTTTCCAGCGTTTGGTCATGATAGTTGCAATAATCGCTTGTTTTGTTTCTCTTTATTTTATGGCAGTCTTATGAACTAAATTTATATGTTTTATAGTTCACTGGGGTATCAAGTGAATTTATTATAAGATCGATTGTTTTACAAAGCACACGTAAATAGTACAGCCTTTAAATTCGTTTTGCTCTTAAATATGATTTTTATGACCTAAAACTAAAATTTTAAAAATACAAGGATGTTCAAAACGATTATTTTAGTTATTCTCTTTTTCATTCGACTCTCGAAAAAGATGCAAAAAATTTTTTGTTTTCATTGGATTATACTGAATTTTTTAAAACCGAGTTTCCATATATATTTTAAGTTCCAATACAAAGCCAATTTTTTAAAATTTGTTTTCCAGCGTTTGGTCATGATAGTTGCAATAATCGCTTGTTTCATTTCTCTTTATTATGTGGCATTTATATCAACTGCATTAAAAATGTTATAAATTTTATTGGGATACCAAGTGATTTGTATATAAAATCGATTATTTTACAAAGCAAGCCTAAATAGTAGCAGCCTTTAAATTCGTTTTACTATTAAATTTAAAGTTTATGAACTAAAACTAAAATTTTAAAAATACAAGGATGTTCAAAACGATTATTTTAGTTATTCTCTTTTTCATGCGACTCTCGAAATAAATGAAAAAAATTTTTTGTTTTCAATGGATTATACTGAATTTTTTAAAACCGAGTGTCCATACATATTTTAAGTTCCAATACAAAGCCAATTTTTTAAAATTTGTTTTCCAGCGTTTGGTCATGATAGTTGCAATAATCGCTTGTTTTGTTTCTCTTTATTATATGGCAGTCTTATGAACTAAATTTATATGTTTTATTGTTCACTGGGGTATCAAGTGAATTTATTATAAGATCGATTGTTTTACAAAGCACAGGTAAATAGTAGCAGCCTTTAAATTCGTTTTGCTATTAAATATGATTTTTATGACCTGAAACTAAAATTTTAAAAATACAAGGATGTTCAAAACGATTATTTTCGCTATTCTGTTATTCATGCGACTCTCGAAAATGATGCAAAAAATTTTTTGTTTTCATTGGATTATACTGAATTTTTTAAAACCGAGTTTCCATACATATTTTAAGTTCCAATACAAAGCCAATTTTTTAAAATTTGTTTTCCAGCGTTTGGTCATGATAGTTGCAATAATCGCTTGTTTTGTTTCTCTTTATTATATGGCAGTCTTATGAACTAAATTTATATGTTTTATAGTTCACTGGGGTATCAAGTGAATTTATTATAAGATCGATTGTTTTACAAAGCACACGTAAATAGTACAGCCTTTAAATTCGTTTTGCTCTTAAATATGATTTTCATGACCTGAAACTAAAATTTTAAAAATACAAGGATGTTCAAACGATTATTTTAGTTATTGTCTTTTTCATGCGACTCTCGAAAAAGATGAAAAAAATTTTTTGTTTTCATTGGATTATACTGAATTTTTTAAAACCGAGTTTCCATATATATTTTAAGTTCCAATACAAAGCCAATTTTTTAAAATTTGTTTTCCAGCGTTTGGTCATGATAGTTGCAATAATCGCTTGTTTCATTTCTCTTTATTATGTGGCATTTATATCAACTGCATTAAAAATGTTATAAATTTTATTGGGATACCATGTGATTTGTATATAAAATCGATTATTTTACAAAGCAAGCCTAAATAGTAGCAGCCTTTAAATTCGTTTTACTATTAAATTTAAAGTTCATGAACTAAAACTAAAATTTTAAAAATACAAGGATGTTCAAAACGATTATTTTCGCTATTCTGTTATTCATGCGACTCTCGAAAAAGATGCAAAAAAATTTTTGTTTTCATTTTTAAAAACCTAGTGTCCATATATATTTTAAATTCCAATACAAATCCAATTTTTTAAAATTTGATTTCCACCATTTGGTCATGAATAATTGCAATAATCGCTTGTTTCATTTCTCTTTATTATGTGGCATTTATATCAACTGCATTAAAAATGTTATAAATTTTATTGGGATACCAAGTGATTTGTATATAAAATCGATTATTTTACAAAGCAAGCCTAAATAGTAGCAGCCTTTAAATTCGTTTTACTATTAAATTTAAAGTTTATGAACTAAAACTAAAATTTTAAAAATACAAGGATGTTCAAAACGATTATTTTAGTTATTCTCTTTTTCATGCGACTCTCGAAATAAATGAAAAAAATTTTTTGTTTTCATTGGATTATACTGAATTTTTTAAAACCGAGTGTCCATACATATTTTAAGTTCCAATACAAAGCCAATTTTTTAAAATTTGTTTTCCAGCGTTTGGTCATGATAGTTGCAATAATCGCTTGTTTTGTTTCTCTTTATTTTATGGCAGTCTTATGAACTAAATTTATATGTTTTATAGTTCACTGGGGTATCAAGTGAATTTATTATAAGATCGATTGTTTTACAAAGCACACGTAAATAGTACAGTCTTTAAATTCGTTTTGCTCTTAAATATGATTTTTATGACCTGAAACTAAAATTTTAAAAATACAAGGATGTTCAAAACGATTATTTTCGCTATTCTGTTATTCATGCGACTCTCGAAAATGATGCAAAAAATTTTTTGTTTTCATTGGATTATACTGAATTTTTTAAAACCGAGTTTCCATACATATTTTAAGTTCCAATACAAAGCCAATTTTTTAAAATTTGTTTTCCAGCGTTTGGTCATGATAGTTGCAATAATCGCTTGTTTTGTTTCTCTTTATTATATGGCAGTCTTATGAACTAAATTTATATGTTTTATAGTTCACTGGGGTATCAAGTGAATTTATTATAAGATCGATTGTTTTACAAAGCACACGTAAATAGTACAGCCTTTAAATTCGTTTTGCTCTTAAATATGATTTTTATGACCTGAAACTAAAATTTTAAAAATACAAGGATGTTCAAAACGATTATTTTAGTTATTCTCTTTTTCATGCGACTCTCGAAAAAGATGCAAAAAATTTTTTGTTTTCATTGGAGTATACTAAATTTTTTAAAACCGAGTTTCCATATATATTTTAAGTTCCAATACAAAGCCAATTTTTTAAAATTTGTTTTCCAGCGTTTGGTCATGATAGTTGCAATAATCGCTTGTTTCATTTCTCTTTATTATGTGGCATTTATATCAACTGCATTAAAAATGTTATAAATTTTATTGGGATACCAAGTGATTTGTATATAAAATCGATGATTTTACAAAGCAAGCCTAAATAGTAGCAGCCTTTAAATTCGTTTTACTATAAAATTTAAAGTTTATGAACTAAAACTAAAATTTTAAAAATACAAGGATGTTCAAAACGATTATTTTAGTTATTCTCTTTTTCATGCGACTCTCGAAATAAATGAAAAAAATTTTTTGTTTTCATTGGATTATACTGAATTTTTTAAAACCGAGTTTCCATACATATTTTAAGTTCCAATACAAAGCCAATTTTTTAAAATTTGTTTTCCAGCGTTTGGTCATGATAGTTGCAATAATCGCTTGTTTTGTTTCTCTTTATTATATGGCAGTCTTATGAACTAAATTTATATGTTTTATAGTTCACTGGGGTATCAAGTGAATTTATTATAAGATCGATTATTTTACAAAGCACACGTAAATAGTAGCAGCCTTTAAATTCGTTTTGCTATTAAATATGATTTTTATGACCTAAAATTAAAATTTTAAAAATACAAGGATGTTCAAAACGATTATTTTCGCTATTCTGTTATTCATGCGACTCTCGAAAAAGATGCAAAAAACTTTTTGTTTTCATTGGATTATACTGAATTTTTAAAAACCTAGTGTCCATATATATTTTAAATTCCAATACAAATCCAATTTTTTAAAATTTGATTTCCACCATTTGGTCATGAATAATTGCAATAATCGCTTGTTTCATTTCTCTTTATTATGTGGCATTTATATCAACTGCATTAAAAATGTTATAAATTTTATTGCGATACCAAGTGATTTGTATATAAAATCAATTATTTAACAAGGGACGACTAAATAGTAGCAGCCTTTAAATTCGTTTTACTATTAAATTTAATGTTTATGAACTAAAACTGAAATTTTAAAAATACAAGGATGTTCAAAACGATTATTTTCGCTATTCTGTTATTCATGCGACTCTCGAAAAAGATGCAAAAAACTTTTTGTTTTCATTGGATTATACTGAATTTTTAAAAACCTAGTGTCCATATATATTTTAAGTTCCAATACAAAGCCAATTTTTTAAAATTTGTTTTCCAGCGTTTGGTCATGATAGTTGCAATAATCGCTTGTTTCATTTCTCTTTATTATGTGGCATTTATATCAACTGCATTAAAAATGTTATAAATTTTATTGGGATACCAAGTGATTTGTATATAAAATCGATGATTTTACAAAGCAAGCCTAAATAGTAGCAGCCTTTAAATTCGTTTTACTATAAAATTTAAAGTTTATGAACTAAAACTGAAATTTTAAAAATACAAGGATGTTCAAAACGATTATTTTAGTTATTCTCTTTTTCATGCGACTCTCGAAAAAGACGCAAAAAATTTCTTGTTTTCATTGGATTATAATCAATTTTTCAAAAGCGAGTTTCCATACATATTTTAAGTTCCAATACAAAGCCAATTTTTTAAAATTTGTTTTCCAGCGTTTGGTCATGATAGTTTCAATAATCGCTTGTTTTGTTTCTCTTTCTTATATGGCAGTTTTATGAACTAAATTTATATGTTTTATAGTTCACTGGGGTATCAAGTGAATTTATTATAAGATCGATTGTTTTACAAAGCACACGTAAATAGTAGCAGCCTTTAAATTCGTTTTGCTCTTAAATATGATTTTTATGACCTAAAACTAAAATTTTAAAAACACAAGGATGTTCAAAACGATTATTTTAGTTATTTTCTTTTTCATGCGACTCTCGAAAAAGATGCAAAAAATTTTTTGTTTTCATTGGATTATACTGAATTTTTTAAAACCGAGTTTCCATACATATTTTAAGTTCCAATACAAAGCCAATTTTTTAAAATTTGTTTTCCAGCGTTTGGTCATGATAGTTGCAATAATCGCTTGTTTTGTTTCTCTTTATTATATGGCAGTCTTATGAACTATATTTATATGTTTTATAGTTCACTGGCATATCAAGTGAATTTATTAAAAGATCGATTGTTTTACAAAGCACACGTAAATAGTACAGCCTTTAAATTCGTTTTGCTCTTAAATATGATTTTTATGACTTAAAACTAAAATTTAAAAAATACAAGGATGTTCAAAACGATTATTTTAGTTATTCTCTTTTTCATGCGACTCTCGAAAAAGATGCAAAAAATTTTTTGTTTTCATTGGATTATACTGAATTTTTTAAAACCGAGTTTCCATACATATTTTAAGTTCCAATACAAAGCCAATTTTTTAAAATTTGTTTTCCAGCGTTTGGTCATGATAGTTGCAATAATCGCTTGTTTTGTTTCTCTTTCTTATATGGCAGTCTTATGAACTAAATTTATATGTTTTATAGTTCACTGGGGTATCAAGTGAATTTATTATAAGATCGATTGTTTTACAAAGCACACGTAAATAGTAGCAGCCTTTAAATTCGTTTTGCTCTTAAATATGATTTTTATGACCTAAAACTAAAATTTTAAAAACACAAGGATGTTCAAAACGATTATTTTAGTTATTTTCTTTTTCATGCGACTCTCGAAAAAGATGCAAAAAATTTTTTGTTTTCATTGGATTATACTGAATTTTTTAAAACCGAGTTTCCATATATATTTTAAGTTCCAATACAAAGCCAATTTTTTAAAATTTGTTTTCCAGCGTTTGGTCATGATAGTTGCAATAATCGCTTGTTTCATTTCTCTTTATTATGTGGCATTTATATCAACTGCATTAAAAATGTTATAAATTTTATTGGGATACCAAGTGATTTGTATATTAAATCGATTATTTTACAAAGCAAGCCTAAATAGTAGCAGCCTTTAAATTCGTTTTACTATAAAATTTAAAGTTTATGAACTAAAACTGAAATTTTAAAAATACAAGGATGTTCAAAACGATTATTTTAGTTATTCTCTTTTTCATGCGACTCTCGAAAAAGATGTAAAAAATTTCTTGTTTTCATTGGATTATAATCAATTTTTTAAAAGCGAGTTTCCATACATATTTTAAGTTCCAATACAAAGCCAATTTTTTAAAATTTGTTTTCCAGCGTTTGGTCATGATAGTTGCAATAATCGCTTGTTTTGTTTCTCTTTCTTATATGGCAGTCTTATGAACTAAATTTATATGTTTTATAGTTCACTGGGGTATCAAGTGAATTTATTATAAGATCGATTGTTTTACAAAGCACACGTAAATAGTAGCAGCCTTTAAATTCGTTTTGCTCTTAAATATGATTTTTATGACCTAAAACTAAAATTTTAAAAACACAAGGATGTTCAAAACGATTATTTTAGTTATTTTCTTTTTCATGCGACTCTCGAAAAAGATGCAAAAAATTTTTTGTTTTCATTGGATTATACTGAATTTTTTAAAACCGAGTTTCCATACATATTTTAAGTTCCAATACAAAGCCAATTTTTTTAAATTTGTTTTCCAGCGTTTGGTCATGATAGTTGCAATAATCGCTTGTTTCATTTCTCTTTATTATGTGGCATTTATATCAACTGCATTAAAAATGTTATAAATTTTATTGGGATACCAAGTGATTTGTATATAAAATCGATTATTTTACAAAGCTAGCCTAAATAGTAGCAGCCTTTAAATTCGTTTTACTATTAAATTTAAAGTTTATGAACTAAAACTAAAATTTTAAAAATACAAGGATGTTCAAAACGATTATTTTAGTTATTCTCTTTTTCATGCGACTCTCGAAATAAATGAAAAAATTTTTTTGTTTTCATTGGATTATACTGAATTTTTTAAAACCGAGTTTCCATACATATTTTAAGTTCCAATACAAAGCCAATTTTTTAAAATTTGTTTTCCAGCGTTTGGTCATGATAGTTGCAATAATCGCTTGTTTTGTTTCTCTTTATTATATGGCAGTCTTATGAACTAAATTTATATGTTTTATAGTTCACTGGGGTATCAAGTGAATTTATTATAAGATCGATTGTTTTACAAAGCACACGTGAATAGTAGCAGCCTTTATATTCTTTTTGCTATTAAATATGATTTTTATGACCTGAAACTAAAATTTTAAAAATACAAAGATGTTCAAAACGATTATTTTCGCTATTCTGTTATTCATGCGACTCTCGAAAATGATGCAAAAAATTTTTTGTTTTCATTGGATTATACTGAATTTTTTAAAACCGAGTTTCCATACATATTTTAAGTTCCAATACAAAGCCAATTTTTTAAAATTTGTTTTCCGCGTTTGGTCATGATAGTTGCAATAATCGCTTGTTTTGTTTCTCTTTATTATATCGCAGTCTTATGAACTAAATTTATATGTTTTATAGTTCACTGGGGTATCAAGTGAATTTATTATAAGATCGATTGTTTTACAAAGCACACGTGACTAGTAGCAGCCTTTAAATTCGTTTTGCTATTAAATATGATTTTTATGACCTGAAACTAAAATTTTAAAAATACAAGGATGTTCAAAACGATTATTTTCGCTATTCTGTTATTCATGCGACTCTCGAAAATGATGCAAAAAATTTTTTGTTTTCATTGGATTATACTGAATTTTTTAAAACCGAGTTTCCATACATATTTTAAGTTCCAATACAAAGCCAATTTTTTAAAATTTGTTTTCCAGCGTTTGGTCATGATAGTTGCAATAATCGCTTGTTTTGTTTCTCTTTATTATATGGCAGTCTTATGAACTAAATTTATATGTTTTATAGTTCACTGGCATATCAAGTGAATTTATTAAAAGATCGATTGTTTTACAAAGCACACGTAAATAGTACAGCCTTTAAATTCGTTTTGCTATTAAATATGATTTTTATGACCTAAAACTAAAATTTTAAAAATACAAGGATGTTCAAAACGATTATTTTCGCTATTCTGTTATTCATGCGACTCTCGAAAAAGATGCAAAAAAATTTTTGTTTTCATTGGATTATACTGAATTTTTAAAAACCTAGTGTCCATATATATTTTAAATTCCAATACAAATCCAATTTTTTAAAATTTGATTTCCACCATTTGGTCATGAATAATTGCAATAATCGCTTGTTTCATTTCTCTTTATTATGTGGCATTTATATCAACTGCATTAAAAATGTTATAAATTTTATTGGGATACCAAGTGATTTGTATATAAAATCAATTATTTAACAAAGGACGACTAAATAGTAGCAGCCTTTAAATTCGTTTTGCTATTCAATTTAATGTTTATGAACTAAAACTGAAATTTTAAAAATACAAGGATGTTCAAAACGATTATTTTAGTTATTCTCTTTTTCATGCGACTCTCGAAAAAGATGCAAAAAATTTCTTGTTTTCATTGGATTATAATCAATTTTTTAAAACTGAGTTTCCATACATATTTTAAGTTCCAATACAAAGCCAATTTTTTAAAATTTGTTTTCCAGCGTTTGGTCATGATAGTTGCAATAATCGCTTGTTTTGTTTCTCTTTATTATATGGCAGTCTTATGAACTAAATTTATATGTTTTATAGTTCACTGGGGTATCAAGTGAATTTATTATAAGATCGATTGTTTTACAAAGCACACGTAAATAGTAGCAGCCTTTAAATTCGTTTTGCTCTTAAATATGATTTTTATGACCTAAAACTAAAATTTAAAAAATACAAGGATGTTCAAAACGATTATTTTAGTTATTCTCTTTTTCATGCGACTCTCGAAAAAGATGCAAAAAATTTCTTGTTTTCATTGAATTATACTGAATTTTTTAAAACCGAGTTTCCATACATATTTTAAGTTCCAATACAAAGCCAATTTTTTAAAATTTGTTTTCCAGCGTTTGGTCATGATAGTTGCAATAATCGCTTGTTTCATTTCTCTTTATTATGTGGCATTTATATCAACTGCATAAAAATGTTATAAATTTTATTGGGATAACAAGTGATTTGTATATAAAATCGATTATTTAACAAAGGACGACTAAATAGTAGCAGCCTTTAAATTCGTTTTGCTATTCAATTTAATGTTTATGAACTAAAACTGAAATTTTAAAAATACAAGGATGTTCAAAACGATTATTTTAGTTATTCTCTTTTTCATGCGACTCTCGAAAAAGATGCAAAAAATTTCTTGTTTTCATTGGATTATACTGAATTTTTTAAAACCGAGTTTCCATACATATTTTAAGTTCCAATACAAAGCCAATTTTTTAAAATTTGTTTTCCAGCGTTTGGTCATGATAGTTGCAATAATCGCTTGTTTTGTTTCTCTTTATTATATGGCAGTCTTATGAACTAAATTTATATGTTTTATAGTTCACTGGGGTATCAAGTGAATTTATTATAAGATCGATTGTTTTACAAAGCACACGTGAATAGTAGCAGCCTTTATATTCGTTTTGCTATTAAATATGATTTTTATGACCTGAAACTAAAATTTTAAAAATACAAAGATGTTCAAAACGATTATTTTCGCTATTCTGTTATTCATGCGACTCTCGAAAATGATGCAAAAAATTTTTTGTTTTCATTGGATTATACTGAATTTTTTAAAACCGAGTTTCCATACATATTTTAAGTTCCAATACAAAGCCAATTTTTTAAAATTTGTTTTCCAGCGTTTGGTCATGATAGTTGCAATAATCGCTTGTTTTGTTTCTCTTTATTATATCGCAGTCTTATGAACTAAATTTATATGTTTTATAGTTCACTGGGGTATCAAGTGAATTTATTATAAGATCGATTGTTTTACAAAGCACACGTGAATAGTAGCAGCCTTTAAATTCGTTTTGCTATTAAATATGATTTTTATGACCTGAAACTAAAATTTTAAAAATACAAGGATGTTCAAAACGATTATTTTCGCTATTCTGTTATTCATGCGACTCTCGAAAATGATGCAAAAAATTTTTTGTTTTCATTGGATTATACTGAATTTTTTAAAACCGAGTTTCCATACATATTTTAAGTTCCAATACAAAGCCAATTTTTTAAAATTTGTTTTCCAGCGTTTGGTCATGATAGTTGCAATAATCGCTTGTTTTGTTTCTCTTTATTATATGGCAGTCTTATGAACTAAATTTATATGTTTTATAGTTCACTGGCATATCAAGTGAATTTATTAAAAGATCGATTGTTTTACAAAGCACACGTAAATAGTACAGCCTTTAAATTCGTTTTGCTCTTAAATATGATTTTTATGACCTAAAACTAAAATTTAAAAAATACAAGGATGTTCAAAACGATTATTTTAGTTATTCTCTTTTTCATGCGACTCTCGAAAAAGATGCAAAAAATTTTTTGTTTTCATTGGATTATACTGAATTTTTTAAAACCGAGTTTCCATATATATTTTAAGTTCCAATACAAAGCCAATTTTTTAAAATTTGTTTTCCAGCGTTTGGTCATGATAGTTGCAATAATCGCTTGTTTCATTTCTCTTTATTATGTGGCATTTATATCAACTGCATTAAAAATGTTATAAATTTTATTGGGATACCAAGTGATTTATATATAAAATCGATTATTTTACAAAGCAAGCCTAAATAGTAGCAGCCTTTAAATTCGTTTTACTATTAAATTTAAAGTTTATGAACTAAAACTAAAATTTTAAAAATACAAGGATGTTCAAAACGATTATTTTCGCTATTCTGTTATTCATGCGACTCTCGAAAATGATGCAAAAAATTTTTTGTTTTCATTGGATTATACTGAATTTTTTAAAACCGAGTTTCCATACATATTTTAAGTTCCAATACAAAGCCAATTTTTTAAAATTTGTTTTCCAGCGTTTGGTCATGATAGTTGCAATAATCGCTTGTTTTGTTTCTCTTTATTATATGGCAGTCTTATGAACTAAATTTATATGTTTTATAGTTCACTGGCATATCAAGTGAATTTATTAAAAGATCGATTGTTTTACAAAGCACACGTAAATAGTACAGCCTTTAAATTCGTTTTGCTCTTAAATATGATTTTTATGACTTAAAACTAAAATTTAAAAAATACAAGGATGTTCAAAACGATTATTTTAGTTATTCTCTTTTTCATGCGACTCTCGAAAAAGATGCAAAAAATTTTTTGTTTTCATTGGATTATACTGAATTTTTTAAAACCGAGTTTCCATACATATTTTAAGTTCCAATACAAAGCCAATTTTTTAAAATTTGTTTTCCAGCGTTTGGTCATGATAGTTGCAATAATCGCTTGTTTTGTTTCTCTTTATTATATGGCAGTCTTATGAACTAAATTTATATGTTTTATAGTTCACTGGGGTATCAAGTGAATTTATTATAAGATCGATTGTTTTACAAAGCACACGTGAATAGTAGCAGCCTTTAAATTCGTTTTGCTATTAAATATGATTTTTATGACCTGAAACTAAAATTTTAAAAATACAAAGATGTTCAAAACGATTATTTTCGCTATTCTGTTATTCATGCGACTCTCGAAAATGATGCAAAAAATTTTTTGTTTTCATTGGATTATACTGAATTTTTTAAAACCGAGTTTCCATACATATTTTAAGTTCCAATACAAAGCCAATTTTTTAAAATTTGTTTTCCAGCGTTTGGTCATGATAGTTGCAATAATCGCTTGTTTTGTTTCTCTTTATTATATCGCAGTCTTATGAACTAAATTTATATGTTTTATAGTTCACTGGGGTATCAAGTGAATTTATTATAAGATCGATTGTTTTACAAAGCACACGTGACTAGTAGCAGCCTTTAAATTCGTTTTGCTATTAAATATGATTTTTATGACCTGAAACTAAAATTTTAAAAATACAAGGATGTTCAAAACGATTATTTTCGCTATTCTGTTATTCATGCGACTCTCGAAAATGATGCAAAAAATTTTTTGTTTTCATTGGATTATACTGAATTTTTTAAAACCGAGTTTCCATACATATTTTAAGTTCCAATACAAAGCCAATTTTTTAAAATTTGTTTTCCAGCGTTTGGTCATGATAGTTGCAATAATCGCTTGTTTTGTTTCTCTTTATTATATGGCAGTCTTATGAACTAAATTTATATGTTTTATAGTTCACTGGGGTATCAAGTGAATTTATTATAAGATCGATTGTTTTACAAAGCACACGTGAATAGTAGCAGCCTTTAAATTCGTTTTGCTATTAAATATGATTTTTATGACCTGAAACTAAAATTTTAAAAATACAAAGATGTTCAAAACGATTATTTTCGCTATTCTGTTATTCATGCGACTCTCGAAAATGATGCAAAAAATTTTTTGTTTTCATTGGATTATACTGAATTTTTTAAAACCGAGTTTCCATACATATTTTAAGTTCCAATACAAAGCCAATTTTTTAAAATTTGTTTTCCAGCGTTTGGTCATGATAGTTGCAATAATCGCTTGTTTTGTTTCTCTTTATTATATCGCAGTCTTATGAACTAAATTTATATGTTTTATAGTTCACTGGGGTATCAAGTGAATTTATTATAAGATCGATTGTTTTACAAAGCACACGTGACTAGTAGCAGCCTTTAAATTCGTTTTGCTATTAAATATGATTTTTATGACCTGAAACTAAAACTTTAAAAATACAAGGATGTTCAAAACGATTATTTTCGCTATTCTGTTATTCATGCGACTCTCGAAAATGATGCAAAAAATTTTTTGTTTTCATTGGATTATACTGAATTTTTTAAAACCGAGTTTCCATATATATTTTAAATTCCAATACAAATCCAATTTTTTAAAATTTGATTTCCACCATTTGGTCATGAATAATTGCAATAATCGCTTGTTTCATTTCTCTTTATTATGTGGCATTTATATCAACTGCATTAAAAATGTTATAAATTTTATTGGGATACCAAGTGATTTGTATATAAAATCAATTATTTAACAAAGGACGACTAAATAGTAGCAGCCTTTAAATTCGTTTTGCTATTCAATTTAATGTTTATGAACTAAAACTGAAATTTTAAAAATACAAGGATGTTCAAAACGATTATTTTAGTTATTCTCTTTTTCATGCGACTCTCGAAAAAGATGCAAAAAATTTCTTGTTTTCATTGGATTATAATCAATTTTTTAAAACTGAGTTTCCATACATATTTTAAGTTCCAATACAAAGCCAATTTTTTAAAATTTGTTTTCCAGCGTTTGGTCATGATAGTTGCAATAATCGCTTGTTTTGTTTCTCTTTATTATATGGCAGTCTTATGAACTAAATTTATATGTTTTATAGTTCACTGGGGTATCAAGTGAATTTATTATAAGATCGATTGTTTTACAAAGCACACGTAAATAGTAGCAGCCTTTAAATTCGTTTTGCTCTTAAATATGATTTTTATGACCTAAAACTAAAATTTAAAAAATACAAGGATGTTCAAAACGATTATTTTAGTTATTCTCTTTTTCATGCGACTCTCGAAAAAGATGCAAAAATTTTTTTGTTTTCATTGGATTATACTGAATTTTTTAAAACCGAGTTTCCATACATATTTTAAGTTCCAATACAAAGCCAATTTTTTAAAATTTGTTTTCCAGCGTTTGGTCATGATAGTTGCAATAATCGCTTGTTTCATTTCTCTTTATTATGTGGCATTTATATCAACTGCATTAAAAATGTTATAAATTTTATTGGGATACCAAGTGATTTGTATATAAAATCGATTATTTTACAAAGCAAGCCTAAATAGTAGCAGCCTTTAAATTCGTTTTACTATTAAATTTAAAGTTTATGAACTAAAACTAAAATTTTAAAAATACAAGGATGTTCAAAACGATTATTTTAGTTATTCTCTTTTTCATGCGACTCTCGAAATAAATGAAAAAAATTTTTTGTTTTCAATAGATTATACTGAATTTTTTAAAACCGAGTGTCCATACATATTTTAAGTTCCAATACAAAGCCAATTTTTTAAAATTTGTTTTCCAGCGTTTGGTCATGATAGTTGCAATAATCGCTTGTTTTGTTTCTCTTTATTATATGGCAGTCTTATGAACTAAATTTATATGTTTTATAGTTCACTGGGGTATCAAGTGAATTTATTATAAGATCGATTGTTTTACAAAGCACACGTGAATAGTAGCAGCCTTTAAATTCGTTTTGCTATTAAATATGATTTTTATGACCTGAAACTAAAATTTTAAAAATACAAGGATGTTCAAAACGATTATTTTCGCTATTCTGTTATTCATGCGACTCTCGAAAATGATGCAAAAAAATTTTTTGTTTTCATTGGATTATACTGAATTTTTTAAAACCGAGTTTCCATACATATTTTAAGTTCCAATACAAAGCCAATTTTTTAAAATTTGTTTTCCAGCGTTTGGTCATGATAGTTGCAATAATCGCTTGTTTTGTTTCTCTTTATTATATGGCAGTCTTATGAACTAAATTTATATGTTTTATAGTTCACTGGGGTATCAAGTGAATTTATTATAAGATCGATTGTTTTACAAAGCACACGTAAATAGTACAGCCTTTAAATTCGTTTTGCTCTTAAATATGATTTTCATGACCTGAAACTAAAATTTTAAAAATACAAGGATGTTCAAAACGATTATTTTAGTTATTCTCTTTTTCATGCGACTCTCGAAAAAGATGCAAAAAATTTTTTGTTTTCATTGGATTATACTGAATTTTTTAAAACCGAGTTTCCATATATATTTTAAGTTCCAATACAAAGCCAATTTTTTAAAATTTGTTTTCCAGCGTTTGGTCATGATAGTTGCAATAATCGCTTGTTTCATTTCTCTTTATTATGTGGCATTTATATCAACTGCATTAAAAATGTTATAAATTTTATTGGGATACCAAGTGATTTGTATATAAAATCGATTATTTTACAAAGCAAGCCTAAATAGTAGCAGCCTTTAAATTCGTTTTACTATTAAATTTAAAGTTTATGACCTGAAACTAAAATTTTAAAAATACAAAGATGTTCAAAACGATTATTTTCGCTATTCTGTTATTCATGCGACTCTCGAAAATGATGCAAAAAATTTTTTGTTTTCATTGGATTATACTGAATTTTTTAAAACCGAGTTTCCATACATATTTTAAGTTCCAATACAAAGCCAATTTTTTAAAATTTGTTTTCCAGCGTTTGGTCATGATAGTTGCAATAATCGCTTGTTTTGTTTCTCTTTATTATATCGCAGTCTTATGAACTAAATTTATATGTTTTATAGTTCACTGGGGTATCAAGTGAATTTATTATAAGATCGATTGTTTTACAAAGCACACGTGACTAGTAGCAGCCTTTAAATTCGTTTTGCTATTAAATATGATTTTTATGACCTGAAACTAAAATTTTAAAAATACAAGGATGTTCAAAACGATTATTTTCGCTATTCTGTTATTCATGCGACTCTCGAAAATGATGCAAAAAATTTTTTGTTTTCATTGGATTATACTGAATTTTTTAAAACCGAGTTTCCATACATATTTTAAGTTCCAATACAAAGCCAATTTTTTAAAATTTGTTTTCCAGCGTTTGGTCATGATAGTTGCAATAATCGCTTGTTTTGTTTCTCTTTATTATATGGCAGTCTTATGAACTAAATTTATATGTTTTATAGTTCACTGGGGTATCAAGTGAATTTATTATAAGATCGATTGTTTTACAAAGCACACGTGAATAGTAGCAGCCTTTAAATTCGTTTTGCTATTAAATATGATTTTTATGACCTGAAACTAAAATTTTAAAAATACAAAGATGTTCAAAACGATTATTTTCGCTATTCTGTTATTCATGCGACTCTCGAAAATGATGCAAAAAATTTTTTGTTTTCATTGGATTATACTGAATTTTTTAAAACCGAGTTTCCATACATATTTTAAGTTCCAATACAAAGCCAATTTTTTAAAATTTGTTTTCCAGCGTTTGGTCATGATAGTTGCAATAATCGCTTGTTTTGTTTCTCTTTATTATATCGCAGTCTTATGAACTAAATTTATATGTTTTATAGTTCACTGGGGTATCAAGTGAATTTATTATAAGATCGATTGTTTTACAAAGCACACGTGACTAGTAGCAGCCTTTAAATTCGTTTTGCTATTAAATATGATTTTTATGACCTGAAACTAAAATTTTAAAAATACAAGGATGTTCAAAACGATTATTTTCGCTATTCTGTTATTCATGCGACTCTCGAAAATGATGCAAAAAATTTTTTGTTTTCATTGGATTATACTGAATTTTTTAAAACCGAGTTTCCATATATATTTTAAATTCCAATACAAATCCAATTTTTTAAAATTTGATTTCCACCATTTGGTCATGAATAATTGCAATAATCGCTTGTTTCATTTCTCTTTATTATGTGGCATTTATATCAACTGCATTAAAAATGTTATAAATTTTATTGGGATACCAAGTGATTTGTATATAAAATCAATTATTTAACAAAGGACGACTAAATAGTAGCAGCCTTTAAATTCGTTTTGCTATTCAATTTAATGTTTATGAACTAAACCTGAAATTTTAAAAATACAAAGATGTTCAAAACGATTATTTTAGTTATTCTCTTTTTCATGCGACTCTCGAAAAAGATGCAAAAAATTTCTTGTTTTCATTGGATTATAATCAATTTTTTAAAACTGAGTTTCCATACATATTTTAAGTTCCAATACAAAGCCAATTTTTTAAAATTTGTTTTCCAGCGTTTGGTCATGATAGTTGCAATAATCGCTTGTTTTGTTTCTCTTTATTATATGGCAGTCTTATGAACTAAATTTATATGTTTTATAGTTCACTGGGGTATCAAGTGAATTTATTATAAGATCGATTGTTTTACAAAGCACACGTAAATAGTAGCAGCCTTTAAATTCGTTTTGCTCTTAAATATGATTTTTATGACCTAAAACTAAAATTTAAAAAATACAAGGATGTTCAAAACGATTATTTTAGTTATTCTCTTTTTCATGCGACTCTCGAAAAAGATGCAAAAAATTTTTTGTTTTCATTGGATTATACTGAATTTTTTAAAACCGAGTTTCCATACATATTTTAAGTTCCAATACAAAGCCAATTTTTTAAAATTTGTTTTCCAGCGTTTGGTCATGATAGTTGCAATAATCGCTTGTTTCATTTCTCTTTATTATGTGGCATTTATATCAACTGCATTAAAAATGTTATAAATTTTATTGGGATACCAAGTGATTTGTATATAAAATCGATTATTTTACAAAGCAAGCCTAAATAGTAGCAGCCTTTAAATTCGTTTTACTATTAAATTTAAAGTTTATGAACTAAAACTAAAATTTTAAAAATACAAGGATGTTCAAAACGATTATTTTAGTTATTCTCTTTTTCATGCGACTCTCGAAATAAATGAAAAAAATTTTTTGTTTTCAATGGATTATACTGAATTTTTTAAAACCGAGTGTCCATACATATTTTAAGTTCCAATACAAAGCCAATTTTTTAAAATTTGTTTTCCAGCGTTTGGTCATGATAGTTGCAATAATCGCTTGTTTTGTTTCTCTTTATTATATGGCAGTCTTATGAACTAAATTTATATGTTTTATAGTTCACTGGGGTATCAAGTGAATTTATTATAAGATCGATTGTTTTACAAAGCACACGTGAATAGTAGCAGCCTTTAAATTCGTTTTGCTATTAAATATGATTTTTATGACCTGAAACTAAAATTTTAAAAATACAAGGATGTTCAAAACGATTATTTTCGCTATTCTGTTATTCATGCGACTCTCGAAAATGATGCAAAAAAATTTTTTGTTTTCATTGGATTATACTGAATTTTTTAAAACCGAGTTTCCATACATATTTTAAGTTCCAATACAAAGCCAATTTTTTAAAATTTGTTTTCCAGCGTTTGGTCATGATAGTTGCAATAATCGCTTGTTTTGTTTCTCTTTATTATATGGCAGTCTTATGAACTAAATTTATATGTTTTATAGTTCACTGGGGTATCAAGTGAATTTATTATAAGATCGATTGTTTTACAAAGCACACGTAAATAGTACAGCCTTTAAATTCGTTTTGCTCTTAAATATGATTTTCATGACCTGAAACTAAAATTTTAAAAATACAAGGATGTTCAAAACGATTATTTTAGTTATTCTCTTTTTCATGCGACTCTCGAAAAAGATGCAAAAAATTTTTTGTTTTCATTGGATTATACTGAATTTTTTAAAACCGAGTTTCCATATATATTTTAAGTTCCAATACAAAGCCAATTTTTTAAAATTTGTTTTCCAGCGTTTGGTCATGATAGTTGCAATAATCGCTTGTTTCATTTCTCTTTATTATGTGGCATTTATATCAACTGCATTAAAAATGTTATAAATTTTATTGGGATACCAAGTGATTTGTATATAAAATCGATTATTTTACAAAGCAAGCCTAAATAGTAGCAGCCTTTAAATTCGTTTTACTATTAAATTTAAAGTTTATGAACTAAAACTAAAATTTTAAAAATACAAGGATGTTCAAAACGATTATTTTAGTTATTCTCTTTTTCATTCGACTCTCGAAAAAGATGCAAAAAATTTTTTGTTTTCATTGGATTATACTGAATTTTTTAAAACCGAGTTTCCATATATATTTTAAGTTCCAATACAAAGCCAATTTTTTAAAATTTGTTTTCCAGCGTTTGGTCATGATAGTTGCAATAATCGCTTGTTTTGTTTCTCTTTATTTTATGGCAGTCTTATGAACTAAATTTATATGTTTTATAGTTCACTGGGGTATCAAGTGAATTTATTATAAGATCGATTGTTTTAAAAAGCACACGTAAATAGTAGCAGCCTTTAAATTCGTTTTACTATTAAATTTAAAGTTTATGAACTAAAACTAAAATTTTAAAAATACAAAGATGTTCAAAACGATTATTTTCGCTATTCTGTTATTCATGCGACTCTCGAAAATGATGCAAAAAATTTTTTGTTTTCATTTTTAAAAACCTAGTGTCCATATATATTTTAAATTCCAATACAAATCCAATTTTTTAAAATTTGATTTCCACCATTTGGTCATGAATAATTGCAATAATCGCTTGTTTCATTTCTCTTTATTATGTGGCATTTATATCAACTGCATTAAAAATGTTATAAATTTTATTGGGATATCAAGTGATTTGTATATAAAATCGATCATTTTACAAAGCAAGCCTAAATAGTAGCAGCCTTTAAATTCGTTTTACTATTAAATTTAAAGTTTATGAACTAAAACTAAAATTTTAAAAATACAAGGATGTTCAAAACGATTATTTTAGTTATTCTCTTTTTCATGCGACTCTCGAAAATGATGCAAAAAAATTTTTTGTTTTCATTGGATTATACTGAATTTTTTAAAACCGAGTTTCCATACATATTTTAAGTTCCAATACAAAGCCAATTTTTTAAAATTTGTTTTCCAGCGTTTGGTCATGATAGTTGCAATAATCGCTTGTTTTGTTTCTCTTTATTATATGGCAGTCTTATGAACTAAATTTATATGTTTTATAGTTCACTGGGGTATCAAGTGAATTTATTATAAGATCGATTGTTTTACAAAGCACACGTAAATAGTACAGCCTTTAAATTCGTTTTGCTCTTAAATATGATTTTCATGACCTGAAACTAAAATTTTAAAAATACAAGGATGTTCAAAACGATTATTTTAGTTATTCTCTTTTTCATGCGACTCTCGAAAAAGATGCAAAAAATTTTTTGTTTTCATTGGATTATACTGAATTTTTTAAAACCGAGTTTCCATATATATTTTAAGTTCCAATACAAAGCCAATTTTTTAAAATTTGTTTTCCAGCGTTTGGTCATGATAGTTGCAATAATCGCTTGTTTTGTTTCTCTTTATTATATGGCAGTCTTATGAACTAAATTTATATGTTTTATAGTTCACTGGGGTATCAAGTGAATTTATTATAAGATCGATTGTTTTACAAAGCACACGTAAATAGTACAGCCTTTAAATTCGTTTTGCTCTTAAATATGATTTTCATGACCTGAAACTAAAATTTTAAAAATACAAGGATGTTCAAAACGATTATTTTCGCTATTCTGTTATTCATGCGACTCTCGAAAATGATGCAAAAAAATTTTTTGTTTTCATTGGATTATACTGAATTTTTTAAAACCGAGTTTCCATACATATTTTAAGTTCCAATACAAAGCCAATTTTTTAAAATTTGTTTTCCAGCGTTTGGTCATGATAGTTGCAATAATCGCTTGTTTTGTTTCTCTTTATTATATGGCAGTCTTATGAACTAAATTTATATGTTTTATAGTTCACTGGGGTATCAAGTGAATTTATTATAAGATCGATTGTTTTACAAAGCACACGTAAATAGTACAGCCTTTAAATTCGTTTTGCTCTTAAATATGATTTTCATGACCTGAAACTAAAATTTTAAAAATACAAGGATGTTCAAAACGATTATTTTAGTTATTCTCTTTTTCATGCGACTCTCGAAAAAGATGCAAAAAATTTTTTGTTTTCATTGGATTATACTGAATTTTTTAAAACCGAGTTTCCATATATATTTTAAGTTCCAATACAAAGCCAATTTTTTAAAATTTGTTTTCCAGCGTTTGGTCATGATAGTTGCAATAATCGCTTGTTTCATTTCTCTTTATTATGTGGCATTTATATCAACTGCATTAAAAATGTTATAAATTTTATTGGGATACCAAGTGATTTGGATATAAAATCGATTATTTTACAAAGCAAGCCTAAATAGTAGCAGCCTTTAAATTCGTTTTACTATTAAATTTAAAGTTTATGAACTAAAACTGAAATTTTAAAAAAACAAGGATGTTCACAACGATCATTTTAGTTATTCTCTTTTTCATTCGACTCTCGAAAAAGATGCAAAAAATTTTTTGTTTTCATTGGATTATACTGAATTTTTTAAAACCGAGTTTCCATATATATTTTAAGTTCCAATACAAAGCCAATTTTTTAAAATTTGTTTTCCAGCGTTTGGTCATGATAGTTGCAATAATCGCTTGTTTTGTTTCTCTTTATTTTATGGCAGTCTTATGAACTAAATTTATATGTTTTATAGTTCACTGGGGTATCAAGTGAATTTATTATAAGATCGATTGTTTTAAAAAGCACACGTAAATAGTAGCAGCCTTTAAATTCGTTTTACTATTAAATTTAAAGTTTATGAACTAAAACTAAAATTTTAAAAATACAAAGATGTTCAAAACGATTATTTTCGCTATTCTGTTATTCATGCGACTCTCGAAAATGATGCAAAAAATTTTTTGTTTTCATTTTTAAAAACCTAGTGTCCATATATATTTTAAATTCCAATACAAATCCAATTTTTTAAAATTTGATTTCCACCATTTGGTCATGAATAATTGCAATAATCGCTTGTTTCATTTCTCTTTATTATGTGGCATTTATATCAACTGCATTAAAAATGTTATAAATTTTATTGGGATATCAAGTGATTTGTATATAAAATCGATTATTTTACAAAGCAAGCCTAAATAGTAGCAGCCTTTAAATTCGTTTTACTATTAAATTTAAAGTTTATGAACTAAAACTAAAATTTTAAAAATACAAGGATGTTCAAAACGATTATTTTAGTTATTCTCTTTTTCATGCGACTCTCGAAATAAATGAAAAAAATTTTTTGTTTTCATTGGATTATACTGAATTTTTTAAAACCGAGTGTCCATACATATTTTAAGTTCCAATACAAAGCCAATTTTTTAAAATTTGTTTTCCAGCGTTTGGTCATGATAGTTGCAATAATCGCTTGTTTTGTTTTTCTTTATTATATGGCAGTCTTATGAACTAAATTTATATGTTTTATAGTTCACTGGGGTATCAAGTGAATTTAATATAAGATCGATTGTTTTACAAAGCACACGTAAATAGTACAGCCTTTAAATTCGTTTTGTTCTTAAATATGATATTTATGACCTAAAACTAAAATTTTAAAAATACAAGGATGTTCAAAACGATTATTTTAGTTATTCTCTTTTTCATGCGACTCTCGAAATAAATGAAAAAAATTTTTTGTTTTCATTGGATTATACTGAATTTTTTAAAACCGAGTTTCCATACATATTTTAAATTCCAATACAAATCCAATTTTTTAAAATTTGTTTTCCAGCGTTTGGTCATGATAGTTGCAATAATCGCTTGTTTTCTTTCTCTTTATTATATGGCAGTCTTATGAACTAAATTTATATGTTTTATAGTTCACTGGGGTATCAAGTGAATTTATTATAAGATCGATTGTTTTACAAAGCACACGTAAATAGTAGCAGCCTTTAAATTCGTTTTGCTATTAAATATGATTTTTATGACCAAAAATTAAAATTTTAAAAATACAAGGATGTTCAAAACATTATTTTAGTTATTCTCTTTTTCATGCGACTCTCGAAATAAATGAAAAAAATTTTTTGTTTTCATTGGATTATACTGAATTTTTAAAAACCTAGTGTCCATATATATTTTAAATTCCAATACAAATCCAATCTTTTAAAATTTGATTTCCACCATTTGGTCATGAATAATTGCAATAATCGCTTGTTTCATTTCTCTTTATTATGTGGCATTTATATCAACTGCATTAAAAATGTTATAAATTTTATTGGGATACCAAGTGATTTGTATATAAAATCAATTATTTAACAAAGGACGACTAAATAGTAGCAGCCTTTAAATTCGTTTTGCTATTCAATTTAATGTTTATGAACTAAAACTGAAATTTTAAAAATACAAGGATGTTCAAAACGATTATTTTAGTTATTCTCTTTTTCATGCGACTCTCGAAAAAGATGCAAAAAATTTCTTGTTTTCATTGGATTATACTGAATTTTTTAAAACCGAGTTTCCATACATATTTTAAGTTCCAATACAAAGCCAATTTTTTAAAATTTGTTTTCCAGCGTTTGGTCATGATAGTTGCAATAATCGCTTGTTTTGTTTCTCTTTATTATATGGCAGTCTTATGAACTAAATTTATATGTTTTATAGTTCACTGGCATATCAAGTGAATTTATTAAAAGATCGATTGTTTTACAAAGCACACGTAAATAGTACAGCCTTTAAATTCGTTTTGCTATTAAATTTAAAGTTTATGACCTAAAACTAAAATTTAAAAAATACAAGGATGTTCAAAACGATTATTTTAGTTATTCTCTTTTTCATGCGACTCTCGAAAAAGATGCAAAAAATTTTTTGTTTTCATTGGATTATACTGAATTTTTTAAAACCGAGTTTCCATACATATTTTAAGTTCCAATACAAAGCCAATTTTTTAAAATTTGTTTTCCAGCGTTTGGTCATGATAGTTGCAATAATCGCTTGTTTCATTTCTCTTTATTATGTGGCATTTATATCAACTGCATTAAAAATGTTATAAATTTTATTGGGATACCAAGTGATTTGTATATAAAATCGATTGTTTTACAAAGGACGCCTAAATAGTAGCAGCCTTTAAATTCGTTTTACTATTAAATTTAAAGTTTATGAACTAAAACTAAAATTTTAAAAATACAAGGATGTTCAAAACATTATTTTAGTTATTCTCTTTTTCATGCGACTCTCGAAATAAATGAAAAAAATTTTTTGTTTTCATTGGATTATACTGAATTTTTTAAAACCGAGTTTCCATATATATTTTAAGTTCCAATACAAATCCAATTTTTTAAAATTTGTTTTCCAGCGTTTGGTCATGAATAATTGCAATAATCGCTTGTGTCGTTTCTCTTTATTATGTGGCATTTATATCAAATGCATTAAAAATGTTATAAATTCTATTGGGATACCAAGTGATTTGGATATAAAATCGATTATTTAACAAAGGACGCCTAAATAGTAGCAGCCTTTAAATTCGTTTTACTATTAAATTTAAAGTTTATGAACTAAAACAAAAATTTTAAAAATACAAGGATGTTCAAAACATTATTTTAGTTATTCTCTTTTTCATGCGACTCTCGAAATAAATGAAAAAAATTTTTTGTTTTCATTGGATTATACTGAATTTTTTAAAACCGAGTTTCCATACATATTTTAAGTTCCAATACAAAGCCAATTTTTTAAAATTTGTTTTCCAGCGTTTGGTCATGATAGTTGCAATAATCGCTTGTTTCATTTCTCTTTATTATGTGGCATTTATATCAACTGCATTAAAAATGTTATAAATTTTATTGGGATACCAAGTGATTTGTATATAAAATCGATTGTTTTACAAAGCACACGTAAATAGTAGCAGCCTTTAAATTCGTTTTGCTAATAAATATGATTTTTATGACCTAAAATTAAAATTTTAAAAATACAAGGATGTTCAAAACATTATTTTAGTTATTCTCTTTTTCATGCGACTCTCGAAATAAATGAAAAAAATTTTTTGTTTTCATTGGATTATACTGAATTTTTAAAAACCTAGTGTCCATATATATTTTAAATTCCAATACAAATCCAATTTTTTAAAATTTGATTTCCACCATTTGGTCATGAATAATTGCAATAATCGCTTGTTTCATTTCTCTTTATTATGTGGCATTTATATCAACTGCATTAAAAATGTTATAAATTTTATTGGGATACCAAGTGATTTGTATATAAAATCGATTGTTTTACAAAGGACGCCTAAATAGTAGCAGCCTTTAAATTCGTTTTACTATTAAATTTAAAGTTTATGAACTAAAACTAAAATTTTAAAAATACAAGGATGTTCAAAACATTATTTTAGTTATTCTCTTTTTCATGCGACTCTCGAAATAAATGAAAAAAATTTTTTGTTTTCATTGGATTATACTGAATTTTTTAAAACCGAGTTTCCATATATATTTTAAGTTCCAATACAAATCCAATTTTTTAAAATTTGTTTTCCAGCGTTTGGTCATGAATAATTGCAATAATCGCTTGTGTCGTTTCTCTTTATTATGTGGCATTTATATCAAATGCATTAAAAATGTTATAAATTCTATTGGGATACCAAGTGATTTGGATATAAAATCGATTATTTAACAAAGGACGCCTAAATAGTAGCAGCCTTTAAATTCGTTTTACTATTAAATTTAAAGTTTATGAACTAAAACAAAAATTTTAAAAATACAAGGATGTTCAAAACATTATTTTAGTTATTCTCTTTTTCATGCGACTCTCGAAATAAATGAAAAAAATTTTTTGTTTTCATTGGATTATACTGAATTTTTTAAAACCGAGTTTCCATATATATTTTAAGTTCCAATACAAATCCAATTTTTTAAAATTTGTTTTCCAGCGTTTGGTCATGAATAATTGCAATAATCGCTTGTGTCGTTTCTCTTTATTATGTGGCATTTATATCAAATGCATTAAAAATGTTATAAATTCTATTGGGATACCAAGTGATTTGGATATAAAATCGATTATTTAACAAAGGACGCCTAAATAGTAGCAGCCTTTAAATTCGTTTTACTATTAAATTTAAAGTTTATGAACTAAAACTAAAATTTTAAAAATACAAGGATGTTCAAAACATTATTTTAGTTATTCTCTTTTTCATGCGACTCTCGAAATAAATGAAAAAAATTTTTTGTTTTCATTGGATTATACTGAATTTTTTAAAACCGAGTTTCCATACATATTTTAAGTTCCAATACAAAGCCAATTTTTTAAAATTTGTTTTCCAGCGTTTGGTCATGATAGTTGCAATAATCGCTTGTTTCATTTCTCTTTATTATGTGGCATTTATATCAACTGCATTAAAAATGTTATAAATTTTATTGGGATACCAAGTGATTTGTATATAAAATCGATTGTTTTACAAAGCACACGTAAATAGTAGCAGCCTTTAAATTCGTTTTGCTAATAAATATGATTTTTATGACCTAAAATTAAAATTTTAAAAATACAAGGATGTTCAAAACATTATTTTAGTTATTCTCTTTTTCATGCGACTCTCGAAATAAATGAAAAAAATTTTTTGTTTTCATTGGATTATACTGAATTTTTAAAAACCTAGTGTCCATATATATTTTAAATTCCAATACAAATCCAATTTTTTAAAATTTGTTTTCCAGCGTTTGGTCATGATAGTTGCAATAATCGCTTGTTTCATTTCTCTTTATTATGTGGCATTTATATCAACTGCATTAAAAATGTTATAAATTTTATTGGGATACCAAGTGATTTGTATATAAAATCGATTGTTTTACAAAGGACGCCTAAATAGTAGCAGCCTTTAAATTCGTTTTACTATTAAATTTAAAGTTTATGAACTAAAACTAAAATTTTAAAAATACAAGGATGTTCAAAACATTATTTTAGTTATTCTCTTTTTCATGCGACTCTCGAAATAAATGAAAAAAATTTTTTGTTTTCATTGGATTATACTGAATTTTTTAAAACCGAGTTTCCATATATATTTTAAGTTCCAATACAAATCCAATTTTTTAAAATTTGATTTCCACCATTTGGTCATGAATAATTGCAATAATCGCTTGTTTCATTTCTCTTTATTATGTGGCATTTATATCAACTGCATTAAAAATGTTATAAATTTTATTGGGATACCAAGTGATTTGTATATAAAATCGATTGTTTTACAAAGGACGCCTAAATAGTAGCAGCCTTTAAATTCGTTTTACTATTAAATTTAAAGTTTATGAACTAAAACTAAAATTTTAAAAATACAAGGATGTTCAAAACATTATTTTAGTTATTCTCTTTTTCATGCGACTCTCGAAATAAATGAAAAAAATTTTTTGTTTTCATTGGATTATACTGAATTTTTTAAAACCGAGTTTCCATATATATTTTAAGTTCCAATACAAATCCAATTTTTTAAAATTTGTTTTCCAGCGTTTGGTCATGAATAATTGCAATAATCGCTTGTGTCGTTTCTCTTTATTATGTGGCATTTATATCAAATGCATTAAAAATGTTATAAATTCTATTGGGATACCAAGTGATTTGGATATAAAATCGATTATTTAACAAAGGACGCCTAAATAGTAGCAGCCTTTAAATTCGTTTTACTATTAAATTTAAAGTTTATGAACTAAAACAAAAATTTTAAAAATACAAGGATGTTCAAAACATTATTTTAGTTATTCTCTTTTTCATGCGACTCTCGAAATAAATGAAAAAAATTTTTTGTTTTCATTGGATTATACTGAATTTTTTAAAACCGAGTTTCCATATATATTTTAAGTTCCAATACAAATCCAATTTTTTAAAATTTGTTTTCCAGCGTTTGGTCATGAATAATTGCAATAATCGCTTGTGTCGTTTCTCTTTATTATGTGGCATTTATATCAAATGCATTAAAAATGTTATAAATTC
The DNA here is from genome assembly GCA_963971155.1 of Anthrax anthrax. Taxonomy (NCBI): domain Eukaryota; kingdom Metazoa; phylum Arthropoda; class Insecta; order Diptera; family Bombyliidae; genus Anthrax; species Anthrax anthrax. The sequence goes on from OZ020120.1 coordinate 15,575,781, forward strand.
TATTGGGATACCAAGTGATTTGGATATAAAATCGATTATTTAACAAAGGACGCCTAAATAGTAGCAGCCTTTAAATTCGTTTTACTATTAAATTTAAAGTTTATGAACTAAAACTAAAATTTTAAAAATACAAGGATGTTCAAAACATTATTTTAGTTATTCTCTTTTTCATGCGACTCTCGAAATAAATGAAAAAAATTTTTTGTTTTCATTGGATTATACTGAATTTTTTAAAACCGAGTTTCCATACATATTTTAAGTTCCAATACAAAGCCAATTTTTTAAAATTTGTTTTCCAGCGTTTGGTCATGATAGTTGCAATAATCGCTTGTTTCATTTCTCTTTATTATGTGGCATTTATATCAACTGCATTAAAAATGTTATAAATTTTATTGGGATACCAAGTGATTTGTATATAAAATCGATTGTTTTACAAAGGACGCCTAAATAGTAGCAGCCTTTAAATTCGTTTTACTATTAAATTTAAAGTTTATGAACTAAAACTAAAATTTTAAAAATACAAGGATGTTCAAAACATTATTTTAGTTATTCTCTTTTTCATGCGACTCTCGAAATAAATGAAAAAAATTTTTTGTTTTCATTGGATTATACTGAATTTTTAAAAACCTAGTGTCCATATATATTTTAAATTCCAATACAAATCCAATTTTTTAAAATTTGTTTTCCAGCGTTTGGTCATGATAGTTGCAATAATCGCTTGTTTCATTTCTCTTTATTATGTGGCATTTATATCAACTGCATTAAAAATGTTATAAATTTTATTGGGATACCAAGTGATTTGTATATAAAATCGATTGTTTTACAAAGGACGCCTAAATAGTAGCAGCCTTTAAATTCGTTTTACTATTAAATTTAAAGTTTATGAACTAAAACTAAAATTTTAAAAATACAAGGATGTTCAAAACATTATTTTAGTTATTCTCTTTTTCATGCGACTCTCGAAATAAATGAAAAAAATTTTTTGTTTTCATTGGATTATACTGAATTTTTTAAAACCGAGTTTCCATACATATTTTAAGTTCCAATACAAAGCCAATTTTTTAAAATTTGTTTTCCAGCGTTTGGTCATGATAGTTGCAATAATCGCTTGTTTCATTTCTCTTTATTATGTGGCATTTATATCAACTGCATTAAAAATGTTATAAATTTTATTGGGATACCAAGTGATTTGTATATAAAATCAATTATTTAACAAAGGACGACTAAATAGTAGCAGCCTTTAAATTCGTTTTGCTATTCAATTTAATGTTTATGAACTAAAACTGAAATTTTAAAAATACAAGGATGTTCAAAACGATTATTTTAGTTATTCTCTTTTTCATGCGACTCTCGAAAAAGATGCAAAAAATTTCTTGTTTTCATTGGATTATACTGAATTTTTTAAAACCGAGTTTCCATACATATTTTAAGTTCCAATACAAAGCCAATTTTTTAAAATTTGTTTTCCAGCGTTTGGTCATGATAGTTGCAATAATCGCTTGTTTTGTTTCTCTTTATTATATGGCAGTCTTATGAACTAAATTTATATGTTTTATAGTTCACTGGCATATCAAGTGAATTTATTAAAAGATCGATTGTTTTACAAAGCACACGTAAATAGTACAGCCTTTAAATTCGTTTTGCTATTAAATATGATTTTTATGACATAAAACTAAAATTTTAAAAATACAAGGATGTTCAAAACATTATTTTAGTTATTCTCTTTTTCATGCGACTCTCGAAATAAATGAAAAAAATTTTTTGTTTTCATTGGATTATACTGAATTTTTTAAAACCGAGTTTCCATATATATTTTAAGTTCCAATACAAAGCCAATTTTTTAAAATTTGTTTTCCAGCGTTTGGTCATGATAGTTGCAATAATCGCTTGTTTTGTTTCTCTTTATTATATGGCAGTCTTATGAACTAAATTTATATGTTTTATAGTTCACTGGGGTATCAAGTGAATTCATTATAAGATCGATTGTTTTACAAAGCACACGTAAATAGTACAGCCTTTAAATTCGTTTTGCTATTAAATATGATTTTTATGACCTAAAACTAAAATTTTAAAAATACAAGGATGTTCAAAACGATTATTTTCGCTATTCTGTTATTCATGCGACTCTCGAAAATGATGCAAAAAAATTTTTGTTTTCATTGGATTATACTGAATTTTTTAAAACCGAGTTTCCATACATATTTTAAGTTCCAATACAAAGCCAATTTTTTAAAATTTGTTTTCCAGCGTTTGGTCATGATAGTTGCAATAATCGCTTGTTTCATTTCTCTTTATTATATGGCATTTATATCAACTGCATTAAAAATGTTATAAATTTTATTGGGATACCAAGTGATTTGTATATAAAATCGATTGTTTTACAAAGGACGCCTAAATAGTAGCAGCCTTTAAATTCGTTTTACAATTAAATTTAAAGTTTATGAACTAAAACTAAAATTTTAAAAATACAAGGATGTTCAAAACATTATTTTAGTTATTCTCTTTTTCATGCGACTCTCGAAATAAATGAAAAAAATTTTTTGTTTTCATTGGATTATACTGAATTTTTTAAAACCGAGTTTCCATATATATTTTAAGTTCCAATACAAATCCAATTTTTTAAAATTTGTTTTCCACCATTTGGTCATGAATAATTGCAATAATCGCTTGTGTCGTTTCTCTTTATTATGTGGCATTTATATCAAATGCATTAAAAATGTTATAAATTCTATTGGGATACCAAGTGATTTGGATATAAAATCGATTATTTAACAAAGGACGCCTAAATAGTTGCAGCCTTTAAATTCGTTTTACTATTAAATTTAAAGTTTATGAACTAAAACAAAAATTTTAAAAATACAAGGATGTTCAAAACATTATTTTAGTTATTCTCTTTTTCATGCGACTCTCGAAATTAATGAAAAAAATTTTTTGTTTTCATTGGATTATACTGAATTTTTTAAAACCGAGTTTCCATACATATTTTAAGTTCCAATACAAAGCCAATTTTTTAAAATTTGTTTTCCAGCGTTTGGTCATGATAGTTGCAATAATCGCTTGTTTCATTTCTCTTTATTATGTGGCATTTATATCAACTGCATTAAAAATGTTATAAATTTTATTGGGATACCAAGTGATTTGTATATAAAATCGATTGTTTTACAAAGCACACGTAAATAGTAGCAGCCTTTAAATTCGTTTTGCTATTAAATATGATTTTTATGACCTAAAATTAAAATTTTAAAAATACAAGGATGTTCAAAACATTATTTTAGTTATTCTCTTTTTCATGCGACTCTCGAAATAAATGAAAAAAATTTTTTGTTTTCATTGGATTATACTGAATTTTTAAAAACCTAGTGTCCATATATATTTTAAATTCCAATACAAAGCCAATTTTTTAAAATTTGTTTTCCAGCGTTTGGTCATGATAGTTGCAATAATCGCTTGTTTTGTTTCTCTTTATTATATGGCAGTCTTATGAACTAAATTTATATGTTTTTTAGTTCACTGGGGTATCAAGTGAATTTATTAAAAGATCGATTGTTTTACAAAGCACACGTAAATAGTAGCAGCCTTTAAATTCGTTTTGCTCTTAAATATGATTTTTATGACCTAAAACTAAAATTTTAAAAATACAAGGATGTTCAAAACGATTATTTTAGTTATTCTCTTTTTCATGCGACTCTCGAAAAAGATGCAAAAAATTTTTTGTTTTCATTGGATTATACTGAATTTTTTAAAACCGAGTTTCCATACATATTTTAAGTTCCAATACAAAGCCAATTTTTTAAAATTTGTTTTCCAGCGTTTGGTCATGATAGTTGCAATAATCGCTTGTTTCATTTCTCTTTATTATGTGGCATTTATATCAACTGCATTAAAAATGTTATAAATTTTATTGGGATACCAAGTGATTTGTATATAAAATCGATTGTTTTACAAAGCAAGCCTAATTAGTAGCAGCCTTTAAATTCGTTTTAATATTAAATTTAAAGTTTATGAACTAAAACTAAAATTTTAAAAATACAAGGATGTTCAAAACATTATTTTAGTTATTCTCTTTTTCATGCGACTCTCGAAATAAATGAAAAAAATTTTTTGTTTTCATTGGATTATACTGAATTTTTTAAAACCGAGTTTCCATATATATTTTAAGTTCCAATACAAAGCCAATTTTTTAAAATTTGTTTTCCAGCGTTTGGTCATGATAGTTGCAATAATCGCTTGTTTTGTTTCTCTTTATTATATGGCAGTCTTATGAACTAAATTTATATGTTTTTTAGTTCACTGGGGTATCAATTGAATTTATTATAAGATCGATTGTTTTACAAAGCACACGTAAATAGTAGCAGCCTTTAAATTCGTTTTGCTATTAAATATGATTTTTATGACCTGAAACTAAAATTTTAAAAATACAAGGATGTTCAAAACGATTATTTTCGCTATTCTGTTATTCATGCGACTCTCGAAAATGATGCAAAAAATTTTTTGTTTTCATTGGATTATACTGAATTTTTTAAAACCGAGTTTCCATATATATTTTAAGTTCCAATACAAAGCCAATTTTTTAAAATTTGTTTTCCAGCGTTTGGTCATGATAGTTGCAATAATCGCTTGTTTCATTTCTCTTTATTATGTGGCATTTATATCAACTGCATTAAAAATGTTATAAATTTTATTGGGATACCAAGTGATTTGTATATAAAATCGATTATTTTACAAAGCAAGCCTAAATAGTAGCAGCCTTTAAGTTCGTTTTACTATTAAATTTAAAGTTTATGAACTAAAACTAAAATTTTAAAAATACAAGGATGTTCAAAACGATTATTTTCGCTATTCTGTTATTCATGCGACTCTCGAAAATGATGCAAAAAATTTTTTGTTTTCATTGGATTATACTGAATTTTTTAAAACCGAGTTTCCATACATATTTTAAGTTCCAATACAAAGCCAATTTTTTAAAATTTGTTTTCCAGCGTTTGGTCATGATAGTTGCAATAATCGCTTGTTTTGTTTCTCTTTATTATATGGCAGTCTTATGAACTAAATTTATATGTTTTATAGTTCACTGGGGTATCAAGTGAATTTATTATAAGATCGATTGTTTTACAAAGCACACGTAAATAGTACAGCCTTTAAATTCGTTTTGCTCTTAAATATGATTTTTATGACCTGAAACTAAAATTTTAAAAATACAAGGATGTTCAAAACGATTATTTTAGTTATTCTCTTTTTCATGCGACTCTCGAAATAAATGAAAAAAATTTTTTGTTTTCATTGGATTATACTGAATTTTTAAAAACCTAGTGTCCATATATATTTTAAATTCCAATACAAATCCAATTTTTTAAAATTTGATTTCCACCATTTGGTCATGAATAATTGCAATAATCGCTTGTTTCATTTCTCTTTATTATGTGGCATTTATATCAACTGCATTAAAAATGTTATAAATTTTATTGGGATACCAAGTGATTTGTATATAAAATCAATTATTTAACAAAGGACGACTAAATAGTAGCAGCCTTTAAATTCGTTTTGCTATTCAATTTAATGTTTATGAACTAAAACTGAAATTTTAAAAATACAAGGATGTTCAAAACGATTATTTTAGTTATTCTCTTTTTCATGCGACTCTCGAAAAAGATGCAAAAAATTTCTTGTTTTCATTGGATTATACTGAATTTTTTAAAACCGAGTTTCCATATATATTTTAAGTTCCAATACAAAGCCAATTTTTTAAAATTTGTTTTCCAGCGTTTGGTCATGATAGTTGCAATAATCGCTTGTTTTGTTTCTCTTTATTATATGGCAGTCTTATGAACTAAATTTATATGTTTTATAGTTCACTGGGGTATCAAGTGAATTTATTATAAGATCGATTGTTTTACAAAGCACACGTAAATAGTACAGCCTTTAAATTCGTTTTGCTCTTAAATATGATTTTTATGACCTGAAACTAAAATTTTAAAAATACAAGGATGTTCAAAACGATTATTTTAGTTATTCTCTTTTTCATGCGACTCTCGAAATAAATGAAAAAAATTTTTTGTTTTCATTGGATTATACTGAATTTTTAAAAACCTAGTGTCCATATATATTTTAAATTCCAATACAAATCCAATTTTTTAAAATTTGATTTCCACCATTTGGTCATGAATAATTGCAATAATCGCTTGTTTCATTTCTCTTTATTATGTGGCATTTATATCAACTGCATTAAAAATGTTATAAATTTTATTGGGATACCAAGTGATTTGTATATAAAATCAATTATTTAACAAAGGACGACTAAATAGTAGCAGCCTTTAAATTCGTTTTGCTATTCAATTTAATGTTTATGAACTAAAACTGAAATTTAAAAAATACAAGGATGTTCAAAACGATTATTTTAGTTATTCTCTTTTTCATGCGACTCTCGAAAAAGATGCAAAAAATTTCTTGTTTTCATTGGATTATACTGAATTTTTTAAAACCGAGTTTCCATATATATTTTAAGTTCCAATACAAAGCCAATTTTTTAAAATTTGTTTTCCAGCGTTTGGTCATGATAGTTGCAATAATCGCTTGTTTTGTTTCTCTTTATTATATGGCAGTCTTATGAACTAAATTTATATGTTTTATAGTTCACTGGGGTATCAAGTGAATTTATTATAAGATCGATTGTTTTACAAAGCACACGTAAATAGTAGCGGCCTTTAAATTCGTTTTGCTCTTAAATATGATTTTTATGACCTAAAACTAAAATTTTAAAAACACAAGGATGTTCAAAACGATTATTTTAGTTATTCTCTTTTTCATGCGACTCTCGAAAAAGATGCAAAAAATTTTTTGTTTTCATTGGATTATACTGAATTTTTTAAAACCGAGTTTCCATATATATTTTAAGTTCCAATACAAAGCCAATTTTTTAAAATTTGTTTTCCAGCGTTTGGTCATGATAGTTGCAATAATCGCTTGTTTTGTTTCTCTTTATTATATGGCAGTCTTATGAACTAAATTTATATGTTTTTTAGTTCACTGGGGTATCAATTGAATTTATTATAAGATCGATTGTTTTACAAAGCACACGTAAATAGTAGCAGCCTTTAAATTCGTTTTGCTATTAAATATGATTTTTATGACCTGAAACTAAAATTTTAAAAATACAAGGATGTTCAAAACGATTATTTTCGCTATTCTGTTATTCATGCGACTCTCGAAAATGATGCAAAAAATTTTTTGTTTTCATTGGATTATACTGAATTTTTTAAAACCGAGTTTCCATATATATTTTAAGTTCCAATACAAAGCCAATTTTTTAAAATTTGTTTTCCAGCGTTTGGTCATGATAGTTGCAATAATCGCTTGTTTCATTTCTCTTTATTATGTGGCATTTATATCAACTGCATTAAAAATGTTATAAATTTTATTGGGATACCAAGTGATTTGTATATAAAATCGATTATTTTACAAAGCAAGCCTAAATAGTAGCAGCCTTTAAGTTCGTTTTACTATTAAATTTAAAGTTTATGAACTAAAACTAAAATTTTAAAAATACAAGGATGTTCAAAACGATTATTTTCGCTATTCTGTTATTCATGCGACTCTCGAAAAAGATGAAAAAATTTTTTTGTTTTCATTGGATTATACTGAATTTTTTAAAACCGAGTTTCCATACATATTTTAAGTTCCAATACAAAGCCAATTTTTTAAAATTTGTTTTCCAGCGTTTGGTCATGATAGTTGCAATAATCGCTTGTTTTGTTTCTCTTTATTATATGGCAGTCTTATGAACTAAATTTATATGTTTTTTAGTTCACTGGGGTATCAAGTGAATTTATTAAAAGATCGATTGTTTTACAAAGCACACGTAAATAGTAGCAGCCTTTAAATTCGTTTTGCTCTTAAATATGATTTTTATGACCTAAAACTAAAATTTTAAAAATACAAGGATGTTCAAAACGATTATTTTAGTTATTCTCTTTTTCATGCGACTCTCGAAAAAGATGCAAAAAATTTTTTGTTTTCATTGGATTATACTGAATTTTTTAAAACCGAGTTTCCATACATATTTTAAGTTCCAATACAAAGCCAATTTTTTAAAATTTGTTTTCCAGCGTTTGGTCATGATAGTTGCAATAATCGCTTGTTTCATTTCTCTTTATTATGTGGCATTTATATCAACTGCATTAAAAATGTTATAAATTTTATTGGGATACCAAGTGATTTGTATATAAAATCGATTGTTTTACAAAGCAAGCCTAATTAGTAGCAGCCTTTAAATTCGTTTTAATATTAAATTTAAAGTTTATGAACTAAAACTAAAATTTTAAAAATACAAGGATGTTCAAAACATTATTTTAGTTATTCTCTTTTTCATGCGACTCTCGAAATAAATGAAAAAAATTTTTTGTTTTCATTGGATTATACTGAATTTTTTAAAACCGAGTTTCCATATATATTTTAAGTTCCAATACAAAGCCAATTTTTTAAAATTTGTTTTCCAGCGTTTGGTCATGATAGTTGCAATAATCGCTTGTTTTGTTTCTCTTTATTATATGGCAGTCTTATGAACTAAATTTATATGTTTTTTAGTTCACTGGGGTATCAATTGAATTTATTATAAGATCGATTGTTTTACAAAGCACACGTAAATAGTAGCAGCCTTTAAATTCGTTTTGCTATTAAATATGATTTTTATGACCTGAAACTAAAATTTTAAAAATACAAGGATGTTCAAAACGATTATTTTCGCTATTCTGTTATTCATGCGACTCTCGAAAATGATGCAAAAAATTTTTTGTTTTCATTGGATTATACTGAATTTTTTAAAACCGAGTTTCCATATATATTTTAAGTTCCAATACAAAGCCAATTTTTTAAAATTTGTTTTCCAGCGTTTGGTCATGATAGTTGCAATAATCGCTTGTTTCATTTCTCTTTATTATGTGGCATTTATATCAACTGCATTAAAAATGTTATAAATTTTATTGGGATACCAAGTGATTTGTATATAAAATCGATTATTTTACAAAGCAAGCCTAAATAGTAGCAGCCTTTAAGTTCGTTTTACTATTAAATTTAAAGTTTATGAACTAAAACTAAAATTTTAAAAATACAAGGATGTTCAAAACGATTATTTTCGCTATTCTGTTATTCATGCGACTCTCGAAAATGATGCAAAAAATTTTTTGTTTTCATTGGATTATACTGAATTTTTTAAAACCGAGTTTCCATACATATTTTAAGTTCCAATACAAAGCCAATTTTTTAAAATTTGTTTTCCAGCGTTTGGTCATGATAGTTGCAATAATCGCTTGTTTTGTTTCTCTTTATTATATGGCAGTCTTATGAACTAAATTTATATGTTTTATAGTTCACTGGGGTATCAAGTGAATTTATTATAAGATCGATTGTTTTACAAAGCACACGTAAATAGTACAGCCTTTAAATTCGTTTTGCTCTTAAATATGATTTTTATGACCTGAAACTAAAATTTTAAAAATACAAGGATGTTCAAAACGATTATTTTAGTTATTCTCTTTTTCATGCGACTCTCGAAATAAATGAAAAAAATTTTTTGTTTTCATTGGATTATACTGAATTTTTAAAAACCTAGTGTCCATATATATTTTAAATTCCAATACAAATCCAATTTTTTAAAATTTGATTTCCACCATTTGGTCATGAATAATTGCAATAATCGCTTGTTTCATTTCTCTTTATTATGTGGCATTTATATCAACTGCATTAAAAATGTTATAAATTTTATTGGGATACCAAGTGATTTGTATATAAAATCAATTATTTAACAAAGGACGACTAAATAGTAGCAGCCTTTAAATTCGTTTTGCTATTCAATTTAATGTTTATGAACTAAAACTGAAATTTTAAAAATACAAGGATGTTCAAAACGATTATTTTAGTTATTCTCTTTTTCATGCGACTCTCGAAAAAGATGCAAAAAATTTCTTGTTTTCATTGGATTATACTGAATTTTTTAAAACCGAGTTTCCATATATATTTTAAGTTCCAATACAAAGCCAATTTTTTAAAATTTGTTTTCCAGCGTTTGGTCATGATAGTTGCAATAATCGCTTGTTTTGTTTCTCTTTATTATATGGCAGTCTTATGAACTAAATTTATATGTTTTATAGTTCACTGGGGTATCAAGTGAATTTATTATAAGATCGATTGTTTTACAAAGCACACGTAAATAGTACAGCCTTTAAATTCGTTTTGCTCTTAAATATGATTTTTATGACCTGAAACTAAAATTTTAAAAATACAAGGATGTTCAAAACGATTATTTTAGTTATTCTCTTTTTCATGCGACTCTCGAAATAAATGAAAAAAATTTTTTGTTTTCATTGGATTATACTGAATTTTTAAAAACCTAGTGTCCATATATATTTTAAATTCCAATACAAATCCAATTTTTTAAAATTTGATTTCCACCATTTGGTCATGAATAATTGCAATAATCGCTTGTTTCATTTCTCTTTATTATGTGGCATTTATATCAACTGCATTAAAAATGTTATAAATTTTATTGGGATACCAAGTGATTTGTATATAAAATCAATTATTTAACAAAGGACGACTAAATAGTAGCAGCCTTTAAATTCGTTTTGCTATTCAATTTAATGTTTATGAACTAAAACTGAAATTTAAAAAATACAAGGATGTTCAAAACGATTATTTTAGTAATTCTCTTTTTCATGCGACTCTCGAAAAAGATGCAAAAAATTTCTTGTTTTCATTGGATTATACTGAATTTTTTAAAACCGAGTTTCCATATATATTTTAAGTTCCAATACAAAGCCAATTTTTTAAAATTTGTTTTCCAGCGTTTGGTCATGATAGTTGCAATAATCGCTTGTTTTGTTTCTCTTTATTATATGGCAGTCTTATGAACTAAATTTATATGTTTTATAGTTCACTGGGGTATCAAGTGAATTTATTATAAGATCGATTGTTTTACAAAGCACACGTAAATAGTAGCGGCCTTTAAATTCGTTTTGCTCTTAAATATGATTTTTATGACCTAAAACTAAAATTTTAAAAACACAAGGATGTTCAAAACGATTATTTTAGTTATTCTCTTTTTCATGCGACTCTCGAAAAAGATGCAAAAAATTTTTTGTTTTCATTGGATTATACTGAATTTTTTAAAACCGAGTTTCCATATATATTTTAAGTTCCAATACAAAGCCAATTTTTTAAAATTTGTTTTCCAGCGTTTGGTCATGATAGTTGCAATAATCGCTTGTTTTGTTTCTCTTTATTATATGGCAGTCTTATGAACTAAATTTATATGTTTTTTAGTTCACTGGGGTATCAATTGAATTTATTATAAGATCGATTGTTTTACAAAGCACACGTAAATAGTAGCAGCCTTTAAATTCGTTTTGCTATTAAATATGATTTTTATGACCTGAAACTAAAATTTTAAAAATACAAGGATGTTCAAAACGATTATTTTCGCTATTCTGTTATTCATGCGACTCTCGAAAATGATGCAAAAAATTTTTTGTTTTCATTGGATTATACTGAATTTTTTAAAACCGAGTTTCCATATATATTTTAAGTTCCAATACAAAGCCAATTTTTTAAAATTTGTTTTCCAGCGTTTGGTCATGATAGTTGCAATAATCGCTTGTTTCATTTCTCTTTATTATGTGGCATTTATATCAACTGCATTAAAAATGTTATAAATTTTATTGGGATACCAAGTGATTTGTATATAAAATCGATTATTTTACAAAGCAAGCCTAAATAGTAGCAGCCTTTAAGTTCGTTTTACTATTAAATTTAAAGTTTATGAACTAAAACTAAAATTTTAAAAATACAAGGATGTTCAAAACGATTATTTTCGCTATTCTGTTATTCATGCGACTCTCGAAAATGATGCAAAAAATTTTTTGTTTTCATTGGATTATACTGAATTTTTTAAAACCGAGTTTCCATACATATTTTAAGTTCCAATACAAAGCCAATTTTTTAAAATTTGTTTTCCAGCGTTTGGTCATGATAGTTGCAATAATCGCTTGTTTTGTTTCTCTTTATTATATGGCAGTCTTATGAACTAAATTTATATGTTTTATAGTTCACTGGGGTATCAAGTGAATTTATTATAAGATCGATTGTTTTACAAAGCACACGTAAATAGTACAGCCTTTAAATTCGTTTTGCTCTTAAATATGATTTTTATGACCTGAAACTAAAATTTTAAAAATACAAGGATGTTCAAAACGATTATTTTAGTTATTCTCTTTTTCATGCGACTCTCGAAATAAATGAAAAAAATTTTTTGTTTTCATTGGATTATACTGAATTTTTAAAAACCTAGTGTCCATATATATTTTAAATTCCAATACAAATCCAATTTTTTAAAATTTGATTTCCACCATTTGGTCATGAATAATTGCAATAATCGCTTGTTTCATTTCTCTTTATTATGTGGCATTTATATCAACTGCATTAAAAATGTTATAAATTTTATTGGGATACCAAGTGATTTGTATATAAAATCAATTATTTAACAAAGGACGACTAAATAGTAGCAGCCTTTAAATTCGTTTTGCTATTCAATTTAATGTTTATGAACTAAAACTGAAATTTTAAAAATACAAGGATGTTCAAAACGATTATTTTAGTTATTCTCTTTTTCATGCGACTCTCGAAAAAGATGCAAAAAATTTCTTGTTTTCATTGGATTATACTGAATTTTTTAAAACCGAGTTTCCATATATATTTTAAGTTCCAATACAAAGCCAATTTTTTAAAATTTGTTTTCCAGCGTTTGGTCATGATAGTTGCAATAATCGCTTGTTTTGTTTCTCTTTATTATATGGCAGTCTTATGAACTAAATTTATATGTTTTATAGTTCACTGGGGTATCAAGTGAATTTATTATAAGATCGATTGTTTTACAAAGCACACGTAAATAGTACAGCCTTTAAATTCGTTTTGCTCTTAAATATGATTTTTATGACCTGAAACTAAAATTTTAAAAATACAAGGATGTTCAAAACGATTATTTTAGTTATTCTCTTTTTCATGCGACTCTCGAAATAAATGAAAAAAATTTTTTGTTTTCATTGGATTATACTGAATTTTTAAAAACCTAGTGTCCATATATATTTTAAATTCCAATACAAATCCAATTTTTTAAAATTTGATTTCCACCATTTGGTCATGAATAATTGCAATAATCGCTTGTTTCATTTCTCTTTATTATGTGGCATTTATATCAACTGCATTAAAAATGTTATAAATTTTATTGGGATACCAAGTGATTTGTATATAAAATCAATTATTTAACAAAGGACGACTAAATAGTAGCAGCCTTTAAATTCGTTTTGCTATTCAATTTAATGTTTATGAACTAAAACTGAAATTTAAAAAATACAAGGATGTTCAAAACGATTATTTTAGTTATTCTCTTTTTCATGCGACTCTCGAAATAAATGAAAAAAATTTTTTGTTTTCATTGGATTATACTGAATTTTTAAAAACCTAGTGTCTATATATATTTTATATTTCCAATGCAAATCCAATTTTTTAAAATTTGATTTCCACAATTTGGTCATGAATAATTGCAATATTCGCTTGTTTCATTTCTCTTTATTATGTGGCATTTATATCAACTGCATTAAAAATGTTATAAATTGTATTGGGATACCAAGTGATTCGTCTATAAAATCGATTATTTTACAAAGCACACGTAAATAGTAGCAGCCTTTAAATTCGTTTTGCTCTTAAATATGATTTTTATGACCTAAAACTAAAATTTTAAAAATACAAGGATGTTCAAAACGATTATTTTAGTTATTCTCTTTTTCATGCGACTCTCGAAAAAGATGCAAAAAATTTTTTGTTTTCATTGGATTATACTGAATTTTTTAAAACCGAGTTTCCATACATATTTTAAGTTCCAATACAAAGCCAATTTTTTAAAATTTGTTTTCCAGCGTTTGGTCATGATAGTTGCAATAATCGCTTGTTTCATTTCTCTTTATTATGTGGCATTTATATCAACTGCATTAAAAATGTTATAAATTTTATTGGGATACCAAGTGATTTGTATATAAAATCGATTGTTTTACAAAGCAAGCCTAAATAGTAGCAGCCTTTAAATTCGTTTTAATATTAAATTTAAAGTTTATGAACTAAAACTAAAATTTTAAAAATACAAGGATGTTCAAAACATTATTTTAGTTATTCTCTTTTTCATGCGACTCTCGAAATAAATGAAAAAAATTTTTTGTTTTCATTGGATTATACTGAATTTTTTAAAACCGAGTTTCCATATATATTTTAAGTTCCAATACAAAGCCAATTTTTTAAAATTTGTTTTCCAGCGTTTGGTCATGATAGTTGCAATAATCGCTTGTTTTGTTTCTCTTTATTATATGGCAGTCTTATGAACTAAATTTGTATGTTTTTTAGTTCACTGGGGTATCAATTGAATTTATTATAAGATCGATTGTTTTACAAAGCACACGTGAATAGTAGCAGCCTTTAAATTCGTTTTGCTATTAAATATGATTTTTATGACCTGAAACTAAAATTTTAAAAATACAAGGATGTTCAAAACGATTATTTTCGCTATTCTGTTATTCATGCGACTCTCGAAAATGATGCAAAAAATTTTTTGTTTTCATTGGATTATACTGAATTTTTTAAAACCGAGTTTCCATATATATTTTAAGTTCCAATACAAAGCCAATTTTTTAAAATTTGTTTTCCAGCGTTTGGTCATGATAGTTGCAATAATCGCTTGTTTCATTTCTCTTTATTATGTGGCATTTATATCAACTGTATTAAAAATGTTATAAATTTTATTGGGATACCAAGTGATTTGTATATAAAATCGATTATTTTACAAAGCAAGCCTAAATAGTAGCAGCCTTTAAGTTCGTTTTACTATTAAATTTAAAGTTTATGAACTAAAACTAAAATTTTAAAAATACAAGGATGTTCAAAACGATTATTTTCGCTATTCTGTTATTCATGCGACTCTCGAAAATGATGCAAAAAATTTTTTGTTTTCATTGGATTATACTGAATTTTTTAAAACCGAGTTTCCATACATATTTTAAATTCCAATACAAATCCAATTTTTTAAAATTTGATTTCCACCATTTGGTCATGAATAATTGCAATAATCGCTTGTTTCATTTCTCTTTATTATGTGGCATTTATATCAACTGCATTAAAAATGTTATAAATTTTATTGGGATACCAAGTGATTTGTATATAAAATCAATTATTTAACAAAGGACGACTAAATAGTAGCAGCCTTTAAATTCGTTTTGCTATTCAATTTAATGTTTATGAACTAAAACTGAAATTTTAAAAATACAAGGATGTTCACAACGATCATTTTAGTTATTCTCTTTTTCATGCGACTCTCGAAAAAGATGCAAAAAATTTCTTGTTTTCATTGGATTATACTGAATTTTTAAAAACCGAGTTTCCATATATATTTTAAGTTCCAATACAAAGCCAATTTTTTAAAATTTGTTTTCCAGCGTTTGGTCATGATAGTTGCAATAATCGCTTGTTTTGTTTCTCTTTATTATATGGCAGTCTTATGAACTAAATTTGTATGTTTTTTAGTTCACTGGGGTATCAATTGAATTTATTATAAGATCGATTGTTTTACAAAGCACACGTGAATAGTAGCAGCCTTTAAATTCGTTTTGCTATTAAATATGATTTTTATGACCTGAAACTAAAATTTTAAAACTACAAGGATGTTCAAAACGATTATTTTCGCTATTCTGTTATTCATGCGACTCTCGAAAATGATGCAAAAAATTTTTTGTTTTCATTGGATTATACTGAATTTTTTAAAACCGAGTTTCCATATATATTTTAAGTTCCAATACAAAGCCAATTTTTTAAAATTTGTTTTCCAGCGTTTGGTCATGATAGTTGCAATAATCGCTTGTTTTGTTTCTCTTTATTATATGGCAGTCTTATGAACTAAATTTATATGTTTTATAGTTCACTGGGGTATCAAGTGAATTTATTATAAGATCGATTGTTTTACAAAGCACACGTAAATAGTACAGCCTTTAAATTCGTTTTGCTCTTAAATATGATTTTTATGACCTGAAACTAAAATTTTAAAAATACAAGGATGTTCAAAACGATTATTTTAGTTATTCTCTTTTTCATGCGACTCTCGAAATAAATGAAAAAAATTTTTTGTTTTCATTGGATTATACTGAATTTTTAAAAACCTAGTGTCCATATATATTTTAAATTCCAATACAAATCCAATTTTTTAAAATTTGATTTCCACCATTTGGTCATGAATAATTGCAATAATCGCTTGTTTCATTTCTCTTTATTATGTGGCATTTATATCAACTGCATTAAAAATGTTATAAATTTTATTGGGATACCAAGTGATTTGTATATAAAATCAATTATTTAACAAAGGACGACTAAATAGTAGCAGCCTTTAAATTCGTTTTGCTATTCAATTTAATGTTTATGAACTAAAACTGAAATTTTAAAAATACAAGGATGTTCACAACGATCATTTTAGTTATTCTCTTTTTCATGCGACTCTCGAAAAAGATGCAAAAAATTTCTTGTTTTCATTGGATTATACTGAATTTTTAAAAACCGAGTTTCCATATATATTTTAAGTTCCAATACAAAGCCAATTTTTTAAAATTTGTTTTCCAGCGTTTGGTCATGATAGTTGCAATAATCGCTTGTTTTGTTTCTCTTTATTATATGGCAGTCTTATGAACTAAATTTATATGTTTTATAGTTCACTGGGGTATCAAGTGAATTTATTATAAGATCGATTGTTTTACAAAGCACACGTAAATAGTAGCAGCCTTTAAATTCGTTTTGCTCTTAAATATGATTTTTATGACCTAAAACTAAAATTTTAAAAACACAAGGATGTTCAAAACGATTATTTTAGTTATTCTCTTTTTCATGCGACTCTCGAAAAAGATGCAAAAAATTTTTTGTTTTCATTGGATTATACTGAATTTTTTAAAACCGAGTTTCCATACATATTTTAAGTTCCAATACAAAGCCAATTTTTTAAAATTTGTTTTCCAGCGTTTGGTCATGATAGTTGCAATAATCGCTTGTTTCATTTCTCTTTATTATGTGGCATTTTAATCAACTGCATTAAAAAGGTTATAAATTTTATTGGGATACCAAGTGATTTGTATATAAAATCAATTATTTAACAAAGGACGACTAAATAGTAGCAGCCTTTAAATTCGTTTTGCTATTCAATTTAATGTTTATGAACTAAAACTGAAATTTTAAAAATACAAGGATGTTCAAAACGATTATTTTAGTTATTCTCTTTTTCATGCAACTCTCGAAAATGATGCAAAAAATTTTTTGTTTTCATTGGATTATACTGAATTTTTTAAAACCGTGTTTCCATACATATTTTAAGTTCCAATACAAAGCCAATTTTTTTAAATTTGTTTTCCAGCGTTTGGTCATGATAGTTGCAATAATCGCTTGTTTTGTTTCTCTTTATTATATGGCAGTCTTATGAACTAAATTTATATGTTTTATAGTTCACTGGGGTATCAAGTGAATTTATTATAAGATCGATTGTTTTACAAAGCACACGTAAATAGTACAGCCTTTAAATTCGTTTTGCTCTTAAATATGATTTTTATGACCTGAAACTAAAATTTTAAAAATACAAGGATGTTCAAAACGATTATTTTAGTTATTCTCTTTTTCATGCGACTCTCGAAAAAGATGCAAAAAATTTTTTGTTTTCATTGGATTATACTGAATTTTTTAAAACCGAGTTTCCATATATATTTTAAGTTCCAATACAAAGCCAATTTTTTAAAATTTGTTTTCCAGCGTTTGGTCATGATAGTTGCAATAATCGCTTGTTTCATTTCTCTTTATTATGTGGCATTTATATCAACTGCATTAAAAATGTTATAAATTTTATTGGGATACCAAGTGATTTGTATATAAAATCGATTATTTTACAAAGCAAGCCTAAATAGTAGCAGCCTTTAAATTCGTTTTACTATTAAATTTAAAGTTTATGAACTAAAACTAAAATTTTAAAAATACAAGGATGTTCAAAACGATTATTTTAGTTATTCTCTTTTTCATGCGACTCTCGAAAATGATGCAAAAAATTTTTTGTTTTCATTGGATTATACTGAATTTTTTAAAACCGAGTTTCCATACATATTTTAAGTTCCAATACAAAGCCAATTTTTTAAAATTTGTTTTCCAGCGTTTGGTCATGATAGTTGCAATAATCGCTTGTTTTGTTTCTCTTTATTATATGGCAGTCTTATGAACTAAATTTATATGTTTTATAGTTCACTGGGGTATCAAGTGAATTTATTATAAGATCGATTGTTTTACAAAGCACACGTAAATAGTACAGCCTTTAAATTCGTTTTGCTCTTAAATATGATTTTTATGACCTGAAACTAAAATTTTAAAAATACAAGGATGTTCAAAACGATTATTTTAGTTATTCTCTTTTTCATGCGACTCTCGAAAAATATGCAAAAAATTTTTTGTTTTCATTGGATTATACTGAATTTTTTAAAACCGAGTTTCCATATATATTTTAAGTTCCAATACAAAGCCAATTTTTTAAAATTTGTTTTCCAGCGTTTGGTCATGATAGTTGCAATAATCGCTTGTTTCATTTCTCTTTATTATGTGGCATTTATATCAACTGCATTAAAAATGTTATAAATTTTATTATGATACCAAGTGATTTGTATATAAAATCGATTATTTAACAAAGGACGACTAAATAGTAGCAGCCTTTAAATTCGTTTTACTATTAAATTTAAAGTTTATGAACTAAAACTAAAATTTTAAAAATACAAGGATGTTCAAAACGATTATTTTAGTTATTCTCTTTTTCATGCGACTCTCGAAAATGATGCAAAAAATTTTTTGTTTTCATTGGATTATACTGAATTTTTTAAAACCGAGTTTCCATACATATTTTAAGTTCCAATACAAAGCCAATTTTTTAAAATTTGTTTTCCAGCGTTTGGTCATGATAGTTGCAATAATCGCTTGTTTTGTTTCTCTTTATTATATGGCAGTCTTATGAACTAAATTTATATGTTTTATAGTTCACTGGGGTATCAAGTGAATTTATTATAAGATCGATTGTTTTACAAAGCACACGTAAATAGTACAGCCTTTAAATTCGTTTTGCTCTTAAATATGATTTTTATGACCTGAAACTAAAATTTTAAAAATACAAGGATGTTCAAAACGATTATTTTAGTTATTCTCTTTTTCATGCGACTCTCGAAAAATATGCAAAAAATTTTTTGTTTTCATTGGATTATACTGAATTTTTTAAAACCGAGTTTCCATATATATTTTAAGTTCCAATACAAAGCCAATTTTTTAAAATTTGTTTTCCAGCGTTTGGTCATGATAGTTGCAATAATCGCTTGTTTCATTTCTCTTTATTATGTGGCATTTATATCAACTGCATTAAAAATGTTATAAATTTTATTGGGATACCAAGTGATTTGTATATAAAATCAATTATTTAACAAAGGACGACTAAATAGTAGCAGCCTTTAAATTCGTTTTGCTATTCAATTTAATGTTTATGAACTAAAACTGAAATTTTAAAAAAACAAGGATGTTCACAACGATCATTTTAGTTATTCTCTTTTTCATGCGACTCTCGAAAAAGATGCAAAAAATTTCTTGTTTTCATTGGATTATACTGAATTTTTAAAAACCGAGTTTCCATATATATTTTAAGTTCCAATACAAAGCCAATTTTTTAAAATTTGTTTTCCAGCGTTTGGTCATGATAGTTGCAATAATCGCTTGTTTTGTTTCTCTTTATTATATGGCAGTCTTATGAACTAAATTTATATGTTTTATAGTTCACTGGGGTATCAAGTGAATTTATTATAAGATCGATTGTTTTACAAAGCACACGTAAATAGTAGCAGCCTTTAAATTCGTTTTGCTCTTAAATATGATTTTTATGACCTAAAACTAAAATTTTAAAAACACAAGGATGTTCAAAACGATTATTTTAGTTATTCTCTTTTTCATGCGACTCTCGAAAAAGATGCAAAAAATTTTTTGTTTTCATTGGATTATACTGAATTTTTTAAAACCGAGTTTCCATACATATTTTAAGTTCCAATACAAAGCCAATTTTTTAAAATTTGTTTTCCAGCGTTTGGTCATGATAGTTGCAATAATCGCTTGTTTCATTTCTCTTTATTATGTGGCATTTTAATCAACTGCATTAAAAAGGTTATAAATTTTATTGGGATACCAAGTGATTTGTATATAAAATCAATTATTTAACAAAGGACGACTAAATAGTAGCAGCCTTTAAATTCGTTTTGCTATTCAATTTAATGTTTATGAACTAAAACTGAAATTTTAAAAATACAAGGATGTTCAAAACGATTATTTTAGTTATTCTCTTTTTCATGCGACTCTCGAAAAAGATGCAAAAAATTTTTTGTTTTCATTGGATTATACTGAATTTTTTAAAACCGAGTTTCCATATATATTTTAAGTTCCAATACAAAGCCAATTTTTTAAAATTTGTTTTCCAGCGTTTGGTCATGATAGTTGCAATAATCGCTTGTTTCATTTCTCTTTATTATGTGGCATTTATATCAACTGCATTAAAAATGTTATAAATTTTATTGGGATACCAAGTGATTTGTATATAAAATCGATTATTTTACAAAGCAAGCCTAAATAGTAGCAGCCTTTAAATTCGTTTTACTATTAAATTTAAAGTTTATGAACTAAAACTAAAATTTTAAAAATACAAGGATGTTGAAAACGATTATTTTCGCTATTCTGTTATTCATGCGACTCTCGAAAATGATGCAAAAAATTTTTTGTTTTCATTGGATTATACTGAATTTTTTAAAAGCGAGTTTCCATACATATTTTAAGTTCCAATACAAAGCCAATTTTTTAAAATTTGTTTTCCAGCGTTTGGTCATGATAGTTGCAATAATCGCTTGTTTTGTTTCTCTTTATTATATGGCAGTCTTATGAACTAAATTTATATGTTTTATAGTTCACTGGGGTATCAAGTGAATTTATTATAAGATCGATTGTTTTACAAAGCACACGTAAATAGTACAGCCTTTAAATTCGTTTTGCTCTTAAATATGATTTTTATGACCTGAAACTAAAATTTTAAAAATACAAGGATGTTCAAAACGATTATTTTAGTTATTCTCTTTTTCATGCGACTCTCGAAAATGATGCAAAAAATTTTTTGTTTTCATTGGATTATACTGAATTTTTTAAAACCGAGTTTCCATACATATTTTAAGTTCCAATACAAAGCCAATTTTTTAAAATTTGTTTTCCAGCGTTTGGTCATGATAGTTGCAATAATCGCTTGTTTTGTTTCTCTTTATTATATGGCAGTCTTATGAACTAAATTTATATGTTTTATAGTTCACTGGGGTATCAAGTGAATTTATTATAAGATCGATTGTTTTACAAAGCACACGTAAATAGTACAGCCTTTAAATTCGTTTTGCTCTTAAATATGATTTTTATGACCTGAAACTAAAATTTTAAAAATACAAGGATGTTCAAAACGATTATTTTAGTTATTCTCTTTTTCATGCGACTCTCGAAAAATATGCAAAAAATTTTTTGTTTTCATTGGATTATACTGAATTTTTTAAAACCGAGTTTCCATATATATTTTAAGTTCCAATACAAAGCCAATTTTTTAAAATTTGTTTTCCAGCGTTTGGTCATGATAGTTGCAATAATCGCTTGTTTCATTTCTCTTTATTATGTGGCATTTATATCAACTGCATTAAAAATGTTATAAATTTTATTATGATACCAAGTGATTTGTATATAAAATCGATTATTTTACAAAGCAAGCCTAAATAGTAGCAGCCTTTAAATTCGTTTTACTATTAAATTTAAAGTTTATGAACTAAAACTAAAATTTTAAAAATACAAGGATGTTCAAAACGATTATTTTCGCTATTCTGTTATTCATGCGACTCTCGAAAATGATGCAAAAAATTTTTTGTTTTCATTGGATTATACTGAATTTTTTAAAAGCGAGTTTCCATACATATTTTAAGTTCCAATACAAAGCCAATTTTTTAAAATTTGTTTTCCAGCGTTTGGTCATGATAGTTGCAATAATCGCTTGTTTTGTTTCTCTTTATTATATGGAAGTCTTATGAACTAAATTTATATGTTTTATAGTTCACTGGGGTATCAAGTGAATTTATTATAAGATCGATTGTTTTACAAAGCACACGTAGATGGTACAGCCTTTAAATTCGTTTTGCTCTTAAATATGATTTATATGACCTGAAACTAAAATTTTAAAAATACAAGGATGTTCAAAACGATTATTTTAGTTATTCTCTTTTTCATGCGACTCTCGAAAAAGATGCAAAAAATTTTTTGTTTTCATTGGATTATACTGAATTTTTTAAAACCGAGTTTCCATATATATTTTAAGTTCCAATACAAAGCCAATTTTTTAAAATTTGTTTTCCAGCGTTTGGTCATGATAGTTGCAATAATCGCTTGTTTCATTTCTCTTTATTATGTGGCATTTATATCAACTGCATTAAAAATGTTATAAATTTTATTATGATACCAAGTGATTTGTATATAAAATCGATTATTTTACAAAGCAAGCCTAAATAGTAGCAGCCTTTAAATTCGTTTTACTATTAAATTTAAAGTTTATGAACTAAAACTAAAATTTTAAAAATACAAGGATGTTCAAAACGATTATTTTCGCTATTCTGTTATTCATGCGACTCTCGAAAATGATGCAAAAAATTTTTTGTTTTCATTGGATTATACTGAATTTTTTAAAACCGAGTTTCCATACATATTTTAAGTTCCAATACAAAGCCAATTTTTTAAAATTTGTTTTCCAGCGTTTGGTCATGATAGTTGCAATAATCGCTTGTTTTGTTTCTCTTTATTATATGGCAGTCTTATGAACTAAATTTATATGTTTTATAGTTCACTGGGGTATCAAGTGAATTTATTATAAGATCGATTGTTTTACAAAGCACACGTAAATAGTACAGCCTTTAAATTCGTTTTGCTCTTAAATATGATTTTTATGACCTGAAACTAAAATTTTAAAAATACAAGGATGTTCAAAACGATTATTTTAGTTATTCTCTTTTTCATGCGACTCTCGAAATAAATGAAAAAAATTTTTTGTTTTCATTGGATTATACTGAATTTTTAAAAACCTAGTGTCTATATATATTTTATATTTCCAATGCAAATCCAATTTTTTAAAATTTGATTTCCACAATTTGGTCATGAATAATTGCAATATTCGCTTGTTTCATTTCTCTTTATTATGTGGCATTTATATCAACTGCATTAAAAATGTTATAAATTGTATTGGGATACCAAGTGATTCGTCTATAAAATCGATTATTTTACAAAGCACGCCTAAATTGTAGCAGCCTTTAAATTCGTTTTACTATTAAATTTAATGTTTATGAACTAAAACTAAAATTTTAAAAATACAAGGATGTTCAAAACGATTATTTTAGTTATTCTCTTTTTCATGCGACTCTCGAAAAAGATGCAAAAAATTTTTTGTTTTCATTGGATTATACTGAATTTTTTAAAAGCGAGTTTCCATACATATTTTATGTTCCAATACAAAGCCAATTTTTTAAAATTTGTTTTCCAGCGTTTGGTCATGATAGTTGCAATAATCGCTTGTTTCATTTCTCTTTATTATGTGGCATTTATATCAACTGCATTAAAAATGTTATAAATTTTATTGGGATACCAAGTGATTTGTATATAAAAACGATTATTTTACAAAGCAAGCCTAAATAGTAGCAGCCTTTAAATTCGTTTTACTCTTAAATTTAAAGTTTATGAACTAAAACTAAAATTTTAAAAATACAAGGATGTTCAAAACGATTATTTTAGTTATTCTGTTATTCATGCGACTCTCGAAAAAGATGCAAAAAAATTTTTGTTTTCATTGGATTATACTGAATTTTTTAAAACCGAGTTTCCATACATATTTTAAGTTCCAATACAAAGCCAATTTTTTAAAATTTGTTTTCCAGCGTTTGGTCATGATAGTTGCAATAATCGCTTGTTTTGTTTCTCTTTATTATATGGCAGTCTTATGAACTAAATTTATATGATTTATAGTTCACTGGGGTATCAAGTGAATTTGATATAAGATCGATTGTTTTACAAAGCACACGTAAATAGTAGCAGCCTTTAAATTCGTTTTGCTCTTAAATATGATTTTTATGACCTAAAACTAAAATTTAAAAAATACAAGGATGTTCAAAACGATTATTTTAGTTATTCTCTTTTACATGCGACTCTCGAAAAAGATGCAAAAAATTTTTCGTTTTCATTGGATTATACTGAATTTTTTAAAACCGAGTTTCCATACATATTTTAAGTTCCAATACAAATCCAATTTTTTAAAATTTGTTTTCCAACGTTTGGTCATGATAGTTGCAATAATCGCTTGTTTCATTTCTCTTTATTATATGGCAGTCTTATGAACTAAATTTATATGTTTTATAGTTCACTGGGGTATCAAGTGAATTTATTATAAGATCGATTGTTTTACAAAGCACACGTAAATAGTAGCAGCCTTTAAATTCGTTTTGCTATTAAATATGATTTTTATGACCTTAAACTAAAATTTTAAAAATACAAGGATGTTCAAAACGATTATTTTCGCTATTCTCTTTTTCATGCGACTCTCGAAATAAATGAAAAAAATTTTTGTTTTCATTGGATTATACTGAATTTTTAAAAACCTCGTGTCCATATATATTTTAAATTCCAATACAAATCCAATTTTTTAAAATTTGATTTCCACCATTTGGTCATGATAGTTGCAATAATCGCTTGTCTCATTTCTCTTTATTATGTGGCATTTATATCAACTGCATTAAAAATGTTATAAATTGTATTGGGATACCAAGTGATTCGTATATAAAATCGATTATTTTACAAAGCACGCCTAAATAGTAGCAGCCTTTAAATTCGTTTTACTATTAAATTTAATGTTTATGAACTAAAACTAAAATTTTAAAAATACAAGGATGTTCAAAACGATTATTTTAGTTATTCTCTTTTTCATGCGACTCTCGAAAATGATGCAAAAAATTTTTTGTTTTCATTGGATTATACTGAATTTTTTAAAACCGAGTTTCCATACATATTTTAAGTTCCAATACAAAGCCAATTTTTTAAAATTTGTTTTCCAGCGTTTGGTCATGATAGTTGCAATAATCGCTTGTTTTGTTTCTCTTTATTATATGGCAGTCTTATGAACTAAATTTATATGATTTATAGTTCACTGGGGTATCAAGTGAATTTGATATAAGATCGATTGTTTTACAAAGCACACGTAAATAGTAGCAGCCTTTAAATTCGTTTTGCTCTTAAATATGATTTTTATGACCTAAAACTAAAATTTAAAAAATACAAGGATGTTCAAAACGATTATTTTAGTTATTCTCTTTTACATGCGACTCTCGAAAAAGATGCAAAAAATTTTTTGTTTTCATTGGATTATACTGAATTTTTTAAAACCGAGTTTCCATACATATTTTAAGTTCCAATACAAATCCAATTTTTTAAAATTTGTTTTCCAACGTTTGGTCATGATAGTTGCAATAATCGCTTGTTTCATTTCTCTTTATTATATGGCAGTCTTATGAACTAAATTTATATGTTTTATAGTTCACTGGGGTATCAAGTGAATTTATTATAAGATCGATTGTTTTACAAAGCACACGTAAATAGTAGCAGCCTTTAAATTCGTTTTGCTATTAAATATGATTTTTATGACCTTAAACTAAAATTTTAAAAATACAAGGATGTTCAAAACGATTATTTTCGCTATTCTGTTATTCATGCGACTCTCGAAAAAGATGCAAAAAAATTTTTGTTTTCATTGGATTATACTGAATTTTTAAAAACCTAGTGTCCATATACATTTTAAATTCCAATACAAATCCAATTTTTTAAAATTTGATTTCCACCATTTGGTCATGAATAATTGCAATAATCGCTTGTTTCAATTCTCTTTATTATGTGGCATTTATATCAAATGCATTAAAAATGTTATAAATTCTATTGGGATACCAAGTGATTTGGATATAAAATCGATTATTTAACAAAGGACGCCTAAATAGTAGCAGCCTTTAAATTCGTTTTACTATTAAATTTAAAGTTTATGAACTAAAACAAAAATTTAAAAAATACAAGGATGTTCAAAACGATTATTTTAGTTATTCTCTTTTTCATGCGACTCTCGAAATAAATGAAAAAAATTTTTTGTATTCATTGGATTATACTGAATTTTTAAAAACCTAGTGTCCATATATATTTTAAATTCCAATACTAATCCAATTTTTTAAAATTTGATTTCCACCATTTGGTCATGAATAATTGCAATAATCGCTTGTTTCGTTTCTCTTTATTATATGGCATTGTATGAATTGAATTAATAATGCTTAAATGTCAAATGGGATACCCAGAGATTTGTATATAAAGTCTATTCATTTACAAAGCACACCTTAATAGTAGCAGCCTTTAAATTCGTTTTGCTATTTAATTTTATTTCTATGAACTCAAACTAAAATTTTGAAAATACAAGGATGTTCAAAACGATTATTTTACTTATTCTCTTTTTCATGCGACTCTCGAAATAAATGAAAAAAATTTTTTGTTGTCATTGGATTATACTGAATTTTTTAAAACCGAGTTTCCATACATATTTTAAATTCCAATACAAATCCAATTTTTTAAAATTTGTTTTCATGCTTTTGGTCATGATAGTTGCAATAATCGCTTGTTTCATTTCTCTTTATTATGTGGCATTCATATCAACTGCATTAAAAATGTTATAAATTTTATTGGGATACCAAGTGATTTGTATATAAAATCGATTATTTTACAAAGCACGCCTAAATAGTAGCAGCCTTTAAATTCGTTTTACTATTAAATATGATTTTTATGACCTGAAACTAAAATTTTAAAAATACAAGGATGTTCAAAACGATTATTTTAGTTATTCTCTTTTTCATGCGACTCTCGAAATAAATGAAAAAAATTTTTTGTTTTCATTGGATTATACTGAATTTTTTAAAACCGAGTTTCCATACATATTTTAGTTCCAATACAAAGCCAATTTTTTAAAATTTGTTTTCCAGCGTTTGGTCATGATAGTTGCAATAATCGCTTGTTTTGTTTCTCTTTATTATATGGCAGTCTTATGAAATAAATTTATATGTTTTATAGTTCACTGGGGTATCAAGTGAATTTATTATAAGATCGATCGTTTTACAAAGCACACGTAAATAGTAGCAGCCTTTAAATTCGTTTTGTTCTTAAATATGATTTTTATGACCTAAAACTAAAATTTTAAAAATACAAGGATGTTCAAAACGATTATTTTCGCTATTCTGTTATTCATGCGACTCTCGAAAATGATGCAAAAAATTTTTTGTTTTCATTGGATTATACTGAATTTTTTAAAACCGAGTTTCCATATATATTTTAAGTTCCAATACAAAGCCAATTTTTTAAAATTTGTTTTCTAGCGTTTGGTCATGAATAATTGCAATAATCGCTTGTTTCATTTCTCTTTATTATGTGGCATTTATATCAAATGCATTAAAAATGTTATAAATTCTATTGGGATACCAAGTGATCTGGATATAAAATCGATTATTTAACAAAGGACGCCTAAATAGTAGCAGCCTTTAAATTCGTTTTACTATTAAATTTAAAGTTTATGAACTAAAACAAAAATTTTAAAAATACAAGGATGTTCAAAACGATTATTTTCGCTATTCTGTTATTCATGCGACTCTCGAAAAAGATGCAAAAAAATTTTTGTTTTCATTGGATTATACTGAATTTTTAAAAACCTAGTGTCCATATACATTTTAAATTCCAATACAAATCCAATTTTTTAAAATTTGATTTCCACCATTTGGTCATGAATAATTGCGATAATCGCTTGTTTCATTTCTCTTTATTATGTGGCATTTATATCAAATGCATTAAAAATGTTATAAATTCTATTGGGATACCAAGTGATTTGGATATAAAATCGATTATTGAACAAAGGACGCCTAAATAGTAGCAGCCATTAAATTCGTTTTACTATTAAATTTAATGTTTATGAACTAAAACTAAAATTTTAAAAATACAAGGATGTTCAAAACGATTATTTTCGTTATTCTGTTATTCATGCGACTCTCGAAAAAGATGCAAAAAAATTTTTGTTTTCATTGGATTATACTGAATTTTTAAAAACCTAGTGTCCATATACATTTTAAATTCCAATACAAATCCAATTTTTTAAAATTTGTTTTCCACCATTTGGTCATGAATAATTGCAATAATCGCTTGTTTCGTTTCTCTTTATTATATGGCATTGTATGAATTGAATTAATAATGCTTAAATGTCAAATGGGGTACACAGAGATTTGTATATAAAGTCTATTCATTTACAAAGCACACCTCAAAAGTAGCAGCCTTTAAATTCGTTTTGCTATTTAATTTTATTTCTATGAACTCAAACTAAAATTTTGAAAATACAAGGATGTTCAAAACGATTATTTTAGTTATTCTCTTTTTCATGCGACTCTCGAAATAAATGAAAAAAATTTTTTGTTGTCATTGGATTATACTGAATTTTTTAAAACCGAGTTTCCATACATATTTTAAATTCCAATACAAATCCAATTTTTTAAAATTTGTTTTCATGCTTTTGGTCATGATAGTTGCAATAATCGCTTGTTTCATTTCTCTTTATTATATGGCATTTATATCAACTGCATTAAAAATGTTATAAATTGTTTTGGGATACCAAGTGATTTGTATATAAAATCTATTATTTTACAAAGCACGCCTAAATAGTAGCAGCCTTTAAATTCGTTTTGCTCTTAAATATGATTTTTATGACCTAAAACTAAAATTTTAAAAATACAAGGATGTTCAAAACGATTATTTTAGTTATTCTCTTTTTCATGCGACTCTCGAAAAAGATGCAAAAAATTTTTTGTTTTCATTGGATTATACTGAATTTTTTAAAACCGAGTTTCCATACATATTTTAAATTCCAATACAAAGCCAATTTTTTAAAATTTGTTTTAAACCATTTGGTCATGAATAATTGCAATAATCGCTTGTTTCATTTCTCTTTATTATGTGGCATTTATATCAAATGCATTAAAAATGTTATAAATTCTATTGGGATACCAAGTGATTTGGATATAAAATCGATTATTTAACAAAGGACGCCTAAATAGTAGCAGCCTTTAAATTCGTTTTGCTATTAAATTTAATGTTTATGAACTAAAACTAAAATTTTAAAAATACAAGGATGTTGAAAACGATTATTTTCGCTATTCTGTTATTCATGCGACTCTCGAAAAAGATGAAAAAAATGTGTTGTTTTCATTGGATTATACTGAATTTTTTAAAACCGAGTTTCCATACATATTTTAAATTCCAATACAAAGCCAATTTTTTAAAATTTGTTTTCCAGCGTTTGGTCATGTTAGTTGCAATAATCGCTTGTTTTGTTTCTCTTTATTATGTGGCATTTATATAAACTGCATTAAAAATGTTATAAATTGTTTTGGGATACCAAGTGATTCGTCTATAAAATCGATTATTTTACAAAGCACGCCTAAATAGTAGCAGCCTTTAAATTCGTTTTACTATTAAATTTAATGTTTATGAACTAAAACTAAAATTTTAAAAATACAAGGATGTTCAAAACGATTATTTTCGTTATTCTGTTATTCATGCGACTCTCGAAAAAGATGCAAAAAAATTTTTGTTTTCATTGGATTATACTGAATTTTTAAAAACCTAGTGTCCATATACATTTTAAATTCCAATACAAATCCAATTTTTTAAAATTTGATTTCCACCATTTGGTCATGAATAATTGCAATAATCGCTTGTTTCATTTCTCTTTATTATGTGGCATTCATATCAACTGCATTAAAAATGTTATAAATTTTATTGGGATACCAAGTGATTTGTATATAAAATCGATTATTTTACAAAGCACGCCTAAATAGTAGCAGCCTTTAAATTCGTTTTACTATTAAATATGATTTTTATGACCTGAAACTAAAATTTTAAAAATACAAGGATGTTCAAAACGATTATTTTAGTTATTCTCTTTTTCATGCGACTCTCGAAATAAATGAAAAAAATTTTTTGTTGTCATTGGATTATACTGAATTTTTTAAAACCGAGTTTCCATACATATTTTAAATTCCAATACAAATCCAATTTTTTAAAATTTGTTTTCATGCTTTTGGTCATGATAGTTGCAATGATCGCTTGTTTCATTTCTCTTTATTATGTGGCATTCATATCAACTGCATTAAAAATGTTATAAATTTTATTGGGATACCAAGTGATTTGTATATAAAATCGATTATTTTACAAAGCACGCCTAAATAGTAGCAGCCTTTAAATTCGTTTTGCTATTAAATTTAATGTTTATGAACTAAAACTAAAATTTTAAAAATACAAGGATGTTGAAAACGATTATTTTCGCTATTCTGTTATTCATGCGACTCTCGAAAAAGATGAAAAAAATGTGTTGTTTTCATTGGATTATACTGAATTTTTTAAAACCGAGTTTCCATACATATTTTAAATTCCAATACAAAGCCAATTTTTTAAAATTTGTTTTCCAGCGTTTGGTCATGATAGTTGCAATAATCGCTTGTTTCATTTCTCTTTATTATGTGGCATTTATATCAACTGCATTAAAAATGTTATAAATTGTTTTGGGATACCAAGTGATTCGTCTATAAAATCGATTATTTTACAAAGCACGCCTAAATAGTAGCAGCCTTTAAATTCGTTTTACTATTAAATTTAATGTTTATGAACTAAAACTAAAATTTTAAAAATACAAGGATGTTCAAAACGATTATTTTCGCTATTCTGTTATTCATGCGACTCTCGAAAAAGATGCAAAAAAATTTTTGTTTTCATTGGATTATACTGAATTTTTAAAAACCTAGTGTCCATATACATTTTAAATTCCAATACAAATCCAATTTTTTAAAATTTGATTTCCACCATTTGGTCATGAATAATTGCGATAATCGCTTGTTTCATTTCCCTTTATTATGTGGCATTTATATCAAATGCATTAAAAATGTTATAAATTCTATTGGGATACCAAGTGATTTGGATATAAAATCGATTATTTAACAAAGGACGCCTAAATAGTAGCAGCCATTAAATTCGTTTTACTAATAAATTTAATGTTTATGAACTAAAACTAAAATTTTAAAAATACAAGGATGTTCAAAACGATTATTTTCGTTATTCTGTTATTCATGCGACTCTCGAAAAAGATGCAAAAAAATTTTTGTTTTCATTGGATTATACTGAATTTTTAAAAACCTAGTGTCCATATACATTTTAAATTCCAATACAAATCCAATTTTTTAAAATTTGTTTTCCACCATTTGGTCATGAATAATTGCAATAATCGCTTGTTTCGTTTCTCTTTATTATATGGCATTGTATGAATTGAATTAATAATGCTTAAATGTCAAATGGGGTACACAGAGATTTGTATATAAAGTCTATTCATTTACAAAGCACACCTTAATAGTAGCAGCCTTTAAATTCGTTTTGCTATTTAATTTTATTTCTATGAACTCAAACTAAAATTTTGAAAATACAAGGATGTTCAAAACGATTATTTTAGTTATTCTCTCTTTCATGCGACTCTCGAAATAAATGAAAAAAATTTTTTGTTTTCATTGGATTATACTGAATTTTTTAAAACCGAGTTTCCATACATATTTTAAGTTCCAATACAAATCCAATTTTTTAAAATTTGTTTTTATGCTTTTGGTCATGATAGTTGCAATGATCGCTTGTTTCATTTCTCTTTATTATATGGCATTTATATCAACTGCATTAAAAATGTTATAAATTCTATTGGGATATCAAGTGATTTGTATATAAAGTCTATTCATTTACAAAGCACACCTCAAAAGTAGCAGCCTTTAAATTCGTTTTGCTATTTAATTTTATTTCTATGAACTCAAACTAAAATTTTGAAAATACAAGGATGTTCAAAACGATTATTTTAGTTATTCTCTCTTTCATGCGACTCTCGAAATAAATGAAAAAAATTTTTTGTTTTCATTGGATTATACTGAATTTTTTAAAACCGAGTTTCCATACATATTTTAAGTTCCAATACAAATCCAATTTTTTAAAATTTGTTTTCATGCTTTTGGTCATGATAGTTGCAATAATCGCTTGTTTCATTTCTCTTTATTATATGGCATTTATATCAACTGCATTAAAAATGTTATAAATTTTATTGGGATACCAAGTGATTTGTATATAAAATCTATTATTTTACAAAGCACGCCTAAATAGTAGCAGCCTTTAAATTCGTTTTACTATTAAATTTAATGTTTATGAACTAAAACTAAAATTTTAAAAATACAAGGATGTTCAAAACGATTATTTTCGCTATTCTGTTATTCATGCGACTCTCGAAAAAGATGCAAAAAAATTTTTGTTTTCATTGGATTATACTGAATTTTTAAAAACCTAGTGTCCGTATACATTTTAAATTCCAATACAAATCCAATTTTTTAAAATTTGTTTTCCAGCGTTTGGTCATGAATAATTGCAATAATCGCTTGTTTCGTTTCTCTTTATTATATGGCATTGTATGAATTGAATTAATAATGCTTAAATGTCAAATGGGGTACCCAGAGATTTGTATATAAAGTCTATTCATTTACAAAGCACACCTTAATAGTAGCAGCCTTTAAATTCGTTTTGCTATTTAATTTTATTTCTATTAACTCAAACTAAAATTTTGAAAATACATGGATGTTCAAAACGATTATTTTAGTTATTCTCTTTTTCATGCGACTCTCGAAATAAATGAAAAAAATTTTTTGTTTTCATTGGATTATACTGAATTTTTTAAAACCGAGTATCCATACATATTTTAAATTCCAATACAAATCCAATTTTTTAAAATTTGTTTTCATGCTTTTGGTCATGATAGTTGCAATAATCGCTTGTTTCATTTCTCTTTATTATATGGCATTTATATCAACTGCATTAAAAATGTTATAAATTCTATTGGGATACCAAGTGATTTGTATATAAAGTCTATTCATTTACAAAGCACACCTTAATAGTAGCAGCCTTTAAATTCGTTTTGCTATTTAATTTTATTTCTATGAACTCAAACTAAAATTTTGAAAATACAAGGATGTTCAAAACGATTATTTTCGTTATTCTGTTATTCATGCGACTCTCGAAAAAGATGCAAAAAAATTTTTGTTTTCATTGGATTATACTGAATTTTTAAAAACCTAGTGTCCATATACATTTTAAATTCCAATACAAATCCAATTTTTTAAAATTTGTTTTCCACCATTTGGTCATGAATAATTTCAATAATCGCTTGTTTCGTTTCTCTTTATTATATGGCATTGTATGAATTGAATTAATAATGCTTAAATGTCAAATGGGGTACCCAGAGATTTGTATTTAAAGTCTATTCATTTACAAAGCACACCTTAATAGTAGCAGCCTTTAAATTCGTTTTGCTATTTAATTTTATTTCTATGAACTCAAACTAAAATTTTGAAAATACAAGGATGTTCAAAACGATTATTTTAGTTATTCTCTTTTTCATGCGACTCTCGAAATAAATGAAAAAAATTTTTTGTTTTCATTGGATTATACTGAATTTTTTAAAACCGAGTTTCCATACATATTTTAAATTCCAATACAAAGCCAATTTTTTAAAATTTGTTTTCCACCATTTGGTCATGAATAATTGCAATAATCGCTTGTTTCGTTTCTCTTTATTATATGGCATTGTATGAATTGAATTAATAATGCTTAAATGTCAAATGGGGTACCCAGAGATTTGTATATAAAGTCTATTCATTTACAAAGCACACCATAATAGTAGCAGCCTTTAAATTCGTTTTGCTATTTAATTTTATTTCTATGAACTCAAACTAAAATTTTGAAAATACAAGGATGTTCAAAACGATTATTTTAGTTATTCTCTTTTTCATGCGACTCTCGAAATAAATGAAAAAAATTTTTTGTTTTCATTGGATTATACTGAATTTTTTAAAACCGAGTTTCCATACATATTTTAAATTCCAATACAAATCCAATTTTTTAAAATTTGTTTTCATGCTTTTGGTCATGATAGTTGCAATAATCGCTTGTTTCATTTCTCTTTATTATATGGCATTTATATCAACTGCATTAAAAATGTTATAAATTCTATTGGGGTACCCAGAGATTTGTATATAAAGTCTATTCATTTACAAAGCACACCTTAATAGTAGCAGCCTTTAAATTCGTTTTGCTATTTAATTTTATTTCTATGAACTCAAACTAAAATTTTGAAAATACAAGGATGTTCAAAACGATTATTTTAGTTATTCTCTTTTTCATGCGACTCTCGAAATAAATGAAAAAAATTTTTTGTTTTCATTGGATTACACTGAATTTTTTAAAACCGAGTTTCCATACATATTTTAAGTTCCAATACAAATCCAATTTTTTAAAATTTGTTTTCCACCATTTGGTCATGAATAATTGCAATAATCGCTTGTGTCGTTTCTCTTTATTATGTGGCATTTATATCAAATGCATTAAAAATGTTATAAATTCTATTGGGATACCAAGTGATTTGGATATAAAATCGATTATTTAACAAAGGACGCCTAAATAGTAGCAGCCTTTAAATTCGTTTTACTATTAAATTTAAGGTTTATGAACTAAAACAAAAATTTTAAAAATACAAGGATGTTCAAAACGATTATTTTAGTTATTCTCTTTTTCATGCGACTCTCGAAATAAATGAAAAAAATTTTTTGTTTTCATTGGATTATACTGAATTTTTAAAAACCTAGTGTCCATATACATTTTAAATTCCAATACAAATCCAATTTTTTAAAATTTGTTTTCCACCATTTGGTCATGAATAATTGCAATAATCGCTTGTTTCGTTTCTCTTTATTATATGGCATTGTATGAATTGAATTAATAATGCTTAAATGTCAAATGGGGTACCCAGAGATTTGTATATAAAGTCTATTCATTTACAAAGCACACCATAATAGTAGCAGCCTTAAATTCGTTTGCTATTTAATTTTATTTCTATGAACTCAAACTAAAATTTTGAAAATACGAGGATGTTCAAAACGATTATTTTAGTTATTCTCTTTTTCATGCGACTCTCGAAATAAATGAAAAAAATTTCTTGTTTTCATTGGATTATACTGAATTTTTTAAAACCGAGTTTCCATACATATTTTAAGTTCCAATACAAATCCAATTTTTTAAAATTTGTTTTCCACCATTTGGTCATGAATAATTGCAATAATCGCTTGTTTCGTTTCTCTTTATTATATGGCATTGTATGAATTGAATTTATAATGCTTAAATGTCAAATGGGGTACCCAGAGATTTGTATATAAAGTCTATTCATTTACAAAGCACATCTTAATAGTAGCAGCCTTTAAATTCGTTTTGCTATTTAATTTTATTTCTATGAACTCAAACTAAAATTTTGAAAATACAAGGATGTTCAAAACGATTATTTTCGCTATTCTGTTATTCATGCGACTCTCGAAAAAGATGCAAAAAAATTTTTGTTTTCATTGGATTATACTGAATTTTTAAAAACCTAGTGTCCATATACATTTTAAATTCCAATACAAATCCAATTTTTTAAAATTTGTTTTCATGCTTTTGGTCATGATAGTTGCAATAATCGCTTGTTTCATTTTTCTTTATTATATGGCATTTATATCAACTGCATTAAAAATGTTATAAATTCTATTGGGATACCAAGTGATTTGTATATAAAGTCTATTCATTTACAAAGCACACCTTAATAGTAGCAGCCTTTAAATTCGTTTTGCTATTTAATTTTATTTCTATGAACTCAAACTAAAATTTTGAAAATACAAGGATGTTCAAAACGATTATTTTAGTTATTCTCTTTTTCATGCGACTCTCGAAATAAATGAAAAAAATTTTTTGTTTTCATTGGATTACACTGAATTTTTTAAAACCGAGTTTCCATACATATTTTAAGTTCCAATACAAATCCAATTTTTTAAAATTTGTTTTCCACCATTTGGTCATGAATAATTGCAATAATCGCTTGTGTCGTTTCTCTTTATTATGTGGCATTTATATCAAATGCATTAAAAATGTTATAAATTCTATTGGGATACCAAGTGATTTGGATATAAAATCGATTATTTAACAAAGGACGCCTAAATAGTAGCAGCCTTTAAATTCGTTTTACTATTAAATTTAAAGTTTATGAACTAAAACAAAAATTTTAAAAATACAAGGATGTTCAAAACGATTATTTTAGTTATTCTCTTTTTCATGCGACTCTCGAAATAAATGAAAAAAATTTTTTGTTTTCATTGGATTATACTGAATTTTTAAAAACCGAGTGTCCATATACATTTTAAATTCCAATACAAATCCAATTTTTTAAAATTTGTTTTCCACCATTTGGTCATGAATAATTGCAATAATCGCTTGTTTCGTTTCTCTTTATTATATGGCATTGTATGAATTGAATTAATAATGCTTAAATGTCAAATGGGGTACCCAGAGATTTGTATTTAAAGTCTATTCATTTACAAAGCACACCTTAATAGTAGCAGCCTTTAAATTCGTTTTGCTATTTAATTTTATTTCTATTAACTCAAACTAAAATTTTGAAAATACATGGATGTTCAAAACGATTATTTTAGTTATTCTCTTTTTCATGCGACTCTCGAAATAAATGAAAAAAATTTTTTGTTTTCATTGGATTATACTGAATTTTTTAAAACCGAGTATCCATACATATTTTAAATTCCAATACAAATCCAATTTTTTAAAATTTGTTTTCATGCTTTTGGTCATGATAGTTGCAATAATCGCTTGTTTCATTTCTCTTTATTATATGGCATTTATATCAACTGCATTAAAAATGTTATAAATTCTATTGGGATACCAAGTGATTTGTATATAAAGTCTATTCATTTACAAAGCACACCTTAATAGTAGCAGCCTTTAAATTCGTTTTGCTATTTAATTTTATTTCTATGAACTCAAACTAAAATTTTGAAAATACAAGGATGTTCAAAACGATTATTTTCGTTATTCTGTTATTCATGCGACTCTCGAAAAAGATGCAAAAAAATTTTTGTTTTCATTGGATTATACTGAATTTTTAAAAACCTAGTGTCCATATACATTTTAAATTCCAATACAAATCCAATTTTTTAAAATTTGTTTTCCACCATTTGGTCATGAATAATTGCAATAATCGCTTGTTTCGTTTCTCTTTATTATATGGCATTGTATGAATTGAATTAATAATGCTTAAATGTCAAATGGGGTACCCAGAGATTTGTATTTAAAGTCTATTCATTTACAAAGCACACCTTAATAGTAGCAGCCTTTAAATTCGTTTTGCTATTTAATTTTATTTCTATGAACTCAAACTAAAATTTTGAAAATACAAGGATGTTCAAAACGATTATTTTAGTTATTCTCTTTTTCATGCGACTCTCGAAATAAATGAAAAAAATTTTTTGTTTTCATTGGATTATACTGAATTTTTTAAAACCGAGTTTCCATACATATTTTAAATTCCAATACAAAGCCAATTTTTTAAAATTTGTTTTCCACCATTTGGTCATGAATAATTGCAATAATCGCTTGTTTCGTTTCTCTTTATTATATGGCATTGTATGAATTGAATTAATAATGCTTAAATGTCAAATGGGGTACCCAGAGATTTGTATATAAAGTCTATTCATTTACAAAGCACACCATAATAGTAGCAGCCTTTAAATTCGTTTTGCTATTTAATTTTATTTCTATGAACTCAAACTAAAATTTTGAAAATACAAGGATGTTCAAAACGATTATTTTAGTTATTCTCTTTTTCATGCGACTCTCGAAATAAATGAAAAAAATTTTTTGTTTTCATTGGATTATACTGAATTTTTTAAAACCGAGTTTCCATACATATTTTAAATTCCAATACAAATCCAATTTTTTAAAATTTGTTTTCATGCTTTTGGTCATGATAGTTGCAATAATCGCTTGTTTCATTTCTCTTTATTATATGGCATTTATATCAACTGCATTAAAAATGTTATAAATTCTATTGGGGTACCCAGAGATTTGTATATAAAGTCTATTCATTTACAAAGCACACCTTAATAGTAGCAGCCTTTAAATTCGTTTTGCTATTTAATTTTATTTCTATGAACTCAAACTAAAATTTTGAAAATACAAGGATGTTCAAAACGATTATTTTAGTTATTCTCTTTTTCATGCGACTCTCGAAATAAATGAAAAAAATTTTTTGTTTTCATTGGATTACACTGAATTTTTTAAAACCGAGTTTCCATACATATTTTAAGTTCCAATACAAATCCAATTTTTTAAAATTTGTTTTCCACCATTTGGTCATGAATAATTGCAATAATCGCTTGTGTCGTTTCTCTTTATTATGTGGCATTTATATCAAATGCATTAAAAATGTTATAAATTCTATTGGGATACCAAGTGATTTGTATATAAAATCGATTATTTAACAAAGGACGCCTAAATAGTAGCAGCCTTTAAATTCGTTTTACTATTAAATTTAAAGTTTATGAACTAAAACAAAAATTTTAAAAATACAAGGATGTTCAAAACGATTATTTTAGTTATTCTCTTTTTCATGCGACTCTCGAAATAAATGAAAAAAATTTTTTGTTTTCATTGGATTATACTGAATTTTTAAAAACCTAGTGTCCATATACATTTTAAATTCCAATACAAATCCAATTTTTTAAAATTTGTTTTCCACCATTTGGTCATGAATAATTGCAATAATCGCTTGTTTCGTTTCTCTTTATTATATGGCATTGTATGAATTGAATTAATAATGCTTAAATGTCAAATGGGGTACCCAGAGATTTGTATATAAAGTCTATTCATTTACAAAGCACACCATAATAGTAGCAGCCTTAAATTCGTTTGCTATTTAATTTTATTTCTATGAACTCAAACTAAAATTTTGAAAATACGAGGATGTTCAAAACGATTATTTTAGTTATTCTCTTTTTCATGCGACTCTCGAAATAAATGAAAAAAATTTCTTGTTTTCATTGGATTATACTGAATTTTTTAAAACCGAGTTTCCATACATATTTTAAGTTCCAATACAAATCCAATTTTTTAAAATTTGTTTTCCACCATTTGGTCATGAATAATTGCAATAATCGCTTGTTTCGTTTCTCTTTATTATATGGCATTGTATGAATTGAATTTATAATGCTTAAATGTCAAATGGGGTACCCAGAGATTTGTATATAAAGTCTATTCATTTACAAAGCACATCTTAATAGTAGCAGCCTTTAAATTCGTTTTGCTATTTAATTTTATTTCTATGAACTCAAACTAAAATTTTGAAAATACGAGGATGTTCAAAACGATTATTTTCGCTATTCTGTTATTCATGCGACTCTCGAAAAAGATGCAAAAAAATTTTTGTTTTCATTGGATTATACTGAATTTTTAAAAACCTAGTGTCCATATACATTTTAAATTCCAATACAAATCCAATTTTTTAAAATTTGTTTTCATGCTTTTGGTCATGATAGTTGCAATAATCGCTTGTTTCATTTTTCTTTATTATATGGCATTTATATCAACTGCATTAAAAATGTTATAAATTCTATTGGGATACCAAGTGATTTGTATATAAAGTCTATTCATTTACAAAGCACACCTTAATAGTAGCAGCCTTTAAATTCGTTTTGCTATTTAATTTTATTTCTATGAACTCAAACTAAAATTTTGAAAATACAAGGATGTTCAAAACGATTATTTTAGTTATTCTCTTTTTCATGCGACTCTCGAAATAAATGAAAAAAATTTTTTGTTTTCATTGGATTACACTGAATTTTTTAAAACCGAGTTTCCATACATATTTTAAGTTCCAATACAAATCCAATTTTTTAAAATTTGTTTTCCACCATTTGGTCATGAATAATTGCAATAATCGCTTGTGTCGTTTCTCTTTATTATGTGGCATTTATATCAAATGCATTAAAAATGTTATAAATTCTATTGGGATACCAAGTGATTTGGATATAAAATCGATTATTTAACAAAGGACGCCTAAATAGTAGCAGCCTTTAAATTCGTTTTACTATTAAATTTAAAGTTTATGAACTAAAACAAAAATTTTAAAAATACAAGGATGTTCAAAACGATTATTTTAGTTATTCTCTTTTTCATGCGACTCTCGAAATAAATGAAAAAAATTTTTTGTTTTCATTGGATTATACTGAATTTTTTAAAACCGAGTTTCCATACATATTTTAAATTCCAATACAAATCCAATTTTTTAAAATTTGTTTTCCACCATTTGGTCATGAATAATTGCAATAATCGCTTGTTTCGTTTCTCTTTATTATATGGCATTGTATGAATTGAATTAATAATGCTTAAATGTCAAATGGGGTACCCAGAGATTTGTATTTAAAGTCTATTCATTTACAAAGCACACCTTAATAGTAGCAGCCTTTAAATTCGTTTTGCTATTTAATTTTATTTCTATGAACTCAAACTAAAATTTTGAAAATACAAGGATGTTCAAAACGATTATTTTAGTTATTCTCTTTTTCATGCGACTCTCGAAATAAATGAAAAAAATTTTTTGTTTTCATTGGATTATACTGAATTTTTTAAAACCGAGTTTCCATACATATTTTAAATTCCAATACAAAGCCAATTTTTTAAAATTTGTTTTCCACCATTTGGTCATGAATAATTGCAATAATCGCTTGTTTCGTTTCTCTTTATTATATGGCATTGTATGAATTGAATTAATAATGCTTAAATGTCAAATGGGGTACCCAGAGATTTGTATATAAAGTCTATTCATTTACAAAGCACACCATAATAGTAGCAGCCTTTAAATTCGTTTTGCTATTTAATTTTATTTCTATGAACTCAAACTAAAATTTTGAAAATACAAGGATGTTCAAAACGATTATTTTCGCTATTCTGTTATTCATGCGACTCTCGAAATAAATGAAAAAAATTTTTTGTTTTCATTGGATTATACTGAATTTTTTAAAACCGAGTTTCCATACATATTTTAAATTCCAATACAAATCCAATTTTTTAAAATTTGTTTTCATGCTTTTGGTCATGATAGTTGCAATAATCGCTTGTTTCATTTCTCTTTATTATATGGCATTTATATCAACTGCATTAAAAATGTTATAAATTCTATTGGGATACCAAGTGATTTGTATATAAAGTCTATTCATTTACAAAGCACACCTTAATAGTAGCAGCCTTTAAATTCGTTTTGCTATTTAATTTTATTTCTATGAACTCAAACTAAAATTTTGAAAATACAAGGATGTTCAAAACGATTATTTTAGTTATTCTCTTTTTCATGCGACTCTCGAAATAAATGAAAAAAATTTTTTGTTTTCATTGGATTATACTGAATTTTTTAAAACCGAGTTTCCATACATATTTTAAGTTCCAATACAAATCCAATTTTTTAAAATTTGTTTTCCACCATTTGGTCATGAATAATTGCAATAATCGCTTGTGTCGTTTCTCTTTATTATGTGGCATTTATATCAAATGCATTAAAAATGTTATAAATTCTATTGGGATACCAAGTGATTTGGATATAAAATCGATTATTTAACAAAGGACGCCTAAATAGTAGCAGCCTTTAAATTCGTTTTACTATTAAATTTAAAGTTTATGAACTAAAACAAAAATTTTAAAAATACAAGGATGTTCAAAACGATTATTTTAGTTATTCTCTTTTTCATGCGACTCTCGAAATAAATGAAAAAAATTTTTTGTTTTCATTGGATTATACTGAATTTTTTAAAACCGAGTTTCCATACATATTTTAAATTCCAATACAAATCCAATTTTTTAAAATTTGTTTTCATGCTTTTGGTCATGATAGTTGCAATAATCGCTTGTTTCATTTCTCTTTATTATATGGCATTTATATCAACTGCATTAAAAATGTTATAAATTCTATTGGGATACCAAGTGATTTGTATATAAAGTCTATTCATTTACAAAGCACACCTTAATAGTAGCAGCCTTTAAATTCGTTTTGCTATTTAATTTTATTTCTATGAACTCAAACAAAAATTTTAAAAATACAAGGATGTTCAAAACGATTATTTTAGTTATTCTCTTTTTCATGCGACTCTCGAAAAAGATGCAAAAAATTTTTGTTTTCATTGGATTATACTGAATTTTTTAAAACCGAGTTTCCATACATATTTTAAGTTCCAATACAAATCCAATTTTTTAAAATTTGTTTTCCACCATTTGGTCATGAATAATTGCAATAATCGCTTGTTTCGTTTCTCTTTATTATATGGCATTGTATGAATTGAATTAGTAATGCTTAAATGTCAAATGGGGTACCCAGAGATTTGTATATAAAGTCTATTCATTTACAAAGCACACCTTAATAGTAGCAGCCTTTAAATTCGTTTTGCTATTTAATTTTATTTCT
This sequence comes from Anthrax anthrax, assembly GCA_963971155.1. Taxonomy (NCBI): domain Eukaryota; kingdom Metazoa; phylum Arthropoda; class Insecta; order Diptera; family Bombyliidae; genus Anthrax; species Anthrax anthrax. The sequence continues at coordinate 15,618,460 of OZ020120.1, forward strand.
ATGAACTCAAACTAAAATTTTGAAAATACAAGGATGTTCAAAACGATTATTTTCGCTATTCTGTTATTCATGCGACTCTCGAAAAAGATGCAAAAAAATTTTTGTTTTCATTGGATTATACTGAATTTTTAAGAACCTAGTGTCCATATATATTTTAAATTCCAATACAAATCCAATTTTTTAAAATTAGATTTCCACCATTTGGTCATGAATAATTGCAATAATCGCTTGTTTCATTTCTCTTTATTATGTGGCATTTATATCAAATGCATTAAAAATGTTATAAATTCTATTGGGATACCAAGTGATTTGGATATAAAATCGATTATTTAACAAAGGACGCCTAAATAGTAGCAGCCTTTAAATGCGTTTTACTATTAAATTTAAAGTTTATGAACTAAAACAAAAATTTTAAAAATACAAGGATGTTCAAAACGATTATTTTAGTTATTCTCTTTTTCATGCGACTCTCGAAATAAATGAAAAAAATTTTTTGTTTTCATTGGATTATACTGAATTTTTTAAAACCGAGTTTCCATACATATTTTAAATTCCAATACAAATCCAATTTTTTAAAATTTGTTTTCATGCTTTTGGTCATGATAGTTGCAATAATCGCTTGTTTCATTTCTCTTTATTATATGGCATTTATATCAACTGCATTAAAAATGTTATAAATTCTATTGGGATACCAAGTGATTTGTATATAAAGTCTATTCATTTACAAAGCACACCTTAATAGTAGCAGCCTTTAAATTCGTTTTGCTATTTAATTTTATTTCTATGAACTCAAACAAAAATTTTAAAAATACAAGGATGTTCAAAACGATTATTTTAGTTATTCTCTTTTTCATGCGACTCTCGAAAAAGATGCAAAAAATTTTTGTTTTCATTGGATTATACTGAATTTTTTAAAACCGAGTTTCCATACATATTTTAAGTTCCAATACAAATCCAATTTTTTAAAATTTGTTTTCCACCATTTGGTCATGAATAATTGCAATAATCGCTTGTGTCGTTTCTCATTATTATATGGCATTGTATGAATTGAATTAATAATGCTTAAATGTCAAATGGGGTTCCCAGAGATTTGTATATAAAGTCTATTCATTTACAAAGCACACCTTAATAGTAGCAGCCTTTAAATTCGTTTTGCTATTTAATTTTATTTCTATGAACTCAAACTAAAATTTTGAAAATACAAGGATGTTCAAAACGATTATTTTAGTTATTCTCTTTTTCATGCGACTCTCGAAATAAATGAAAAAAATTTTTTGTTTTCATTGGATTATACTGAATTTTTTAAAACCGAGTTTCCATACATATTTTAAGTTCCAATACAAAGCCAATTTTTTAAAATTTGTTTTCCAGCGTTTGGTCATGATAGTTGCAATAATCGCTTGTTTTGTTTCTCTTTATTATATGGCAGTCTTATGAACTAAATTTATATGTTTTATAGTTCACTGGGGTATCAAGTGAATTTATTATAAGATCGATTGTTTTACAAAGCACACGTAAATAGTAGCAGCCTTTAAATTCGTTTTGCTATTAAATATGATTTTTATGACCTGAAACTAAAATTTTAAAAATACAAGGATGTTCAAAACGATTATTTTCGCTATTCTGTTATTCAGACTCTCGAAATAAATGAAAAAAATTTTTTGTTTTTATTGGATTATACTGAATTTTAAAAAACCGAGTTTCCATACATATTTTAAATTCCAATACAAATCCAATTTTTTAAAATTTGATTTCCATCATTTGGTCATAAATAATTGCAATAATCGCTTGTTTCATTTCTCTTTATTATGTGGCATTTATATCAAATGCATTAAAAATGTTATAAATTCTATTGGGATACCAAGTGATTTGGATATAAAATCTATTATTTAACAAAGGACGCCTAAATAGTAGCAGCCTTTAAATTCGTTTTACTATTAAATTTAATGTTTATGAACTAAAACTAAAATTTTAAAAATGCAAGTATGTTGAAAACGATTATTTTCGCTATTCTGTTATTCATGGGACTCTCGAAAAAGATGAAAAAAATTTTTTGTTTTCATTGGATTATACTGAATTTTTTAAAACCGAGTTTCCATACATATTTTAAATTCCAATACAAATCCAATTTTTTAAAATTTGTTTTCATGCTTTTGGTCATGATAGTTGCAATAATCGCTTGTTTCATTTCTTTTTATTATGTGGCATTTATATCAACTGCATTAAAAATGTTATAAATTGTAATGGGATACCAAGTGATTTGTATATAAAATCGATTATTTTACAAAGCACGCCTAAATAGTAGCAGCCTTTAAATTCGTTTTACTATTAAATTTAATGTTTATGAACTAAAACTAAAATTTTAAAAATACAAGGATGTTAAAAACGATTATTTTCGCTTTTCTGTTATTCATGCGACTCCTGAAAAAGGTGCAAAAAAATTTTTGTTTTCATTGGATTATACTGAATTTTTAAAAACCTAGTGTCCATATACATACATTTTAAATTCCAATACAAATCCAATTTTTTAAAATTTGGTTTCCACCATTTGGTCATGAAAGTTGCAATAATCGCTTGTTTCGTTTCTCTTTATTATATGGCATTTATATCAACTGCATTAAAAATGTTATAAATTGTATTGGGATACCAAGTGATTTGTACATAAAATCAATTATTTAACAAAGGACGCCTAAATAGTAGCAGCCTTTAAATTCGTTTTACTATTAAATTTAATGTTTATGAACTAAAACTAAAATTTTAAAAATACAAGGATGTTAAAAACGATTATTTTCGTTATTCTGTTATTCATGCGACTCTCGAAAAAGATGCAACAAAATTTTTGTTTTCGTTGGATTATACTGAATTTTTAAAAACCTAGTGTCCATATATATTTTAAATTCCAATACAAATCCAATTTTTTAAAATTTGATTTCCACCATTTGGTCATGAATAATTGCAATAATCGCTTGTTTCATTTCTCTTTATTATGTGGCATTTATATCAACTGCATTAAAAATGTTATAAATTCTATTGGGATACCAAGTGATTTGGATATAAAATCGATTATTTAACAAAGGACGCCTAAATAGTAGCAGCCTTTAAATTCGTTTTGCTATTAAATTTAATGTTTATGAACTAAAACTAAAATTTGAATAATACAAGAATGTTCAAAACGATTATTTTAGTTATTCTCTTTTTCATGCGACTCTCGAAATAAATGAAAAAAATTTTTTGTTTTCATTGGATTATACTGAATTTTTTAAAACCGAGTTTCCATACATATTTTAAATTCCAATACAAATCCAATTTTTTAAAATTTGTTTTCATGCTTTTGGTCATGATAGTTGCAATAATCGCTTGTTTCATTTCTCTTTATTATATGGCATTTATATCAACTGCATTAAAAATGTTATAAATTCTATTGGGATACCAAGTGATTTGTATATAAAGTCTATTCATTTACAAAGCACATCTTAATAGTAGCAGCCTTTAAATTCGTTTTGCTATTTAATTTTATTTCTATGAACTCAAACTAAAATTTTGAAAATACAAGGATGTTCAAAACGATTATTTTAGTTATTCTCTTTTTCATGCGACTCTCGAAATAAATGAAAAAAATTTTTTGTTTTCATTGGATTACACTGAATTTTTTAAAACCGAGTTTCCATACATATTTTAAGTTCCAATACAAATCCAATTTTTTAAAATTTGTTTTCCACCATTTGGTCATGAATAATTGCAATAATCGCTTGTGTCGTTTTTCTTTATTATGTGGCATTTATATCAAATGCATTAAAAATGTTATAAATTCTATTGGGATACCAAGTGATTTGTATATAAAGTCTATTCATTTACAAAGCACACCTTAATAGTAGCAGCCTTTAAATTCGTTTTACTATTAAATTTAATGTTTATGAACTAAAACTAAAATTTTAAAAATGCAAGTATGTTGAAAACGATTATTTTCGCTATTCTGTTATTCATGCGACTCTCGAAAAAGATGAAAAAAATTTTTTGTTTTCATTGGATTATACTGAATTTTTTAAAACCGAGTTTCCATACATATTTTAAATTCCAATACAAATCCAATTTTTTAAAATTTGTTTTCATGCTTTTGGTCATGATAGTTGCAATAATCGCTTGTTTCATTTCTCTTTATTATGTGGCATTTATATCAACTGCATTAAAAATGTTATAAATTGTATTGGGATACCAAGTGATTTGTATATAAAATCGATTATTTTACAAAGCACGCCTAAATAGTAGCAGCCTTTAAATTCGTTTTACTATTAAATTTAATGTTTATGAACTAAAACTAAAATTTTAAAAATACAAGGATGTTAAAAACGATTATTTTCGCTTTTCTGTTATTCATGCGACTCCTGAAAAAGGTGCAAAAAAATTTTTGTTTTCATTGGATTATACTGAATTTTTAAAAACCTAGTGTCCATATACATACATTTTAAATTCCAATACAAATCCAATTTTTTAAAATTTGGTTTCCACCATTTGGTCATGAAAGTTGCAATAATCGCTTGTTTCGTTTCTCTTTATTATATGGCATTTATATCAACTGCATTAAAAATGTTATAAATTGTATTGGGATACCAAGTGATTTGTACATAAAATCAATTATTTAACAAAGGACGCCTAAATAGTAGCAGCCTTTAAATTCGTTTTACTATTAAATTTAATGTTTATGAACTAAAACTAAAATTTTAAAAATACAAGGATGTTAAAAACGATTATTTTCGTTATTCTGTTATTCATGCGACTCTCGAAAAAGATGCAACAAAATTTTTGTTTTCGTTGGATTATACTGAATTTTTAAAAACCTAGTGTCCATATATATTTTAAATTCCAATACAAATCCAATTTTTTAAAATTTGATTTCCACCATTTGGTCATGAATAATTGCAATAATCGCTTGTTTCATTTCTCTTTATTATGTGGCATTTATATCAACTGCATTAAAAATGTTATAAATTCTATTGGGATACCAAGTGATTTGGATATAAAATCGATTATTTAACAAAGGACGCCTAAATAGTAGCAGCCTTTAAATTCGTTTTGCTATTAAATTTAATGTTTATGAACTAAAACTAAAATTTGAAAAATACAAGAATGTTCAAAACGATTATTTTAGTTATTCTCTTTTTCATGCGACTCTCGAAATAAATGAAAAAAATTTTTTGTTTTCATTGGATTATACTGAATTTTTTAAAACCGAGTTTCCATACATATTTTAAATTCCAATACAAATCCAATTTTTTAAAATTTGTTTTCATGCTTTTGGTCATGATAGTTGCAATAATCGCTTGTTTCATTTCTCTTTATTATATGGCATTTATATCAACTGCATTAAAAATGTTATAAATTCTATTGGGATACCAAGTGATTTGTATATAAAGTCTATTCATTTACAAAGCACATCTTAATAGTAGCAGCCTTTAAATTCGTTTTGCTATTTAATTTTATTTCTATGAACTCAAACTAAAATTTTGAAAATACAAGGATGTTCAAAACGATTATTTTAGTTATTCTCTTTTTCATGCGGCTCTCGAAATAAATGAAAAAAATTTTTTGTTTTCATTGGATTACACTGAATTTTTTAAAACCGAGTTTCCATACATATTTTAAGTTCCAATACAAATCCAATTTTTTAAAATTTGTTTTCCACCATTTGGTCATGAATAATTGCAATAATCGCTTGTGTCGTTTCTCTTTATTATGTGGCATTTATATCAAATGCATTAAAAATGTTATAAATTCTATTGGGATACCAAGTGATTTGTATATAAAGTCTATTCATTTACAAAGCACACCTTAATAGTAGCAGCCTTTAAATTCGTTTTGCTATTTAATTTTATTTCTATGAACTCAAACTAAAATTTTGAAAATACAAGGATGTTCAAAACGATTATTTTAGTTATTCTCTTTTTCATGCGACTCTCGAAATAAATGAAAAAAAATTTTTGTTTTCATTGGATTACACTGAATTTTTTAAAACCGAGTTTCCATACATATTTTAAGTTCCAATACAAATCCAATTTTTTAAAATTTGTTTTCCACCATTTGGTCATGAATAATTGCAATAATCGCTTGTGTCGTTTCTCTTTATTATGTGGCATTTATATCAAATGCATTAAAAATGTTATAAATTCTATTGGGATACCAAGTGATTTGGATATAAAATCAATTATTTAACAAAGGACGCCTAAATAGTAGCAGCCTTTAAATTCGTTTTACTATTAAATTTAATGTTTATGAACTAAAACTAAAATTTTAAAAATACAAGGATGTTAAAAACGATTATTTTCGTTATTCTGTTATTCATGCGACTCTCGAAAAAGATGCAAAAAAATTTTTGTTTTCATTGGATTATACTGAATTTTTAAAAACTTAGTGTCCATATACATTTTAAATTCCAATACAAATCCAATTTTTTAAAATTTGTTTTCATGCTTTTGGTCATGATAGTTGCAATAATCGCTTGTTTCATTTTTCTTTATTATATGGCATTTATATCAACTGCATTAAAAATGTTATAAATTCTATTGGGATACCAAGTGATTTGTATATAAAGTCTATTCATTTACAAAGCACACCTTAATAGTAGCAGCCTTTAAATTCGTTTTGCTATTTAATTTTATTTCTATGAACTCAAACTAAAATTTTGAAAATACAAGGATGTTCAAAACGATTATTTTAGTTATTCTCTTTTTCATGCGACTCTCGAAATAAATGAAAAAAATTTTTTGTTTTCATTGGATTACACTGAATTTTTTAAAACCGAGTTTCCATACATATTTTAAGTTCCAATACAAATCCAATTTTTTAAAATTTGTTTTCCACCATTTGGTCATGAATAATTGCAATAATCGCTTGTGTCGTTTCTCTTTATTATGTGGCATTTATATCAAATGCATTAAAAATGTTATAAATTCTATTGGGATACCAAGTGATTTGGATATAAAATCGATTATTTAACAAAGGACGCCTAAATAGTAGCAGCCTTTAAATTCGTTTTACTATTAAATTTAAAGTTTATGAACTAAAACAAAAATTTTAAAAATACAAGGATGTTCAAAACGATTATTTTAGTTATTCTCTTTTTCATGCGACTCTCGAAATAAATGAAAAAAATTTTTTGTTTTCATTGGATTATACTGAATTTTTAAAAACCTAGTGTCCATATACATTTTAAATTCCAATACAAATCCAATTTTTTAAAATTTGTTTTCCACCATTTGGTCATGAATAATTGCAATAATCGCTTGTTTCGTTTCTCTTTATTATATGGCATTGTATGAATTGAATTAATAATGCTTAAATGTCAAATGGGGTACCCAGAGATTTGTATTTAAAGTCTATTCATTTACAAAGCACACCTTAATAGTAGCAGCCTTTAAATTCGTTTTGCTATTTAATTTTATTTCTATGAACTCAAACTAAAATTTTGAAAATACAAGGATGTTCAAAACGATTATTTTAGTTATTCTCTTTTTCATGCGACTCTCGAAATAAATGAAAAAAATTTTTTGTTTTCATTGGATTATACTGAATTTTTTAAAACCGAGTTTCCATACATATTTTAAATTCCAATACAAAGCCAATTTTTTAAAATTTGTTTTCCACCATTTGGTCATGAATAATTGCAATAATCGCTTGTTTCGTTTCTCTTTATTATATGGCATTGTATGAATTGAATTAATAATGCTTAAATGTCAAATGGGGTACCCAGAGATTTGTATATAAAGTCTATTCATTTACAAAGCACACCATAATAGTAGCAGCCTTTAAATTCGTTTTGCTATTTAATTTTATTTCTATGAACTCAAACTAAAATTTTGAAAATACAAGGATGTTCAAAACGATTATTTTCGCTATTCTGTTATTCATGCGACTCTCGAAATAAATGAAAAAAATTTTTTGTTTTCATTGGATTATACTGAATTTTTTAAAACCGAGTTTCCATACATATTTTAAATTCCAATACAAATCCAATTTTTTAAAATTTGTTTTCATGCTTTTGGTCATGATAGTTGCAATAATCGCTTGTTTCATTTCTCTTTATTATATGGCATTTATATCAACTGCATTAAAAATGTTATAAATTCTATTGGGATACCAAGTGATTTGTATATAAAGTCTATTCATTTACAAAGCACACCTTAATAGTAGCAGCCTTTAAATTCGTTTTGCTATTTAATTTTATTTCTATGAACTCAAACTAAAATTTTGAAAATACAAGGATGTTCAAAACGATTATTTTAGTTATTCTCTTTTTCATGCGACTCTCGAAATAAATGAAAAAAATTTTTTGTTTTCATTGGATTATACTGAATTTTTTAAAACCGAGTTTCCAAACATATTTTAAGTTCCAATACAAATCCAATTTTTTAAAATTTGTTTTCCACAATTTGGTCATGAATAATTGCAATAATCGCTTGTGTCGTTTCTCTTTATTATGTGGCATTTATATCAAATGCATTAAAAATGTTATAAATTCTATTGGGATACCAAGTGATTTGGATATAAAATCGATTATTTAACAAAGGACGCCTAAATAGTAGCAGCCTTTAAATTCGTTTTACTATTAAATTTAAAGTTTATGAACTAAAACAAAAATTTTAAAAATACAAGGATGTTCAAAACGATTATTTTAGTTATTCTCTTTTTCATGCGACTCTCGAAATAAATGAAAAAAATTTTTTGTTTTCATTGGATTATACTGAATTTTTTAAAACCGAGTTTCCATACATATTTTAAATTCCAATACAAATCCAATTTTTTAAAATTTGTTTTCATGCTTTTGGTCATGATAGTTGCAATAATCGCTTGTTTCATTTCTCTTTATTATATGGCATTTATATCAACTGCATTAAAAATGTTATAAATTCTATTGGGATACCAAGTGATTTGTATATAAAGTCTATTCATTTACAAAGCACACCTTAATAGTAGCAGCCTTTAAATTCGTTTTGCTATTTAATTTTATTTCTATGAACTCAAACAAAAATTTTGAAAATACAAGGATGTTCAAAACGATTATTTTAGTTATTCTCTTTTTCATGCGACTCTCGAAATAAATGAAAAAAATTTTTTGTTTTCATTGGATTATACTGAATTTTTAAAAACCTAGTGTCCATATACATTTTAAATTCCAATACAAATCCAATTTTTTAAAATTTGTTTTCCACCATTTGGTCATGAATAATTGCAATAATCGCTTGTTTCGTTTCTCTTTATTATATGGCATTGTATGAATTGAATTAATAATGCTTAAATGTCAAATGGGGTACCCAGAGATTTGTATATAAAGTCTATTCATTTACAAAGCACACCATAATAGTAGCAGCCTTAAATTCGTTTTGCTATTTAATTTTATTTCTATGAACTCAAACTAAAATTTTGAAAATACGAGGATGTTCAAAACGATTATTTTAGTTATTCTCTTTTTCATGCGACTCTCGAAATAAATGAAAAAAATTTCTTGTTTTCATTGGATTATACTGAATTTTTTAAAACCGAGTTTCCATACATATTTTAAGTTCCAATACAAATCCAATTTTTTAAAATTTGTTTTCCACCATTTGGTCATGAATAATTGCAATAATCGCTTGTTTCGTTTCTCTTTATTATATGGCATTGTATGAATTGAATTTATAATGCTTAAATGTCAAATGGGGTACCCAGAGATTTGTATATAAAGTCTATTCATTTACAAAGCACATCTTAATAGTAGCAGCCTTAAAATTCGTTTTGCTATTTAATTTTATTTCTATGAACTCAAACTAAAATTTTGAAAATACAAGGATGTTCAAAACGATTATTTTCGCTATTCTGTTATTCATGCGACTCTCGAAAAAGATGCAAAAAAATTTTTGTTTTCATTGGATTATACTGAATTTTTAAAAACCTAGTGTCCATATACATTTTAAATTCCAATACAAATCCAATTTTTTAAAATTTGTTTTCATGCTTTTGGTCATGATAGTTGCAATAATCGCTTGTTTCATTTTTCTTTATTATATGGCATTTATATCAACTGCATTAAAAATGTTATAAATTCTATTGGGATACCAAGTGATTTGTATATAAAGTCTATTCATTTACAAAGCACACCTTAATAGTAGCAGCCTTTAAATTCGTTTTGCTATTTAATTTTATTTCTATGAACTCAAACTAAAATTTTGAAAATACAAGGATGTTCAAAACGATTATTTTAGTTATTCTCTTTTTCATGCGACTCTCGAAATATATGAAAAAAATTTCTTGTTTTCATTGGATTATACTGAATTTTTTAAAACCGAGTTTCCATACATATTTTAAGTTCCAATACAAATCCAATTTTTTAAAATTTGTTTTCCACCATTTGGTCATGAATAATTGCAATAATCGCTTGTTTCGTTTCTCTTTATTATATGGCATTGTATGAATTGAATTAATAATGCTTAAATGTCAAATGGGGTACCCAGAGATTTGTATATAAAGTCTATTCATTTACAAAGCACACCTTAATAGTAGCAGCCTTTAAATTCGTTTTGCTATTTAATTTTATTTCTATGAACTCAAACTAAAATTTTGAAAATACAAGGATGTTCAAAACGATTATTTTCGCTATTCTGTTATTCATGCGACTCTCGAAAAAGATGCAAAAAAATTTTTGTTTTCATTGGATTATACTGAATTTTTAAGAACCTAGTGTCCATATATATTTTAAATTCCAATACAAATCCAATTTTTTAAAATTAGATTTCCACCATTTGGTCATGAATAATTGCAATAATCGCTTGTTTCATTTCTCTTTATTATGTGGCATTTATATCAAATGCATTAAAAATGTTATAAATTCTATTGGGATACCAAGTGATTTGGATATAAAATCGATTATTTAACAAAGGACGCCTAAATAGTAGCAGCCTTTAAATGCGTTTTACTATTAAATTTAAAGTTTATGAACTAAAACAAAAATTTTAAAAATACAAGGATGTTCAAAACGATTATTTTAGTTATTCTCTTTTTCATGCGACTCTCGAAATAAATGAAAAAAATTTTTTGTTTTCATTGGATTATACTGAATTTTTTAAAACCGAGTTTCCATACATATTTTAAGTTCCAATACAAATCCAATTTTTTAAAATTTGTTTTCCACCATTTGGTCATGAATAATTGCAATAATCGCTTGTGTCGTTTCTCATTATTATATGGCATTGTATGAATTGAATTAATAATGCTTAAATGTCAAATGGGGTTCCCAGAGATTTGTATATAAAGTCTATTCATTTACAAAGCACACTGTTTTGCCCAAAAAGCAAAACATAACCTTTTTTATTATTTACACTAACACATTATTATTTTATCACCACCTTTTCACATTTATTTTCACATATTATTTTTTCATAATTATTATTTTTCACATTTTTATTTTTTCACATCTTTTTTCATATTTCTTTATTTTTCACATTTATTATTTTAAAAACTTTTCAATTTTAATTTCACATTTATTAATTTTCACGATCATTTTCAATATTTATTCACACACACACATTACTATACATTACTGCACTTGTCAAACTATTTATTTTCATTATTTGACAAGTGCAATAAACATAGAATTCATTATTTACATTGTTCCATTGTTTACACTGGAAAACAATAAAAATACAGTTTACCCAGATCGTATATAAACGAGATGAAATCCAACAGAAATCATCATTTTTGATCAAACTTTCCAAGTGAATACTTCACTAATTCCTTGTCTGCTTATTCAGTCTCAGCGAATCTTAACTGAGAATCAAGAAGGACGAATCTTAATCCTTCGAACCTCTAGAGCCTTTTAGCGAATCTTAACTAAAAGGTACCCCAGATTTAACGAGACAGCGAATCTTAACTGGATCGTTAAATCAAAAAATATTTTTATACTAATCCGGATTCTAGCGAATCTTAACTAGAATCCAAAGTACCTTCGTAGTGATATCTCAAGCGAATCTTAACTTGGATATCATCTACATTTAAACCGATCTTCCGCTGAAGATCCGGTACCATAATTTTCAACCCAGTTAACTTCAATAAGTCTGACTAACAAAAATTACATATACAATTTTATAATTTTTTTTAAAATTCTTTTATTTTTTTCTTCTTTTTTCATAGACCGCCTTGGACTTAGAAAGGTGGAATAAATCTAAACACTAACTTGGTTTAGTTATTCATTTTAATTTATAGCATTTTACTTTTTATTTTATTTTATTTTTGAATTCTTATTTAATTATTAATTCTTAATTTACTATTAATTTTGTTTGAATTTATTCTTTAATTTTTATTTAATTGCATTTTACTTTTTATTATTTGCTTGAATTCTTTATTATTATTTTGCCTTAGATTTTTTTTATTTATTTTTTTTTTTTTTTTTATATAAATTTGCTTGAATTTTTATTTGTAAATTGTTTTGTCCTAATTTTTAAGTATAAATAAAATTAAGTTTTATAACGAATTTAAATCACGACTTTTTTTCCATTTTTGCTGCCCAACACCCTAATTCTGGTTTACGAAACAGCGGCACTTCAAACTTGTTACTTATTAACATTGTATTGTCATTCTCTGCCATTTCTAGATATTAGAAAAACAGAGACGGCAACACATTTTTTGGTCCTTCGAGCAATAGTGCAACCAGAATGGGACGTGGCAGTAAAAAAGTGGAAGTCACTGCCATCGTTAAGACTCAAACATCTTTGCTTGAGCAACTTACACGATCGGCAAACAATTTTGATAAAAATTCTGGAAAGCAATTTACAGAGTCATACTTCAAAGCAAGATTAGAATGCTTTGAAGTTTTATGGAAAAAATTCCAAGCAAATCATATACTTATATATGACAATGAAGAAGAAAACGATGAAGCTGATACATATATCAGCAGCGATTTATACGAACAATTCGAGAATTTATATCTCGAATACATAGTAAAATGCAAAGACGCATTAAAATTATTTGAATTAGACACAAAAACTGAAAATATAAATACATCTCAAACAGACCCTGAACATACAGAAAAAGACAATATTCAATTAACCCCTATTCCAATACCAAAATTTGATGGTAATTATAAAAATTGGAGATCATTTTTCGATCTATTTTCTTGCTTAATACATAAAAAAGCAAATCTTGCAAGTGTTCAAAAATTACATTACCTCAAAGCTTCAGTAACCGGTGAAGCTGAAAAATTGCTTAGACAATTTGACGTCACTGCCTCAAATTACACCAAAGCATGGGAATTACTACAAAAACGATACAATAACAAACGTGTGCTAGTAAATACCCATCTCAAAACCTTGTTTGGCCAACCAGCCATCAAGATCGAAACCTCAAATTCGATCAAACACTTGTTAGATCAAACCGAAGAAGTTCTACACGAACTCACAGCATTAGAGCTCCCAACAAACCATTGGGACGCCATACTAGTACATACACTTGTACAAAAACTTCCGCCTGAGACTCATGCATTATGGGAACAGCAACAAGGAAATAACACAGAGATAACTACGTACTCTCAATTCAAAGAATTTCTAGAAGTGCGCTTCCGTACTCTTGAAGCCATTCAAGAAATTAACAAACCAAGAACTTCTTTCCAAACACAATCGACGTCAAAAAATACAAACAACTTTTTGAACACACTCAAATGTAAAAAATGCAATCAAAATCACATTCTGTTCAGGTGTCCCATATTCAGAAAATTAACTACCAAACAAAAAATAGAATTTGCTACACAACATAACCTATGTAAAAATTGCCTAAATGATTCACATAGTATAGAAAAATGTCCAAGCAAAAACACTTGTGCAATATGCAACAAAAAACACAATACATTATTACATGTACAAAAAACACCAAATGAATCCACAACAAGCACTCCCACAAACTTAACAGCACAAAGCCATAGACAGAGCACAAAACTTGCTTTACTAGCCACAGCGCTAGTAAACGTAAAGGATAACAATGGCAGAACGACTCAATTAAGAGCGTTATTGGACACGGGTTCACAGACATCTTTCATCTCAAAGTCTGCTTGTAAAAAATTAAAATTAAATTGTGTTCCAACTGATACACAAATATCAGGTTTAGGAAAAACACAAACAGCACATGTACAATATAAGACAAAAGTATGTATGAAATCAATTCATACCAATTTCAAAACAAATGTTGAAGTTTTCGTAATCAATCAGATTACTGGTAAAACACCTAATACCATAATCAACATCGAAAACTGCAAACATTTGTTAGAATTAAAACTAGCAGATGAAAGATTTTTTGAACCTGGTCCAATAGACCTCTTATTAGGTGCTGATATATATGCAAAAATATTACAAAATAATGTAATAAGAGGGAATAAAACAACACCTACAGCCCAATTAACCTTGTTAGGATGGATTTTATTTGGATTTGCCATATCAGACAGCAAGACAAAAACGTTTCACACGATAACATCACCCACAGAAAATTTAAATGAACAATTACGAAAGTTCTGGGAAATAGAAGAAATCCATACTTCAAAACCACTAAAAAAGGAGGACATACTATGTGAAGACAATTTTCAAACAACTCACACAAGGAAAAGCGATGGAACATACAAAGTAGAACTCCCCTTTAAATCCAAAGAAGGCCCTGAATTAGGACAATCAAGGTCAAAAGCCATAAGTCAACTTTTAAGTCTGGAAAAAAGATTTGCTAAAGATCAGCATTATTTTCATTTATACAGAGAATGTATAAATGAATACTTAACAATGGGTCATATGAGGGAAGTAAAAGAACCAAACAGTAGCGAGACACAAATACAGCATTACTACTTACCTCATCACGCTGTCATAAAAGACAGTACAACAACCAAATTAAGAGTAGTCTTCAATGCATCAAGCAAAACCACAAATGGTAAATCATTAAATGAACAACTGCTCACTGGTCCAACAATACAACCAACATTATGGTCAACATTAATGAGATGGAGACAATTCCAATATGTGATGACAGCAGATATAGAAAAGATGTACAGGATGATCTGGATCTCTGAAAAACATCACAATTACCAACGAATTGTTTGGAGAGAATCACCCCATCATAAAATAAAAGACTATGCTTTAACAACCGTCACCTTCGGAACCACACCAGCACCATTCCTTGCAATACGAACATTGCAACAGTTAGCAAAAGACGAAGCTAAGAATTTTCCAAAATCAGCCAAAGTCTTACCAACTTGTTTTTATGTAGATGACTGTTGTCTGGGATCCAATGATAAGAGTGAAGCATTGGAATTACAATCTCAGATGATAGACATGTTAAAAACAGCAGGTTTTCATTTGAGAAAATGGACCTCAAACTCACAAGATTTGTTAACCAACATTCCATACGAAGATAGGGAAATGAAAACCTCATTAGAACTTACGTCACAAGAGTCATTCAAAACATTAGGTCTTCATTGGTATCCAGGTGAAGATGTTTTCCAATTTAAAATTCAATTACACGAACAAAAAACAAATTATACAAAAAGAACCATTCTGTCTGAAGTAGCGTCTTTATTTGATCCCTTCGGGTGGTTAGCACCATGTATAATTATAGCTAAAATATTAATTCAAAAACTCTGGATATCAGGCTGTAGCTGGGATGAACATCTCAACAATCATCTATCAGATGAATGGTTAGGCTTCCGAAATCAAATTACCCAACTCCAAACAATCAAAATTCCTAGATGGACAAAATTCCACTCACACCATAGAGCAGAACTCCATGGATTTTGTGATGCATCAACACGAGCATACGCAGCAGTAGTATATTTAGTCATCTATCAAAATAACGTAAAAACTAGTTCCCTTATAGCTGCAAAAACCAAAGTTGCTCCTATCAAGCCCATTACCTTACCTAGACTTGAATTATGTGCAGCAGTCTTATTGTCCAAACTCATAAAACAAATACAAACTGATATGGATCTCCATAATATCCAAAAATACGCCTGGTCTGACTCTGAAATAACATTAGCTTGGATTAAAGGATCACCATCAAAATGGAAAACATACATAGCAAACCGTGTCGTAGAAATCCAAGATAATGTCCCACCAGAAGAATGGCGATATGTTCCATCAGCGGATAATCCAGCTGATTGTGCGTCGCGAGGAATTCCTCCGGAATTACTACCATCCCTTACATTATGGTGGTCAGGTCCCAATTGGTTAGTTAATACTCAAAATTCATGGCCAATACAGCCCAAAATTATCGAACCTAAAATAGAAGTTAAATCATTAACGACATTTTTAAATATACAAGAACCATCATTATTATTTAAATACTCATCCTTTTCAAAATTAATACGAGTTGTAGCCTGTTGTCTTCGATTCTGTCACAATTGCAAATACCCTAAAAACAAAAGAAAAAATCATCTTACATTAGAAGAACTAAATACGGCAGAATTACGTATAATATCAATACTACAACACAACAATTTCAGACAAGAAATTGAACACATTAAAAATAACAAACCTATACCAAGTAAAAGCCATATTATTAACCTTCGCCCCTTTATCTGCGAAAAGGGTATATTAAGAGTAGGTGGTCGTCTGTCCAATACCAATTTACCTTTCAATACTAAACACCCAATCATTATTCCAAATAAACACCATGTCACAACACTAATAATTAATCATTATCACAAAATTACACTACATGGTGGAACACAATTAGTTCTAAACACATTACGACATAAATATTGGCTACTAAATGCACGAAATACAATAAGACTACATTTGCATAAATGTATACAATGCTATAAAACACGACCAAAAACATCACAACAAATTATGGGTGACTTGCCTGAATGTAGAGTCAATATTTCATTACCATTTCAACATGTCGGCATAGATTATGCAGGGCCAATCAATATCAAAACATCAAAAATCCGAAACGCAAAAACCTTAAAAGGCTACATTGCCATATTCATTTGCATGGTTACCAAAGCCATACATATCGAGTTGGTAACCGAATTAACAACAAACGCATTCCTAGCAGCCTTCAGAAGATTTGTCAGCAGACGAGGCTTATGCACAGATGTTTACTCTGACCAAGGCACAACATTTGTAGGCGCTAACAAGGTTCTGGATAACGAATTCAAAAAATACCTAAAAGAATTCAAAGACAGTATTAATACAATTTCTACAAATTTAAATATAAAATGGCACTTCAACCCACCATCAGCTCCACACTTTGGCGGTTTATGGGAGGCAGGAGTAAAATCAGTGAAGACACATATGAAGCGGATTATTCCAGCAGCCAATTTAACTTACGAAGAATTAACCACTTTACTATGCCAAATAGAAGCCTGCGTTAATTCCAGACCATTAATACCACTGACTAATAATCCTGACGATCATTCATTGATAACTCCAGGCCATTTTTTAACAGGACGACATCTACTGACTACTCCAGAACCATCCCATCCAGATCAAGCTTTACACATCAACAGATGGAAATATATACAACAGCTGACAAATGATTTCTGGAAAAAATGGTCGAATGAATATCTACATACATTACAACAACGTAGCAAATGGAATAAAAGTAACAGTCACATCCAAGAAAATGATATCGTAATAATAAAAGATGAACGATATCCTCCCACACAATGGCCCTTAGGTAAGGTTATACAATTACATCCAGGCAATGACAATTTATGCAGAGTCGTAACCGTTAAAACTTCAAATAACATATTACAGAGACCAATTACAAAGATTTGCAAGCTGCCATGATGTAAGTACACGAGTAAGTGGTAAGTACAGTCTCTTCGGAGGCCGGAAAATGTTTTGCCCAAAAAGCAAAACATAACCTTTTTTATTATTTACACTAACACATTATTATTTTATCACCACCTTTTCACATTTATTTTCACATATTATTTTTTCATAATTATTATTTTTCACATTTTTATTTTTTCACATCTTTTTTCATATTTCTTTATTTTTCACATTTATTATTTTAAAAACTTTTCAATTTTAATTTCACATTTATTAATTTTCACGATCATTTTCAATATTTATTCACACACACATTACTATACATTACTGCACTTGTCAAACTATTTATTTTCATTATTTGACAAGTGCAATAAACATAGAATTCATTATTTACATTTTTCCATTGTTTACACTGGGAAACAATAAAAATACAGTTTACCCAGATCGTATATAAACGAGATGAAATCCAACAGAAATCATCATTTTTGATCAAACTTTCCAAGTGAATACTTCACTAATTCCTTGTCTGCTTATTCAGTCTCAGCGAATCTTAACTGAGAATCAAGAAGGACGAATCTTAATCCTTCGAACCTCTAGAGCCTTTTAGCGAATCTTAACTAAAAGGTACCCCAGATTTAACGAGACAGCGAATCTTAACTGGATCGTTAAATCAAAAAATATTTTTATACTAATCCGGATTCTAGCGAATCTTAACTAGAATCCAAAGTACCTTCGTAGTGATATCTCAAGCGAATCTTAACTTGGATATCATCTACATTTAAACCGATCTTCCGCTGAAGATCCGGTACCATAATTTTCAACCCAGTTAACTTCAATAAGTCTGACTAACAAAAATTACATATACAATTTTATAATTTTTTTTAAAATTCTTTTATTTTTTTCTTCTTTTTTCATAGACCGCCTTGGACTTAGAAAGGTGGAATAAATCTAAACACTAACTTGGTTTAGTTATTCATTTTAATTTATAGCATTTTACTTTTTATTTTATTTTATTTTTGAATTCTTATTTAATTATTAATTCTTAATTTACTATTAATTTTGTTTGAATTTATTCTTTAATTTTTATTTAATTGCATTTTACTTTTTATTATTTGCTTGAATTCTTTATTATTATTTTGCCTTAGATTTTTTTTATTTATTTTTTTTTTTTTTTTATATAAATTTGCTTGAATTTTTATTTGTAAATTGTTTTGTCCTAATTTTTAAGTATAAATAAAATTAAGTTTTATAACGAATTTAAATCACGACTTTTTTTCCATTTTTGCTGCCCAACACCCTAATTCTGGTTTACGAAACAGCGGCACTTCAAACTTGTTACTCATTAACATTGTATTGTCATTCTCTGCCATTTCTAGATATTAGAAAAACAGAGACGGCAACACACACACCTTAATAGTAGCAGCCTTTAAATTCGTTTTGCTATTTAATTTTATTTCTATGAACTCAAACTAAAATTTTGAAAATACAAGGATGTTCAAAACGATTATTTTAGTTATTCTCTTTTTCATGCGACTCTCGAAATAAATGAAAAAAATTTTTTGTTTTCATTGGATTATACTGAATTTTTTAAAACCGAGTTTCCATACATATTTTAAGTTCCAATACAAAGCCAATTTTTTAAAATTTGTTTTCCAGCGTTTGGTCATGATAGTTGCAATAATCGCTTGTTTTGTTTCTCTTTATTATATGGCAGTCTTATGAACTAAATTTATATGTTTTATAGTTCACTGGGGTATCAAGTGAATTTATTATAAGATCGATTGTTTTACAAAGCACACGTAAATAGTAGCAGCCTTTAAATTCGTTTTGCTATTAAATATGATTTTTATGACCTGAAACTAAAATTTTAAAAATACAAGGATGTTGAAAACGATTATTTTCGCTATTCTGTTATTCATGCGACTCTCGAAATAAATGAAAAAAATTTTTTGTTTTTATTGGATTATACTGAATTTTAAAAAACCGAGTTTCCATACATATTTTAAATTCCAATACAAATCCAATTTTTTAAAATTTGATTTCCATCATTTGGTCATAAATAATTGCAATAATCGCTTGTTTCATTTCTCTTTATTATGTGGCATTTATATCAAATGCATTAAAAATGTTATAAATTCTATTGGGATACCAAGTGATTTGGATATAAAATCTATTATTTAACAAAGGACGCCTAAATAGTAGCAGCCTTTAAATTCGTTTTACTATTAAATTTAATGTTTATGAACTAAAACTAAAATTTTAAAAATGCAAGTATGTTGAAAACGATTATTTTCGCTATTCTGTTATTCATGCGACTCTCGAAAAAGATGAAAAAAATTTTTTGTTTTCATTGGATTATACTGAATTTTTTAAAACCGAGTTTCCATACATATTTTAAATTCCAATACAAATCCAATTTTTTAAAATTTGTTTTCATGCTTTTGGTCATGATAGTTGCAATAATCGCTTGTTTCATTTCTTTTTATTATGTGGCATTTATATCAACTGCATTAAAAATGTTATAAATTGTATTGGGATACCAAGTGATTTGTATATAAAATCGATTATTTTACAAAGCACGCCTAAATAGTAGCAGCCTTTAAATTCGTTTTACTATTAAATTTAATGTTTATGAACTAAAACTAAAATTTTAAAAATACAAGGATGTTAAAAACGATTATTTTCGCTTTTCTGTTATTCATGCGACTCCTGAAAAAGATGCAAAAAAATTTTTGTTTTCATTGGATTATACTGAATTTTTAAAAACCTAGTGTCCATATACATACATTTTAAATTCCAATACAAATCCAATTTTTTAAAATTTGGTTTCCACCATTTGGTCATGAAAGTTGCAATAATCGCTTGTTTCGTTTCTCTTTATTATATGGCATTTATATCAACTGCATTAAAAATGTTATAAATTGTATTGGGATACCAAGTGATTTGTACATAAAATCAATTATTTAACAAAGGACGCCTAAATAGTAGCAGCCTTTAAATTCGTTTTACTATTAAATTTAATGTTTATGAACTAAAACTAAAATTTTAAAAATACAAGGATGTTAAAAACGATTATTTTCGTTATTCTGTAATTCATGCGACTCTCGAAAAAGATGCAACAAAATTTTTGTTTTCGTTGGATTATACTGAATTTTTAAAAACCTAGTGTCCATATATATTTTAAATTCCAATACAAATCCAATTTTTTAAAATTTGATTTCCACCATTTGGTCATGAATAATTGCAATAATCGCTTGTTTCATTTCTCTTTATTATGTGGCATTTATATCAACTGCATTAAAAATGTTATAAATTCTATTGGGATACCAAGTGATTTGGATATAAAATCGATTATTTAACAAAGGACGCCTAAATAGTAGCAGCCTTTAAATTCGTTTTGCTATTAAATTTAATGTTTATGAACTAAAACTAAAATTTGAAAAATACAAGAATGTTCAAAACGATTATTTTAGTTATTCTCTTTTTCATGCGACTCTCGAAATAAATGAAAAAAATTTTTTGTTTTCATTGGATTACACTGAATTTTTTAAAACCGAGTTTCCATACATATTTTAAGTTCCAATACAAATCCAATTTTTTAAAATTTGTTTTCCAGCGTTTGGTCATGATAGTTGCAATAATCGCTTGTTTTGTTTCTCTTTATTATATGGCAGTCTTATGAACTAAATGTATATGTTTTCTAGTTCACTGGGGTATCAAGTGAATTTATTATAAGATCGATTGTTTTACAAAGCACACGTAAATAATACAGCCTTTAAATTCGTTTTGCTCTTAAATATGATTTTTATGACATAAAACTAAAATTTTAAAAATACAAGGATGTTCAAAACGATTATTTTCGCTATACTGTTATTCATGCGACTCTCGAAATAAATGCAAAAAATTTTTGTTTTCATTGGATTATACTGAATTTTTTAAAACCGTGTTTCCATATATATTTTAAGTTCCAATACAAAGCCAATTTTTTAAAATTTGTTTTCCAGCGTTTGGTCATGATAGTTGCAATAATCGCTTGTTTCATTTCTCTTTATTATGTGGCATTTATATCAACTGCATTAAAAATGTTATAAATTTTATTGGGATACCAAGTGATTTGTATATAAAATCGATTATTTTACAAAGCAAGCCTAAATAGTAGCAGCCTTTAAATTCGTTTTACTATTAAATTTAAAGTTTATGAACTAAAACTAAAATTTTAAAAATACAAGGATGTTCAAAACGATTATTTTCGTTATTATGTTATTCATGCGACTCTCGAAAAAGGTGCAAAAAAATTTTTGTTTTCATTGGATTATGCTGAATTTTTAAAAACCTAGTGTCCATATACATTTTAAATTCCAATACAAATCCAATTTTTTAAAATTTGATTTCCACCATTTGGTCATGAATAATTGCAATAATCGCTTGTTTCATTTCTGTTTATTATGTTGCATTTATATCAAATGCATTAAAAATGTTATAAATTCTATTGGGATACCAAGTGATTTGTATATAAAATCAATTATTTAACAAAGCACACGTAAATAGTAGCGGCCTTTAAATTCGTTTTGTTCTTAAATATGATTTTTATGACCTAAAACTGAAATTTTAAAAATACAAGGATGTTCAAAACGATTATTTTAGTTATTCTCTTTTTCATGCGACTCTCGAAAAAGATGCAAAAAATTTCTTGTTTTCATTGGATTATAATCAATTTTTTAAAACCGAGTTTCCATACATATTTTAAGTTCCAATACAAAGCCAATTTTTTAAAATTTGTTTTCCAGCGTTTGGTCATGATAGTTGCAATAATCGCTTGTTTTGTTTCTCTTTATTATATGGCAGTCTTATGAACTAAATGTATATGTTTTCTAGTTCACTGGGGTATCAAGTGAATTTATTATAAGATCGATTGTTTTACAAAGCACACGTAAATAATACAGCCTTTAAATTCGTTTTGCTCTTAAATATGATTTTTATGACATAAAACTAAAATTTTAAAAATACAAGGATGTTCAAAACGATTATTTTCGCTATACTGTTATTCATGCGACTCTCGAAATAAATGCAAAAAATTTTTGTTTTCATTGGATTATACTGAATTTTTTAAAACCGTGTTTCCATATATATTTTAAGTTCCAATACAAAGCCAATTTTTTAAAATTTGTTTTCCAGCGTTTGGTCATGATAGTTGCAATAATCGCTTGTTTCATTTCTCTTTATTATGTGGCATTTATATCAACTGCATTAAAAATGTTATAAATTTTATTGGGATACCAAGTGATTTGTATATAAAATCGATTATTTTACAAAGCAAGCCTAAATAGTAGCAGCCTTTAAATTCGTTTTACTATTAAATTTAAAGTTTATGAACTAAAACTAAAATTTTAAAAATACAAGGATGTTCAAAACGATTATTTTCGTTATTCTGTTATTCATGCGACTCTCGAAAAAGATGCAAAAAAATTTTTGTTTTCATTGGATTATGCTGAATTTTTAAAAACCTGGTGTCCATATACATTTTAAATTCCAATACAAATCCAATTTTTTAAAATTTGATTTCCACCATTTGGTCATGAATAATTGCAATAATCGCTTGTTTCATTTCTGTTTATTATGTTGCATTTATATCAAATGCATTAAAAATGTTATAAATTCTATTGGGATACCAAGTGATTTGTATATAAAATCAATTATTTAACAAAGCACACGTAAATAGTAGCGGCCTTTAAATTCGTTTTGTTCTTAAATATGATTTTTATGACCTAAAACTGAAATTTTAAAAATACAAGGATGTTCAAAACGATTATTTTAGTTATTCTCTTTTTCATGCGACTCTCGAAAAAGATGCAAAAAATTTCTTGTTTTCATTGGATTATAATCAATTTTTTAAAAGCGAGTTTCCATACATATTTTAAGTTCCAATACAAAGCCAATTTTTTAAAATTTGTTTTCCAGCGTTTGGTCATGATAGTTGCAATAATCGCTTGTTTTGTTTCTCTTTATTATATGGCAGTCTTATGAACTAAATTTATATGTTTTATAGTTCACTGGGGTATCAAGTGAACTTATTATAAGATCGATTGTTTTACAAAGCACACGTAAATAGTAGCGGCCTTTAAATTCGTTTTGCTCTTAAATATGATTTTTATGACCTAAAACTAAAATTTTAAAAATACGAGGATGTTCAAAACGATTATTTTAGTTATTCTCTTTTTCATGCGACTCTCGAAAAAGATGCAAAAAATTTTTTGTTTTCATTGGATTATACTGAATTTTTTAAAACCGAGTTTCCATACATATTTTAAGTTCCAATACAAAGCCAATTTTTTAAAATTTGTTTTCCAGCGTTTGGTCATAATAGTTGCAATAATCGCTTGTTTCATTTCTCTTTATTATGTGGCATTTATATCAACTGCATTAAAAATGTTATAAATTTTATTGGGATAACAAGTGATTTGTATATAAAATCGATTATTTTACAAAGCAAGCCTAAATAGTAGCAGCCTTTAAATTCGTTTTACTATTAAATTTAAAGTTTATGAACTAAAACTAAAATTTTAAAAATACAAGGATGTTCAAAACGATTATTTTAGTTATTCTCTTTTTCATGCGACTCTCGAAATAAATGAAAAAAATTTTTTGTTTTCATTGGATTATACTGAATTTTTTAAAACCGAGTTTCCATACATATTTTAAGCTCCAATACAAAGCCAATTTTTTAAAATTTGTTTTCCAGCGTTTGGTCATGATAGTTGCAATAATCGCTTGTTTTGTTTCTCTTTATTATATGGCAGTCTTATGAACTAAATTTATATGTTTTATAGTTCACTGGGGTATCAAGTGAATTTATTATAAGATCGATTGTTTTACAAAGCACACGTAAATAGTAGCGGCCTTTAAATTCGTTTTGTTCTTAAATATGATATTTATGACCTAAAACTAAAATTTTAAAAATACAAGGATGTTCAAAACGATTATTTTAGTTATTCTCTTTTTCATGCGACTCTCGAAAAAGATGCAAAAAATTTTTTGTTTTCATTGGATTATACTGAATTTTTTAAAACCGAGTTTCCATACATATTTTAAGTTCCAATACAAAGCCAATTTTTTAAAATTTGTTTTCCAGCGTTTGGTCATAATAGTTGCAATAATCGCTTGTTTCATTTCTCTTTATTATGTGGCATTTATATCAAATGCATTAAAAATATTATAAATTCTATTGGGATACCAAGTGATTTGTATATAAAATCGATTATTTTACAAAGGACGCCTAAATAGTAGCAGCCTTTAAATTCGTTTTGCTATTAAATTTAATGTTTATGAACTAAAACTAAAATTTTAAAAATACGAGGATGTTCAAAACGATTATTTTAGTTATTCTCTTTTTCATGCGACTCTCGAAATAAATTAAAAAAATTTTTTGTTTTCATTGGATTATACTGAATTTTTTAAAACCGAGTTTCCATACATATTTTAAGTTCCAATACAAAACCAATTTTTAATATTTGTTTTCCAGCGTTTGGTCATGATAGTTGCAATAATCGCTTGTTTCATTTCTCTTTATTATGTGGCATTTATATCAAATGCATTAAAAATGTTATAAATTGTATTGGGATACCAAGTGATTCGTATAAAAAATCGATTATTTTACAAAGCACGCCTAAATAGTAGCAGCCTTTAAATTCGTTTTACTATTAAATTTAAAGTTTATGAACTAAAACTAAAATTTTAAAAATACAAAGATGTTCAAAACGATTATTTTCGTTATTCTGTTATTCATGCGACTCTCGAAAAAGATGCAAAAAAATTTTTGTTTTCATTGGATTATGCTGAATTTTTAAAAACCTAGTGTCCATATACATTTTAAATTCCAATACAAATCCAATTTTTTAAAATTTGATTTCCACCATTTGGTCATGAATAATTGCAATAATCGCTTGTTTCATTTCTCTTTATTATGTTGCATTTATATCAAATGCATTAAAAATGTTATAAATTCTATTGGGATACCAAGTGATTTGTATATAAAATCAATTATTTAACAAAGCACACGTAAATAGTAGCGGCCTTTAAATTCGTTTTGTTCTTAAACATGATTTTTATGACCTAAAACTGAAATTTTAATAATACAAGGATGTTCAAAACGATTATTTTAGTTATTCTCTTTTTCATGCGACTCTCGAAAAAGATGCAAAAAATTTTTTGTTTTCATTGGATTATACTGAATTTTTTAAAACCGAGTTTCCATACATATTTTAAGTTCCAATACAAAGCCAATTTTTTAAAATTTGTTTTCCAGCGTTTGGTCATGATAGTTGCAATAATCGCTTGTTTTGTTTCTCTTTATTATATGGCAGTCTTATGAACTAAATTTATATGTTTTATAGTTCACTGGGGTATCAAGTGAATTTATTATAAGATCGATTGTTTTACAAAGCACACGTAAATAGTAGCGGCCTTTAAATTCGTTTTGCTCTTAAATATGATTTTTATGACCTAAAACTAAAATTTTAAAAATACAAGGATGTTCAAAACGATTATTTTAGTTATTCTCTTTTTCATGCAACTTTAGAAAAAGATGCAAAAAATTTTTTGTTTTCATTGGATTATACTGAATTTTTTAAAACCGAGTTTCCATACATATTTTAAATTCCAATACAAATCCAATTTTTTAAAATTTGATTTCCATCATTTGGTCATAAATAATTGCAATAATCGCTTGTTTCATTTCTCTTTATTATGTGGCATTTATATCAAATGCATTAAAAATGTTATAAATTCTATTGGGATACCAAGTGATTTGGATATAAAATCTATTATTTAACAAAGGACGCCTAAATAGTAGCAGCCTTTAAATTCGTTTTACTATTAAATTTAATGTTTATGAACTAAAACTAAAATTTTAAAAATGCAAGTATGTTGAAAACGATTATTTTCGCTATTCTGTTATTCATGCGACTCTCGAAAAAGATGAAAAAAATTTTTTGTTTTCATTGGATTATACTGAATTTTTTAAAACCGAGTTTCCATACATATTTTAAGTTCCAATACAAAGCCAATTTTTTAAAATTTGTTTTCCAGCGTTTGGTCATAATAGTTGCAATAATCGCTTGTTTCATTTCTCTTTATTATGTGGCATTTATATCAACTGCATTAAAAATGTTATAAATTTTATTGGGATAACAAGTGATTTGTATATAAAATCGATTATTTTACAAAGCAAGCCTAAATAGTAGCAGCCTTTAAATTCGTTTTACTATTAAATTTAAAGTTTATGAACTAAAACTAAAATTTTAAAAATACAAGGATGTTCAAAACGATTATTTTAGTTATTCTCTTTTTCATGCGACTCTCGAAATAAATGAAAAAAATTTTTTGTTTTCATTGGATTATACTGAATTTTTTAAAACCGAGTTTCCATACATATTTTAAGTTCCAATACAAAGCCAATTTTTTAAAATTTGTTTTCCAGCGTTTGGTCATGATAGTTGCAATAATCGCTTGTTTTGTTTCTCTTTATTATATGGCAGTCTTATGAACTAAATTTATATGTTTTATAGTTCACTGGGGTATCAAGTGAATTTATTATAAGATCGATTGTTTTACAAAGCACACGTAAATAGTAGCGGCCTTTAAATTCGTTTTGTTCTTAAATATGATATTTATGACCTAAAACTAAAATTTTAAAAATACAAGGATGTTCAAAACGATTATTTTAGTTATTCTCTTTTTCATGCGACTCTCGAAAAAGATGCAAAAAATTTTTTGTTTTCATTGGATTATACTGAATTTTTTAAAACCGAGTTTCCATACATATTTTAAGTTCCAATACAAAGCCAATTTTTTAAAATTTGTTTTCCAGCGTTTGGTCATAATAGTTGCAATAATCGCTTGTTTCATTTCTCTTTATTATGTGGCATTTATATCAAATGCATTAAAAATATTATAAATTCTATTGGGATACCAAGTGATTTGTATATAAAATCGATTATTTTACAAAGGACGCCTAAATAGTAGCAGCCTTTAAATTCGTTTTGCTATTAAATTTAATGTTTATGAACTAAAACTAAAATTTTAAAAATACGAGGATGTTCAAAACGATTATTTTAGTTATTCTCTTTTTCATGCGACTCTCGAAATAAATTAAAAAAATTTTTTGTTTTCATTGGATTATACTGAATTTTTTAAAACCGAGTTTCCATACATATTTTAAGTTCCAATACAAAACCAATTTTTTAAAATTTGTTTTCCAGCGTTTGGTCATGATAGTTGCAATAATCGCTTGTTTCATTTCTCTTTATTATGTGGCATTTATATCAAATGCATTAAAAATGTTATAAATTGTATTGGGATACCAAGTGATTCGTATAAAAAATCGATTATTTTACAAAGCACGCCTAAATAGTAGCAGCCTTTAAATTCGTTTTACTATTAAATTTAAAGTTTATGAACTAAAACTAAAATTTTAAAAATACAAAGATGTTCAAAACGATTATTTTCGTTATTCTGTTATTCATGCGACTCTCGAAAAAGATGCAAAAAAATTTTTGTTTTCATTGGATTATGCTGAATTTTTAAAAACCTAGTGTCCATATACATTTTAAATTCCAATACAAATCCAATTTTTTAAAATTTGATTTCCACCATTTGGTCATGAATAATTGCAATAATCGCTTGTTTCATTTCTCTTTATTATGTTGCATTTATATCAAATGCATTAAAAATGTTATAAATTCTATTGGGATACCAAGTGATTTGTATATAAAATCAATTATTTAACAAAGCACACGTAAATAGTAGCGGCCTTTAAATTCGTTTTGTTCTTAAATATGATTTTTATGACCTAAAACTGAAATTTTAAAAATACAAGGATGTTCAAAACGATTATTTTAGTTATTCTCTTTTTCATGCGACTCTCGAAAAAGATGCAAAAAATTTTTTGTTTTCATTGGATTATACTGAATTTTTTAAAACCGAGTTTCCATACATATTTTAAGTTCCAATACAAAGCCAATTTTTTAAAATTTGTTTTCCAGCGTTTGGTCATGATAGTTGCAATAATCGCTTGTTTTGTTTCTCTTTATTATATGGCAGTCTTATGAACTAAATTTATATGTTTTATAGTTCACTGGGGTATCAAGTGAATTTATTATAAGATCGATTGTTTTACAAAGCACACGTAAATAGTAGCGGCCTTTAAATTCGTTTTGCTCTTAAATATGATTTTTATGACCTAAAACTAAAATTTTAAAAATACAAGGATGTTCAAAACGATTATTTTAGTTATTCTCTTTTTCATGCAACTTTAGAAAAAGATGCAAAAAATTTTTTGTTTTCATTGGATTATACTGAATTTTTTAAAACCGAGTTTCCATACATATTTTAAGTTCCAATACAAAGCCAATTTTTTAAAATTTGTTTTCCAGCGTTTGGTCATAATAGTTGCAATAATCGCTTGTTTCATTTCTCTTTATTATGTGGCATTTATATCAACTGCATTAAAAATGTTATAAATTTTATTGGGATAACAAGTGATTTGTATATAAAATCGATTATTTTACAAAGCAAGCCTAAATAGTAGCAGCCTTTAAATTCGTTTTACTATTAAATTTAAAGTTTATGAACTAAAACTAAAATTTTAAAAATACAAGGATGTTCAAAACGATTATTTTAGTTATTCTCTTTTTCATGCGACTCTCGAAATAAATGAAAAAAATTTTTTGTTTTCATTGGATTATACTGAATTTTTTAAAACCGAGTTTCCATACATATTTTAAGTTCCAATACAAAGCCAATTTTTTAAAATTTGTTTTCCAGCGTTTGGTCATGATAGTTGCAATAATCGCTTGTTTTGTTTCTCTTTATTATGTGGCATTTATATCAAATGCATTAAAAATGTTATAAATTCTATTGGGATACCAAGTGATTTGGATATAAAATCGATTATTTAACAAAGGACGCCTAAATAGTAGCAGCCTTTTAATTCGTTTTGCTATTAAATTTAATGTTTATGAACTAAAACTAAAATTTTAAAAATACAAGGATGTTGAAAACGATTATTTTCGCTATTCTGTTATTCATGCGACTCTCGAAAAAGATGAAAAAAATTTTTTGTTTTCATTGGATTATACTGAATTTTTTAAAACCGAGTTTCCATACATATTTTAAGTTCTAATACAAAGCCAATTTTTTAAAATTTGTTTTCCAGCGTTTGGTCATGATAGTTGCAATAATCGCTTGTTTTGTTTCTCTTTATTATATGGCAGTCTTATGAACTAAATTTATATGTTTTATAGTTCACTGGGGTATCAAGTGAATTTATTATAAGATCGATTGTTTTACAAAGCACACGTAAATAGTAGCGGCCTTTAAATTCGTTTTGTTCTTAAATATGATATTTATGACCTAAAACTAAAATTTTAAAAATACAAGGATGTTCAAAACGATTATTTTAGTTATTCTCTTTTTCATGCGACTCTCGAAAAAGATGCAAAAAATTTTTTGTTTTCATTGGATTATACTGAATTTTTTAAAACCGAGTTTCCATACATATTTTAAGTTCCAATACAAAGCCAATTTTTTAAAATTTGTTTTCCAGCGTTTGGTCATGATAGTTGCAATAATCGCTTGTTTCATTTCTCTTTATTATGTGGCATTTATATCAACTGCATTAAAAATGTTATAAATTTTATTGGGATACCAAGTGATTTGTATATAAAATCGATTATTTTACAAAGCAAGCCTAAATAGTAGCAGCCTTTAAATTCGTTTTACTATTAAATTTAAAGTTTATGAACTAAAACTAAAATTTTAAAAATACAAGGATGTTCAAAACGATTATTTTAGTTATTCTCTTTTTCATGCGACTCTCGAAATAAATGAAAAAAATTTTTTGTTTTCATTGGATTATACTGAATTTTTTAAAACCGAGTTTCCATACATATTTTAAGTTCCAATACAAAGCCAATTTTTTAAAATTTGTTTTCCAGCGTTTGGTCATGATAGTTGCAATAATCGCTTGTTTCATTTCTCTTTATTATGTGGCATTTATATCAACTGCATTACAAATGTTATAAATTGTATTGGGATACCAAGTGATTCGTATAAAAAATCGATTATTTTACAAAGCACGCCTAAATAGTAGCAGCCTTTAAATTCGTTTTACTATTAAATTTAATGTTTATGAACTAAAACTAAAATTTTAAAAATACAAGGATGTTGAAAACGATTATTTTCGCTATTCTGTTATTCATGCGACTCTAGAAAAAGATGAAAAAAATTTTTTGTTTTCATTGGATTATACTGAATTTTTTAAAACCGAGTTTCCATACATATTTTAAGTTCCAATACAAAGCCAATTTTTTAAAATTTGTTTTCATTCTTTTGGTCATGATAGTTGCAATAATCGCTTGTTTCATTTCTCTTTATTATGTGGCATTTATATCAAATGCATTAAAAATGTTATAAATTCTATTGGGATACCAAGTGATTTGGATATAAAATCGATTATTTAACAAAGGACGCCTAAATAGTAGCAGCCTTTAAATTCGTTTTGCTATGAAATTTAATGTTTATGAACTAAAACTAAAATTTTAAAAATACAAGGATGTTGAAAACGATTATTTTCGCTATTCTGTTATTCATGCGACTCTCGAAAAAGATGAAAAAAATTTTTTGTTTTCATTGGATTATACTAAATTTTTTAAAACCGAGTTTCCATACATATTTTAAGTTCCAATACAAAGCCAATTTTTTAAAATTTGTTTTCCAGCGTTTGGTCATGATAGTTGCAATAATCGCTTGTTTTGTTTCTCTTTATTATATGGCAGTCTTATGAACTAAATTTATATGTTTTATAGTTCACTGGGGTATCAAGTGAATTTATTATAAGATCGATTGTTTTACAAAGCACACGTAAAAAGTAGCGGCCTTTAAATTCGTTTTGTTCTTAAATATGATATTTATGAACCCAAACTAAAATTTTAAAAATACAAGGATGTTCAAAACGATTATTTTAGTTATTCTCTTTTTCATGCGACTCTCGAAAAAGATGCAAAAAATTTTTTGTTTTCATTGGATTATACTGAATTTTTTAAAACCGAGTTTCCATACATATTTTAAGTTCCAATACAAAGCCAATTTTTTAAAATTTGTTTTCCAGCGTTTGGTCATGATAGTTGCAATAATCGCTTGTTTCATTTCTCTTTATTATGTGGCATTTATATCAAATGCATTAAAAATGTTATAAATTCTATTGGGATACCAAGTGATTTGGATATAAAATCGATTAGTTTACAAAGCAAGCCTAAATAGTAGCAGCCTTTAAATTCGTTTTACTATTAAATTTAAAGTTTATGAACTAAAACTAAAATTTTAAAAATACAAGGATGTTCAAAACGATTATTTCAGTTATTCTCTTTTTCATGCGACTCTCGAAATAAATGAAAAAAATTTTTTGTTTTCATTGGATTATACTGAATTTTTTAAAACCGAGTTTCCATACATATTTTAAGTTCCAATACAAAGCCAATTTTTTAAAATTTGTTTTCCAGCGTTTGGTCATGATAGTTGCAATAATCGCTTGTTTCATTTCTCTTTATTATGTGGCATTTATATCAACTGCATTACAAATGTTATAAATTGTATTGGGATACCAAGTGATTCGTATAAAAAATCGATTATTTTACAAAGCACGCCTAAATAGTAGCAGCCTTTAAATTCGTTTTACTATTAAATTTAATGTTTATGAACTAAAACTAAAATTTTAAAAATACAAGGATGTTCAAAACGATTATTTCAGTTATTCTCTTTTTCATGCGACTCTCGAAATAAATGAAAAAAATTTTTTGTTTTCATTGGATTATACTGAATTTTTTAAAACCGAGTTTCCATACATATTTTAAGTTCCAATACAAAGCCAATTTTTTAAAATTTGTTTTCCAGCGTTTGGTCATGATAGTTGCAATAATCGCTTGTTTCATTTCTCTTTATTATGTGGCATTTATATCAAATGCATTAAAAATGTTATAAATTCTATTGGGATACCAAGTGATTTGGATATAAAATCGATTATTTAACAAAGGACGCCTAAATAGTAGCAGCCTTTAAATTCGTTTTGCTATGAAATTTAATGTTTATGAACTAAAACTAAAATTTTAAAAATACAAGGATGTTCAAAACGATTATTTCAGTTATTCTCTTTTTCATGCGACTCTCGAAATAAATGAAAAAAATTTTTTGTTTTCATTGGATTATACTGAATTTTTTAAAACCGAGTTTCCATACATATTTTAAGTTCTAATACAAAGCCAATTTTTTAAAATTTGTTTTCCAGCGTTTGGTCATGATAGTTGCAATAATCGCTTGTTTTGTTTCTCTTTATTATATGGCAGTCTTATGAACTAAATTTATATGTTTTATAGTTCACTGGGGTATCAAGTGAATTTATTATAAGATCGATTGTTTTACAAAGCACACGTAAATAGTAGCGGCCTTTAAATTCGTTTTGTTCTTAAATATGATATTTATGACCTAAAACTAAAATTTTAAAAATACAAGGATGTTCAAAACGATTATTTTAGTTATTCTCTTTTTCATGCAACTTTAGAAAAAGATGCAAAAAATTTTTTGTTTTCATTGGATTATACTGAATTTTTTAAAACCGAGTTTCCATACATATTTTAAGTTCCAATACAAAGCCAATTTTTTAAAATTTGTTTTCCAGCGTTTGGTCATAATAGTTGCAATAATCGCTTGTTTCATTTCTCTTTATTATGTGGCATTTATATCAACTGCATTAAAAATGTTATAAATTTTATTGGGATAACAAGTGATTTGTATATAAAATCGATTATTTTACAAAGCAAGCCTAAATAGTAGCAGCCTTTAAATTCGTTTTACTATTAAATTTAAAGTTTATGAACTAAAACTAAAATTTTAAAAATACAAGGATGTTCAAAACGATTATTTTAGTTATTCTCTTTTTCATGCGACTCTCGAAATAAATGAAAAAAATTTTTTGTTTTCATTGGATTATACTGAATTTTTTAAAACCGAGTTTCCATACATATTTTAAGTTCCAATACAAAGCCAATTTTTTAAAATTTGTTTTCCAGCGTTTGGTCATGATAGTTGCAATAATCGCTTGTTTTGTTTCTCTTTATTATGTGGCATTTATATCAAATGCATTAAAAATGTTATAAATTCTATTGGGATACCAAGTGATTTGGATATAAAATCGATTATTTAACAAAGGACGCCTAAATAGTAGCAGCCTTTTAATTCGTTTTGCTATTAAATTTAATGTTTATGAACTAAAACTAAAATTTTAAAAATACAAGGATGTTGAAAACGATTATTTTCGCTATTCTGTTATTCATGCGACTCTCGAAAAAGATGAAAAAAATTTTTTGTTTTCATTGGATTATACTGAATTTTTTAAAACCGAGTTTCCATACATATTTTAAGTTCTAATACAAAGCCAATTTTTTAAAATTTGTTTTCCAGCGTTTGGTCATGATAGTTGCAATAATCGCTTGTTTTGTTTCTCTTTATTATATGGCAGTCTTATGAACTAAATTTATATGTTTTATAGTTCACTGGGGTATCAAGTGAATTTATTATAAGATCGATTGTTTTACAAAGCACACGTAAATAGTAGCGGCCTTTAAATTCGTTTTGTTCTTAAATATGATATTTATGACCTAAAACTAAAATTTTAAAAATACAAGGATGTTCAAAACGATTATTTTAGTTATTCTCTTTTTCATGCGACTCTCGAAAAAGATGCAAAAAATTTTTTGTTTTCATTGGATTATACTGAATTTTTTAAAACCGAGTTTCCATACATATTTTAAGTTCCAATACAAAGCCAATTTTTTAAAATTTGTTTTCCAGCGTTTGGTCATGATAGTTGCAATAATCGCTTGTTTCATTTCTCTTTATTATGTGGCATTTATATCAACTGCATTAAAAATGTTATAAATTTTATTGGGATACCAAGTGATTTGTATATAAAATCGATTATTTTACAAAGCAAGCCTAAATAGTAGCAGCCTTTAAATTCGTTTTACTATTAAATTTAAAGTTTATGAACTAAAACTAAAATTTTAAAAATACAAGGATGTTCAAAACGATTATTTTAGTTATTCTCTTTTTCATGCGACTCTCGAAATAAATGAAAAAAATTTTTTGTTTTCATTGGATTATACTGAATTTTTTAAAACCGAGTTTCCATACATATTTTAAGTTCCAATACAAAGCCAATTTTTTAAAATTTGTTTTCCAGCGTTTGGTCATGATAGTTGCAATAATCGCTTGTTTCATTTCTCTTTATTATGTGGCATTTATATCAACTGCATTACAAATGTTATAAATTGTATTGGGATACCAAGTGATTCGTATAAAAAATCGATTATTTTACAAAGCACGCCTAAATAGTAGCAGCCTTTAAATTCGTTTTACTATTAAATTTAATGTTTATGAACTAAAACTAAAATTTTAAAAATACAAGGATGTTGAAAACGATTATTTTCGCTATTCTGTTATTCATGCGACTCTAGAAAAAGATGAAAAAAATTTTTTGTTTTCATTGGATTATACTGAATTTTTTAAAACCGAGTTTCCATACATATTTTAAGTTCCAATACAAAGCCAATTTTTTAAAATTTGTTTTCATTCTTTTGGTCATGATAGTTGCAATAATCGCTTGTTTCATTTCTCTTTATTATGTGGCATTTATATCAAATGCATTAAAAATGTTATAAATTCTATTGGGATACCAAGTGATTTGGATATAAAATCGATTATTTAACAAAGGACGCCTAAATAGTAGCAGCCTTTAAATTCGTTTTGCTATGAAATTTAATGTTTATGAACTAAAACTAAAATTTTAAAAATACAAGGATGTTGAAAACGATTATTTTCGCTATTCTGTTATTCATGCGACTCTCGAAAAAGATGAAAAAAATTTTTTGTTTTCATTGGATTATACTAAATTTTTTAAAACCGAGTTTCCATACATATTTTAAGTTCCAATACAAAGCCAATTTTTTAAAATTTGTTTTCCAGCGTTTGGTCATGATAGTTGCAATAATCGCTTGTTTTGTTTCTCTTTATTATATGGCAGTCTTATGAACTAAATTTATATGTTTTATAGTTCACTGGGGTATCAAGTGAATTTATTATAAGATCGATTGTTTTACAAAGCACACGTAAAAAGTAGCGGCCTTTAAATTCGTTTTGTTCTTAAATATGATATTTATGAACCCAAACTAAAATTTTAAAAATACAAGGATGTTCAAAACGATTATTTTAGTTATTCTCTTTTTCATGCGACTCTCGAAAAAGATGCAAAAAATTTTTTGTTTTCATTGGATTATACTGAATTTTTTAAAACCGAGTTTCCATACATATTTTAAGTTCCAATACAAAGCCAATTTTTTAAAATTTGTTTTCCAGCGTTTGGTCATGATAGTTGCAATAATCGCTTGTTTCATTTCTCTTTATTATGTGGCATTTATATCAAATGCATTAAAAATGTTATAAATTCTATTGGGATACCAAGTGATTTGGATATAAAATCGATTAGTTTACAAAGCAAGCCTAAATAGTAGCAGCCTTTAAATTCGTTTTACTATTAAATTTAAAGTTTATGAACTAAAACTAAAATTTTAAAAATACAAGGATGTTCAAAACGATTATTTCAGTTATTCTCTTTTTCATGCGACTCTCGAAATAAATGAAAAAAATTTTTTGTTTTCATTGGATTATACTGAATTTTTTAAAACCGAGTTTCCATACATATTTTAAGTTCCAATACAAAGCCAATTTTTTAAAATTTGTTTTCCAGCGTTTGGTCATGATAGTTGCAATAATCGCTTGTTTCATTTCTCTTTATTATGTGGCATTTATATCAACTGCATTACAAATGTTATAAATTGTATTGGGATACCAAGTGATTCGTATAAAAAATCGATTATTTTACAAAGCACGCCTAAATAGTAGCAGCCTTTAAATTCGTTTTACTATTAAATTTAATGTTTATGAACTAAAACTAAAATTTTAAAAATACAAGGATGTTCAAAACGATTATTTCAGTTATTCTCTTTTTCATGCGACTCTCGAAATAAATGAAAAAAATTTTTTGTTTTCATTGGATTATACTGAATTTTTTAAAACCGAGTTTCCATACATATTTTAAGTTCCAATACAAAGCCAATTTTTTAAAATTTGTTTTCCAGCGTTTGGTCATGATAGTTGCAATAATCGCTTGTTTCATTTCTCTTTATTATGTGGCATTTATATCAAATGCATTAAAAATGTTATAAATTCTATTGGGATACCAAGTGATTTGGATATAAAATCGATTATTTAACAAAGGACGCCTAAATAGTAGCAGCCTTTAAATTCGTTTTGCTATGAAATTTAATGTTTATGAACTAAAACTAAAATTTTAAAAATACAAGGATGTTCAAAACGATTATTTCAGTTATTCTCTTTTTCATGCGACTCTCGAAATAAATGAAAAAAATTTTTTGTTTTCATTGGATTATACTGAATTTTTTAAAACCGAGTTTCCATACATATTTTAAGTTCTAATACAAAGCCAATTTTTTAAAATTTGTTTTCCAGCGTTTGGTCATGATAGTTGCAATAATCGCTTGTTTTGTTTCTCTTTATTATATGGCAGTCTTATGAACTAAATTTATATGTTTTATAGTTCACTGGGGTATCAAGTGAATTTATTATAAGATCGATTGTTTTACAAAGCACACGTAAATAGTAGCGGCCTTTAAATTCGTTTTGTTCTTAAATATGATATTTATGACCTAAAACTAAAATTTTAAAAATACAAGGATGTTCAAAACGATTATTTTAGTTATTCTCTTTTTCATGCGACTCTCGAAAAAGATGCAAAAAATTTTTTGTTTTCATTGGATTATACTGAATTTTTTAAAACCGAGTTTCCATACATATTTTAAGTTCCAATACAAAGCCAATTTTTTAAAATTTGTTTTCCAGCGTTTGGTCATGATAGTTGCAATAATCGCTTGTTTCATTTCTCTTTATTATGTGGCATTTATATCAACTGCATTAAAAATGTTATAAATTTTATTGGGATACCAAGTGATTTGTATATAAAATCGATTATTTTACAAAGCAAGCCTAAATAGTAGCAGCCTTTAAATTCGTTTTACTATTAAATTTAAAGTTTATGAACTAAAACTAAAATTTTAAAAATACAAGGATGTTCAAAACGATTATTTTAGTTATTCTCTTTTTCATGCGACTCTCGAAATAAATGAAAAAAATTTTTTGTTTTCATTGGATTATACTGAATTTTTTAAAACCGAGTTTCCATACATATTTTAAGTTCCAATACAAAGCCAATTTTTTAAAATTTGTTTTCCAGCGTTTGGTCATGATAGTTGCAATAATCGCTTGTTTCATTTCTCTTTATTATGTGGCATTTATATCAACTGCATTACAAATGTTATAAATTGTATTGGGATACCAAGTGATTCGTATAAAAAATCGATTATTTTACAAAGCACGCCTAAATAGTAGCAGCCTTTAAATTCGTTTTACTATTAAATTTAATGTTTATGAACTAAAACTAAAATTTTAAAAATACAAGGATGTTGAAAACGATTATTTTCGCTATTCTGTTATTCATGCGACTCTAGAAAAAGATGAAAAAAATTTTTTGTTTTCATTGGATTATACTGAATTTTTTAAAACCGAGTTTCCATACATATTTTAAGTTCCAATACAAAGCCAATTTTTTAAAATTTGTTTTCATTCTTTTGGTCATGATAGTTGCAATAATCGCTTGTTTCATTTCTCTTTATTATGTGGCATTTATATCAAATGCATTAAAAATGTTATAAATTCTATTGGGATACCAAGTGATTTGGATATAAAATCGATTATTTAACAAAGGACGCCTAAATAGTAGCAGCCTTTAAATTCGTTTTGCTATGAAATTTAATGTTTATGAACTAAAACTAAAATTTTAAAAATACAAGGATGTTGAAAACGATTATTTTCGCTATTCTGTTATTCATGCGACTCTCGAAAAAGATGAAAAAAATTTTTTGTTTTCATTGGATTATACTAAATTTTTTAAAACCGAGTTTCCATACATATTTTAAGTTCCAATACAAAGCCAATTTTTTAAAATTTGTTTTCCAGCGTTTGGTCATGATAGTTGCAATAATCGCTTGTTTTGTTTCTCTTTATTATATGGCAGTCTTATGAACTAAATTTATATGTTTTATAGTTCACTGGGGTATCAAGTGAATTTATTATAAGATCGATTGTTTTACAAAGCACACGTAAAAAGTAGCGGCCTTTAAATTCGTTTTGTTCTTAAATATGATATTTATGAACCCAAACTAAAATTTTAAAAATACAAGGATGTTCAAAACGATTATTTTAGTTATTCTCTTTTTCATGCGACTCTCGAAAAAGATGCAAAAAATTTTTTGTTTTCATTGGATTATACTGAATTTTTTAAAACCGAGTTTCCATACATATTTTAAGTTCCAATACAAAGCCAATTTTTTAAAATTTGTTTTCCAGCGTTTGGTCATGATAGTTGCAATAATCGCTTGTTTCATTTCTCTTTATTATGTGGCATTTATATCAAATGCATTAAAAATGTTATAAATTCTATTGGGATACCAAGTGATTTGGATATAAAATCGATTAGTTTACAAAGCAAGCCTAAATAGTAGCAGCCTTTAAATTCGTTTTACTATTAAATTTAAAGTTTATGAACTAAAACTAAAATTTTAAAAATACAAGGATGTTCAAAACGATTATTTCAGTTATTCTCTTTTTCATGCGACTCTCGAAATAAATGAAAAAAATTTTTTGTTTTCATTGGATTATACTGAATTTTTTAAAACCGAGTTTCCATACATATTTTAAGTTCCAATACAAAGCCAATTTTTTAAAATTTGTTTTCCAGCGTTTGGTCATGATAGTTGCAATAATCGCTTGTTTCATTTCTCTTTATTATGTGGCATTTATATCAACTGCATTACAAATGTTATAAATTGTATTGGGATACCAAGTGATTCGTATAAAAAATCGATTATTTTACAAAGCACGCCTAAATAGTAGCAGCCTTTAAATTCGTTTTACTATTAAATTTAATGTTTATGAACTAAAACTAAAATTTTAAAAATACAAGGATGTTCAAAACGATTATTTCAGTTATTCTCTTTTTCATGCGACTCTCGAAATAAATGAAAAAAATTTTTTGTTTTCATTGGATTATACTGAATTTTTTAAAACCGAGTTTCCATACATATTTTAAGTTCCAATACAAAGCCAATTTTTTAAAATTTGTTTTCCAGCGTTTGGTCATGATAGTTGCAATAATCGCTTGTTTCATTTCTCTTTATTATGTGGCATTTATATCAAATGCATTAAAAATGTTATAAATTCTATTGGGATACCAAGTGATTTGGATATAAAATCGATTATTTAACAAAGGACGCCTAAATAGTAGCAGCCTTTAAATTCGTTTTGCTATGAAATTTAATGTTTATGAACTAAAACTAAAATTTTAAAAATACAAGGATGTTGAAAACGATTATTTTCGCTATTCTGTTATTCATGCGACTCTCGAAAAAGATGAAAAAAATTTTTTGTTTTCATTGGATTATACTAAATTTTTTAAAACCGAGTTTCCATACATATTTTAAGTTCCAATACAAAGCCAATTTTTTAAAATTTGTTTTCCAGCGTTTGGTCATGATAGTTGCAATAATCGCTTGTTTTGTTTCTCTTTATTATATGGCAGTCTTATGAACTAAATTTATATGTTTTATAGTTCACTGGGGTATCAAGTGAATTTATTATAAGATCGATTGTTTTACAAAGCACACGTAAAAAGTAGCGGCCTTTAAATTCGTTTTGTTCTTAAATATGATATTTATGACCTAAAACTAAAATTTTAAAATTACAAGGATGTTCAAAACGATTATTTTAGTTATTCTCTTTTTCATGCGACTCTCGAAATAAATGAAAAAAATTTTTTGTTTTCATTGGATTATACTGAATTTTTTAAAACCGAGTTTCCATACATATTTTAAGTTCCAATACAAAGCCAATTTTTTAAAATTTGTTTTCCAGCGTTTGGTCATGATAGTTGCAATAATCGCTTGTTTCATTTCTCTTTATTATGTGGCATTTATATCAACTGCATTACAAATGTTATAAATTGTATTGGGATACCAAGTGATTCGTATAAAAAATCGATTATTTTACAAAGCACGCCTAAATAGTAGCAGCCTTTAAATTCGTTTTACTATTAAATTTAATGTTTATGAACTAAAACTAAAATTTTAAAAATACAAGGATGTTGAAAACGATTATTTTCGCTATTCTGTTATTCATGCGACTCTCGAAAAAGATGAAAAAAATTTTTTGTTTTCATTGGATTATACTGAATTTTTTAAAACCGAGTTTCCATACATATTTTAAGTTCCAATACAAAGCCAATTTTTTAAAATTTGTTTTCATTCTTTTGGTCATGATAGTTGCAATAATCGCTTGTTTCATTTCTCTTTATTATGTGGCATTTATATCAAATGCATTAAAAATGTTATAAATTCTATTGGGATACCAAGTGATTTGGATATAAAATCGATTATTTAACAAAGGACGCCTAAATAGTAGCAGCCTTTAAATTCGTTTTGCTATTAAATTTAATGTTTATGAACTAAAACTAAAATTTTAAAAATACAAGGATGTTGAAAACGATTATTTTCGCTATTCTGTTATTCATGCGACTCTCGAAAAAGATGAAAAAATTTTTTTGTTTTCATTGGATTATACTGAATTTTTTAAAACCGAGTTTCCATACATATTTTAAGTTCCAATACAAAGCCAATTTTTTAAAATTTGTTTTCCAGCGTTTGGTCATGATAGTTGCAATAATCGCTTGTTTTGTTTCTCTTTATTATATGGCAGTCTTATGAACTAAATTTATATGTTTTATAGTTCACTGGGGTATCAAGTGAATTTATTATAAGATCGATTGTTTTACAAAGCACACGTAAAAAGTAGCGGCCTTTAAATTCGTTTTGTTCTTAAATATGATATTTATGACCTAAAACTAAAATTTTAAAAATACAAGGATGTTCAAAACGATTATTTTAGTTATTCTCTTTTTCATGCGACTCTCGAAAAAGATGCAAAAAATTTTTTGTTTTCATTGGATTATACTGAATTTTTTAAAACCGAGTTTCCATACATATTTTAAGTTCCAATACAAAGCCAATTTTTTAAAATTTGTTTTCCAGCGTTTGGTCATGATAGTTGCAATAATCGCTTGTTTCATTTCTCTTTATTATGTGGCATTTATATCAACTGCATTAAAAATGTTATAAATTTTATTGGGATACCAAGTGATTTGTATATAAAATCGATTAGTTTACAAAGCAAGCCTAAATAGTAGCAGCCTTTAAATTCGTTTTACTATTAAATTTAAAGTTTATGAACTAAAACTAAAATTTTAAAAATACAAGGATGTTGAAAACGATTATTTTCGCTATTCTGTTATTCATGCGACTCTCGAAAAAGATGAAAAAAATTTTTTGTTTTCATTGGATTATACTGAATTTTTTAAAACCGAGTTTCCATACATATTTTAAGTTCCAATACAAAGCCAATTTTTTAAAATTTGTTTTCATTCTTTTGGTCATGATAGTTGCAATAATCGCTTGTTTCATTTCTCTTTATTATGTAACATTTATATCAAATGCATTAAAAATGTTATAAATTCTATTGGGATACCAAGTGATTTGGATATAAAATCGATTATTTAACAAAGGACGCCTAAATAGTAGCAGCCTTTAAATTCGTTTTGCTATTAAATTTAATGTTTATGAACTAAAACTAAAATTTTAAAAATACAAGGATGTTGAAAACGATTATTTTCGCTATTCTGTTATTCATGCGACTCTCGAAAAAGATGAAAAAAAATTTTTGTTTTCATTGGATTATACTGAATTTTTTAAAACCGAGTTTCCATACATATTTTAAGTTCCAATACAAAGCCAATTTTTTAAAATTTGTTTTCCAGCGTTTGGTCATGATAGTTGCAATAATCGCTTGTTTCATTTCTCTTTATTATGTGGCATTTATATCAACTGCATTAAAAATGTTATAAATTTTATTGGGATACCAAGTGATTTGTATATAAAATCGATTAGTTTACAAAGCAAGCCTAAATAGTAGCAGCCTTTAAATTCGTTTTACTATTAAATTTAAAGTTTATGAACTAAAACTAAAATTTTAAAAATACAAGGATGTTGAAAACGATTATTTTCGCTATTCTGTTATTCATGCGACTCTCGAAAAAGATGAAAAAAATTTTTTGTTTTCATTGGATTATACTGAATTTTTTAAAACCGAGTTTCCATACATATTTTAAGTTCCAATACAAAGCCAATTTTTTAAAATTTGTTTTCATTCTTTTGGTCATGATAGTTGCAATAATCGCTTGTTTCATTTCTCTTTATTATGTAACATTTATATCAAATGCATTAAAAATGTTATAAATTCTATTGGGATACCAAGTGATTTGGATATAAAATCGATTATTTAACAAAGGACGCCTAAATAGTAGCAGCCTTTTAATTCGTTTTGCTATTAAATTTAATGTTTATGAACTAAAACTAAAATTTTAAAAATACAAGGATGTTGAAAACGATTATTTTCGCTATTCTGTTATTCATGCGACTCTCGAAAAAGATGAAAAAAATTTTTTGTTTTCATTGGATTATACTGAATTTTTTAAAACCGAGTTTCCATACTTATTTTAAGTTCCAATACAAAGCCAATTTTTTAAAATTTGTTTTCCAGCGTTTGGTCATGATAGTTGCAATAATCGCTTGTTTTGTTTCTCTTTATTATATGGCAGTCTTATGAACTAAATTTATATGTTTTATAGTTCACTGGGGTATCAAGTGAATTTAATATAAGATCGATTGTTTTACAAAGCACACGTAAATAGTACAGCCTTTAAATTCGTTTTGTTCTTAAATATGATATTTATGACCTAAAACTAAAATTTTAAAAATACAAGGATGTTGAAAACGATTATTTTCGCTATTCTGTTATTCATGCGACTCTCGAAAAAGATGAAAAAAATTTTTTGTTTTCATTGGATTATACTGAATTTTTTAAAACCGAGTTTCCATACATATTTTAAGTTCCAATACAAAGCCAATTTTTTAAAATTTGTTTTCCAGCGTTTGGTCATGATAGTTGCAATAATCGCTTGTTTCATTTCTCTTTATTATGTGGCATTTATATCAACTGCATTAAAAATGTTATAAATTTTATTGGGATACCAAGTGATTTGTATATAAAATCGATTATTTTACAAAGCAAGCCTAAATAGTAGCAGCCTTTAAATTCGTTTTACTATTAAATTTAAAGTTTATGAACTAAAACTAAAATTTTAAAAATACAAGGATGTTCAAAACGATTATTTTAGTTATTCTCTTTTTCATGCGACTCTCGAAATAAATGAAAAAAATTTTTTGTTTTCATTGGATTATACTGAATTTTTTAAAACCGAGTTTCCATACATATTTTAAGTTCCAATACAAAGCCAATTTTTTAAAATTTGTTTTCCAGCGTTTGGTCATGATAGTTGCAATAATCGCTTGTTTCATTTCTCTTTATTATGTGGCATTTATATCAACTGCATTACAAATGTTATAAATTGTATTGGGATACCAAGTGATTCGTATAAAAAATCGATTATTTTACAAAGGACGCCTAAATAGTAGCAGCCTTTAAATTCGTTTTACTATTAAATTTAATGTTTATGAACTAAAACTAAAATTTTAAAAATACAAGGATGTTGAAAACGATTATTTTCGCTATTCTGTTATTCATGCGACTCTCGAAAAAGATGAAAATAATTTTTTGTTTTCATTGGATTATACAGAATTTTTTAAAACCGAGTTTCCATACATATTTTAAGT
Organism: Anthrax anthrax; assembly: GCA_963971155.1. Lineage (NCBI taxonomy): Eukaryota > Metazoa > Arthropoda > Insecta > Diptera > Bombyliidae > Anthrax > Anthrax anthrax. The sequence continues at coordinate 15,663,251 of OZ020120.1, forward strand.
TCCAATACAAAGCCAATTTTTTAAAATTTGTTTTCATTCTTTTGGTCATGATAGTTGCAATAATCGCTTGTTTCATTTCTCTTTATTATGTGGCATTTATATCAAATGCATTAAAAATGTTATAAATTCTATTGGGATACCAAGTGATTTGGATATAAAATCGATTATTTAACAAAGGACGCCTAAATAGTAGCAGCCTTTAAATTCGTTTTGCTATTAAATTTAATGTTTATGAACTAAAACTAAAATTTTAAAAATACAAGGATGTTGAAAACGATTATTTTCGCTATTCTGTTATTCATGCGACTCTCGAAAAAGATGAAAAAAATTTTTTGTTTTCATTGGTTTATACTGAATTTTTTAAAACCGAGTTTCCATACATATTTTAAGTTCCAATACAAAGCCAATTTTTTAAAATTTGTTTTCCAGCGTTTGGTCATGATAGTTGCAATAATCGCTTGTTTTGTTTCTCTTTATTATATGGCAGTCTTATGAACTAAATTTATATGTTTTATAGTTCACTGGGGTATCAAGTGAATTTATTATAAGATCGATTGTTTTACAAAGCACACGTAAAAAGTAGCGGCCTTTAAATTCGTTTTGTTCTTAAATATGATATTTATGACCTAAAACTAAAATTTTAAAAATACAAGGATGTTCAAAACGATTATTTTAGTTATTCTCTTTTACATGCGACTCTCGAAAAAGATGAAAAAAATTTTTTGTTTTCATTGGATTATACTGAATTTTTTAAAACCGAGTTTCCATACATATTTTAAGTTCCAATACAAAGCCAATTTTTTAAAATTTGTTTTCCAGCGTTTGGTCATGATAGTTGCAATAATCGCTTGTTTCATTTCTCTTTATTATGTGGCATTTATATCAACTGCATTAAAAATGTTATAAATTGTATTGGGATATCAAGTGATTTGTATATAAAATCGATTAGTTTACAAAGCAAGTATAAATAGTAGCAGCCTTTAAATTCGTTTTACTATTAAATTTAAAGTTTATGAACTAAAACTAAAATTTTAAAAATACAAGGATGTTCAAAACGATTATTTTAATTATTCTCTTTTTCATGCGACTCTCGAAATAAATGAAAAAAATTTTTTGTTTTCATTGGATTATACTGAATTTTTTAAAACCGAGTTTCCATACATATTTTAAGTTCCAATACAAAGCCAATTTTTTAAAATTTGTTTTCCAGCGTTTGGTCATGATAGTTGCAATAATCGCTTGTTTCATTTCTCTTTATTATGTGGCATTTATATCAACTGCATTACAAATGTTATAAATTGTATTGGGATACCAAGTGATTCGTATAAAAAATCGATTATTTTACAAAGCACGCCTAAATAGTAGCAGCCTTTAAATTCGTTTTACTATTAAATTTAATGTTTATGAACTAAAACTAAAATTTTAAAAATACAAGGATGTTGAAAACGATTATTTTCGCTATTCTGTTATTCATGCGACTCTCGAAAAAGATGAAAAAAATTTTTTGTTTTCATTGGATTATACTGAATTTTTTAAAACCGAGTTTCCATACATATTTTAAGTTCCAATACAAAGCCAATTTTTTAAAATTTGTTTTCATTCTTTTGGTCATGATAGTTGCAATAATCGCTTGTTTCATTTCTCTTTATTATGTGGCATTTATATCAAATGCATTAAAAATGTTATAAATTCTATTGGGATACCAAGTGATTTGGATATAAAATCGATTATTTAACAAAGGACGCCTAAATAGAAGCAGCCTTTAAATTCGTTTTGCTATTAAATTTAATGTTTATGAACTAAAACTAAAATTTTAAAAATACAAGGATGTTGAAAACGATTATTTTCGCTATTCTGTTATTCATGCGACTCTAGAAAAAGATGAAAAAAATTTTTTGTTTTCATTGGATTATACTGAATTTTTTAAAACCGAGTTTCCATACATATTTTAAGTTCCAATACAAAGCCAATTTTTTAAAATTTGTTTTCCAGCGTTTGGTCATGATAGTTGCAATAATCGCTTGTTTTGTTTCTCTTTATTATATGGCAGTCTTATGAACTAAATTTATATGTTTTATAGTTCACTGGGGTATCAAGTGAATTTATTATAAGATCGATTGTTTTACAAAGCACACGTAAAAAGTAGCGGCCTTTAAATTCGTTTTGTTCTTAAATATGATATTTATGACCTAAAACTAAAATTTTAAAAATACAAGGATGTTCAAAACGATTATTTTAGTTATTCTCTTTTTCATGCGACTCTCGAAAAAGATGCAAAAAATTTTTTGTTTTCATTGGATTATACTGAATTTTTTAAAACCGAGTTTCCATACATATTTTAAGTTCCAATACAAAGCCAATTTTTTAAAATTTGTTTTCCAGCGTTTGGTCATGATAGTTGCAATAATCGCTTGTTTCATTTCTCTTTATTATGTGGCATTTATATCAACTGCATTAAAAATGTTATAAATTGTATTGGGATATCAAGTGATTTGTATATAAAATCGATTAGTTTACAAAGCAAGTATAAATAGTAGCAGCCTTTAAATTCGTTTTACTATTAAATTTAAAGTTTATGAACTAAAACTAAAATTTTAAAAATACAAGGATGTTCAAAACGATTATTTTAATTATTCTCTTTTTCATGCGACTCTCGAAATAAATGAAAAAAATTTTTTGTTTTCATTGGATTATACTGAATTTTTTAAAACCGAGTTTCCATACATATTTTAAGTTCCAATACAAAGCCAATTTTTTAAAATTTGTTTTCATTCTTTTGGTCATGATAGTTGCAATAATCGCTTGTTTCATTTCTCTTTATTATGTGGCATTTATATCAACTGCATTACAAATGTTATAAATTGTATTGGGATACCAAGTGATTCGTATAAAAAATCGATTATTTTACAAAGCACGCCTAAATAGTAGCAGCCTTTAAATTCGTTTTACTATTAAATTTAATGTTTATGAACTAAAACTAAAATTTTAAAAATACAAGGATGTTGAAAACGATTATTTTCGCTATTCTGTTATTCATGCGACTCTCGAAAAAGATGAAAAAAATTTTTTGTTTTCATTGGATTATACTGAATTTTTTAAAACCGAGTTTCCATACATATTTTAAGTTCCAATACAAAGCCAATTTTTTAAAATTTGTTTTCATTCTTTTGGTCATGATAGTTGCAATAATCGCTTGTTTCATTTCTCTTTATTATGTTGCATTTATATCAAATGCATTAAAAATGTTATAAATTCTATTGGGATACCAAGTGATTTGTATATAAAATCAATTATTTAACAAAGCACACGTAAATAGTAGCGGCCTTTAAATTCGTTTTGTTCTTAAATATGATTTTTATGACCTAAAACTGAAATTTTAAAAATACAAGGATGTTCAAAACGATTATTTTAGTTATTCTCTTTTTCATGCGACTCTCGAAAAAGATGCAAAAAATTTTTTGTTTTCATTGGATTATACTGAATTTTTTAAAACCGAGTTTCCATACATATTTTAAGTTCCAATACAAAGCCAATTTTTTAAAATTTGTTTTCCAGCGTTTGGTCATGATAGTTGCAATAATCGCTTGTTTCATTTCTCTTTATTATGTGGCATTTATATCAACTGCATTAAAAATGTTATAAATTTTATTGGGATACCAAGTGATTTGTATATAAAATCGATTAGTTTACAAAGCAAGCCTAAATAGTAGCAGCCTTTAAATTCGTTTTACTATTAAATTTAAAGTTTATGAACTAAAACTAAAATTTTAAAAATACAAGGATGTTCAAAACGATTATTTTAGTTATTCTCTTTTTCATGCGACTCTCGAAATAAATGAAAAAAATTTTTTGTTTTCATTGGATTATACTGAATTTTTTAAAACCGAGTTTCCATACATATTTTAAGTTCCAATACAAAGCCAATTTTTTAAAATTTGTTTTCCAGCGTTTGGTCATGATAGTTGCAATAATCGCTTGTTTCATTTCTCTTTATTATGTGGCATTTATATCAACTGCATTACAAATGTTATAAATTGTATTGGGATACCAAGTGATTCGTATAAAAAATCGATTATTTTACAAAGCACGCCTAAATAGTAGCAGCCTTTTAATTCGTTTTGCTATTAAATTTAATGTTTATGAACTAAAACTAAAATTTTAAAAATACAAGGATGTTGAAAACGATTATTTTCGCCATTCTGTTATTCATGCGACTCTCGAAAAAGATGAAAAAAATTTTTTGTTTTCATTGGATTATACTGAATTTTTTAAAACCGAGTTTCCATACATATTTTAAGTTCCAATACAAAGCCAATTTTTTTAAATTTGTTTTCATTCTTTTGGTCATGATAGTTGCAATAATCGCTTGTTTCATTTCTCTTTATTATGTGGCATTTATATCAACTGCATTACAAATGTTATAAATTGTATTGGGATACCAAGTGATTCGTATAAAAAATCGATTATTTTACAAAGCAAGCCTAAATAGTGTTTAATCAGTCGTTGGTTAAAGACGTATTAGAGTTCACTAAATAATTTTCGAGTGTGTATACAATTCTTAACTTATCGAGACAAACTTGGCAAATTTCTAATAGATTTATAAAACATAATAACAAACTATAATTTAATTTCTTAATTTAATTTAATTTTCACACCTTGGTAAAGACAATTAGAAATAGTTTTTTAGTGATTAAAAATTTAAAAGTACAATAATGGAAGTCGATCGACCTCCAAAACCACCCGACAAGGTCACGGCAAATACACCCGACAAGGTCACGGATGTATCAAATTTTTTAAACATACCGGGCCCAAAATATTTATTAATAAGCAGAATAAATAGCAACGAAACCCTAACTAAAATTTCACCATGGCTTATAGAAAAAGTAATAAATAATCAAATAAATGATAAACTGTCAATGTGCAAAAAATTGCGAAATGGCACAATATTGTTAAAAACTAAAAATCTCACACAAGCAAAAAAACTTCTAATACTAACACAATTCAATGATAAAATACACATTAAAGTTGAAATGCATAAACAAATGAATACTTCAAGGGGACTTATCTATTCCAAAGACTTTGCTTATCTAGAAGATGATGAAATTTTATCAGAATTGAAAAATCAAAACGTTATTGCTTTAAAAAGAATGAATAAGTTCATAGAAGGTAAAAGTGTTCCAACTAATCTACTGCTGCTCACATTTGGTCTAATAAAAATACCAGAATATATCTATGCAGGCTACGAGCGATTAGAGGTTAAACAATATTATCCTTCATCTATGCGCTGCAGAAACTGTCTAAGATTCGAGCATACAAGCGATTACTGCAAGAAGCTTAAAATGTGTGCCATATGCAATCAGGAATATCACCTTGAACCAAACACAAAAGAAAAATGCGAAAATAACGTACAATGCACAAACTGTCTATCTAACACACATAACTCACTAAGTCGCACATGCCCCATATACAAAAAACAAAAGGAAATTATGAAAATAAAAACAAACGAGGGAATAGATATGAAAACTGCGAAAGAAATTTATAAAAAAAGATACATGCAACACGAGTCAACACAAGAAATAACATATGCCAAAGTTACTTTAACCAATAAAACAGATGACAATTCTAAACAAACAAATGAAATAGAACATAATGACAACAAAACACAAAATACGTCAAAATTAACGCCTAAAACAAACAAAAATTTAAATTTCAACTTACCATTAACGCCTACGCAAAATAAAACTAACACCCAAAAATATGCAACAGAACGTAAAAAATTAAGCCACCGTTTATTACCTAATAATTATATTTAGGAAGCTGAAAGCACATCAAACGAAGAATCCGATTCAAAAGACATACAACAAACACAAGCAAAAAAAAGAGGACGACCAAGAAAAACTAAAGACCCTAACAGTCCAATTAAAAAGAAAAGCATACTAGAAGAAGACATAAAAAAAAAATATATAAATTAACAAATATTAGCAACAACAAGACTCAACTTGAACTATCCCATACAATACTAATACAATCCAATGAAAACTAACAATATAAAATCACACATAAACATCATTCAGTGGAATTGCAAAGGTCTAATGACACACATAGAAAATATTGAACTATTAAACGCAAGATTTCCAAATTCAATTCTCTGTCTACAAGAAACAAAATTACCTCTATCCTTTAAACAACAAATAAAAAAATTTAAAACATTGTACAAAAATAAGCAATCAAACACAATAGCACATGGAGGAGTAGCTTTTCTCATAGATCCAAAATATGACATTGAAGAAATAAACTTAAACACAGATCTACAAGCAATTGCCATTAGAATACACTCACATATAAAGTTTTGCGTAATAAACCTATATATTGATGACAAAATAAAAATTTCCGATTTAGAAAACATAACATCACAAATAAATGAACCTTTTATAATTCTTGGGGATATGAACGCACACAATACGTTATGGGGATCAGATAAAACTGACTTTAAAGGAAAGATAATAGAAAAATTTGTAGAAAGAAATAACTTATGTATTATGAATAGAGGTAAGTCTAAAACACACTTCAACTTCACACACAAAATTTTTACTGCCATAGATATCACAATATGTACGCCAATACTCCAAAGTCATTTTGAATGGAATATTATACGGTAGCGACCATTTTCCAATTATAATAAACTCCAATATGAAAGATCCATCAAACGACAAAAGAACAACTTACAATATAAACAAAGCTGATTGGACCAAATTCCAAGAATGTTTGAATTTTGAAAAAGATGCAGATGAATACACGGACATTAACTTGCATGAACAGTACATATGTAACTGTATCAAAAAAGCTGCAGATAACTCAATTCCTTTAAGCTACTCAAAACCCCATAAAAAAATCGTGCCATGGTGGAACAATGAAATAAGTAATATCCTGAAAGAGAAGAAAAAGTTACTAAGAAAGTACAAAAGAAGCATGCTACAAGAAGACCATATTAGTTTTATACACGCACGAAGAAAATCAAGACAAATTATAAGATACTACAAAAAACAAAGTTGGAAAGAGTACGTCATGAACATCACAGACAAAACCACGACTAAAGAACTTTATTCAAAAATCAGAACACTAAATGGAAAAGCTAAAAGCCATCCAATAAGTATACTACAAGTAAATAATGAAACAATCACCGACATTAAATCAATTGCTAATACTTTTGCTAAACATTTTTCAAACAACTCCAGCAACCAGAATTATGACATAGCCTTTCAATACAGAAAAAACCAAATAGAAAGCATAGATTTTAACGAACCAATAGAGGAAACTAAAGAAGTATATAATGAAGAAATAACTTTAGCTGAACTTGAATATACACTACAACATGTCAAAGGATCTGCACCAGGTCCTGATCTCATACACTATAGTATGATAAAGCATTTTAACGTTAAACAACAAAAATATTTAATAAAGTTCTTCAATCATGTATGGACAGCCGGATGTATACCCAATGCTTGGAAAGAAGCCATAATCATCCCAGTACTGAAGCCAGGAAAAGACCCCAAGTATTTGAATAACTACAGACCAATCTCTCTAACAAGCTGCTTATCTAAAACACTAGAGAGAATAATCAACAGGAGACTAGATTGGTACCTAGAAAAAAATAAACTTATAGACCAAAAACAATTTGGCTTTAGGAAAAGTTATAGTACTAATGATGCTTTACTCTTACTTGAGGACAACATCTTAAATTCCTTTAATGAAAATAATTATTTAGTAGCAGTATTCTTTGACCTCGAAAAAGCTTTTGATAAATTATGGAAAAGAAATATTTTAGAGGAAGCCAAACAATTAGGTATAAAAGGCAACATGATAAGATTCATCAAAAGCTTCATTAGTGACAGAAAAATCAAAATAATCATTGGGAATACCCTGTCAGAACAACAAGATATGGATAATGGTATCCCGCAAGGGTCAGTCTTAAGTACTAATCTGTTTAAAATTGGCATTAATAGATTTAAAAAAGTAATAGAAAAACCAACAGAACATATACTTTACGCTGATGATTTAGTAATCTTTAACTCGAACAAAAGCTTACAGAAAGCTCACGAAACGCTACAGCAAACTATTAATAAAATCAATGATTGGGCGAACAACGTGGGTATAACAATCTCAAGAGACAAAACTAAAGCGGTTATATTTACTAGAAAACGTAAAAAGGACAACTACACTAAACTAACCTTAGCAAATCACGAAATAGAATATGCAAATGAAATAAAATATCTTGGTATTACCTTTGATAGCAAACTAACATGGAAAAATCATATTAACAACAAAATAAACAAAAGCACCATAGCCATGAATGTTGTAAAAATGTTGTCCAACACTAACTATGGTTGTGACCGACAGTTGCTATTAAAAATATTAAAAACAAATATTCTACCCATAATTGATTATGGAAGCCTAATATACTCAACTGCAAACAATAGAATTAAAAAAAGACTCGACAGGAGCCTTCATTACAAGCCCAAAATTAAGCGTACTAAACGATGCTAATCTATTACCTACTAAACTAAGACAAGAAATAAATAACATAAAGTGCATATATAAAATACTATCAAACAACAACCATCCTCTGAAAAAGAAATATACAGAAAATCAACAGTTCTCAAATAAATATGAAACACCAATCCAAAAATACTGCAGAAAAATTGAAAGCTATGAACTTCCATCAGTAAAACATATACATGGTAAAATAACACCCAATTACCCACCTTGGAAAATACAAAGATTAAATACTGACCTAGAACTTGCTACACACAAAAAAGAAAATACAAATAACGAAATATTTAAACAGAAATTCTACGAAAAGCTTCAAACCAGGTACAACAACTATTCTAAAATATACACAGACGGTTCAAAAATAAATAATAAAGTTGGATTTGCATTCATCATAAACAATCAAGTCTTCTCATGCAGAATAAATAACTATGCTAGTGTCCATACCGCTGAACTACTTGCTATAAAAAAAGCGATTGAAGAAACTGATAACTACAATGAAAGATTCTATCTTATTTGCACAGATTCCTTGAGTGTCATTCAAACCATAAATCAGTTATATACAAATAACCCAATAGCAATAGAAATACATAACACAATACATAAAAACAAACTGAAACAATACAGATTAATCTGGATACCCAGTCATAAAGGTATTGTATTTAATGAAAAAGTAGATGAAGAAGCAAGAAAATCAACAGAAAAAAATATCAATAAAGACTACAAAATATTAATAAGTAATCTAAATAAACATATCAAAAAAGCCATTACTGAAAAATTTGATGATATGTGGAATACAGAATTAAACAATAAAAAACTAAAAGCTATCAAAAATAATATCAAGCCATGGCAACATCTTCCATCTAAAAGAAAAGAAAGTGTTATAATAACCAGAATCCGAATAGGACATTGCAGACTAACACATGAATATCTACTAACAAGAAAACAACCTCCGATATGCCCCTGCGGACAAGTTATTACTATAGAACACATTTTCAACGTATGTAGCCTACTAAAAAATTCCAGACTCAAATACGGTATAAACATAATGACGCTAGCACAGGATACCGCAAAATCCCTAGAAAGAATAATAAAATTCCTACGTGATAATAAATTAGATGATAAAATATAGCTTATCTTAGATTAAACTAAAAATTAAATAATCAATAATGTATAAAATTCATAATAGATATTAAATATAATATTAATGTAGTTTAGAAGGCCTGAAATGACACTTGCTATGTTGAAAGGCCAAAACATATATAAATAAATAAATAAATAAGCCTAAATAGTAGCAGCCTTTAAATTCGTTTTACTATTAAATTTAAAGTTTATGAACTAAAACTAAAATTTTAAAAATACAAGGATGTTGAAAACGATTATTTTCGCTATTCTGTTATTCATGCGACTCTCGAAAAAGATGAAAAAAATTTTTTGTTTTCATTGGATTATACTGAATTTTTTAAAACCGAGTTTCCATACATATTTTAAATTCCAATACAAAGCCAATTTTTTAAAATTTGTTTTCCAGCGTTTGGTCATGATAGTTGCAATAATCGCTTGTTTCATTTCTCTTTATTATGTGGCATTTATATCAACTGCATTACAAATGTTATAAATTGTATTGGGATACCAAGTGATTCGTATATAAAATCGATTATTTTACAAAGCACGCCTAAATAGTAGCAGCCTTTAAATTCGTTTTACTATTAAATTTAATGTTTATGAACTAAAACTAAAATTTTAAAAATACAAGGATGTTGAAAACGATTATTTTAGTTATTCTCTTTTTCATGCGACTCTCGAAAAAGATGCAAAAAATTTCTTGTTTTCATTGGATTATACTGAATTTTTTAAAACCGAGTTTCCATACATATTTTAAATTCCAATACAAAGCCAATTTTTTAAAATTTGTTTTCCAGCGTTTGGTCATGATAGTTGCAATAATCGCTTGTTTTGTTTCTCTTTATTATATGGCAGTCTTATGAACTAAATTTATATGTTTTATAGTTCACTGGGGTATCAAGTGAATTTATTATAAGATCGATTGTTTTACAAAGCACAGGTAAATAGTAGCAGCCTTTAAATTCGTTTTGCTATTAAATATGATTTTTATGACCTGAAACTAAAATTTTAAAAATACAAGGATGTTCAAAACGATTATTTTAGTTATTCTCTTTTTCATGCGACTCTCGAAAAAGATGCAAAAAATTTTTGTTTTAATTGGATTATACTGAATTTTTTAAAACCTAGTGTCCATATATATTTTAAATTCCAATACAAATCCAATTTTTTAAAATTTGATTTCCATCATTTGGTCATGAATAATTGCAATAATCGCTTGTTTCATTTCTCTTTATTATGTGGCATTTATATCAAATGCGTTAAAAATGTTATAAATTCTATTGGGATACCAAGTGATTTGGATATAAAATCGATTATTTAACAAAGGACGCCTAAATAGTAGCAGCCCTTAAATTCGTTTTGCTATTAAATTTAATGTTTATGAACTAAAACTAAAATTTTAAAAATACAAGGATGTTGAAAACGATTATTTTCGCTATTCTGTTATTCATGCGACTCTCGAAAAGGATGAAAAAAATTTTTTGTTTTCATTGGATTATACTGAATTTTTTAAAACCGAGTTTCCATACATATTTTAAGTTCCAATACAAAGCCAATTTTTTAAAATTTGTTTTCATTCTTTTGGTCATGATAGTTGCAATAATCGCTTGTTTCATTTCTCTTTATTATTTGGCATTTATATCAAATGCATTAAAAATGTTATAAATTCTATTGGGATACCAAGTGATTTGGATATAAAATCGATTATTTAACAAAGGACGCCTAAATAGTAGCAGCCTTTAAATTCGTTTTGCTATTAAATTTAATGTTTATGAACTAAAACTAAAATTTTAAAAATACAAGGATGTTGAAAACGATTATTTTCGCTATTCTGTTATTCATGCGACTCTCGAAATAAATGAAAAAAATTTTTTGTTTTCATTGGATTATACTGAATTTTTTAAAACCGAGTTTCCATACATATTTTAAGTTCCAATACAAAGCCAATTTTTTAAAATTTGTTTTCATTCTTTTGGTCATGATAGTTGCAATAATCGCTTGTTTCATTTCTCTTTATTATGTGGCATTTATATCAACTGCATTACAAATGTTATAAATTGTATTGGGATACCAAGTGATTCGTATATAAAATCGATTATTTTACAAAGCACGCCTAAATAGTAGCAGCCTTTAAATTCGTTTTACTATTAAATTTAAAGTTTATGAACTAAAACTAAAATTTTAAAAATACAAGGATGTTCAAAACGATTATTTTCGTTATTCTGTTATTCATGCGACTCTCGAAAAAGATGCAAAAAAATTTTTGTTTTCATTGGATTATGCTGAATTTTTAAAAAGCGAGTTTCCATACATATTTTAAGTTCCAATACAAAGACAATTTTTTAAAATTTGTTTTCCAGCGTTTGGTCATGATAGTTGCAATAATCGCTTGTTTTGTTTCTCTTTATTATATGGCAGTCTTATGAACTAAATTTTTATGTTTTATAGTTCACTGGGGTATCAAGTGAATTTATTATAAGATCGATTGTTTTACAAAGCACACGTAAATAGTAGCAGCCTTTAAATTCGTTTTGCTCTTGAATATGATTTTTATGACCTAAAACTAAAATTTTAAAAATACAAGGATGTTCAAAACGATTATTTTAGTTATTCTCTTTTTCATGCGACTCTCGAAAAAGATGCAAAAAATTTTTTGTTTTCATTGGATTATACTGAATTTTTTAAAACCGAGTTTCCATACATATTTTAAGTTCCAATACAAAGCCAATTTTTTAAAATTTGTTTTCATTCTTTTGGTCATGATAGTTGCAATAATCGCTTGTTTCATTTCTCTTTATTATGTGGCATTTATATCAACTGCAGTACAAATGTTATAAATTGTATTGGGATACCAAGTGATTTGGATATAAAATCGATTATTTAACAAAGGACGCCTAAAAAGTAGCAGCCTTTAAATTCGTTTTGCTATTAAATTTAATGTTTATGAACTAAAACTAAAATTTTAAAAATACAAGGATGTTGAAAACGATTATTTTCGCTATTCTGTTATTCATGCGACTCTCGAGAAAGATGAAAAAAATTTTTTGTTTTCATTGGATTATACTGAATTTTTTAAAACCGAGTTTCCATACATATTTTAAGTTCCAATACAAAGCCAATTTTTTAAAATTTGTTTTCATTCTTTTGGTCATGATAGTTGCAATAATCGCTTGTTTCATTTCTCTTTATTATGTGGCATTTATATCAACTGCATTACAAATGTTATAAATTGTATTGGGATACCAAGTGATTCGTATATAAAATCGATTATTTTACAAAGCACGCCTAAATAGTAGCAGCCTTTAAATTCGTTTTACTATTAAATTTAAAGTTTATGAACTAAAACTAAAATTTTAAAAATACAAGGATGTTGAAAACGATTATTTTCGCTATTCTGTTATTCATGCGACTCTCGAAAAAGATGAAAAAAATTTTTTGTTTTCATTGGATTATACTGAATTTTTTAAAACCGAGTTTCCATACATATTTTAAGTTCCAATACAAAGCCAATTTTTTAAAATTTGTTTTCATTCTTTTGGTCATGATAGTTGCAATAATCGCTTGTTTCATTTCTCTTTATTATGTGGCATTTATATCAAATGCATTAAAAATGTTATAAATTCTATTGGGATACCAAGTGATTTGTATATAAAATCAATTATTTAACAAAGGACGACTAAATAGTAGCAGCCTTTAAATTCGTTTTGCTATTAAATTTAATGTTTATGAACTAAAACTGAAATTTTAAAAATACAAGGATGTTCAAAACGATTATTTTAGTTATTCTCTTTTTCATGCGACTCTCGAAAAAGATGCAAAAAATTTCTTGTTTTCATTGGATTATAATCAATTTTTTAAAACCGAGTTTCCATACATATTTTAAGTTCCAATACAAAGACAATTTTTTAAAATTTGTTTTCCAGCGTTTGGTCATGATAGTTGCAATAATCGCTTGTTTTGTTTCTCTTTATTATATGGCAGTCTTATGAACTAAATTTTTATGTTTTATAGTTCACTGGGGTATCAAGTGAATTTATTATAAGATCGATTGTTTTACAAAGCACACGTAAATAGTAGCAGCCTTTAAATTCGTTTTGCTCTTGAATATGATTTTTATGACCTAAAACTAAAATTTTAAAAATACAAGGATGTTCAAAACGATTATTTTAGTTATTCTCTTTTTCATGCGACTCTCGAAAAAGATGCAAAAAATTTTTGTTTTCATTGGATTATACTGAATTTTTTAAAACCGAGTTTCCATACATATTTTAAGTTCCAATACAAAGCCAATTTTTTAAAATTTGTTTTCCAGCGTTTGGTCATGATAGTTGCAATAATCGCTTGTTTCATTTCTCTTTATTATGTGGCATTTATATCAACTGCATTAAAAATGTTATAAATTTTATTGGGATACCAAGTGATTTGTATATAAAATCGATTATTTTACAAAGCAAGCCTAAATAGTAGCAGCCTTTAAATTCGTTTTACTATTAAATTTAAAGTTTATGAACTAAAACTAAAATTTTAAAAATACAAGGATGTTCAAAACGATTATTTTAGTTATTCTCTTTTTCATGCGACTCTCGAAATAAATGAAAAAAATTTTTTGTTTTCATTGGATTATACTGAATTTTTTAAAACCGAGTTTCCATACATATTTTAAGTTCCAATACAAAGCCAATTTTTTAAAATTTGTTTTCCAGCGTTTGGTCATGATAGTTGCAATAATCGCTTGTTTTGTTTCTCTTTATTATATGGCAGTCTTATGAACTAAATTTTTATGTTTTATAGTTCACTGGGGTATCAAGTGAATTTATTATAAGATCGATTGTTTTACAAAGCACACGTAAATAGTAGCGGCCTTTAAATTCGTTTTGCTCTTAAATATGATTTTTATGACCTAAAACTAAAATTTTAAAAATACAAGGATGTTCAAAACGATTATTTTAGTTATTCTCTTTTTCATGCGACTCTCGAAAAAGATGCAAAAAATTTTTTGTTTTCATTGGATTATACTGAATTTTTTAAAACCGAGTTTCCATACATATTTTAAGTTCCAATACAAAGCCAATTTTTTAAAATTTGTTTTCCAGCGTTTGGACATGATAGTTGCAATAATCGCTTGTTTCATTTCTCTTTATTATGTGGCATTTATATCAAATGCATTAAAAATGTTATAAATTCTATTGGGATACCAAGTGATTTGGATATAAAATCGATTATTTAACAAAGGACGCCTACATAGTAGCATCCTTTAAATTCGTTTTGCTATTAAATTTAATGTTTATGAACTAAAACTAAAATTTTAAAAATACAAGGATGTTGAAAACGATTATTTTCGCTATTCTGTTATTCATGCGACTCTCGAAAAAGATGCAAAAAATTTTTTGTTTTCATTGGATTATACTGAATTTTTTAAACCGAGTTTCCATACATATTTTAAGTTCCAATACAAAGCCAATTTTTTAAAATTTGTTTTCCAGCGTTTGGTCATGATAGTTGCAATAATCGCTTGTTTTGTTTCTCTTTATTATATGGCAGTCTTATGAACTAAATTTATATGTTTTATAGTTCACTGGGGTATCAAGTGAATTTATTATAAGATCGATTGTTTTACAAGCACAGGTAAATAGTAGCAGCCTTTAAATTCGTTTTGCTATTAAATATGATTTTTATGACCTGAAACTAAAATTTTAAAAATACAAGGATGTTCAAAACGATTATTTTAGTTATTCTCTTTTTCATGCGACTCTCGAAAAAGATGCAAAAAATTTTTTGTTTTCATTGGATTATACTGAATTTTTTAAAACCGAGTTTCCATACATATTTTAAGTTCCAATACAAAGCCAATTTTTTAAAATTTGTTTTCCAGCGTTTGGTCATGATAGTTGCAATAATCGCTTGTTTTGTTTCTCTTTATTATATGGCAGTCTTATGAACTAAATTTATATGTTTTATAGTTCACTGGGGTATCAAGTGAATTTATTATAAGATCGATTGTTTTACAAGCACAGGTAAATAGTAGCGGCCTTTAAATTCGTTTTGCTATTAAATATGATTTTTATGACCTGAAACTAAAATTTTAAAAATACAAGGATGTTCAAAACGATTATTTTAGTTATTCTCTTTTTCATGCGACTCTCGAAATAAATGAAAAAAATTTTTTGTTTTCATTGGATTATACTGAATTTTTTAAAACCGAGTTTCCATACATATTTTAAGTTCCAATACAAAGCCAATTTTTTAAAATTTGTTTTCCAGCGTTTGGTCATGATAGTTGCAATAATCGCTTGTTTCATTTCTCTTTATTATGTGGCATTTATATCAAATGCATTAAAAATGTTATAAATTCTATTGGGATATCAAGTGATTTGGATATAAAATCGATTATTTAACAAAGGACGCCTAAATAGTAGCAGCCTTTAAATTCGTTTTGCTATTAAATTTAATGTTTATGAACTAAAACTGAAATTTTAAAAATACAAGGATGTTCAAAACGATTATTTTAGTTATTCTCTTTTTCATGCGACTCTCGAAAAAGATGCAAAAAATTTCTTGTTTTCATTGGATTATAATCAATTTTTTAAAACCGAGTTTCCATACATATTTTAAGTTCCAATACAAAGCCAATTTTTTAAAATTTGTTTTCCAGCGTTTGGTCATGATAGTTGCAATAATCGCTTGTTTTGTTTCTCTTTATTATATGACAGTCTTATGAACTAAATTTATATGTTTTATAGTTCACTGGGGTATCAAGTGAATTTATTATAAGATCGATTGTTTTACAAGCACAGGTAAATAGTAGCAGCCTTTAAATTCGTTTTGCTCTTAAATATGATTTTTATGACCTGAAACTAAAATTTTAAAAATACAAGGATGTTCAAAACGATTATTTTAGTTATTCTCTTTTTCATGCGACTCTCGAAAAAGATGCAAAAAATTTTTTGTTTTCATTGGATTATACTGAATTTTTTAAAACCGAGTTTCCATACATATTTTAAGTTCCAATACAAAGCCAATTTTTTAAAATTTGTTTTCCAGCGTTTGGTCATGATAGTTGCAATAATCGCTTGTTTTGTTTCTCTTTATTATATGGCAGTCTTATGAACTAAATTTATATGTTTTATAGTTCACTGGGGAATCAAGTGAATTTATTATAAGATCGATTGTTTTACAAGCACAGGTAAATAGTAGCAGCCTTTAAATTCGTTTTGCTATTAAATATGATTTTTATGACCTGAAACTAAAATTTTAAAAATACAAGGATGTTCAAAACGATTATTTTAGTTATTCTCTTTTTCATGCGACTCTCGAAATAAATGAAAAAAATTTTTTGTTTTCATTGGATTATACTGAATTTTTTAAAACCGAGTTTCCATACATATTTTAAGTTCCAATACAAAGCCAATTTTTTAAAATTTGTTTTCATTCTTTTGGTCATGATAGTTGCAATAATCGCTTTTTTCATTTTTCTTTATTATGTGGCATTTATATCAACTGCATTACAAATGTTATAAATTGTATTGGGATACCAAGTGATTCGTATAAAAAATCGATTATTTTACAAAGCACGCCTAAATAGTAGCAGCCTTTAAATTCGTTTTACTATTAAATTTAATGTTTATGAACTAAAGCTAAAATTTTAAAAATACAAGGATGTTGAAAACGATTATTTTCGCTATTCTGTTATTCATTCGACTCTCGAAAAAGATGAAAAAAATTTTTTGTTTTCATTGGATTATACTGAATTTTTTAAAACCGAGTTTCCATACATATTTTAAGTTCCAATACAAAGCCAATTTTTTAAAATTTGTTTTCATTCTTTTGGTCATGATAGTTGCAATAATCGCTTTTTTCATTTTTCTTTATTATGTGGCATTTATATCAACTGCATTACAAATGTTATAAATTCTATTGGGATACCAAGTGATTTGTATATAAAATCAATTATTTAACAAAGCACACGTAAATAGTAGCAGCCTTTAAATTCGTTTTGCTATTAAATTTAATGTTTATGAACTAAAACTAAAATTTTAAAAATACAAGGATGTTCAAAACGATTATTTTCGCTATTCTCTTATTCATGCGACTCTCGAAAAAGATGAAAAAAATTTTTTGTTTTCATTGGATTATACTGAATTTTTTAAAACCGAGTTTCCATACATATTTTAAGTTCCAATACAAAGCCAATTTTTTAAAATTTGTTTTCATTCTTTTGGTCATGATAGTTGCAATAACCGCTTTTTTCATTTCTCTTTATTATGTGGCATTTATATCAACTGCATTACAAATGTTATAAATTGTATTGGGATACCAAGTGATTCGTATATAAAATCGATTATTTTACAAAGCACGCCTAAATAGTAGCAGCCTTTAAATTCGTTTTACTATTAAATTTAATGTTTATGAACTAAAACTAAAATTTTAAAAATACAAGGATGTTGAAAACGATTATTTTCGCTATTCTGTTATTCATGCGACTCTCGAAAAAGATGAAAAAAATTTTTTGTTTTCATTGGATTATACTGAATTTTTTAAAACCGAGTTTCTATACATATTTTAAATTCCAATACAAAGCCAATTTTTTAAAATTTGTTTTCCAGCGTTTGGTCATGATAGTTGCAATAATCGCTTGTTTTGTTTCTCTTTATTATATGGCAGTCTTATGAACTAAATTTATATGTTTTATAGTTCACTGGGGTATCAAGTGAATTTATTATAAGATCGATTGTTTTACAAAGCACAGGTAAATAGTAGCAGCCTTTAAATTCGTTTTGCTATTAAATATGATTTTTATGACCTGAAACTAAAATTTTAAAAATACAAGGATGTTCAAAACGATTATTTTAGTTATTCTCTTTTTCATGCGACTCTCGAAAAAGATGCAAAAAATTTTTGTTTTCATTGGATTATACTGAATTTTTTAAAACCTAGTGTCCATATATATTTTAAATTCCAATACAAATCCAATTTTTTAAAATTTGATTTCCATCATTTGGTCATGAATAATTGCAATAATCGCTTGTTTCATTTCTCTTTATTATGTGGCATTTATATCAAATGCATTAAAAATGTTATAAATTCTATTGGGATACCAAGTGTTTTGGATATAAAATCGATTATTTAACAAAGGACGACTAAATAGTAGCTGCCTTTAAATTCGTTTTGCCATTAAATTTAATGTTTATGAACTAAAACTAAAATTTTAAAAATACAAGGATGTTGAAAACGATTATTTTCGCTATTCTGTTATTCATGCGACTCTCGAAAAAGATGAAAAAAATTTTTTGTTTTCATTGGATTATACTGAATTTTTTAAAACCGAGTTTCCATACATATTTTAAGTTCCAATACAAAGCCAATTTTTTAAAATTTGTTTTCCAGCGTTTGGTCATGATAGTTGCAATAATCGCTTGTTTCATTTCTCTTTATTATGTGGCATTTATATCAACTGCATTACAAATGTTATAAATTGTATTGGGATACCAAGTGATTCGTATAGAAAATCGATTATTTTACAAAGCACGCCTAAATAGTAGCAGCCTTTAAATTCGTTTTACTAATAAATTTAAAGTTTATGAACTAAAACTAAAATTTTAAAAATACAAGGATGTTCAAAACGATTATTTTCGTTATTCTGTTATTCATGCGACTCTCGAAAAAGATGCAAAAAAATTTGTGTTTTCATTGGATTATAATCAATTTTTTAAAAGCGAGTTTCCATACATATTTTAAGTTCCAATACAAAGCCAATTTTTTAAAATTTGTTTTTCAGCGTTTGGTCATGATAGTTGCAATAATCGCTTGTTTCATTTCTCTTTATTATGTGGCATTTATATCAACTGCATTACAAATGTTATAAATTGTATTGGGATACCAAGTGATTCGTATATAAAATCGATTATTTTACAAAGCACGCCTAAATAGTAGCAGCCTTTATATTCGTTTTACTATTAAATTTAAAGTTTATGAACTAAAACTAAAATTTTAAAAATACAAGGATGTTCAAAACGATTATTTTCGTTATTCTGTTATTCATGCGACTCTCGAAAAAGATGCAAAAAAATTTTTGTTTTCATTGTATTATGCTGAATTTTTAAAAACCTAGTGTCCATATTCATTTTAAATTCCAATACAAATCCAATTTTTTAAAATTTGATTTCCACCATTTGGTCATGAATAATTGCAATAATCGCTTGTTTCATTTCTCTTTATTATGTGGCATTTATATCAAATGCATTAAAAATATTGTTATAAATTCTATTGGGATACCAAGTGATTTGTATATAAAATCAATTATTTAACAAAGGACGGCTAAATAGTAGCAGCCTTTAAATTCGTTTTGCTATTAAATTTAATGTTTATGAACTAAAACTGAAATTTTAAAAATATAAGGATGTTCAAAACGATTATTTTAGTTATTCTCTTTTTCATGCGACTCTCGAAAAAGATGAAAAAAATTTTTTGTTTTCATTGGATTATACTGAATTTATTAAAACCGAGTTTCCATACATATTTTAAGTTCCAATACAAAGCCAATTTTTTAAAATTTGTTTTCCAGCGTTTGGTCATGATAGTTGCAATAATCGCTTGTTTCATTTCTCTTTATTATGTGGCATTTATATCAACTGCATTAAAAATGTTATAAATTTTATTGGGATACCTAATGATTTGTATATAAAATCGATTATTTTACAAAGCAAGCCTAAATAGTAGCAGCCTTTAAATTCGTTTTACTATTAAATTTAAAGTTTATGAACTAAAACTAAAATTTTAAAAATACAAGGATGTTCAAAACGATTATTTTCGTTATTCTGTTATTCATGCGACTCTCGAAAAAGATGCAAAAAAATTTTTGTTTTCATTGGATTATGCTGAATTTTTAAAAACCTAGTGTCCATATACATTTTAAATTCCAATACAAATCCAATTTTTTAAAATTTGATTTCCACCATTTGGTCATGAATAATTGCAATAATGGCTTGTTTCATTTCTCTTTATTATGTGGCATTTATATCAAATGCATTAAAAATGTTATAAATTCTATTGGGATACCAAGTGATTTGTATATAAAATCAATTATTTAACAAAGGACGACTAAATAGTAGCAGCCTTTAAATTCGTTCTGCTATTAAATTTAATGTTTATGAACTAAAACTGAAATTTTAAAAATACAAGGATGTTCAAAACGATTATTTTAGTTATTCTCTTTTTCATGCGACTCTCGAAAAAGATGCAAAAAATTTTTTGTTTTCATTGGATTATACTGAATTTTTTAAAAGCGAGTTTCCATACATATTTTAAGTTCCAATACAAAGACAATTTTTTAAAATTTGTTTTCCAGCGTTTGGTCATGATAGTTGCAATAATCGCTTGTTTTGTTTCTCTTTATTATATGGCAGTCTTATGAACTAAATTTATATGTTTTATAGTTCACTGGGGTATCAAGTGAATTTATTATAAGATCGTTTGTTTTACAAAGCACACGTAAATAGTAGCAGACTTTAAATTCGTTTTGCTCTTGAATATGATTTTTATGACCTAAAACTAAAATTTTAAAAATACAAGGATGTTCAAAACGATTATTTTAGTTATTCTCTTTTTCATGCGACTCTCGAAAAAGACGCAAAAAATTTTTTGTTTTCATTGGATTATACTGAATTTTTTAAAACCGAGTTTCCATACATATTTTAAGTTCCAATACAAAGCCAATTTTTTAAAATTTGTTTTCCAGCGTTTGGTCATGATAGTTGCAATAATCGCTTGTTTCATTTCTCTTTATTATGTGGCATTTATATCAACTGCATTAAAAATGTTATAAATTTTATTGGGATACCAAGTGATTTGTATATAAAATCGATTATTTTACAAAGCAAGCCTAAATAGTAGCAGCCTTTAAATTCGTTTTACTATTAAATTTAAAGTTTATGAACTAAAACTAAAATTTTAAAAATACAAGGTTGTTCAAAACGATTATTTCAGATATTCTCTTTTTCATGCGACTCTCGAAAAAGATGCAAAAAATTTTTTGTTTTCATTGGATTATACTGAATTTTTTAAAACCGAGTTTCCATACATATTTTAAGTTCCAATACAAAGCCAATTTTTTAAAATTTGTTTTCCAGCGTTTGGTCATGATAGTTGCAATAATCTCTTGTTTTGTTTCTCTTTATTATATGGCAGTCTTATGAACTAAATTTATATGTTTTATAGTTCACTGGGGTATCAAGTGAATTTATTATAAGATCGATTGTTTTACAAAGCACACGTAAATAGTAGCGGCCTTTAAATTCGTTTTGCTCTTAAATATGATTTTTATGACCTAAAACTAAAATTTTAAAAATACAAGGATGTTCAAAACGATTATTTTAGTTATTCTTTTTTTCATGCGACTCTCGAAAAAGATGCAAAAAATTTTTTGTTTTCATTGGATTATACTGAATTTTTTTAAAACCGAGTTTCCATACATATTTTAAGTTCCAATACAAAGCCAATTTTTTAAAATTTGTTTTCCAGCGTTTGGTCATGATAGTTGCAATAATCGCTTGTTTCATTTCTCTTTATTATGTGGCATTTATATCAAATGCATTAAAAATGTTATAAATTCTATTGGGATACCAAGTGATTTGGATATAAAATCGATTATTTTACAAAGCACGCCTAAATAGTAGCAGCCTTTAAATTCGTTTTGCTATTAAATTTCATGTTTATGAACTAAAACTAAAATTTTAAAAATACAAGGATGTTGAAAACGATTATTTTCGCTATTCTGTTATTCATGCGACTCTCGAAAAAGATGCAAAAAATTTTTTGTTTTCATTGGATTATACTGAATTTTTTAAAACCGAGTTTCCATACATATTTTAAGTTCCAATACAAAGCCAATTTTTTAAAATTTGTTTTCCAGCGTTTGGTCATGATAGTTGCAATAATCGCTTGTTTTGTTTCTCTTTATTATATGGCAGTCTTATGAACTACATTTATATGTTTTATAGTTCACTGGGGTATCAAGTGAATTTATTATAAGATCGATTGTTTTACAAGCACAGGTAAATAGTAGCAGCCTTTAAATTCGTTTTGCTATTAAATATGATTTTTATGACCTGAAACTAAAATTTTAAAAATACAAGGATGTTCAAAACGATTATTTTAGTTATTCTCTTTTTCATGCGACTCTCGAAATAAATGAAAAAAATTTTTTGTTTTCATTGGATTATACTGAATTTTTTAAAACCGAGTTTCCATACATATTTTAAGTTCCAATACAAAGCCAATTTTTTAAAATTTGTTTTCATTCTTTTGGTCATGATAGTTGCAATAATCGCTTTTTTCATTTTTCTTTATTATGTGGCATTTATATCAACTGCATTACAAATGTTATAAATTGTATTGGGATACCAAGTGATTCGTATAAAAAATCGATTATTTTACAAAGCACGCCTAAATAGTAGCAGCCTTTAAATTCGTTTTACTATTAAATTTAATGTTTATGAACTAAAACTAAAATTTTAAAAATACAAGGATGTTGAAAACGATTATTTTCGCTATTCTGTTATTCATGCGACTCTCGAAAAAGATGAAAAAAATTTTTTGTTTTCATTGGATTATACTGAATTTTTTAAAACCGAGTTTCCATACATATTTTAAATTCCAATACAAAGCCAATTTTTTAAAATTTGTTTTCCAGCGTTTGGTCATGATAGTTGCAATAATCGCTTGTTTTGTTTCTCTTTATTATATGGCAGTCTTATGAACTAAATTTATATGTTTTATAGTTCACTGGGGTATCAAGTGAATTTATTATAAGATCGATTGTTTTACAAGCACAGGTAAATAGTAGCAGCCTTTAAATTCGTTTTGCTATTAAATATGATTTTTATGACCTGGAACTAAAATTTTAAAAATACAAGGATGTTCAAAACGATTATTTTAGTTATTCTCTTTTTCATGCGACTCTCGAAAAAGATGCAAAAAATTTTTTTTTTCATTGGATTATACTGAATTTTTTAAAACCTAGTGTCCATATATATTTTAAATTCCAATACAAATCCAATTTTTTAAAATTTGATTTCCATCATTTGGTCATGAATAATTGCAATAATCGCTTGTTTCATTTCTCTTTATTATGTGGCATTTATATCAAATGCATTAAAAATGTTATAAATTCTATTGGGATACCAAGTGATTTGGATATAAAATCGATTATTTAACAAAGGACGCCTAAATAGTAGCAGCCTTTAAATTCGTTTTGCTATTAAATTTAATGTTTATGAACTAAAACTAAAATTTTAAAAATACAAGGATGTTGAAAACGATTATTTTCGCTATTCTGTTATTCATCCGACTCTCGAAAAAGATGAAAAAAATTTTTTGTTTTCATTGGATTATACTGAATTTTTTAAAACCGAGTTTCCATACATATTTTAAGTTCCAATACAAAGCCAATTTTTTAAAATTTGTTTTCCAGCGTTTGGTCATGATAGTTGCAATAATCGCTTTTTTCATTTTTCTTTATTATGTGGCATTTATATCAACTGCATTACAAATGTTATAAATTGTATTGGGATACCAAGTGATTCGTATATAAAATCGATTATTTTACAAAGCACGCCTAAATAGTAGCAGCCTTTAAATTCGTTTTACTATTAAATTTAATGTTTATGAACTACAACTAAAATTTTAAAAATACAAGGATGTTCAAAACGATTATTTTCGCTATTCTGTTATTCATGCGACTCTCGAAAAAGATGAAAAAAATTTTTTGTTTTCATTGGATTATACTGAATTTTTTAAAACCGAGTTTCCATACATATTTTAAATTCCAATACAAAGCCAATTTTTTAAAATTTGTTTTCCAGCGTTTGGTCATGATAGTTGCAATAATCGCTTGTTTTGTTTCTCTTTATTATATGGCAGTCTTATGAACTAAATTTATATGTTTTATAGTTCACTGGGGTATCAAGTGAATTTATTATAAGATCGATTGTTTTACAAAGCACAGGTAAATAGTAGCAGCCTTTAAATTCGTTTTGCTATTAAATATGATTTTTATGACCTGAAACTAAAATTTTAAAAATACAAGGATGTTCAAAACGATTATTTTAGTTATTCTCTTTTTCATGCGACTCTCGAAAAAGATGCAAAAAATTTTTGTTTTCATTGGATTATACTGAATTTTTTAAAACCTAGTGTCCATATATATTTTAAATTCCAATACAAATCCAATTTTTTAAAATTTGATTTCCATCATTTGGTCATGAATAATTGCAATAATCGCTTGTTTCATTTCTCTTTATTATGTGGCATTTATGAATGCATTAAAATGCATTAAAAATGTTATAAATTCTATTGGGATACCAAGTGATTTGGATATAAAATCGATTATTTAACAAAGGACGCCTACATAGTAGCAGCCTTTAAATTCGTTTTGCTATTAAATTTAATGTTTATGAACTAAAACTAAAATTTTAAAAATACAAGGATGTTGAAAACGATTATTTTCGCTATTCTGTTATTCATGCGACTCTCGAAAAAGATGAAAAAAATTTTTTGTTTTCATTGGATTATACTGAATTTTTTAAAACCGAGTTTCCATACATATTTTAAGTTCCAATACAAAGCCAATTTTTTAAAATTTGTTTTCCAGCGTTTGGTCATGATAGTTGCAATAATCGCTTGTTTTGTTTCTCTTTATTATATGGCAGTCTTATGAACTAAATTTATATGTTTTATAGTTCACTGGGGTATCAAGTGAATTTATTATAAGATCGATTACAAAGCACACGTAAATAGTAGCAGCCTTTAAATTCGTTTTGCTCTTAAATATGATTTTTATGACCTAAAACTAAAATTTTAAAAATACAAGGATGTTCAAAACGATTATTTTAGTTATTCTCTTTTTCATGCGACTCTCGAAAAAGATGCAAAAAATTTTTTGTTTTCATTGGATTATACTGAATTTTTTAAAACCGAGTTTCCATACATATTTTAAGTTCCAATACAAAGCCAATTTTTTAAAATTTGTTTTCCAGCGTTTGGTCATGATAGTTACAATAATCGCTTGTTTCATTTCTCTTTATTATGTGGCATTTAAGAATGCATTAAAATGCATTAAAAATGTTATAAATTCTATTGGGATACCAAGTGATTTGGATATAAAATCGATTATTTAACAAAGGACGCCTACATAGTAGCAGCCTTTAAATTCGTTTTGCTATTAAATTTAATGTTTATGAACTAAAACTAAAATTTTAAAAATACAAGGATGTTGAAAACGATTATTTTAGTTATTCTCTTCTTCATGCGACTCTCAAAAAAGATGCAAAAAATTTCTTGTTCTCATTGGATTATACTGAATTTTTTAAAACCGAGTTTCCATACATATTTTAAATTCCAATACAAAGCCAATTTTTTAAAATTTGTTTTCCAGCGTTTGGTCATGATAGTTGCAATAATCGCTTGTTTTGTTTCTCTTTATTATATGGCAGTCTTATGAACTAAATTTATATGTTTTATAGTTCACTGGGGTATCAAGTGAATTTATTATAAGATCGATTACAAAGCACACGTAAATAGTAGCAGCCTTTAAATTCGTTTTGCTCTTAAATATGATTTTTATGACCTAAAACTAAAATTTTAAAAATACAAGGATGTTCAAAACGATTATTTTAGTTATTCTCTTTTTCATGCGACTCTCGAAAAAGATGCAAAAAATTTTTTGTTTTCATTGGATTATACTGAATTTTTTAAAACCGAGTTTCCATACATATTTTAAGTTCCAATACAAAGCCAATTTTTTAAAATTTGTTTTCCAGCGTTTGGTCATGATAGTTACAATAATCGCTTGTTTCATTTCTCTTTATTATGTGGCATTTATATCACCTGCATTAAAAATGTTATAAATTTTATTGGGATACCAAGTGATTTGTATATAAAATCGATTATTTTACAAGCACAGGTAAATAGTAGCAGCCTTTAAATTCGTTTTGCTCTTAAATATGATTTTTATGACCTAAAACTAAAATTTTAAAAATACAAGGATGTTCAAAACGATTATTTTAGTTATTCTCTTTTTCATGCGACTCTCGAAAAAGATGCAAAAAATTTTTTGTTTTCATTGGATTATACTGAATTTTTTAAAACCGAGTTTCCATACATATTTTAAGTTCCAATACAAAGCCAATTTTTTAAAATTTGTTTTCCAGCGTTTGGTCATGATAGTTGCAATAATCGCTTGTTTCATTTCTCTTTATTATGTGGCATTTATATCACCTGCATTAAAAATGTTATAAATTTTATTGGGATACCAAGTGATTTGTATATAAAATCGATTATTTTACAAAGCAAGCCTAAATAGTAGCAGCCTTTAAATTCGTTTTACTATTAAATTTAAAGTTTATGAACTAAAACTAAAATTTTAAAAATACAAGGATGTTCAAAACGATTATTTTAGTTATTCTCTTTTTCATGCGACTCTCGAAATAAATGAAAAAAATTTTTTGTTTTCATTGGATTATACTGAATTTTTTAAAACCGAGTTTCCATACATATTTTAAGTTCCAATACAAAGCCAATTTTTTAAAATTTGTTTTCCAGCGTTTGGTCATGATAGTTGCAATAATCGCTTGTTTTGTTTCTCTTTATTATATGGTAGTCTTATGAACTAAATTTATATGTTTTATAGTTCACTGGGGTATCAAGTGAATTTATTATAAGATCGATTGTTTTACAAAGCACACGTAAATAGTAGCGGCCTTTAAATTCGTTTTGCTCTTAAATATGATTTTTATGACCTAAAACTAAAATTTTAAAAATACAAGGATGTTCAAAACGATTATTTTAGTTATTCTCTTTTTCATGCGACTCTCGAAAAAGACGCAAAAAATTTTTTGTTTTCATTGGATTATACTGAATTTTTTAAAACCGAGTTTCCATACACATTTTAAGTTCCAATACAAATCCAATTTTTTAAAATTTGTTTTCATGCTTTTGGTCATGATAGTTGCAATAATCGCTTGTTTCATTTCTCTTTATTATGTGGCATTTATATCAACTGCATTAAAAATGTTATAAATTCTATTGCGATACCAAGTGATTTGTATATAAAATCGATTATTTTACAAAGCACGCCTAAATAGTAGCAGCCTTTAAATTCGTTTTACTATTAAATTTAAAGTTTATGAACTAAAACTAAAATTTTAAAAATACAAGGATGTTCTAAACGATTATTTTGGTTATTCTCTTTTTCATGCGACTCTCGAAATAAATGAAAAAAATTTTTTGTTTTCATTGGATTATACTGAATTTTTTAAAACCGAGTTTCCATACATATTTTAAGTTCCAATACAAAGCCAATTTTTTAAAATTTGTTTTCCAGCGTTCGGTCATGATAGTTGCAATAATCGCTTGTTTTGTTTCTCTTTATTATATGGCAGTCTTATGAACTAAATTTATATGTTTTATAGTTCACTGGGGTATCAAGTGAATTTATTATAAGATCGATTGTTTTACAAAGCACACGTAAATAGTAGCAGCCTTTAAATTCGTTTTGCTCTTAAATATGATTTTTATGACCTAAAACTAAAATTTTAAAAATACAAGGATGTTCAAAACGATTATTTTAGTTATTCTCTTTTTCATGCGACTCTCGAAAAAGATGCAAAAAATTTTTGTTTTCATTGGATTATACTGAATTTTTTAAAACCTAGTGTCCATATATATTTTAAATTCCAATACAAATCCAATTTTTTAAAATTTGATTTCCATCATTTGGTCATGAATAATTGCAATAATCGCTTGTTTCATTTCTCTTTATTATGTGGCATTTATATCAAATGCATTAAAAATGTTATAAATTCTATTGGGATACCAAGTGATTTAGATATAAAATCGATTATTTAACAAAGGACGCCTAAATAGTAGCAGCCTTTAAATTCGTTTTGCTATTAAATTTAATGTTTATGAACTAAAACTAAAATTTTAAAAATACAAGGATGTTGAAAACGATTATTTTCGCTATTCTGTTATTCATGCGACTCTCGAAAAAGATGAAAAAAATTTTTTGTTTTCATTGGATTATACTGAATATTTTAAAACCGAGTTTCCATACATATTTTAAGTTCCATTACAAAGCCAATTTTTTAAAATTTGTTTTCATTCTTTTGGTCATGATAGTTGCAATAATCGCTTGTTTCGTTTCTCTTTATTATATGGCATTTATATCAACTGCATTAAAAATGTTATAAATTCTATTGGGATACCAAGTGATTCGTATATAAAATCGATTATTTTACAAAGCACGCCTAAATAGTAGCAGCCTTTAAATTCGTTTTACTATTAAATTTAATGTTTATGAACTAAAACTAAAATTTTAAAAATACAAGGATGTTGTAAACGATTATTTTCGCTATTCTGTTATTCATGCGACTCTCGAAAAAGATGAAAAAAATTTTTTGTTTTCATTGGATTATACTGAATTTTTTAAAACCGAGTTTCCATACATATTTTAAATTCCAATACAAAGCCAATTTTTTAAAATTTGTTTTCCAGCGTTTGGTCATGATAGTTGCAATAATCGCTTGTTTTGTTTCTCTTTATTATATGGCAGTCTTATGAACTAAATTTATATGTTTTATAGTTCACTGGGGTATCAAGTGAATTTATTATAAGATCGATTGTTTTACAAAGCACAGGTAAATAGTAGCAGCCTTTAAATTCGTTTTGCTCTTAAATATGATTTTTATGACCTAACACTAAAATTTTAAAAATACAAGGATGTTCAAAACGATTATTTTAGTTATTCTCTTTTTCATGCGACTCTCGAAAAAGATGAAAAAAATTTTTTGTTTTCATTGGATTATACTGAATTTTTTAAAACCGAGTTTCCATACATATTTTAAGTTCCAATACAAAGCCAATTTTTTAAAATTTGTTTTCCAGCGTTTGGTCATGATAGTTGCAATAATCGCTTGTTTTGTTTCTCTTTATTATATGGCAGTCTTATGAACTAAATTTATATGTTTTATAGTTCACTGGGGTATCAAGTGAATTTATTATAAGATCGATTGTTTTACAAAGCACACGTAAATAGTACAGCCTTTAAATTCGTTTTGCTCTTAAATATGATTTTTATGACCTGAAAATAAAATTTTAAAAATACAAGGATGTTCAAAACGATTATTTTAGTTATTCTCTTTTTCATGCGACTCTCGAAAAAGATGCAAAAAATTTTTGTTTTCATTGGATTATACTGAATTTTTTAAAACCTAGTGTCCATATATATTTTAAATTCCAATACAAATCCAATTTTTTAAAATTTGATTTCCATCATTTAGTCATGAATAATTGCAATAATCGCTTGTTTCATTTCTCTTTATTATGTGGCATTTATATCAAATGCATTAAAAATGTTATAAATTCTATTGGGATACCAAGTGATTTGGATATATGTAAAATCGATTATTTAACAAAGGACGCCTAAATAGTAGCAGCCTTTAAATTCGTTTTGCTATTAAATTTAATGTTTATGAACTAAAACTAAAATTTTAAAAATACAAGGATGTTGAAAACGATTATTTTCGCTATTCTGTTATTCATGCGACTCTCGAAAAAGATGCAAAAAATTTTTTGTTTTCATTGGATTATACTGAATTTTTTAAAACCGAGTTTCCATACATATTTTAAGTTCCAATACAGACCCAATTTTTTAAAATTTGTTTTCCAGCGTTTGGTCATGAATAATTGCAATAATCGCTTGTTTCATTTCTCTTTATTATGTGGCATTTATGAATGCATTAAAATGCATTAAAAATGTTATAAATTCTATTGGGATACCAAGTGATTTGTATATAAAATCGATTGTTTTACAAGCACAGGTAAATAGTAGCAGCCTTTAAATTCGTTTTGTTCTTAAATATGATTTTTATGACCTAAAACTAAAATTTTAAAAATACAAGGATGTTGAAAACGATTATTTTAGTTATTCTCTTTTTCATGCGACTCTCGAAAAAGATGCAAAAAATTTTTTGTTTTCATTGGATTATACTGAATTTTTTAAAACCGAGTTTCCATACATATTTTAAGTTCCAATACAAAGCCAATTTTTTAAAATTTGTTTTCCAGCGTTTGGTCATGATAGTTGCAATAATCGCTTGTTTCATTTCTCTTTATTATGTGGCATTTATATCACCTGCATTAAAAATGTTATAAATTTTATTGGGATACCAAGTGATTTGTATATAAAATCGATTATTTTACAAAGCAAGCCTAAATAGTAGCAGCCTTTAAATTCGTTTTACTATTAAATTTAAAGTTTATGAACTAAAACTAAAATTTTAAAAATACAAGGATGTTCAAAACGATTATTTTAGTTATTCTCTTTTTCATGCGACTCTCGAAATAAATGAAAAAAATTTTTTGTTTTCATTGGATTATACTGAATTTTTTAAAACCGAGTTTCCATACATATTTTAAGTTCCAATACAAAGCCAATTTTTTAAAATTTGTTTTCCAGCGTTTGGTCATGATAGTTGCAATAATCGCTTGTTTTGTTTCTCTTTATTATATGGTAGTCTTATGAACTAAATTTATATGTTTTATAGTTCACTGGGGTATCAAGTGAATTTATTATAAGATCGATTGTTTTACAAAGCACACGTAAATAGTAGCGGCCTTTAAATTCGTTTTGCTCCTAAATATGATTTTTATGACCTAAAACTAAAATTTTAAAAATACAAGGATGTTCAAAACGATTATTTTAGTTATTCTCTTTTTCATGCGACTCTCGAAAAAGACGCAAAAAATTTTTTGTTTTCATTGGATTATACTGAATTTTTTAAAACCGAGTTTCCATACACATTTTAAGTTCCAATACAAATCCAATTTTTTAAAATTTGTTTTCATGCTTTTGGTCATGATAGTTGCAATAATCGCTTGTTTCATTTCTCTTTATTATGTGGCATTTATATCAACTGCATTAAAAATGTTATAAATTCTATTGCGATACCAAGTGATTTGTATATAAAATCGATTATTTTACAAAGCACGCCTAAATAGTAGCAGCCTTTAAATTCGTTTTACTATTAAATTTAAAGTTTATGAACTAAAACTAAAATTTTAAAAATACAAGGATGTTCTAAACGATTATTTTGGTTATTCTCTTTTTCATGCGACTCTCGAAATAAATGAAAAAAATTTTTTGTTTTCATTGGATTATACTGAATTTTTTAAAACCGAGTTTCCATACATATTTTAAGTTCCAATACAAAGCCAATTTTTTAAAATTTGTTTTCCAGCGTTCGGTCATGATAGTTGCAATAATCGCTTGTTTTGTTTCTCTTTATTATATGGCAGTCTTATGAACTAAATTTATATGTTTTATAGTTCACTGGGGTATCAAGTGAATTTATTATAAGATCGATTGTTTTACAAAGCACACGTAAATAGTAGCAGCCTTTAAATTCGTTTTGCTCTTAAATATGATTTTTATGACCTAAAACTAAAATTTTAAAAATACAAGGATGTTCAAAACGATTATTTTAGTTATTCTCTTTTTCATGCGACTCTCGAAATAAATGAAAAAAATTTTTTGTTTTCATTGGATTATACTGAATTTTTTAAAACCTAGTGTCCATATATATTTTAAATTCCAATACAAATCCAATTTTTTAAAATTTGATTTCCATCATTTGGTCATGAATAATTGCAATAATCGCTTGTTTCATTTCTCTTTATTATGTGGCATTTATATCAAATGCATTAAAAATGTTATAAATTCTATTGGGATACCAAGTGATTTAGATATAAAATCGATTATTTAACAAAGGACGCCTAAATAGTAGCAGCCTTTAAATTCGTTTTGCTATTAAATTTAATGTTTATGAACTAAAACTAAAATTTTAAAAATACAAGGATGTTGAAAACGATTATTTTCGCTATTCTGTTATTCATGCGACTCTCGAAAAAGATGAAAAAAATTTTTTGTTTTCATTGGATTATACTGAATATTTTAAAACCGAGTTTCCATACATATTTTAAGTTCCATTACAAAGCCAATTTTTTAAAATTTGTTTTCATTCTTTTGGTCATGATAGTTGCAATAATCGCTTGTTTCGTTTCTCTTTATTATATGGCATTTATATCAACTGCATTAAAAATGTTATAAATTCTATTGGGATACCAAGTGATTCGTATATAAAATCGATTATTTTACAAAGCACGCCTAAATAGTAGCAGCCTTTAAATTCGTTTTACTATTAAATTTAATGTTTATGAACTAAAACTAAAATTTTAAAAATACAAGGATGTTGTAAACGATTATTTTCGCTATTCTGTTATTCATGCGACTCTCGAAAAAGATGAAAAAAATTTTTTGTTTTCATTGGATTATACTGAATTTTTTAAAACCGAGTTTCCATACATATTTTAAATTCCAATACAAAGCCAATTTTTTAAAATTTGTTTTCCAGCGTTTGGTCATGATAGTTGCAATAATCGCTTGTTTTGTTTCTCTTTATTATATGGCAGTCTTATGAACTAAATTTATATGTTTTATAGTTCACTGGGGTATCAAGTGAATTTATTATAAGATCGATTGTTTTACAAAGCACAGGTAAATAGTAGCAGCCTTTAAATTCGTTTTGCTCTTAAATATGATTTTTATGACCTAACACTAAAATTTTAAAAATACAAGGATGTTCAAAACGATTATTTTAGTTATTCTCTTTTTCATGCGACTCTCGAAAAAGATGAAAAAAATTTTTTGTTTTCATTGGATTATACTGAATTTTTTAAAACCGAGTTTCCATACATATTTTAAGTTCCAATACAAAGCCAATTTTTTAAAATTTGTTTTCCAGCGTTTGGTCATGATAGTTGCAATAATCGCTTGTTTTGTTTCTCTTTATTATATGGCAGTCTTATGAACTAAATTTATATGTTTTATAGTTCACTGGGGTATCAAGTGAATTTATTATAAGATCGATTGTTTTACAAAGCACACGTAAATAGTACAGCCTTTAAATTCGTTTTGCTCTTAAATATGATTTTTATGACCTGAAACTAAAATTTTAAAAATACAAGGATGTTCAAAACGATTATTTTAGTTATTCTCTTTTTCATGCGACTCTCGAAAAAGATGCAAAAAATTTTTGTTTTCATTGGATTATACTGAATTTTTTAAAACCTAGTGTCCATATATATTTTAAATTCCAATACAAATCCAATTTTTTAAAATTTGATTTCCATCATTTAGTCATGAATAATTGCAATAATCGCTTGTTTCATTTCTCTTTATTATGTGGCATTTATATCAAATGCATTAAAAATGTTATAAATTCTATTGGGATACCAAGTGATTTGGATATATGTAAAATCGATTATTTAACAAAGGACGCCTAAATAGTAGCAGCCTTTAAATTCGTTTTGCTATTAAATTTAATGTTTATGAACTAAAACTAAAATTTTAAAAATACAAGGATGTTGAAAACGATTATTTTCGCTATTCTGTTATTCATGCGACTCTCGAAAAAGATGCAAAAAATTTTTTGTTTTCATTGGATTATACTGAATTTTTTAAAACCGAGTTTCCATACATATTTTAAGTTCCAATACAGAGCCAATTTTTTAAAATTTGTTTTCCAGCGTTTGGTCATGATAGTTGCAATAATCGCTTGTTTCATTTCTCTTTATTATGTGGCATTTATATCAACTGCATTAAAAATGTTATAAATTTTATTGGGATACCAAGTGATTTGTATATAAAATCGATTATTTTACAAAGCAAGCCTAAATAGTAGCAGCCTTTAAATTCGTTTTACTATTAAATTAAAAGTTTATGAACTAAAACTAAAATTTTAAAAATACAAGGATGTTCAAAACGATTATTTTAGTTATTCTCTTTTTCATGCGACTCTCGAAATAAATGAAAAAAATTTTTTGTTTTCATTGGATTATACTGAATTTTTTAAAACCGAGTTTCCATACATATTTTAAGTTCCAATACAAAGCCAATTTTTTAAAATTTGTTTTCCAGCGTTTGGTCATGATAGTTGCAATAATCGCTTGTTTTGTTTCTCTTTATTATATGGCAGTCTTATGAACTAAATTTATATGTTTTATAGTTCACTGGGGTATCAAGTGAATTTATTATAAGATCGATTGTTTTACAAAGCACAGGTAAATAGTAGCAGCCTTTAAATTCGTTTTGCTATTAAATATGATTTTTATGACCTGAAACTAAAATTTTAAAAATACAAGGATGTTCAAAACGATTATTTTAGTTATTCTCTTTTTCATGCGACTCTCGAAAAAGATGCAAAAAATTTTTGTTTTCATTGGATTATACTGAATTTTTTAAAACCTAGTGTCCATATATATTTTAAATTAAAATACAAATCCAATTTTTTAAAATTTGATTTCCATCATTTAGTCATGAATAATTGCAATAATCGCTTGTTTCATTTCTCTTTATTATGTGGCATTTATATCAAATGCATTAAATATGTTATAAATTCTATTGGGATACCAAGTGATTTGGATATATGTAAAATCGATTATTTAACAAAGGACGCCTAAATAGTAGCAGCCTTTAAATTCGTTTTGCTATTAAATTTAATGTTTATGAACTAAAACTAAAATTTTAAAAATACAAGGATGTTGAAAACGATTATTTTCGCTATTCTGTTATTCATGCGACTCTCGAAAAAGATGCAAAAAATTTTTTGTTTTCATTGGATTATACTGAATTTTTTAAAACCGAGTTTCCATACATATTTTAAGTTCCAATACAGAGCCAATTTTTTAAAATTTGTTTTCCAGCGTTTGGTCATGATAGTTGCAATAATCGCTTGTTTCATTTCTCTTTATTATGTGGCATTTATATCAACTGCATTAAAAATGTTATAAATTTTATTGGGATACCAAGTGATTTGTATATAAAATCGATTATTTTACAAAGCAAGCCTAAATAGTAGCAGCCTTTAAATTCGTTTTACTATTAAATTTAAAGTTTATGAACTAAAACTAAAATTTTAAAAATACAAGGTTGTTCAAAACGATTATTTTAGATATTCTCTTTTTCATGCGACTCTCGAAATAAATGAAAAAAATTTTTTGTTTTCATTGGATTATACTGAATTTTTTAAAACCGAGTTTCCATACATATTTTAAGTTCCAATACAAAGCCAATTTTTTAAAATTTGTTTTCCAGCGTTTGGTCATGATAGTTGCAATAATCGCTTGTTTTGTTTCTCTTTATTATATGGCAGTCTTATGAACTAAATTTATATGTTTTATAGTTCACTGGGGTATCAAGTGAATTTGATATAAGATCGATTGTTTTACAAAGCACACGTAAATAGTAGCAGCCTTTAAATTCGTTTTGTTCTTAAATATGATTTTTATGACCTAAAACTAAAATTTTAAAAATACAAGGATGTTCAAAACGATTATTTTAGTTATTCTCTTTTTCATGCGACTCTCGAAAAAGATGCAAAAAATTTTTTGTTTTCATTGGATTATACTGAATTTTTTAAAACCGAGTTTCCATACATATTTTAAGTTCCAATACAAAGCCAATTTTTTAAAATTTGTTTTCCAGCGTTTGGTCATGATAGTTGCAATAATCGCTTGTTTCATTTCTCTTTATTATGTGGCATTTATATCAACTGCATTAAAAATGTTATAAATTTTATTGGGATACCAAGTGATTTGTATATAAAATCGATTATTTTACAAAGCAAGCCTAAATAGTAGCAGCCTTTAAATTCGTTTTACTATTAAATTTAAAGTTTATGAACTAAAACTAAAATTTTAAAAATACAAGGATGTTCAAAACGATTATTTTAGTTATTCTCTTTTTCATGCGACTCTCGAAATAAATGAAAAAAATTTTTTGTTTTCATTGGATTATACTGAATTTTTTAAAACCGAGTTTCCATACATATTTTAAGTTCCAATACAAAGCCAATTTTTTAAAATTTGTTTTCCAGCGTTTGGTCATGATAGTTGCAATAATCGCTTGTTTTGTTTCTCTTTATTATATGGCAGTCTTATGAACTAAATTTATATGTTTTATAGTTCACTGGGGTATCAAGTGAATTTATTATAAGATCGATTGTTTTACAAAGCACACGTAAATAGTAGCAGCCTTTAAATTCGTTTTGCTCTTAAATATGATTTTTATGACCTAAAACTAAAATTTTAAAAATACAAGGATGTTCAAAACTATTATTTTAGTTATTCTCTTTTTCATGCGACTCTCGAAAAAGATGCAAAAAATTTTTTGTTTTCATTGGATTATACTGAATTTTTTAAAACCGAGTTTCCATACATATTTTAAATTCCAATACAAAGCCAATTTTTTAAAATTTGTTTTCCAGCGTTTGGTCATGATAGTTGCAATAATCGCTTGTTTTGTTTCTCTTTATTATATGGCAGTCTTATGAACTAAATTTATATGTTTTATAGTTCACTGGGGTATCAAGTGAATTTATTATAAGATCGATTGTTTTACAAAGCACACGTAAATAGTAGCAGCCTTTAAATTCGTTTTACTATTAAATTTAAAGTTTATGAACTAAAACTAAAATTTTAAAAATACAAGGTTGTTCAAAACGATTATTTTAGATATTCTCTTTTTCATGCGACTCTCGAAATAAATGAAAAAAAATTTTTGTTTTCATTGGATTATACTGAATTTTTTAAAACCGAGTTTCCATACATATTTTAAGTTCCAATACAAAGCCAATTTTTTAAAATTTGTTTTCCAGCGTTTGGTCATGATAGTTGCAATAATCGCTTGTTTCATTTCTCTTTATTATGTGGCATTTATATCAAATGCATTAAAAATGTTATAAATTGTATTGGGATACCAAGTGATTCGTATATAAAATCGATTATTTTACAAAGCACGCCTAAATAGTAGCAGCCTTTAAATTCGTTTTACTATTAAATTTAATGTTTATGAACTAAAACTAAAATTTTAAAAATACAAGGATGTTGAAAACGATTATTTTCGCTATTCTGTTATTCATGCGACTCTCGAAAAAGATGAAAAAAATTTTTTGTTTTCATTGGATTATACTGAATTTTTTAAAACCGAGTTTCCATACATATTTTAAGTTCCAATACAAAGCCAATTTTTTAAAATTTGTTTTCCAGCGTTTGGTCATGATAGTTGCAATAATCGCTTGTTTCATTTCTCTTTATTATGTGGCATTTATATCAACTGCATTAAAAATGTTATAAATTTTATTGGGATACCAAGTGATTTGTATATAAAATCGATTATTTTACAAAGCAAGCCTAAATAGTAGCAGCCTTTAAATTCGTTTTACTATTAAATTAAAAGTTTATGAACTAAAACTAAAATGTTAAAAATACAAGGATGTTCAAAACGATTATTTTAGTTATTCTCTTTTTCATGCGACTCTCGAAATAAATGAAAAAAATTTTTTGTTTTCATTGGATTATACTGAATTTTTTAAAACCGAGTTTCCATACATATTTTAAGTTCCAATACAAAGCCAATTTTTTAAAATTTGTTTTCCAGCGTTTGGTCATGATAGTTGCAATAATCGCTTGTTTTGTTTCTCTTTATTATATGGCAGTCTTATGAACTAAATTTATATGTTTTATAGTTCACTGGGGTATCAAGTGAATTTATTATAAGATCGATTGTTTTACAAAGCACGCCTAAATAGTAGCAGCCTTTAAATTCGTTTTGCTATTAAATATGATTTTTATGACCTGAAACTAAAATTTTAAAAATACAAGGATGTTCAAAACGATTATTTCAGTTATTCTCTTTTTCATGCGACTCTCGAAAAAGATGCAAAAAATTTTTGTTTTCATTGGATTATACTGAATTTTTTAAAACCTAGTGTCCATATATATTTTAAATTCCAATACAAATCCAATTTTTTAAAATTTGATTTCCATCATTTAGTCATGAATAATTGCAATAATCGCTTGTTTCATTTCTCTTTATTATGTGGCATTTATATCAAATGCATTAAAAATGTTATAAATTCTATTGGGATACCAAGTGATTTGGATATATGTAAAATCGATTATTTAACAAAGGACGCCTAAATAGTAGCAGCCTTTAAATTCGTTTTGCTATTAAATTTAATGTTTATGAACTAAAACTAAAATTTTAAAAATACAAGGATGTTGAAAACGATTATTTTCGCTATTCTCTTTTTCATGCGACTCTCGAAAAAGATGCAAAAAATTTTTTGTTTTCATTGGATTATACTGAATTTTTTAAAACCGAGTTTCCATACATATTTTAAGTTCCAATACAGAGCCAATTTTTTAAAATTTGTTTTCCAGCGTTTGGTCATGATAGTTGCAATAATCGCTTGTTTCATTTCTCTTTATTATGTGGCAGTCTTATGAACTAAATTTATATGTTTTATAGTTCACTGGGGTATCAAGTGAATTTATTATAAGATCGATTGTTTTACAAAGCACAGGTAAATAGTAGCAGCCTTTAAATTCGTTTTGCTATTAAATATGATTTTTGTGACCTGAAACTAAAATTTTAAAAATACAAGGATGTTCAAAACGATTATTTTAGTTATTCTCTTTTTCATGCGACTCTCGAAAAAGATGCAAAAAATTTTTTGTTTTCATTGGATTATACTGAATTTTTTAAAACCGAGTTTCCATACATATTTTAAGTTCCAATACAAAGCCAATTTTTTAAAATTTGTTTTCCAGCGTTTGGTCATGATAGTTGCAATAATCGCTTGTTTCATTTCTCTTTATTATGTGGCATTTATATCAACTGCATTAAAAATGTTATAAATTTTATTGGGATACCAAGTGATTTGTATATAAAATCGATTATTTTACAAAGCAAGCCTAAATAGTAGCAGCCTTTAAATTCGTTTTACTATTAAATTTAAAGTTTATGAACTAAAACTAAAATTTTAAAAATACAAGGATGTTCAAAACGATTATTTTAGATATTCTCTTTTTCATGCGACTCTCGAAATAAATGAAAAAAATTTTTTGTTTTCATTGGATTATAGTGAATTTTTTAAAACCGAGTTTCCATACATATTTTAAGTTCCAATACAAAGCCAATTTTTTAAAATTTGTTTTCCAGCGTTTGGTCATGATAGTTGCAATAATCGCTTGTTTTGTTTCTCTTTATTATATGGCAGTCTTATGAACTAAATTTATATGTTTTATAGTTCACTGGGGTATCAAGTGAATTTGATATAAGATCGATTGTTTTACAAAGCACACGTAAATAGTAGCGGCCTTTAAATTCGTTTTGCTCTTAAATATGATTTTTATGACCTAAAACTAAAATTTTAAAAATACAAGGATGTTCAAAACGATTATTTTAGTTATTCTCTTTTTCATGCGACTCTCGAAAAAGATGCAAAAATTTTTTTGTTTTCATTGGATTATACTGAATTTTTTAAAACCGAGTTTCCATACATATTTTAAGTTCCAATACAAAGCCAATTTTTTAAAATTTGTTTTCCAGCGTTTGGTCATGATAGTTGCAATAATCGCTTGTTTCATTTCTCTTTATTATGTGGCATTTATATCAACTGCATTAAAAATGTTATAAATTTTATTGGGATACCAAGTGATTTGTATATAAAATCGATTATTTTACAAAGCACACGTAAATAGAAGAAGCCTTTAAATTCGTTTTACTATTAAATTTAAAGTTTATGAACTAAAACTAAAATTTTAAAAATACAAGGATGTTCAAAACGATTATTTTAGATATTCTCTTTTTCATGCGACTCTCGAAATAAATGAAAAAAATTTTTTGTTTTCATTGGATTATACTGAATTTTTTAAAACCGAGTTTCCATACATATTTTAAGTTCCAATACAAAGCCAATTTTTTAAAATTTGTTTTCCAGCGTTTGGTCATGATAGTTGCAATAATCGCTTGTTTTGTTTCTCTTTATTATATGGCAGTCTTATGAACTAAATTTATATGTTTTATAGTTCACTGGGGTATCAAGTGAATTTGATATAAGATCGATTGTTTTACAAAGCACACGTAAATAGTAGCGGCCTTAAAATTCGTTTTGCTCTTAAATATGATTTTTATGACCTAAAACTAAAATTTTAAAAATACAAGGATGTTCAAAACGATTATTTTAGATATTCTCTTTTTCATGCGACTCTCGAAATAAATGAAAAAAATTTTTTGTTTTCATTGGATTATACTGAATTTTTTAAAACCGAGTTTCCATACATATTTTAAGTTCCAATACAAAGCCAATTTTTTAAAATTTGTTTTCCAGCGTTTGGTCATGATAGTTGCAATAATCGCTTGTTTTGTTTCTCTTTATTATATGGCAGTCTTATGAACTAAATTTATATGTTTTATAGTTCACTGGGGTATCAAGTGAATTTGATATAAGATCGATTGTTTTACAAAGCACACGTAAATAGTAGCAGCCTTTAAATTCGTTTTGCTATTAAATATGATTTTTATGACCTGAAACTAAAATTTTAAAAATACAAGGATGTTCAAAACGATTATTTTAGTTATTCTCTTTTTCATGCGACTCTCGAAAGAGATGCAAAAAATTTTTGTTTTCATTGGATTATACTGAATTTTTTAAAACCTAGTGTCCATATATATTTTAAATTCCAATACAAATCCAATTTTTTAAAATTTGATTTCCACCATTTGGTCATGAATAATTGCAATAATCGCTTGTTTCATTTCTCTTTATTATGTGGCATTTATATCAACTGCATTAAAAATGTTATAAATTTTATTGGGATACCAAGTGATTTGTATATAAAATCGATTATTTTACAAAGCAAGCCTAAATAGTAGCAGCCTTTAAATTCGTTTTACTATTAAATTTAAAGTTTATGAACTAAAACTAAAATTTTAAAAATACAAGGATGTTCAAAACGATTATTTTAGTTATTCTCTTTTTCATGCGACTCTCGAAATAAATGAAAAAAATTTTTTGTTTTCATTGGATTATACTGAATTTTTTAAAACCGACTTTCCATACATATTTTAAGTTCCAATACAAAGCCAATTTTTTAAAATTTGTTTTCCAGCGTTTGGTCATGATAGTTGCAATAATCGCTTGTTTTGTTTCTCTTTATTATATGGCAGTCTTATGAACTAAATTTATATGTTTTATAGTTCACTGGGGTATCAAGTGAATTTATTATAAGATCGATTTCTTTACAAAGCAGCCTTTAAATTCGTTTTGCTCTTAAATATGATTTTTATGACCTAAAACTAAAATTTTAAAAATACAAGGATGTTCAAAACTATTATTTTAGTTATTCTCTTTTTCATGCGACTCTCGAAAAAGATGCAAAAAATTTTTTGTTTTCATTGGATTATACTGAATTTTTTAAAACCGAGTTTCCATACATATTTTAAGTTCCAATACAAAGCCAATTTTTTAAAATTTGTTTTCCAGCGTTTGGTCATGATAGTTGCAATAATCGCTTGTTTTGTTTCTCTTTATTATAAGGCAGTCTTATGAACTAAATTTATATGTTTTATAGTTCACTGGGGTATCAAGTGAATTTATTATAAGATCGATTGTTTTACAAAGCACAGGTAAATAGTAGCAGCCTTTAAATTCGTTTTGCTATTAAATATGATTTTTATGACCTGAAACTAAAATTTTAAAAATACAAGGATGTTCAAAACGATTATTTTAGTTATTCTCTTTTTCATGCGACTCTCGAAAGAGATGCAAAAAATTTTTGTTTTCATTGGATTATACTGAATTTTTTAAAACCTAGTGTCCATATATATTTTAAATTCCAATACAAATCCAATTTTTTAAAATTTGATTTCCACCATTTGGTCATGAATAATTGCAATAATCGCTTGTTTCATTTCTCTTTATTATGTGGCATTTATATCAAATGCATTAAAAATGTAATAAATTCTATTGGGATACCAAGTGATTTGGATATAAAATCGATTATTTAACAAAGGACGCCTAAATAGTAGCAGCCTTTAAATTCGTTTTGCTATTAAATTTAATGTTTATGAACTAAAACTAAAATTTTAAAAATACAAGGATGTTGAAAACGATTATTTTCGCTATTCT
The DNA here is from genome assembly GCA_963971155.1 of Anthrax anthrax. Taxonomy (NCBI): domain Eukaryota; kingdom Metazoa; phylum Arthropoda; class Insecta; order Diptera; family Bombyliidae; genus Anthrax; species Anthrax anthrax. The sequence continues at coordinate 15,706,009 of OZ020120.1, forward strand.
GTTATTCATGTGACTCTCGAAAAAGATGAAAAAAATTTTTTGTTTTCATTGGATTATACTGAATTTTTTAAAACCGAGTTTCCATACATATTTTAAGTTCCAATACAAAGCCAATTTTTTAAAATTTGTTTTCATTCTTTTGGGCATGATAGTTGCAATAATCGCTTGTTTCATTTCTCTTTATTATGTGGCATTTATATCAAATGCATTAAAAATGTAATAAATTCTATTGGGATACCAAGTGATTTGGATATAAAATCGATTATTTAACAAAGGACGCCTAAATAGTAGCAGCCTTTAAATTCGTTTTGCTATTAAATTTAATGTTTATGAACTAAAACTAAAATTTTAAAAATACAAGGATGTTGAAAACGATTATTTTCGCTATTCTGTTATTCATGCGACTCTCGAAAAAGATGCAAAAAATTTTTTGTTTTCATTGGATTATACTGAATTTTTTAAAACCGACTTTCCATACATATTTTAAATTCCAATACAAAGCCAATTTTTTAAAATTTGTTTTCCAGCGTTTGGTCATGATAGTTGCAATAATCGCTTGTTTTGTTTCTCTTTATTATATGGCAGTCTTATGAACTAAATTTATATGTTTTATAGTTCACTGGGGTATCAAGTGAATTTATTATAAGATCGATTGTTTTACAAAGCACAGGTAAATAGTAGCAGCCTTTAAATTCGTTTTGCTCTTAAATATGATTTTTATGACCTAAAACTAAAATTTTAAAAATACAAGGATGTTCAAAACGATTATTTTAGTTATTCTCTTTTTCATGCGACTCTCGAAAAAGATGAAAAAAATTTTTTGTTTTTATTGGATTATACTGAATTTTTTAAAACCGAGTTTCCATACATATTTTAAGTTCCAATACAAAGCCAATTTTTTAAAATTTGTTTTCCAGCGTTTGGTCATGATAGTTGCAATAATCGCTTGTTTTGTTTCTCTTTATTATATGGCAGTCTTATGAACTAAATTTATATGTTTTATAGTTCACTGGGGTATCAAGTGAATTTATTATAAGATCGATTGTTTTACAAAGCACAGGTAAATAGTAGCGGCCTTTAAATTCGTTTTGCTCTTAAATATGATTTTTATGACCTAAAACTAAAATTTTAAAAATACAAGGATGTTCAAAACGATTATTTTAGTTATTCTCTTTTTCATGCGACTCTCGAAAAAGATGCAAAAAATTTTTTGTTTTCATTGGATTATACTGAATTTTTTAAAACCGAGTTTCCATACATATTTTAAGTTCCAATACAAAGCCAATTTTTTAAAATTTGTTTTCCAGCGTTTGGTCATGATAGTTGCAATAATCGCTTGTTTCATTTCTCTTTATTATGTGGCATTTATATCAACTGCATTAAAAATGTTATAAATTTTATTGGGATACCAAGTGATTTGTATATAAAATCGATTATTTTACAAAGCAAGCCTAAATAGTAGCAGCCTTTAAATTCGTTTTGCTATTAAATTTAATGTTTATGAACTAAAATTAAAATTTTAAAAATACAAGGATGTTGAAAACGATTATTTTCGCTATTCTGTTATTCATGTGACTCTCGAAAAAGATGAAAAAAATTTTTTGTTTTCATTGGATTATACTGAATTTTTTAAAACCGAGTTTCCATACATATTTTAAGTTCCAATACAAAGCCAATTTTTTAAAATTTGTTTTCCAGCGTTTGGTCATGATAGTTGCAATAATCGCTTGTTTTGTTTCTCTTTATTATATGGCAGTCTTATGAACTAAATTTATATGTTTTATAGTTCACTGGGGTATCAAGTGAATTTATTATAAGATCGATTGTTTTACAAAGCACAGGTAAATAAAAGCAGCCTTTAAATTCGATTTGCTCTTAAATATGATTTTTATGACCTAAAACTAAAATTTTAAAAATACAAGGATGTTCAAAACGATTATTTTCGCTATTCTGTTATTCATGCGACTCTCGAAAAAGATGCAAAAAATTTTTTGTTTTCATTGGATTATACTGAATTTTTTAAAACCGACTTTCCATACATATTTTAAATTCCAATACAAAGCCAATTTTTTAAAATTTGTTTTCCAGCGTTTGGTCATGATAGTTGCAATAATCGCTTGTTTTGTTTCTCTTTATTATATGGCAGTCTTATGAACTAAATTTATATGTTTTATAGTTCACTGGGGTATCAAGTGAATTTATTATAAGATCGATTGTTTTACAAAGCACAGGTAAATAGTAGCAGCCTTTAAATTCGGTTTGCTCTTAAATATGATTTTTATGACCTAAAACTAAAATTTTAAAAATACAAGGATGTTCAAAACGATTATTTTAGTTATTCTCTTTTTCATGCGACTCTCGAAAAAGATGAAAAAAATTTTTTGTTTTTATTGGATTATACTGAATTTTTTAAAACCGAGTTTCCATACATATTTTAAGTTCCAATACAAAGCCAATTTTTTAAAATTTGTTTTCCAGCGTTTGGTCATGATAGTTGCAATAATCGCTTGTTTCATTTCTCTTTATTATGTGGCATTTATATCAACTGCATTAAAAATGTTATAAATTTTATTGGGATACCAAGTGATTTGTATATAAAATCGATTATTTTACAAAGCAAGCCTAAATAGTAGCAGCCTTTAAATTCGTTTTACTATTAAATTTAAAGTTTATGAACTAAAACTAAAATTTTAAAAATACAAGGATGTTCAAAACGATTATTTTAGTTATTCTCTTTTTCATGCGACTCTCGAAATAAATGAAAAAAATTTTTTGCTTTCATTGGATTATACTGAATTTTTTAAAACCGAGTTTCCATACATATTTTAAGTTCCAATACAAAGCCAATTTTTTAAAATTTGTTTTCCAGCGTTTGGTCATGATAGTTGCAATAATCGCTTGTTTTGTTTCTCTTTATTATATGGCAGTCTTATGAACTAAATTTATATGTTTTATAGTTCACTGGGGTATCAAGTGAATTTGATATAAGATCGATTGTTTTACAAAGCACACGTAAATAGTAGCGGCCTTTAAATTCGTTTTGCTCTTAAATATGATTTTTATGACCTAAAACTAAAATTTTAAAAATACAAGGATGTTCAAAACGATTATTTTAGTTATTCTCTTTTTCATGCGACTCTCGAAAAAGATGCAAAAAATTTTTTGTTTTCATTGGATTATACTGAATTTTTTAAAACCGAGTTTCCATACATATTTTAAGTTCCAATACAAAGCCAATTTTTTAAAATTTGTTTTCCAGCGTTTGGTCATGATAGTTGCAATAATCGCTTGTTTCATTTCTCTTTATTATGTGGCATTTATATCAACTGCATTAAAAATGTTATAAATTTTATTGGGATACCAAGTGATTTGTATATAAAATCGATTATTTTACAAAGCAAGCCTAAATAGTAGCAGCCTTTAAATTCGTTTTACTATTAAATTTAAAGTTTATGAACTAAAACTAAAATTTTAAAAATACAAGGATGTTCAAAACGATTATTTTAGATATTCTCTTTTTCATGCGACTCTCGAAATAAATGAAAAAAATTTTTTGTTTTCATTGGATTATACTGAATTTTTTAAAACCGAGTTTCCATACATATTTTAAGTTCCAATACAAAGCCAATTTTTTAAAATTTGTTTTCCAGCGTTTGGTCATGATAGTTGCAATAACGCTTGTTTTGTTTCTCTTTATTATATGGCAGTCTTATGAACTAAATTTATATGTTTTATAGTTCACTGGGGTATCAAGTGAATTTGATATAAGATCGATTGTTTTACAAAGCACACGTAAATAGTAGCGGCCTTTCAATTCGTTTTGCTCTTAAATATGATTTTTATGACCTAAAACTAAAATTTTAAAAATACAAGGATGTTCAAAACGATTATTTTAGATATTCTCTTTTTCATGCGACTCTCGAAATAAATGAAAAAAATTTTTTGTTTTCATTGGATTATACTGAATTTTTTAAAACCGAGTTTCCATACATATTTTAAGTTCCAATACAAAGCCAATTTTTTAAAATTTGTTTTCCAGCGTTTGGTCATGATAGTTGCAGTAATCGCTTGTTTTGTTTCTCTTTATTATATGGCAGTCTTATGAACTAAATTTATATGTTTTATAGTTCACTGGGGTATCAAGTGAATTTGATATAAGATCGATTGTTTTACAAAGCACACGTAAATAGTAGCAGCCTTTAAATTCGTTTTGCTATTAAATATGATTTTTATGACCTGAAACTAAAATTTTAAAAATACAAGGATGTTCAAAACGATTATTTTAGTTATTCTCCTTTTCATGCGACTCTCGAAAGAGATGCAAAAAATTTTTGTTTTCATTGGATTATACTGAATTTTTTAAAACCTAGTGTCCATATATATTTTAAATTCCAATACAAATCCAATTTTTTAAAATTTGATTTCCACCATTTGGTCATGAATAATTGCAATAATCGCTTGTTTCATTTCTCTTTATTATGTGGCATTTATATCAACTGCATTAAAAATGTTATAAATTTTATTGGGATACCAAGTGATTTGTATATAAAATCGATTATTTTACAAAGCAAGCCTAAATAGTAGCAGCCTTTAAATTCGTTTTACTATTAAATTTAAAGTTTATGAACTAAAACTAAAATTTTAAAAATACAAGGATGTTCAAAACGATTATTTTAGTTATTCTCTTTTTCATGCGACTCTCGAAATAAATGAAAAAAATTTTTTGTTTTCATTGGATTATACTGAATTTTTTAAAACCGACTTTCCATACATATTTTAAGTTCCAATACAAAGCCAATTTTTTAAAATTTGTTTTCCAGCGTTTGGTCATGATAGTTGCAATAATCGCTTGTTTTGTTTCTCTTTATTATATGGCAGTCTTATGAACTAAATTTATATGTTTTATAGTTCACTGGGGTATCAAGTGAATTTATTATAAGATCGATTTCTTTACAAAGCAGCCTTTAAATTCGTTTTGCTCTTAAATATGATTTTTATGACCTGAAACTAAAATTTTAAAAATACAAGGATGTTCAAAACGATTATTTTAGTTATTCTCTTTTTCATGCGACTCTCGAAAGAGATGCAAAAAATTTTTGTTTTCATTGGATTATACTGAATTTTTTAAAACCTAGTGTCCATATATATTTTAAATTCCAATACAAATCCAATTTTTTAAAATTTGATTTCCACCATTTGGTCATGAATAATTGCAATAATCGCTTGTTTCATTTCTCTTTATTATGTGGCATTTATATCAAATGCATTAAAAATGTAATAAATTCTATTGGGATACCAAGTGATTTGGATATAAAATCGATTATTTAACAAAGGACGCCTAAATAGTAGCAGCCTTTAAATTCGTTTTGCTATTAAATTTAATGTTTATGAACTAAAACTAAAATTTTAAAAATACAAGGATGTTGAAAACGATTATTTTCGCTATTCTGTTATTCATGTGACTCTCGAAAAAGATGAAAAAAATTTTTTGTTTTCATTGGATTATACTGAATTTTTTAAAACCGAGTTTCCATACATATTTTAAGTTCCAATACAAAGCCAATTTTTTAAAATTTGTTTTCATTCTTTTGGGCATGATAGTTGCAATAATCGCTTGTTTCATTTCTCTTTATTATGTGGCATTTATATCAACTGCATTACAAATGTTATAAATTGTATTGGGATACCAAGTGATTCGTATATAAAATCGATTATTTTACAAAGCACGCCTAAATAGTAGCAGCCTTTAAATTCGTTTTATTATTAAATTTAATGTTTATGAACGAAAACTAAAATTTTAAAAATACAAGGATGTTGAAAACGATTATTTTCGCTATTCTGTTATTCATGCGACTCTCGAAAAAGATGCAAAAAATTTTTTGTTTTCATTGGATTATACTGAATTTTTTAAAACCGACTTTCCATACATATTTTAAATTCCAATACAAAGCCAATTTTTTAAAATTTGTTTTCCAGCGTTTGGTCATGATAGTTGCAATAATCGCTTGTTTTGTTTCTCTTTATTATATGGCAGTCTTATGAACTAAATTTATATGTTTTATAGTTCACTGGGGTATCAAGTGAATTTATTATAAGATCGATTGTTTTACAAAGCACAGGTAAATAGTAGCAGCCTTTAAATTCGTTTTGCTCTTAAATATGATTTTTATGACCTAAAACTAAAATTTTAAAAATACAAGGATGTTCAAAACGATTATTTTAGTTATTCTCTTTTTCATGCGACTCGCGAAAAAGATGAAAAAAATTTTTTGTTTTCATTGGATTATACTGAATTTTTTAAAACCGAGTTTCCATACATATTTTAAGTTCCAATACAAAGCCAATTTTTTAAAATTTGTTTTCCAGCGTTTGGTCATGATAGTTGCAATAATCGCTTGTTTTGTTTCTCTTTATTATATGGCAGTCTTATGAACTAAATTTATATGTTTTATAGTTCACTGGGGTATCAAGTGAATTTATTATAAGATCGATTGTTTTACAAAGCACAGGTAAATAGTAGCAGCCTTTAAATTCGTTTTGCTCTTAAATATGATTTTTATGACCTAAAACTAAAATTTTAAAAATACAAGGATGTTCAAAACGATTATTTTAGTTATTCTCTTTTTCATGCGACTCTCGAAAAAGATGCAAAAAATTTTTGTTTTCATTGGATTATACTGAATTTTTTAAAACCTAGTGTCCATATATATTTTAAATTCCAATACAAAGCCAATTTTTTAAAATTTGTTTTCCAGCGTTTGGTCATGATAGTTGCAATAATCGCTTGTTTTGTTTCTCTTTATTATATGGCAGTCTTATGAACTAAATTTATATGTTTTATAGTTCACTGGGGTATCAAGTGAATTTATTATAAGATCGATTGTTTTACAAAGCACAGGTAAATAAAAGCAGCCTTTAAATTCGTTTTGCTCTTAAATATGATTTTTATGACCTAAAACTAAAATTTTAAAAATACAAGGATGTTCAAAACGATTATTTTAGTTATTCTCTTTTTCATGCGACTCTCGAAAAAGATGCAAAAAATTTTTTGTTTTCATTGGATTATACTGAATTTTTTAAAACCGACTTTCCATACATATTTTAAATTCCAATACAAAGCCAATTTTTTAAAATTTGTTTTCCAGCGTTTGGTCATGATAGTTGCAATAATCGCTTGTTTTGTTTCTCTTTATTATATGGCAGTCTTATGAACTAAATTTATATGTTTTATAGTTCACTGGGGTATCAAGTGAATTTATTATAAGATCGATTGTTTTACAAAGCACAGGTAAATAGTAGCAGCCTTTAAATTCGTTTTGCTCTTAAATATGATTTTTATGACCTAAAACTAAAATTTTAAAAATACAAGGATGTTCAAAACGATTATTTTAGTTATTCTCTTTTTCATGCGACTCTCGAAAAAGATGAAAAAAATTTTTTGTTTTCATTGGATTATACTGAATTTTTTAAAACCGAGTTTCCATACATATTTTAAGTTCCAATACAAAGCCAATTTTTTAAAATTTGTTTTCCAGCGTTTGGTCATGATAGTTGCAATAATCGCTTGTTTTGTTTCTCTTTATTATATGGCAGTCTTATGAACTAAATTTATATGTTTTATAGTTCACTGGGGTATCAAGTGAATTTATTATAAGATCGATTGTTTTACAAAGCACAGGTAAATAGTAGCAGCCTTTAAATTCGTTTTGCTCTTAAATATGATTTTTATGACCTAAAACTAAAATTTTAAAAATACAAGGATGTTCAAAACGATTATTTTAGTTATTCTCTTTTTCATGCGACTCTCGAAAAAGATGAAAAAAATTTTTTGTTTTCATTGGATTATACTGAATTTTTTAAAACCGACTTTCCATACATATTTTAAATTCCAATACAAAGCCAATTTTTTAAAATTTGTTTTCCAGCGTTTGGTCATGATAGTTGCAATAATCGCTTGTTTTGTTTCTCTTTATTATATGGCAGTCTTATGAACTAAATTTATATGTTTTATAGTTCACTGGGGTATCAAGTGAATTTATTATAAGATCGATTGTTTTACAAAGCACAGGTAAATAGTAGCAGCCTTTAAATTCGTTTTGCTCTTAAATATGATTTTTATGACCTAAAACTAAAATTTTAAAAATACAAGGATGTTCAAAACGATTATTTTAGTTATTCTCTTTTTCATGCGACTCTCGAAAAAGATGAAAAAAATTTTTTGTTTTCATTGGATTATACTGAATTTTTTAAAACCGAGTTTCCATACATATTTTAAGTTCCAATACAAAGCCAATTTTTTAAAATTTGTTTTCCAGCGTTTGGTCATGATAGTTGCAATAATCGCTTGTTTTGTTTCTCTTTATTATATGGCAGTCTTATGAACTAAATTTATATGTTTTATAGTTCACTGGGGTATCAAGTGAATTTATTATAAGATCGATTGTTTTACAAAGCACGCCTAAATAGTAGCAGCCTTTAAATTCGTTTTACTATTAAATATAATGTTTATGAACTAAAACTAAAATTTTAAAAATACAAGGATGTTGAAAACGATTATTTTCGCTATTCTGTTATTCATGCGACTCTCGAAAAAGATGAAAAAAAATTTTTGTTTTCATTGGATTATACTGAATTTTTTAAAACCGAGTTTCCATACATATTTTAAGTTCCAATACAAAGCCAATTTTTTAAAATTTGTTTTCCAGCGTTTGGTCATAATAGTTGCAATAATCGCTTGTTTCATTTCTCTTTATTATGTGGCATTTATATCAAATGCATTAAAAATATTATAAATTCTATTGGGATACCAAGTGATTTGTATATAAAATCGATTATTTTACAAAGCAAGCCTAAATAGTAGCAGCCTTTAAATTCGTTTTACTATTAAATTTAAAGTTTATGAACTAAAACTAAAATTTTAAAAATACAAGGATGTTCAAAACGATTATTTTAGTTATTCTCTTTTTCATGCGACTCTCGAAATAAATGAAAAAAATTTTTTGTTTTCATTGGATTATACTGAATTTTTTAAAACCGAGTTTCCATACATATTTTAAGTTCCAATACAAAGCCAATTTTTTAAAATTTGTTTTCCAGCGTTTGGTCATGATAGTTGCAATAATCGCTTGTTTTGTTTCTTTTTATTATATGGCAGTCTTATGAACTAAATTTATATGTTTTATAGTTCACTGGGGTATCAAGTGAATTTGATATAAGATCGATTGTTTTACAAAGCACACGTAAATAGTAGCAGCCTTTAAATTCGTTTTGCTATTAAATATGACTTTTATGACCTGAAACTAAAATTTTAAAAATACAAGGATGTTCAAAACGATTATTTTAGTCATTCTCTTTTTCATGCGACTCTCGAAAAAGATGCAAAAAATTTTTGTTTTCATTGGATTATACTGAATTTTTTAAAACCTAGTGTCCATATATATTTTAAATTCCAATACAAATCCAATTTTTTAAAATTTGTTTTCCAGCGTTTGGTCATGAATAATTGCAATAATCGCTTGTTTCATTTCTCTTTATTATGTGGCATTTATATCAAATGCATTAAAAATGTTATAAATTCTATTGGGATACCAAGTGATTTGGATATATGTAAAATCGATTATTTAACAAAGGACGCCTAAATAGTAGCAGCCTTTAAATTCGTTTTGCTATTAAATTTAATGTTTATGAACTAAAACTAAAATTTTAAAAATACAAGGATGTTGAAAACGATTATTTTCGCTATTCTCTTTTTCATGCGACTCTCGAAAAAGATGCAAAAAATTTTTTGTTTTCATTGGATTATACTGAATTTTTTAAAACCGAGTTTCCATACATATTTTAAGTTCCAATACAGAGCCAATTTTTTAAAATTTGTTTTCCAGCGTTTGGTCATGATAGTTGCAATAATCGCTTGTTTCATTTCTCTTTATTATGTGGCATTTATATCAACTGCATTAAAAATGTTATAAATTTTATTGGGATACCAAGTGATTTGTATATAAAATCGATTATTTTACAAAGCAAGCCTAAATAGTAGCAGCCTTTAAATTCGTTTTACTATTAAATTTAAAGTTTATGAACTAAAACTAAAATTTTAAAAATACAAGGATGTTCAAAACGATTATTTTAGATATTCTCTTTTTCATGCGACTCTCGAAATAAATGAAAAAAATTTTTTGTTTTCATTGGAATATACTGAATTTTTTAAAACCGACTTTCCATACATATTTTAAGTTCCAATACAAAGCCAATTTTTTAAAATTTGTTTTCCAGCGTTTGGTCATGATAGTTGCAATAATCGCTTGTTTCGTTTCTCTTTATTATATGGCAGTCTTATGAACTAAATTTATATGTTTTATAGTTCACTGGGGTATCAAGTGAATTTGATATAAGATCGATTGTTTTACAAAGGACGCCTAAATAGTAGCAGCCTTTAAATTCGTTTTGCTATTAAATTTAATGTTTATGAACTAAAACTAAAATTTTAAAAATACAAGGATGTTGAAAACGATTATTTTCGCTATTCTGTTATTCATGCGACTCTCGAGAAAGATGAAAAAAATTTTTTGTTTTCATTGGATTATACTGAATTTTTTAAAACCTAGTGTCCATATATATTTTAAATTCCAATACAAATCCAATTTTTTAAAATTTGATTTCCATCATTTGGTCATGAATAATTGCAATAATCGCTTGTTTCATTTCTCTTTATTAAGTGGCATTTATATCAAATGCATTAAAAATGTTATAAATTCTATTGGGATACCAAGTGATTTGGATATAAAATCGATTATTTAACAAAGGACGCCTAAATAGTAGCAGCCTTTAAATTCGTTTTGCTATTAAATTTAATGTTTATGAACTAAAACTAAAATTTTAAAAATACAAGGATGTTGAAAACGATTATTTTCGCTATTCTGTTATTCATGCGACTCTCGAGAAAGATGAAAAAAATTTTTTGTTTTCATTGGATTATACTGAATTTTTTAAAACCTAGTGTCCATATATATTTTAAATTCCAATACAAATCCAATTTTTTAAAATTTGATTTCCATCATTTGGTCATGAATAATTGCAATAACCGCTTGTTTCATTTCTCTTTATTATGTGGCATTTATATCAACTGCATTAAAAATGTAATAAATTCTATTGGGATACCAAGTGATTTGGATATAAAATCGATTATTTAACAAAGGACGCCTAAATAGTAGCAGCCTTTAAATTCGTTTTGCTATTAAATTTAATGTTTATGAACTAAAACTAAAATTTTAAAAATACAAGGATGTTGAAAACGATTATTTTCGCTATTCTGTTATTCATGCGACTCTCGAAAAAGATGCAAAAAATTTTTTGTTTTCATTGGATTATACTGAATTTTTTAAAACCGAGTTTCCATACATATTTTAAGTTCCAATACAAAGCCAATTTTTTAAAATTTGTTTTCATTCTTTTGGTCATGATAGTTGCAATAATCGCTTTTTTCATTTTTCTTTATTATGTGGCATTTGTATCAACTGCATTACAAATGTTATAAATTGTATTGGGATACCAAGTGATTCGTATATAAAATCGATTATTTTACAAAGCACGCCTAAATAGTAGCAGCCTTTAAATTCGTTTTACTATTAAATTTAATGTTTATGAACTACAACTAAAATTTTAAAAATACAAGGATGTTGAAAACGATTATTTTCGCTATTCTGTTATTCATGCGACTCTCGAAAAAGATGAAAAAAATTTTTTGTTTTCATTGGATTATACTGAATTTTTTAAAACCGAGTTTCCATACATATTTTAAATTCCAATACAAAGCCAATTTTTTAAAATTTGTTTTCCAGCGTTTGGTCATGATAGTTGCAATAATCGCTTGTTTTGTTTCTCTTTATTATATGGCAGTCTTATGAACTAAATTTATATGTTTTATAGTTCACTGGGGTATCAAGTGTATTTATTATAAGATCGATTGTTTTACAAAGCACAGGTAAATAGTAGCAGCCTTTAAATTCGTTTTGCTATTAAATATGATTTTTATGACCTGAAACTAAAATTTTAAAAATACAAGGATGTTCAAAACGATTATTTTAGTTATTCTCTTTTTCATGCGACTCTCGAAAAAGATGCAAAAAATTTTTGTTTTCATTGGATTATACTGAATTTTTAAAAACCTAGTGTCCATATATATTTTAAATTCCAATACAAATCCAATTTTTTAAAATACATTTCCATCATTTGGTCATGAATAATTGCAATAATCGCTTGTTTCATTTCTCTTTATTATGTGGCATTTATATCAAATGCATTAAAAATGTTATAAATTCTATTGGGATACCAAGTGTTTTGGATATAAAATCGATTATTTAACAAAGGACGACTAAATAGTAGCAGCCTTTAAATTCGTTTTGCTATTAAATTTAATGTTTATGAACTAAAACTAAAATTTTAAAAATACAAGGATGTTGAAAACGATTATTTTCGCTATTCTGTTATTCATGCGACTCTCGAAAAAGATGAAAAAAATTTTTTGTTTTCATTGGATTATACTGAATTTTTTAAAACCGAGTTTCCATACATATTTTAAGTTCCAATACAAAGCCAATTTTTTAAAATTTGTTTTCCAGCGTTTGGTCATGATAGTTGCAATAATCGCTTGTTTCATTTCTCTTTATTATGTGGCTTTATATCAACTGCATTAAAAATGTTATAAATTGTATTGGGATACCAAGTGATTCGTATATAAAATCGATTATTTTACAAAGCACGCCTAAATAGTTGCAGCCTTTAAATTCGTTTTGCTATTAAATTTAATGTTTATGAACTAAAACTAAAATTTTAAAAATACAAGGATGTTGAAAACGATTATTTTCGCTATTCTGTTATTCATGCGACTCTCGAGAAAGATGAAAAAAATTTTTTGTTTTCATTGGATTATACTGAATTTTTTAAAACCTAGTGTCCATATATATTTTAAATTCCAATACAAATCCAATTTTTTAAAATTTGATTTCCATCATTTGGTCATGAATAATTGCAATAATCGCTTGTTTCATTTCTCTTTATTAAGTGGCATTTATATCAAATGCATTAAAAATGTTATAAATTCTATTGGGATACCAAGTGATTTGTATATAAAATCGATTATTTAACAAAGGACGCCTAAATAGTAGCAGCCTTTAAATTCGTTTTGCTATTAAATTTAATGTTTATGAACTAAAACTAAAATTTTAAAAATACAAGGATGTTGAAAACGATTATTTTCGCTATTCTGTTATTCATGCGACTCTCGAGAAAGATGAAAAAAATTTTTTGTTTTCATTGGATTATACTGAATTTTTTAAAACCTAGTGTCCATATATATTTTAAATTCCAATACAAATCCAATTTTTTAAAATTTGATTTCCATCATTTGGTCATGAATAATTGCAATAATCGCTTGTTTCATTTCTCTTTATTAAGTGGCATTTATATCAAATGCATTAAAAATGTTATAAATTCTATTGGGATACCAAGTGATTTGTATATAAAATCGATTATTTAACAAAGGACGCCTAAATAGTAGCAGCCTTTAAATTCGTTTTACTATTAAATTTAAAGTTTATGAACTAAAACTAAAATTTTAAAAATACAAGGATGTTCAAAACGATTATTTTCGTTATTCTGTTATTCATGCGACTCTCGAAAAAGATGCAAAAAAATTTTTCTTTTCATTGGATTATAATCAATTTTTTAAAAGCTAGTTTCCATACATATTTTAGGTTCCAATACAAAGCCAATTTTTTAAAATTTGTTTTCCAGCGTTTGGTCATGATAGTTGCAATAATCGCTTGTTTTGTTTCTCTTTATTATATGGCAGTCTTATGAACTAAATTTATATGTTTTATAGTTCACTGGGGTATCAAGTGAATTTATTATAAGATCGATTGTTTTACAAAGCACACGTAAATAGTAGCAGCCTTTAAATTCGTTTTGCTCTTAAATATGATTTTTATGACCTAAAACTAAAATTTTAAAAATACAAGGATGTTCAAAACGATTATTTTAGTTATTCTCTTTTTCATGCGACTCTCGAAAAAGATGCAAAAAATTTTTTGTTTTCATTGGATTATACTGAATTTTTTAAAACCGAGTTTCCATACATATTTTAAGTTCCAATACAAAGCCAATTTTTTAAAATTTGTTTTCCAGCGTGTGGTCATGAATAATTGCAATAATCGCTTGTTTCATTTCTCTTTATTATGTGGCATTTATATCAAATGCATTAAAAATGTAATAAATTCTATTGGGATACCAAGTGATTTGGATATAAAATCGATTATTTAACAAAGGACGCCTAAAAAGTAGCAGCCTTTAAATTCGTTTTGCTATTAAATTTAATGTTTATGAACTAAAACTAAAATTTTAAAAATACAAGGATGTTGAAAACGATTATTTTCGCTATTCTGTTATTCATGCGACTCTCGAGAAAGATGAAAAAAATTTTTTGTTTTCATTGGATTATACTGAATTTTTTAAAACCTAGTGTCCATATATATTTTAAATTCCAATACAAATCCAATTTTTTAAAATTTGATTTCCATCATTTGGTCATGAATAATTGCAATAATCGCTTGTTTCATTTCTCTTTATTAAGTGGCATTTATATCAAATGCATTAAAAATGTTATAAATTCTATTGGGATACCAAGTGATTTGTATATAAAATCGATTATTTAACAAAGGACGCCTAAATAGTAGCAGCCTTTAAATTCGTTTTGCTATTAAATTTAATGTTTATGAACTAAAACTAAAATTTTAAAAATACAAGGATGTTGAAAACGATTATTTTCGCTATTCTGTTATTCATGCGACTCTCGAGAAAGATGAAAAAAATTTTTTGTTTTCATTGGATTATACTGAATTTTTTAAAACCTAGTGTCCATATATATTTTAAATTCCAATACAAATCCAATTTTTTAAAATTTGATTTCCATCATTTGGTCATGAATAATTGCAATAATCGCTTGTTTCATTTCTCTTTATTATGTGGCATTTATATCAACTGCATTAAAAATGTAATAAATTCTATTGGGATACCAAGTGATTTGGATATAAAATCGATTATTTAACAAAGGACGCCTAAATAGTAGCAGCCTTTAAATTCGTTTTGCTATTAAATTTAATGTTTATGAACTAAAACTAAAATTTTAAAAATACAAGGATGTCGAAAACGATTATTTTCGCTATTCTGTTATTCATGCGACTCTCGAAAAAGATGAAAAAAATTTTTTGTTTTCATTGGATTATACTGAATTTTTTAAAACCGAGTTTCCATACATATTTTAAGTTCCAATACAAAGCCAATTTTTTAAAATTTGTTTTCATTCTTTTGGTCATGATAGTTGCAATAATCGCTTTTTTCATTTTTCTTTATTATGTGGCATTTGTATCAACTGCATTACAAATGTTATAAATTGTATTGGGATACCAAGTGATTCGTATATAAAATCGATTATTTTACAAAGCACGCCTAAATAGTAGCAGCCTTTAAATTCGTTTTACTATTAAATTTAATGTTTATGAACTACAACTAAAATTTTAAAAATACAAGGATGTTGAAAACGATTATTTTCGCTATTCTGTTATTCATGCGACTCTCGAAAAAGATGAAAAAAATTTTTTGTTTTCATTGGATTATACTGAATTTTTTAAAACCGAGTTTCCATACATATTTTAAATTCCAATACAAAGCCAATTTTTTAAAATTTGTTTTCCAGCGTTTGGTCATGATAGTTGCAATAATCGCTTGTTTTGTTTCTCTTTATTATATGGCAGTCTTATGAACTAAATTTATATGTTTTATAGTTCACTGGGGTATCAAGTGTATTTATTATAAGATCGATTGTTTTACAAAGCACAGGTAAATAGTAGCAGCCATTAAATTCGTTTTGCTATTAAATATGATTTTTATGACCTGAAACTAAAATTTTAAAAATACAAGGATGTTCAAAACGATTATTTTAGTTATTCTCTTTTTCATGCGACTCTCGAAAAAGATGCAAAAAATTTTTGTTTTCATTGGATTATACTGAATTTTTTAAAACCTAGTGTCCATATATATTTTAAATTCCAATACAAATCCAATTTTTTAAAATACATTTCCATCATTTGGTCATGAATAATTGCAATAATCGCTTGTTTCATTTCTCTTTATTATGTGGCATTTATATCAAATGCATTAAAAATGTTATAAATTCTATTGGGATACCAAGTGTTTTGGATATAAAATCGATTATTTAACAAAGGACGACTAAATAGTAGCAGCCTTTAAATTCGTTTTGCTATTAAATTTAATGTTTATGAACTAGAACTAAAATTTTAAAAATACAAGGATGTTGAAAACGATTATTTTCGCTATTCTGTTATTCATGCGACTCTCGAAAAAGATGAAAAAAATTTTTTGTTTTCATTGGATTATACTGAATTTTTTAAAACCGAGTTTCCATACATATTTTAAGTTCCAATACGCCAATTTTTTAAAATTTGTTTTCCAGCGTTTGGTCATGATAGTTGCAATAATCGCTTGTTTTGTTTCTCTTTATTATATGGCAGTCTTATGAACTAAATTTATATGTTTTATAGTTCACTGGGGTATCAAGTGAATTTATTATAAGATCGATTGTTTTACAAAGCACACGTAAATAGTAGCAGCCTTTAAATTCGTTTTGCTCTTAAATATGATTTTTATGACCTAAAACTAAAATTTTAAAAATACAAGGATGTTCAAAACGATTATTTTAGTTATTCTCTTTTTCATGCGACTCTCGAAAAAGATGCAAAAAATTTTTTGTTTTCATTGGATTATACTGAATTTTTTAAAACCGAGTTTCCATACATATTTTAAGTTCCAATACAAAGCCAATTTTTTAAAATTTGTTTTCCAGCGTTTGGTCATGATAGTTGCAATAATCGCTTGTTTTGTTTCTCTTTATTATATGGCAGTCTTATGAACTAAATTTATATGTTTTATAGTTCACTGGGGTATCAAGTGAATTTATTATAAGATCGATTGTTTTACAAAGCACACGTAAATAGTAGCGGCCTTTAAATTCGTTTTGCTCTTAAATATGATTTTTATGACCTAAAACTAAAATTTTAAAAATACAAGGATGTTCAAAACGATTATTTTAGTTATTCTCTTTTTCATGCGACTCTCGAAACAGATGCAAAAAATTTTTTGTTTTCATTGGATTATACTGAATTTTTTAAAACCGAGTTTCCATACATATTTTAAGTTCCAATACAAAGCCAATTTTTTAAAATTTGTTTTCCAGCGTTTGGTCATGATAGTTGCAATAATCGCTTGTTTCATTTCTCTTTATTATGTGGCATTTATATCAACTGCATTAAAAATGTTATAAATTTTATTGGGATACCAAGTGATTTGTATATAAAATCGATTATTTTACAAAGCAAGCCTAAATAGTAGCAGCCTTTAAATTCGTTTTACTATTAAATTTAAAGTATATGAACTAAAACTAAAATTTTAAAAATACAAGGGTGTTCAAAACGATTATTTTCGCTATTCTGTTATTCATGCGACTCTCGAAAAAGATGAAAAAAATTTTTTGTTTTCATTGGATTATACTGAATTTTTTAAAACCGAGTTTCCATACATATTTTAAGTTCCAATACGCCAATTTTTTAAAATTTGTTTTCCAGCGTTTGGTCATGATAGTTGCAATAATCGCTTGTTTTGTTTCTCTTTATTATATGGCAGTCTTATGAACTAAATTTATATGTTTTATAGTTCACTGGGGTATCAAGTGAATTTATTATAAGATCGATTGTTTTACAAAGCACACGTAAATAGTAGCAGCCTTTAAATTCGTTTTGCTCTTAAATATGATTTTTATGACCTAAAACTAAAATTTTAAAAATACAAGGATGTTCAAAACGATTATTTTAGTTATTCTCTTTTTCATGCGACTCTCGAAAAAGATGCAAAAAATTTTTTGTTTTCATTGGATTATACTGAATTTTTTAAAACCGAGTTTCCATACATATTTTAAGTTCCAATACAAAGCCAATTTTTTAAAATTTGTTTTCCAGCGTTTGGTCATGATAGTTGCAATAATCGCTTGTTTTGTTTCTCTTTATTATATGGCAGTCTTATGAACTAAATTTATATGTTTTATAGTTCACTGGGGTATCAAGTGAATTTATTATAAGATCGATTGTTTTACAAAGCACACGTAAATAGTAGCAGCCTTTAAATTCGTTTTGCTCTTAAATATGATTTTTATGACCTAAAACTAAAATTTTAAAAATACAAGGATGTTCAAAACGATTATTTTAGTTATTCTCTTTTTCATGCGACTCTCGAAACAGATGCAAAAAATTTTTTGTTTTCATTGGATTATACTGAATTTTTTAAAACCGAGTTTCCATACATATTTTAAGTTCCAATACAAAGCCAATTTTTTAAAATTTGTTTTCCAGCGTTTGGTCATGAATAATTGCAATAATCGCTTGTTTCATTTCTCTTTATTATGTGGCATTTATATCAAATGCATTAAAAATGTTATAAATTTTATTGGGATACCAAGTGATTTGTATATAAAATCAATTATTTAACAAAGGACGACTAAATAGTAGGAGCCTTTAAATTCGTTTTGCTATTAAATTTAATGTTTATGAACTAAAACTGAAATTTTCAAAATACAAGGATGTTCAAAACGATTATTTTAGTTATTCTCTTTTTCATGCGACTCTCGAAAAAGATGCAAAAAATTTCTTGTTTTCATTGGATTATAATCAATTTTTTAAAAGCGAGTTTCCATACATATTTTAAGTTCCAATACAAAGCCAATTTTTTAAAATTTGTTTTCCAGCGTTTGGTCATGATAGTTGCAATAATCGCTTGTTTTGTTTCTCTTTATTATATGGCAGTCTTATGAACTAAATTTATATATTTTATAGTTCACTGGGGTATCAAGTGAATTTATTATAAGATCGATTGTTTTACAAAGCACACGTAAATAGTAGCAGCCTTTAAATTCGTTTTGCTCTTAAATATGATTTTTATGACCTAAAACTAAAATTTTAAAAATACAAGGATGTTCAAAACGATTATTTTAGTTATTCTCTTTTTCATGCGACTCTCGAAACAGATGCAAAAAATTTTTTGTTTTCATTGGATTATACTGAATTTTTTAAAACCGAGTTTCCATACATATTTTAAGTTCCAATACAAAGCCAATTTTTTAAAATTTGTTTTCCAGCGTTTGGTCATGATAGTTGCAATAATCGCTTGTTTCATTTCTCTTTATTATGTGGCATTTATATCAACTGCATTAAAAATGTTATAAATTTTATTGGGATACCAAGTGATTTGTATATAAAATCGATTATTTTACAAAGCAAGCCTAAATAGTAGCAGCCTTTAAATTCGTTTTACTATTAAATTTAAAGTATATGAACTAAAACTAAAATTTTAAAAATACAAGGGTGTTCAAAACGATTATTTTGGTTATTCTCTTTTTCATGCGACTCTCGAAATAAATGAAAAAAATTTTTTGTTTTCATTGGATTATACTGAATTTTTCAAAACCGAGTTTCCATACATATTTTAAGTTCCAATACAAAGCCAATTTTTTAAAATTTGTTTTCCAGCGTTTGGTCATGATAGTTGCAATAATCGCTTGTTTTGTTTCTCTTTATTATATGGCAGTCTTATGAACTAAATTTATATGTTTTATAGTTCACTGGGGTATCAAGTGAATTTGATATAAGATCGATTGTTTTACAAAGCACACGTAAATAGTAGCAGCCTTTAAATTCGTTTTGCTCTTAAATATGATTTTTATGACCTAAAACTAAAATTTTAAAAATACAAGGATGTTCAAAACGATTATTTTAGTTATTCTCTTTTTCATGCGACTCTCGAAAAAGATGCAAAAAATTTTTTGTTTTCATTGGATTATACTGAATTTTTTAAAACCGAGTTTCCATACATATTTTAAGTTCCAATACAAAGCCAATTTTTTAAAATTTGTTTTCCAGCGTTTGGTCATGATAGTTGCAATAATCGCTTGTTTCATTTCTCTTTATTATGTGGCATTTATATCAACTGCATTAAAAATGTTATAAATTTTATTGGGATACCAAGTGATTTGTATATAAAATCGATTATTTTACAAAGCAAGCCTAAATAGTAGCAGCCTTTAAATTCGTTTTACTATTAAATTTAAAGTATATGAACTAAAACTAAAATTTTAAAAATACAAGGATGTTCAAAACGATTATTTTGGTTATTCTCTTTTTCATGCGACTCTCGAAATAAATGAAAAAAATTTTTTGTTTTCATTGGATTATACTGAATTTTTTAAAACCGAGTTTCCATACATATTTTAAGTTCCAATACAAAGCCAATTTTTTAAAATTTGTTTTCCAGCGTTTGGTCATGATAGTTGCAATAATCGCTTGTTTCATTTCTCTTTATTATGTGGCATTTATATCACCTGCATTAAAAATGTTATAAATTTTATTGGGATACCAAGTGATTTGTATATAAAATCGATTATTTTACAAAGCAAGCCTAAATAGTTGCAGCCTTTAAATTCGTTTTACTATTAAATTTAAAGTTTATGAGCTAAAACTAAAATTTTAAAAATACAAGGATGTTCAAAACGATTATTTTAGTTATTCTCTTTTTCATGCGACTCTCGAAATAAATGAAAAAAATTTTTTGTTTTCATTGGATTATACTGAATTTTTTAAAACCGAGTTTCCATACATATTTTAAGTTCCAATACAAAGCCAATTTTTTAAAATTTGTTTTCCAGCGTTTGGTCATGATAGTTGCAATAATCGCTTGTTTTGTTTCTCTTTATTATATGGTAGTTTTATAAACTAAATTTATATGTTTTATAGTTCACTGGGGTATCAAGTGAATTTATTATAAGATCGATTGTTTTACAAAGCACACGTAAATAGTAGCGGCCTTTAAATTCGTTTTGCTCTTAAATATGATTTTTATGACCTAAAACTAAAATTTTAAAAATACAAGGATGTTCAAAACGATTATTTTAGTTATTCTCTTTTTCATGCGACTCTCGAAACAGATGCAAAAAATTTTTTGTTTTCATTGGATTATACTGAATTTTTTAAAACCGAGTTTCCATACATATTTTAAGTTCCAATACAAAGCCAATTTTTTAAAATTTGTTTTCCAGCGTTTGGTCATGATAGTTGCAATAATCGCTTGTTTCATTTCTCTTTATTATGTGGCATTTATATCAACTGCATTAAAAATGTTATAAATTTTATTGGGATACCAAGTGATTTGTATATAAAATCGATTATTTTACAAAGCAAGCCTAAATAGTAGCAGCCTTTAAATTCGTTTTACTATTAAATTTAAAGTATATGAACTAAAACTAAAATTTTAAAAATACAAGGATGTTCAAAACGATTATTTTGGTTATTCTCTTTTTCATGCGACTCTCGAAATAAATGAAAAAAATTTTTTGTTTTCATTGGATTATACTGAATTTTTCAAAACCGAGTTTCCATACATATTTTAAGTTCCAATACAAAGCCAATTTTTTAAAATTTGTTTTCCAGCGTTTGGTCATGATAGTTGCAATAATCGCTTGTTTTGTTTCTCTTTATTATATGGCAGTCTTATGAACTAAATTTATATGTTTTATAGTTCACTGGGGTATCAAGTGAATTTATTATAAGATCGATTGTTTTACAAAGCACACGTAAATAGTAGCAGCATTTAAATTCGTTTTGCTATTAAATATGATTTTTATGACCTGAAACTAAAATTTTAAAAATACGAGGATGTTCAAAACGATTATTTTAGTTATTCTCTTTTTCATGCGACTCTCGAAAAAGATGCAAAAAATTTTTGTTTTCATTGGATTATACTGAATTTTTTAAAACCTAGTGTCCATATATATTTTAAATTCCAATACAAATCCAATTTTTTAAAATTTGATTTCCATCAATTGGTCATGAATAATTGCAATAATCGCTTGTTTCATTTCTCTTTATTATGTGGCATTTATATCAAATGCATTAAAAATGTTATAAATTCTATTGGGTTACCAAGTGATTTGGATATAAAATCGATTATTTTACAAAGGACGCCTAAATAGTAGCAGCCTTTAAATTCGTTTTGCTATTAAATTTAATGTTTATGAACTAAAACTAAAATTTTAAAAATACAAGGATGTTGAAAACGATTATTTTCGCTATTCTGTTATTCATGCGACTCTCGAAAAAGATGAAAAAAATTTTTTGTTTTCATTGGATTATACTGAATTTTTTAAAACCGAGTTTCCATACATATTTTAAGTTCCAATACAAAGCCAATTTTTTAAAATTTGTTTTCCAGCGTTTGGTCATGATAGTTGCAATAATCGCTTGTTTCGTTTCTCTTTATTATGTGGCATTTATATCAACTGCATTACAAATGTTATAAATTGTATTGGGATACCAAGTGATTCGTATATAAAATCGATTATTTTACAAAGCACGCCTAAATAGTAGCAGCCTTTAAATTCGTTTTACTATTAAATTTAATGTTTATGAACTAAAACTAAAATTTTATAAATACAAGGATGTTGTAAACGATTATTTTCGCTATTCTGTTATTCATGCAACTCTCGAAAAAGATGAAAAAAATTTTTGTTTTCATTGGATTATACTGAATTTTTTAAAACCGAGTTTCCATACATATTTTAAGTTCCAATACAAAGCCAATTTTTTAAAATTTGTTTTCCAGCGTTTGGTCATGATAGTTGCAATAATCGCTTGTTTCATTTCTCTTTATTATGTGGCATTTATATCAAATGCATTAAAAATGTTATAAATTGTATTGGGATACCAAGTGATTCGTATATAAAATCGATTATTTTACAAAGCACGCCTAAATAGTAGCAGCCTTTAAATTCGTTTTACTATTAAATTTAATGTTTATGAACTAAAACTAAAATTTTAAAAATACAAGGATGTTGAAAACGATTATTTTCGCTATTCTGTTATTCATGCGACTCTCGAAAAAGATGAAAAAAATTTTTTGTTTTCATTGGATTATACTGAATTTTTTAAAACCGAGTTTCCATACATATTTTAAGTTCTAATACAAAGCCAATTTTTTAAAATTTGTTTTCCAGCGTTTGGTCATGATAGTTGCAATAATCGCTTGTTTCATTTCTCTTTATTATGTGGCATTTATATCAAATGCATTAAAAATGTTATAAATTGTATTGGGATACCAAGTGATTTGTATATAAAATCGATTATTTTACAAAGCACGCCTAAATAGTAGCAGCCTTTAAATTCGTTTTACTATTAAATTTAATGTTTATGAACTAAAACTAAAATTTTAAAAATACAAGGATGTTGAAAACGATTATTTTCGCTATTCTGTTATTCATGCGACTCTCGAAAAAGATGAAAAAAATTTTTTGTTTTCATTGGATTATACTGAATTTTTTAAAACCGAGTTTCCATACATATTTTAAGTTCTAATACAAAGCCAATTTTTTAAAATTTGTTTTCATGCTTTTGGTCATGATAGTTGCAATAATCGCTTGTTTTGTTTCTCTTTATTATATGGCAGTCTTATGAACTAAATTTATATGTTTTATAGTTCACTGGGGTATCAAGTGAATTTATTATAAGATCGATTGTTTTACAAAGCACAGGTAAATAGTAGCAGCCTTTAAATTCGTTCTGCTATTAAATATGATTTTTATGACCTGAAACTAAAATTTTAAAAATACAAGGATGTTCAAAACGATTATTTTAGTTATTCTCTTTTTCATGCGACTCTCGAAAGAGATGCAAAAAATTTTTGTTTTCATTGGATTATACTGAATTTTTTAAAACCTAGTGTCCATATATATTTTAAATTCCAATACAAATCCAATTTTTTAAAATTTGATTTCCATCAATTGGTCATGAATAATTGCAATAATCGCTTGTTTCATTTCTCTTTATTATGTGGCATTTATATCAAATGCATTAAAAATGTTATAAATTCTATTGGGTTACCAAGTGATTTGGATATAAAATCGATTATTTTACAAAGGACGCCTAAATAGTAGCAGCCTTTAAATTCGTTTTGCTATTAAATTTAATGTTTATGAACTAAAACTAAAATTTTAAAAATACAAGGATGTTGAAAACGATTATTTTCGCTATTCTGTTATTCATGCGACTCTCGAAAAAGATGAAAAAAATTTTTTGTTTTCATTGGATTATACTGAATTTTTTAAAACCGAGTTTCCATACATATTTTAAGTTCCAATACAAAGCCAATTTTTTAAAATTTGTTTTCCAGCGTTTGGTCATGATAGTTGCAATAATCGCTTGTTTCATTTCTCTTTATTATGTGGCATTTATATCAAATGCATTAAAAATGTTATAAATTCTATTGGGTTACCAAGTGATTTGGATATAAAATCGATTATTTTACAAAGGACGCCTAAATAGTAGCAGCCTTTATATTCGTTTTGCTATTAAATTTAATGTTTATGAACTAAAACTAAAATTTTAAAAATACAAGGATGTTGAAAACGATTATTTTCGCTATTCTGTTATTCATGCGACTCTCGAAAAAGATGAAAAAAATTTTTTGTTTTCATTGGATTATACTGAATTTTTTAAAACCGAGTTTCCATACATATTTTAAGTTCCAATACAAAGCCAATTTTTTAAAATTTGTTTTCCAGCGTTTGGTCATGATAGTTGCAATAATCGCTTGTTTCATTTCTCTTTATTATGTGGCATTTATATCAAATGCATTAAAAATGTTATAAATTGTATTGGGATACCAAGTGATTTGGATATATGTAAAATCGATTATTTAACAAAGGACGCCTAAATAGTAGCAGCCTTTAAATTCGTTTTGCTATTAAATTTAATGTTTATGAACTAAAACTAAAATTTTAAAAATACAAGGATGTTGAAAACGATTATTTTCGCTATTCTGTTATTCATGCGACTCTCGAAAAAGATGCAAAAAATTTTTTGTTTTCATTGGATTATACTGAATTTTTTAAAACCGAGTTTCCATACATATTTTAAGTTCCAATACAAAGCCAATTTTTTAAAATTTGTTTTCCAGCGTTTGGTCATGATAGTTGCAATAATCGCTTGTTTTGTTTCTCTTTATTATAAGGCAGTCTTATGAACTAAATTTATATGTTTTATAGTTCACTGGGGTATCAAGTGAATTTATTATAAGATCGATTGTTTTACAAAGCACAGGTAAATAGTAGCAGCCTTTAAATTCGTTTTGCTATTAAATATGATTTTTATGACCTGAAACTAAAATTTTAAAAATACAAGGATGTTCAAAACGATTATTTTAGTTATTCTCTTTTTCATGCGACTCTCGAAAGAGATGCAAAAAATTTTTGTTTTCATTGGATTATACTGAATTTTTTAAAACCTAGTGTCCATATATATTTTAAATTCCAATACAAATCCAATTTTTTAAAATTTGATTTCCACCATTTGGTCATGAATAATTGCAATAATCGCTTGTTTCATTTCTCTTTATTATGTGGCATTTATATCAAATGCATTAAAAATGTAATAAATTCTATTGGGATACCAAGTGATTTGGATATAAAATCGATTATTTAACAAAGGACGCCTAAATAGTAGCAGCCTTTAAATTCGTTTTGCTATTAAATTTAATGTTTATGAACTAAAACTAAAATTTTAAAAATACAAGGATGTTCAAAACGATAATTTTATTTATTCTCTTTTTCATGCGACTTTCGAAAAAGATGAAAAAAATTTTTTGTTTTCATTGGATTATACTGAATTTTTTAAAACCGAGTTTCCATACATATTTTAAGTTCCAATACAAAGCCAATTTTTTAAAATTTGTTTTCCAGCGTTTGGTCATGATAGTTGCAATAATCGCTTGTTTCATTTCTCTTTATTATGTGGCATTTATATCAACTGCATTAAAAATGTTATAAATTTTATTGGGATACCAAGTGATTTGTATATAAAAATCGATTATTTTACAAAGCAAGCCTAAAAAGTAGCAGCCTTTAAATTCGTTTTACTATTAAATTTAAAGTTTATGAACTAAAACTAAAATTTTAAAAATACAAGGATGTTCAAAACGATTATTTTATTTATTCTCTTTTTCATGCGACTCTCGAAATAAATGAAAAAAATTTTTTGTTTTCATTGGATTATACTGAATTTTTTAAAACCGAGTTTCCATACATATTTTAAGTTCCAATACAAAGCCAATTTTTTAAAATTTGTTTTCCAGCGTTTGGTCATGATAGTTGCAATAATCGCTTGTTTTGTTTCTCTTTATTATATGGCAGTCTTATGAACTAAATTTATATGTTTTATAGTTCACTGGGGTATCAAGTGAATTTATTATAAGATCGATTGTTTTACAAAGCACAGGTAAATAGTAGCAGCCTTTAAATTCGTTTTGCTATTAAATATGATTTTTATGACCTGAAACTAAAATTTTAAAAATACAAGGATGTTCAAAACGATTATTTTAGTTATTCTCTTTTTCATGCAACTCTCGAAAAAGATGCAAAAAATTTTTGTTTTCATTGGATTATACTGAATTTTTTAAAAACTAGTGTCCATATATATTTTAAATTCCAATACAAATCCAATTTTTTAAAATTTGTTTTCCAGCGTTTGGTCATGATAGTTGCAATAATCGCTTGTTTCATTTCTCTTTATTATGTGGCATTTATATCAAATGCATTAAAAATGTTATAAATTCTATTGGGATACCAAGTGATTTGGATATATGTAAAATCGATTATTTAACAAAGGACGCCTAAATAGTAGCAGCCTTTAAATTCGTTTTGCTATTAAATTTAATGTTTATGAACTAAAACTAAAATTTTAAAAATACAAGGATGTTGAAAACGATTATTTTCGCTATTCTGTTATTCATGCGACTCTCGAAAAAGATGAAAAAAATTTTTTGTTTTCATTGGATTATACTGAATTTTTTAAAACCGAGTTTCCATACATATTTTAAGTTCCAATACAGAGCCAATTTTTTAAAATTTGTTTTCCAGCGTTTGGTCATGATAGTTGCAATAATCGCTTGTTTTGTTTCTCTTTATTATATGGCAGTCTTATGAACTAAATTTATATGTTTTATAGTTCACTGGGGTATCAAGTGAATTTATTATAAGATCGATTGTTTTACAAAGCACAGGTAAATAGTAGCAGCCTTTAAATTCGTTTTGCTATTAAATATGATTTTTATGACCTGAAACTAAAATTTTAAAAATACAAGGATGTTCAAAACGATTATTTTAGTTATTCTCTTTTTCATGCGACTCTCGAAAAAGATGCAAAAAATTTTTTGTTTTCATTGGATTATACTGAATTTTTTAAAACCGAGTTTCCATACATATTTTAAGTTCCAATACAAAGCCAATTTTTTAAAATTTGTTTTCCAGCGTTTGGTCATGATAGTTGCAATAATCGCTTGTTTTGTTTCTCTTTATTATATGGCAGTCTTATGAACTAAATTTATATGTTTTATAGTTCACTGGGGTATCAAGTGAATTTATTATAAGATCGATTGTTTTACAAAGCACAGGTAAATAGTAGCAGCCTTTAAATTCGTTTTGCTCTTAAATATGATTTTTATGACCTAAAACTAAAATTTTAAAAATACAAGGATGTTCAAAACTATTATTTTAGTTATTCTCTTTTTCATGCGACTCTCGAAAAAGATGCAAAAAATTTTTTGTTTTCATTGGATTATACTGAATTTTTTAAAACCGAGTTTCCATACATATTTTAAGTTCCAATACAAAGCCAATTTTTTAAAATTTGTTTTCCAGCGTTTGGTCATGATAGTTGCAATAATCGCTTGTTTCATTTCTCTTTATTATGTGGCATTTATATCAACTGCATTAAAAATGTTATAAATTTTATTGGGATACCAAGTGATTTGTATATAAAATCGATTATTTTACAAAGCAAGCCTAAATAGTAGCAGCCTTTAAATTCGTTTTACTATTAAATTTAAAGTTTATGAACTAAAACTAAAATTTTAAAAATACAAGGATGTTCAAAACGATTATTTTAGTTATTCTCTTTTTCATGCGACTCTCGAAATAAATGAAAAAAATTTTTTGTTTTCATTGGATTATACTGAATTTTTTAAAACCGAGTTTCCATACATATTTTAAGTTCCAATACAAAGCCAATTTTTTAAAATTTGTTTTGCAGCGTTTGGTCATGATAGTTGCAATAATCGCTTGTTTTGTTTCTCTTTATTATATGGCAGTCTTATGAACTAAATTTATATGTTTTATAGTTCACTGGGGTATCAAGTGAATTTATTATAAGATCGATTGTTTTACAAAGCACAGGTAAATAGTAGCAGCCTTTAAATTCGTTTTGCTCTTAAATATGATTTTTATGACCTAAAACTAAAATTTTAAAAATACAAGGATGTTCAAAACTATTATTTTAGTTATTCTCTTTTTCATGCGACTCTCGAAAAAGATGCAAAAAATTTTTTGTTTTCATTGGATTATACTGAATTTTTTAAAACCGAGTTTCCATACATATTTTAAGTTCCAATACAAAGCCAATTTTTTAAAATTTGTTTTCCAGCGTTTGGTCATGATAGTTGCAATAATCGCTTGTTTTGTTTCTCTTTATTATATGGCAGTCTTATGAACTAAATTTATATGTTTTATAGTTCACTGGGGTATCAAGTGAATTTATTATAAGATCGATTGTTTTACAAAGCACACGTAAATAGTAGCAGCCTTTAAATTCGTTTTGCTCTTAAATATGATTTTTATGACCTGAAACTAAAATTTTAAAAATACAAGGATGTTCAAAACGATTATTTTAGTTATTCTCTTTTTCATGCGACTCTCGAAAAAGATGCAAAAATTTTTTGTTTTCATTGGATTATACTGAATTTTTTAAAACCGAGTTTCCATACATATTTTAAGTTCCAATACAAAGACAATTTTTTAAAATTTGTTTCCCAGCGTTTGGTCATGATAGTTGCAATAATCGCTTGTTTCATTTCTCTTTATTATGTGGCATTTATATCAAATGCATTAAAAATGTTATAAATTGTATTGGGATACCAAGTGATTCGTATATAAAATCGATTATTTTACAAAGCACGCCTAAATAGTAGCAGCCTTTAAATTCGTTTTACTATTAAATTTAATGTTTATGAACTAAAACTAAAATTTCAAAAATACAAGGATGTTCAAAACGATTATTTTCGCTATTCTGTTATTCATGCGACTCTCGAAAAAGAGGCAAAAAAATTTTTTGTTTTCATTGGATTATACTGAATTTTTTAAAACCGAGTTTCCATACATATTTTAAGTTCCAATACAAAGCCAATTTTTTAAAATTTGTTTTCCAGCGTTTGGTCATGATAGTTGCAATAATCGCTTGTTTCATTTCTCTTTATTATGTGGCATTTATATCAACTGCATTAAAAATGTTATAAATTTTATTGGGATACCAAGTGATTTGTATATAAAATCGATTATTTTACAAAGCAAGCCTAAATAGTAGCAGCCTTTAAATTCGTTTTACTATTAAATTTAAAGTTTATGAACTAAAACTAAAATGTTAAAAATACAAGGATGTTCAAAACGATTATTTTAGTTATTCTCTTTTTCATGCGACTCTCGAAATAAATGAAAAAAATTTTTTGTTTTCATTGAATTATACTGAATTTTTTAAAACCGAGTTTCCATACATATTTTAAGTTCCAATACAAAGCCAATTTTTTAAAATTTGTTTTCCAGCGTTTGGACATGATAGTTGCAATAATCGCTTGTTTTGTTTCTCTTTATTATATGGCAGTCTTATGAACTAAATTTATATGTTTTATAGTTCACTGGGGTATCAAGTGAATTTATTATAAGATCGATTGTTTTACAAAGCACAGGTAAATAGTAGCAGCCTTTAAATTCGTTTTGCTCTTAAATATGATTTTTATGACCTGAAACTAAAATTTTAAAAATACAAGGATGTTCAAAACGATTATTTCAGTTATTCTCTTTTTCATGCGACTCTCGAAAAAGATGCAAAAAATTTTTGTTTTCATTGGATTATTCTGAATTTTTTAAAACCTAGTGTCCATATATATTTTAAATTCCAATACAAATCCAATTTTTTAAAATTTGATTTCCATCATTTAGTCATGAATAATTGCAATAATCGCTTGTTTCATTTCTCTTTATTATGTGGCATTTATATCAAATGCATTAAAAATGTTATAAATTCTATTGGGATACCAAGTGATTTGGATATATGTAAAATCGATTATTTAACAAAGGACGCCTAAATAGTAGCAGCCTTTAAATTCGTTTTGCTATTAAATTTAATGTTTATGAACTAAAACTAAAATTTTAAAAATACAAGGATGTTGAAAACGATTAATTTCGCTATTCTGTTATTCATGCGACTCTCGAAAAAGATGCAAAAAATTTTTTGTTTTCATTGGATTATACTGAATTTTTTAAAACCGAGTTTCCATACATATTTTAAGTTCCAATACAGAGCCAATTTTTTAAAATTTGTTTTCCAGCGTTTGGTCATGATAGTTGCAATAATCGCTTGTTTCATTTCTCTTTATTATGTGGCATTTATATCAACTGCATTAAAAATGTTATAAATTTTATTGGGATACCAAGTGATTTGTATATAAAATCGATTATTTTACAAAGCAAGCCTAAATAGTAGCAGCCTTTAAATTCGTTTTACTATTAAATTTAAAGTTTATGAACTAAAACTAAAATTTTAAAAATACAAGGTTGTTCAAAACGATTATTTTCGCTATTCTGTTATTCATGCGACTCTCGAAAAAGATGAAAAAAATTTTTTGTTTTCATTGGATTATACTGAATTTTTTAAAACCGAGTTTCCATACATATTTTAAGTTCCAATACAAAGCCAATTTTTTAAAATTTGTTTTCCAGCGTTTGGTCATGATAGTTGCAATAATCGCTTGTTTTGTTTCTCTTTATTATATGGCAGTCTTATGAACTAAATTTATATGTTTTATAGTTCACTGGGGTATCAAGTGAATTTATTATAAGATCGATTGTTTTACAAAGCACAGGTAAATAGTAGCAGCCTTTAAATTCGTTTTGCTCTTAAATATGATTTTTATGACCTGAAACTAAAATTTTAAAAATACAAGGATGTTCAAAACGATTATTTCAGTTATTCTCTTTTTCATGCGACTCTCGAAAAAGATGCAAAAAATTTTTGTTTTCATTGGATTATTCTGAATTTTTTAAAACCTAGTGTCCATATATATTTTAAATTCCAATACAAATCCAATTTTTTAAAATTTGATTTCCATCATTTAGTCATGAATAATTGCAATAATCGCTTGTTTCATTTCTCTTTATTATGTGGCATTTATATCAAATGCATTAAAAATGTTATAAATTCTATTGGGATACCAAGTGATTTGGATATATGTAAAATCGATTATTTAACAAAGGACGCCTAAATAGTAGCAGCCTTTAAATTCGTTTTGCTATTAAATTTAATGTTTATGAACTAAAACTAAAATTTTAAAAATACAAGGATGTTGAAAACGATTAATTTCGCTATTCTGTTATTCATGCGACTCTCGAAAAAGATGCAAAAAATTTTTTGTTTTCATTGGATTATACTGAATTTTTTAAAACCGAGTTTCCATACATATTTTAAGTTCCAATACAGAGCCAATTTTTTAAAATTTGTTTTCCAGCGTTTGGTCATGATAGTTGCAATAATCGCTTGTTTCATTTCTCTTTATTATGTGGCATTTATATCAACTGCATTAAAAATGTTATAAATTTTATTGGGATACCAAGTGATTTGTATATAAAATCGATTATTTTACAAAGCAAGCCTAAATAGTAGCAGCCTTTAAATTCGTTTTACTATTAAATTTAAGGTTTATGAACTAAAACTAGAATTTTAAAAATACAAGGTTGTTCAAAACGATTATTTTCGCTATTCTGTTATTCATGCGACTCTCGAAAAAGATGAAAAAAATTTTTTGTTTTCATTGGATTATACTGAATTTTTTAAAACCGAGTTTCCATACATATTTTAAGTTCCAATAAAAAGCCAATTTTTTAAAATTTGTTTTCCAGCGTTTGGTCATGATAGTTGCAATAATCGCTTGTTTTGTTTCTCTTTATTATATGGCAGTCTTATGAACTAAATTTATATGTTTTATAGTTCACTGGGGTATCAAGTGAATTTATTATAAGATCGATTGTTTTACAAAGCACAGGTAAATAGTAGCAGCCTTTAAATTCGTTTTGCTCTTAAATATGATTTTTATGACCTAAAACTAAAATTTTAAAAATACAAGGATGTTCAAAACTATTATTTTAGTTATTCTCTTTTTCATGCGACTCTCGAAAAAGATGCAAAAAATTTTTTGTTTTCATTGGATTATACTGAATTTTTTAAAACCGAGTTTCCATACATATTTTAAGTTCCAATACAAAGCCAATTTTTTAAAATTTGTTTTCCAGCGTTTGGTCATGATAGTTGCAATAATCGCTTGTTTTGTTTCTCTTTATTATATGGCAGTCTTATGAACTAAATTTATATGTTTTATAGTTCACTGGGGTATCAAGTGAATTTATTATAAGATCGATTGTTTTACAAAGCACAGGTAAATAGTAGCAGCCTTTAAATTCGTTTTGCTCTTAAATATGATTTTTATGACCTGAAACTAAAATTTTAAAAATACAAGGATGTTCAAAACGATTATTTCAGTTATTCTCTTTTTCATGCGACTCTCGAAAAAGATGCAAAAAATTTTTGTTTTCATTGGATTATTCTGAATTTTTTAAAACCTAGTGTCCATATATATTTTAAATTCCAATACAAATCCAATTTTTTAAAATTTGATTTCCACCATTTGGTCATGAATAACTGCAATAATCGCTTGTTTCATTTCTCTTTATTATGTGGCATTTATATCAAATGCATTAAATATGTTATAAATTCTATTGGGATACCAAGTGATTTGGATATATGTAAAATCGATTATTTAACAAAGGACGCCTAAATAGTAGCAGCCTTTAAATTCGTTTTGCTATTAAATTTAATGTTTATGAACTAAAACTAAAATTTTAAAAATACAAGGATGTTGAAAACGATTAACTTCGCTATTCTGTTATTCATGCGACTCTCGAAAAAGATGCAAAAAATTTTTTGTTTTCATTGGATTATACTGAATTTTTTAAAACCGAGTTTCCATACATATTTTAAGTTCCAATACAGAGCCAATTTTTTAAAATTTGTTTTCCAGCGTTTGGTCATGATAGTTGCAATAATCGCTTGTTTCATTTCTCTTTATTATGTGGCATTTATATCAACTGCATTAAAAATGTTATAAATTTTATTGGGATACCAAGTGATTTGTATATAAAATCGATTATTTTACAAAGCAAGCCTAAATAGTAGCAGCCTTTAAATTCGTTTTACTATTAAATTTAAAGTTTATGAACTAAAACTAAAATTTTAAAAATACAAGGATGTTCAAAACGATTATTTTCGCTATTCTGTTATTCATGCGACTCTCGAAAAAGATGAAAAAAATTTTTTGTTTTCATTGGATTATACTGAATTTTTTAAAACCGAGTTTCCATACATATTTTAAGTTCCAATAAAAAGCCAATTTTTTAAAATTTGTTTTCCAGCGTTTGGTCATGATAGTTGCAATAATCGCTTGTTTTGTTTCTCTTTATTATATGGCAGTCTTATGAACTAAATTTATATGTTTTATAGTTCACTGGGGTATCAAGTGAATTTATTATAAGATCGATTGTTTTACAAAGCACAGGTAAATAGTAGCAGCCTTTAAATTCGTTTTGCTCTTAAATATGATTTTTATGACCTAAAACTAAAATTTTAAAAATACAAGGATGTTCAAAACGATTATTTCAGTTATTCTCTTTTTCATGCGACTCTCGAAAAAGATGCAAAAAATTTTTTGTTTTCATTGGATTATACTGAATTTTTTAAAACCGAGTTTCCATACATATTTTAAGTTCCAATACAAAGCCAATTTTTTAAAATTTGTTTTCCAGCGTTTGGTCATGATAGTTGCAATAATCGCTTGTTTTGTTTCTCTTTATTATATGGCAGTCTTATGAACTAAATTTATATGTTTTATAGTTCACTGGGGTATCAAGTGAATTTATTATAAGATCGATTGTTTTACAAAGCACAGGTAAATAGTAGCAGCCTTTAAATTCGTTTTGCTCTTAAATATGATTTTTATGACCTAAAACTAAAATTTTAAAAATACAAGGATGTTCAAAACGATTATTTCAGTTATTCTCTTTTTCATGCGACTCTCGAAAAAGATGCAAAAAATTTTTGTTTTCATTGGATTATTCTGAATTTTTTAAAACCTAGTGTCCATATATATTTTAAATTCCAATACAAATCCAATTTTTTAAAATTTGATTTCCACCATTTGGTCATGAATAACTGCAATAATCGCTTGTTTCATTTCTCTTTATTATGTGGCATTTATATCAAATGCATTAAATATGTTATAAATTCTATTGGGATACCAAGTGATTTGGATATATGTAAAATCGATTATTTAACAAAGGACGCCTAAATAGTAGCAGCCTTTAAATTCGTTTTGCTATTAAATTTAATGTTTATGAACTAAAACTAAAATTTTAAAAATACAAGGATGTTGAAAACGATTAACTTCGCTATTCTGTTATTCATGCGACTCTCGAAAAAGATGCAAAAAATTTTTTGTTTTCATTGGATTATACTGAATTTTTTAAAACCGAGTTTCCATACATATTTTAAGTTCCAATACAGAGCCAATTTTTTAAAATTTGTTTTCCAGCGTTTGGTCATGATAGTTGCAATAATCGCTTGTTTCATTTCTCTTTATTATGTGGCATTTATATCAACTGCATTAAAAATGTTATAAATTTTATTGGGATACCAAGTGATTTGTATATAAAATCGATTATTTTACAAAGCAAGCCTAAATAGTAGCAGCCTTTAAATTCGTTTTACTATTAAATTTAAAGTTTATGAACTAAAACTAAAATTTTAAAAATACAAGGTTGTTCAAAACGATTATTTTCGCTATTCTGTTATTCATGCGACTCTCGAAAAAGATGAAAAAAATTTTTTGTTTTCATTGGATTATACTGAATTTTTTAAAACCGAGTTTCCATACATATTTTAAGTTCCAATAAAAAGCCAATTTTTTAAAATTTGTTTTCCAGCGTTTGGTCATGATAGTTGCAATAATCGCTTGTTTTGTTTCTCTTTATTATATGGCAGTCTTATGAACTAAATTTATATGTTTTATAGTTCACTGGGGTATCAAGTGAATTTATTATAAGATCGATTGTTTTACAAAGCACAGGTAAATAGTAGCAGCCTTTAAATTCGTTTTGCTCTTAAATATGATTTTTATGACCTAAAACTAAAATTTTAAAAATACAAGGATGTTCAAAACTATTATTTTAGTTATTCTCTTTTTCATGCGACTCTCGAAAAAGATGCAAAAAATTTTTTGTTTTCATTGGATTATACTGAATTTTTTAAAACCGAGTTTCCATACATATTTTAAGTTCCAATACAAAGCCAATTTTTTAAAATTTGTTTTCCAGCGTTTGGTCATGATAGTTGCAATAATCGCTTGTTTTGTTTCTCTTTATTATATGGCAGTCTTATGAACTAAATTTATATGTTTTATAGTTCACTGGGGTATCAAGTGAATTTATTATAAGATCGATTGTTTTACAAAGCACAGGTAAATAGTAGCAGCCTTTAAATTCGTTTTGCTCTTAAATATGATTTTTATGACCTGAAACTAAAATTTTAAAAATACAAGGATGTTCAAAACGATTATTTCAGTTATTCTCTTTTTCATGCGACTCTCGAAAAAGATGCAAAAAATTTTTGTTTTCATTGGATTATTCTGAATTTTTTAAAACCTAGTGTCCATATATATTTTAAATTCCAATACAAATCCAATTTTTTAAAATTTGATTTCCACCATTTGGTCATGAATAACTGCAATAATCGCTTGTTTCATTTCTCTTTATTATGTGGCATTTATATCAAATGCATTAAATATGTTATAAATTCTATTGGGATACCAAGTGATTTGGATATATGTAAAATCGATTATTTAACAAAGGACGCCTAAATAGTAGCAGCCTTTAAATTCGTTTTGCTATTAAATTTAATGTTTATGAACTAAAACTAAAATTTTAAAAATACAAGGATGTTGAAAACGATTAACTTCGCTATTCTGTTATTCATGCGACTCTCGAAAAAGATGCAAAAAATTTTTGTTTTCATTGGATTATTCTGAATTTTTTAAAACCTAGTGTCCATATATATTTTAAATTCCAATACAAATCCAATTTTTTAAAATTTGATTTCCACCATTTGGTCATGAATAACTGCAATAATCGCTTGTTTCATTTCTCTTTATTATGTGGCATTTATATCAAATGCATTAAATATGTTATAAATTCTATTGGGATACCAAGTGATTTGGATATATGTAAAATCGATTATTTAACAAAGGACGCCTAAATAGTAGCAGCCTTTAAATTCGTTTTACTATTAAATTTAAAGTTTATGAACTAAAACTAAAATTTTAAAAATACAAGGTTGTTCAAAACGATTATTTTCGCTATTCTGTTATTCATGCGACTCTCGAAAAAGATGAAAAAAATTTTTTGTTTTCATTGGATTATACTGAATTTTTTAAAACCGAGTTTCCATACATATTTTAAGTTCCAATACAAAGCCAATTTTTTAAAATTTGTTTTCCAGCGTTTGGTCATGATAGTTGCAATAATCGCTTGTTTTGTTTCTCTTTATTATATGGCAGTCTTATGAACTAAATTTATATGTTTTATAGTTCACTGGGGTATCAAGTGAATTTGATATAAGATCGATTGTTTTACAAAGCACACGTAAATAGTAGCGGCCTTTAAATTCGTTTTGCTCTTAAATATGATTTTTATGACCTAAAACTAAAATTTTAAAAATACAAGGATGTTCAAAACGATTATTTTAGTTATTCTCTTTTTCATGCGACTCTCGAAAAAGATGCAAAAAATTTTTTGTTTTCATTGGATTATACTGAATTTTTTAAAACCGAGTTTCCATACATATTTTAAGTTCCAATACAAAGCCAATTTTTTAAAATTTGTTTTCCAGCGTTTGGTCATGATAGTTGCAATAATCGCTTGTTTCATTTCTCTTTATTATGTGGCATTTATATCAACTGCATTAAAAATGTTATAAATTTTATTGGGATACCAAGTGATTTGTATATAAAATCGATTATTTTACAAAGCAAGCCTAAATAGTAGCAGCCTTTAAATTCGTTTTACTATTAAATTTAAAGTTTATGAACTAAAACTAAAATTTTAAAAATACAAGGATGTTCAAAACGATTATTTTAGTTATTCTCTTTTTCATGCGACTCTCGAAATAAATGAAAAAAATTTTTTGTTTTCATTGGATTATACTGAATTTTTTAAAACCGAGTTTCCATACATATTTTAAGTTCCAATACAAAGCCAATTTTTTAAAATTTGTTTTCCAGCGTTTGGTCATGATAGTTGCAATAATCGCTTGTTTTGTTTCTCTTTATTATATGGCAGTCTTATGAACTAAATTTATATGTTTTATAGTTCACTGGGGTATCAAGTGAATTTATTATAAGATCGATTGTTTTACAAAGCACAGGTAAATAGTAGCAGCCTTTAAATTCGTTTTGCTCTTAAATATGATTTTTATGACCTAAAACTAAAATTTTAAAAATACAAGGATGTTCAAAACTATTATTTTAGTTATTCTCTTTTTCATGCGACTCTCGAAAAAGATGCAAAAAATTTTTTGTTTTCATTGGATTATACTGAATTTTTTAAAACCGAGTTTCCATACATATTTTAAGTTCCAATACAAAGCCAATTTTTTAAAATTTGTTTTCCAGCGTTTGGTCATGATAGTTGCAATAATCGCTTGTTTTGTTTCTCTTTATTATATGGCAGTCTTATGAACTAAATTTATATGTTTTATAGTTCACTGGGGTATCAAGTGAATTTATTATAAGATCGATTGTTTTACAAAGCACACGTAAATAGTAGCAGCCTTTAAATTCGTTTTGCTCTTAAATATGATTTTTATGACCTGAAACTAAAATTTTAAAAATACAAGGATGTTCAAAACGATTATTTTAGTTATTCTCTTTTTCATGCGACTCTCGAAAAAGATGCAAAAATTTTTTGTTTTCATTGGATTATACTGAATTTTTTAAAACCGAGTTTCCATACATATTTTAAGTTCCAATACAAAGCCAATTTTTTAAAATTTGTTTTCCAGCGTTTGGTCATGATAGTTGCAATAATCGCTTGTTTCATTTCTCTTTATTATGTGGCATTTATATCAAATGCATTAAAAATGTTATAAATTGTAGTGGGATACCAAGTGATTCGTATATAAAATCGATTATTTTACAAAGCACGCCTAAATAGTAGCAGTTTTTAAATTCGTTTTACTATTAAATTTAATGTTTATGAACTAAAACTAAAATTTCAAAAATACAAGGATGTTCAAAACGATTTTTTTCGCTATTCTGTTATTCATGCGACTCTCGAAAAAGATGAAAAAAATTTTTTGTTTTCATTGGATTATACTGAATTTTTTAAAACCGAGTTTCCATACATATTTTAAGTTCCAATACAAAGCCAATTTTTTAAAATTTGTTTTGCAGCGTTTGGTCATGATAGTTGCAATAATCGCTTGTTTTGTTTCTCTTTATTATATGGCAGTCTTATGAACTAAATTTATATGTTTTATAGTTCACTGGGGTATCAAGTGAATTTATTATAAGATCGATTGTTTTACAAAGCACAGGTAAATAGTAGCAGCCTTTAAATTCGTTTTGCTCTTAAATATGATTTTTATGACCTAAAACTAAAATTTTAAAAATACAAGGATGTTCAAAACGATTATTTTAGTTATTCTCTTTTTCATGCGACTCTCGAAAAAGATGCAAAAAATTTTTTGTTTTCATTGGATTATACTGAATTTTTTAAAACCGAGTTTCCATACATATTTTAAGTTCCAATACAAAGCCAATTTTTTAAAATTTGTTTTCCAGCGTTTGGTCATGATAGTTGCAATAATCGCTTGTTTTGTTTCTCTTTATTATATGGCAGTCTTATGAACTAAATTTATATGTTTTATAGTTCACTGGGGTATCAAGTGAATTTATTATAAGATCGATTGTTTTACAAAGCACACGTAAATAGTAGCAGCCTTTAAATTCGTTTTGCTCTTAAATATGATTTTTATGACCTGAAACTAAAATTTTAAAAATACAAGGATGTTCAAAACGATTATTTTAGTTATTCTCTTTTTCATGCGACTCTCGAAAAAGATGCAAAAATTTTTTGTTTTCATTGGATTATACTGAATTTTTTAAAACCGAGTTTCCATACATATTTTAAGTTCCAATACAAAGCCAATTTTTTAAAATTTGTTTTCCAGCGTTTGGTCATGATAGTTGCAATAATCGCTTGTTTTGTTTCTCTTTATTATATGGCAGTCTTATGAACTAAATTTATATGTTTTATAGTTCACTGGGGTATCAAGTGAATTTGATATAAGATCGATTGTTTTACAAAGCAC
Organism: Anthrax anthrax; assembly: GCA_963971155.1. Classification (NCBI taxonomy): domain Eukaryota; kingdom Metazoa; phylum Arthropoda; class Insecta; order Diptera; family Bombyliidae; genus Anthrax; species Anthrax anthrax. Next base: position 15,745,743 of record OZ020120.1, read on the forward strand.
ACGTAAATAGTAGCGGCCTTTAAATTCGTTTTGCTCTTAAATATGATTTTTATGACCTAAAACTAAAATTTTAAAAATACAAGGATGTTCAAAACGATTATTTTAGTTATTCTCTTTTTCATGCGACTCTCGAAAAAGATGCAAAAAATTTTTTGTTTTCATTGGATTATACTGAATTTTTTAAAACCGAGTTTCCATACATATTTTAAGTTCCAATACAAAGCCAATTTTTTAAAATTTGTTTTCCAGCGTTTGGTCATGATAGTTGCAATAATCGCTTGTTTCATTTCTCTTTATTATGTGGCATTTATATCAACTGCATTAAAAATGTTATAAATTTTATTGGGATACCAAGTGATTTGTATATAAAATCGATTATTTTACAAAGCAAGCCTAAATAGTAGCAGCCTTTAAATTCGTTTTACTATTAAATTTAAAGTTTATGAACTAAAACTAAAATTTTAAAAATACAAGGATGTTCAAAACGATTATTTTAGTTATTCTCTTTTTCATGCGACTCTCGAAAAAGATGCAAAAAATTTTTTGTTTTCATTGGATTATACTGAATTTTTTAAAACCGAGTTTCCATACATATTTTAAGTTCCAATACAAAGCCAAATTTTTAAAATTTGTTTTCCAGCGTTTGGTCATGATAGTTGCAATAATCGCTTGTTTTGTTTCTCTTTATTATATGGCAGTCTTATGAACTAAATTTATATGTTTTATAGTTCACTGGGGTATCAAGTGAATTTATTATAAGATCGATTGTTTTACAAAGCACAGGTAAATAGTAGCAGCCTTTAAATTCGTTTTGCTCTTAAATATGATTTTTATGACCTAAAACTAAAATTTTAAAAATACAAGGATGTTCAAAACGACTATTTTAGTTATTCTCTTTTTCATGCGACTCTCGAAAAAGATGCAAAAAATTTTTTGTTTTCATTGGATTATACTGAATTTTTTAAAACCGAGTTTCCATACATATTTTAAGTTCCAATACAAAGCCAATTTTTTAAAATTTGTTTTCCAGCGTTTGGTCATGATAGTTGCAATAATCGCTTGTTTTGTTTCTCTTTATTATATGGCAGTCTTATGAACTAAATTTATATGTTTTATAGTTCACTGGGGTATCAAGTGAATTTATTATAAGATCGATTGTTTTACAAAGCACACGTAAATAGTAGCAGCCTTTAAATTCGTTTTGCTCTTAAATATGATTTTTATGACCTGAAACTAAAATTTTAAAAATACAAGGATGTTCAAAACGATTATTTTAGTTATTCTCTTTTTCATGCGACTCTCGAAAAAGATGCAAAAATTTTTTGTTTTCATTGGATTATACTGAATTTTTTAAAACCGAGTTTCCATACATATTTTAAGTTCCAATACAAAGCCAATTTTTTAAAATTTGTTTTCCAGCGTTTGGTCATGATAGTTGCAATAATCGCTTGTTTCATTTCTCTTTATTATGTGGCATTTATATCAAATGCATTAAAAATGTTATAAATTGTATTGGGATACCAAGTGATTCGTATATAAAATCGATTATTTTACAAAGCACGCCTAAATAGTAGCAGCCTTTAAATTCGTTTTACTATTAAATTTAATGTTTATGAACTAAAACTAAAATTTCAAAAATACAAGGATGTTCAAAACGATTATTTTCGCTATTCTGTTATTCATGCGACTCTCGAAAAAGATGAAAAAAATTTTTTGTTTTCATTGGATTATACTGAATTTTTTAAAACCGAGTTTCCATACATATTTTAAGTTCCAATACAAAGCCAATTTTTTAAAATTTGTTTTCCAGCGTTTGGTCATGATAGTTGCAATAATCGCTTGTTTTGTTTCTCTTTATTATGTGGCATTTATATCAACTGCATTAAAAATGTTATAAATTTTATTGGGATACCAAGTGATTTGTATATAAAATCGATTATTTTACAAAGCAAGCCTAAATAGTAGCAGCCTTTAAATTCGTTTTACTATTAAATTTAAAGTTTATGAACTAAAACTAAAATGTTAAAAATACAAGGATGTTCAAAACGATTATTTTAGTTATTTTCTTTTTCATGCGACTCTCGAAATAAATGAAAAAAATTTTTTGTTTTCATTGAATTATACTGAATTTTTTAAAACCGAGTTTCCATACATATTTTAAGTTCCAATACAAAGCCAATTTTTTAAAATTTGTTTTCCAGCGTTTGGTCATGATAGTTGCAATAATCGCTTGTTTTGTTTCTCTTTATTATATGGCAGTCTTATGAACTAAATTTATATGTTTTATAGTTCACTGGGGTATCAAGTGAATTTATTATAAGATCGATTGTTTTACAAAGCACAGGTAAATAGTAGCAGCCTTTAAATTCGTTTTGCTCTTAAATATGATTTTTATGACCTGAAACTAAAATTTTAAAAATACAAGGATGTTCAAAACGATTATTTCAGTTATTCTCTTTTTCATGCGACTCTCGAAAAAGATGCAAAAAATTTTTGTTTTCATTGGATTATTCTGAATTTTTTAAAACCTAGTGTCCATATATATTTTAAATTCCAATACAAATCCAATTTTTTAAAATTTGATTTCCATCATTTAGTCATGAATAATTGCAATAATCGCTTGTTTCATTTCTCTTTATTATGTGGCATTTATATCAAATGCATTAAAAATGTTATAAATTCTATTGGGATACCAAGTGATTTGGATATATGTAAAATCGATTATTTAACAAAGGACGCCTAAATAGTAGCAGCCTTTAAATTCGTTTTGCTATTAAATTTAATGTTTATGAACTAAAACTAAAATTTTAAAAATACAAGGATGTTGAAAACGATTATTTTCGCTATTCTGTTATTCATGTGACTCTCGAAAAAGATGAAAAAAATTTTTTGTTTTCATTGGATTATACTGAATTTTTTAAAACCGAGTTTCCATACATATTTTAAGTTCCAATACAAAGCCAATTTTTTAAAATTTGTTTTCATTCTTTTGGTCATGATAGTTGCAATAATCGCTTGTTTCATTTCTCTTTATTATGTGGCATTTATATCAACTGCATTACAAATGTTATAAATTGTATTGGGATACCAAGTGATTCGTATATAAAATCGATTATTTTACAAAGCACGCCTAAATAGTAGCAGCCTTTAAATTCGTTTTACTATTAAATTTAATGTTTATGAACTAAAACTAAAATTTTAAAAATACAAGGATGTTGAAAACGATTATATTCGCTATTCTGTTATTCATGCGACTCTCGAAAAAGATGAAAAAAATTTTTTGTTTTCATTGGATTATACTGAATTTTTTAAAACCGAGTTTCCATACATATTTTAAGTTCCAATACAAAGCCAATTTTTTAAAATTTGTTTTCCAGCGTTTGGTCATGATAGTTGCAATAATCGCTTGTTTTGTTTCTCTTTATTATATGGCAGTCTTATGAACTAAATTTATATGTTTTATAGTTCACTGGGGTATCAAGTGAATTTATTATAAGATCGAATGTTTTACAAAGCACACGTAAATAGTAGCAGCCTTTAAATTCGTTTTGCTCTTAAATATGATTTTTATGACCTAAAACTAAAATTTTAAAAATACAAGGAAGTTCAAAACGATTATTTTAGTTATTCTCTTTTTCATGCGACTCTCGAAAAAGATGAAAAAAATTTTTTGTTTTCATTGGATTATACTGAATTTTTTAAAACCGAGTTTCCATACATATTTTAAGTTCCAATACAAAGCCAATTTTTTAAAATTTGTTTTCCAGCGTTTGGTCATGATAGTTGCAATAATCGCTTGTTTCATTTCTCTTTATTATGTGGCATTTATATCAACTGCATTAAAAATGTTATAAATTTTATTGGGATACCAAGTGATTTGTATATAAAATCGATTATTTTACAAAGCAAGCCTAAATAGTAGCAGCCTTTAAATTCGTTTTACTATTAAATTTAAAGTTTATGAACTAAAACTAAAATTTTAAAAATACAAGGATGTTGAAAACGATTATTTTCGCTATTCTGTTATTCATGCGACTCTCGAAAAAGATGCAAAAAATTTTTTGTTTTCATTGGATTATACTGAATTTTTTAAAACCGAGTTTCCATACATATTTTAAATTCCAATACAAAGCCAATTTTTTAAAATTTGTTTTCCAGCGTTTGGTCATGATAGTTGCAATAATCGCTTGTTTTGTTTCTCTTTATTATATGGCAGTCTTATGAACTTAATTTATATGTTTTATAGTTCACTGGGGTATCAAGTGAATTTATTATAAGATCGAATGTTTTACAAAGCACACGTAAATAGTAGCAGCCTTTAAATTCGTTTTGCTCTTAAATATGATTTTTATGACCTAAAACTAAAATTTTAAAAATACAAGGATGTTCAAAACGATTATTTTAGTTATTCTCTTTTTCATGCGACTCTCGAAAAAGATGAAAAAAATTTTTTGTTTTCATTGGATTATACTGAATTTTTTAAAACCGAGTTTCCATACATATTTTAAGTTCCAATACAGAGCCAATTTTTTAAAATTTGTTTTCATTCTTTTGGTCATGATAGTTGCAATAATCGCTTGTTTCATTTCTCTTTATTATGTGGCATTTATATCAACTACATTGCAAATGTTATAAATTGTATTGGGATACCAAGTGATTCGTATATAAAATCGATTATTTTACAAAGCACGCCTAAATAGTAGCAGCCTTTAAATTCGTTTTACTATTAAATTTAATGTTTATGAACTAAAACTAAAATTTTAAAAATACAAGGATGTTGAAAACGATTATTTTCGCTATTCTGTTATTCATGCGACTCTCGAAAAAGATGAAAAAAATTTTTTGTTTTCATTGGATTATACTGAATTTTTTAAAACCGAGTTTCCATATATATTTTAAGTTCCAATACAAAGCCAATTTTTTAAAATTTGTTTTCCAGCGTTTGGTCATGATAGTTGCAATAATCGCTTGTTTCATTTCTCTTTATTATGTGGCATTTATATCAACTGCATTAAAAATGTTATAAATTTTATTGGGATACCAAGTGATTTGTATATAAAATCGATTATTTTACAAAGCAAGCCTAAATAGTAGCAGCCTTTAAATTCGTTTTACTATTAAATTTAAAGTTTATGAACTAAAACTAAAATTTTAAAAATACAAGGATGTTCAAAACGATTATTTTAGTTATTCTCTTTTTCATGCGACTCTCGAAATAAATGAAAAAAATTTTTTGTTTTCATTGGATTATACTGAATTTTTTAAAACCGAGTTTCCATACATATTTTAAGTTCCAATACAAAGCCAATTTTTTAAAATTTGTTTTCCAGCGTTTGGTCATGATAGTTGCAATAATCGCTTGTTTTGTTTCTCTTTATTATATGGCAGTCTTATGAACTAAATTTATATGTTTTATAGTTCACTGGGGTATCAAGTGAATTTATTATAAGATCGATTGTTTTACAAAGAACAGGTAAATAGTAGCAGCCTTTAAATTCGTTTTGCTATTAAATATGATTTTTATGACCTGAAACTAAAATTTTAAAAATACAAGGATGTTCAAAACGATTATTTTAGTTATTCTCTTTTTCATGCGACTCTCGAAAAAGATGCAAAAAATTTTTGTTTTCATTGGATTATACTGAATTTTTTAAAACCTAGTGTCCATATATATTTTAAATTCCAATACAAATCCAATTTTTTAAAATTTGATTTCCATCATTTGGTCATGAATAATTGCAATAATCGCTTGTTTCATTTCTCTTTATTATGTGGCATTTATATCAAATGCATTAAAAATGTTATAAATTCTATTGGGATACCAAGTGATTTGGATATAAAATCGATTATTTAACAAAGGACGCCTAAATAGTAGCAGCCTTTAAATTCGTTTTGCTATTAAATTTAATGTTTATGAACTAAAACTAAAATTTTAAAAATACAAGGATGTTGAAAACGATTATTTTCGCTATTCTCTTTTTCATGCGACTCTCGAAAAAGATGCAAAAAATTTTTTGTTTTCATTGGATTATACTGAATTTTTTAAAACCGAGTTTCCATACATATTTTAAGTTCCAATACAAAGCCAATTTTTTAAAATTTGTTTTCCAGCGTTTGGTCATGATAGTTGCAATAATCGCTTTTTTCATTTTTCTTTATTATGTGGCATTTGTATCAACTGCATTACAAATGTTATAAATTGTATTGGGATACCAAGTGATTCGTATATAAAATCGATTATTTTACAAAGCAAGCCTAAATAGTAGCAGCCTTTAAATTCGTTTTACTATTAAATTTAAAGTTTATGAACTAAAACTAAAATTTTAAAAATACAAGGATGTTCAAAACGATTATTTTAGATATTCTCTTTTTCATGCGACTCTTGAAATAAATGAAAAAAATTTTTTGTTTTCATTGGAATATACTGAATTTTTTAAAACCGAGTTTCCATACATATTTTAAGTTCCAATACAAAGCCAATTTTTTAAAATTTGTTTTCCAGCGTTTGGTCATGATAGTTGCAATAATCGCTTGTTGTGTTTCTCTTTATTATATGGCAGTCTTATGAACTAAATTTATATGTTTTATAGTTCACTGGGGTATCAAGTGAATTTGATATAAGATCGATTGTTTTACAAAGCACACGTAAATAGTAGCGGCCTTTAAATTCGTTTTGCTCTTAAATATGATTTTTATGACCTAAAACTAAAATTTTAAAAATACAAGGATGTTCAAAACGATTATTTTAGTTATTCTCTTTTTCATTCGACTCTCGAAAAAGATGCAAAAAATTTTTTGTTTTCATTGGATTATACTGAATTTTTTTAAACCGAGTTTCCATATATATTTTAAGTTCCAATACAAAGCCAATTTTTTAAAATTTGTTTTCCAGCGTTTGGTCATGATAGTTGCAATAATCGCTTGTTTTGTTTCTCTTTATTATATGGCAGTCTTATGAACTAAATTTATATGTTTTAAAGTTCACTGGGGTATCAAGTGAATTTGATATAAGATCGATTGTTTTACAAAGCACACGTAAATAGTAGCAGCCTTTAAATTCGTTTTGCTATTTAATTTTATTTCTATGAACTCAAACTAAAATTTTGAAAATACAAGGATGTTCAAAACGATTATTTTACTTATTCTCTTTTTCATGCGACTCTCGAAATAAATGAAAAACATTTTTTGTTTTCATTGGATTATACTGAATTTTTTAAAACCGAGTTTCCATACATATTTTAAATTCCAATACAAATCCAATTTTTTAAAATTTGTTTTCATGCTTTTGGTCATGATAGTTGCAATAATCGCTTGTTTTGTTTCTCTTTATTATGTGGCATTTATATCAACTGCATTAAAAATGTTATAAATTTTATTGGGATACCAAGTGATTTGTATATAAAATCGATTATTTTACAAAGCAAGCCTAAATAGTAGCAGCCTTTAAATTCGTTTTTCTATTAAATTTAAAGTTTATGAACTAAAACTAAAATTTTAAAAATACAAGGATGTTCAAAACGATTATTTTAGATATTCTCTTTTTCATGCGACTCTCGAAATAAATGAAAAAAATTTTTTGTTTTCATTGGATTATACTGATTTTTTTAAAACCGAGTTTCCATACATATTTTAAGTTCCAATACAAAGCCAATTTTTTAAAATTTGTTTTCCAGCGTTTGGTCATGATAGTTGCAATAATCGCTTGTTTCATTTCTCTTTATTATGTGGCATTTATATCAACTGCATTAAAAATGTTATAAATTTTATTGGGATACCAAGTGATTTGTATATAAAATCGATTATTTTACAAAGAAAGCCTAAATAGTAGCAGCCTTTAAATTCGTTTTGCTCTTAAATATGATTTTTATGACCTAAAACTAAAATTTTAAAAATACAAGGATGTTCAAAACGATTATTTTAGTTATTCTCTTTTTCATGCGACTCTCGAAAAAGATGCAAAAAATTTTTTGTTTTCATTGGATTATACTGAATTTTTTAAAACCGAGTTTCCATACATATTTTAAGTTCCAATACAAAGCCAATTTTTTAAAATTTGTTTTCCAGCGTTTGGTCATGATAGTTGCAATAATCGCTTGTTTTGTTTCTCTTTATTATATGGCAGTCTTATGAACTAAATTTATATGTTTTATAGTTCACTGGGGTATCAAGTGAATTTATTATAAGATCGATTGTTTTACAAAGCACAGGTAAATAGTAGCAGCCTTTAAATTCGTTTTGCTATTAAATATGATTTTTATGACCTGAAACTAAAATTTTAAAAATACAAGCATGTTCAAAACGATTATTTTAGTTATTCTCTTTTTCATGCGACTCTCGAAAGAGATGCAAAAAATTTTTTGTTTTCATTGGATTATACTGAATTTTTTAAAACCGAGTTTCCATACATATTTTAAGTTCCAATACAAAGCCAATTTTTTAAAATTTGTTTTCATTCTTTTGGTCATGATAGTTGCAATAATCGCTTGTTTCATTTCTCTTTATTATGTGGCATTTATATCAACTGCATTACAAATGTTATAAATTGTATTGGGATACCAAGTGATTCGTATATAAAATCGATTATTTTACAAAGCACGCCTAAATAGTAGCAGCCTTTAAATTCGTTTTACTATTAAATTTAATGTTTATGAACGAAAACTAAAATTTTAAAAATACAAGGATGTTGATAACGATTATTTTCGCTATTCTGTTATTCATGCGACTCTCGAAAAAGATGCAAAAAATTTTTTGTTTTCATTGGATTATACTGAATTTTTTAAAACCGAGTTTCCATACATATTTTAAATTCCAATACAAAGCCAATTTTTTAAAATTTGTTTTCCAGCATTTGGTCATGATAGTTGCAATAATCGCTTGTTTTGTTTCTCTTTATTATATGGCAGTCTTATGAACTAAATTTATATGTTTTATAGTTCACTGGGGTATCAAGTGAATTTATTATAAGATCGATTGTTTTACAAAGCACACGTAAATAGTAGCAGCCTTTAAATTCGTTTTGCTCTTAAATATGATTTTTATGACCTAAAACTAAAATTTTAAAAATACAAGGATGTTCAAAACGATTATTTTAGTTATTCTCTTTTTCATGCGACTCTCGAAAAAGATGAAAAAAATTTTTTGTTTTCATTGGATTATACTGAATTTTTTAAAACCGAGTTTCCATACATATTTTAAGTTCCAATACAAAGCCAATTTTTTAAAATTTGTTTTCATTCTTTTGGTCATGATAGTTGCAATAATCGCTTGTTTCATTTCTCTTTATTATGTGGCATTTATATCAACTACATTGCAAATGTTATAAATTGTATTGGGATACCAAGTGATTCGTATATAAAATCGATTATTTTACAAAGCACGCCTAAATAGTAGCAGCCTTTAAATTCGTTTTACTATTAAATTTAATGTTTATGAACGAAAACTAAAATTTTAAAAATACAAGGATGTTGAAAACGATTATTTTCGCTATTCTGTTATTCATGCGACTCTCGAAAAAGATGCAAAAAATTTTTTGTTTTCATTGGATTATACTGAATTTTTTAAAACCGAGTTTCCATACATATTTTAAGTTCCAATACAAAGCCAATTTTTTAAAATTTGTTTTCATTCTTTTGGTCATGATAGTTGCAATAATCGCTTGTTTCATTTCTCTTTATTATGTGGCATTTATATCAACTACATTGCAAATGTTATAAATTGTATTGGGATACCAAGTGATTCGTATATAAAATCGATTATTTTACAAAGCACGCCTAAATAGTAGCAGCCTTTAAATTCGTTTTGCTATTAAATATGATTTTTATGACCTGAAACTAAAATTTTAAAAATACAAGCATGTTCAAAACGATTATTTTAATTATTCTCTTTTTCATGCGACTCTCGAAAGAGATGCAAAAAATTTTTGTTTTCATTGGATTATACTGAATTTTTTAAAACCTAGTGTCCATATATATTTTAAATTCCAATACAAATTAAATTTTTTAAAATTTGATTTCCACCATTTGGTCATGAATAATTGCAATAATCGCTTGTTTCATTTCTCTTTATTATGTGGCATTTATATCAAATGCATTAAAAATGTAATAAATTCTATTGGGATACCAAGTGATTTGGATATAAAATCGATTATTTAACAAAGGACGCCTAAATAGTAGCAGCCTTTAAATTCGTTTTGCTATTAAATTTAATGTTTATGAACTAAAACTAAAATTTTAAAAATACAAGGATGTTGAAAACGATTATTTTCGCTATTCTGTTATTCATGTGACTCTCGAAAAAGATGCAAAAAATTTTTTGTTTTCATTGGATTATACTGAATTTTTTAAAACCGAGTTTCCATACATATTTTAAGTTCCAATACAAAGCCAATTTTTTAAAATTTGTTTTCCAGCGTTTGGTCATGATAGCTGCAATAATCGCTTGTTTCATTTCTCTTTATTATGTGGCATTTATATCAACTGCATTACAAATGTTATAAATTGTATTGGGATACCAAGTGATTCGTATATAAAATCGATTATTTTACAAAGCACGCCTAAATAGTAGCAGCCTTTAAATTCGTTTTACTATTAAATTTAATGTTTATGAACGAAAACTAAAATTTTAAAAATACAAGGATGTTGAAAACGATTATTTTCGCTATTCTGTTATTCATGCGACTCTCGAAAAAGATGCAAAAAATTTTTTGTTTTCATTGGATTATACTGAATTTTTTAAAACCGAGTTTCCATACATATTTTAAATTCCAATACAAAGCCAATTTTTTAAAATTTGTTTTCCAGCATTTGGTCATGATAGTTGCAATAATCGCTTGTTTTGTTTCTCTTTATTATATGGCAGTCTTATGAACTAAATTTATATGTTTTATAGTTCACTGGGGTATCAAGTGAATTTATTATAAGATCGAATGTTTTACAAAGCACACGTAAATAGTAGCAGCCTTTAAATTCGTTTTGCTCTTAAATATGATTTTTATGACCTAAAACTAAAATTTTAAAAATACAAGGATGTTCAAAACGATTATTTTAGTTATTCTCTTTTTCATGCGACTCTCGAAAAAGATGAAAAAAATTTTTTGTTTTCATTGGATTATACTGAATTTTTTAAAACCGAGTTTCCATACATATTTTAAGTTCCAATACAAAGCCAATTTTTTAAAATTTGTTTTCCAGCGTTTGGTCATGATAGTTGCAATAATAGCTTGTTTTGTTTCTCTTTATTATATGGCAGTCTTATGAACTAAATTTATATGTTTTATAGTTCACTGGGGTATCAAGTGAATTTATTATAAGATCGATTGTTTTACAAAGAACAGGTAAATAGTAGCAGCCTTTAAATTCGTTTTGCTCTTAAATATGATTTTTATGACCTGAAACTAAAATTTTAAAAATACAAGGATGTTCAAAACGATTATTTTAGTTATTCTCTTTTTCATGCGACTCTCGAAAAAGATGCAAAAAATTTTTGTTTTCATTGGATTATACTGAATTTTTTAAAACCTAGTGTCCATATATATTTTAAATTCCAATACAAATCCAATTTTTTAAAATTTGATTTCCACCATTTGGTCATGAATAATTGCAATAATCGCTTGTTTCATTTCTCTTTATTATGTGGCATTTATATCAACTGCATTAAAAATGTTATAAATTTTATTGGGATACCAAGTGATTTGTATATAAAATCGATTATTTTACAAAGCAAGCCTAAATAGTAGCAGCCTTTAAATTCGTTTTACTATTAAATTTAAAGTTTATGAACTAAAACTAAAATTTTAAAAATACAAGGATGTTCAAAACGATTATTTTAGATATTCTCTTTTTCATGCGACTCTCGAAATAAATGAAAAAAATTTTTTGTTTTCATTGGATTATACTGAATTTTTTAAAACCGAGTTTCCATACATATTTTAAGTTCCAATACAAAGCCAATTTTTTAAAATTTGTTTTCCAGCGTTTGGTCATGATAGTTGCAATAATCGCTTGTTTTGTTTCTCTTTATTATATGGCAGTCTTATGAACTAAATTTATTTGTTTTATAGTTCACTGGGGTATCAAGTGAATTTGATATAAGATCGATTGTTTTACAAAGCACACGTAAATAGTAGCGGCCTTTAAATTCGTTTTGCTCTTAAATATGATTTATATGACCTAAAACTAAAATTTTAAAAATACAAGGATGTTCAAAACGATTATTTTACTTATTCTCTTTTTCATGCGACTCTCGAAATAAATGAAAAACATTTTTTGTTTTCATTGGATTATACTGAATTTTTTAAAACCGAGTTTCCATACATATTTTAAATTCCAATACAAATCCAATTTTTTAAAATTTGTTTTCCAGCGTTTGGTCATGATAGTTGCAATAATCGCTTGTTTTGTTTCTCTTTATTATATGGCAGTCTTATGAACTAAATTTATATGTGTTATAGTTCACTGGGGTATCAAGTGAATTTGATATAAGATCGATTGTTTTACAAAGCACACGTAAATAGTAGCAGCCTTTAAATTCGTTTTGCTATTTAATTTTATTTCTATGAACTCAAACTAAAATTTTGAAAATACAAGGATGTTCAAAACGATTATTTTACTTATTCTCTTTTTCATGCGACTCTCGAAATAAATGAAAAACATTTTTTGTTTTCATTGGATTATACTGAATTTTTTAAAACCGAGTTTCCATACATATTTTAAATTCGAATACAAATCCAATTTTTTAAAATTTGTTTTCATGCTTTTGGTCATGATAGTTGCAATAATCGCTTGTTTTGTTTCTCTTTATTATGTGGCATTTATATCAACTGCATTAAAAATGTTATAAATTTTATTGGGATACCAAGTGATTTGTATATAAAATCGATTATTTTACAAAGCAAGCCTAAATAGTAGCAGCCTTTAAATTCGTTTTACTATTAAATTTAAAGTTTATGAACTAAAACTAAAATTTTAAAAATACAAGGATGTTCAAAACGATTATTTTAGATATTCTCTTTTTCATGCGACTCTCGAAATAAATGAAAAAAATTTTTTGTTTTCATTGGATTATACTGAATTTTTTAAAACCGAGTTTCCATACATATTTTAAGTTCCAATACAAAGCCAATTTTTTAAAATTTGTTTTCCAGCGTTTGGTCATGATAGTTGCAATAATCGCTTGTTTCATTTCTCTTTATTATGTGGCATTTATATCAACTGCATTAAAAATGTTATAAATTTTATTGGGATACCAAGTGATTTGATTTATAAAATCGATTATTTTACAAAGCAAGCCTAAATAGTAGCAGCCTTTAAATTCGTTTTGCTCTTAAATATGATTTTTATGACCTAAAACTAAAATTTTAAAAATACAAGGATGTTCAAAACGATTATTTTAGTTATTCTCTTTTTCATGCGACTCTCGAAAAAGATGCAAAAAATTTTTTGTTTTCATTGGATTATACTGAATTTTTTTAAACCGAGTTTCCATATATATTTTAAGTTCCAATACAAAGCCAATTTTTTAAAATTTGTTTTCCAGCGTTTGGTCATGATAGTTGCAATAATCGCTTGTTTTGTTTCTCTTTATTATATGGCAGTCTTATGAACTAAATTTATATGTTTTAAAGTTCACTGGGGTATCAAGTGAATTTATTATAAGATCGATTGTTTTACAAAGTACAGGTAAATAATAGCAGCCTTTAAATTCGTTTTGCTATTAAATATGATTTTTATGACCTGAAACTAAAATTTTAAAAATACAAGCATGTTCAAAACGATTATTTTAGTTATTCTCTTTTTCATGCGACTCTCGAAAGAGATGCAAAAAATTTTTGTTTTCATTGGATTATACTGAATTTTTTAAAACCTAGTGTCCATATATATTTTAAATTCCAATACAAATCAAATTTTTTAAAATTTGATTTCCACCATTTGGTCATGAATAATTGCAATAATCGCTTGTTTCATTTCTCTTTATTATGTGGCATTTATATCAAATGCATTAAAAATGTAATAAATTCTATTGGGATACCAAGTGATTTGGATATAAAATCGATTATTTAACAAAGGACGCCTAAATAGTAGCAGCCTTTAAATTCGTTTTGCTATTAAATTTAATGTTTATGAACTAAAACTAAAATTTTAAAAATACAAGGATGTTGAAAACGATTATTTTCGCTATTCTGTTATTCATGTGACTCTCGAAAAAGATGCAAAAAACTTTTTGTTTTCATTGGATTATACTGAATTTTTTAAAACCGAGTTTCCATACATATTTTAAGTTCCAATACAAAGCCAATTTTTTAAAATTTGTTTTCATTCTTTTGGTCATGATAGTTGCAATAATCGCTTGTTTCATTTCTCTTTATTATGTGGCATTTATATCAACTGCATTACAAATGTTATAAATTGTATTGGGATACCAAGTGATTCGTATATAAAATCGATTATTTTACAAAGCACGCCTAAATAGTAGCAGCCTTTAAATTCGTTTTACTATTAAATTTAATGTTTATGAACGAAAACTAAAATTTTAAAAATACAAGGATGTTGAAAACGATTATTTTCGCTATTCTGTTATTCATGCGACTCTCGAAAAAGATGCAAAAAATTTTTTGTTTTCATTGGATTATACTGAATTTTTTAAAACCGAGTTTCCATACATATTTTAAATTCCAATACAAAGCCAATTTTTTAAAATTTGTTTTCCAGCATTTGGTCATGATAGTTGCAATAATCGCTTGTTTTGTTTCTCTTTATTATATGGCAGTCTTATGAAATAAATTTATATGTTTTATAGTTCACTGGGGTATTAAGTGAATTTATTATAAGATCGATTGTTTTACAAAGAACAGGTAAATAGTAGCAGCCTTTAAATTCGTTTTGCTATTAAAAATGATTTTTATGACCTGAAACTAAAATTTTAAAAATACAAGGATGTTGAAAACGATTATTTTCGCTATTCTCTTTTTCATGCGACTCTCGAAAAAGATGCAAAAAATTTTTTGTTTTCATTGGATTATACTGATTTTTTTAAATCCGAGTTTCCATACATATTTTAAGTTCCAATACAGAGCCAATTTTTTAAAATTTGTTTTCCAGCGTTTGGTCATGATAGTTGCAATAATCGCTTGTTTCATTTCTCTTTATTATGTGGCATTTATATCAACTGCATTAAAAATGTTATAAATTTTATTGGGATACCAAGTGATTTGTATATAAAACCGATTATTTTACAAAGCAAGCCTAAATAGTAGCAGCCTTTAAATTCGTTTTGCTATTAAATTTAATGTTTATGAACTAAAACTAAAATTTTAAAAATACAAGGATGTTGAAAACGATTATTTTAGTTATTCTCTTTTTCATGCGACTCTCGAAATAAATGAAAAAAATTTTTTGTTTTCATTGGAATATACTGAATTTTTTAAAACCGAGTTTCCATACATATTTTAAGTTCCAATACAAAGCCAATTTTTTAAAATTTGTTTTCCAGCGTTTGGTCATGATAGTTGCAATAATCGCTTGTTTTGTTTCTCTTTATTATATGGCAGTCTTATGAACTAAATTTATATGTTTTATAGTTCACTGGGGTATCAAGTGAATTTGATATAAGATCGATTGTTTTACAAAGCACACGTAAATAGTAGCGGCCTTTAAATTCGTTTTGCTCTTAAATATGATTTTTATGACCTAAAACTAAAATTTTAAAAATACAAGGATGTTCAAAACTATTATTTTAGTTATTCTCTTTTTCATGCGACTCTCGAAAAAGATGCAAAAAATTTTTTGTTTTCATTGGATTATACTGAATTTTTTAAAACCGAGTTTCCATACATATTTTAACTTCCAATACAAAGCCAATTTTTTAAAATTTGTTTTCCAGCGTTTGGTCATGATAGTTGCAATAATCGCTTGTTTCATTTCTCTTTATTATATGGCAGTCTTATGAACTAAATTTATATGTTTTATAGTTCACTGGGGTATCAAGTGAATTTATTATAAGATCGATTGTTTTACAAAGCACAGGTAAATAGTAGCAGCCTTTAAATTCGTTTTGCTATTAAATATGATTTTTATGACCTGAAACTAAAATTTTAAAAATACAAGGATGTTCAAAACGATAATTTTAGTTATTCTCTTTTTCATGCGACTCTCGAAAAAGATGCAAAAAATTTTTGTTTTCATTGGATTATACTGAATTTTTTAAAACCTAGTGTCCATATATATTTTAAATTCCAATACAAATCCAATTTTTTAAAATTTGATTTCCATCATTTGGTCATGAATAATTGCAATAATCGCTTGTTTCATTTCTCTTTATTATGTGGCATTTATATCAAATGCATTAAAAATGTTATAAATTCTATTGGGATACCAAGTGATTTGGATATAAAATCGATTATTTAACGAAGGACGCCTAAATAGTAGCAGCCTTTAAATTCGTTTTACTATTAAATTCAATGTTTATGAACTAAAACTAAAATTTTAAAAATACAAGGATGTTGAAAACGATTATTTTCGCTATTCTGTTATTCATGCGACTCTCGAAAAAGATGCAAAAAAATTTTTGTTTTCATTGGATTATACTGAATTTTTAAAAACCTAGTGTCTATATATATTTTAAATTCCAATACAAATCCAATTTTTTAAAATTTGATTTCCATCATTTGGTCATGAATAATTGCAATAATCGCTTGTTTCATTTCTCTTTATTATATGGCATTTATATAAAATGCATTAAAAATGTTATAAATTCTATTGGGATACCAAGTGATTTGGATATAAAATCGATTATTTAACAAAGGACGCCTAAATAGTAGCAGCCTTTAAATTCGTTTTGCTATTAAATTTAATGTTTATGAACTAAAACTAAAATTTTAAAAATACAAGGATGTTCAAAACGATTATTTTAGTTATTCTCTTTTTCCATAAAATTGTTTCCAGCGTTTGGTCATGATAGTTGCAATAATCGCTTGTTTCGTTTCTCTTCATTACATGGCAGTCTTATGAACTAAATTTATATGTTTTAGAATTCACTGGGGTATCAAGTGAATTTGATATAAGATCGATTGTTTTACAAAGCACACGTAAATAGAAGCAGCCTTTAATGTCGTTTTGCTATTAAATTTAATCTTTATGAACTAAAACTAAAATTTTAAAAATACAAGGATGTTCAAAATGATTATTTTAGCTATTCTGTTTTTCATGCGACTCTCGAAAAAGATGCAAAAAATTTTTTGTTTTCATTGGATTATACTGAATTTTGTACAACCGAGTTTCCATATATATTTTAAATTCCAATACAAATCCAATTTTTTAAAATTTGATTTCCACCGTTTGGTCATGAAATTTGCAATAATTCCTTGTTTCGTTTCTCTTTATTATATGGCATTGTATGAATTGAATTAATAATGCTTAAATGTCAAATGGGGTACCCAGAGATTTGTATATAAAGTCTATTCATTTACAAAGCACACCTTAATAGTAGCAGCCTTTAAATTCGTTTTGCTATTTAATTTTATTTCTATGAACTCAAACTAAAATTTTGAAAATACAAGGATGTTCAAAACGATTATTTTAGCTATTCTCTTTTTCATGCGACTCTCGAAATAAATGAAAAAAAATTTTTGTTTTCATTGGATTATACTGAATTTTTTAAAACCGAGTTTCCATACATATTTTAAATTCCAATACAAATCCAATTTTTTAAAATTTGTTTTCATGCTTTTGGTCATGATAGTCGCAATAATCGCTTGTTTTGTTTCTCTTTATTATATGGCATTTATATCAACTGCATTAAAAATGTTATAAATTTTATTGGGATACCAAGTGATTTGTATATAAAATCGATTATTTTACAAAGCACGCCTAAATAGAAGCAGCCTTTAAATTCGTTTTACTATTAAATTTAATGTTTATGAACTAAAACTAAAATTTCAAAAATACAAGGATGTTCAAAACGATTATTTTCGCTATTCTGTTATTCATGCGACTCTCGAAAAAGATGCAAAAAATTTTTTGTTTTCATTGGATTATACTGAATTTTTTAAAACCGAGTTTCCATACATATTTTAACTTCCAATACAAAGCCAATTTTTTAAAATTTGTTTTCCAGCGTTTGGTCATGATAGTTGCAATAATCGCTTGTTTCATTTCTCTTTATTATATGGCAGTCTTATGAACTAAATTTATATGTTTTATAGTTCACTGGGGTATCAAGTGAATTTATTATAAGATCGATTGTTTTACAAAGGACGCCTACATAGTAGCAGCCTTTAAATTCGTTTTGCTATTAAATATGATTTTTATGACCTGAAACTAAAATTTTAAAAATACAAGGATGTTCAAAACGATAATTTTAGTTATTCTCTTTTTCATGCGACTCTCGAAAAAGATGCAAAAAATTTTTGTTTTCATTGGATTATACTGAATTTTTTAAAACCTAGTGTCCATATATATTTTAAATTCCAATACAAATCCAATTTTTTAAAATTTGATTTCCATCATTTGGTCATGAATAATTGCAATAATCGCTTGTTTCATTTCTCTTTATTATGTGGCATTTATATCAAATGCATTAAAAATGTTATAAATTCTATTGGGATACCAAGTGATTTGGATATAAAATCGATTATTTAACGAAGGACGCCTAAATAGTAGCAGCCTTTAAATTCGTTTTACTATTAAATTCAATGTTTATGAACTAAAACTAAAATTTTAAAAATACAAGGATGTTCAAAACGATTATTTTCGCTATTCTGTTATTCATGCGACTCTCGAAAAAGATGCAAAAAAATTTTTGTTTTCATTGGATTATACTGAATTTTTAAAAACCTAGTGTCTATATATATTTTAAATTCCAATACAAATCCAATTTTTTAAAATTTGATTTCCATCATTTGGTCATGAATAATTGCAATAATCGCTTGTTTCATTTCTCTTTATTATATGGCATTTATATAAAATGCATTAAAAATGTTATAAATTCTATTGGGATACCAAGTGATTTGGATATAAAATCGATTATTTAACAAAGGACGCCTAAATAGTAGCAGCCTTTAAATTCGTTTTGCTATTAAATTTAATGTTTATGAACTAAAACTAAAATTTTAAAAATACAAGGATGTTCAAAACGATTATTTTAGTTATTCTCTTTTTCCATAAAATTGTTTCCAGCGTTTGGTCATGATAGTTGCAATAATCGCTTGTTTCGTTTCTCTTCATTACATGGCAGTCTTATGAACTAAATTTATATGTTTTAGAATTCACTGGGGTATCAAGTGAATTTGATATAAGATCGATTGTTTTACAAAGCACACGTAAATAGAAGCAGCCTTTAATGTCGTTTTGCTATTAAATTTAATCTTTATGAACTAAAACTAAAATTTTAAAAATACAAGGATGTTCAAAACGATTATTTTAGCTATTCTGTTTTTCATGCGACTCTCGAAAAAGATGCAAAAAATTTTTTGTTTTCATTGGATTATACTGAATTTTGTACAACCGAGTTTCCATATATATTTTAAATTCCAATACAAATCCAATTTTTTAAAATTTGATTTCCACCGTTTGGTCATGAAATTTGCAATAATTCCTTGTTTCGTTTCTCTTTATTATATGGCATTGTATGAATTGAATTAATAATGCTTAAATGTCAAATGGGGTACCCAGAGATTTGTATATAAAGTCTATTCATTTACAAAGCACACCTTAATAGTAGCAGCCTTTAAATTCGTTTTGCTATTTAATTTTATTTCTATGAACTCAAACTAAAATTTTGAAAATACAAGGATGTTCAAAACGATTATTTTAGCTATTCTCTTTTTCATGCGACTCTCGAAATAAATGAAAAAAAATTTTTGTTTTCATTGGATTATACTGAATTTTTTAAAACCGAGTTTCCATACATATTTTAAATTCCAATACAAATCCAATTTTTTAAAATTTGTTTTCATGCTTTTGGTCATGATAGTCGCAATAATCGCTTGTTTTGTTTCTCTTTATTATATGGCATTTATATCAACTGCTTTAAAAATGTTATAAATTTTATTGGGATACCAAGTGATTTGTATATAAAATCGATTATTTTACAAAGCACGCCTAAATAGAAGCAGCCTTTAAATTCGTTTTACTATTAAATTTAATGTTTATGAACTAAAACTAAAATTTCAAAAATACAAGGATGTTCAAAACGATTATTTTCGCTATTCTGTTATTCATGCGACTCTCGAAAAAGATGCAAAAAATTTTTTGTTTTCATTGGATTATACTGAATTTTTTAAAACCGAGTTTCCATACATATTTTAAATTCCAATACAAAGCCAATTTTTTAAAATTTGTTTTCCAGCATTTGGTCATGATAGTTGCAATAATCGCTTGTTTTGTTTCTCTTTATTATATGGCAGTCTTATGAACTAAATTTATATGTTTTATAGTTCACTGGGGTATCAAGTGAATTTATTATAAGATCGAATGTTTTACAAAGCACACGTAAATAGTAGCAGCCTTTAAATTCGTTTTGCTCTTAAATATGATTTTTATGACCTAAAACTAAAATTTTAAAAATACAAGGATGTTCAAAACGATTATTTTAGTTATTCTCTTTTTCATGCGACTATCGAAAAAGATGAAAAAAATTTTTTGTTTTCATTGGATTATACTGAATTTTTTAAAACCGAGTTTCCATACATATTTTAAGTTCCAATACAAAGCCAATTTTTTAAAATTTGTTTTCATTCTTTTGGTCATGATAGTTGCAATAATCGCTTGTTTCATTTCTCTTTATTATGTGGCATTTATATCAACTACATTGCAAATGTTATAAATTGTATTGGGATACCAAGTGATTCGTATATAAAATCGATTATTTTACAAAGCACGCCTAAATAGTAGCAGCCTTTAAATTCGTTTTACTATTAAATTTAATGTTTATGAACCAAAACTAAAATTTTAAAAATACAAGGATGTTGAAAACGATTATTTTCGCTATTCTGTTATTCATGCGACTCTCGAAAAAGATGAAAAAAATTTTTTGTTTTCATTGGATTATACTGAATTTTTTAAAACCGAGTTTCCATACATATTTTAAGTTCCAATACAAAGCCAATTTTTTAAAATTTGTTTTCCAGCGTTTGGTCATGATAGTTGCAATAATCGCTTGTTTTGTTTCTCTTTATTATATGGCAGTCTTATGAACTAAATTTATATGTTTTATAGTTCACTGGGGTATCAAGTGAATTTATTATAAGATCGATTGTTTTACAAAGAACAGGTAAATAGTAGCAGCCTTTAAATTCGTTTTGCTCTTAAATATGATTTTTATGACCTGAAACTAAAATTTTAAAAATACAAGGATGTTCAAAACGATTATTTTAGTTATTCTCTTTTTCATGCGACTCTCGAAAAAGATGCAAAAAATTTTTGTTTTCATTGGATTATACTGAATTTTTTAAAACCTAGTGTCCATATATATTTTAAATTCCAATACAAATCCAATTTTTTAAAATTTGATTTCCACCATTTGGTCATGAATAATTGCAATAATCGCTTGTTTCATTTCTCTTTATTATGTGGCATTTATATCAACTGCATTAAAAATGTTATAAATTTTATTGGGATACCAAGTGATTTGTATATAAAATCGATTATTTTACAAAGCAAGCCTAAATAGTAGCAGCCTTTAAATTCGTTTTACTATTAAATTTAAAGTTTATGAACTAAAACTAAAATTTTAAAAATACAAGGATGTTCAAAACGATTATTTTAGATATTCTCTTTTTCATGCGACTCTCGAAATAAATGAAAAAAATTTTTTGTTTTCATTGGAATATACTGAATTTTTTAAAACCGAGTTTCCATACATATTTTAAGTTCCAATACAAAGCCAATTTTTTAAAATTTGTTTTCCAGCGTTTGGTCATGATAGTTGCAATAATCGCTTGTTTTGTTTCTCTTTATTATATGGCAGTCTTATGAACTAAATTTATATGTTTTATAGTTCACTGGGGTATCAAGTGAATTTGATATAAGATCGATTGTTTTACAAAGCACACGTAAATAGTAGCGGCCTTTAAATTCGTTTTGCTCTTAAATATGATTTTTATGACCTAAAACTAAAATTTTAAAAATACAAGGATGTTCAAAACGATTATTTTACTTATTCTCTTTTTCATGCGACTCTCGAAATAAATGAAAAACATTTTTTGTTTTCATTGGATTATACTGAATTTTTTAAAACCGAGTTTCCATACATATTTTAAATTCCAATACAAATCCAATTTTTTAAAATTTGTTTTCCAGCGTTTGGTCATGATAGTTGCAATAATCGCTTGTTTCATTTCTCTTTATTATATGGCAGTCTTATGAACTAAATTTATATGTGTTATAGTTCACTGGGGTATCAAGTGAATTTGATATAAGATCGATTGTTTTACAAAGCACACGTAAATAGTAGCAGCCTTTAAATTCGTTTTGCTATTTAATTTTATTTCTATGAACTCAAACTAAAATTTTGAAAATACAAGGATGTTCAAAACGATTATTTTACTTATTCTCTTTTTCATGCGACTCTCGAAATAAATGAAAAACATTTTTTGTTTTCATTGGATTATACTGAATTTTTTAAAACCGAGTTTCCATACATATTTTAAATTCGAATACAAATCCAATTTTTTAAAATTTGTTTTCATGCTTTTGGTCATGATAGTTGCAATAATCGCTTGTTTTGTTTCTCTTTATTATGTGGCATTTATATCAACTGCATTAAAAATGTTATAAATTTTATTGGGATACCAAGTGATTTGTATATAAAATCGATTATTTTACAAAGCAAGCCTAAATAGTAGCAGCCTTTAAATTCGTTTTGCTCTTAAATATGATTTTTATGACCTAAAACTAAAATTTTAAAAATACAAGGATGTTCAAAACGATTATTTTAGTTATTCTCTTTTTCATGCGACTCTCGAAAAAGATGCAAAAAATTTTTTGTTTTCATTGGATTATACTGAATTTTTTAAAACCGAGTTTCCATACATATTTTAAGTTCCAATACAAAGCCAATTTTTTAAAATTTGTTTTCCAGCGTTTGGTCATGATAGTTGCAATAATCGCTTGTTTCATTTCTCTTTATTATGTGGCATTTATATCAACTGCATTAAAAATGTTATAAATTTTATTGGGATACCAAGTGATTTGTATATAAAATCGATTATTTTACAAAGCAAGCCTAAATAGTAGCAGCCTTTAAATTCGTTTTGCTCTTAAATATGATTTTTATGACCTAAAACTAAAATTTTAAAAATACAAGGATGTTCAAAACGATTATTTTAGTTATTCTCTTTTTCATGCGACTCTCGAAAAAGATGCAAAAAATTTTTTGTTTTCATTGGATTATACTGAATTTTTTAAAACCGAGTTTCCATACATATTTTAAGTTCCAATACAAAGCCAATTTTTTAAAATTTGTTTTCCAGCGTTTGGTCATGATAGTTGCAATAATCGCTTGTTTTGTTACTCTTTATTATATGGCAGTCTTATGAACTAAATTTATATGTTTTATAGTTCACTGGGGTATCAAGTGAATTTATTATAAGATCGATTGTTTTACAAAGTACAGGTAAATAATAGCAGCCTTTAAATTCGTTTTGCTATTAAATATGATTTTTATGACCTGAAACTAAAATTTTAAAAATACAAGCATGTTCAAAACGATTATTTTAGTTATTCTCTTTTTCATGCGACTCTCGAAAGAGATGCAAAAAATTTTTGTTTTCATTGGATTATACTGAATTTTTTAAAACCTAGTGTCCATATATATTTTAAATTCCAATACAAATCCAATTTTTTAAAATTTGATTTCCACCATTTGGTCATGAATAATTGCAATAATCGCTTGTTTCATTTCTCTTTATTATGTGGCATTTATATGAAATGCATTAAAAATGTAATAAATTCTATTGGGATACCAAGTGATTTGGATATAAAATCGATTATTTAACAAAGGACGCCTAAATAGTAGCAGCCTTTAAATTCGTTTTGCTATTAAATTTAATGTTTATGAACTAAAACTAAAATTTTAAAAATACAAGGATGTTGAAAACGATTATTTTCGCTATTCTGTTATTCATGTGACTCTCGAAAAAGATGCAAAAAACTTTTTGTTTTCATTGGATTATACTGAATTTTTTAAAACCGAGTTTCCATACATATTTTAAGTTCCAATACAAAGCCAATTTTTTAAAATTTGTTTTCATTCTTTTGGTCATGATAGTTGCAATAATCGCTTGTTTCATTTCTCTTTATTATGTGGCATTTATATCAACTGCATTACAAATGTTATAAATTGTATTGGGATACCAAGTGATTCGTATATAAAATCGATTATTTTACAAAGCACGCCTAAATAGTAGCAGCCTTTAAATTCGTTTTACTATCAAATTTAATGTTTATGAACGAAAACTAAAATTTTAAAAATACAAGGATGTTGAAAACGATTATTTTCGCTATTCTGTTATTCATGCGACTCTCGAAAAAGATGCAAAAAATTTTTTGTTTTCATTGGATTATACTGAATTTTTTAAAACCGAGTTTCCATACATATTTTAAATTCCAATACAAAGCCAATTTTTTAAAATTTGTTTTCCAGCATTTGGTCATGATAGTTGCAATAATCGCTTGTTTTGTTTCTCTTTATTATATGGCAGTCTTATGAACTAAATTTATATGTTTTATAGTTCACTGGGGTATCAAGTGAATTTATTATAAGATCGATTGTTTTACAAAGAACAGGTAAATAGTAGCAGCCTTTAAATTCGTTTTGCTATTAAAAATGATTTTTATGACCTGAAACTAAAATTTTAAAAATACAAGGATGTTGAAAACGATTATTTTCGCTATTCTCTTTTTCATGCGACTCTCGAAAAAGATGCAAAAAATTTTTTGTTTTCATTGGATTATACTGATTTTTTTAAAACCGAGTTTCCATACATATTTTAAGTTCCAATACAGAGCCAATTTTTTAAAATTTGTTTTCCAGCGTTTGGTCATGATAGTTGCAATAATCGCTTGTTTCATTTCTCTTTATTATGTGGCATTTATATCAACTGCATTAAAAATGTTATAAATTTTATTGGGATACCAAGTGATTTGTATATAAAATCGATTATTTTACAAAGCAAGCCTAAATAGTAGCAGCCTTTAAATTCGTTTTGCTATTAAATTTAATGTTTATGAACTAAAACTAAAATTTTAAAAATACAAGGATGTTCAAAACGATTATTTTCGCTATTCTCTTTTTCATGCGACTCTCGAAAAAGATGCAAAAAATTTTTTGTTTACATTGGATTATACTGAATTTTTTAAAACCGAGTTTCCATACATATTTTAAGTTCCAATACAAAGCCAATTTTTTAAAATTTGTTTTCCAGCGTTTGGTCATGATAGTTGCAATAATCGCTTGTTTCATTTCTCTTTATTATGTGGCATTTATATCAACTGCATTAAAAATGTTATAAATTTTATTGGGATACCAAGTGATTTGTATATAAAACCGATTATTTTACAAAGCAAGCCTAAATAGTAGCAGCCTTTAAATTCGTTTTGCTATTAAATTTAATGTTTATGAACTAAAACTAAAATTTTAAAAATACAAGGATGTTCAAAACGATTATTTTAGTTATTCTCTTTTTCATGCGACTCTCGAAATAAATGAAAAAAATTTTTTGTTTTCATTGGAATATACTGAATTTTTTAAAACCGAGTTTCCATACATATTTTAAGTTCCAATACAAAGCCAATTTTTTAAAATTTGTTTTCCAGCGTTTGGTCATGATAGTTGCAATAATCGCTTGTTTTGTTTCTCTTTATTATATGGCAGTCTTATGAACTAAATTTATATGTTTTATAGTTCACTGGGGTATCAAGTGAATTTGATATAAGATCGATTGTTTTACAAAGCACACGTAAATAGTAGCGGCCTTTAAATTCGTTTTGCTCTTAAATATGATTTTTATGACCTAAAACTAAAATTTTAAAAATACAAGGATGTTCAAAACGATTATTTTAGTTATTCTCTTTTTCATGCGACTCTCGAAAAAGATGCAAAAAATTTTTTGTTTTCATTGGATTATACTGAATTTTTTAAAACCGAGTTTCCATACATATTTTAACTTCCAATACAAAGCCAATTTTTTAAAATTTGTTTTCCAGCGTTTGGTCATGATAGTTGCAATAATCGCTTGTTTCATTTCTCTTTATTATATGGCAGTCTTATGAACTAAATTTATATGTTTTATAGTTCACTGGGGTATCAAGTGAATTTATTATAAGATCGATTGTTTTACAAAGCACAGGTAAATAGTAGCAGCCTTTAAATTCGTTTTGCTATTAAATATGATTTTTATGACCTGAAACTAAAATTTTAAAAATACAAGGATGTTCAAAACGATAATTTTAGTTATTCTCTTTTTCATGCGACTCTCGAAAAAGATGCAAAAAATTTTTGTTTTCATTGGATTATACTGAATTTTTTAAAACCTAGTGTCCATATATATTTTAAATTCCAATACAAATCCAATTTTTTAAAATTTGATTTCCATCATTTGGTCATGAATAATTGCAATAATCGCTTGTTTCATTTCTCTTTATTATGTGGCATTTATATCAAATGCATTAAAAATGTTATAAATTCTATTGGGATACCAAGTGATTTGGATATAAAATCGATTATTTAACGAAGGACGCCTAAATAGTAGCAGCCTTTAAATTCGTTTTACTATTAAATTCAATGTTTATGAACTAAAACTAAAATTTTAAAAATACAAGGATGTTCAAAACGATTATTTTCGCTATTCTGTTATTCATGCGACTCTCGAAAAAGATGCAAAAAAATTTTTGTTTTCATTGGATTATACTGAATTTTTAAAAACCTAGTGTCTATATATATTTTAAATTCCAATACAAATCCAATTTTTTAAAATTTGATTTCCATCATTTGGTCATGAATAATTGCAATAATCGCTTGTTTCATTTCTCTTTATTATATGGCATTTATATAAAATGCATTAAAAATGTTATAAATTCTATTGGGATACCAAGTGATTTGGATATAAAATCGATTATTTAACAAAGGACGCCTAAATAGTAGCAGCCTTTAAATTCGTTTTGCTATTAAATTTAATGTTTATGAACTAAAACTAAAATTTTAAAAATACAAGGATGTTCAAAACGATTATTTTAGTTATTCTCTTTTTCCATAAAATTGTTTCCAGCGTTTGGTCATGATAGTTGCAATAATCGCTTGTTTCGTTTCTCTTCATTACATGGCAGTCTTATGAACTAAATTTATATGTTTTAGAATTCACTGGGGTATCAAGTGAATTTGATATAAGATCGATTGTTTTACAAAGCACACGTAAATAGAAGCAGCCTTTAATGTCGTTTTGCTATTAAATTTAATCTTTATGAACTAAAACTAAAATTTTAAAAATACAAGGATGTTCAAAACGATTATTTTAGCTATTTTGTTTTTCATGCGACTCTCGAAAAAGATGCAAAAAATTTTTTGTTTTCATTGGATTATACTGAATTTTGTACAACCGAGTTTCCATATATATTTTAAATTCCAATACAAATCCAATTTTTTAAAATTTGATTTCCACCGTTTGGTCATGAAATTTGCAATAATTCCTTGTTTCGTTTCTCTTTATTATATGGCATTGTATGAATTGAATTAATAATGCTTAAATGTCAAATGGGGTACCCAGAGATTTGTATATAAAGTCTATTCATTTACAAAGCACACCTTAATAGTAGCAGCCTTTAAATTCGTTTTGCTATTTAATTTTATTTCTATGAACTCAAACTAAAATTTTGAAAATACAAGGATGTTCAAAACGATTATTTTAGCTATTCTCTTTTTCATGCGACTCTCGAAATAAATGAAAAAAAATTTTTGTTTTCATTGGATTATACTGAATTTTTTAAAACCGAGTTTCCATACATATTTTAAATTCCAATACAAATCCAATTTTTTAAAATTTGTTTTCATGCTTTTGGTCATGATAGTCGCAATAATCGCTTGTTTTGTTTCTCTTTATTATATGGCATTTATATCAACTGCATTAAAAATGTTATAAATTTTATTGGGATACCAAGTGATTTGTATATAAAATCGATTATTTTACAAAGCACGCCTAAATAGAAGCAGCCTTTAAATTCGTTTTACTATTAAATTTAATGTTTATGAACTAAAACTAAAATTTCAAAAATACAAGGATGTTCAAAACGATTATTTTCGCTATTCTGTTATTCATGCGACTCTCGAAAAAGATGCAAAAAAATTTTTGTTTTCATTGGATTATACTGAATTTTTAAAAACCTAGTGTCCATATATATTTTAAATTCCAATACAAATCCAATTTTTTAAAATTTGATTTCCACCATTTGGTCATGAATAATTGCAATAATCGCTTGTTTCATTTCTCTTTATTATGTGGCATTTATATCAAATGCATTAAAAATGTTATAAATTCTATTGGGATACCAAGTGATTTGGACATAAAATGATTATTTAACAAAGGACGCCTAAATAGTAGCAGATTTTAAATTCGTTTTGCTATTAAATTTAATGTTTATGAACTAAAACTAAAATTTTAAAAATACAAGGATGTTGAAAACGATTATTTTCGCTATTCTGTTATTCATGCGACTCTCGAAGAAGATGAAAAAAAATTTTTGTTTTCATTGGATTATACTGAATTTTTAAAAACCTAGTGTCCATACATATTTTAAATTCCAATACAAATCCAATTTTTTAAAATTTGATTTCCACCATTTGGTCATGAATAATTGCATTAATCGCTTGTTTCATTTCTCTTTATTATATGGCATTTATATCAACTGCATTAAAAATGTTATAAATTTTATTGCGATACCAAGTGATTTGTATATAAAATCGATTATTTTACAAAGCACGCCTAAATAGTAGCAGCCTTTAAATTCGTTTTACTATTAAATTTAATGTTTATGAACTGGAACTAAAATTTTAAAAATACAAGGATGTTGAAAACGATTATTATCGCTATTCTGTTATTCATGCGACTCTCGAAGAAGATGAAAAAATTTTTGTTTTCATTGGATTATACTGAATTTTTAAAAACCTAGTGTCCATATATATTTTAAATTCCAATACAAATCCAATTTTTTAAAATTTGATTTCCACCATTTGGTCATGAATAATTGCAATAATCGCTTGTTTCATTTCTCTTTATTATGTGGCATTTATATCAAATGCATTAAAAATGTTATAAATTCTATTGGGATAGCAAGTGATTTGGATATAAAATCGATTATTTTACAAAGGACGCCTAAATAGTAGCAGCCTTTAAATTCGTTTTGCTATTAAATTTAATGTTTATGAACTAAAACTAAAATTTTAAAAATACAAGGATGTTCAAAACGATTATTTTAGTTATTCTGTTTTTCATGCGACTCTCGAAAAAGATGCAAAAAATTTTTTGTTTTCATTGGATTATACTGAATTTTGTACAACCGAGTTTCCATATATATTTTAAATTCCAATACAAATCCAATTTTTTAAAATTTGATTTCCACCGTTTGGTCATGAAATTTGCAATAATTCCTTGTTTCGTTTCTCTTTATTATATGGCATTGTATGAATTGAATTAATAATGCTTAAATGTCAAATGGGGTACCCAGAGATTTGTATATAAAGTCTATTCATTTACAAAGCACACCTTAATAGTAGCAGCCTTTAAATTCGTTTTGCTATTTAATTTTATTTCTATGAACTCAAACTAAAATTTTGAAAATACAAGGATGTTCAAAACGATTATTTTAGCTATTCTCTTTTTCATGCGACTCTCGAAATAAATGAAAAAAAATTTTTGTTTTCATTGGATTATACTGAATTTTTTAAAACCGAGTTTCCATACATATTTTAAATTCCAATACAAATCCAATTTTTTAAAATTTGTTTTCATGCTTTTGGTCATGATAGTTGCAATAATCGCTTGTTTTGTTTCTCTTTATTATATGGCATTTATATCAACTGCATTAAAAATGTTATAAATTTTATTGGGATACCAAGTGATTTGTATATAAAATCGATTATTTTACAAAGCACGCCTAAATAGAAGCAGCCTTTAAATTCGTTTTACTATTAAATTTAATGTTTATGAACTAAAACTAAAATTTCAAAAATACAAGGATGTTCAAAACGATTATTTTCGCTATTCTGTTATTCATGCGACTCTCGAAAAAGATGCAAAAAAATTTTTGTTTTCATTGGATTATACTGAATTTTTAAAAACCTAGTGTCCATATATATTTTAAATTCCAATACAAATCCAATTTTTTAAAATTTGATTTCCACCATTTGGTCATGAATAATTGCAATAATCGCTTGTTTCATTTCTCTTTATTATGTGGCATTTATATCAAATGCATTAAAAATGTTATAAATTCTATTGGGATACCAAGTGATTTGGACATAAAATGATTATTTAACAAAGGACGCCTAAATAGTAGCAGATTTTAAATTCGTTTTGCTATTAAATTTAATGTTTATGAACTAAAACTAAAATTTTAAAAATACAAGGATGTTGAAAACGATTATTTTCGCTATTCTGTTATTCATGCGACTCTCGAAGAAGATGAAAAAAAATTTTTGTTTTCATTGGATTATACTGAATTTTTAAAAACCTAGTGTCCATACATATTTTAAATTCCAATACAAATCCAATTTTTTAAAATTTGATTTCCACCATTTGGTCATGAATAATTGCATTAATCGCTTGTTTCATTTCTCTTTATTATATGGCATTTATATCAACTGCATTAAAAATGTTATAAATTTTATTGCGATACCAAGTGATTTGTATATAAAATCGATTATTTTACAAAGCACGCCTAAATAGTAGCAGCCTTTAAATTCGTTTTACTATTAAATTTAATGTTTATGAACTAGAACTAAAATTTTAAAAATACAAGGATGTTGAAAACGATTATTATCGCTATTCTGTTATTCATGCGACTCTCGAAGAAGATGAAAAAAATTTTTGTTTTCATTGGATTATACTGAATTTTTAAAAACCTAGTGTCCATATATATTTTAAATTCCAATACAAATCCAATTTTTTAAAATTTGATTTCCACCATTTGGTCATGAATAATTGCAATAATCGCTTGTTTCATTTCTCTTTATTATGTGGCATTTATATCAACTGCATTAAAAATGTTATAAATTTTATTGCGATACCAAGTGATTTGTATATAAAATCGATTATTTTACAAAGCACGCCTAAATAGTAGCAGCCTTTAAATTCGTTTTACTATTAAATTTAATGTTTATGAACTAGAACTAAAATTTTAAAAATACAAGGATGTTGAAAACGATTATTATCGCTATTCTGTTATTCATGCGACTCTCGAAGAAGATGAAAAAAATTTTTGTTTTCATTGGATTATACTGAATTTTTAAAAACCTAGTGTCCATATATATTTTAAATTCCAATACAAATCCAATTTTTTAAAATTTGATTTCCACCATTTGGTCATGAATAATTGCATTAATCGCTTGTTTCATTTCTCTTTATTATATGGCATTTATATCAACTGCATTAAAAATGTTATAAATTTTATTGCGATACCAAGTGATTTGTATATAAAATCGATTATTTTACAAAGCACGCCTAAATAGTAGCAGCCTTTAAATTCGTTTTACTATTAAATTTAATGTTTATGAACTAGAACTAAAATTTTAAAAATACAAGGATGTTGAAAACGATTATTATCGCTATTCTGTTATTCATGCGACTCTCGAAGAAGATGAAAAAAATTTTTGTTTTCATTGGATTATACTGAATTTTTTAAAACCTAGTGTCCATACATATTTTAAATTCGAATTCAAAGCCAATTGTTTAATATTTGATTTCCACCATTTGGTCATGAAAGTTGCAATAATCGCTTGTTTCGTTTCTCTTTATTATTTGGCATTGTATGAATTGAATTAATAATGCTTAAATGTCAAATGGGGTACCCAGAGATTTGTATATAAAGTCTAATCATTTACAAAGCACACCTTAATAGTAGCAGCCTTTAAATTCGTTTTGCTATTTAATTTTATTTCTATGAACTCAAACTAAAATTTTGAAAATACAAGGATGTTCAAAACGATTATTTTAGCTATTCTCTTTTTCATGCGACTCTCGAAATAAATGAAAAAAATTTTTTGTTTTCATTGGATTATACTGAATTTTTTAAAAGCGAGTTTCCATACATATTTTATGTTCCAATACAAAGCCAATTTTTTAAAATTTGTTTTCCAGCGTTTGGTCATGATAGTTGCAATAATCGCTTGTTTCGTTTCTCTTTATTATATGGCATTGTATGAATTGAATTAATAATGCTTAAATGTCAAATGGGGTACCCAGAGATTTGTATATAAAGTCTATTCATTTACAAAGCACACCTTAATAGTAGCAGCCTTTAAATTCGTTTTACTATTAAATTTAATGTTTATGAACTAAAACTAAAATTTCAAAAATACAAGGATGTTCAAAACGATTATTTTCGCTATTCTGTTATTCATGCGACTCTCGAAAAAGATGCAAAAAAATTTTTGTTTTCATTGGATTATACTGAATTTTTAAAAACCTAGTGTCCATATATATTTTAAATTCCAATACAAATCCAATTTTTTAAAATTTGATTTCCACCATTTGGTCATGAATAATTGCAATAATCGCTTGTTTCATTTCTCTTTATTATGTGGCATTTATATCAAATGCATTAAAAATGTTATAAATTCTATTGGGATACCAAGTGATTTGGACATAAAATGATTATTTAACAAAGGACGCCTAAATAGTAGCAGATTTTAAATTCGTTTTGCTATTAAATTTAATGTTTATGAACTAAAACTAAAATTTTAAAAATACAAGGATGTTGAAAACGATTATTTTCGCTATTCTGTTATTCATGCGACTCTCGAAGAAGATGAAAAAAAATTTTTGTTTTCATTGGATTATACTGAATTTTTAAAAACCTAGTGTCCATACATATTTTAAATTCCAATACAAATCCAATTTTTTAAAATTTGATTTCCACCATTTGGTCATGAATAATTGCATTAATCGCTTGTTTCATTTCTCTTTATTATATGGCATTTATATCAACTGCATTAAAAATGTTATAAATTTTATTGCGATACCAAGTGATTTGTATATAAAATCGATTATTTTACAAAGCACGCCTAAATAGTAGCAGCCTTTAAATTCGTTTTACTATTAAATTTAATGTTTATGAACTAGAACTAAAATTTTAAAAATACAAGGATGTTGAAAACGATTATTATCGCTATTCTGTTATTCATGCGACTCTCGAAGAAGATGAAAAAAATTTTTGTTTTCATTGGATTATACTGAATTTTTAAAAACCTAGTGTCCATATATATTTTAAATTCCAATACAAATCCAATTTTTTAAAATTTGATTTCCACCATTTGGTCATGAATAATTGCAATAATCGCTTGTTTCATTTCTCTTTATTATGTGGCATTTATATCAAATGCATTAAAAATGTTATAAATTCTATTGGGATAGCAAGTGATTTGGATATAAAATCGATTATTTTACAAAGGACGCCTAAATAGTAGCAGCCTTTAAATTCGTTTTGCTATTTAATTTTATTTCTATGAACTCAAACTAAAATTTTGAAAATACAAGGATGTTCAAAACGATTATTTTAGCTATTCTCTTTTTCATGCGACTCTCGAAATAAATGAAAAAAATTTTTTGTTTTCATTGGATTATACTGAATTTTTTAAAAGCGAGTTTCCATACATATTTTATGTTCCAATACAAAGCCAATTTTTTAAAATTTGTTTTCCAGCGTTTGGTCATGATAGTTGCAATAATCGCTTGTTTCGTTTCTCTTTATTATATGGCATTGTATGAATTGAATTAATAATGCTTAAATGTCAAATGGGGTACCCAGAGATTTGTATATAAAGTCTATTCATTTACAAAGCACACCTTAATAGTAGCAGCCTTTAAATTCGTTTTGCTATTTAATTTTATTTCTATTAACTCAAACTAAAATTTTGAAAATACAAGGATGTTCAAAACGATTATTTTAGTTATTCTCTTTTTCATGCGACTCTCGAAATAAATGAAAACAATTTTTTGTTTTTATTGGATTATACTGAATTTTTTAAAACCGAGTTTCCATACATATTTTAAATTCCAATACAAATCCAATTTTTTAAAATTTGTTTTCATGCTTTTGGTCATGAATAATTGCAATAATCGCTTGTTTCATTTCTCTTTATTATGTGGCATTTATATCAAATGCATTTAAAATGTTATAAATTCTATTGGGATACCAAGTGATTTGGATATAAAATCGATTATTTTACAAAGGACGCCTAAATAGTAGCAGCCTTTAAATTCGTTTTGCTATTAAATTTAATGTTTATGAACTAAAACTAAAATTTTAAAAATACAAGGATGTTCAAAACGATTATTTTAGCTATTCTCTTTTTCATGCGACTCTCGAAATAAATGAAAAAATTTTCTTGATTCATTCGATTTTAATCAATTTTTTAAAACCTAGTGTCCATACATATTTTAAATTCTAATTCAAAGCCAATTGTTTAATATTTGATTTCCACCGTTTGGTCATGAAAGTTGCAATAATCGCTTGTTTCGTTTCTCTTTATTATATGGCATTGTATGAATTGAATTAATAATGCTTAAATGTCAAATGGGGTACCCAGAGATTTGTATATAAAGTCTATTCATTTACAAAGCACACCTTAATAGTAGCAGCCTTTAAATTCGTTTTGCTATTTAATTTTATTTCTATGAACTCAAACTAAAATTTTGAAAATACAAGGATGTTCAAAACGATTATTTTAGCTATTCTCTTTTTCATGCGACTCTCGAAATAAATGAAAAAAATTTTTTGTTTTCATTGGATTATACTGAATTTTTTAAAAGCGAGTTTCCATACATATTTTATGTTCCAATACAAAGCCAATTTTTTAAAATTTGTTTTCCAGCGTTTGGTCATGATAGTTGCAATAATCGCTTGTTTCGTTTCTCTTTATTATATGGCATTGTATGAATTGAATTAATAATGCTTAAATGTCAAATGGGGTACCCAGAGATTTGTATATAAAGTCTATTCATTTACAAAGCACACCTTAATAGTAGCAGCCTTTAAATTCGTTTTGCTATTTAATTTTATTTCTATGAACTCAAACTAAAATTTTGAAAATACAAGGATGTTCAAAACGATTATTTTAGTTATTCTCTTTTTCATGCGACTCTCGAAATAAATGAAAAAAATTTTTTGTTTTCATTGGATTATACTGAATTTTTTAAAACCGAGTTTCCATACATATTTTAAATTCCAATACAAATCCAATTTTTTAAAATTTGTTTTCCAACGTTTTGTCATGATAGTTGCAATAATCGCTTGTTTCATTTCTCTTTATTATGTGGCATTTATATCAACTGCATTAAAAATGTTATAAATTTTATTGCGATACCAAGTGATTTGGATATAAAATCGATTATTTTACAAAGCACGCCTAAATAGTAGCAGCCTTTAAATTCGTTTTGCTATTAAATTTAATGTTTATGAACTAAAACTAAAATTTTAAGAGTACAAGTATGTTCAAAACGATTATTTTAGTTATTTTCTTTTTCATGCGACTCTCGAAATAAATGAAAAAATTTTCTTGATTCATTCGATTTTAATCAATTTTTTAAAACCTAGTGTCCATACATATTTTAAATTCGAATTCAAAGCCAATTGTTTAGTATTTGATTTCCACCGTTTGGTCAGGAAAGTTGCAATAATCGCTTGTTTCGTTTCTCTTTATTATATGGCATTGTATGAATTGAATTAATAATGCTTAAATGTCAAATGGGGTACCCAGAGATTTGTATATAAAGTCTATTCATTTACAAAGCACACCTTAAGAGTAGCAGCCTTTAAATTCGTTTTGCTATTTAATTTTATTTCTATGAACTCAAACTAAAATTTTGAAAATACAAGGATGTTCAAAACGATTATTTTAGCTATTCTCTTTTTCATGCGACTCTCGAAATAAATGAAAAAAATTTTTTGTTTTCATTGGATTATACTGAATTTTTTAAAAGCGAGTTTCCATACATATTTTATGTTCCAATTCAAAGCCAATTTTTTAAAATTTGTTTTCCACCATTTGGTCATGAATAATTGCAATAATCGCTTGTTTCGTTTCTCTTTATTATATGGCATTGTATGAATTGAATTAATAATGCTTAAATGTCAAATGGGGTACCCAGAGATTTGTATATAAAGTCTATTCATTTACAAAGCACACCTTAATAGTAGCAGCCTTTAAATTCGTTTTGCTATTTAATTTTATTTCTATGAACTCAAACTAAAATTTTGAAAATACAAGGATGTTCAAAACGATTATTTTAGTTATTCTCTTTTTCATGCGACTCTCGATATAAATGAAAAAAATTTTTTGTTTTCATTGGATTATACTGAATTTTTTAAAACCGAGTTTCCATACGTATTTTAAATTCCAATACAAATCCAATTTTTTAAAATTTGTTTTCATGCTTTTGGTCATGATAGTTGCAATAATCGCTTGTTTCATTTCTCTTTATTATATGGCATTTATATCAACTGCATTAAAAATGTTATAAATTTTATTGGGATACCAAGTGATTTGTATATAAAATCGATTATTTTACAAAGCACGCCTAAATAGTAGCAGCCTTTAAATTCGTTTTACTATTAAATTTAATGTTTATGAACTAAAACTAAAATTTCAAAAATACAAGGATGTTCAAAACGATTATTTTCGCTATTCTGTTATTCATGCGACTCTCGAAAAAGAGGCAAAAAAATATTTGTTTTCATTGGATTATACTGAATTTTTAAAAACCTAGTGTCCATATACATTTTAAAATCCAATACAAATCCAATTTTTTAAAATTTGATTTCCACCATTTGGTCATGAATAATTGCAATAATCGCATGTTTCATTTCTCTTTATTATGTGGCATTTATATCAAATGCATTAAAAATGTTATAAATTCTATTGGGATACCAAGAGATTTGGATATAAAATCGATTATTTTACAAAGCACGCCTAAATAGTAGCAGCCTTTAAATTCGTTTTGCTATTAAATTTAATGTTTATGAACTAAAACTAAAATTTGAAAAATACAAGGATGTTCAAAACGATTATTTTAGTTATTCTCTTTTTCCATAAAATTGTTTCCAGCGTTTGGTCATGATAGTTGCAATAATCGCTTGTTTCGTTTCTTTTCATTACATGGCAGTCTTATGAACTAAATTTATATGTTTTAGAATTCACTGGGGTATCAAGTGAATTTGATATAAGATCGATTGTTTTACAAATCACACGTAAATAGTAGCAGCCTTTAAATTCGTTTTGCTATTAAATATGATTTTTATGATCTGAAACTAAAATTTTAAAAATACAAGGATGTTCAAAACGATTATTTCAGTTATTCTCTTTTTCATGCGACTCTCGAAAAAGATGCAAAAAATTTTTGTTTTCATTGGATTATAATCAATTTTTTAAAAGCGAGTTTCCATACATATTTTAAGTTCCAATACAAAGCCAATTTTTTAGAATTTGTTTTCCAGCGTTTGGTCATGATAGTTGCAATAATCGCTTGTTTCGTTTCTCTTTATTATATGGCATTGTATGAATTGAATTAATAATGCTTAAATGTCAAATGGGGTACCCAGAGATTTGTATATAAAGTCTATTCATTTACAAAGCACACCTTAATAGTAGCAGCCTTTAAATTCGTTTTGCTATTTAATTTTATTTCTATGAACTCAAACTAAAATTTTGAAAATACAAGGATGTTCAAAACGATTATTTTAGCTATTCTCTTTTTCATGCGACTCTCGAAATAAATGAAAAAAATTTTTGTTTTCATTGGATTATACTGAATTTTTAAAAACCTAGTGTCCATATATATTTTAAATTCCAATACAAATCCAATTTTTTAAAATTTGATTTCCACCATTTGGTCATGAATAATTGCAATAATCGCTTGTTTCATTTCTCTTTATTATGTGGCATTTATATCAAATGCATTAAAAATGTTATAAATTCTATTGGGATACCAAGTGATTTGGATGTAAAATGAATATTTTACAAAGCACGACTAAATAGTAGCAGCCGTTAAATTCGTTTTGCTATTAAATTTAATGTTTATGAACTAAAACTAAAATTTTAAAAATACAAGGATGTTCAAAACGATTATTTTAGTTATTCTCTTTTTCATGCGACTCTCGAAATAAATGGAAAAAATTTTTGTTTTCATTGGATTATACTGAATTTTTAAAAACCTAGTGTCCATATATATTTTAAATTCCAATACAAATCCAATTTTTTAAAATTTGATTTCCACCATTTGGTCATGAATAATTGCAATAATCGCTTGTTTCATTTCTCTTTATTATGTGGCATTGATATCAAATGCATTAAA
Organism: Anthrax anthrax; assembly: GCA_963971155.1. Taxonomy (NCBI): domain Eukaryota; kingdom Metazoa; phylum Arthropoda; class Insecta; order Diptera; family Bombyliidae; genus Anthrax; species Anthrax anthrax. The sequence continues at coordinate 15,784,294 of OZ020120.1, forward strand.
AATGTTATAAATTCTATTGGGATACCAAGTGATTTGGATATAAAATGATTATTTTACAAAGCACGAATAAATAGTAGCAGCCTTTAAATTCGTTTTGCTATTAAATTTATTGTTTATGAACTAAAACTAAAATTTTAAAAATACAAGGATGTTCAAAACGATTATTTTAGTTATTCTCTTTTTCATGCGACTCTCGAAATAAATGAAAAAAATTTTTTGTTTTCATTGGATTATTCTGAATTTTTTAAAACCGAGTTTCCATACATATTTTAAATTCCAATACAAATCCAATTTTTTAAAATTTGTTTTCATGCTTTTGGTCATGATAGTTGCAATAATCGCTTGTTTCATTTCTCTTTATTATGTGGCATTTATATCAACTGTATTAAAAATGTTATAAATTCTATTGCGATACCAAGTGATTTGTATATAAAATCGATTATTTTACAAAGCACGCCTAAATAGTAGCAGCCTTTAAATTCGTTTTACTATTAAATTTAATGTTTATGAACTAGAACTAAAATTTTAAAAATACAAGGATGTTGAAAACGATTATTTTCGCTATTCTGTTATTCATGCGACTCTCGAAGAAGATGAAAAAAATTTTTGTTTTCATTGGATTATTCTGAATTTTTTAAAACCGACTTTCCATACATATTTTAAATTCCAATACAAATCCAATTTTTTAAAATTTGTTTTCATGCTTTTGGTCATGATAGTTGCAATAATCGCTTGTTTCATTTCTCTTTATTATGTGGCATTTATATCAACTGTATTAAAAATGTTATAAATTCTATTGCGATACCAAGTGATTTGTATATAAAATCGATTATTTTACAAAGCACGCCTAAATAGTAGCAGCCTTTAAATTCGTTTTACTATTAAATTTAATGTTTATGAACTAGAACTAAAATTTTAAAAATACAAGGATGTTGAAAACGATTATTTTCGCTATTCTGTTATTCATGCGACTCTCGAAGAAGATGAAAAAAATTTTTGTTTTCATTGGATTATACTGAATTTTTAAAAACCTAGTGTCCATATATATTTTAAATTCCAATACAAATCCAATTTTTTAAAATTTGATTTCCACCATTTGGTCATGAATAATTGCAATAATCGCTTGTTTCATTTCTCTTTATTATGTGGCATTTATATCAAATGCATTAAAAATGTTATAAATTCTATTGGGATACCAAGTGATTTGTATATAAAATCGATTATTTTACAAAGGACGCCTAAATAGTAGCAGCCTTTAAATTCGTTTTGCTATTAAATTTAATGTTTATGAACTAAAACTAAAATTTTAAAAATACAAGGATGTTCAAAACGATTATTTTAGTTATTCTCTTTTTCATGCGACTCTCGAAATAAATGAAAAAAATTTTTTGTTTTCATTGGATTATACTGAATTTTTTAAAACCGAGTTTCCATACATATTTTAAATTCCAATACAAATCCAATTTTTTAAAATTTGTTTTCATGCTTTTGGTCATGATAGTTGCAATAATCGCTTGTTTCATTTCTCTTTATTATATGGCATTTATATCAACTGCATTAAAAATGTTATAAATTTTATTGGGATACCAAGTGATTTGTATATAAAATCGATTATTTTACAAAGCACGCCTAAATAGTAGCAGCCTTTAAATTCGTTTTACTATTAAATTTAATGTTTATGAACTAGAACTAAAATTTTAAAAATACAAGGATGTTGAAAACGATTATTTTCGCTATTCTGTTATTCATGCGACTCTCGAAATAAATGAAAAAAATTTTTGTTTTCATTGGATTATACTGAATTTTTAAAAACCTAGTGTCCATATATATTTTAAATTCCAATACAAATCCAATTTTTTAAAATTTGATTTCCACCATTTGGTCATGAATAATTGCAATAATCGCTTGTTTCATTTCTCTTTATTATGTGGCATTTATATCAAATGCATTAAAAATGTTATAAATTCTATTGCGATACCAAGTGATTTGTATATAAAATCGATTATTTTACAAAGCACGCCTAAATAGTAGCAGCCTTTAAATTCGTTTTGCTATTAAATTTAATGTTTATGAACTAGAACTAAAATTTTAAAAATACAAGGATGTTGAAAACGATTATTTTCGCTATCCTGTTATTCATGCGACTCTCGAAGAAGATGAAAAAAATTTTTGTTTTCATTGGATTATACTGAATTTTTAAAAACCTAGTGTCCATATATATTTTAAATTCCAATACAAATCCAATTATTTAAAATTTGATTTCCACCATTTGGTCATGAATAATTGCAATAATCGCTTGTTTCATTTCTTTTTATTATATGGCATTGTATGAATTGAGTTAATAATGCTTAAATGTCAAATGGGGTACCCAGAGATTTGTATATAAAGTCTATTCATTTACAAAGCACACCTTAATAGTAGCAGCCTTTAAATTCGTTTTGCTATTTAATTTTATTTCTATGAACTAAAACTAAAATTTTGAAAATACAAGGATGTTGAAAACGATTATTTTCGCTATTCTGTTATTCATGCGACTCTCGAAGAAGATGAAAAAAATTTTTGTTTTCATTGGATTATACTGAATTTTTAAAAACCTAGTGTCCATATATATTTTAAATTCCAATACAAATCCAATTTTTTAAAATTTGATTTCCACCATTTGGTCATGAATAATTGCAATAATCGCTTGTTTCATTTCTCTTTATTATGTGGCATTTATATCAAATGCATTAAAAATGTTATAAATTCTATTGGGATACCAAGTCATTTGGATATAAAATCGATTATTTTACAAAGGACGCCTAAATAGTAGCAGCCTTTAAATTCGTTTTGCTATTAAATTTAATGTTTATGAACTAAAACTAAAATTTTAAAAATACAAGGATGTTGAAAACGATTATTTTAGTTATTCTCTTTTTCATGCGACTCTCGAAATAAATGAAAAAAATTTTTTGTTTTCATTGGATTATTCTGAATTTTTTAAAACCGAGTTTCCATACATATTTTAAATTCCAATACAAATCCAATTTTTTAAAATTTGTTTTCATGCTTTTGGTCATGATAGTTGCAATAATCGCTTGTTTCATTTCTCTTTATTATGTGGCATTTATATCAACTGCATTAAAAATGTTATAAATTCTATTGGGATACCAAGTGATTTGTATATAAAATCGATTATTTTACAAAGCACGCCTAAATAGTAGCAGCCTTTAAATTTGTTTTACTATTAAATTTAATGTTTATGAACTAGAACTAAAATTTTAAAAATACAAGGATGTTGAAAACGATTATTTTCGCTATTCTGTTATTCATGCGACTCTCGAAGAAGATGAAAAAAATTTTTGTTTTCATTGAATTATACTGAATTTTTAAAAACCTAGTGTCCATATATATTTTAAATTCCAATACAAATCCAATTATTTAAAATTTAATTTCCACCATTTGGTCATGAATAATTGCAATAATCGCTTGTTTCGTTTCTCTTTATTATATGGCATTGTATGAATTGAATTAATAATGCTTAAATGTCAAATGGGGTACCCAGAGATTTGTATATAAAGTCTATTCATTTACAAAGCACACCTTAATAGTAGCAGCCTTTAAATTCGTTTTGCTATTAAATTTATTGTTTATGAACTAAAACTAAAATTTTAAAAATACGAGGATGTTCAAAACGATTATTTTAGTTATTCTCTTTTTCATGCGACTCTCGAAATAAATGAAAAAAATTTTTTGTTTTCATTGGATTATTCTGAATTTTTTAAAACCGAGTTTCCATACATATTTTAAATTCCAATACAAATCCAATTTTTTAAAATTTGTTTTCATGCTTTTGGTCATGATAGTTGCAATAATCACTTGTTTCATTTCTCTTTATTATGTGGCATTTATATCAACTGTATTAAAAATGTTATAAATTCTATTGCGATACCAAGTGATTGGTATATAAAATCGATTATTTTACAAAGCACGCCTAAATAGTAGCAGCCTTTAAATTCGTTTTACTATTAAATTTAATGTTTATGAACTAGAACTAAAATTTTAAAAATACAAGGATGTTGAAAACGATTATTTTCGCTATTCTGTTATTCATGCGACTCTCGAAGAAGATGAAAAAAATTTTTGTTTTCATTGGATTATACTGAATTTTTAAAAACCTTGTGTCCATATATATTTTAAATTCCAATACAAATCCAATTATTTAAAATTTGATTTCCACCATTTGGTCATGAATAATTGCAATAATCGCTTGTTTCATTTCTCTTTATTATGTGGCATTTATATCAAATGCATTAAAAATATTATAAATTCTATTGGGATACCAAGTGATTTGTATATAAAATCGATTATTTTACAAAGGACGCCTAAATAGTAGCAGCCTTTAAATTCGTTTTGCTATTAAATTTAATGTTTATGAACTAAAACTAAAATTTTAAAAATACAAGGATGTTCAAAACGATTATTTTAGTTATTCTCTTTTTCATGCGACTCTCGAAATAAATGAAAAAAATTTTTTGTTTTCATTGGATTATACTGAATTTTTTAAAACCGAGTTTCCATACATATTTTAAATTCCAATACAAATCCAATTTTTTAAAATTTGTTTTCATGCTTTTGGTCATGATAGTTGCAATAATCGCTTGTTTCATTTCTCTTTATTATATGGCATTTATATCAACTGCATTAAAAATGTTATAAATTTTATTGGGATACCAAGTGATTTGTATATAAAATGATTATTTTACAAAGCACGCCTAAATAGTAGCAGCCTTTAAATTCGTTTTACTATTAAATTTAATGTTTATGAACTAAAACTAAAATTTTAAAAATACGAGGATGTTCAAAACGATTATTTTAGTTATTCTCTTTTTCATGCGACTCTCGAAATAAATGAAAAAAATTTTTTGTTTTCATTGGATTATACTGAATTTTTTAAAAGCGAGTTTCCATACATATTTTAAATTCCAATACAAATCCAATTTTTTAAAATTTGTTTTCATGCTTTTGGTCATGATAGTTGCAATAATCGCTTGTTTCATTTCTCTTTATTATATGGCATTTATATCAACTGCATTAAAAATGTTATAAATTTAATTGGGATACCAAGTGATTTGTATATAAAATGATTATTTTACAAAGCACGCCTAAATAGTAGCAGCCTTTAAATTCGTTTTACTATTAAATTTAATGTTTATGAACTAGAACTAAAATTTTAAAAATAAAAGGATGTTGAAAACGATTATTTTCGCTATTCTGTTATTCATGCGACTCTCGAAGAAGATGAAAAAAATTTTTGTTTTCATTGGATTATACTGAATTTTTAAAAACCTAGTGTCCATATATATTTTAAATTCCAATACAAATCCAATTATTTAAAATTTGATTTCCACCATTTGGTCATGAATAATTGCAATAATCGCTTGTTTCATTTCTCTTTATTATGTGGCATTTTAATCAAATGCATTAAAAATGTTATAAATTCTATTGCGATACCAAGTGATTTGGATATAAAATCGATTATTTTACAAAGGACGCCTAAATAGTAGCAGCCTTTAAATTCGTTTTGCTTTTAAATTTAATGTTTATGAACTAAAACTAAAATTTTAAAAATACGAGGATGTTCAAAACGATTATTTTAGTTATTCTCTTTTTCATGCGACTCTCGAAATAAATGAAAAAAATTTTTTGTTTTCATTGGATTATACTGAATTTTTTAAAACCGAGTTTCCATACATATTTTAAATTCCAATACAAATCCAATTTTTTAAAATTTGTTTTCATGCTTTTGGTCATGATAGTTGCAATAATCGCTTGTTTCATTTCTCTTTATTATATGGCATTTATATCAACTGCATTAAAAATGTTATAAATTCTATTGCGATACCAAGTGATTTGTATATAAAATCGATTATTTTACAAAGCACGCCTAAATAGTAGCAGCCTTTAAATTCGCTTTACTATTAAATTTAATGTTTATGAACTAGAACTAAAATTTTAAAAATACAAGGATGTTGAAAACGATTATTTTCGCTATTCTGTTATTCATGCGACTCTCGAAGAAGACGAAAAAAATTTTTGTTTTCATTGGATTATACTGAATTTTTAAAAACCTAGTGTCCATATATATTTTAAATTCCAATACAAATCCAATTTTTTAAAATTTGATTTCCACCATTTGGTCATGAATAATTGCAATAATCGCTTGTTTCATTTCTCTTTATTATGTGGCATTTATATCAAATGCATTAAAAATGTTATAAATTCTATTGGGATACCAAGTGATTTGTATATAAAATGATTATTTAACAAAGGACGCCTAAATAGTAGCAGCCTTTAAATTCGTTTTGCTATTAAATTTATTGTTTATGAACTAAAACTAGAATTTTAAAAATACAAGGATGTTCAAAACGATTATTTTAGTTATTCTCTTTTTCATGCGACTCTCGAAATAAATGAAAAAAATTTTTTGTTTTCATTGGATTATTCTGAATTTTTTAAAACCGAGTTTCCATACATATTTTAAATTCCAATACAAATCCAATTTTTTAATATTTGTTTTCATGCTTTTGGTCATGATAGTTGCAATAATCGCTTGTTTCATTTCTCTTTATTATGTGGCATTTATATCAACTGCATTAAAAATGTTATAAATTCTATTGCGATACCAAGTGATTTGTATATAAAATCGATTATTTTACAAAGCACGCCTAAATAGTAGCAGCCTTTAAATTCGTTTTACTATTAAATTTAATGTTTATGAACTAGAACTAAAATTTTAAAAATACAAGGATGTTGAAAACGATTATTTTCGCTATTCTGTTATTCATGCGACTCTCGAAGAAGATGAAAAAAATTTTTGTTTTCATTGGATTATACTGAATTTTTAAAAACCTAGTGTCCATATATATTTTAAATTCCAATACAAATCCAATTTTTTTAAATTTGATTTCCACCATTTGGTCATGAATAATTGCAATAATCGCTTGTTTCATTTCTCTTTATTATGTGGCATTTAAATCAAATGCATTAAAAATGTTATAAATTCTATTGGGATACCAAGTGATTTGGATATAAAATCGATTATTTTACAAAGGACGCCTAAATAGTAGCAGCCTTTAAATTCGTTTTGCTATTAAATTTAATGTTTATGAACTAAAACTAAAATTTTAAAAATACAAGGATGTTCAAAACGATTATTTTAGTTATTCTCTTTTTCATGCGACTCTCGAAATAAATGAAAACAATTTTTTGTTTTCATTGGATTATACTGAATTTTTTAAAACCGAGTTTCCATACATATTTTAAATTCCAATACAAATCCAATTTTTTAAAATTTGTTTTCATGCTTTTGGTCATGATAGTTGCAATAATCGCTTGTTTCATTTCTCTTTATTATATGGCATTTATATCAACTGCATTAAAATTGTTATAAATTTTATTGGGATACCAAGTGATTTGTATATAAAATCGATTATTTTACAAAGCACGCCTAAATAGTAGCAGCCTTTAAATTCGTTTTACTATTAAATTTAATGTTTATGAACTAGAACTAAAATTTTAAAAATACAAGGATGTTGAAAACGATTATTTTCGCTATTCTGTTATTCATGCGACACTCGAAGAAGACGAAAAAAATTTTTGTTTTCATTGGATTATTCTGAATTTTTTAAAACCGAGTTTCCATACATATTTTAAGTTCCAATACAAAGCCAATTTTTTAAAATTTGTTTTCCAGCGTTTGGTCATGATAGTTGCAATAATCGCTTGTTTTGTTTCTCTTTATTATATGGCAGTCTTATGAACTAAATTTATATGTTTTATAGTTCACTGGGGTACCCAGAGATTTGTATATAAAGTCTATTCATTTACAAAGCACACGTAAATAGTAGCAGCCTTTAAATTCGTTTTGCTATTTAATTTTATTTATATGAACTCAAACTAAAATTTTGAAAATACAAGGATGTTCAAAACGATTATTTTAGTTATTCTCTTTTTCATGCGACTCTCGAAATAAATGAAAACAATTTTTTGTTTTCATTGGATTATACTGAATTTTTTAAAACCGAGTTTCCATACATATTTTAAATTCGAATACAAATCCAATTTTTTAAAATTTGTTATCATGCTTTTGGTCATGATAGTTGCAATAATCGCTTGTTTCATTTCTCTTTATTATATGGCATTTATATCAACTGCATTAAAAATGTTATAAATTTTATTGGGATACCAAGTGATTTGTATATAAAATCGATTATTTTACAAAGCACGCCTAAATAGTAGCAGCCTTTAAATTCGTTTTACTATTAAATTTAATATATATGAACTAGAACTAAAATTTTAAAAATACAAGGATGTTCAAAACGTTTATTTTAGTTATTCTCTTTTTCATGCGACTCTCGAAATAAATGAAAAAAATTTTTTGTTTTCATTGGATTATTCTGAATTTTTTAAAACCGAGTTTCCATACATATTTTAAATTCCAATACAAATCCAATTTTTTAATATTTGTTTTCATGCTTTTGGTCATGATAGTTGCAATAATCGCTTGTTTCATTTCTCTTTATTATGTGGCATTTATATCAACTGCATTAAAAATGTTATAAATTCTATTGCGATACCAAGTGATTTGTATATAAAATCGATTATTTTACAAAGCACGCCTAAATAGTAGCAGCCTTTAAATTCGTTTTACTATTAAATTTAATGTTTATGAACTAGAACTAAAATTTTAAAAATACAAGGATGTTGAAAACGATTATTTTCGCTATTCTGTTATTCATGCGACTCTCGAAGAAGATGAAAAAAATTTTTGTTTTCATTGGATTATACTGAATTTTTAAAAACCTAGTGTCCATATATATTTTAAATTCCAATACAAATCCAATTATTTAAAATTTGATTTCCACCATTTGGTCATGAATAATTGCAATAATCGCTTGTTTCATTTCTCTTTATTATGTGGCATTTATATCAAATGCATTAAAAATATTATAAATTCTATTGGGATACCAAGTGATTTGTATATAAAATCGATTATTTTACAAAGGACGCCTAAATAGTAGCAGCCTTTAAATTCGTTTTGCTATTAAATTTAATGTTTATGAACTAAAACTAAAATTTTAAAAATACAAGGATGTTCAAAACGATTATTTTAGTTATTCTCTTTTTCATGCGACTCTCGAAATAAATGAAAAAAATTTTTTGTTTTCATTGGATTATACTGAATTTTTTAAAACCGAGTTTCCATACATATTTTAAATTCCAATACAAATCCAATTTTTTAAAATTTGTTTTCATGCTTTTGGTCATGATAGTTGCAATAATCGCTTGTTTCATTTCTCTTTATTATGTGGCATTTATATCAACTGCATTAAAAATGTTATAAATTTTATTGGGATACCAAGTGATTTGTATATAAAATGATTATTTTACAAAGCACGCCTAAATAGTAGCAGCCTTTAAATTCGTTTTACTATTAAATTTAATGTTTATGAACTAAAACTAAAATTTTAAAAATACGAGGATGTTCAAAACGATTATTTTAGTTATTCTCTTTTTCATGCGACTCTCGAAATAAATGAAAAAAATTTTTTGTTTTCATTGGATTATACTGAATTTTTTAAAACCGAGTTTCCATACATATTTTAAATTCCAATACAAATCCAATTTTTTAAAATTTGTTTTCATGCTTTTGGTCATGATAGTTGCAATAATCGCTTGTTTCATTTCTCTTTATTATATGGCATTTATATCAACTGCATTAAAAATGTTATAAATTTTATTGGGATACCAAGTGATTTGTATATAAAATGATTATTTTACAAAGCACGCCTAAATAGTAGCAGCCTTTAAATTCGTTTTACTATTAAATTTAATGTTTATGAACTAGAACTAAAATTTTAAAAATACAAGGATGTTGAAAACGATTATTTTCGCTATTCTGTTATTCATGCGACTCTCGAAGAAGATGAAAAAAATTTTTGTTTTCATTGGATTATACTGAATTTTTAAAAACCTAGTGTCCATATATATTTTAAATTCCAATACAAATCCAATTATTTAAAATTTGATTTCCACCATTTGGTCATGAATAATTGCAATAATCGCTTGTTTCATTTCTCTTTATTATGTGGCATTTATATCAAATGCATTAAAAATGTTATAAATTCTATTGGGATACCAAGTGATTTGGATATAAAATGATTATTTAACAAAGGACGCCTAAATAGTAGCAGCCTTTAAATTCGTTTTGCTATTAAATTTATTGTTTATGAACTAAAACTAGAATTTTAAAAATACAAGGATGTTCAAAACGATTATTTTAGTTATTCTCTTTTTCATGCGACTCTCGAAATAAATGAAAAAAATTTTTTGTTTTCATTGGATTATTCTGAATTTTTTAAAACCGAGTTTCCATACATATTTTAAATTCCAATACAAATCCAATTTTTTAATATTTGTTTTCATGCTTTTGGTCATGATAGTTGCAATAATCGCTTGTTTCATTTCTCTTTATTATGTGGCATTTATATCAACTGCATTAAAAATGTTATAAATTCTATTGCGATACCAAGTGATTTGTATATAAAATCGATTATTTTACAAAGCACGCCTAAATAGTAGCAGCCTTTAAATTCGTTTTACTATTAAATTTAATGTTTATGAACTAGAACTAAAATTTTAAAAATACAAGGATGTTGAAAACGATTATTTTCGCTATTCTGTTATTCATGCGACTCTCGAAGAAGATGAAAAAAATTTTTGTTTTCATTGGATTATACTGAATTTTTAAAAACCTAGTGTCCATATATATTTTAAATTCCAATACAAATCCAATTATTTAAAATTTGATTTCCACCATTTGGTCATGAATAATTGCAATAATCGCTTGTTTCATTTCTCTTTATTATGTGGCATTTAAATCAAATGCATTAAAAATGTTATAAATTCTATTGCGATACCAAGTGATTTGGATATAAAATCGATTATTTTACAAAGGACGCCTAAATAGTAGCAGCCTTTAAATTCGTTTTGCTTTTAAATTTAATGTTTATGAACTAAAACTAAAATTTTAAAAATACGAGGATGTTCAAAACGATTATTTTAGTTATTCTCTTTTTCATGCGACTCTCGAAATAAATGAAAAAAATTTTTTGTTTTCATTGGATTATACTGAATTTTTTAAAACCGAGTTTCCATACATATTTAAAATTCCAATACAAATCCAATTTTTTAAAATTTGTTTTCATGCTTTTGGTCATGATAGTTGCAATAATCGCTTGTTTCATTTCTCTTTATTATGTGGCATTTATATCAACTGCATTAAAAATGTTATAAATTCTATTGCGATACCAAGTGATTTGTATATAAAATCGATTATTTTACAAAGCACGCCTAAATAGTAGCAGCCTTTAAATTCGCTTTACTATTAAATTTAATGTTTATGAACTAGAACTAAAATTTTAAAAATACAAGGATGTTGAAAACGATTATTTTCGCTATTCTGTTATTCATGCGACTCTCGAAGAAGACGAAAAAAATTTTTGTTTTCATTGGGTTATACTGAATTTTTAAAAACCTAGTGTCCATATATATTTTAAATTCCAATACAAATCCAATTTTTTAAAATTTGATTTCCACCATTTGGTCATGAATAATTGCAATAATCGCTTGTTTCATTTCTCTTTATTATGTGGCATTTATATCAAATGCATTAAAAATGTTATAAATTCTATTGGGATACCAAGTGATTTGTATATAAAATGATTATTTAACAAAGGACGCCTAAATAGTAGCAGCCTTTAAATTCGTTTTGCTATTAAATTTATTGTTTATGAACTAAAACTAGAATTTTAAAAATACAAGGATGTTCAAAACGATTATTTTAGTTATTCTCTTTTTCATGCGACTCTCGAAATAAATGAAAAAAATTTTTTGTTTTCATTGGATTATTCTGAATTTTTTAAAACCGAGTTTCCATACATATTTTAAATTCCAATACAAATCCAATTTTTTAATATTTGTTTTCATGCTTTTGGTCATGATAGTTGCAATAATCGCTTGTTTCATTTCTCTTTATTATGTGGCATTTATATCAACTGCATTAAAAATGTTATAAATTCTATTGCGATACCAAGTGATTTGTATATAAAATCGATTATTTTACAAAGCACGCCTAAATAGTAGCAGCCTTTAAATTCGTTTTACTATTAAATTTAATGTTTATGAACTAGAACTAAAATTTTAAAAATACAAGGATGTTGAAAACGATTATTTTCGCTATTCTGTTATTCATGCGACTCTCGAAGAAGATGAAAAAAATTTTTGTTTTCATTGGATTATACTGAATTTTTAAAAACCGAGTTTCCATACATATTTTAAATTCCAATACAAATCCAATTTTTTAAAATTTGTTTTCATGCTTTTGGTCATGATAGTTGCAATAATCGCTTGTTTCATTTCTCTTTATTATATGGCATTTATATCAACTGCATTAAAATTGTTATAAATTTTATTGGGATACCAAGTGATTTGTATATAAAATCGATTATTTTACAAAGCACGCCTAAATAGTAGCAGCCTTTAAATTCGTTTTACTATTAAATTTAATGTTTATGAACTAGAACTAAAATTTTAAAAATACAAGGATGTTGAAAACGATTATTTTCGCTATTCTGTTATTCATGCGACTCTCGAAGAAGACGAAAAAAATTTTTGTTTTCATTGGATTATTCTGAATTTTTTAAAACCGAGTTTCCATACATATTTTAAGTTCCAATACAAAGCCAATTTTTTAAAATTTGTTTTCCAGCGTTTGGTCATGATAGTTGCAATAATCGCTTGTTTTGTTTCTCTTTATTATATGGCAGTCTTATGAACTAAATTTATATGTTTTATAGTTCACTGGGGTACCCAGAGATTTGTATATAAAGTCTATTCATTTACAAAGCACACGTAAATAGTAGCAGCCTTTAAATTCGTTTTGCTATTTAATTTTATTTATATGAACTCAAACTAAAATTTTGAAAATACAAGGATGTTCAAAACGATTATTTTAGTTATTCTCTTTTTCATGCGACTCTCGAAATAAATGAAAACAATTTTTTGTTTTCATTGGATTATACTGAATTTTTTAAAACCGAGTTTCCATACATATTTTAAATTCGAATACAAATCCAATTTTTTAAAATTTGTTATCATGCTTTTGGTCATGATAGTTGCAATAATCGCTTGTTTCATTTCTCTTTATTATATGGCATTTATATCAACTGCATTAAAAATGTTATAAATTTTATTGGGATACCAAGTGATTTGTATATAAAATCGATTATTTTACAAAGCACGCCTAAATAGTAGCAGCCTTTAAATTCGTTTTACTATTAAATTTAATATATATGAACTAGAACTAAAATTTTAAAAATACAAGGATGTTCAAAACGTTTATTTTAGTTATTCTCTTTTTCATGCGACTCTCGAAATAAATGAAAAAAATTTTTTGTTTTCATTGGATTATTCTGAATTTTTTAAAACCGAGTTTCCATACATATATTAAATTCCAATACAAATCCAATTTTTTAATATTTGTTTTCATGCTTTTGGTCATGATAGTTGCAATAATCGCTTGTTTCATTTCTCTTTATTATGTGGCATTTATATCAACTGCATTAAAAATGTTATAAATTCTATTGCGATACCAAGTGATTTGTATATAAAATCGATTATTTTACAAAGCACGCCTAAATAGTAGCAGCCTTTAAATTCGTTTTACTATTAAATTTAATGTTTATGAACTAGAACTAAAATTTTAAAAATACAAGGATGTTGAAAACGATTATTTTCGCTATTCTGTTATTCATGCGACTCTCGAAAAAGATGAAAAAAATTTTTGTTTTCATTGGATTATACTGAATTTTTAAAAACCTAGTGTCCATATATATTTTAAATTCCAATACAAATCCAATTATTTAAAATTTGATTTCCACCATTTGGTCATGAATAATTGCAATAATCGCTTGTTTCATTTCTCTTTATTATGTGGCATTTATATCAAATGCATTAAAAATATTATAAATTCTATTGGGATACCAAGTGATTTGTATATAAAATCGATTATTTTACAAAGGACGCCTAAATAGTAGCAGCCTTTAAATTCGTTTTGCTATTAAATTTAATGTTTATGAACTAAAACTAAAATTTTAAAAATACAAGGATGTTCAAAACGATTATTTTAGTTATTCTCTTTTTCATGCGACTCTCGAAATAAATGAAAAAAATTTTTTGTTTTCATTGGATTATACTGAATTTTTTAAAACCGAGTTTCCATACATATTTTAAATTCCAATACAAATCCAATTTTTTAAAATTTGTTTTCATGCTTTTGGTCATGATAGTTGCAATAATCGCTTGTTTCATTTCTCTTTATTATGTGGCATTTATATCAACTGCATTAAAAATGTTATAAATTTTATTGGGATACCAAGTGATTTGTATATAAAATGATTATTTTACAAAGCACGCCTAAATAGTAGCAGCCTTTAAATTCGTTTTACTATTAAATTTAATGTTTATGAACTAAAACTAAAATTTTAAAAATACGAGGATGTTCAAAACGATTATTTTAGTTATTCTCTTTTTCATGCGACTCTCGAAATAAATGAAAAAAATTTTTTGTTTTCATTGGATTATACTGAATTTTTTAAAACCGAGTTTCCATACATATTTTAAATTCCAATACAAATCCAATTTTTTAAAATTTGTTTTCATGCTTTTGGTCATGATAGTTGCAATAATCGCTTGTTTCATTTCTCTTTATTATATGGCATTTATATCAACTGCATTAAAAATGTTATAAATTTTATTGGGATACCAAGTGATTTGTATATAAAATGATTATTTTACAAAGCACGCCTAAATAGTAGCAGCCTTTAAATTCGTTTTACTATTAAATTTAATGTTTATGAACTAGAACTAAAATTTTAAAAATACAAGGATGTTGAAAACGATTATTTTCGCTATTCTGTTATTCATGCGACTCTCGAAGAAGATGAAAAAAATTTTTGTTTTCATTGGATTATACTGAATTTTTAAAAACCTAGTGTCCATATATATTTTAAATTCCAATACAAATCCAATTATTTAAAATTTGATTTCCACCATTTGGTCATGAATAATTGCAATAATCGCTTGTTTCATTTCTCTTTATTATGTGGCATTTAAATCAAATGCATTAAAAATGTTATAAATTCTATTGCGATACCAAGTGATTTGGATATAAAATCGATTATTTTACAAAGGACGCCTAAATAGTAGCAGCCTTTAAATTCGTTTTGCTTTTAAATTTAATGTTTATGAACTAAAACTAAAATTTTAAAAATACGAGGATGTTCAAAACGATTATTTTAGTTATTCTCTTTTTCATGCGACTCTCGAAATAAATGAAAAAAATTTTTGTTTTCATTGGATTATACTGAATTTTTAAAAACCTAGTGTCCATATATATTTTAAATTCCAATACAAATCCAATTTTTTAAAATTTGATTTCCACCATTTGGTCATGAATAATTGCAATAATCGCTTGTTTCATTTCTCTTTATTATGTGGCATTTATATCAAATGCATTAAAAATGTTATAAATTCTATTGGGATACCAAGTGATTTGGATATAAAATGATTATTTAACAAAGGACGCCTAAATAGTAGCAGCCTTTAAATTCGTTTTGCTATTAAATTTATTGTTTATGAACTAAAACTAGAATTTTAAAAATACAAGGATGTTCAAAACGATTATTTTAGTTATTCTCTTTTTCATGCGACTCTCGAAATAAATGAAAAAAATTTTTTGTTTTCATTGGATTATTCTGAATTTTTTAAAACCGAGTTTCCATACATATTTTAAATTCCAATACAAATCCAATTTTTTAATATTTGTTTTCATGCTTTTGGTCATGATAGTTGCAATAATCGCTTGTTTCATTTCTCTTTATTATGTGGCATTTATATCAACTGCATTAAAAATGTTATAAATTCTATTGCGATACCAAGTGATTTGTATATAAAATCGATTATTTTACAAAGCACGCCTAAATAGTAGCAGCCTTTAAATTCGTTTTACTATTAAATTTAATGTTTATGAACTAGAACTAAAATTTTAAAAATACAAGGATGTTGAAAACGATTATTTTCGCTATTCTGTTATTCATGCGACTCTCGAAGAAGATGAAAAAAATTTTTGTTTTCATTGGATTATACTGAATTTTTAAAAACCTAGTGTCCATATATATTTTAAATTCCAATACAAATCAAATTTTTTAAAATTTGATTTCCACCATTTGGTCATGAATAATTGCAATAATCGCTTGTTTAATTTCTCTTTATTATGTGGCATTTAAATCAAATGCATTAAAAATGTTATAAATTCTATTGGGATACCAAGTGATTTGGATATAAAATCGATTATTTTACAAAGGACGCCTAAATAGTAGCAGCCTTTAAATTCGTTTTGCTATTAAATTTAATGTTTATGAACTAAAACTAAAATTTTAAAAATACAAGGATGTTCAAAACGATTATTTTAGTTATTCTCTTTTTCATGCGACTCTTGAAATAAATGAAAAAAATTTTTTGTTTTCATTGGATTATACTGAATTTTTTAAAACCGAGTTTCCATACATATTTTAAATTCCAATACAAATCCAATTTTTTAAAATTTGTTTTCATGCTTTTGGTCATGATAGTTGCAATAATCGCTTGTTTCATTTCTCTTTATTATATGGCATTTATATCAACTGCATTAAAAATGTTGTAAATTTTATTGGGATACCAAGTGATTTGTATATAAAATCGATTATTTTACAAAGCACGCCTAAATAGTAGCAGCCTTTAAATTCGTTTTACTATTAAATTTAATGTTTATGAACTAGAACTAAAATTTTAAAAATACAAGGATGTTGAAAACGATTATTTTCGCTATTCTGTTATTCATGCGACTCTCGAAGAAGATGAAAAAAATTTTTGTTTTCATTGGATTACACTGAATTTTTAAAAACCTAGTGTCCATATATATTTTAAATTCCAATACAAATCCAATTTTTTAAAATTTGATTTCCACCATTTGGTCATGAATAATTGCAATAATCGCTTGTTTCATTTCTCTTTATTATGTGGCATTTATATCAACTGCATTAAAAATGTTATAAATTCTATTGCGATACCAAGTGATTTGTATATAAAATCGATTATTTTACAAAGCACGCCTAAATAGTAGCAGCCTTTAAATTCGTTTTACTATTAAATTTAATGTTTATGAACTAGAACTAAAATTTTAAAAATACAAGGATGTTGAAAACGATTATTTTCGCTATTCTGTTATTCATGCGACTCTCGAGGAAGATGAGAAAAATTTTTGTTTTCCTTGGATTATACTGAATTTTTAAAAACCTAGTGTCCATATATATTTTAAATTCCAATACAAATCCAATTATTTAAAATTTGATTTCCACCATTTGGTCATGAATAATTGCAATAATCGCTTGTTTCGTTTCTCTTTATTATATGGCATTGTATGAATTGAATTAATAATGCTTAAATATCAAATGGGGTACCCAGAGATTTGTATATAAAGTCTATTCATTTACAAAGCACACCTTAATAGTAGCAGCCTTTGAATTCGTTTTGCTATTTAATTTTATTTCTATGAACTCAAACTAAAATTTTGAAAATACAAGGATGTTCAAAACGATTATTTTAGTTATTCTCTTTTTCATGCGACTCTCGAAATAAATGAAAACAATTTTTTGTTTTCATTGGATTATACTGAATTTTTTAAAACCGAGTTTCCATACATATTTTAAATTCCAATACAAATCCAATTATTTAAAATTTGATTTCCACCATTTGGTCATGTATAATTGCAATAATCGCTTGTTTCGTTTCTCTTTATTATATGGCATTGTATGAATTGAATTAATAATGCTTAAATATCAAATGGGGTACCCAGAGATTTGTATATAAAGTCTATTCATTTACAAAGCACACCTTAATAGTAGCAGCCTTTGAATTCGTTTTGCTATTTAATTTTATTTCTATGAACTCAAACTAAAATTTTGAAAATACAAGGATGTTCAAAACGATTATTTTAGTTATTCTCTTTTTCATGCGACTCTCGAAATAAATGAAAAAAATTTTTTGTTTTCATTGGATTATTCTGAATTTTTTAAAACCGAGTTTCCATACATATTTTAAATTCCAATACAAATCCAATTTTTTAATATTTGTTTTCATGCTTTTGGTCATGATAGTTGCAATAATCGCTTGTTTCATTTCTCTTTATTATGTGGCATTTATATCAACTGCATTAAAAATGTTATAAATTCTATTGCGATACCAAGTGATTTGTATATAAAATCGATTATTTTACAAAGCACGCCTAAATAGTAGCAGCCTTTAAATTCGTTTTACTATTAAATTTAATGTTTATGAACTAGAACTAAAATTTTAAAAATACAAGGATGTTGAAAACGATTATTTTCGCTATTCTGTTATTCATGCGACTCTCGAAGAAGATGAAAAAAATTTTTGTTTTCATTGGATTATACTGAATTTTTAAAAACCTAGTGTCCATATATATTTTAAATTCCAATACAAATCCAATTATTTAAAATTTGATTTCCACCATTTGGTCATGAATAATTGCAATAATCGCTTGTTTCATTTCTCTTTATTATGTGGCATTTATATCAAATGCATTAAAAATATTATAAATTCTATTGGGATACCAAGTGATTTGTATATAAAATCGATTATTTTACAAAGGACGCCTAAATAGTAGCAGCCTTTAAATTCGTTTTGCTATTAAATTTAATGTTTATGAACTAAAACTAAAATTTTAAAAATACAAGGATGTTCAAAACGATTATTTTAGTTATTCTCTTTTTCATGCGACTCTCGAAATAAATGAAAAAAATTTTTTGTTTTCATTGGATTATACTGAATTTTTTAAAACCGAGTTTCCATACATATTTTAAATTCCAATACAAATCCAATTTTTTAAAATTTGTTTTCATGCTTTTGGTCATGATAGTTGCAATAATCGCTTGTTTCATTTCTCTTTATTATGTGGCATTTATATCAACTGCATTAAAAATGTTATAAATTTTATTGGGATACCAAGTGATTTGTATATAAAAACGATTATTTTACAAAGCACGCCTAAATAGTAGCAGCCTTTAAATTCGTTTTACTATTAAATTTAATGTTTATGAACTAGAACTAAAATTTTAAAAATACAAGGATGTTGAAAACGATTATTTTCGCTATTCTGTTATTCATGCGACTCTCGAGGAAGATGAAAAAAGTTTTGTTTTCCTTGGATTATACTGAATTTTTAAAAACCTAGTGTCCATATATATTTTAAATTCCAATACAAATCCAATTATTTAAAATTTGATTTCCACCATTTGGTCATGAATAATTGCAATAATCGCTTGTTTCGTTTCTCTTTTTTATATGGCATTGTATGAATTGAATTAATAATGCTTAAATGTCAAATGGGGTACCCAGAGATTTGTATATAAAATCTATTCATTTACAAAGCACACCTTAATAGTAGCAGCCTTTAAATTCGTTTTGCTATTTAATTTTATTTCTATGAACTCAAACTAAAATTTTGAAAATACAAGGATGTTCAAAACGATTATTTTAGTTATTCCCTTTTTCATGCGACTCTCGAAATAAATGAAAACAATTTTTTGTTTTCATTGGATTATACTGAATTTTTTAAAACCGAGTTTCCATACATATTTTAAATTCCAATACAAATCCAATTTTTTAAAATTTGTTTTCATGCTTTTGGTCATGATAGTTGCAATAATCGCTTGTTTCATTTCTCTTTATTATATGGCATTTATATCAACTGCATTAAAAATGTTATAAATTTTATTGGGATACCAAGTGATTTGTATATAAAATCGATTATTTTACAAAGCACGCCTAAATAGTAGCAGCCTTTAAATTCGTTTTACTATTAAATTTAATGTTTATGAACTAGAACTAAAATTTTAAAAATACAAGGATGTTCAAAACGATTATTTTAGTTATTCTCTTTTTCATGCGACTCTCGAAATAAATGAAAAAAATTTTTTGTTTTCATTGGATTATACTGAATTTTTTAAAACCGAGTTTCCATACATATTTTAAATTCCAATACAAATCCAATTTTTTAAAATTTGTTTTCATGCTTTTGGTCATGATAGTTGCAATAATCGCTTGTTTCATTTCTCTTTATTATATGGCATTTATATCAACTGCATTAAAAATGTTATAAATTTTATTGGGATACCAAGTGATTTGTATATAAAATCGATTATTTTACAAAGCACGCCTAAATAGTAGCAGTCTTTAAATTCGTTTTACTATTAAATTTAATGTTTATGAACTAGAACTAAAATTTTAAAAAACAAGGATGTTGAAAACGATTATTTTCGCTATTCTGTTATTCATGCGACTCTCGAAGAAGATGAAAAAAATTTTTGTTTTCATTGGATTATACTGAATTTTTAAAAACCTAGTGTCCATATATATTTTAAATTCCAATACAAATCCAATTTTTTAAAATTTGTTTTCCAGCGTTTGGTCATGAATAATTGCAATAATCGCTTGTTTCGTTTCTCTTTATTATATGGCATTGTATGAATTGAATTAATAATGCTTAAATGTCAAATGGGGTACCCAGAGATTTGTATATAAAGTCTATTCATTTACAAAGCACACCTTAATAGTAGCAGCCTTTAAATTCGTTTTGCTATTTAATTTTATTTCTATGAACTCAAACTAAAATTTTGAAAATACAAGGATGTTCAAAACGATTATTTTAGTTATTCTCTTTTTCATGCGACTCTCGAAATAAATGAAAACAATTTTTTGTTTTCATTGGATTATTCTGAATTTTTTAAAACCGAGTTTCCATACATATTTTAAATTCCAATACAAATCCAATTTTTTAAAATTTGTTTTCATGCTTTTGGTCATGATAGTTGCAATAATCGCTTGTTTCATTTCTCTTTATTATATGGCATTTATATCAACTGCATTAAAAATGTTATAAATTTTATTGGGATACCAAGTGATTTGTATATAAAATCGATTATTTTACAAAGCACGCCTAAATAGTAGCAGCCTTTAAATTCGTTTTACTATTAAATTTAATGTTTATGAACTAGAACTAAAATTTTAAAAATACAAGGATGTTGAAAACGATTATTTTCGCTATTCTGTTATTCATGCGACTCTCGAAGAAGATGAAAAAAATTTTTGTTTTCATTGGATTATACTGAATTTTTAAAAACCTAGTGTCCATATATATTTTAAATTCCAATACAAATCCAATTTTTTAAAATTTGATTTCCACCATTTGGTCATGAATAATTGCAATAATCGCTTGTTTCGTTTCCCTTTATTATATGGCATTGTATGAATTGAATTAATAATGCTTAAATGTCAAATGGGGTACCCAGAGATTTGTATATAAAGTCTATTCATTTACAAAGCACACCTTAATAGTAGCAGCCTTTAAATTCGTTTTGCTATTTAATTTTATTTCTATTAACTCAAACTAAAATTTTGAAAATACAAGGATGTTCAAAACGATTATTTTAGTTCTCTTTTTCATGCGACTCTCGAAGAAGATGAAAAAACTTTTGTTTTCATTGGATTATACTGAATTTTTAAAAACCTAGTGTCCATATATATTTTAAATTCCAATACAAATCCAATTTTTTAAAATTTGATTTCCACCATTTGGTCATGAATAATTGCAATAATCGCTTGTTTCATTTCTCTTTATTATGTGGCATTTATATCAACTGCATTAAAAATGTTATAAATTCTATTGCGATACCAAGTGATTTGTATATAAAATCGATTATTTTACAAAGCACGCCTAAATAGTAGCAGCCTTTAAATTCGTTTTACTATTAAATTTAATGTTTATGAACTAGAACTAAAATTTTAAAAATACAAGGATGTTGAAAACGATTATTTTCGCTATTCTGTTATTCATGCGACTCTCGAGGAAGATGAAAAAAATTTTTGTTTTCATTGGATTATACTGAATTTTTAAAACCCTAGTGTCCATATATATTTTAAATTCCAATACAAATCCAATTATTTAAAATTTGATTTCCACCATTTGGTCATGAATAATTGCAATAATCGCTTGTTTCATTTCTCTTTATTATATGGCATTGTATGAATTGAATTAATAATGCTTAAATGTCAAATGGGGTACCCAGAGATTTGTATATAAAGTCTATTCATTTACAAAGCACACCTTAATAGTAGCAGCCTTTAAATTCGTTTTGCTATTTAATTTTATTTCTATGAACTCAAACTAAAATTTTGAAAATACAAGGATGTTCAAAACGATTATTTTAGCTATTCTCTTTTTCATGCGACTCTCGAAATAAATGAAAACAATTTTTTGTTTTCATTGGATTATACTGAATTTTTTAAAACCGAGTTTCCATACATATTTTAAATTCCAATACAAATCCAATTTTTTAAAATTTGTTTTCATGCTTTTGGTCATGATAGTTGCAATAATCGCTTGTTTCATTTCTCTTTATTATATGGCATTTATATCAACTGCATTAAAAATGTTATAAATTTTATTGGGATACCAAGTGATTTGTATATAAAATCGATTATTTTACAAAGCACGCCTAAATAGTAGCAGCCTTTAAATTCGTTTTACTATTAAATTTAATGTTTATGAACTAGAACTAAAATTTTAAAAATACAAGGATGTTCAAAACGATTATTTTAGTTATTCTCTTTTTCATGCGACTCTCGAAATATATGAAAAAAATTTTTTGTTTTCATTGGATTATTCTGAATTTTTTAAAACCGAGTTTCCATACATATTTTAAATTCAAATACAAATCCAATTTTTTAATATTTGTTTTCATGCTTTTGGTCATGATAGTTGCAATAATCGCTTGTTTCATTTCTCTTTATTATGTGGCATTTATATCAACTGCATTAAAAATGTTATAAATTCTATTGCGATACCAAGTGATTTGTATATAAAATCGATTATTTTACAAAGCACGCCTAAATAGTAGCAGCCTTTAAATTCGTTTTACTATTAAATTTAATGTTTATGAACTAGAACTAAAATTTTAAAAATACAAGGATGTTCAAAACGATTATTTTAGTTATTTTCTTTTTCATGCGACTCTCGAAATAAATGAAAAAATTTTCTTGATTCATTCGATTTTAATGAATTTTTTAAAACCTAGTGTCCATATATATTTTAAATTCCAATACAAATCCAATTTTTTAAAATTTGATTTCCACCATTTGGTCATGAATAATTGCAATAATCGCTTGTTTCGTTTCTCTTTATTATATGGCATTGTATGAATTGAATTAATAATGCTTAAATGTCAAATGGGGTACCCAGAGATTTGTATATAAAGTCTATTCATTTACAAAGCACACCTTAATAGTAGCAGCCTTTAAATTCGTTTTGCTATTTAATTTTATTTCTATGAACTCAAACTAAAATTTTGAAAATACAAGGATGTTCAAAACGATTATTTTAGTTATTCTCTTTTTCATGCGACTCTCGAAATAAATGAAAACAATTTTTTGTTTTCATTGGATTATACTGAATTTTTTAAAACCGAGTTTCCATACATATTTTAAATTCCAATACAAATCCAATTTTTTAAAATTTGTTTTCATGCTTTTGGTCATGATAGTTGCAATAATCGCTTGTTTCATTTCTCTTTATTATATGGCATTTATATCAACTGCATTAAAAATGTTATAAATTTTATTGGGATACCAAGTGAGTTGTATATAAAATCGATTATTTTACAAAGCACGCCTAAATAGTAGCAGCCTTTAAATTCGTTTTACTATTAAATTTAATGTTTATGAACTAGAACTAAAATTTTAAAAATACAAGGATGTTCAAAACGATTATTTTAGTTATTCTCTTTTTCATGCGACTCTCGAAATAAATGAAAAAAATTTTTTGTTTTCATTGGATTATTCTGAATTTTTTAAAACCGAGTTTCCATACATATTTTAAATTCCAATACAAATCCAATTTTTTAATATTTGTTTTCATGCTTTTGGTCATGATAGTTGCAATAATCGCTTGTTTCATTTCTCTTTATTATGTGGCATTTATATCAACTGCATTAAAAATGTTATAAATTCTATTGCGATACCAAGTGATTTGTATATAAAATCGATTATTTTACAAAGCACGCCTAAATAGTAGCAGCCTTTAAATTCGTTTTACTATTAAATTTAATGTTTATGAACTAGAACTAAAATTTTAAAAATACAAGGATGTTGAAAACGATTATTTTCGCTATTCTGTTATTCATGCGACTCTCGAAGAAGATGAAAAAAATTTTTGTTTTCATTGGATTATACTGAATTTTTAAAAACCTAGTGTCCATATATATTTTAAATTCCAATACAAATCCAATTATTTAAAATTTGATTTCCACCATTTGGTCATGAATAATTGCAATAATCGCTTGTTTCATTTCTCTTTATTATATGGCATTTATATCAACTGCATTAAAAATGTTATAAATTTTATTGGGATACCAAGTGATTTGTATATAAAATCGATTATTTTACAAAGCACGCCTAAATAGTAGCAGCCTTTAAATTCGTTTTACTATTAAATTTAATGTTTATGAACTAGAACTAAAATTTTAAAAATACAAGGATGTTGAAAACGATTATTTTCGCTATTCTGTTATTCATGCGACTCTCGAAGAAGATGAAAAAAATTTTTGTTTTCATTGGATTATACTGAATTTTTAAAAACCTAGTGTCCATATATATTTTAAATTCCAATACAAATCCAATTTTTTAAAATTTGATTTTCACCATTTGGTCATGAATAATTGCAATAATCGCTTGTTTCGTTTCCCTTTATTATATGGCATTGTATGAATTGAATTAATAATGCTTAAATGTCAAATGGGGTACCCAGAGATTTGTATATAAAGTCTATTCATTTACAAAGCACACCTTAATAGTAGCAGCCTTTAAATTCGTTTTGCTATTTAATTTTATTTCTATTAACTCAAACTAAAATTTTGAAAATACAAGGATGTTCAAAACGATTATTTTAGTTCTCTTTTTCATGCGACTCTCGAAGAAGATGAAAAAACTTTTGTTTTCATTGGATTATACTGAATTTTTAAAAACCTAGTGTCCATATATATTTTAAATTCCAATACAAATCCAATTTTTTAAAATTTGATTTCCACCATTTGGTCATGAATAATTGCAATAATCGCTTGTTTCATTTCTCTTTATTATGTGGCATTTATATCAACTGCATTAAAAATGTTATAAATTCTATTGCGATACCAAGTGATTTGTATATAAAATCGATTATTTTACAAAGCACGCCTAAATAGTAGCAGCCTTTAAATTCGTTTTACTATTAAATTTAATGTTTATGAACTAGAACTAAAATTTTAAAAATACAAGGATGTTGAAAACGATTATTTTCGCTATTCTGTTATTCATGCGACTCTCGAGGAAGATGAAAAAAATTTTTGTTTTCATTGGATTATACTGAATTTTTAAAACCCTAGTGTCCATATATATTTTAAATTCCAATACAAATCCAATTATTTAAAATTTGATTTCCACCATTTGGTCATGAATAATTGCAATAATCGCTTGTTTCATTTCTCTTTATTATATGGCATTGTATGAATTGAATTAATAATGCTTAAATGTCAAATGGGGTACCCAGAGATTTGTATATAAAGTCTATTCATTTACAAAGCACACCTTAATAGTAGCAGCCTTTAAATTCGTTTTGCTATTTAATTTTATTTCTATGAACTCAAACTAAAATTTTGAAAATACAAGGATGTTCAAAACGATTATTTTAGCTATTCTCTTTTTCATGCGACTCTCGAAATAAATGAAAACAATTTTTTGTTTTCATTGGATTATACTGAATTTTTTAAAACCGAGTTTCCATACATATTTTAAATTCCAATACAAATCCAATTTTTTAAAATTTGTTTTCATGCTTTTGGTCATGATAGTTGCAATAATCGCTTGTTTCATTTCTCTTTATTATATGGCATTTATATCAACTGCATTAAAAATGTTATAAATTTTATTGGGATACCAAGTGATTTGTATATAAAATCGATTATTTTACAAAGCACGCCTAAATAGTAGCAGCCTTTAAATTCGTTTTACTATTAAATTTAATGTTTATGAACTAGAACTAAAATTTTAAAAATACAAGGATGTTCAAAACGATTATTTTAGTTATTCTCTTTTTCATGCGACTCTCGAAATATATGAAAAAAATTTTTTGTTTTCATTGGATTATTCTGAATTTTTTAAAACCGAGTTTCCATACATATTTTAAATTCAAATACAAATCCAATTTTTTAATATTTGTTTTCATGCTTTTGGTCATGATAGTTGCAATAATCGCTTGTTTCATTTCTCTTTATTATGTGGCATTTATATCAACTGCATTAAAAATGTTATAAATTCTATTGCGATACCAAGTGATTTGTATATAAAATCGATTATTTTACAAAGCACGCCTAAATAGTAGCAGCCTTTAAATTCGTTTTACTATTAAATTTAATGTTTATGAACTAGAACTAAATTTTAAAAATACAAGGATGTTCAAAACGATTATTTTAGTTATTTTCTTTTTCATGCGACTCTCGAAATAAATGAAAAAATTTTCTTGATTCATTCGATTTTAATGAATTTTTTAAAACCTAGTGTCCATATATATTTTAAATTCCAATACAAATCCAATTTTTTAAAATTTGATTTCCACCATTTGGTCATGAATAATTGCAATAATCGCTTGTTTCGTTTCTCTTTATTATATGGCATTGTATGAATTGAATTAATAATGCTTAAATGTCAAATGGGGTACCCAGAGATTTGTATATAAAGTCTATTCATTTACAAAGCACACCTTAATAGTAGCAGCCTTTAAATTCGTTTTGCTATTTAATTTTATTTCTATGAACTCAAACTAAAATTTTGAAAATACAAGGATGTTCAAAACGATTATTTTAGTTATTCTCTTTTTCATGCGACTCTCGAAATAAATGAAAACAATTTTTTGTTTTCATTGGATTATACTGAATTTTTTAAAACCGAGTTTCCATACATATTTTAAATTCCAATACAAATCCAATTTTTTAAAATTTGTTTTCATGCTTTTGGTCATGATAGTTGCAATAATCGCTTGTTTCATTTCTCTTTATTATATGGCATTTATATCAACTGCATTAAAAATGTTATAAATTTTATTGGGATACCAAGTGAGTTGTATATAAAATCGATTATTTTACAAAGCACGCCTAAATAGTAGCAGCCTTTAAATTCGTTTTACTATTAAATTTAATGTTTATGAACTAGAACTAAAATTTTAAAAATACAAGGATGTTCAAAACGATTATTTTAGTTATTCTCTTTTTCATGCGACTCTCGAAATAAATGAAAAAAATTTTTTGTTTTCATTGGATTATTCTGAATTTTTTAAAACCGAGTTTCCATACATATTTTAAATTCCAATACAAATCCAATTTTTTAATATTTGTTTTCCACCATTTGGTCATGAATAATTGCAATAATCGCTTGTTTCGTTTCTCTTTATTATATGGCATTGTATGAATTGAATTAATAATGCTTAAATGTCAAATGGGGTACCCAGAGATTTGTATATAAAGTCTATTCATTTACAAAGCACACCTTAATAGTAGCAGCCTTTAAATTCGTTTTGCTATTTAATTTTATTTCTATGAACTCAAACTAAAATTTTGAAAATACAAGGATGTTCAAAACGATTATTTTAGTTATTCTCTTTTTCATGCGACTCTCGAAATAAATGAAAACAATTTTTTGTTTTCATTGGATTATTCTGAATTTTTTAAAACCTAGTGTCCATATATATTTTAAATTCCAATACAAATCCAATTTTTTAAAATTTGATTTCCACCATTTGGTCATGATAGTTGCAATAATCGCTTGTTTCATTTCTCTTTATTATGTGGCATTTATATCAACTGCATTAAAAATGTTATAAATTCTATTGCGATACCAAGTGATTTGTATATAAAATCGATTATTTTACAAAGCACGCCTAAATAGTAGCAGCCTTTAAATTCGTTTTACTATTAAATTTAATGTTTATGAACTAGAACTAAAATTTTAAAAATACAAGGATGTTGAAAACGATTATTTTCGCTATTCTGTTATTCATGCGACTCTCGAAGAAGATGAAAAAAATTTTTGTTTTCATTGGATTATACTGAATTTTTAAAAACCTAGTGTCCATATATATTTTAAATTCCAATACAAATCCAATTATTTAAAATTTGATTTCCACCATTTGGTCATGAATAATTGCAATAATCGCTTGTTTCATTTCTCTTTATTATGTGGCATTTATATCAAATGCATTAAAAATATTATAAATTCTATTGGGATACCAAGTGATTTGTATATAAAATCGATTATTTTACAAAGGACGCCTAAATAGTAGCAGCCTTTAAATTCGTTTTGCTATTAAATTTAATGTTTATGAACTAAAACTAAAATTTTAAAAATACAAGGATGTTCAAAACGATTATTTTAGTTATTCTCTTTTTCATGCGACTCTCGAAATAAATGAAAAAAATTTTTTGTTTTCATTGGATTATACTGAATTTTTTAAAACCGAGTTTCCATACATATTTTAAATTCCAATACAAATCCAATTTTTTAAAATTTGTTTTCATGCTTTTGGTCATGATAGTTGCAATAATCGCTTGTTTCATTTCTCTTTATTATATGGCATTTATATCAACTGCATTAAAAATGTTATAAATTTTATTGGGATACCAAGTGATTCGTATATAAAAACGATTATTTTACAAAGCACGCCTAAATAGTAGCAGCCTTTAAATTCGTTTTACTATTAAATTTAATGTTTATGAACTAGAACTAAAATTTTAAAAATACAAGGATGTTGAAAACGATTATTTTCGCTATTCTGTTATTCATGCGACTCTCGAAGAAGACGAAAAAAATTTTTGTTTTCATTGGATTATACTGAATTTTTTAAAACCGAGTTTCCATACATATTTTAAATTCCAATACAAATCCAATTTTTTAAAATTTGTTTTCATGCTTTTGGTCATGATAGTTGCAATAATCGCTTGTTTCATTTCTCTTTATTATATGGCATTTATATCAACTGCATTAAAAATGTTATAAATTCTATTGGGATACCAAGTGATTTGTATATAAAATCGATTATTTTACAAAGCACGCCTAAATAGTAGCAGCCTTTAAATTCGTTTTACTATTAAATTTAATGTTTATGAACTAGAACTAAAATTTTAAAAATACAAGGATGTTGAAAACGATTATTTTCGCTATTCTGTTATTCATGCGACTCTCGAAGAAGATGAAAAAAATTTTTGTTTTCATTGGATTATACTGAATTTTAAAAACCTAGTGTCCATATATATTTTAAATTCCAATACAAATCCAATTTTTTAAAATTTGATTTCCACCATTTGGTCATGAATAATTGCAATAATCGCTTGTTTAATTTCTCTTTATTATGTGGCATTTATATCAACTGCATTAAAAATGTTATAAATTCTATTGCGATACCAAGTGATTTGGATATAAAATCGATTATTTTACAAAGCACGCCTAAATAGTAGCAGCCTTTAAATTCGTTTTACTATTAAATTTAATGTTTATGAACTAGAACTAAAATTTTAAAAATACAAGGATGTTGAAAACGATTATTTTCGCTATTCTGTTATTCATGCGACTCTCGAGGAAGATGAAAAAAATTTTTGTTTTCCTTGGATTATACTGAATTTTTAAAAACCTAGTGTCCATATATATTTTAAATTCCAATACAAATCCAATTATTTAAAATTTGATTTCCACCATTTGGTCATGAATAATTGCAATAATCGCTTGTTTCGTTTCTCTTTTTTATATGGCATTGTATGAATTGAATTAATAATGCTTAAATGTCAAATGGGGTACCCAGAGATTTGTATATAAAGTCTATTCATTTACAAAGCACACCTTAATAGTAGCAGCCTTTAAATTCGTTTTGCTATTTAATTTTATTTCTATGAACTCAAACTAAAATTTTGAAAATACAAGGATGTTCAAAACGATTATTTTAGTTATTCCCTTTTTCATGCGACTCTCGAAATAAATGAAAACAATTTTTTGTTTTCATTGGATTATACTGAATTTTTTAAAACCGAGTTTCCATACATATTTTAAATTCCAATACAAATCCAATTTTTTAAAATTTGTTTTCATGCTTTTGGTCATGATAGTTGCAATAATCGCTTGTTTCATTTCTCTTTATTATATGGCATTTATATCAACTGCATTAAAAATGTTATAAATTTTATTGGGATACCAAGTGATTTGTATATAAAATCGATTATTTTACAAAGCACGCCTAAATAGTAGCAGCCTTTAAATTCGTTTTACTATTAAATTTAATGTTTATGAACTAGAACTAAAATTTTAAAAATACAAGGATGTTCAAAACGATTATTTTAGTTATTCTCTTTTTCATGCGACTTTCGAAATAAATGAAAAAAATTTTTTGTTTTCATTGGATTATACTGAATTTTTTAAAACCGAGTTTCCATACATATTTTAAATTCCAATACAAATCCAATTTTTTAAAATTTGTTTTCATGCTTTTGGTCATGATAGTTGCAATAATCGCTTGTTTCATTTCTCTTTATTATATGGCATTTATATCAACTGCATTAAAAATGTTATAAATTTTATTGGGATACCAAGTGATTTGTATATAAAATCGATTATTTTACAAAGCACGCCTAAATAGTAGCAGCCTTTAAATTCGTTTTACTATTAAATTTAATGTTTATGAACTAGAACTAAAATTTTAAAAATACAAGGATGTTGAAAACGATTATTTTCGCTATTCTGTTATTCATGCGACTCTCGAAGAAGATGAAAAAAATTTTTGTTTTCATTGGATTATACTGAATTTTAAAAACCTAGTGTCCATATATATTTTAAATTCCAATACAAATCCAATTTTTTAAAATTTGATTTCCACCATTTGGTCATGAATAATTGCAATAATCGCTTGTTTAATTTCTCTTTATTATGTGGCATTTATATCAACTGCATTAAAAATGTTATAAATTCTATTGCGATACCAAGTGATTTGGATATAAAATCGATTATTTTACAAAGCACGCCTAAATAGTAGCAGCCTTTAAATTCGTTTTACTATTAAATTTAATGTTTATGAACTAGAACTAAAATTTTAAAAATACAAGGATGTTGAAAACGATTATTTTCGCTATTCTGTTATTCATGCGACTCTCGAGGAAGATGAAAAAAATTTTTGTTTTCCTTGGATTATACTGAATTTTTAAAAACCTAGTGTCCATATATATTTTAAATTCCAATACAAATCCAATTATTTAAAATTTGATTTCCACCATTTGGTCATGAATAATTGCAATAATCGCTTGTTTCGTTTCTCTTTTTTATATGGCATTGTATGAATTGAATTAATAATGCTTAAATGTCAAATGGGGTACCCAGAGATTTGTATATAAAGTCTATTCATTTACAAAGCACACCTTAATAGTAGCAGCCTTTAAATTCGTTTTGCTATTTAATTTTATTTCTATTAACTCAAACTAAAATTTTGAAAATACAAGGATGTTGAAAACGATTATTTTCGCTATTCTGTTATTCATGCGACTCTCGAGGAAGATGAAAAAAATTTTTGTTTTCCTTGGATTATACTGAATTTTTAAAAACCTAGTGTCCATATATATTTTAAATTCCAATACAAATCCAATTATTTAAAATTTGATTTCCACCATTTGGTCATGAATAATTGCAATAATCGCTTGTTTCGTTTCTCTTTTTTATATGGCATTGTATGAATTGAATTAATAATGCTTAAATGTCAAATGGGGTACCCAGAGATTTGTATATAAAGTCTATTCATTTACAAAGCACACCTTAATAGTAGCAGCCTTTAAATTCGTTTTGCTATTTAATTTTATTTCTATGAACTCAAACTAAAATTTTGAAAATACAAGGATGTTCAAAACGATTATTTTAGTTATTCCCTTTTTCATGCGACTCTCGAAATAAATGAAAACAATTTTTTGTTTTCATTGGATTATACTGAATTTTTTAAAACCGAGTTTCCATACATATTTTAAATTCCAATACAAATCCAATTTTTTAAAATTTGTTTTCATGCTTTTGGTCATGATAGTTGCAATAATCGCTTGTTTCATTTCTCTTTATTATATGGCATTTATATCAACTGCATTAAAAATGTTATAAATTTTATTGGGATACCAAGTGATTTGTATATAAAATCGATTATTTTACAAAGCACGCCTAAATAGTAGCAGCCTTTAAATTCGTTTTACTATTAAATTTAATGTTTATGAACTAGAACTAAAATTTTAAAAATACAAGGATGTTCAAAACGATTATTTTAGTTATTCTCTTTTTCATGCGACTTTCGAAATAAATGAAAAAAATTTTTTGTTTTCATTGGATTATACTGAATTTTTTAAAACCGAGTTTCCATACATATTTTAAATTCCAATACAAATCCAATTTTTTAAAATTTGTTTTCATGCTTTTGGTCATGATAGTTGCAATAATCGCTTGTTTCATTTCTCTTTATTATATGGCATTTATATCAACTGCATTAAAAATGTTATAAATTTTATTGGGATACCAAGTGATTTGTATATAAAATCGATTATTTTACAAAGCACGCCTAAATAGTAGCAGCCTTTAAATTCGTTTTACTATTAAATTTAATGTTTATGAACTAGAACTAAAATTTTAAAAATACAAGGATGTTGAAAACGATTATTTTCGCTATTCTGTTATTCATGCGACTCTCGAAGAAGATGAAAAAAATTTTTGTTTTCATTGGATTATACTGAATTTTAAAAACCTAGTGTCCATATATATTTTAAATTCCAATACAAATCCAATTTTTTAAAATTTGATTTCCACCATTTGGTCATGAATAATTGCAATAATCGCTTGTTTAATTTCTCTTTATTATGTGGCATTTATATCAACTGCATTAAAAATGTTATAAATTCTATTGCGATACCAAGTGATTTGGATATAAAATCGATTATTTTACAAAGCACGCCTAAATAGTAGCAGCCTTTAAATTCGTTTTACTATTAAATTTAATGTTTATGAACTAGAACTAAAATTTTAAAAATACAAGGATGTTGAAAACGATTATTTTCGCTATTCTGTTATTCATGCGACTCTCGAGGAAGATGAAAAAAATTTTTGTTTTCCTTGGATTATACTGAATTTTTAAAAACCTAGTGTCCATATATATTTTAAATTCCAATACAAATCCAATTATTTAAAATTTGATTTCCACCATTTGGTCATGAATAATTGCAATAATCGCTTGTTTCGTTTCTCTTTTTTATATGGCATTGTATGAATTGAATTAATAATGCTTAAATGTCAAATGGGGTACCCAGAGATTTGTATATAAAGTCTATTCATTTACAAAGCACACCTTAATAGTAGCAGCCTTTAAATTCGTTTTGCTATTTAATTTTATTTCTATGAACTCAAACTAAAATTTTGAAAATACAAGGATGTTCAAAACGATTATTTTAGTTATTCCCTTTTTCATGCGACTCTCGAAATAAATGAAAACAATTTTTTGTTTTCATTGGATTATACTGAATTTTTTAAAACCGAGTTTCCATACATATTTTAAATTCCAATACAAATCCAATTTTTTAAAATTTGTTTTCATGCTTTTGGTCATGATAGTTGCAATAATCGCTTGTTTCATTTCTCTTTATTATATGGCATTTATATCAACTGCATTAAAAATGTTATAAATTTTATTGGGATACCAAGTGATTTGTATATAAAATCGATTATTTTACAAAGCACGCCTAAATAGTAGCAGCCTTTAAATTCGTTTTACTATTAAATTTAATGTTTATGAACTAGAACTAAAATTTTAAAAATACAAGGATGTTGAAAACGATTATTTTCGCTATTCTGTTATTCATGCGACTCTCGAAGAAGACGAAAAAAATTTTTGTTTTCATTGGATTATACTGAATTTTTTAAAACCGAGTTTCCATACATATTTTAAATTCCAATACAAATCCAATTTTTTAAAATTTGTTTTCATGCTTTTGGTCATGATAGTTGCAATAATCGCTTGTTTCATTTCTCTTTATTATATGGCATTTATATCAACTGCATTAAAAATGTTATAAATTTTATTGGGATACCAAGTGATTTGTATATAAAATCGATTATTTTACAAAGCACGCCTAAATAGTAGCAGCCTTTAAATTCGTTTTACTATTAAATTTAATGTTTATGAACTAGAACTAAAATTTTAAAAAACAAGGATGTTGAAAACGATTATTTGAGCT
Organism: Anthrax anthrax; assembly: GCA_963971155.1. Classification (NCBI taxonomy): domain Eukaryota; kingdom Metazoa; phylum Arthropoda; class Insecta; order Diptera; family Bombyliidae; genus Anthrax; species Anthrax anthrax. Next base: position 15,818,826 of record OZ020120.1, read on the forward strand.
ATTCTGTTATTCATGCGACTCTCGAAGAAGATGAAAAAAATTTTTGTTTTCATTGGATTATACTGAATTTTTAAAAACCTAGTGTCCATATATATTTTAAATTCCAATACAAATCCAATTTTTTAAAATTTGATTTCCACCATTTGGTCATGAATAATTGCAATAATCGCTTGTTTCATTTCTCTTTATTATGTGGCATTTATATCAAATGCATTAAAAATGTTATAAATTCTATTGGGATACCAAGAGATTTGGATATAAAATCGATTATTTTACAAAGGACGCCTAAATAGTAGCAGCCTTTAAATTCGTTTTGCTATTTAATTTTATTTCTATGAACTCAAACTAAAATTTTGAAAATACAAGGATGTTCAAAACGATTATTTTAGTTATTCTCTTTTTCATGCGACTCTCGAAATAAATGAAAAAAATTTTTTGTTTTCATTGGATTATACTGAATTTTTTAAAACCGAGTTTCCATACATATTTTAAGTTCCAATACAAAGCCAATTATTTAAAATTTGATTTCCACCATTTGGTCATGAATAATTGCAATAATCGCTTGTTTCGTTTCTCTTTATTATGTGGCATTTATATCAAATGCATTAAAAATGTTATAAATTCTATTGGGATACCAAGTGATTTGGATATAAAATGATTATTTAACAAAGCAAGCCTAAATAGTAGCAGCCTTTAAATTCGTTTTGCTAGTAAATTTATTGTTTATGAACTAAAACTAGAATTTTAAAAATACAAGGATGTTCAAAACGATTATTTTAGTTATTCTCTTTTTCATGCGACTCTCGAAATAAATGAAAAAAATTTTTTGTTTTCATTGGATTATTCTGAATTTTTTAACACCGAGTTTCCATACATATTTTAAATTCCAATACAAATCCAATTTTTTAAAATTTGTTTTCATGCTTTTGGTCATGATAGTTGCAATAATCGCTTGTTTCATTTCTCTTTATTATATGGCATTTATATCAACTGCATTAAAAATGTTATAAATTTTATTGGGATACCAAGTGATTTGTATATAAAATCGATTATTTTACAAAGCACGCCTAAATAGTAGCAGCCTTTAAATTCGTTTTACTATTAAATTTAATGTTTATGAACTAGAACTAAAATTTTAAAAATACAAGGATGTTCAAAACGATTATTTTAGTTATTCTCTTTTTCATGCGACTCTCGAAATATATGAAAAAAATTTTTTGTTTTCATTGGATTATTCTGAATTTTTTAAAACCGAGTTTCCATACATATTTTAAATTCCAATACAAATCCAATTTTTTAATATTTGTTTTCCACCATTTGGTCATGAATAATTGCAATAATCGCTTGTTTCGTTTCTCTTTATTATATGGCATTGTATGAATTGAATTAATAATGCTTAAATGTCAAATGGGGTACCCAGAGATTTGTATATAAAGTCTATTCATTTACAAAGCACACCTTAATAGTAGCAGCCTTTAAATTCGTTTTGCTATTTAATTTTATTTCTATGAACTCAAACTAAAATTTTGAAAATACAAGGATGTTCAAAACGATTATTTTAGTTATTCTCTTTTTCATGCGACTCTCGAAATAAATGAAAACAATTTTTTGTTTTCATTGGATTATTCTGAATTTTTTAAAACCGAGTTTCCATACATATTTTAAATTCCAATACAAATCCAATTTTTTAAAATTTGTTTTCATGCTTTTGGTCATGATAGTTGCAATAATCGCTTGTTTCATTTCTCTTTATTATATGGCATTTATATCAACTGCATTAAAAATGTTATAAATTTTATTGGGATACCAAGTGATTTGTATATAAAATCGATTATTTTACAAAGCACGCCTAAATAGTAGCAGCCTTTAAATTCGTTTTACTATTAAATTTAATGTTTATGAACTAGAACTAAAATTTTAAAAATACAAGGATGTTGAAAACGATTATTTTCGCTATTCTGTTATTCATGCGACTCTCGAAGAAGATGAAAAAAATTTTTGTTTTCATTGGATTATACTGAATTTTTAAAAACCTAGTGTCCATATATATTTTAAATTCCAATACAAATCCAATTTTTTAAAATTTGATTTCCACCATTTGGTCATGAATAATTGCAATAATCGCTTGTTTCGTTTCCCTTTATTATATGGCATTGTATGAATTGAATTAATAATGCTTAAATGTCAAATGGGGTACCCAGAGATTTGTATATAAAGTCTATTCATTTACAAAGCACACCTTAATAGTAGCAGCCTTTAAATTCGTTTTGCTATTTAATTTTATTTCTATGAACTCAAACTAAAATTTTGAAAATACAAGGATGTTCAAAACGATTATTTTAGTTCTCTTTTTCATGCGACTCTCGAAGAAGATGAAAAAACTTTTGTTTTCATTGGATTATACTGAATTTTTAAAAACCTAGTGTCCATATATATTTTAAATTCCAATACAAATCCAATTTTTTAAAATTTGATTTCCACCATTTGGTCATGAATAATTGCAATAATCGCTTGTTTCATTTCTCTTTATTATGTGGCATTTATATCAACTGCATTAAAAATGTTATAAATTCTATTGCGATACCAAGTGATTTGTATATAAAATCGATTATTTAACAAAGCAAGCCTAAATAGTAGCAGCCTTTAAATTCGTTTTACTATTAAATTTAATGTTTATGAACTAGAACTAAAATTTTAAAAATACAAGGATGTTGAAAACGATTATTTTCGCTATTCTGTTATTCATGCGACTCTCGAAGAAGATGAAAAAAATTTTTGTTTTCCTTGGATTATACTGAATTTTTAAAACCCTAGTGTCCATATATATTTTAAATTCCAATACAAATCCAATTATTTAAAATTTGATTTCCACCATTTGGTCATGAATAATTGCAATAATCGCTTGTTTCGTTTCTCTTTATTATGTGGCATTTATATCAAATGCATTAAAAATGTTATAAATTCTATTGGGATACCAAGTGATTTGGATATAAAATGATTATTTAACAAAGCAAGCCTAAATAGTAGCAGCCTTTAAATTCGTTTTGCTAGTAAATTTATTGTTTATGAACTAAAACTAGAATTTTAAAAATACAAGGATGTTCAAAACGATTATTTTAGTTATTCTCTTTTTCATGCGACTCTCGAAATAAATGAAAAAAATTTTTTGTTTTCATTGGATTATTCTGAATTTTTTAACACCGAGTTTCCATACATATTTTAAATTCCAATACAAATCCAATTTTTTAAAATTTGTTTTCATGCTTTTGGTCATGATAGTTGCAATAATCGCTTGTTTCATTTCTCTTTATTATATGGCATTTATATCAACTGCATTAAAAATGTTATAAATTTTATTGGGATACCAAGTGATTTGTATATAAAATCGATTATTTTACAAAGCACGCCTAAATAGTAGCAGCCTTTAAATTCGTTTTACTATTAAATTTAATGTTTATGAACTAGAACTAAAATTTTAAAAATACAAGGATGTTCAAAACGATTATTTTAGTTATTCTCTTTTTCATGCGACTCTCGAAATATATGAAAAAAATTTTTTGTTTTCATTGGATTATTCTGAATTTTTTAAAACCGAGTTTCCATACATATTTTAAATTCCAATACAAATCCAATTTTTTAATATTTGTTTTCATGCTTTTGGTCATGATAGTTGCAATAATCGCTTGTTTCATTTCTCTTTATTATGTGGCATTTATATCAACTGCATTAAAAATGTTATAAATTCTATTGCGATACCAAGTGATTTGTATATAAAATCGATTATTTTACAAAGCACGCCTAAATAGTAGCAGCCTTTAAATTCGTTTTACTATTAAATTTAATGTTTATGAACTAGAACTAAAATTTTAAAAATACAAGGATGTTCAAAACGATTATTTTAGTTATTTTCTTTTTCATGCGACTCTCGAAATAAATGAAAAAATTTTCTTGATTCATTCGATTTTAATCAATTTTTTAAAACCTAGTGTCCATATATATTTTAAATTCCAATACAAATCCAATTTTTTAAAATTTGATTTCCACCATTTGGTCATGAATAATTGCAATAATCGCTTGTTTAATTTCTCTTTATTATGTGGCATTTAAATCAAATGCATTAAAAATATTATAAATTCTATTGGTATACCAAGTGATTTGTATATAAAATCGATTATTTTACAAAGGACGCCTAAATAGTAGCAGCCTTTAAATTCGTTTTGCTATTATATTTAATGTTTATGAACTAAAACTAAAATTTTAAAAATACAAGGATGTTCAAAACGATTATTTTAGTTATTCTCTTTTTCATGCGACTCTCGAAATAAATGAAAAAAATTTTTTGTTTTCATTGGATTATACTGAATTTTTTAAAACCGAGTTTCCATACATATTTTAAATTCCAATACAAATCCAATTTTTTAAAATTTGTTTTCATGCTTTTGGTCATGATAGTTGCAATAATCGCTTGTTTCATTTCTCTTTATTATATGGCATTTATATCAACTGCATTAAAAATGTTATAAATTTTATTGGGATACCAAGTGATTTGTATATAAAATCGATTATTTTACGAAGCACGCCTAAATAGTAGCAGCCTTTAAATTCGTTTTACTATTAAATTTAATGTTTATGAACTAGAACTAAAATTTTAAAAATACAAGGATGTTGAAAACGATTATTTTCGCTATTCTGTTATTCATGCGACTCTCGAAGAAGACGAAAAAAATTTTTGTTTTCATTGGATTATACTGAATTTTTAAAAACCTAGTGTCCATATATATTTTAAATTCCAATACAAATCCAATTTTTTAAAATTTGATTTCCACCATTTGGTCATGAATAATTGCAATAATCGCTTGTTTCATTTCTCTTTATTATGTGGCATTTATATCAAATGCATTAAAAATGTTATAAATTCTATTGGGATACCAAGTGATTTGGATATAAAATGATTATTTAACAAAGCAAGCCTAAATAGTAGCAGCCTTTAAATTCGTTTTGCTAGTAAATTTATTGTTTATGAACTAAAACTAGAATTTTAAAAATACAAGGATGTTCAAAACGATTATTTTAGTTATTCTCTTTTTCATGCGACTCTCGAAATAAATAAAAAAAATTTTTTGTTTTCATTGGATTATTCTGAATTTTTTAACACCGAGTTTCCATACATATTTTAAATTCCAATACAAATCCAATTTTTTAAAATTTGTTTTCATGCTTTTGGTCATGATAGTTGCAATAATCGCTTGTTTCATTTCTCTTTATTATGTGGCATTTATATCAACTGCATTAAAAATGTTATAAATTCTATTGGGATACCAAGTGATTTGTATATAAAATCGATTATTTTACAAAGCACGCCTAAATAGTAGCAGCCTTTAAATTCGTTTTACTATTAAATTTAATGTTTATGAACTAGAACTAAAATTTTAAAAATACAAGGATGTTGAAAACGATTATTTTCGCTATTCTCTTTTTCATGCGACTCTCGAAGAAGATGAAAAAAATTTTTGTTTTCATTGGATTATACTGAATTTTTAAAACCTAGTGTCCATATATATTTTAAATTCCAATACAAATCCAATTTTTTAAAATTTGATTTCCACCATTTGGTCATGAATAATTGCAATAATCGCTTGTTTCATTTCTCTTTATTATGTGGCATTTAAATCAAATTCATTAAAAATGTTATAAATTCTATTGGGATGCCAAGTGATTTGGATATAAAATCGATTATTTTACAAAGGACGCCTAAATAGTAGCAGCCTTTAAATTCGTTTTGCTTTTAAATTTAATGTTTATGAACTAAAACTAAAATTTTAAAAATACGAGGATGTTCAAAACGATTATTTTAGTTATTCTCTTTTTCATGCGACTCTCGAAATAAATGAAAAAAATTTTTTGTTTTCATTGGATTATACTGAATTTTTTAAAACCGAGTTTCCATACATATTTTAAGTTCCAATACAAAGCCAATTTTTTAAAATTTGTTTTCCAGCGTTTGGTCATGATAGTTGCAATAATCGCTTGTTTCGTTTCTCTTTATTATATGGCATTGTATGAATTGAATTAATAATGCTTAAATGTCAAATGGGGTACCCAGAGATTTGTATATAAAGTCTATTCATTTACAAAGCACACTTAATAGTAGCAGCCTTTAAATTCGTTTTACTATTAAATTTAATGTTTATGAACTAGAACTAAAATTTTGAAAATACAAGGATGTTGAAAACGATTATTTTCGCTATTCTGTTATTCATGCGACTCTCGAAGAAGATGAAAAAAATTTTTGTTTTCATTGGATTATACTGATTTTTAAAAACCTAGTGTCCATATATATTTTAAATTCCAATACAAATCCAATTTTTTAAAATTTGATTTCCACCATTTGGTCATGAATAATTGCAATAATCGCTTGTTTCGTTTCTCTTTATTATATGGCATTGTATGAATTGAATTAATAATGCTTAAATGTCAAATGGGGTACCCAGAGATTTGTATATAAAGTCTATTCATTTACAAAGCACACCTTAATAGTAGCAGCCTTTAAATTCGTTTTGCTATTAAATTTAATGTTTATGAACTAAAACTAAAATTTTAAAAATACAAGGATGTTCAAAACGATTATTTTCGCTATTCTCTTATTCATGCGACTCTCGAAGAAGACGAAAAAAATTTTTGTTTTCATTGGATTATACTGAATTTTTAAAAACCTAGTGTCCATATATATTTTAAATTCCAATACAAATCCAATTTTTTAAAATTTGATTTCCACCATTTGGTCATGAATAATTGCAATAATCGCTTGTTTCATTTCTCTTTATTATGTGGCATTTATATCAAATGCATTAAAAATGTTATAAATTCTATTGGGATACCAAGTGATTTGGATATAAAATGATTATTTAACAAAGGACGCCTAAATAGTAGCAGCCTTTAAATTGGTTTTGCTATTAAATTTATTGTTTATGAACTAAAACTAGAATTTTAAAAATACAAGGATGTTCAAAACGATTGTTTTAGTTATTCTCTTTTTCATGCGACTCTCGAAATAAATGAAAAAAATTTTTTGTTTTCATTGGATTATTCTGAATTTTTTAAAACCGAGTTTCCATACATATTTTAAATTCCAATACAAATCCAATTTTTTAAAATTTGTTTTCATGCTTTTGGTCATGATAGTTGCAATAATCGCTTGTTTCATTTGTCTTTATTATGTGGCATTTATATCAACTGCATTAAAAATGTTATAAATTCTATTGGGATACCAAGTGATTTGTATATAAAATCGATTATTTTACAAAGCACGCCTAAATAGTAGCAGCCTTTAAATTCGTTTTACTATTAAATTTAATGTTTATGAACTAGAACTAAAATTTTAAAAATACAAGGATGTTCAAAACGATTATTTTAGTTATTTTCTTTATCATGCGACTCTCGAAATAAATGAAAAAATTTTCTTGATTCATTCGATTTTAATCAATTTTTTAAAACCTAGTGTCCATATATATTTTAAATTCCAATACAAATCCAATTTTTTAAAATTTGATTTCCACCATTTGGTCATGAATAATTGCAATAATCGCTTGTTTAATTTCTCTTTATTATGTGGCATTTAAATCAAATGCATTAAAAATATTATAAATTCTATTGGGATACCAAGTGATTTGTATATAAAATCGATTATTTTACAAAGGACGCCTAAATAGTAGCAGCCTTTAAATTCGTTTTGCTATTAAATTTAATGTTTATGAACTAAAACTAAAATTTTAAAAATACAAGGATGTTCAAAACGATTATTTTAGTTATTCTCTTTTTCATGCGACTCTCGAAATAAATGAAAACAATTTTTTGTTTTCATTGGATTATACTGAATTTTTAAAAACCTAGTGTCCATACATATTTTAAATTCCAATACAAATCCAATTTTTTAAAATTTGTTTTCATGCTTTTGGTCATGATAGTTGCAATAATCGCTTGTTTCATTTCTCTTTATTATATGGCATTTATATCAACTGCATTAAAAATGTTATAAATTTTATTGGGATACCAAGTGATTTGTATATAAAATCGATTATTTTACAAAGCACGCCTAAATAGTAGCAGCCTTTAAATTCGTTTCACTATTAAATTTAATGTTTATGAACTAGAACTAAAATTTTAAAAATACAAGGATGTTGAAAACGATTATTTTCGCTATTCTGTTATTCATGCGACTCTCGAAATAAATGAAAACAATTTTTTGTTTTCATTGGATTATACTGAATTTTTAAAAACCTAGTGTCCATACATATTTTAAATTCCAATACAAATCCAATTTTTTAAAATTTGTTTTCATGCTTTTGGTCATGATAGTTGCAATAATCGCTTGTTTCATTTGTCTTTATTATGTGGCATTTATATCAACTGCATTAAAAATGTTATAAATTCTATTGGGATACCAAGTGATTTGTATATAAAATCGATTATTTTACAAAGCACGCCTAAATAGTAGCAGCCTTTAAATTCGTTTTACTATTAAATTTAATGTTTATGAACTAGAACTAAAATTTTAAAAATACAAGGATGTTCAAAACGATTATTTTAGTTATTTTCTTTATCATGCGACTCTCGAAATAAATGAAAAAATTTTCTTGATTCATTCGATTTTAATCAATTTTTTAAAACCTAGTGTCCATATATATTTTAAATTCCAATACAAATCCAATTTTTTAAAATTTGATTTCCACCATTTGGTCATGAATAATTGCAATAATCGCTTGTTTCATTTCTCTTTGTTATGTGGCATTTATATCAACTGCATTAAAAATGTTATAAATTTTATTGGGATACCAAGTGATTTGTATATAAAATCGATTATTTTACAAAGGACGCCTAAATAGTAGCAGCCTTTAAATTCGTTTTGCTATTAAATTTAATGTTTATGAACTAAAACTAAAATTTTAAAAATACAAGGATGTTCAAAACGATTATTTTAGTTATTCTCTTTTTCATGCGACTCTCGAAATAAATGAAAACAATTTTTTGTTTTCATTGGATTATACTGAATTTTTAAAAACCTAGTGTCCATACATATTTTAAATTCCAATACAAATCCAATTTTTTAAAATTTGTTTTCATGCTTTTGGTCATGATAGTTGCAATAATCGCTTGTTTCATTTCTCTTTATTATATGGCATTTATATCAACTGCATTAAAAATGTTATAAATTTTATTGGGATACCAAGTGATTTGTATATAAAATCGATTATTTTACAAAGCACGCCTAAATAGTAGCAGCCTTTAAATTCGTTTTACTATTAAATTTAATGTTTATGAACTAGAACTAAAATTTTAAAAATACAAGGATGTTGAAAACGATTATTTTCGCTATTCTGTTATTCATGCGACTCTCGAAGAAGACGAAAAAAATTTTTGTTTTTATTGGATTATACTGAATTTTTAAAAACCTAGTGTCCATATATATTTTAAATTCCAATACAAATCCAATTTTTTAAAATTTGATTTCCACCATTTGGTCATGAATAATTGCAATAATCGCTTGTTTCATTTCTCTTTATTATGTGGCATTTATATCAACTGCATTAAAAATGTTATAAATTCTATTGGGATACCAAGTGATTTGTATATAAAATCGATTATTTTACAAAGCACGCCTAAATAGTAGCAGCCTTTAAATTCGTTTTACTATTAAATTTAATGTTTATGAACTAGAACTAAAATTTTAAAAATACAAGGATGTTGAAAACGATTATTTTCGCTATTCTCTTTTTCATGCGACTCTTGAAGAAGATGAAAAAAATTTTTGTTTTCATTGGATTATACTGAATTTTTAAAACCTAGTGTCCATATATATTTTAAATTCCAATACAAATCCAATTTTTTAAAATTTGATTTCCACCATTTGTTCATGAATAATTGCAATAATCGCTTGTTTCATTTCTCTTTATTATGTGGCATTTAAATCAAATGCATTAAAAATGTTATAAATTCTATTGGGATGCCAAGTGATTTGGATATAAAATCGATTATTTTACAAAGGACGCCTAAATAGTAGCAGCCTTTAAATTCGTTTTGCTTTTAAATTTAATGTTTATGAACTAAAACTAAAATTTTAAAAATACGAGGATGTTCAAAACGATTATTTTAGTTATTCTCTTTTTCATGCGACTCTCGAAATAAATGAAAAAAATTTTTTGTTTTCATTGGATTATACTGAATTTTTTAAAACCGAGTTTCCATACATATTTTAAGTTCCAATACAAAGCCAATTTTTTAAAATTTGTTTTCCAGCGTTTGGTCATGATAGTTGCAATAATCGCTTGTTTCGTTTCTCTTTATTATATGGCATTGTATGAATTGAATTAATAATGCTTAAATGTCAAATGGGGTACCCAGAGATTTGTATATAAAGTCTATTCATTTACAAAGCACACTTAATAGTAGCAGCCTTTAAATTCGTTTTACTATTAAATTTAATGTTTATGAACTAGAACTAAAATTTTGAAAATACAAGGATGTTGAAAACGATTATTTTCGCTATTCTGTTATTCATGCGACTCTCGAAGAAGATGAAAAAAATTTTTGTTTTCATTGGATTATACTGATTTTTAAAAACCTAGTGTCCATACATATTTTAAATTCCAATACAAATCCAATTTTTTAAAATTTGTTTTCCAGCGTTTGGTCATGATAGTTGCAATAATCGCTTGTTTCGTTTCTCTTTATTATATGGCATTGTATGAATTGAATTAATAATGCTTAAATGTCAAATGGGGTACCCAGAGATTTGTATATAAAGTCTATTCATTTACAAAGCACACTTAATAGTAGCAGCCTTTAAATTCGTTTTACTATTAAATTTAATGTTTATGAACTAGAACTAAAATTTTGAAAATACAAGGATGTTGAAAACGATTATTTTCGCTATTCTGTTATTCATGCGACTCTCGAAGAAGATGAAAAAAATTTTTGTTTTCATTGGATTATACTGATTTTTAAAAACCTAGTGTCCATATATATTTTAAATTCCAATACAAATCCAATTTTTTAAAATTTGATTTCCACCATTTGGTCATGAATAATTGCAATAATCGCTTGTTTCGTTTCTCTTTATTATATGGCATTGTATGAATTGAATTAATAATGCTTAAATGTCAAATGGGGTACCCAGAGATTTGTATATAAAGTCTATTCATTTACAAAGCACACCTTAATAGTAGCAGCCTTTAAATTCGTTTTGCTATTAAATTTAATGTTTATGAACTAAAACTAAAATTTTAAAAATACAAGGATGTTCAAAACGATTATTTTCGCTATTCTCTTATTCATGCGACTCTCGAAGAAGACGAAAAAAATTTTTGTTTTCATTGGATTATACTGAATTTTTAAAAACCTAGTGTCCATATATATTTTAAATTCCAATACAAATCCAATTTTTTAAAATTTGATTTCCACCATTTGGTCATGAATAATTGCAATAATCGCTTGTTTCATTTCTCTTTATTATGTGGCATTTATATCAAATGCATTAAAAATGTTATAAATTCTATTGGGATACCAAGTGATTTGGATATAAAATGATTATTTAACAAAGGACGCCTAAATAGTAGCAGCCTTTAAATTGGTTTTGCTATTAAATTTATTGTTTATGAACTAAAACTAGAATTTTAAAAATACAAGGATGTTCAAAACGATTGTTTTAGTTATTCTCTTTTTCATGCGACTCTCGAAATAAATGAAAAAAATTTTTTGTTTTCATTGGATTATTCTGAATTTTTTAAAACCGAGTTTCCATACATATTTTAAATTCCAATACAAATCCAATTTTTTAAAATTTGTTTTCATGCTTTTGGTCATGATAGTTGCAATAATCGCTTGTTTCATTTGTCTTTATTATGTGGCATTTATATCAACTGCATTAAAAATGTTATAAATTCTATTGGGATACCAAGTGATTTGTATATAAAATCGATTATTTTACAAAGCACGCCTAAATAGTAGCAGCCTTTAAATTCGTTTTACTATTAAATTTAATGTTTATGAACTAGAACTAAAATTTTAAAAATACAAGGATGTTCAAAACGATTATTTTAGTTATTTTCTTTATCATGCGACTCTCGAAATAAATGAAAAAATTTTCTTGATTCATTCGATTTTAATCAATTTTTTAAAACCTAGTGTCCATATATATTTTAAATTCCAATACAAATCCAATTTTTTAAAATTTGATTTCCACCATTTGGTCATGAATAATTGCAATAATCGCTTGTTTAATTTCTCTTTATTATGTGGCATTTAAATCAAATGCATTAAAAATATTATAAATTCTATTGGGATACCAAGTGATTTGTATATAAAATCGATTATTTTACAAAGGACGCCTAAATAGTAGCAGCCTTTAAATTCGTTTTGCTATTAAATTTAATGTTTATGAACTAAAACTAAAATTTTAAAAATACAAGGATGTTCAAAACGATTATTTTAGTTATTCTCTTTTTCATGCGACTCTCGAAATAAATGAAAACAATTTTTTGTTTTCATTGGATTATACTGAATTTTTAAAAACCTAGTGTCCATACATATTTTAAATTCCAATACAAATCCAATTTTTTAAAATTTGTTTTCATGCTTTTGGTCATGATAGTTGCAATAATCGCTTGTTTCATTTCTCTTTATTATATGGCATTTATATCAACTGCATTAAAAATGTTATAAATTTTATTGGGATACCAAGTGATTTGTATATAAAATCGATTATTTTACAAAGCACGCCTAAATAGTAGCAGCCTTTAAATTCGTTTCACTATTAAATTTAATGTTTATGAACTAGAACTAAAATTTTAAAAATACAAGGATGTTGAAAACGATTATTTTCGCTATTCTGTTATTCATGCGACTCTCGAAATAAATGAAAACAATTTTTTGTTTTCATTGGATTATACTGAATTTTTAAAAACCTAGTGTCCATACATATTTTAAATTCCAATACAAATCCAATTTTTTAAAATTTGTTTTCCAGCGTTTGGTCATGATAGTTGCAATAATCGCTTGTTTCATTTGTCTTTATTATGTGGCATTTATATCAACTGCATTAAAAATGTTATAAATTCTATTGGGATACCAAGTGATTTGTATATAAAATCGATTATTTTACAAAGCACGCCTAAATAGTAGCAGCCTTTAAATTCGTTTTACTATTAAATTTAATGTTTATGAACTAGAACTAAAATTTTAAAAATACAAGGATGTTCAAAACGATTATTTTAGTTATTTTCTTTATCATGCGACTCTCGAAATAAATGAAAAAATTTTCTTGATTCATTCGATTTTAATCAATTTTTTAAAACCTAGTGTCCATATATATTTTAAATTCCAATACAAATCCAATTTTTTAAAATTTGATTTCCACCATTTGGTCATGAATAATTGCAATAATCGCTTGTTTAATTTTTCTTTATTATGTGGCATTTAAATCAAATGCATTAAAAATATTATAAATTCTATTGGGATACCAAGTGATTTGTATATAAAATCGATTATTTTACAAAGGACGCCTAAATAGTAGCAGCCTTTAAATTCGTTTTGCTATTAAATTTAATGTTTATGAACTAAAACTAAAATTTTAAAAATACAAGGATGTTCAAAACGATTATTTTAGTTATTCTCTTTTTCATGCGACTCTCGAAATAAATGAAAACAATTTTTTGTTTTCATTGGATTATACTGAATTTTTAAAAACCTAGTGTCCATACATATTTTAAATCCCAATACAAATCCAATTTTTTAAAATTTGTTTTCATGCTTTTGGTCATGATAGTTGCAATAATCGCTTGTTTCATTTCTCTTTATTATATGGCATTTATATCAACTGCATTAAAAATGTTATAAATTTTATTGGGATACCAAGTGATTTGTATATAAAATCGATTATTTTACAAAGCACGCCTAAATAGTAGCAGCCTTTAAATTCGTTTTACTATTAAATTTAATGTTTATGAACTAGAACTAAAATTTTAAAAATACAAGGATGTTGAAAACGATTATTTTCGCTATTCTGTTATTCATGCGACTCTCGAAGAAGACGAAAAAAATTTTTGTTTTTATTGGATTATACTGAATTTTTAAAAACCTAGTGTCCATATATATTTTAAATTCCAATACAAATCCAATTTTTTAAAATTTGATTTCCACCATTTGGTCATGAATAATTGCAATAATCGCTTGTTTCATTTCTCTTTATTATGTGGCATTTATATCAACTGCATTAAAAATGTTATAAATTCTATTGGGATACCAAGTGATTTGTATATAAAATCGATTATTTTACAAAGCACGCCTAAATAGTAGCAGCCTTTAAATTCGTTTTACTATTAAATTTAATGTTTATGAACTAGAACTAAAATTTTAAAAATACAAGGATGTTCAAAACGATTATTTTAGTTATTCTCTTTTTAATGCGACTCTCGAAATAAATGAAAAAATTTTCTTGATTCATTCGATTTTAATCAATTTTTTAAAACCTAGTGTCCATATATATTTTAAATTCCAATACAAATCCAATTTTTTAAAATTTGATGTCCACCATTTGGTCATGAATAATTGCAATAATCGCTTGTTTCATTTCTCTTTATTATGTGGCATTTAAATCAAATGCATTAAAAATATTATAAATTCTATTGGGATACCAAGTGATTTGTATATAAAATCGATTATTTTACAAAGGACGCCTAAATAGTAGCAGCCTTTAAATTCGTTTTGCTATTAAATTTAATGTTTATGAACTAGAACTAAAATTTTAAAAATACAAGGATGTTCAAAACGATTATTTTAGTTATTTTCTTTTTCATGCGACTCTCGAAATAAATGAAAAAATTTTCTTGATTCATTCGATTTTAATCAATTTTTTAAAACCTAGTGTCCATATATATTTTAAATTCCAATACAAATCCAATTTTTTAAAATTTGATTTCCACCATTTGGTCATGAATAATTGCAATAATCGCTTGTTTCATTTCTCTTTATTATGTGGCATTTATATCAAATGCATTAAAAATATTATAAATTCTATTGGGATACCAAGTGATTTGTATATAAAATCGATTATTTTACAAAGGACGCCTAAATAGTAGCAGCCTTTAAATTCGTCTTGCTATTAAATTTAATGTTTATGAACTAAAACTAAAATTTTAAAAATACAAGGATGTTCAAAACGATTATTTTAGTTATTTTCTTTTTCATGCGACTCTCGAAATAAATGAAAAAATTTTCTTGATTCATTCGATTTTAATCAATTTTTTAAAACCTAGTGTCCATATATATTTTAAATTCCAATACAAATCCAATTTTTTACAATTTGATTTCCACCATTTGGTCATGAATAATTGCAATAATCGCTTGTTTCATTTCTCTTTATTATGTGGCATTTAAATCAAATGCATTAAAAATATTATAAATTCTATTGGGATACCAAGTGATTTGTATATAAAATCGATTATTTTACAAAGCACGCCTAAATAGTAGCAGCCTTTAAATTCGTTTTACTATTAAATTTAATGTTTATGAACTAGAACTAAAATTTTAAAAATACAAGGATGTTCAAAACGATTATTTTCGCTATTCTGTTATTCATGCGACTCTCGAAGAAGACGAAAAAAATTTTTGTTTTCATTGGATTATTCTGAATTTTTTAAAACCGAGTTTCCATACATATTTTAAATTCCAATACAAATCCAATTTTTTAAAATTTGTTTTCATGCTTTTGGTCATGATAGTTGCAATAATCGCTTGTTTCATTTCTCTTTATTATATGGCATTTATATCAACTGCAATAAAAATGTTATAAATTTTATTGGGATACCAAGTGATTTGTATATAAAATCGATTATTTTACAAAGCACGCCTAAATAGTAGCAGCCTTTAAATTCATTGGATTATACTGAATTTTTAAAAACCTAGTGTCCATATATATTTTAAATTCCAATACAAATCCAATTTTTTAAAATTTGATTTCCACCATTTGGTCATGAATAATTGCAATAATCGCTTGTTTCATTTCTCTTTATTATGTGGCATTTATATCAACTGATATAAATATAAATTCTATTGGGATACCAAGTGATTTGGATATAAAATGATTATTTAACAAAGGACGCCTAAATAGTAGCAGCCTTTAAATTCGTTTTGCTATTAAATTTATTGTTTATGAACTAAAACTAGAATTTTAAAAATACAAGGATGTTCAAAACGATTATTTTAGTGATTCTCTTTTTCATGCGACTCTCGAAATAAATGAAAAAAATTTTTTGTTTTCATTGGATTATTCTGAATTTTTTAAAACCGAGTTTCCATACATATTTTAAATTCCAATACAAATCCAATTTTTTAAAATTTGTTTTCATGCTTTTGGTCATGATAGTTGCAATAATCGCTTGTTTCATTTCTCTTTATTATGTGGCATTTATATCAACTGCATTAAAAATGTTATAAATTCTATTGGGATACCAAGTGATTTGTATATAAAATCGATTATTTTACAAAGCACGCCTAAATAGTAGCAGCCTTTAAATTCGTTTTACTATTAAATTTAATGTTTATGAACTAGAACTAAAATTTTAAAAATACAAGGATGTTGAAAACGATTATTTTCGCTATTCTGTTATTAATGCGACTCTCGAAGAAGATGAAAAAAATTTTTGTTTTCATTGGATTATACTGAATTTTTAAAAACCTAGTGTCCATATGTATTTTAAATTCCAATACAAATCCAATTTTTTAAAATTTGATTTCCACCATTTGGTCATGAATAATTGCAATAATCGCTTGTTTCATTTCTCTTTATTATGTGGCATTTAAATCAAATGCATTAAAAATGTTATAAATTCTATTGGGATACCAAGTGATTTGGATATAAAATCGATTATTTTACAAAGGACGCCTAAATAGTAGCAGCCTTTAAATTCGTTTTGCTTTTAAATTTAATGTTTATGAACTAGAACTAAAATTTTAAAAATACAAGGATGTTGAAAACGATTATTTTCGCTATTCTGTTATTCATGCGACTCTCGAAGAAGACGAAAAAAATTTTTGTTTTCATTGGATTATTCTGAATTTTTTAAAACCTAGTGTCCATACATATTTTAAATTCCAATACAAATACAATTTTTTAAAATTTGTTTTCCAGCGTTTGGTCATGATAGTTGCAATAATCGCTTGTTTCATTTCTCTTTATTATGTGGCATTTATATCAACTGCATTAAAAATGTTATAAATTCTATTGGGATACCAAGTGATTTGTATATAAAATCGATTATTTTACAAAGCACGCCTTAATAGTAGCAGCCTTTAAATTCGTTTTGCTATTTAATTTTATTTCTATGAACTCAAACTAAAATTTTGAAAATACAAGGATGTTCAAAACGATTATTTTAGTTATTCTCTTTTTCATGCGACTCTCGAAATAAATGAAAAAAATTTTTTGTTTTCATTGGATTATACTGAATTTTTTAAAACCGAGTTTCCATACATATTTTAAGTTCCAATACAAAGCCAATTTTTTAAAATTTGTTTTCCAGCGTTTGGTCATGATAGTTGCAATAATCGCTTGTTTCGTTTCTCTTTATTATATGGCATTGTATGAATTGAATTAATAATGCTTAAATGTCAAATGGGGTACCCAGAGATTTGTATATAAAGTCTATTCATTTACAAAGCACACCTTAATAGTAGCAGCCTTTAAATTCGTTTTGCTATTAAATTTAATGTTTATGAACTAAAACTAAAATTTTAAAAATACAAGGATGTTCAAAACGATTATTTTCGCTATTCTGTTATTCATGCGACTCTCGAAGAAGACGAAAAAAATTTTTGTTTTCATTGGATTATACTGAATTTTTAATAACCTAGTGTCCATATATATTTTAAATTCCAATACAAATCCAATTTTTTAAAATTTGATTTCCACCATTTGGTCATGAATAATTGCAATAATCGCTTGTTTCATTTCTCTTTATTATGTGGCATTTATATCAAATGCATTAAAAATGTTATAAATTCTATTGGGATACCAAGTGATTTGGATATAAAATGATTATTTAACAAAGGACGCCTAAATAGTAGCAGCCTTAAATTCGTTTTGCTATTAAATTTATTGTTTATGAACTAAAACTAGAATTTTAAAAATACAAGGATGTTCAAAACGATTATTTTAGTGATTCTCTTTTTCATGCGACTCTCGAAATAAATGAAAAAAATTTTTTGTTTTCATTGGATTATTCTGAATTTTTTAAAACCGAGTTTCCATACATATTTTAAATTCCAATACAAATCCAATTTTTTAAAATTTGTTTTCATGCTTTTGGTCATGATAGTTGCAATAATCGCTTGTTTCATTTCTCTTTATTATGTGGCATTTATATCAACTGCATTAAAAATGTTATAAATTCTATTGGGATACCAAGTGATTTGTATATAAAATCGATTATTTTACAAAGCACGCCTAAATAGTAGCAGCCTTTAAATTCGTTTTACTATTAAATTTAATGTTTATGAACTAGAACTAAAATTTTAAAAATACAAGGATGTTGAAAACGATTATTTTCGCTATTCTGTTATTCATGCGACTCTCGAAGAAGATGAAAAAAATTTTTGTTTTCATTGGATTATACTGAATTTTTAAAAACCTAGTGTCCATGTATATTTTAAATTCCAATACAAATCCAATTTTTTAAAATTTGATTTCCACCATTTGGTCATGAATAATTGCAATAATCGCTTGTTTCATTTCTCTTTATTATGTGGCATTTAAATCAAATGCATTAAAAATGTTATAAATTCTATTGGGATACCAAGTGATTTGGATATAAAATCGATTATTTTACAAAGGACGCCTAAATAGTAGCAGCCTTTAAATTCGTTTTGCTTTTAAATTTAATGTTTATGAACTAGAACTAAAATTTTAAAAATACAAGGATGTTGAAAACGATTATTTTCGCTATTCTGTTATTCATGCGACTCTCGAAGAAGACGAAAAAAATTTTTGTTTTCATTGGATTATTCTGAATTTTTTAAAACCGAGTTTCCATACATATTTTAAATTCCAATACAAATCCAATTTTTTAAAATTTGTTTTCATGCTTTTGGTCATGATAGTTGCAATAATCGCTTGTTTCATTTCTCTTTATTATGTGGCATTTATATCAACTGCATTAAAAATGTTATAAATTCTATTGCGATACCAAGTGATTTGTATATAAAATCGATTATTTTACAAAGCACGCCTAAATAAGTAGTAGCAGCCTTTAAATTCGTTTTACTATTAAATTTATTGTTTATGAACTAGAACTAAAATTTTAAAAATACAAGGATGTTCAAAACGATTATTTTAGTTATTCTCTTTTTCATGCGACTCTCGAAATAAATGAAAAAATTTTCTTGATTCATTCGATTTTAATCAATTTTTTAAAACCTAGTGTCCATATATATTTTAAATTCCAATACAAATCCAATTTTTTACAATTTGATTTCCACCATTTGGTCATGAATAATTGCAATAATCGCTTGTTTCATTTCTCTTTATTATGTGGCATTTAAATCAAATGCATTAAAAATATTATAAATTCTATTGGGATACCAAGTGATTTGTATGTAAAATCGATTATTTTACAAAGCACGCCTAAATAGTAGCAGCCTTTAAATTCGTTTTACTATTAAATTTAATGTTTATGAACTAGAACTAAAATTTTAAAAATACAAGGATGTTCAAAACGATTATTTTCGCTATTCTGTTATTCATGCGACTCTCGAAGAAGACGAAAAAAATTTTTGTTTTCATTGGATTATTCTGAATTTTTTAAAACCGAGTTTCCATACATATTTTAAATTCCAATACAAATCCAATTTTTTAAAATTTGTTTTCATGCTTTTGGTCATGATAGTTGCAATAATCGCTTGTTTCATTTCTCTTTATTATATGGCATTTATATCAACTGCAATAAAAATGTTATAAATTTTATTGGGATACCAAGTGATTTGTATATAAAATCGATTATTTTACAAAGCACGCCTAAATAGTAGCAGCCTTTAAATTCATTGGATTATACTGAATTTTTAAAAACCTAGTGTCCATATATATTTTAAATTCCAATACAAATCCAATTTTTTAAAATTTGATTTCCACCATTTGGTCATGAATAATTGCAATAATCGCTTGTTTCATTTCTCTTTATTATGTGGCATTTATATCAACTGCATTAAAAATGTTATAAATTCTATTGGGATACCAAGTGATTTGTATATAAAATCGATTATTTTACAAAGCACGCCTAAATAGTAGCAGCCTTTAAATTCGTTTTACTATTAAATATAATGTATATGAACTAGAACTAAAATTTTAAAAATACAAGGATGTTGAAAACGATTATTTTAGTTATTCTCTTTTTCATGCGACTCTCGAAATAAATGAAAACAATTTTTTGTTTTCATTGGATTATACTGAATTTTTTAAAACCGAGTTTCCATACATATTTTAAGTTCCAATACAAAGCCAATTTTTTAAAATTTGTTTTCCAGCGTTTGGTCATGATAGTTGCAATAATCGCTTGTTTCGTTTCTCTTTATTATATGGCATTGTATGAATTGAATTAATAATGCTTAAATGTCAAATGGGGTACCCAGAGATTTGTATATAAAGTCTATTCATTTACAAAGCACACCTTAATAGTAGCAGCCTTTAAATTCGTTTTGCTATTAAATTTAATGTTTATGAACTAAAACTAAAATTTTAAAAATACAAGGATGTTCAAAACGATTATTTTCGCTATTCTGTTATTCATGCGACTCTCGAAGAAGACGAAAAAAATTTTTGTTTTCATTGGATTATACTGAATTTTTAAAAACCTAGTGTCCATATATATTTTAAATTCCAATACAAATCCAATTTTTTAAAATTATTTCCACCATTTGGTCATGAATAATTGCAATAATCGCTTGTTTCATTTCTCTTTATTATGTGGCATTTATATCAAATGCATTAAAAATGTTATAAATTCTATTGGGATACCAAGTGATTTGGATATAAAATGATTATTTAACAAAGGACGCCTAAATAGTAGCAGCCTTTAAATTCGTTTTGCTATTAAATTTATTGTTTATGAACTAAAACTAGAATTTTAAAAATACAAGGATGTTCAAAACGATTATTTTAGTGATTCTCTTTTTCATGCGACTCTCGAAATAAATAAAAAAAATTTTTTGTTTTCATTGGATTATTCTGAATTTTTTAAAACCGAGTTTCCATACATATTTTAAATTCCAATACAAATCCAATTTTTTAAAATTTGTTTTCATGCTTTTGGTCATGATAGTTGCAATAATCGCTTGTTTCATTTCTCTTTATTATGTGGCATTTATATCAACTGCATTAAAAATGTTATAAATTCTATTGGGATACCAAGTGATTTGTATATAAAATCGATTATTTTACAAAGCACGCCTAAATAGTAGCAGCCTTTAAATTCGTTTTACTATTAAATTTAATGTTTATGAACTAGAACTAAAATTTTAAAAATACAAGGATGTTGAAAACGATTATTTTCGCTATTCTGTTATTAATGCGACTCTCGAAGAAGATGAAAAAAATTTTTGTTTTCATTGGATTATACTGAATTTTTAAAAACCTAGTGTCCATATATATTTTAAATTCCAATACAAATCCAATTTTTTAAAATTTGATTTCCACCATTTGGTCATGAATAATTGCAATAATCGCTTGTTTCATTTCTCTTTATTATGTGGCATTTAAATCAAATGCATTAAAAATGTTATAAATTCTATTGGGATACCAAGTGATTTGGATATAAAATCGATTATTTTACAAAGGACGCCTAAATAGTAGCAGCCTTTAAATTCGTTTTGCTTTTAAATTTAATGTTTATGAACTAGAACTAAAATTTTAAAAATACAAGGATGTTGAAAACGATTATTTTCGCTATTCTGTTATTCATGCGACTCTCGAAGAAGACGAAAAAAATTTTTGTTTTCATTGGATTATTCTGAATTTTTTAAAACCGAGTTTCCATACATATTTTAAATTCCAATACAAATACAATTTTTTAAAATTTGTTTTCCAGCGTTTGGTCATGATAGTTGCAATAATCGCTTGTTTCATTTCTCTTTATTATGTGGCATTTATATCAACTGCATTAAAAATGTTATAAATTCTATTGGGATACCAAGTGATTTGTATATAAAATCGATTATTTTACAAAGCACGCCTTAATAGTAGCAGCCTTTAAATTCGTTTTGCTATTTAATTTTATTTCTATGAACTCAAACTAAAATTTTGAAAATACAAGGATGTTCAAAACGATTATTTTAGTTATTCTCTTTTTCATGCGACTCTCGAAATAAATGAAAAAAATTTTTTGTTTTCATTGGATTATACTGAATTTTTTAAAACCGAGTTTCCATACATATTTTAAGTTCCAACACAAAGCCAATTTTTTAAAATTTGTTTTCCAGCGTTTGGTCATGATAGTTGCAATAATCGCTTGTTTCGTTTCTCTTTATTATATGGCATTGTATGAATTGAATTAATAATGCTTAAATGTCAAATGGGGTACCCAGAGATTTGTATATAAAGTCTATTCATTTACAAAGCACGCCTAAAGAGAAGCAGCCTTTAAATTCGTTTTGCTATTAAATTTAATGTTTATGAACTAAAACTAAAATTTTAAAAATACAAGGATGTTCAAAACGATTATTTTCGCTATTCTGTTATTCATGCGACTCTCGAAGAAGACGAAAAAAATTTTTGTTTTCATTGGATTATACTGAATTTTTAATAACCTAGTGTCCATATATATTTTAAATTCCAATACAAATCCAATTTTTTAAAATTTGATTTCCACCATTTGGTCATGAATAATTGCAATAATCGCTTGTTTCATTTCTCTTTATTATGTGGCATTTATATCAAATGCATTAAAAATGTTATAAATTCTATTGGGATACCAAGTGATTTGGATATAAAATGATTATTTAACAAAGGACGCCTAAATAGTAGCAGCCTTAAATTCGTTTTGCTATTAAATTTATTGTTTATGAACTAAAACTAGAATTTTAAAAATACAAGGATGTTCAAAACGATTATTTTAGTGATTCTCTTTTTCATGCGACTCTCGAAATAAATGAAAAAAATTTTTTGTTTTCATTGGATTATTCTGAATTTTTTAAAACCGAGTTTCCATACATATTTTAAATTCCAATACAAATCCAATTTTTTAAAATTTGTTTTCATGCTTTTGGTCATGATAGTTGCAATAATCGCTTGTTTCATTTCTCTTTATTATGTGGCATTTATATCAACTGCATTAAAAATGTTATAAATTCTATTGGGATACCAAGTGATTTGTATATAAAATCGATTATTTTACAAAGCACGCCTAAATAGTAGCAGCCTTTAAATTCGTTTTACTATTAAATTTAATGTTTATGAACTAGAACTAAAATTTTAAAAATACAAGGATGTTGAAAACGATTATTTTCGCTATTCTGTTATTCATGCGACTCTCGAAGAAGATGAAAAAAATTTTTGTTTTCATTGGATTATACTGAATTTTTAAAAACCTAGTGTCCATGTATATTTTAAATTCCAATACAAATCCAATTTTTTAAAATTTGATTTCCACCATTTGGTCATGAATAATTGCAATAATCGCTTGTTTCATTTCTCTTTATTATGTGGCATTTAAATCAAATGCATTAAAAATGTTATAAATTCTATTGGGATACCAAGTGATTTGGATATAAAATCGATTATTTTACAAAGGACGCCTAAATAGTAGCAGCCTTTAAATTCGTTTTGCTTTTAAATTTAATGTTTATGAACTAGAACTAAAATTTTAAAAATACAAGGATGTTGAAAACGATTATTTTCGCTATTCTGTTATTCATGCGACTCTCGAAGAAGACGAAAAAAATTTTTGTTTTCATTGGATTATTCTGAATTTTTTAAAACCGAGTTTCCATACATATTTTAAATTCCAATACAAATCCAATTTTTTAAAATTTGTTTTCATGCTTTTGGTCATGATAGTTGCAATAATCGCTTGTTTCATTTCTCTTTATTATGTGGCATTTATATCAACTGCATTAAAAATGTTATAAATTCTATTGCGATACCAAGTGATTTGTATATAAAATCGATTATTTTACAAAGCACGCCTAAATAAGTAGTAGCAGCCTTTAAATTCGTTTTACTATTAAATTTAATGTTTATGAACTAGAACTAAAATTTTAAAAATACAAGGATGTTCAAAACGATTATTTTAGTTATTCTCTTTTTCATGCGACTCTCGAAATAAATGAAAAAAATTTTTTGTTTTCATTGGATTATACTGAATTTTTTAAAAGCGAGTTTCCATACATATTTTATGTTCCAATACAAAGCCAATTTTTTAAAATTTGTTTTCCAGCGTTTGGTCATGATAGTTGCAATAATCGCTTGTTTCGTTTCTCTTTATTATATTATGGCATTGTATGAATTGAATTAATAATGCTTAAATGTCAAATGGGGTACCCAGAGATTTGTATATAAAGTCTATTCATTTACAAAGCACACCTTAATAGTAGCAGCCTTTAAATTCGTTTTGCTATTTAATTTTATTTCTATTAACTCAAACTAAAATTTTGAAAATACAAGGATGTTCAAAACGATTATTTTAGTTATTCTCTTTTTCATGCGACTCTCGAAGAAGATGAAAAAAATTTTTGTTTTCATTGGATTATACTGAATTTTTAAAAACCTAGTGTCCATACATATTTTAAATTCCAATACAAATCCAATTTTTTAAAATTTGTTTTCATGCTTTTGGTCATGAATAATTGCAATAATCGCTTGTTTCATTTCTCTTTATTATGTGGCATTTATATCAAATGCATTAAAAATGTTATAAATTCTATTGGGATACCAAGTGATTTGTATATAAAATCGATTATTTTACAAAGCACGCCTAAATAGAAGCAGCCTTTAAATTCGTTTTACTATTAAATTTAATGTTTATGAACTAAAACTAAAATTTTAAAAATACAAGGATGTTCAAAACGATTATTTTCGCTATTCTGTTATTCATGCGACTCTCGAAATAAATGAAAAAAATTTTTTGTTTTCATTGGATTATACTGAATTTTTTAAAACCGAGTTTCCATACATATTTTATGTTCCAATACAAAGCTAATTTTTTAAAATTTGTTTTCCAGCGTTTGGTCATGATAGTTGCAATAATCGCTTGTTTCGTTTCTCTTTATTATATGGCATTGTATGAATTGAATTAATAATGCTTAAATGTCAAATGGGGTACCCAGAGATTTGTATATAAAGTCTATTCATTTACAAAGCACACCTTAATAGTAGCAGCCTTTAAATTCGTTTTGCTATTTAATTTTATTTCTATTAACTCAAACTAAAATTTTGAAAATACAAGGATGTTCAAAACGATTATTTTAGTTATTCTCTTTTTCATGCGACTCTCGAAATAAATGAAAACAATTTTTTGTTTTCATAGGATTATACTGAATATTTTAAAACCGAGTTTCCATACATATTTTAAATTCCAATACAAATCCAATTTTTTAAAATTTGTTTTCATGCTTTTGGTCATGATAGTTGCAATAATCGCTTGTTTTGTTTCTCTTTATTATATGGCATTTATATCAACTGCATTAAAAATGTTATAAATTTTATTGGGATACCAAGTGATTTGTATATAAAATCGATTATTTTACAAAGCACGCCTAAATAGTAGCAGCCTTTAAATTCGTTTTACTATTAAATTTAATGTTTATGAACTAAAACTAAAATTTTAAAAATACAAGGATGTTCAAAACGATTATTTTCGCTATTCTGTTATTCATGCGACTCTCGAAAAAGATGCAAAAAAATTTTTGTTTTCATTGGATTATACTGAATTTTTAAAAACCTAGTGTCCATATATATTTTAAATTCCAATACAAATCCAATTTTTTAAAATTTGATTTCCACCATTTGGTCATGAATAATTGCAATAATCGCTTGTTTCATTTCTCTTTATTATGTGGCATTTATATCAAATGCATTAAAAATGTTATAAATTCTATTGGGATACCAAGTGATTTGGATATAAAATGATTATTTAACAAAGGACGCCTAAATAGTAGCAGCCTTTAAAGTCGTTTTGCTATTAAATTTATTGTTTATGAACTAAAACTAAAATTATAAAAATACGAGGATGTTCAAAACGATTATTTTAGTTATTCTCTTTTTCATGCGACTCTCGAAATAAATGAAAAAAATTTTTTGTTTTCATTGGATTATTCTGAATTTTTTAAAACCGAGTTTCCATACATATTTTATGTTCCAATACAAAGCCAATTTTTTAAAATTTGTTTTCAGCGTTTGGTCATGATAGTTGCAATAATCGCTTGTTTCGTTTCTCTTTATTATATGGCATTGTATGAATTGAATTAATAATGCTTAAATGTCAAATGGGGTACCCAGAGATTTGTATATAAAGTCTATTCATTTACAAAGCACACCTTAATAGTAGCAGCCTTTAAATTCGTTTTGCTATTTAATTTTATTTCTATTAACTCAAACTAAAATTTTGAAAATACAAGGATGTTGAAAACGATTATTTTAGTTATTCTCTTTTTCATGCGACTCTCGAAGAAGATGAAAAAAATTTTTGTTTTCATTGGATTATACTGAATTTTTAAAAACCTAGTGTCCATACATATTTTAAATTCCAATACAAATCCAATTTTTTAAAATTTGTTTTCATGCTTTTGGTCATGAATAATTGCAATAATCGCTTGTTTCATTTCTCTTTATTATGTGGCATTTATATCAAATGCATTAAAAATGTTATAAATTCTATTGGGATACCAAGTGATTTGGATATAAAATCGATTATTTTACAAAGGACGCCTAAATAGTAGCAGCCTTTAAATTCGTTTTGCTATTAAATTTAATGTTTATGAACTAAAACTAAAATTTTAAAAATACAAGGATGTTCAAAACGATTATTTTAGTTATTTTCTTTTTCATGCGACTCTCGAAATAAATGAAAAAATTTACTTGATTTATTCGATTTTAATCAATTTTTTAAAACCTAGTGTCCATACATATTTTAAATTCGAATTCAAAGCCAATTGTTTAATATTTGATTTCCACTGTTTGGTCATGAAAGTTGCAATAATCGCTTGTTTCGTTTCTCTTTATTATATGGCATTGTATGAATTGAATTAATAATGCTTAAATGTCAAATGGGGTACCCAGAGATTTGTATATAAAGTCTATTCATTTACAAAGCACACCTTAATAGTAGCAGCCTTTAAATTCGTTTTGCTATTTAATTTTATTTCTATGAACTAAAACTAAAATTTTGAAAATACAAGGATGTTGAAAACGATTATTTTCGCTATTCTCTTTTTCATGCGACTCTCGAAATAAATGAAAAAAATTTTTGGTTTTCATTGGATTATACTGAATTTTTTAAAACCGAGTTTCCATACATATTTTATGTTCCAATACAAAGCTAATTTTTTAAAATTTGTTTTCCAGCGTTTGGTCATGATAGTTGCAATAATCGCTTGTTTCGTTTCTCTTTATTATATGGCATTGTATGAATTGAATTAATAATGCTTAAATGTCAAATGGGGTACCCAGAGATTTGTATATAAAGTCTATTCATTTACAAAGCACACCTTAATAGTAGCAGCCTTTAAATTCGTTTTGCTATTTAATTTTATTTCTATTAACTCAAACTAAAATTTTGAAAATACAAGGATGTTCAAAACGATTATTTTAGTTATTCTCTTTTTCATGCGACTCTCGAAATAAATGAAAACAATTTTTTGTTTTCATTGGATTATACTGAATATTTTAAAACCGAGTTTCCATACATATTTTATGTTCCAATACAAATCCAATTTTTTAAAATTTGTTTTCATGCTTTTGGTCATGATAGTTGCAATAATCGCTTGTTTTGTTTCTCTTTATTATATGGCATTTATATCAACTGCATTAAAAATGTTATAAATTTTATTGGGATACCAAGTGATTTGTATATAAAATCGATTATTTTACAAAGCACGCCTAAATAGAAGCAGCCTTTAAATTCGTTTTACTATTAAATTTAATGTTTATGAACTAAAACTAAAATTTTAAAAATACAAGGTTGTTCAAAACGATTATTTTCGCTATTCTGTTATTCATGCGACTCTCGAAAAAGATGCAAAAAAATTTTTGTTTTCATTGGATTATACTGAATTTTTAAAAACCTAGTGTCCATATATATTTGAAATTCCAATACAAATCCAATTTTTTAAAATTTGATTTCCACCATTTGGTCATGAATAATTGCAATAATCGCTTGTTTAATTTCTCTTTATTATGTGGCATTTATATCAAATGCATTAAAAATGTTATAAATTCTATTGGGATACCAAGTGATTTGGATATAAAATGATTATTTAACAAAGGACGCCTAAATAGTAGCAGCCTTTAAAGTCGTTTTGCTATTAAATTTATTGTTTATGAACTAAAACTAAAATTTTAAAATACGAGGATGTTCAAAACGATTATTTTAGTTATTCTCTTTTTCATGCGACTCTCGAAATAAATGAAAAAAATTTTTTGTTTTCATTGGATTATTCTGAATTTTTTAAAACCGAGTTTCCATACATATTTTATGTTCCAATACAAAGCCAATTTTTTAAAATTTGTTTTCAGCGTTTGGTCATGAAAGTTGCAATAATCGCTTGTTTCGTTTCTCTTTATTATATGGCATTGTATGAATTGAATTAATAATGCTTAAATGTCAAATGGGGTACCCAGAGATTTGTATATAAAGTCTATTCATTTACAAAGCACACCTTAATAGTAGCAGCCTTTAAATTCGTTTTGCTATTTAATTTTATTTCTATTAACTCAAACTAAAATTTTGAAAATACAAGGATGTTCAAAACGATTATTTTAGTTATTCTCTTTTTCATGCGACTCTCGAAGAAGATGAAAAAAATTTTTGTTTTCATTGGATTATACTGAATTTTTAAAAACCTAGTGTCCATACATATTTTAAATTCCAATACAAATCCAATTTTTTAAAATTTGTTTTCATGCTTTTGGTCATGAATAATTGCAATAATCGCTTGTTTCATTTCTCTTTATTATGTGGCATTTATATCAAATGCATTAAAAATGTTATAAATTCTATTGGGATACCAAGTGATTTGGATATAAAATCGATTATTTTACAAAGGACGCCTAAATAGTAGCAGCCTTTAAATTCGTTTTGCTATTAAATTTAATGTTTATGAACTAAAACTAAAATTTTAAAAATACAAGGATGTTCAAAACGATTATTTTAGTTATTTTCTTTTTCATGCGACTCTCGAAATAAATGAAAAAATTTTCTTGATTTATTCGATTTTAATCAATTTTTTAAAACCTAGTGTCCATACATATTTAAAATTCGAACTCAAAGCCAATTGTTTAATATTTGATTTCCACCGTTTGGTCATGAAAGTTGCAATAATCGCTTGTTTCGTTTCTCTTTATTATATGGCATTGTATGAATTGAATTAATAATGCTTAAATGTCAAATGGGGTACCCAGAGATTTGTATATAAAGTCTATTCATTTACAAAGCACACCTTAATAGTAGCAGCCTTTAAATTCGTTTTGCTATTTAATTTTATTTCTATGAACTAAAACTAAAATTTTGAAAATACAAGGATGTTCAAAACGATTATTTTAGCTATTCTCTTTTTCATGCGACTCTCGAAATAAATGAAAAAAATTTTTTGTTTTCATTGGATTATTCTGAATTTTTTAAAACCGAGTTTCCATACATATTTTATGTTCCAATACAAAGCTAATTTTTTAAAATTTGTTTTCCAGCGTTTGGTCATGATAGTTGCAATAATCGCTTGTTTCGTTTCTCTTTATTATATGGCATTGTATGAATTGAATTAATAATGCTTAAATGTCAAATGGGGTACCCAGAGATTTGTATATAAAGTCTATTCATTTACAAAGCACACCTTAATAGTAGCAGCCTTTAAATTCGTTTTGCTATTTAATTTTATTTCTATTAACTCAAACTAAAATTTTGAAAATACAAGGATGTTCAAAACGATTATTTTAGTTATTCTCTTTTTCATGCGACTCTCGAAATAAATGAAAACAATTTTTTGTTTTCATTGGATTATACTGAATATTTTAAAACCGAGTTTCCATACATATTTTAAATTCCAATACAAATCCAATTTTTTAAAATTTGTTTTCATGCTTTTGGTCATGATAGTTGCAATAATCGCTTGTTTTGTTTCTCTTTATTATATGGCATTTATATCAACTGCATTAAAAATGTTATAAATTTTATTGGGATACCAAGTGATTTGTATATAAAATCGATTATTTTACAAAGCACGCCTAAATAGTAGCAGCCTTTAAATTCGTTTTACTATTAAATTTAATGTTTATGAACTAGAACTAAAATTTTAAAAATACAAGGATGTTCAAAACGATTATTTTAGTTATTCTCTTTTTCATGCGACTCTCGAAATAAATGAAAAAAATTTTTTGTTTTCATTGGATTATTCTGAATTTTTTAAAACCGAGTTTCCATACATATTTTAAATTCCAATTCAAATCCAATTTTTTAAAATTTGTTTTCATGCTTTTGGTCATGATAGTTGCAATAATCGCTTGTTTCATTTCTCTTTATTATGTGGCATTTATATCAACTGTATTAAAAATGTTATAAATTCGATTGCGATACCAAGTGATTTGTATATAAAATCGATTATTTTACAAAGCACGCCTAAATAGTAGCAGCCTTTAAATTCGTTTTACTATTAAATTTAATGTTTATGAACTAGAACTAAAATTTTAAAAATACAAGGATGTTGAAAACGATTATTTTCGCTATTCTGTTATTCATGCGACTCTCGAAGAAGATGAAAAAAATTTTTGTTTTCATTGGATTATACTGAATTTTTAAAAACCTAGTGTCCATATATATTTTAAATTCCAATACAAATCCAATTTTTTAAAATTTGATTTCCACCATTTGGTCATGAATAATTGCAATAATCGCTTGTTTCATTTCTCTTTATTATGTGGCATTTATATCAACTGCATTAAAAATGTTATAAATGCTATTGCGATACCAAGTGATTTGTATATAAAATCGATTATTTTACAAAGCACGCCTAAATAGTAGCAGCCTTTAAATTCGTTTTACTATTAAATTTAATGTTTATGAACTAGAACTAAAATTTTAAAAATACAAGGATGTTGAAAACGATTATTTTCGCTATTCTGTTATTCATGCGACTCTCGAAGAAGATGAAAAAAATTTTTGTTTTCATTGGATTATACTGAATTTTTAAAAACCTAGTGTCCATATATATTTTAAATTCCAATACAAATCCAATTATTTAAAATTTGATTTCCACCATTTGGTCATGAATAATTGCAATAATCGCTTGTTTCGTTTCTCTTTATTATATAGCATTGTATGAATTGAATTAATAATGCTTAAATGTCAAATGGGGTACCCAGAGATTTGTATATAAAGTCTACTCATTTACAAAGCACACCTTAATAGTAGCAGCCTTTAAATTCGTTTTGCTATTTAATTTTATTTCTATTAACTCAAACTAAAATTTTGAAAATACAAGGATGTTCAAAACGATTATTTTAGTTATTCTCTTTTTCATGCGACTCTCGAAATAAATGAAAACAATTTTTTGTTTTCATTGGATTATACTGAATTTTTTAAAACCGAGTTTCCATACATATTTTAAATTCCAATACAAATCCAATTTTTTAAAATTTGTTTTCATGCTGTTGGTCATGATAGTTGCAATAATCGCTTGTTTCATTTCTCTTTATTATGTGGCATTTATATCAACTGCATTAAAAATGTTATAAATTCTATTGGGATACCAAGTGATTTGTATATAAAATCGATTATTTTACAAAGCACGCCTAAATAGTAGCAGCCTTTAAATTCGTTTTACTATTAAATTTAATGTTTATGAACTAGAACTAAAATTTTAAAAATACAAGGATGTTGAAAACGATTATTTTCGCTATTCTGTTATTCATGCGACTCTCGAAGAAGACGAAAAAAATTTTTGTTTTCATTGGATTATACTGAATTTTTAAAAACCTAGTGTCCATATATATTTTAAATTCCAATACAAATCCAATTTTTTAAAATTTGATTTCCACCATTTGGTCATGAATAATTGCAATAATCGCTTGTGTCATTTCTCTTTATTATGTGGCATTTATATCAAATGCATTAAAAATGTTATAAATTCTATTGGGATACCAAGTGATTTGTATATAAAATCGATTATTTTACAAAGCACGCCTAAATAGAAGCAGCCTTTAAATTCGTTTTACTATTAAATTTAATGTTTATGAACTAAAACTAAAATTTCAAAAATACAAGGATGTTCAAAACGATTATTTTCGCTATTCTCTTTTTCATGCGACTCTCGAAATAAATGAAAAAAATTTTTTGTTTTCATTGGATTATTCTGAATTTTTTAAAACCGAGTTTCCATACATATTTTAAATTCCAATACAAATCCAATTTTTTAAAATTTGTTTTCATGCTGTTGGTCATGATAGTTGCAATAATCGCTTGTGTCATTTCTCTTTATTATGTGGCATTTATATCAAATGCATTAAAAATGTTATAAATTCTATTGGGATACCAAGTGATTTGGATATAAAATGATTATTTAACAAAGGACGCCTAAATAGTAGCAGCCTTTAAATTCGTTTTGCTATTAAATTTAATGTTTATGAACTAAAACTAAAATTTTAAAAATACAAGGATGTTGAAAACGATTATTTTCGCTATTCTGTTACTCATGCGACTCTCGAAGAAGATGAAAAAAATTTTTGTTTTCATTGGATTATACTGAATTTTTAAAAACCTAGTGTCCATATATATTTTAAATTCCAATACAAATCCAATTATTTAAAATTTGATTTCCACCATTTGGTCATGAATAATTGCAATAATCGCTTGTTTCATTACTCTTTATTATATGGCATTTATATCAACTGCATTAAAAATGTTATAAATTTTATTGGGATACCAAGTGATTTGTATATAAAATGATTATTTAACAAAGGACGCCTAAATAGTAGTAGCCTTTAAATTCGTTTTACTATTAAATTTAATGTTTATGAACTAGAACTAAAATTTTAAAAATACAAGGATGTTGAAAACGATTATTTTCGCTATTCTGTTATTCATGCGTCTCTCGAAGAAGATGAAAAAAATTTTTGTTTTCATTGGATTATACTGAATTTTTAAAAACCTAGTGTCCATACATATTTTAAATTCCAATACAAATCCAATTTTTTAAAATTTGTTTTCATGCTTTTGGTCATGATAGTTGCAATAATCGCTTGTTTCATTTCTCTTTATTATATGGCATT
Organism: Anthrax anthrax; assembly: GCA_963971155.1. Taxonomy (NCBI): domain Eukaryota; kingdom Metazoa; phylum Arthropoda; class Insecta; order Diptera; family Bombyliidae; genus Anthrax; species Anthrax anthrax. Next base: position 15,852,337 of record OZ020120.1, read on the forward strand.
TATATCAACTGCATTAAAAATGTTATAAATTTTATTGGGATACCAAGTGATTTGTATATAAAATCGATTATTTTACAAAGCACGCCTAAATAGTAGCAGCCTTTATATTCGTTTTACTATTAAATTTAATGTTTATGAACTAGAACTAAAATTTTAAAAATACAAGGATGTTGAAAACGATTATTTTCGCTATTCTGTTATTCATGCGACTCTCGAAGAAGATGAAAAAAATTTTTGTTTTCATTGGATTATACTGAATTTTTAAAAACCTAGTGTCCATATATATTTTAAATTCCAATACAAATCCAATTATTTAAAATTTGATTTCCACCATTTGGTCATGAATAATTGCAATAATCGCTTGTTTCATTTCTCTTTATTATGTGGCATTTAAATCAAATGCATTAAAAATGTTATAAATTCTTTTGGGATACCAAGTGATTTGGATATAAAATCGATTATTTTACAAAGGACGCCTAAATAGTAGCAGCCTTCAAATTCGTTTTGCTATTAAATTTAATGTTTATGAACTAGAACTAAAATTTTAAAAATACAAGGATGTTGAAATCGATTATTTTCGCTATTCTGTTATTCATGCGACTCTCGAAGAAGATGAAAAAAATTTTTGTTTTCATTGGATTACACTGAATTTTTTAAAACCGAGTTTCCATACATATTTTATGTTCCAATACAAAGCCAATTTTTTAAAATTTGTTTTCCACCATTTGGTCATGAATAATTGCAATAATCGCTTGTTTCGTTTCTCTTTATTATATGGCATTGTATGAATTGAATTAATAATGCTTAAATGTCAAATGGGGTACCCAGAGATTTGTATATAAAGTCTATTCATTTACAAAGCACACCTTAATAGTAGCAGCCTTTAAATTCGTTTTGCTATTTAATTTTATTTCTATGAATTCAAACTAAAATTTTGAAAATACAAGGATGTTCAAAACGATTATTTTAGTTATTCTCTTTTTCATGCGACTCTCGAAATAAATGAAAACAATTTTTTGTTTTCATTGGATTATACTGAATTTTTTAAAACCGAGTTTCCATACATATTTTAAATTCCAATACAAATCCAATTTTTTAAAATTTGTTTTCATGCTTTTGGTCATGATAGTTGCAATAATCGCTTGTTTCATTTCTCTTTATTATATGGCATTTATATCAACTGCATTAAAAATGTTATAAATTTTATTGGGATACCAAGTGATTTGTATATAAAATCGATTATTTTACAAAGCACGCCTAAATAGTAGCAGCGTTTAAATTCGTTTTACTATTAAATTTAATGTTTATGAACTAAAACTAAAATTTCAAAAATACAAGGATGTTCAAAACGATTATTTTAGTTATTCTCTTTTTCATGCGACTCTCGAAATAAATGAAAGCAATTTTTTGTTTTCATTGGATTATACTGAATTTTTTAAAACCGAGTTTCCATACATATTTTAAATCCAATATAAATCCAATTTTTTAAAATTTGTTTTCCAGCGTTTGGTCATGATAGTTGCAATAATCGCTTGTTTCATTTCTCTTTATTATGTGGCATTTATATCAAATGCATTAAAAATGTTATAAATTCTATTGGGATACCAAGAGATTTGGATATAAAATCGATTATTTAACAAAGAACGCCTAAATAGTAGCAGCCTTTAAATTCGTTTTGCTATTAAATTTAATGTTTATGAACTAAAACTAAAATTTGAAAAATACAAGGATGTTCAAAACGATTATTTTAGTTATTCTCTTTTTCATGCGACTCTCGAAATAAATGAAAAAAATTTTTTGTTTTCATTGGATTATACTGAATTTTTTAAAACCGAGTTTCCATACATATTTTATGTTCCAATACAAAGCCAATTTTTTAAAATTTGTTTTCCACCATTTGGTCATGAATAATTGCAATAATCGCTTGTTTCGTTTCTCTTTATTATATGGCATTGTATGAATTGAATTAATAATGCTTAAATGTCAAATGGGGTACCCAGAGATTTGTATATAAAGTCTATTCATTTACAAAGCACATCTTAATAGTAGCAGCCTTTAAATTCGTTTTGCTATTTAATTTTATTTCTATGAACTCAAACTAAAATTTTGAAAATACAAGGATGTTCAAAACGATTATTTTAGTTATTCTCTTTTTCATGCGACTCTCGAAAAAGATGAAAAAAATTTTTTGTTTTCATTGGATTATACTGAATTTTTTAAAACCGAGTTTCCATACATATTTTAAATTCCAATACAAATCCAATTTTTTAAAATTTGTTTTCATGCTTTTGGTCATGATAGTTGCAATAATCGCTTGTTTCATTTCTCTTTATTATATGGCATTTATATCAAATGCATTAAAAATGTTATAAATTTTATTGGGATACCAAGTGATTTGTATATAAAATCGATTATTTTACAAAGCACGCCTAAATAGTAGCTGAGTTTAAATTCGTTTTACTATTAAATTTAATATTTATGAACTAAAACTAAAATTTCAAAAATACAAGGATGTTCAAAACGATTATTTTCGCTATTCTGTTATTCATGCGACTCTCGAAAAAGAGGCAAAAAAATTTTATGTTTTCATTGGATTATACTGAATTTTTTAAAACCGAGTTTCCATACATATTTTAAATTCCAATATAAATCCAATTTTTTAAAATTTGTTTTCCAGCGTTTGGTCATGATAGTTGCAATAATCGCTTGTTTCATTTCTCTTTATTATGTGGCATTTATATCAAATGCATTAAAAATGTTATAAATTCTATTGGGATACCAAGAGATTTGGATATAAAATCGATTATTTAACAAAGGACGCCTAAATAGTAGCAGCCTTTAAATTCGTTTTGCTATTAAATTTAATGTTTATGAACTGAAACTGAAATTTGAAAAATACAAGGATGTTCAAAACGATTATTTTAGTTATTCTCTTTTTCATGCGACTCTCGAAATAAATGGAAAAAATTTTTTGTTTTCATTGGATTATACTGAATTTTTTAAAAGCGAGTTTCCATACATATTTTATGTTCCACTACAAAGCCAATTTTTTAAAATTTGTTTTCCACCATTTGGTCATGAATAATTGCAATAATCGCTTGTTTCGTTTCTCTTTATTATATGGCATTGTATGAATTGAATTAATAATGCTTAAATGTCAAATGGGGTACCCAGAGATTTGTATATAAAGTCTATTAATTTACAAAGCACACCTTAATAGTAGCAGCCTTTAAATTCGTTTTGCTATTTAATTTTATTTCTATGAACACAAACTAAAATTTTGAAAATACAAGGATGTTCAAAACGATTATTTTAGTTATTCTCTTTTTCATGCGACTCTCGAAATAAATGAAAACAATTTTTTTTTTCATTGGATTATACTGAATTTTTTAAAACCGAGTTTCCATACATATTTTAAATTCCAATACAAATCCAATTTTTTAAAATTTGATTTCCACCATTTGGTCATGATAGTTGCAATAATCGCTTGTTTCATTTCTCTTTATTATGTGGCATTTATATCAACTGCATTAAAAATGTTATAAATTCTATTGGGATACCAAGTGATTTGTATATAAAATCGATTATTTTACAAAGCACGCCTAAATAGTAGCAGCCTTTAAATTCGTTTTGCTTTTAAATTTAATGTTTATGAACTAAAACTAAAATTTTAAAAATACAAGGATGTTGAAAACGATTATTTTCGCTATTCTGTTATTCATGCGACTCTCGAAGAAGATGAAAAAAATTTTTGTTTTCATTGGATTATACTGAATTTTTAAAAACCTAGTGTCCATATATATTTTAAATTCCAATACAAATCCAATTTTTTAAAATTTGATTTCCACCATTTGGTCATGAATAATTGCAATAATCGCTTGTTTCATTTCTCTTTATTATGTGGCATTTAAATCAAATGCATTAAAAATGTTATAAATTCTATTGGGATACCAAGTGATTTGGATATAAAATCGATTATTTTACAAAGCACGCCTAAATAGTAGCAGCCTTTAAATTCGTTTTGCTTTTAAATTTAATGTTTATGAACTAAAACTAAAATTTTAAAAATACAAGGATGTTCAAAACGATTATTTTAGTTATTCTCTTTTTCATGCGACTCTCGAAGTAAATGAAAAAAATTTTTTGTTTTCATTGGATTATACTGAATTTTTTAAAACCGAGTTTCCATACATATTTTATGTTCCAATACAAAGCCAATTTTTTAAAATTTGTTTTCCACCATTTTGTCATGAATAATTGCAATAATCGCTTGTTTCGTTTCTCTTTATTATATGGCATTGTATGAATTGAATTAATAATGCTTAAATGTCACATGGGGTACCCAGAGATTTGTATATAAAGTCTATTCATTTACAAAGCACACGTAAATAGTAGCAGCCTTTAAATTCGTTTTGCTATTTAATTTTATTTCTATGAACTCAAACTAAAATTTTGAAAATACAAGGATGTTCAAAACGATTATTTTAGTTATTCTCTTTTTCATGCGACTCTCGAAATAAATGAAAGCAATTTTTTGTTTTCATTGGATTATACTGAATTTTTTAAAACCGAGTTTCCATACATATTTTAAATTCCAATACAAATCCAATTTTTTAAAATTTGTTTTCATGCTGTTGGTCATGATAGTTGCAATAATCGCTTGTTTCATTTCTCTTTATTATGTGGCATTTATATCAAATGCATTAAAAATGTTATAAATTCTATTGGGATACCAAGTGATTTGGATATAAAATCGATTATTTTACAAAGGACGCCTAAATAGTAGTAGCCTTTAAATTCGTTTTGCTTTTAAATTTAATGTTTATGAACTAAAACTAAAATTTTAAAAATACAAGGATGTTGAAAACGATTATTTTCGCTATTCTGTTATTCATGCGACTCTCGAAGAAGATGAAAAAAATTTTTGTTTTCATTGGATTATACTGAATTTTTTAAAACCGAGTTTCCATACATATTTTATGTTCCAATACAAAGCCAATTTTTTAAAATTTGTTTTCCACCATTTGGTCATGAATAATTGCAATAATCGCTTGTTTCGTTTCTCTTTATTATATGGCATTTATATCAAATGCATTAAAAATGTTATAAATTTTATTGGGATACCAAGTGATTTGTATATAAAATCGATTATTTTACAAAGCACGCCTAAATAGTAGCAGCGTTTAAATTCGTTTTACTATTAAATTTAATGTTTATGAACTTAAACTAAAATTTCAAAAATACAAGGATGTTCAAAACGATTATTTTCGCTATTCTGTTATTCATGCGACTCTCGAAGAAGATAAAAAAAATTTTTGTTTTCATTGGATTATACTGAATTTTTAAAAACCTAGTGTCCATATATATTTTAAATTCCAATACAAATCCAATTTTTTAAAATTTGTTTTCATGCTTTTGGTCATGATAGTTGCAATAATCGCTTGTTTCATTTCTCTTTATTATGTGGCATTTATATCAAATGCATTAAAAATGTTATAAATTTTATTGGGATACCAAGTGATTTGTATATAAAATCGATTATTTAACAAAGGACGCCTAAATAGTAGCAGCCTTTAAATTCGTTTTGCTATTTAATTTTATTTCTATGAACTCAAACTAAAATTTTAAAAATACAAGGATGTTGAAAACGATTATTTTCGCTATTCTGTTATTCATGCGACTCTCGAAGAAGATGAAAAAAATTTTTGTTTTCATTGGATTATACTGAATTTTTAAAAACCTAGTGTCCATATATGTTTTAAATTCCAATACAAATCCAATTATTTAAAATTTGATGTCCACCATTTGGTCATGAATAATTGCAATAATCGCTTGTTTCATTTCTCTTTATTATGTGGCATTTATATCAAATGCATTAAAAATATTATAAATTCTATTGCGATACCAAGTGATTTGTATATAAAATCGATTATTTTACAAAGGACGCCTAAATAGTAGCAGCCTTTAAATTCGTTTTGCTATTAAATTTAATGTTTATGAACTAAAACTAAAATTTTAAAAATACAAGGATGTTCAAAACGATTATTTTAGTTATTCTCTTTTTCATGCGACTCTCGAAATAAATGAAAAAAATTTTTTGTTTTCATTGGATTATACTGAATTTTTTAAAACCGAGTTTCCATACATATTTTAAATTCCAATACAAATCCAATTTTTTAAAATTTGTTTTCATGCTTTTGGTCATGATAGTTGCAATAATCGCTTGTTTCATTTCTCTTTATTATGTGGCATTTATATCAACTGCATTAAAAATGTTATAAATTCTATTGCGATACCAAGTGATTTGTATATAAAATCGATTATTTTACAAAGCACGCCTAAATAGTAGCAGCCTTTAAATTCGTTTTACTATTAAATTTAATGTTTATGAACTAGAACTAAAATTTTAAAAATACAAGGATGTTGAAAACGATTATTTTCGCTATTCTGTTATTCATGCGACTCTCGAAGAAGATGAAAAAAATTTTTGTTTTCATTGGATTATACTGAATTTTTAAAAACCTAGTGTCCATATATGTTTTAAATTCCAATACAAATCCAATTATTTAAAATTTGATTTCCACCATTTGGTCATGAATAATTGCAATAATCGCTTGTTTCATTTCTCTTTATTATGTGGCATTTATATCAAATGCATTAAAAATATTATAAATTCTATTGCGATACCAAGTGATTAGTATATAAAATCGATTATTTTACAAAGGACGCCTAAATAGTAGCAGCCTTTAAATTCGTTTTGCTATTAAATTTAATGTTTATGAACTAAAACTAAAATTTTAAAAATACAAGGATGTTCAAAACGATTATGTTAGTTATTCTCTTTTTCATGCGACTCTCGAAATAAATGAAAAAAATTTTTTGTTTTCATTGGATTATACTGAATTTTTTAAAACCGAGTTTCCATACATATTTTAAATTCCAATACAAATCCAATTTTTTAAAATTTGTTTTCATGCTTTTGATCATGATAGTTGCAATAATCGCTTGTTTCATTTCTCTTTATTATATGGCATTTATATCAACTGCATTAAAAATGTTATAAATTTTATTGGGATACCAAGTGATTTGTATATAAAATCGATTATTTTACAAAGCACGCCTAAATAGTAGCAGCCTTTAAATTCGTTTTACTATTAAATTTAATGTTTATGAACTAGAACTAAAATTTTAAAAATACAAGGATGTTGAAAACGATTATTTTCGCTATTCTGTTATTCATGCGACTCTCGAAGAAGACGAAAAAAATTTTTGTTTTCATTGGATTATACTGAATTTTTAAAAACCTAGTGTCCATATATATTTTAAATTCCAATACAAATCCAATTATTTAAAATTTGATTTCCACATTTGGTCATGAATAATTGCAATAATCGCTTGTGTCATTTCTCTTTATTATGTGGCATTTATATCAAATGCATTAAAAATGTTATAAATTCTATTGGGATACCAAGTGATTTGGATATAAAATGATTATTTAACAAAGGACGCCTAAATAGTAGCAGCCTTTAAATTCGTTTTGCTATTAAATTTATTGTTTATGAACTAAAACTAAAATTTAAAAAAAAAAGGATGTTCAAAACGATTATTTTAGTTATTCTCTTTTTCATGCGACTCGCGAAATAAATGAAAACAATTTTTTGTTTTCATTGGATTATTCTGAATTTTTTAAAACCGAGTTTCCATACATATTTTAAATTCCAATACAAATCCAATTTTTTAAAATTTGTTTTCATGCTGTTGGTCATGATAGTTGCAATAATCGCTTGTGTCATTTCTCTTTATTATGTGGCATTTATATCAAATGCATTAAAAATGTTATAAATTCTATTGGGATACCAAGTGATTTGGATATAAAATGATTATTTAACAAAGGACGCCTAAATAGTAGCAGCCTTTAAATTCGTTTTGCTATTAAATTTATTGTTTATGAACTAAAACTAAAATTTAAAAAAAAAAGGATGTTCAAAACGATTATTTAAGTTATTCTCTTTTTCATGCGACTCTCGAAATAAATGAAAAAAATTTTTTGTTTTTATTGGATTATACTGAATTTTTTAAAACCGAGTTTCCATACATATTTTAAATTCCAATACAAATCCAATTTTTTAAAATTTGTTTTCCAGCGTTTGGTCATGATAGTTGCAATAATCGCTTGTTTCATTTCTCTTTATTATATGGCATTTATATCAACTGCATTAAAAATGTTATAAATTTTATTGGGATACCAAGTGATTTGTATATAAAATCGATTATTTTACAAAGCACGCCTAAATAGTAGCAGCCTTTAAATTCGTTTTACTATTAAATTTAATGTTTATGAACTAAAACTAAAATTTTAAAAATACAAGGATGTTGAAAACGATTATTTTCGCTATTCTGTTATTCATGCGACTCTCGAAAAAGATGAAAAAAATTTTTTGTTTTCATTGGATTATACTGAATTTTTAAAAACCTAGTGTCCATATATATTTTAAATTCCAATACAAATCCAATTTTTTAAAATTTAATTTCCACCATTTGGTCATGAATAATTGCAATAATCGCTTGTTTCATTTCTCTTTATTATGTGGCATTTAAATCAAATGCATTAAAAATGTTATAATTTCTATTGGGATACCAAGTGATTTGGATATAAAATCGATTATTTTACAAAGGACGCCTAAATAGTAGCAGCCTTTAAATTCGTTTTGCTTTTAAATTTAATGTTTATGAACTAAAACTAAAATTTTAAATATACAAGGATGTTCAAAACGATTATTTTAGTTATTCTCTTTTTCATGCGACTCTCGAAATAAATGAAAAAAATTTTTTGTTTTCATTGGATTACACTGAATTTTTTAAAACCGAGTTTCCATACATATTTTATGTTCCAATACAAAGCCAATTTTTTAAAATTTGTTTTCCACCATTTGGTCATGAATAATTGCAATAATCGCTTGTTTCGTTTCTCTTTATTATATGGCATTGTATGAATTGAATTAATAATGCTTAAATGTCAAATGGGGTACCCAGAGATTTGTATATAAAGTCTATTCATTTACAAAGCACACCTTAATAGTAGCAGCCTTTAAATTCGTTTTGCTATTTAATTTTATTTCTATGAACTCAAACTAAAATTTTGAAAATACAAGGATGTTCTAAACGATTATTTTAGTTATTCTCTTTTTCATGCGACTCTCGAAATAAATGAAAACAATTTTTTGTTTTCATTGGATTATTCTGAATTTTTTAAAACCGAGTTTCCATACATATTTTAAATTCCAATACAAATCCAATTTTTTAAAATTTGTTTTCATGCTTTTGGTCATGATAGTTGCAATAATCGCTTGTTTCATTTCTCTTTATTATATGGCATTTATATCAACTGCATTAAAAATGTTATAAATTTTATTGGGATACCAAGTGATTTGTATATAAAATCGATTATTTTACAAAGCACGCCTAAATAGTAGCAGCCTTTAAATTCGTTTTACTATTAAATTTAATGTTTATGAACTAAAACTAAAATTTCAAAAATACAAGGATGTTCAAAACGATTATTTTCGCTATTCTGTTATTCATGCGACTCTCGAAAAAGAGGCAAAAAAATTTTATGTTTTCATTGGATTATACTGAATTTTTTAAAACCGAGTTTCCATACATATTTTAAATTCCAATATAAATCCAATTTTTTAAAATTTGTTTTCCAGCGTTTGGTCATGATAGTTGCAATAATCGCTTGTTTCATTTCTCTTTATTATGTGGCATTTATATCAAATGCATTAAAAATGTTATAAATTCTATTGGGATACCAAGAGATTTGGATATAAAATCGATTATTTAACAAAGGACGCCTAAATAGTAGCAGCCTTTAAATTCGTTTTGCTATTAAATTTAATGTTTATGAACTAAAACTAAAATTTGAAAAATACAAGGATGTTCAAAACGATTATTTTAGTTATTCTCTTTTTCATGCGACTCTCGATATAAATGAAAAAAATTTTTTGTTTTCATTGGATTATACTGAATTTTTTAAAACCGAGTTTCCATACATATTTTATGTTCCAATACAAAGCCAATTTTTTAAAATTTGTTTTCCACCATTTGGTCATGAATAATTGCAATAATCGCTTGTTTCGTTTCTCTTTATTATATGGCATTGTATGAATTGAATTAATAATGCTTAAATGTCAAATGGGGTACCCAGAGATTTGTATATAAAGTCTATTCATTTACAAAGCACATCTTAATAGTAGCAGCCTTTAAATTCGTTTTGCTATTTAATTTTATTTCTATGAACTCAAACTAAAATTTTGAAAATACAAGGATGTTCAAAACGATTATTTTAGTTATTCTCTTTTTCATGCGACTCTCGAAATAAATGAAAAAAATTTTTTGTTTTCATTGGATTATACTGAATTTTTTAAAACCGAGTTTCCATACATATTTTAAATTCCAATACAAATCCAATTTTTTAAAATTTGTTTTCATGCTTTTGGTCATGATAGTTGCAATAATCGCTTGTTTCATTTCTCTTTATTATATGGCATTTATATCAACTGCATTAAAAATGTTATAAATTTTATTGGGATACCAAGTGATTTGTATATAAAATCGATTTTTTTACAAAGCACGCCTAAATAGTAGCAGCGTTTAAATTCGTTTTACTATTAAATTTAATATTTATGAACTAAAACTAAAATTTCAAAAATACAAGGATGTTCAAAACGATTATTTTCGCTATTCTGTTATTCATGCGACTCTCGAAAAAGAGGCAAAAAAATTTTATGTTTTCATTGGATTATACTGAATTTTTTAAAACCGAGTTTCCATACATATTTTAAATTCCAATATAAATCCAATTTTTTAAAATTTGTTTTCCAGCGTTTGGTCATGATAGTTGCAATAATCGCTTGTTTCATTTCTCTTTATTATGTGGCATTTATATCAAATGCATTAAAAATGTTATAAATTCTATTGGGATACCAAGAGATTTGGATATAAAATCGATTATTTAACAAAGGACGCCTAAATAGTAGCAGCCTTTAAATTCGTTTTGCTATTAAATTTAATGTTTATGAACTAAAACTAAAATTTGAAAAATACAAGGATGTTCAAAACGATTATTTTAGTTATTCTCTTTTTCATGCGACTCTCGAAATAAATGAAAAAAATTTTTTGTTTTCATTGAATAATACTGAATTTTTTAAAACCGAGTTTCCATACATATTTTATGTTCCAATACAAAGCCAATTTTTTAAAATTTGTTTTCCACCATTTGGTCATGAATAATTGCAATAATCGCTTGTTTCGTTTCTCTTTATTATATGGCATTGTATGAATTGAATTAATAATGCTTAAATGTCAAATGGGGTACCCAGAGATTTGTATATAAAGTCTATTCATTTACAAAGCACATCTTAATAGTAGCAGCCTTTAAATTCGTTTTGCTATTTAATTTTATTTCTATGAACTCAAACTAAAATTTTGAAAATACAAGGATGTTCAAAACGATTATTTTAGTTATTCTCTTTTTCATGCGACTCTCGAAATAAATGAAAAAAATTTTTTGTTTTCATTGGATTATACTGAATTTTTTAAAACCGAGTTTCCATACATATTTTAAATTCCAATATAAATCCAATTTTTTAAAATTTGTTTTCCAGCGTTTGGTCATGATAGTTGCAATAATCGCTTGTTTCATTTCTCTTTATTATGTGGCATTTATATCAAATGCATTAAAAATGTTATAAATTTTATTGGGATACCAAGTGATTTGTATATAAAATCGATTATTTTACAAAGCACGCCTAAATAGTAGCAGCCTTTAAATTCGTTTTGCTATTAAATTTAATGTTTATGAACTGAAACTGAAATTTGAAAAATACAAGGATGTTCAAAACGATTATTTTAGTTATTCTCTTTTTCATGCGACTCTCGAAATAAATGAAAAAAATTTTTTGTTTTCATTGGATTATACTGAATTTTTTAAAACCGAGTTTCCATACATATTTTAAATTCCAATACAAATCCAATTTTTTAAAATTTGTTTTCCAGCGTTTGGTCATGATAGTTGCAATAATTGCTTGTTTCGTTTCTCTTTATTATATGGCATTGTATGAATTGAATTAATAATGCTTAAATGTCAAATGGGGTACCCAGAGATTTGTATATAAAGTCTATTCATTTACAAAGCACACCTTAATAGTAGCAGCCTTTAAATTCGTTTTGCTATTTAATTTTATTTCTATTAACTCAAACTAAAATTTTGAAAATACAAGGATGCTCAAAACGATTATTTTAGTTATTCTCTTTTTCATGCGACTCTCGAAATAAATGAAAACAATTTTTTGTTTTCATTGGATTATACTGAATTTTTTAAAACCGAGTTTCCATACATATTTTATGTTCCAATTCAAAGCCAATTTTTTAAAATTTGTTTTCCACCATTTGGTCATGAATAATTGCAATAATCGCTTGTTTCGTTTCTCTTTATTATATGGCATTGTATGAATTGAATTAATAATGCTTAAATGTCAAATGGGGTACCCAGAGATTTGTATATAAAGTCTATTCATTTACAAAGCACACCTTAATAGTAGCAGCCTTTAAATTCGTTTTGCTATTTAATTTTATTTCTATGAACTCAAACTAAAATTTTGAAAATACAAGGATGTTCAAAACGATTATTTTAGTTATTCTCTTTTTCATGCGACTCTCGAAATAAATGAAAACAATTTTTTTTTTCATTGGATTATACTGAATTTTTTAAAACCGAGTTTCCATACATATTTTAAATTCCAATACAAATCCAATTTTTTAAAATTTGTTTTCCAGCGTTTGGTCATGATAGTTGCAATAATCGCTTGTTTCATTTCTCTTTATTATGTGGCATTTATATCAACTGCATTAAAAATGTTATAAATTCTATTGGGATACCAAGTGATTTGTATATAAAATCGATTATTTTACAAAGCACGCCTAAATAGTAGCAGCCTTTAAATTCGTTTTACTATTAAATTTAATGTTTATGAACTAGAACTAAAATTTTAAAAATACAAGGATGTTGAAAACGATTATTTTCGCTATTCTGTTATTCATGCGACTCTCGAAGAAGATGAAAAAAATTTTTGTTTTCATTGGATTATACTGAATTTTTAAAAACCTAGTGTCCATATATATTTTAAATTCCAATACAAATCCAATTTTTTAAAATTTGATTTCCACCATTTGGTCATGAATAATTGCAATAATCGCTTGTTTCATTTCTCTTTATTATGTGGCATTTAAATCAAATGCATTAAAAATGTTATAAATTCTATTGGGATACCAAGTGATTTGGATATAAAATCGATTATTTTACAAAGCACGCCTAAATAGTAGCAGCCTTTAAATTCGTTTTGCTTTTAAATTTAATGTTTATGAACTAAAACTAAAATTTTAAAAATACAAGGATGTTCAAAACGATTATTTTAGTTATTCTCTTTTTCATGCGACTCTCGAAATAAATGAAAAAAATTTTTTGTTTTCATTGGATTATACTGAATTTTTTAAAACCGAGTTTCCATACATATTTTATGTTCCAATACAAAGCCAATTTTTTAAAATTTGTTTTCCACCATTTGGTCATGAATAATTGCAATAATCGCTTGTTTCGTTTCTCTTTATTATATGGCATTGTATGAATTGAATTAATAATGTTTAAATGTCACATGGGGTACCCAGAGATTTGTATATAAAGTCTATTCATTTACAAAGCACACCTTAATAGTAGCAGCCTTTAAATTCGTTTTGCTATTTAATTTTATTTCTATGAACTCAAACTAAAATTTTGAAAATACAAGGATGTTCAAAACGATTATTTTAGTTATTCTCTTTTTCATGCGACTCTCGAAATAAATGAAAGCAATTTTTTGTTTTCATTGGATTATACTGAATTTTTTAAAACCGAGTTTCCATACATATTTTAAATTCCAATACAAATCCAATTTTTTAAAATTTGTTTTCATGCTGTTGGTCATGATAGTTGCAATAATCGCTTGTTTCATTTCTCTTTATTATGTGGCATTTATATCAAATGCATTAAAAATGTTATAAATTCTATTGGGATACCAAGTGCTTTGGATATAAAATCGATTATTTTACAAAGGACGCCTAAATAGTAGTAGCCTTTAAATTCGTTTTGCTTTTAAATTTAATGTTTATGAACTAAACCTAAAATTTCATAAATACAAGGATGTTCAAAACGATTATTTTCGCTATTCTGTTATTCATGCGACTCTCGAAGAAGATGAAAAAAATTTTTGTTTTCATTGGATTATACTAAATTTTTAAAAACCTAGTGTCCATATATATTTTAAATTCCAATACAAATCCAATTTTTTAAAATTTGTTTTCATGCTTTTGGTCATGATAGTTGCAATAATCGCTTGTTTCATTTCTCTTTATTATATGGCATTTATATCAAATGCATTAAAAATGTTATAAATTTTATTGGGATACCAAGTGATTTGTATATAAAATCGATTATTTTACAAAGCACGCCTAAATAGTAGCAGCGTTTAAATTCGTTTTACTATTAAATTTAATGTTTATGAACTAAAACTAAAATTTCAAAAATACAAGGATGTTCAAGACGATTATTTTCGCTATTCTGTTATTCATGCGACTCTCGAAAAAGAGGCAAAAAAATTTTATGTTTTCATTGGATTATACTGAATTTTTTAAAACCGAGTTTCCATACATATTTTAAATTCCAATATAAATCCAATTTTTTAAAATTTATTTTCCAGCGTTTGGTCATGATAGTTGCAATAATCGCTTGTTTCATTTCTCTTTATTATGTGGCATTTATATCAAATGCATTAAAAATGTTATAAATTTTATTGGGATAACAAGTGATTTGTATATAAAATCGATTATTTTACAAAGCAAGCCTAAATAGTAGCAGCCTTTAAATTCGTTTTACTATTAAATTTAATGTTTATGAACTAAAACTAAAATTTCAAAAATACAAGGATGTTCAAAACGATTATTTTAGTTATTCTCTTTTTCATGCGACTCTCGAAATAAATGAAAAAAATTTTTTGTTTTCATTGGATTATACTGAATTTTTTAAAACCGAGTTTCCATACATATTTTAAATTCCAATATAAATCCAATTTTTTAAAATTTGTTTTCCAGCGTTTGGTCATGATAGTTGCAATAATCGCTTGTTTCATTTCTCTTTATTATGTGGCATTTATATCAAATGCATTAAAAATGTTATAAATTCTATTGGGATACCAAGTGATTTGGATATAAAATCGATTATTTTACAAAGGACGCCTAAATAGTAGTAGCCTTTAAATTCGTTTTGCTTTTAAATTTAATGTTTATGAACTAAAACTAAAATTTTAAAAATACAAGGATGTTGAAAACGATAATTTTCGCTATTCTGTTATTCATGCGACTCTCGAAGAAGATGAAAAAAATTTTTGTTTTCATTGGATTATACTGAATTTTTAAAAACCTAGTGTCCATATATATTTTAAATTCCAATACAAATCCAATTTTTTAAAATTTGTTTTCATGCTTTTGGTCATGATAGTTGCAATAATCGCTTGTTTCATTTCTCTTTATTATATGGCATTTATATCAAATGCATTAAAAATGTTATAAATTTTATTGGGATACCAAGTGATTTGTATATAAAATCGATTATTTTACAAAGCACGCCTAAATAGTAGCAGCGTTTAAATTCGTTTTACTATTAAATTTAATGTTTATGAACTAAAACTAAAATTTCAAAAATACAAGGATGTTCAAAACGATTATTTTCGCTATTCTGTTATTCATGCGACTCTCGAAAAAGAGGCAAAAAAATTTTATGTTTTCATTGGATTATACTGAATTTTTTAAAACCGAGTTTCCATACATATTTTAAATTCCAATATAAATCCAATTTTTTAAAATTTGTTTTCCAGCGTTTGGTCATGATAGTTGCAATAATCGCTTGTTTCATTTCTCTTTATTATGTGGCATTTATATCAAATGCATTAAAAATGTTATAAATTTTATTGGGATACCAAGTGATTTGTATATAAAATCGATTATTTAACAAAGGACGCCTAAATAGTAGCAGCCTTTAAATTCGTTTTGCTATTTAATTTTATTTCTATGAACTCAAACTAAAATTTTGAAAATACAAGGATGTTCAAAACGATTATTTTAGTTATTCTCTTTTTCATGCGACTCTCGAAATAAATGAAAAAAATTTTTTGTTTTCATTGGATTATACTGAATTTTTTAAAACCGAGTTTCCATACATATTTTAAATTCCAATACAAATCCAATTTTTTAAAATTTGTTTTCATGCTTTTGGTCATGATAGTTGCAATAATCGCTTGTTTCATTTCTCTTTATTATATGGCATTTATATCAAATGCATTAAAAATGTTATAAATTTTATTGGGATACCAAGTGATTTGTATATAAAATCGATTATTTTACAAAGCACGCCTAAATAGTAGCAGCGTTTAAATTCGTTTTACTATTAAATTTAATGTTTATGAACTAAAACTAAAATTTCAAAAATACAAGGATGTTCAAAACGATTATTTTCGCTATTCTGTTATTCATGCGACTCTCGAAAAAGAGGCAAAAAAATTTTATGTTTTCATTGGATTATACTGAATTTTTTAAAACCGAGTTTCCATACATATTTTAAATTCCAATATAAATCCAATTTTTTAAAATTTGTTTTCCAGCGTTTGGTCATGATAGTTGCAATAATCGCTTGTTTCATTTCTCTTTATTATGTGGCATTTATATCAAATGCATTAAAAATGTTATAAATTCTATTGGGATACCAAGAGATTTGGATATAAAATCGATTATTTAACAAAGGACGCCTAAATAGTAGCAGCCTTTAAATTCGTTTTGCTATTAAATTTAATGTTTATGAACTAAAACTAAAATTTGAAAAATACAAGTACGTTCAAAACGATTATTTTAGTTATTCTCTTTTTCATGCGACTCTCGAAATAAATGAAAAAAATTTTTTGTTTTCATTGGATTATACTGAATTTTTTAAAACCGAGTTTCCATACATATTTTATGTTCCAATACAAAGCCAATTTTTTAAAATTTGTTTTCCACCATTTGGTCATGAATAATTGCAATAATCTCTTGTTTCGTTTCTCTTTATTATATGGCATTGTATGAATTGAATTAATAATGCTTAAATGTCAAATGGGGTACCCAGAGATTTGTATATAAAGTCTATTCATTTACAAAGCACACCTTAATAGTAGAAGCCTTTAAATTCGTTTTGCTATTTAATTTTATTTCTATGAACTCAAACTAAAATTTTGAAAATACAAGGATGTTCAAAACGATTATTTTAGTTATTCTCTTTTTCATGCGACTCTCGAAATAAATGAAAAAATTTTTTTGTTTTCATTGGATTATACTGAATTTTTTAAAACCGAGTTTCCATACATATTTTAAATTCCAATACAAATCCAATTTTTTAAAATTTGTTTTCATGCTTTTGGTCATGATAGTTGCAATAATCGCTTGTTTCATTTCTCTTTATTATATGGCATTTATATCAAATGCATTAAAAATGTTATAAATTTTATTGGGATACCAAGTGATTTGTATATAAAATCGATTATTTTACAAAGCACGCCTAAATAGTAGCAGCGTTTAAATTCGTTTTGCTATTAAATTTAATGTTTATGAACTAAAACTAAAATTTCAAAAATACAAGGATGTTCAACACGATTATTTTCGCTATTCTGTTATTCATGCGACTCTCGAAAAAGAGGCAAAAAAATTTTATGTTTTCATTGGATTATACTGAATTTTTTAAAACCGAGTTTCCATACATATTTTAAATTCCAATATAAATCCAATTTTTTAAAATTTGTTTTCCAGCGTTTGGTCATGATAGTTGCAATAATCGCTTGTTTCATTTCTCTTTATTATGTGGCATTTATATCAAATGCATTAAAAATGTTATAAATTCTATTGGGATACCAAGAGATTTGGATATAAAATCGATTATTTAACAAAGGACGCCTAAATAGTAGCAGCCTTTAAATTCGTTTTGCTATTAAATTTAATGTTTATGAACTAAAACTGAAATTTTAAATATACAAGGATGTTCAAAACGATTATTTTAGTTATTCTCTTTTTCATGCGACTCTCGAAATAAATGAAAAAAATTTTTTGTTTTCATTGGATTATACTGAATTTTTTAAAACCGAGTTTCCATACATATTTTAAGTTCCAATACAAAGCCAATTTTTTAAAATTTGTTTTCCAGCGTTTGGTCATGATAGTTGCAATAATCGCTTGTTTCGTTTCTCTTTATTATATGGCATTGTATGAATTGAATTAATAATGCTTAAATGTCAAATGGGGTACCCAGAGATTTGTATATAAAGTCTATTCATTTACAAAGCACACCTTAATAGTAGCAGCCTTTAAATTCGTTTTGCTATTAAATTTAATGTTTATGAACTAAAACTAAAATTTGAAAAATACAAGGATGTTCAAAACGATTATTTTAGTTATTCTCTTTTTCATGCGACTCTCGAAATAAATGAAAAAAATTTTTTGTTTTCATTGGATTATACTGAATTTTTTAAAAGCGAGTTTCCATACATATTTTATGTTCCAATTCAAAGCCAATTTTTTAAAATTTGTTTTCCACCATTTGGTCATGAATAATTGCAATAATCGCTTGTTTCGTTTCTCTTTATTATATGGCATTGTATGAATTGAATTAATAATGCTTAAATGTCAAATGGGGTACCCAGAGATTTGTATATAAAGTCTATTCATTTACAAAGCACACCTTAATAGTAGCAGCCTTTAAATTCGTTTTGCTATTTAATTTTATTTCTATGAACTCAAACTAAAATTTTGAAAATACAAGGATGTTCAAAACGATTATTTTAGTTATTCTCTTTTTCATGCGACTCTCGAAATAAATGAAAACAATTTTTTGTTTTCATTGGATTATACTGAATTTTTTAAAACCGAGTTTCCATACATATTTTATGTTCCAATACATAGCCAATTTTTTAAAATTTGTTTTCCACCATTTGGTCATGAATAATTGCAATAATCGCTTGTTTCGTTTCTCTTTATTATATGGCATTGTATGAATTGAATTAATAATGCTTAAATGTCAAATGGGGTACCCAGAGATTTGTATATAAAATCTATTCATTTACAAAGCACACCTTAATAGTAGCAGCCTTTAAATTCGTTTTGCTATTAAATTTAATGTTTATGAACTAAAACTAAAATTTGAAAAATACAAGGATGTTCAAAACGATTATTTTAGTTATTCTCTTTTTCATGCGACTCTCGAAATAAATGAAAAAAATTTTTTGTTTTCATTGGATTATACTGAATTTTTTAAAAGCGAGTTTCCATACATATTTTATGTTCCAATTCAAAGCCAATTTTTTAAAATTTGTTTTCCACCATTTGGTCATGAATAATTGCAATAATCGCTTGTTTCGTTTCTCTTTATTATATGGCATTGTATGAATTGAATTAATAATGCTTAAATGTCAAATGGGGTACCCAGAGATTTGTATATAAAGTCTATTCATTTACAAAGCACACCTTAATAGTAGCAGCCTTTAAATTCGTTTTGCTATTTAATTTTATTTCTATGAACTCAAACTAAAATTTTGAAAATACAAGGATGTTCAAAACGATTATTTTAGTTAATCTCTTTTTCATGCGACTCTCGAAATAAATGAAAACAATTTTTTTTTTCATTGGATTATACTGAATTTTTTAAAACCGAGTTTCCATACATATTTTAAATTCCAATACAAATCCAATTTTTTAAAATTTGTTTTCATGCTGTTGGTCATGATAGTTGCAATAATCGCTTGTTTCATTTCTCTTTATTATGTGGCATTTATATCAACTGCATTAAAAATGTTATAAATTCTATTGGGATACCAAGTGATTTGTATATAAAATCGATTATTTTACAAAGCACGCCTAAATAGTAGCAGCCTTTAAATTCGTTTTACTATTAAATTTAATGTTTATGAACTAGAACTAAAATTTTAAAAATACAAGGATGTTGAAAACGATTATTTTCGCTATTCTGTTATTCATGCGACTCTCGAAGAAGATGAAAAAAATTTTTGTTTTCATTGGATTATACTGAATTTTTAAAAACCTAGTGTCCATATATATTTTAAATTCCAATACAAATCCAATTTTTTAAAATTTGATTTCCACCATTTGGTCATGAATAATTGCAGTAATCGCTTGTTTCATTTCTCTTTATTATGTGGCATTTAAATCAAATGCATTAAAAATGTTATAAATTCTATTGGGATACCAAGTGATTTGGATATAAAATCGATTATTTTACAAAGGACGCCTAAATAGTAGCAGCCTTTAAATTCGTTTTGCTATTAAATTTAATGTTTATGAAATAAAACTGAAATTTTAAAAATACAAGGATGTTCAAAACGATTATTTTAGTTATTCTCTTTTTCATGCGACTCTCGAAATAAATGAAAAAAATTTTTTGTTTTCATTGGATTATACTGAATTTTTTAAAACCGAGTTTCCATACATATTTTAAGTTCCAATACAAAGCCAATTTTTTAAAATTTGTTTTCCAGCGTTTGGTCATGATAGTTGCAATAATCGCTTGTTTCGTTTCTCTTTATTATATGGCATTGTATGAATTGAATTAATAATTCTTAAATGTCAAATGGGGTACCCAGAGATTTGTATATAAAGTCTATTCATTTACAAAGCACACCTTAATAGTAGCAGCCTTTAAATTCGTTTTGCTATTTAATTTTATTTCTATTAACTCAAACTAAAATTTTGAAAATACAAGGATGTTCAAAACGATTATTTTAGTTATTCTCTTTTTTATGCGACTCTCGAAATAAATGAAAACAATTTTTTGTTTTCATTGGATTATACTGAATTTTTTAAAACCGAGTTTCCATACATATTTTAAATTCCAATACAAATCCAATTTTTTAAAATTTGTTTTCATGCTTTTGGTCATGATAGTTGCAATAATCGCTTGTTTCATTTCTCTTTATTATATGGCATTTATATCAACTGCATTAAAAATGTTATAAATTTTATTGGGATACCAAGTGATTTGTATATAAAATCGATTATTTTACAAAGCACGCCTAAATAGTAGCAGCCTTTAAATTCGTTTTACTATTAAATTTAATGTTTATGAACTAGAACTAAAATTTTAAAAATACAAGGATGTTGAAAACGATTATTTTCGCTATTCTGTTATTCATGCGACTCTCGAAGAAGATGAAAAAAATTTTTGTTTTCATTGGATTATACTGAATTTTTAAAAACCTAGTGTCCATATATATTTTATGTTCCAATACAAAGCCAATTTTTTAAAATTTGTTTTCCACCATTTGGTCATGAATAATTGCAATAATCGCTTGTTTCGTTTCTCTTTATTATATGGCATTGTATGAATTGAATTAATAATGCTTAAATGTCAAATGGGGTACCCAGAGATTTGTATATAAAGTCTATTCATTTACAAAGCACACCTTAATAGTAGCAGCCTTTAAATTCGTTTTGCTATTTAATTTTATTTCTATGAACTCAAACTAAAATTTTGAAAATACAAGGATGTTCAAAACGATTATTTTAGTTATTCTCTTTTTCATGCGACTCTCGAAATAAATGAAAACAATTTTTTGTTTTCATTGGATTATACTGAATTTTTTAAAACCGAGTTTCCATACATATTTTAAATTCCAATACAAATCCAATTTTTTAAAATTTGTTTTCATGCTTTTGGTCATGATAGTTGCAATAATCGCTTGTTTCATTTCTCTTTATTATATGGCATTTATATCAACTGCATTAAAAATGTTATAAATTTTATTGGGATACCAAGTGATTTGTATATAAAATCGATTATTTTACAAAGCACGCCTAAATAGTAGCAGCCTTTAAATTCGTTTTACTATTAAATTTAATGTTTATGAACTAGAACTAAAATTTTAAAAATACAAGGATGTTGAAAACGATTATTTTCGCTATTCTGTTATTCATGCGACTCTCGAAGAAGATGAAAAAAATTTTTGTTTTCATTGGATTATACTGAATTTTTAAAAACCTAGTGTCCATATATATTTTATGTTCCAATACAAAGCCAATTTTTTAAAATTTGTTTTCCACCATTTGGTCATGAATAATTGCAATAATCGCTTGTTTCGTTTCTCTTTATTATATGGCATTGTATGAATTGAATTAATAATGCTTAAATGTCAAATGGGGTACCCAGAGATTTGTATATAAAGTCTATTCATTTACAAAGCACACCTTAATAGTAGCAGCCTTTAAATTCGTTTTGCTATTTAATTTTATTTCTATGAACTCAAACTAAAATTTTGAAAATACAAGGATGTTCAAAACGATTATTTTAGTTATTCTCTTTTTCATGCGACTCTCGAAATAAATGAAAACAATTTTTTGTTTTCATTGGATTATACTGAATTTTTTAAAACCGAGTTTCCATACATATTTTATGTTCCAATACAAAGCCAATTTTTTAAAATTTGTTTTCCACCATTTGGTCATGAATAATTGCAATAATCGCTTGTTTCGTTTCTCTTTATTATATGGCATTGTATGAATTGAATTAATAATGCTTAAATGTCAAATGGGGTACCCAGAGATTTGTATATAAAATCTATTCATTTACAAAGCACACCTTAATAGTAGCAGCCTTTAAATTCGTTTTGCTATTAAATTTAATGTTTATGAACTAAAACTAAAATTTGAAAAATACAAGGATGTTCAAAACGATTATTTTAGTTATTCTCTTTTTCATGCGACTCTCGAAATAAATGAAAAAAATTTTTTGTTTTCATTGGATTATACTGAATTTTTTAAAAGCGAGTTTCCATACATATTTTATGTTCCAATTCAAAGCCAATTTTTTAAAATTTGTTTTCCACCATTTGGTCATGAATAATTGCAATAATCGCTTGTTTCGTTTCTCTTTATTATATGGCATTGTATGAATTGAATTAATAATGCTTAAATGTCAAATGGGGTACCCAGAGATTTGTATATAAAGTCTATTCATTTACAAAGCACACCTTAATAGTAGCAGCCTTTAAATTCGTTTTGCTATTTAATTTTATTTCTATGAACTCAAACTAAAATTTTGAAAATACAAGGATGTTCAAAACGATTATTTTAGTTAATCTCTTTTTCATGCGACTCTCGAAATAAATGAAAACAATTTTTTTTTTCATTGGATTATACTGAATTTTTTAAAACCGAGTTTCCATACATATTTTAAATTCCAATACAAATCCAATTTTTTAAAATTTGTTTTCATGCTGTTGGTCATGATAGTTGCAATAATCGCTTGTTTCATTTCTCTTTATTATGTGGCATTTATATCAACTGCATTAAAAATGTTATAAATTCTATTGGGATACCAAGTGATTTGTATATAAAATCGATTATTTTACAAAGCACGCCTAAATAGTAGCAGCCTTTAAATTCGTTTTACTATTAAATTTAATGTTTATGAACTAGAACTAAAATTTTAAAAATACAAGGATGTTGAAAACGATTATTTTCGCTATTCTGTTATTCATGCGACTCTCGAAGAAGATGAAAAAAATTTTTGTTTTCATTGGATTATACTGAATTTTTAAAAACCTAGTGTCCATATATATTTTAAATTCCAATACAAATCCAATTTTTTAAAATTTGATTTCCACCATTTGGTCATGAATAATTGCAGTAATCGCTTGTTTCATTTCTCTTTATTATGTGGCATTTAAATCAAATGCATTAAAAATGTTATAAATTCTATTGGGATACCAAGTGATTTGGATATAAAATCGATTATTTTACAAAGGACGCCTAAATAGTAGCAGCCTTTAAATTCGTTTTGCTATTAAATTTAATGTTTATGAAATAAAACTGAAATTTTAAAAATACAAGGATGTTCAAAACGATTATTTTAGTTATTCTCTTTTTCATGCGACTCTCGAAATAAATGAAAAAAATTTTTTGTTTTCATTGGATTATACTGAATTTTTTAAAACCGAGTTTCCATACATATTTTAAGTTCCAATACAAAGCCAATTTTTTAAAATTTGTTTTCCAGCGTTTGGTCATGATAGTTGCAATAATCGCTTGTTTCGTTTCTCTTTATTATATGGCATTGTATGAATTGAATTAATAATTCTTAAATGTCAAATGGGGTACCCAGAGATTTGTATATAAAGTCTATTCATTTACAAAGCACACCTTAATAGTAGCAGCCTTTAAATTCGTTTTGCTATTTAATTTTATTTCTATTAACTCAAACTAAAATTTTGAAAATACAAGGATGTTCAAAACGATTATTTTAGTTATTCTCTTTTTTATGCGACTCTCGAAATAAATGAAAACAATTTTTTGTTTTCATTGGATTATACTGAATTTTTTAAAACCGAGTTTCCATACATATTTTAAATTCCAATACAAATCCAATTTTTTAAAATTTGTTTTCATGCTTTTGGTCATGATAGTTGCAATAATCGCTTGTTTCATTTCTCTTTATTATATGGCATTTATATCAACTGCATTAAAAATGTTATAAATTTTATTGGGATACCAAGTGATTTGTATATAAAATCGATTATTTTACAAAGCACGCCTAAATAGTAGCAGCCTTTAAATTCGTTTTACTATTAAATTTAATGTTTATGAACTAGAACTAAAATTTTAAAAATACAAGGATGTTGAAAACGATTATTTTCGCTATTCTGTTATTCATGCGACTCTCGAAGAAGATGAAAAAAATTTTTGTTTTCATTGGATTATACTGAATTTTTAAAAACCTAGTGTCCATATATATTTTATGTTCCAATACAAAGCCAATTTTTTAAAATTTGTTTTCCACCATTTGGTCATGAATAATTGCAATAATCGCTTGTTTCGTTTCTCTTTATTATATGGCATTGTATGAATTGAATTAATAATGCTTAAATGTCAAATGGGGTACCCAGAGATTTGTATATAAAGTCTATTCATTTACAAAGCACACCTTAATAGTAGCAGCCTTTAAATTCGTTTTGCTATTTAATTTTATTTCTATGAACTCAAACTAAAATTTTGAAAATACAAGGATGTTCAAAACGATTATTTTAGTTATTCTCTTTTTCATGCGACTCTCGAAATAAATGAAAACAATTTTTTGTTTTCATTGGATTATACTGAATTTTTTAAAACCGAGTTTCCATACATATTTTAAATTCCAATACAAATCCAATTTTTTAAAATTTGTTTTCATGCTTTTGGTCATGATAGTTGCAATAATCGCTTGTTTCATTTCTCTTTATTATATGGCATTTATATCAACTGCATTAAAAATGTTATAAATTTTATTGGGATACCAAGTGATTTGTATATAAAATCGATTATTTTACAAAGCACGCCTAAATAGTAGCAGCCTTTAAATTCGTTTTACTATTAAATTTAATGTTTATGAACTAGAACTAAAATTTTAAAAATACAAGGATGTTGAAAACGATTATTTTCGCTATTCTGTTATTCATGCGACTCTCGAAGAAGATGAAAAAAATTTTTGTTTTCATTGGATTATACTGAATTTTTTAAAACCTAGTGTCCATATATATTTTAAATTCCAATACAAATCCAATTTTTTAAAATTTGATTTCCACCATTTGGTCATGAATAATTGCAATAATCGCTTGTTTCATTTCTCTTTATTATGTGGCATTCAAATCAAATGCATTAAAAATGTTATAAATTCTATTGGGATACCAAGTGATTTGGATATAAAATCGATTATTTTACAAAGGACGCCTAAATAGTAGCAGCCTTTAAATTCGTTTTGCTATTAAATTTAATGTTTATGAACTAAAACTAAAATTTGAAAAATACAAGGATGTTCAAAACGATTATTTTAGTTATTCTCTTTTTCATGCGACTCTCGAAATAAATGAAAACAATTTTTTGTTTTCATTGGATTATACTGAATTTTTTAAAACCGAGTTTCCATACATATTTTATGTTCCAATACAAAGCCAATTTTTTAAAATTTGTTTTCCACCATTTGGTCATGAATAATTGCAATAATCGCTTGTTTCGTTTCTCTTTATTATATGGCATTGTATGAATTGAATTAATAATGCTTAAATGTCAAATGGGGTACCCAGAGATTTGTATATAAAGTCTATTCATTTACAAAGCACACCTTAATAGTAGCAGCCTTTAAATTCGTTTTGCTATTTAATTTTATTTCTATGAACTCAAACTAAAATTTTAAAAATACAAGGATGTTCAAAACGATTTTTTTAGTTATTCTCTTTTTCATGCGACTATCGAAATATATGCAAAAAATTTTTTGTTTTCATTGGATTATACTGAATTTTTTAAAACCGAGTTTCCATACATATTTTTAGTTCCAATACAAATCCAATTTTTTAAAATTTGTTTTCATGCTTTTGGTCATGATAGTTGCAATAATCGCTTGTTTCATTTCTCTTTATTATATGGCATTTATATCAAATGCATTGAAAATGTTATAAATTTTATTGGGATACCAAGTGATTTGTATATAAAATCGATTATTTTACAAAGCACGCCTAAATAGTAGCAGCCTTTAAATTCGTTTTACTATTAAATTTAATGTTTATGAACTAAAACTAAAATTTCAAAAATACAAGGATGTTCAAAACGATTATTTTAGTTATTCTGTTATTCATGCGACTCTCGAAAAAGAGGCAAAAAAATTTTATGTTTTCATTGGATTATACTGAATTTTTTAAAACCGAGTTTCCATACATATTTTAAATTCCAATATAAATCCAATTTTTTAAAATTTGTTTTCCAGCGTTTGGTCATGATAGTTGCAATAATCGCTTGTTTCATTTCTCTTTATTATGTGGCATTTATATCAAAAGCATTAAAAATGTTATAAATTCTATTGGGATACCAAGAGATTTGGATATAAAATCGATTATTTAACAAAGGACGCCTAAATAGTAGCAGCCTTTAAATTCGTTTTGCTATTAAATTTAATGTTTATGAAATAAAACTGAAATTTTAAAAATACAAGGATGTTCAAAACGATTATTTTAGTTATTCTCTTTTTCATGCGACTCTCGAAATAAATGAAAAAAATTTTTTGTTTTCATTGGATTATACTGAATTTTTTAAAACCGAGTTTCCATACATATTTTAAATTCCAATACAAATCCAATTTTTTAAAATTTGTTTTCCAGCGTTTGGTCATGATAGTTGCAATAATTGCTTGTTTCGTTTCTCTTTATTATATGGCATTGTATGAATTGAATTAATAATTCTTAAATGTCAAATGGGGTACCCAGAGATTTGTATATAAAGTCTATTCATTTACAAAGCACACCTTAATAGTAGCAGCCTTTAAATTCGTTTTGCTATTTAATTTTATTTCTATTAACTCAAACTAAAATTTTGAAAATACAAGGATGCTCAAAACGATTATTTTAGTTATTCTCTTTTTCATGCGACTCTCGAAATAAATGAAAACAATTTTTTGTTTTCATTGGATTATACTGAATTTTTTAAAAGCGAGTTTCCATACATATTTTATGTTCCAATACAAAGCCAATTTTTTAAAATTTGTTTTCCACCATTTGGTCATGAATAATTGCAATAATCGCTTGTTTCGTTTCTCTTTATTATATGGCATTGTATGAATTGAATTGATAATGCTTAAATGTCAAATGGGGTACCCAGAGATTTGTATATAAAGTCTATTCATTTACAAAGCACACCTTAATAGTAGCAGCCTTTAAATTCGTTTTGCTATTTAATTTTATTTCTATGAACTCAAACTAAAATTTTAAAAATACAAGGATGTTCAAAACGATTATTTTAGTTATTCTCTTTTTCATGCGACTCTCGATATAAATGAAAAAAATTTTTTGTTTTCATTGGATTATACTGAATTTTTTAAAACCGAGTTTCCATACATATTTTAAATTCCAATACAAATCCAATTTTTTAAAATTTGTTTTCATGCTTTTGGTCATGATAGTTGCAATAATCGCTTGTTTCATTTCTCTTTATTATATGGCATTTATATCAACTGCATTAAAAATGTTATAAATTTTATTGGGATACCAAGTGATATGTATATAAAATCGATTATTTTACAAAGCACGCCTAAATAGTAGCAGCCTTTAAATTCGTTTTACTATTAAATTTAATGTTTATGAACTAAAACTAAAATTTCAAAAATACAAGGATGTTCAAAACGGTTATTTTCGCTATTCTGTTATTCATGCGACTCTCGAAAAAGAGGCAAAAAAATATTTGTTTTCATTGGATTATACTGAATTTTTAAAAACCTAGTGTCCATATACATTTTAAAATCCAATACAAATCCAGTTTTTTAAAATTTGATTTCCACCATTTGGTCATGAATAATTGCAATAATCGCTTGTTTCATTTCTCTTTATTATGTGGCATTTATATCAAATGCATTAAAAATGTTATAAATTCTATTGGGATACCAAGAGATTTGGATATAAAATCGATTATTTAACAAAGGACGCCTAAATAGTAGCAGCCTTTAAATTCGTTTTGCTATTTAATTTAATGTTTATGAACTAAAACTAAAATTTGAAAAATACAAGGATGTTCAAAACGATTATTTTAGTTATTCTCTTTTTCATGCGACTCTCGAAATAAATGAAAAAAATTTTTTGTTTTCATTGGATTATACTGAATTTTTTAAAACCGAGTTTCCATACATATTTTAAGTTCCAATACAAAGCCAATTTTTTAAAATTTGTTTTCCAGCGTTTGGTCATGATAGTTGCAATAATCGCTTGTTTCATTTCTCTTTATTATATGGCATTGTATGAATTGAATTAATAATGCTTAAATGTCAAATGGGGTACCCAGAGATTTGTATATAAAGTCTATTCATTTACAAAGCACACCTTAATAGTAGCAGCCTTTAAATTCGTTTTGCTATTTAATTTTATTTCTATTAACTCAAACTAAAATTTTGAAAATACAAGGATGTTCAAAAC
This sequence comes from Anthrax anthrax, assembly GCA_963971155.1. Lineage (NCBI taxonomy): Eukaryota > Metazoa > Arthropoda > Insecta > Diptera > Bombyliidae > Anthrax > Anthrax anthrax. Next base: position 15,881,436 of record OZ020120.1, read on the forward strand.
GATTATTTTAGTTATTCTCTTTTTCATGCGACTCTCGAAATAAATGAAAACAATTTTTTGTTTTCATTGGATTATACTGAATTTTTTAAAACCGAGTTTCCATACATATTTTAAATTCCAATACAAATCCAATTTTTTAAAATTTGTTTTCATGCTTTTGGTCATGATAGTTGCAATAATCGCTTGTTTCATTTCTCTTTATTATATGTCATTTATATCAAATGCATTAAAAATGTTATAAATTTTATTGGGATACCAAGTGATTTGTATATAAAATCGATTATTTTACAAAGCACGCCTAAATAGTAGCAGCGTTTAAATTCGTTTTACTATTAAATTTAATGTTTATGAACTAAAACTAAAATTTTAAAAATACAAGGATGTTCAAAACGATAATTTTCGCTATTCTGTTATTCATGCGACTCTCGAAAAAGAGGCAAAAAAATTTTATGTTTTCATTGGATTATACTGAATTTTTTAAAACCGAGTTTCCATACATATTTTAAATTCCAATATAAATCCAATGTTTTAAAATTTGTTTTCATGCTTTTGGTCATGATAGTTGCAATAATCGCTTGTTTCATTTCTCTTTATTATGTGGCATTTATATCAAATGCATTAAAAATGTTATAAATTCTATTGGGATACCAAGAGATTTGGATATAAAATCGATTATTTTACAAAGGACGCCTAAATAGTAGCAGCCTTTAAATTCGTTTTGCTTTTAAATTTAATGTTTATGAACTAGAACTAAAATTTTAAAAATACAAGGATGTTGAAAACGATTATTTTCGCTATTCTGTTATTCATGCGACTCTCGAAGAAGACGAAAAAAATTTTTGTTTTCATTGGATTATTCTGAATTTTTTAAAACCGAGTTTCCATACATATTTTAAATTCCAATACAAATCCAATTTTTTAAAATTTGTTTTCCAGCGTTTGGTCATGATAGTTGCAATAATCGCTTGTTTTATTTCTCTTTATTATGTGGCATTTATATCAAATGCATTAAAAATGTTATAAATTCTATTGGGATACCAAGAGATTTGGATATAAAATCGATTATTTAACAAAGGACGCCTAAATAGTAGCAGCCTTTAAATTCGTTTTGCTATTAAATTTAATGTTTATGAACTAAAACTAAAATTTGAAAAATACAAGGATGTTCAAAACGATTATTTTAGTTATTCTCTTTTTCATGCGACTCTCGAAATAAATGAAAAAAATTTTTTGTTTTCATTGGATTATACTGAATTTTTTAAAACCGAGTTTCCATACATATTTTAAGTTCCAATACAAAGCCAATTTTTTAAAATTTGTTTTCCAGCGTTTGGTCATGATAGTTGCAATAATCGCTTGTTTCGTTTCTCTTTATTATATGGCATTGTATGAATTGAATTAATAATGCTTAAATGTCAAATGGGGTACCCAGAGATTTGTATATAAAGTCTATTCATTTACAAAGCACACCTTAATAGTAGCAGCCTTTAAATTCGTTTTGCTATTTAATTTTATTTCTATTAACTCAAACTAAAATTTTGAAAATACAAGGATGTTCAAAACGATTATTTTAGTTATTCTCTTTTTCATGCGACTCTCGAAATAAATAAAAACAATTTTTTGTTTTCATTGGATTATACTGAATTTTTTAAATGCGAGTTTCCATACATATTTTATGTTCCAATACAAAGCCAATTTTTTAAAATTTGTTTTCCACCATTTGGTCATGAATAATTGCAATAATCGCTTGCTTCGTTTCTCTTTATTATATGGCATTGTATGAATTGAATTAATAATGCTTAAATGTCAAATGGGGTACCCAGAGATTTGTATATAAAGTCTATTCATTTACAAAGCACACCTTAATAGTAGCAGCCTTTAAATTCGTTTTGCTATTTAATTTTATTTCTATGAACTCAAACTAAAATTTTGAAAATACAAGGATGTTCAAAACGATTATTTTAGTTATTCTCTTTTTCATGCGACTCTCGATATAAATGAAAACAATTTTTTGTTTTCATTGGATTATACTGAATTTTTTAAAACCGAGTTTCCATACATATTTTAAATTCCAATACAAATCCAATTTTTTAAAATTTGTTTTCATGCTTTTGGTCATGATAGTTGCAATAATCGCTTGTTTCATTTCTCTTTATTATATGGCATTTATATCAACTGCATTAAAAATGTTATAAATTTTATTGGGATACCAAGTGATTTGTATATAAAATCGATTATTTTACAAAGCACGCCTAAATAGTAGCAGCCTTTAAATTCGTTTTTCTATTAAATTTAATGTTTATGAACTAAAACTAAAATTTTAAAAATACAAGGATGTTCAAAACGTTAATTTTCGCTATTCTGTTATTCATTCGACTCTCGAAAAAGAGGAAAAAATATATTTGTTTTCATTGGATTATACTGAATTTTTTAAAACCTAGTTTCCATACATATTTTAAGTTCCAATACAAAGCCAATTTTTTAAAATTTGTTTTCCAGCGTTTGGTCATGATAGTTGCAATAATCGCTTGTTTCGTTTCTCTTTATTATATGGCATTGTATGAATTGAATTAATAATGCTTAAATGTCAAATGGGGTACCCAGAGATTTGTATATAAAGTCTATTCATTTACAAAGCACACCTTAATAGTAGCAGCCTTTAAATTCGTTTTGCTATTTAATTTTATTTCTATTAACTCAAACTAAAATTTTGAAAATACAAGGATGTTCAAAACGATTATTTTAGTTATTCTCTTTTTCATGCGACTCTCGAAATAAATAAAAACAATTTTTTGTTTTCATTGGATTATACTGAATTTTTTAAATGCGAGTTTCCATACATATTTTATGTTCCAATACAAAGCCAATTTTTTAAAATTTGTTTTCCACCATTTGGTCATGAATAATTGCAATAATCGCTTGTTTCGTTTCTCTTTATTATATGGCATTGTATGAATTGAATTAATAATGCTTAAATGTCAAATGGGGTACCCAGAGATTTGTATATAAAGTCTATTCATTTACAAAGCACACCTTAATAGTAGCAGCCTTTAAATTCGTTTTGCTATTTAATTTTATTTCTATGAACTCAAACTAAAATTTTGAAAATACAAGGATGTTCAAAACGATTATTTTAGTTATTCTCTTTTTCATGCGACTCTCGAAATAAATGAAAACAATTTTTTGTTTTCATTGGATTATACTGAATTTTTTAAAACCGAGTTTCCATACATATTTTAAATTCCAATACAAATCCAATTTTTTAAAATTTGTTTTCATGCTTTTGGTCATGATAGTTGCAATAATCGCTTGTTTCATTTCTCTTTATTATATGTCATTTATATCAAATGCATTAAAAATGTTATAAATTTTATTGGGATACCAAGTGATTTGGATATAAAATGATTATTTAACAAAGGACGCCTAAATAGTAGCAGCCTTTAAATTCGTTTTGCTATTAAATTTAATGTTTATGAACTAAAACTAAAATTTTAAAAATACAAGGATGTTGAAAACGATTATTTTCGCTATTCTGTTATTCATGCGACTCTCGAAAAAGATGCAAAAAAATTTTTGTTTTCATTGGATTATACTGAATTTTTAAAAACCTAGTGTCCATACATATTTTAAGTTCCAATACAAAGCCAATTTTTTAAAATTTGTTTTCCAGCGTTTGGTCATGATAGTTGCAATAATCGCTTGTTTCGTTTCTCTTTATTATATGGCATTGTATGAATTGAATTAATAATGCTTAAATGTCAAATGGGGTACCCAGAGATTTGTATATAAAGTCTATTCATTTACAAAGCACACCTTAATAGTAGCAGCCTTTAAATTCGTTTTGCTATTTAATTTTATTTCTATGAACTCAAACTAAAATTTTGAAAATACAAGGATGTTCAAAACGATTATTTTAGTTATTCTCTTTTTCATGCGACTCTCGAAATAAATGAAAACAATTTTTTGTTTTCATTGGATTATACTGAATTTTTTAAAACCGAGTTTCCATACATATTTTAAATTCCAATACAAATCCAATTTTTTAAAATTTGTTTTCATGCTTTTGGTCATGATAGTTGCAATAATCGCTTGTTTCATTTCTCTTTATTATATGTCATTTATATCAAATGCATTAAAAATGTTATAAATTTTATTGGGATACCAAGTGATTTGTATATAAAATCGATTATTTTACAAAGCACGCCTAAATAGTAGCAGCGTTTAAATTCGTTTTACTATTAAATTTAATGTTTATGAACTAAAACTAAAATTTTAAAAATACAAGGATGTTCAAAACGATAATTTTCGCTATTCTGTTATTCATGCGACTCTCGAAAAAGAGGCAAAAAAATTTTATGTTTTCATTGGATTATACTGAATTTTTTAAAACCGAGTTTCCATACATATTTTAAATTCCAATATAAATCCAATTTTTTAAAATTTGTTTTCCAGCGTTTGGTCATGATAGTTGCAATAATCGCTTGTTTCATTTCTCTTTATTATGTGGCATTTATATCAAATGCATTAAAAATGTTATAAATTCTATTGGGATACCAAGAGATTTGGATATAAAATCGATTATTTTACAAAGGACGCGTAAATAGTAGCAGCCTTTAAATTCGTTTTGCTTTTAAATTTAATGTTTATGAACTAGAACTAAAATTTTAAAAATACAAGGATGTTGAAAACGATTATTTTCGCTATTCTGTTATTCATGCGACTCTCGAAGAAGACGAAAAAAATTTTTGTTTTCATTGGATTATTCTGAATTTTTTAAAACCGAGTTTCCATACATATTTTAAATTCCAATACAAATCCAATTTTTTAAAATTTGTTTTCCAGCGTTTGGTCATGATAGTTGCAATAATCGCTTGTTTTATTTCTCTTTATTATGTGGCATTTATATCAAATGCATTAAAAATGTTATAAATTCTATTGGGATACCAAGAGATTTGGATATAAAATCGATTATTTAACAAAGGACGCCTAAATAGTAGCAGCCTTTAAATTCGTTTTGCTATTAAATTTAATGTTTATGAACTAAAACTAAAATTTGAAAAATACAAGGATGTTCAAAACGATTATTTTAGTTATTCTCTTTTTCATGCGACTCTCGAAATAAATGAAAAAAATTTTTTGTTTTCATTGGATTATACTGAATTTTTTAAAACCGAGTTTCCATACATATTTTAAGTTCCAATACAAAGCCAATTTTTTAAAATTTGTTTTCCAGCGTTTGGTCATGATAGTTGCAATAATCGCTTGTTTCGTTTCTCTTTATTATATGGCATTGTATGAATTGAATTAATAATGCTTAAATGTCAAATGGGGTACCCAGAGATTTGTATATAAAGTCTATTCATTTACAAAGCACACCTTAATAGTAGCAGCCTTTAAATTCGTTTTGCTATTTAATTTTATTTCTATTAACTCAAACTAAAATTTTGAAAATACAAGGATGTTCAAAACGATTATTTTAGTTATTCTCTTTTTCATGCGACTCTCGAAATAAATAAAAACAATTTTTTGTTTTCATTGGATTATACTGAATTTTTTAAATGCGAGTTTCCATACATATTTTATGTTCCAATACAAAGCCAATTTTTTAAAATTTGTTTTCCAGCGTTTGGTCATGATAGTTGCAATAATCGCTTGTTTCGTTTCTCTTTATTATATGGCATTGTATGAATTGAATTAATAATGCTTAAATGTCAAATGGGGTACCCAGAGATTTGTATATAAAGTCTATTCATTTACAAAGCACACCTTAATAGTAGCAGCCTTTAAATTCGTTTTGCTATTTAATTTTATTTCTATTAACTCAAACTAAAATTTTGAAAATACAAGGATGTTCAAAACGATTATTTTAGTTATTCTCTTTTTCATGCGACTCTCGAAATAAATAAAAACAATTTTTTGTTTTCATTGGATTATACTGAATTTTTTAAAACCGAGTTTCCATACATATTTTAAATTCCAATACAAATCCAATTTTTTAAAATTTGTTTTCATGCTTTTGGTCATGATAGTTGCAATAATCGCTTGTTTCATTTCTCTTTATTATATGGCATTTATATCAACTGCATTAAAAATGTTATAAATTTTATTGGGATACCAAGTGATTTGTATATAAAATCGATTATTTTACAAAGCACGCCTAAATAGTAGCAGCCTTTAAATTCGTTTTTCTATTAAATTTAATGTTTATGAACTAAAACTAAAATTTTAAAAATACAAGGATGTTCAAAACGTTAATTTTCGCTATTCTGTTATTCATTCGACTCTCGAAAAAGAGGAAAAAATATATTTGTTTTCATTGGATTATACTGAATTTTTTAAAACCTAGTGTCAATATATATTTTAAAATCCAATACAAATCCAATTTTTTAAAATTTGATTTCCACCATTTGGTCATGAATAATTGCAATAATCGCTTGTTTCATTTCTCTTTATTATGTGGCATTTATATCAAATGCATTAAAAATGTTATAAATTCTATTGGGATACCAAGAGATTTGGATATAAAATCGATTATTTTACAAAGCACGCCTAAATAGTAGCAGCCTTTAAATTCGTTTTGCTATTAAATTTAATGTTTATGAACTAAAACTAAAATTTGAAAAATACAAGGATGTTCAAAACGATTATTTTAGTTATTCTCTTTTTCATGCGACTCTCGAAATAAATGAAAAAAATTTTTTGTTTTCATTGGATTATACTGAATTTTTTAAAACCTAGTTTCCATACATATTTTAAGTTCCAATACAAAGCCAATTTTTTAAAATTTGTTTTCCAGCGTTTGGTCATGATAGTTGCAATAATCGCTTGTTTCGTTTCTCTTTATTATATGGCATTGTATGAATTGAATTAATAATGCTTAAATGTCAAATGGGGTACCCAGAGATTTGTATATAAAGTCTATTCATTTACAAAGCACACCTTAATAGTAGAAGCCTTTAAATTCGTTTTGCTATTTAATTTTATTTCTATTAACTCAAACTAAAATTTTGAAAATACAAGGATGTTCAAAACGATTATTTTAGTTATTCTCTTTTTCATGCGACTCTCGAAATAAATGAAAACAATTTTTTGTTTTCATTGGACTATACTGAATTTTTTAAAACCGAGTTTCCATACATATTTTAAATTCCAATACAAATCCAATTTTTTAAAATTTGTTTTCATGCTTTTGGTCATGATAGTTGCAATAATCGCTTGTTTTGTTTCTCTTTACTATATGGCATTTATATCAACTGCATTAAAAATGTTATAAATTTTATTGGGATACCAAGTGATTTGTATATAAAATCGATTATTTTACAAAGCACGCCTAAATAGTAGCAGCCTTTAAATTCGTTTTACTATTAAATTTAATGTTTATGAACTAAAACTAAAATTTTAAAAATACAAGGATGTTCAAAACGATAATTTTCGCTATTCTGTTATTCATGCGACTCTCGAAAAAGATGCAAAAAAATTTTTGTTTTCATTGGATTATACTGAATTTTTAAAAACCTAGTGTCCATATATATTTTAAATTCCAATACAAATCCAATTTTTTAAAATTTGATTTCCACCATTTGGTCATGAATAATTGCAATAATCGCTTGTTTCATTTCTCTTTATTATGTGGCATTTATATCAACTGCATTAAAAATGTTATAAATTCTATTGGGATACCAAGTGATTTGGATATAAAATGATTATTTAACAAAGGACGCCTAAATAGTAGCAGCCTTTAAATTCGTTTTGCTATTAAATTTAATGTTTATGAACTAAAACTAAAATTTTAAAAATACAAGGATGTTGAAAACGATTATTTTCGCTATTCTGTTATTCATGCGACTCTCGAAAAAGATGCAAAAAAATTTTTGTTTTCATTGGATTATACTGAATTTTTAAAAACCTAGTGTCCATATATATTTTAAATTCCAATACAAATCCAATTTTTTAAAATTTGATTTCCACCATTTGGTCATGAATAATTGCAATAATCGCTTGTTTCATTTCTCTTTATTATGTGGCATTTATATCAACTGCATTAAAAATGTTATAAATTCTATTGGGATACCAAGTGATTTGGATATAAAATGATTATTTAACAAAGGACGCCTAAATAGTAGCAGCCTTTAAATTCGTTTTGCTATTAAATTTAATGTTTATGAACTAAAACTAAAATTTTAAAAATACAAGGATGTTGAAAACGATTATTTTCGCTATTCTGTTATTCATGCGACTCTCGAAAAAGATGCAAAAAAATTTTTGTTTTCATTGGATTATACTGAATTTTTAAAAACCTAGTGTCCATATATATTTTAAATTCCAATACAAATCCAATTTTTTAAAATTTGATTTCCACCATTTGGTCATGAATAATTGCAATAATCGCTTGTTTCATTTCTCTTTATTATGTGGCATTTATATCAAATGCATTAAAAATGTTATAAATTCTATTGGGATACCAAGAGATTTGGATATAAAATCGATTATTTTACAAAGCACGCCTAAATAGTAGCAGCCTTTAAATTCGTTTTGCTATTAAATTTAATGTTTATGAACTAAAACTAAAATTTGAAAAATACAAGGATGTTCAAAACGATTATTTTAGTTATTCTCTTTTTCATGCGACTCTCGAAAAAGATGCAAAAAAATTTTTGTTTTCATTGGATTATACTGAATTTTTAAAAACCTAGTGTCCATATATATTTTAAATTCCAATACAAATCCAATTTTTTAAAATTTGATTTCCACCATTTGGTCATGAATAATTGCAATAATCGCTTGTTTCATTTCTCTTTATTATGTGGCATTTATATCAACTGCATTAAAAATGTTATAAATTCTATTGGGATACCAAGTGATTTGGATATAAAATGATTATTTAACAAAGGACGCCTAAATAGTAGCAGCCTTTAAATTCGTTTTGCTATTAAATTTAATGTTTATGAACTAAAACTAAAATTTTAAAAATACAAGGATGTTGAAAACGATTATTTTCGCTATTCTGTTATTCATGCGACTCTCGAAAAAGATGCAAAAAAATTTTTGTTTTCATTGGATTATACTGAATTTTTAAAAACCTAGTGTCCATATATATTTTAAATTCCAATACAAATCCAATTTTTTAAAATTTGATTTCCACCATTTGGTCATGAATAATTGCAATAATCGCTTGTTTCATTTCTCTTTATTATGTGGCATTTATATCAAATGCATTAAAAATGTTATAAATTCTATTGGGATACCAAGAGATTTGGATATAAAATCGATTATTTTACAAAGCACGCCTAAATAGTAGCAGCCTTTAAATTCGTTTTGCTATTAAATTTAATGTTTATGAACTAAAACTAAAATTTGAAAAATACAAGGATGTTCAAAACGATTATTTTAGTTATTCTCTTTTTCATGCGACTCTCGAAATAAATGAAAAAAATTTTTTGTTTTCATTGGATTATACTGAATTTTTTAAAACCTAGTTTCCATACATATTTTAAGTTCCAATACAAAGCCAATTTTTTAAAATTTGTTTTCCAGCGTTTGGTCATGATAGTTGCAATAATCGCTTGTTTCGTTTCTCTTTATTATATGGCATTGTATGAATTGAATTAATAATGCTTAAATGTCAAATGGGGTACCCAGAGATTTGTATATAAAGTCTATTCATTTACAAAGCACACCTTAATAGTAGAAGCCTTTAAATTCGTTTTGCTATTTAATTTTATTTCTATTAACTCAAACTAAAATTTTGAAAATACAAGGATGTTCAAAACGATTATTTTAGTTATTCTCTTTTTCATGCGACTCTCGAAATAAATGAAAACAATTTTTTGTTTTCATTGGACTATACTGAATTTTTTAAAACCGAGTTTCCATACATATTTTAAATTCCAATACAAATCCAATTTTTTAAAATTTGTTTTCATGCTTTTGGTCATGATAGTTGCAATAATCGCTTGTTTTGTTTCTCTTTACTATATGGCATTTATATCAACTGCATTAAAAATGTTATAAATTTTATTGGGATACCAAGTGATTTGTATATAAAATCGATTATTTTACAAAGCACGCCTAAAGAGAAGCAGCCTTTAAATTCGTTTTACTATTAAATTTAATGTTTATGAACTAAAACTAAAATTTTAAAAATACAAGGATGTTCAAAACGATAATTTTCGCTATTCTGTTATTCATGCGACTCTCGAAAAAGATGCAAAAAAATTTTTGTTTTCATTGGATTATACTGAATTTTTTAAAACCTAGTTTCCATACATATTTTAAATTCCAATACAAATCCAATTTTTTAAAATTTGATTTCCACCATTTGGTCATGAATAATTGCAATAATCGCTTGTTTCATTTCTCTTTATTATGTGGCATTTATATCAACTGCATTAAAAATGTTATAAATTCTATTGGGATACCAAGTGATTTGGATATAAAATGATTATTTAACAAAGGACGCCTAAATAGTAGCAGCCTTTAAATTCGTTTTGCTATTAAATTTAATGTTTATGAACTAAAACTAAAATTTTAAAAATACAAGGATGTTGAAAACGATTATTTTCGCTATTCTGTTATTCATGCGACTCTCGAAAAAGATGCAAAAAAATTTTTGTTTTCATTGGATTATACTGAATTTTTAAAAACCTAGTGTCCATATATATTGTAAATTCCAATACAAATCCAATTTTTTAAAATTTGATTTCCACCATTTGGTCATGAATAATTGCAATAATCGCTTGTTTCATTTCTCTTTATTATATGGCATTTATATCAACTGCATTAAAAATGTTATAAATTTTATTGCGATACCAAGTGATTTGTATATAAAATCGATTATTTTACAAAGCACGCCTAAATAGTAGCAGCCTTTAAATTCGTTTTACTATTAAATTTAATGTTTATGAACTAAAACTAAAATTTTAAAAATACAAGGATGTTGAAAACGATTATTTTCGCTATTCTGTTATTCATGCGACTCTCGAAGAAGATGAAAAAAATTTTTTGTTTTCATTGGATTATACTGAATTTTTTAAAACCGAGTTTCCATACATACTTTAAGTTCCAATACAAAGCCAATTTTTTAAAATTTGTTTTCCAGCGTTTGGTCATGATAGTTGCAATAATCGCTTGTTTCGTTTCTCTTTATTATATGGCATTGTATGAATTGAATTAATAATGCTTAAATGTCAAATGGGGTACCCAGAGATTTGTATATAAAGTCTATTCATTTACAAAGCACACCTTAATAGTAGCAGCCTTTAAATTTGTTTTGCTATTTAATTTTATTTCTATTAACTCAAACTAAAATTTTGAAAATACAAGGATGTTCAAAACGATTATTTTAGTTATTCTCTTTTTCATGCGACTCTCGAAATAAATGAAAACAATTTTTTGTTTTCATTGGATTATACTGAATTTTTTAAAACCGAGTTTCCATACATATTTTAAATTCCAATACAAATCCAATTTTTTAAAATTTGTTTTCATGCTTTTGGTCATGATAGTTGCAATAATCGCTTGTTTTGTTTCTCTTTATTATATGGCATTTATATCAACTGCATTAAAAATGTTATAAATTTTATTGGGATACCAAGTGATTTGTATATAAAATCGATTATTTTACAAAGCACGCCTAAATAGAAGCAGCCTTTAAATTCGTTTTACTATTAAATTTAATGTTTATGAACTAAAACTAAAATTTTAAAAATACACGGATGTTCAAAACGATAATTTTCGCTATTCTGTTATTCATGCGACTCTCGAAAAAGATGCAAAAAAATTTTATGTTTTCATTGGATTATACTGAATTTTTTAAAACCGAGTTTCCATATATATTTTAAATTCCAATATAAATCCAATTTTTTAAAATTTGTTTTCCAGCGTTTGGTCATGAATAATTGCAATAATCGCTTGTTTCATTTCTCTTTATTATGTGGCATTTATATCAAATGCATTAAAAATGTTATAAATTCTATTGGGATACCAAGAGATTTGGATATAAAATCGATTATTTAACAAAGGACGCCTAAATAGTAGCAGCCTTTAAATTCGTTTTGCTATTAAATTTAATGTTTATGAACTAAAACTAAAATTTGAAAAATACAAGGATGTTCAAAACGATTATTTTAGTTATTCTCTTTTTCATGCGACTCTCGAAATAAATGAAAAAAATTTTTTGTTTTCATTGGATTATACTGAATTTTTTAAAACCGAGTTTCCATACATATTTTAAGTTCATATACAAAGCCAATTTTTTAAAATTTGTTTTCCAGCGTTTGGTCATGATAGTTGCAATAATCGCTTGTTTCGTTTCTCTTTATTATATGGCATTGTATGAATTGAATTAATAATGCTTAAATGTCAAATGGGGTACCCAGAGATTTGTATATAAAGTCTATTCATTTACAAAGCACACCTTAATAGTAGCAGCCTTTAAATTCGTTTTGCTATTTAATTTTATTTCTATGAACTCAAACTAAAATTTTGAAAATACAAGGATGTTCAAAACGATTATTTTAGTTATTCTCTTTTTCATGCGACTCTCGATATAAATGAAAACAATTTTTTGTTTTCATTGGATTATACTGAATTTTTTAAAACCGAGTTTCCATACATATTTTAAATTCCAATACAAATCCAATTTTTTAAAATTTGTTTTCATGCTTTTGGTCATGATAGTTGCAATAATCGCTTGTTTCATTTCTCTTTATTATATGGCATTTATATCAACTGCATTAAAAATGTTATAAATTTTATTGGGATACCAAGTGATTTGTATATAAAATCGATTATTTTACAAAGCACGCCTAAATAGTAACAGCCTTTAAATTCGTTTTTCTATTAAATTTAATGTTTATGAACTAAAACTAAAATTTTAAAAATACAAGGATGTTCAAAACGATAATTTTCGCTATTCTGTTATTCATTCGACTCTCGAAAAAGAGGAAAAAATATATTTGTTTTCATTGGATTATACTGAATTTTTTAAAACCTAGTGTCAATATATATTTTAAAATCCAATACAAATCCAATTTTTTAAAATTTGATTTCCACCATTTGGTCATGAATAATTGCAATAATCGCTTGTTTCATTTCTCTTTATTATGTGGCATTTATATCAAATGCATTAAAAATGTTATAAATTCTATTGGGATACCAAGAGATTTGGATATAAAATCGATTATTTTACAAAGCACGCCTAAATAGTAGCAGCCTTTAAATTCGTTTTGCTATTAAATTTAATGTTTATGAACTTAAACTAAAATTTTAAAAATACAAGGATGTTCAAAACGATTATTTTAGTTATTCTCTTTTTCATGCGACTCTCGAAATAAATGAAAAAAATTTTTTGTTTTCATTGGATTATACTGAATTTTTTAAAACCTAGTTTCCATACATATTTTAAGTTCCAATACAAAGCCAATTTTTTAAAATTTGTTTTCCAGCGTTTGGTCATGATAGTTGCAATAATCGCTTGTTTCGTTTCTCTTTATTATATGGCATTGTATGAATTGAATTAATAATGCTTAAATGTCAAATGGGGTACCCAGAGATTTGTATATAAAGTCAATTCATTTACAAAGCACACCATAATAGTAGAAGCCTTTAAATTCGTTTTGCTATTTAATTTTATTTCTATTAACTCAAACTTAAATTTTGAAAATACAAGGATGTTCAAAACGATTATTTTAGTTATTCTCTTTTTCATGCGACTCTCGAAATAAATGAAAACAATTTTTTGTTTTCATTGGACTATACTGAATTTTTTAAAACCGAGTTTCCATACATATTTTAAATTCCAATACAAATCCAATTTTTTAAAATTTGTTTTCATGCTTTTGGTCATGATAGTTGCAATAATCGCTTGTTTTGTTTCTCTTAACTATATGGCATTGATATAAATGCATTAAAAATGTTATAAATTCTATTGGGATACCAAGAGATTTGGATATAAAATCGATTATTTTACAAAGCACGCCTAAATAGTAGCAGCCTTTAAATTCGTTTTGCTATTAAATTTAATGTTTATGAACTAAAACTAAAATTTTAAAAATACAAGGATGTTCAAAACGATAATTTTCGCTATTCTGTTATTCATGCGACTCTCGAAAAAGATGCAAAAAAATTTTTGTTTTCATTGGATTATACTGAATTTTTAAAAACCTAGTGTCCATATATATTTTAAATTCCAATACAAATCCAATTTTTTAAAATTTGATTTCCACCATTTGGTCATGAATAATTGCAATAATCGCTTGTTTCATTTCTCTTTATTATGTGGCATTTATATCAACTGCATTAAAAATGTTATAAATTCTATTGGGATACCAAGTGATTTGGATATAAAATGATTATTTAACAAAGGACGCCTAAATAGTAGCAGCCTTTAAATTCGTTTTGCTATTAAATTTAATGTTTATGAACTAAAACTAAAATTTTAAAAATACAAGGATGTTGAAAACGATTATTTTCGCTATTCTGTTATTCATGCGACTCTCGAAGAAGATGAAAAAAAATTTTTTGTTTTCATTGGATTATACTGAATTTTTAAAAACCTAGTGTCCATATATATTGTAAATTCCAATACAAATCCAATTTTTTAAAATTTGATTTCCACCATTTGGTCATGAATAATTGCAATAATCGCTTGTTTCATTTCTCTTTATTATATGGCATTTATATCAACTGCATTAAAAATGTTATAAATTTTATTGCGATACCAAGTGATTTGTATATAAAATCGTTTTTTTTACAAAGCACGCCTAAATAGTAGCAGCCTTTAAATTCGTTTTACTATTAAATTTAATGTTTATGAACTAAAACTAAAATTTTAAAAATACAAGGATGTTGAAAACGATTATTTTCGCTATTCTGTTATTCATGCGACTCTCGAAGAAGATGAAAAAAATTTTTGTTTTCATTGGATTATACTGAATTTTTAAAAACCTAGTGTCCATATATATTTTAAATTCCAATACAAATCCAATTTTTTAAAATTTGTTTTCATGCTTTTGGTCATGATAGTTGCAATAATCGCTTGTTTTGTTTCTCTTAACTATATGGCATTGATATAAATGCATTAAAAATGTTATAAATTCTATTGGGATACCAAGAGATTTGGATATAAAATCGATTATTTTACAAAGCACGCCTAAATAGTAGCAGCCTTTAAATTCGTTTTGCTATTAAATTTAATGTTTATGAACTAAAACTAAAATTTTAAAAATACAAGGATGTTCAAAACGATAATTTTCGCTATTCTGTTATTCATGCGACTCTCGAAAAAGATGCAAAAAAATTTTTGTTTTCATTGGATTATACTGAATTTTTAAAAACCTAGTGTCCATATATATTTTAAATTCCAATACAAATCCAATTTTTTAAAATTTGATTTCCACCATTTGGTCATGAATAATTGCAATAATCGCTTGTTTCATTTCTCTTTATTATGTGGCATTTATATCAACTGCATTAAAAATGTTATAAATTTTATTGCGATACTAAGTGATTTGTATATAAAATGATTATTTAACAAAGGACGCCTAAATAGTAGCAGCCTTTAAATTCGTTTTGCTATTAAATTTAATGTTTATGAACTAAAACTAAAATTTTAAAAATACAAGGATGTTGAAAACGATTATTTTCGCTATTCTGTTATTCATGCGACTCTCGAAGAAGATGAAAAAAAATTTTTTGTTTTCATTGGATTATACTGAATTTTTAAAAACCTAGTGTCCATATATATTGTAAATTCCAATACAAATCCAATTTTTTAAAATTTGATTTCCACCATTTGGTCATGAATAATTGCAATAATCGCTTGTTTCATTTCTCTTCATTATGTGGCATTTATATCAAATGCATTAAAAATGTTATAAATTCTATTGGGATACCAAGAGATTTGGATATAAAATCGATTATTTTACAAAGCACGCCTAAATAGTAGCAGCCTTTAAATTCGTTTTGCTATTAAATTTAATGTTTATGAACTAAAACTAAAATTTGAAAAATACAAGTATGTTCAAAACGATTATTTTAGTTATTCTCTTTTTCATGCGACTCTCGAAATAAATGAAAAAAATTTTTTGTTTTCATTGAATTATACTGAATTTTTTAAAACCGAGTTTCCATACATACTTTAAGTTCCAATACAAAGCCAATTTTTTAAAATTTGTTTTCCAGCGTTTGGTCATGATAGTTGCAATAATCGCTTGTTTCGTTTCTCTTTATTATATGGCATTGTATGAATTGAATTAATAATGCTTAAATGTCAAATGGGGTACCCAGAGATTTGTATATAAAGTCTATTCATTTACAAAGCACACCTTAATAGTAGCAGCCTTTAAATTCGTTTTGCTATTTAATTTTATTTCTATTAACTCAAACTAAAATTTTGAAAATACAAGGATGTTCAAAACGATTATTTTAGTTATTTTCTTTTTCATGCGACTCTCGAAATAAATGAAAACAATTTTTTGTTTTCATTGGATTATACTGAATTTTTTAAAACCGAGTTTCCATACATATTTTAAATTCCAATACAAATCCAATTTTTTAAAATTTGTTTTCATGCTTTTGGTCATGATAGTTGCAATAATCGCTTGTTTTGTTTCTCTTTATTATATGGCATTTATATCAACTGCATTAAAAATGTTATAAATTTTATTGGGATACCAAGTGATTTGTATATAAAATCGATTATTTTACAAAGCACGCCTAAATAGAAGCAGCCTTTAAATTCGTTTTACTATTAAATTTAATGTTTATGAACTAAAACTAAAATTTTAAAAATACACGGATGTTCAAAACGATAATTTTCGCTATTCTGTTATTCATGCGACTCTCGAAAAAGATGCAAAAAAATTTTATGTTTTCATTGGATTATACTGAATTTTTTAAAACCGAGTTTCCATACATATTTTAAATTCCAATATAAATCCAATTTTTTAAAATTTGTTTTCCAGCGTTTGGTCATGAATAATTGCAATAATCGCTTGTTTCATTTCTCTTTATTATGTGGCATTTATATCAAATGCATTAAAAATGTTATAAATTCTATTGGGATACCAAGAGATTTGGATATAAAATCGATTATTTAACAAAGGACGCCTAAATAGTAGCAGCCTTTAAATTCGTTTTGCTATTAAATTTAATGTTTATGAACTAAAAATAAAATTTGAAAAATACAAGGATGTTCAAAACGATTATTTTAGTTATTCTCTTTTTCATGCGACTCTCGAAATAAATGAAAAAAATTTTTTGTTTTCATTGGATTATACTGAATTTTTTAAAACCGAGTTTCCATACATATTTTATGTTCCAATACAAAGCCAATTTTTTAAAATTTGTTTTCCACCATTTGGTCATGAATAATTGCAATAATCGCTTGTTTCGTTTCTCTTTATTATATGGCATTGTAGAATTGAATTAATAATGCTTAAATGTCAAATGGGGTACCCAGAGATTTGTATATAAAGTCTATTCATTTACAAAGCACACCTTAATAGTAGCAGCCTTTAAATTCGTTTTGCTATTTAATTTTATTTCTATGAACTCAAACTAAAATTTTGAAAATACAAGGATGTTCAAAACGATTATTTTAGTTATTCTCTTTTTCATGCGACTCTCGAAATAAATGAAAAAAATTTTTTGTTTTCATTGGATTATACCTAATTTTTTAAAACAGAGTTTCCATACATATTTTAAATTCCAATACAAATCCAATTTTTTAAAATTTGTTTTCCAGCGTTTGGTCATGATAGTTGCAATAATCGCTTGTTTCATTTCTCTTTATTATATGGCATTTATATCAACTGCATTAAAAATGTTATAAATTTTATTGGGATACCAAGTGATTTGTATATAAAATCGATTATTTTACAAAGCACGCCTAAATAGTAGCAGCGTTTAAATTTGTTTTACTATTAAATTTAATGTTTATGAACTAAAACTAAAATTTCAAAAATACAAGGATGTTCAAAACGATTATTTTCACTATTCTGTTATTCATGCGACTCTCGAAAAAGAGGCAAAAAATTTAATGTTTTCATTGGATTATACTGAATTTTTTAAAACCGAGTTTCCATACATATTTTAAATTCCAATATAAATCCAATTTTTTAAAATTTGTTTTCATGCTTTTGATCATGATAGTTGCAAT
This sequence comes from Anthrax anthrax, assembly GCA_963971155.1. NCBI lineage: Eukaryota > Metazoa > Arthropoda > Insecta > Diptera > Bombyliidae > Anthrax > Anthrax anthrax. Next base: position 15,899,596 of record OZ020120.1, read on the forward strand.
AATCGCTTGTTTCATTTCTCTTTATTATATGGCATTTATATCAACTGCATTAAAAATGTTATAAATTTTATTGGGATACCAAGTGATTTGTATATAAAATCGATTATTTTACAAAGCACGCCTAAATAGTAGCAGCCTTTAAATTCGTTTTACTATTAAATTTAATGTTTATGAACTAAAACTAAAATTTGAAAAATACAAGGATGTTCAAAACGATAATTTTCGCTATTCTGTTATTCATGCGACTCTCGAAAAAGAGGCAAAAATATATTTGTTTTCATTGGATTATACTGAATTTTTTAAAACCTAGTGTCCATACATATTTTAAATTCCAATACAAATCCAATTATTTAAAATTTGATTTCCACCATTTGGTCATGAATAATTGCAATAATCGCTTGTTTCATTTCTCTTTATTATGTGGCATTTATATCAAATGCATTAAAAATATTATAAATTCTATTGGGATACCAAGTGATTTGTATATAAAATCGATTATTTTACAAAGGACGCCTAAATAGTAGCAGCCTTTAAATTCGTTTTGCTATTAAATTTAATGTTTATGAACTAAAACTAAAATTTTAAAAATACAAGGATGTTGAAAACGATTATTTTAGTTATTCTCTTTTTCATGCGACTCTCGAAATAAATGAAGAAAATTTTTTGTTTTCATTGGATTATACTGAATTTTTTAAAACCGAGTTTCCATACATATTTTAAGTTCCAATACAAATCCAATTTTTTAAAATTTGTTTTCCAGCGTTTGGTCATGATAGTTGCAATAATCGCTTGTTTCGTTTCTCTTTATTATATGGCATTGTATGAATTGAATTAATAATGCTTAAATGTCAAATGGGGTACTCAGAGATTTGTATATAAAGTCTATTCATTTACAAAGCACACCTTAATAGTAGCAGCCTTTAAATTCGTTTTGCTATTTAATTTTATTTCTATTAACTCAAACTAAAATTTTGAAAATACAAGGATGTTCAAAACGATTATTTTAGTTAATCTCTTTTTCATTCGATTCTCGAAATAAATGAAAACAATTTTTTGTTTTCATTGGATTATACTGAATTTTTTAAAACCGAGTTTCCATACATATTTTAAATTCCAATACAAAGCCAATTTTTTAAAATTTGTTTTCATTCTTTTGGTCATGATAGTTGCAATAATCGCTTGTTTTGTTTCTCTTTATTATATGGCGTTTATATCAACTGCATTAAAAATGTTATAAATTTTATTGGGATACCAAGTGATTTGTATATAAAATCGATTATTTTACACAGCACGCCTAAATAGAAGCAGCCTTTAAATTCGTTTTACTATTAAATTTAATGTTTATGAACTAAAACTAAAATTTCAAAAATACAAGGATGTTCAAAACGATAATTTTCGCTATTCTGTTATTCATGCGACTCTCGAAAAAGATGCAAAAAAATTTTTGTTTTCATTGGATTATACTGAATTTTTAAAAACCTAGTGTCCATATATATTTTAAATTCCAATACAAATCCAATTTTTTAAAATTTGATTTCCACCATTTGGTCATGAATAATTGCAATAATCGGTTGTTTCATTTCTCTTTATTATGTGGCATTTATATCAAATGCATTAAAAATGTTATAAATTCTATTGGGATACCAAGTGATTTGGATATAAAATGATTATTTTACAAAGGACGCCTAAATAGTAGCAGCGTTTAAATTCGTTTTGCTATTAAATTTTATGTTTATGAACTAAAACTGAAATTTTAAAAATACAAGGATGTTGAAAACGATTATTTTCGTTATTCTGTTATTCATGCGACTCTCGAAGAAGATGAAAAAAAATTTTTGTTTTCATTGGATTATACTGAATTTTTAAAAACCTAGTGTCCATATATATTTTAAATTCCAATACAAATCCAATTTTTTAAAATTTGATTTCCACCATTTGGTCATGAATAATTGCAATAATCGCTTGTTTCATTTCTCTTTATTATATGGCATTTATATCAACTGCATTAAAAATGTTATAAATTTTATTGCGATACTAAGTGATTTGTATATAAAATCGATTATTTTACAAAGCACGCCTAAATAGTAGCAGCCTTTAAATTCGTTTTACTATTAAATTTAATGTTTATGAACTAGAACTAAAATTTTAAAAATACAAGGATGTTGAAAACGATTATTTTCGCTATTCTGTTATTCATGCGACTCTCGAAGAAGATGAAAAAAATTTTTGTTTTCATTGGATTATACTGAATTTTTAAAAACCTAGTGTCCATATATATTTTAAATTCCAATACAAATCCAATTTTTTGAAATTTGATTTCCACCATTTGGTCATGAATAATTGCAATAATCGCTTGTTTCATTTCTCTTTATTATGTGGCATTTATATCAAATGCATTAAAAATGTTATAAATTCTATTGGGATACCAAGTGATTTGGATATAAAATCGATTATTTTACAAAGGACGCCTAAATAGTAGCAGCCTTTAAATTCGTTTTGCTATTAAATTTAATGTTTATGAATTAAAACTAAAATTTTAAAAATACAAGGATGTTCAAAACGATTATTTTAGTTATTTTCTTTTTCATGCGACTCTCGAAATAAATGAAAAAATTATCTTGATTCATTCGATTTTAATCAATTTTTTAAAACCTAGTGTCCATACATATTTTAAATTCGAATTCAAAGCCAATTGTTTAATATTTGATTTCCACCGTTTGGTCATGAAAGTTGCAAAAATCGCTTGTTTCGTTTCTCTTTATTATATGGCATTGTATGAATTGAATTAATAATGCTTAAATGTCAAATGGGGTACCCAGAGATTTGTATATAAAGTCTATTCATTTACAAAGCACACCTTAATAGTAGCAGCCTTTAAATTCGTTTTGCTATTTAATTTTATTTCTATTAACTCAAACTAAAATTTTGAAAATACAAGGATGTTCAAAACGATTATTTTAGTTATTCTCTTTTTCATGCGACTCTCGAAAAAGATGCAAAAAATTTTTTGTTTTCATTGGATTATACTGAATTTTTTAAAACCGAGTTTCCATACATATTTTAAATTCCAATACAAATCCAATTTTTTAAAATTTGTTTTCATGCTTTTGGTCATGATAGTTGCAATAATCGCTTGTTTTGTTTCTCTTTATTATATGGCATTTATATCAACTGCATTAAAAATGTTATAAATTTTATTGGGATACCAAGTGATTTGTATATAAAATCGATTATTTTACAAAGCACGCCTAAATAGTAGCAGCCTTTAAATTAGTTTTACTAATAAATTTAATGTTTATGAACTAAAACTAAAATTTTAAAAATACAAGGTTGTTCAAAACGATTATTTTAGTTATTCTCTTTTTCATGCGACTCTCGAAAAAGATGCAAAAAAATTTTTGTTTTCATTGGATTATACTGAATTTTTAAAAACCTAGTGTCCATATATATTTTAAATTCCAATACAAATCCAATTTTTTAAAATTTGATATCCACCATTTGGTCATGAATAATTGCAATAATCGCTTGTTTCATTTCTCTTTATTATGTGGCATTTATATCAAATGCATTAAAAATGTTATAAATTCTATTGGGATACCAAGTGATTTGGATATAAAATCGATTATTTTACAAAGGACGCCTAAATAGTAGCAGCCTTTAAATTCGTTTTGCTATTAAATTTATTGTTTATGAACTAAAACTAAAATTTTAAAAATACAAGGATGTTCAAAACGATTATTTTAGTTATTCTCTTTTTCATGCGACTCTCGAAATAAATGAAAAAAATTTTTTGTTTTCATTGGATTATTCTGAATTTTTTAAAACCGAGTTTCCATACATATTTTAAATTCCAATACAAATCCAATTTTTTAAAATTTGTTTTCATGCTTTTGGTCATGATAGTTGCAATAATCGCTTGTTTCATTTCTCTTTATTATATGGCATTTATATCAACTGCATTAAAAATGTTATAAATTTTATTGGGATACCAAGTGATTTGTATATAAAATCGATTATTTTACAAAGCACGCCTAAATAGTAGCAGCCTTTAAATTCGTTTTACTATTAAATTTAATGTTTATGAACTAGAACTAAAATTTTAAAAATACAAGGATGTTGAAAACGATTATTTTCGCTATTCTGTTATTCATGCGACTCTCGAAGAAGATGAAAAAAATTTTTGTTTTCATTGGATTATACTGAATTTTTAAAAACCTAGTGACCATATATATTTTAAATTCCAATACAAATCCAATTTTTTAAAATTTGATTTCCACCATTTGGTCATGAATAATTGCAATAATCGCTTGTTTCATTTCTCTTTATTATGTGGCATTTATATCAATTGCATTAAAAATGTTATAAATTCTATTGGGATACCAAGTGATTTGGATATAAAATCGATTATTTTACAAAGGACGCCTAAATAGTAGCAGCCTTTAAATTCGTTTTGCTATTAAATTTAATGTTTATGAACTAAAAATAAAATTTTAAAAATACAAGGATGTTCAAAACGATTATTTTAGTTATTCTCTTTTTCATGCGACTCTCGATATAAATGAAAAAAATTTTTTGTTTTCATTGGATTATACTGAATTTTTTAAAACCGAGTTTCCATACATATTTTAAATTCCAATACAAATCCAATTTTTTAAAATTTGTTTTCATGCTTTTGGTCATGATAGTTGCAATAATCGCTTGTTTCATTTCTCTTTATTATATGGCATTTATATCAACTGCATTAAAAATGTTATAAATTTTATTGGGATACCAAGTGATTTGTATATAAAATCGATTATTTTACAAAGCACGCCTAAATAGTAGCAGCCTTTAAATTCGTTTTACTATTAAATTTAATGTTTATGAACTAAAACTAAAATTTCAAAAATACAAGGATGTTCAAAACGATAATTTTCGCTATTCTGTTATTCATGCGACTCTCGAAAAAGAGGCAAAAATATATTTGTTTTCATTGGATTATACTGAATTTTTAAAAACCTAGTGTCCATATACATTTTAAAATCCAATACAAATCCAATTTTTTAAAATTTGATTTCCACCATTTGGTCATGAATAATTGCAATAATCGCTTGTTTCATTTCTCTTTATTATGTGGCATTTATATCAAATGCATTAAAAATGTTATAAATTCTATTGGGATACCAAGAGATTTGGATATAAAATCGATTATTTTACAAAGGACGCCTAAATAGTAGCAGCCTTTAAATTCGTTTTGCTATTTAATTTTATTTCTATGAACTCAAACTAAAATTTTGAAAATACAAGGATGTTCAAAACGATTATTTTAGTTATTCTCTTTTTCATGCGACTCTCGAAATAAATGAAAAAAATTTTTTGTTTTCATTGGATTATACTGAATTTTTTAAAACCGAGTTTCCATACATATTTTAAGTTCCAATACAAAGCCAATTTTTTAAAATTTGTTTTCCAGCGTTTGGTCATGATAGTTGCAATAATCGCTTGTTTCGTTTCTCTTTATTATATGGCATTGTATGAATTGAATTAATAATGCTTAAATGTCAAATGGGGTACCCAGAGATTTGTATATAAAGTCTATTCATTTACAAAGCACACCTTAATAGTAGCAGCCTTTAAATTCGTTTTGCTATTTAATTTTATTTCTATTAACTCAAACTAAAATTTTGAAAATACAATGATGTTCAAAACGATTATTTTAGTTATTCTCTTTTTCATGCGACTCTCAAAATAAATGAAAACAATTTTTTGTTTTCATTGGATTATACTGAATTTTTTAAAACCGAGTTTCCATACATATTTTAAATTCCAATACAAATCCAATTTTTTAAAATTTGTTTTCATGCTTTTGGTCATGATAGTTGCAATAATCGCTTGTTTTGTTTCTCTTTATTATATGGCATTTATATCAACTGCATTAAAAATGTTATAAATTTTATTGGGATACCAAGTGATTTGTATATAAAATCGATTATTTTACAAAGCACGCCTAAATAGTAGCAGCGTTTAAATTCGTTTTACTATTAAATTTAATGTTTATGAACTAGAACTTAAATTTTAAAAATACAAGGATGTTGAAAACGATTATTTTCGCTATTCTGTTATTCATGCGACTCTCGAAGAAGATGAAAAAAATTTTTGTTTTCATTGGATTATACTGAATTTTTAAAAACCTAGTGTCCATTGTATATTTTAAATTCCAATACAAATCCAATTTTTTAAAATTTGATTTCCACCATTTAGTCATGAATAATTGCAATAATCGCTTGTTTCATTTCTCTTTATTATGTGGCATTTATATCAAATGCATTAAAAATGTTATAAATTCTATTGGGATACCAAGTGATTTGGATATAAAATCGATTATTTTACAAAGGACGCCTAAATAATAGCAGCCTTTAAATTCGTTTTGCTATTAAATTTTATTTCTATTAACTCAAAATAAAATTTTAAAAATACAAGGATGTTCAAAACGATTATTTTAGTTATTTTCTTTTTCATGCGACTCTCGAAATAAATGAAAAAATTTTCTTGATTCATTCGATTTTAATCAATTTTTTAAAACCTAGTGTCCATACATATTTTAAATTCGAATTCAAAGCCAATTGTTTAATATTTGATTTCCACCGTTTGGTCATGAAAGTTGCAATAATCGCTTGTTTCGTTTCTCTTTATTATATGGCATTGTATGAATTGAATTAATAATGCTTAAATGTCAAATGGGGTACCCAGAGATTTGTATATAAAATCGATTATTTTACAAAGCACGCCTAAATAGTAGCAGCGTTTAAATTCGTTTTACTATTAAATTTAATGTTTATGAACTAGAACTTAAATTTTAAAAATACAAGGATGTTGAAAACGATTAATTTAGCTATTCTCTTTTTCATGCGACTCTCGAAATAAATGAAAACAATTTTTTGTTTTCATTGGATTATACTGAATTTTTTAAAAGCGAGTTTCCATACATATTTTATGTTCCAATACAAAGCCAATTTTTTAAAATTTGTTTTCCAGCGTTTGGTCATGATAGTTGCAAAAATCGCTTGTTTCGTTTCTCTTTATTATATGGCATTGTATGAATTGAATTAATAATGCTTAAATTTCAAATGGGGTACCCAGAGATTTGTATATAAAGTGTATTCATTTACAAAGCACACCTTAATAGTAGCAGCCTTTAAATTCGTTTTGCTATTTAATTTTATTTCTATGAACTCATACTAAAATTTTGAAAATACAAGGATGTTCAAAACGATTATTTTAGCTATTCTCTTTTTCATGCGACTCTCGAAATAAATGAAAAAAATTTTTTGTTTTCATTGGATTATACTGAATTTTTTAAAAGCGAGTTTCCATACATATTTTATGTTCCAATACAAAGCCAATTTTTTAAAATTTGTTTTCCAGCGTTTGGTCATGATAGTTGCAAAAATCGCTTGTTTCGTTTCTCTTTATTATATGGCATTGTATGAATTGAATTAATAATGCTTAAATTTCAAATGGGGTACCCAGAGATTTGTATATAAAGTCTATTCATTTACAAAGCACACCTTAATAGTAGCAGCCTTTAAATTCGTTTTGCTATTTAATTTTATTTCTATTAACTCAAACTAAAATTTTGAAAATACAAGGATGTTCAAAACGATTATTTTAGTTATTCTCTTTTTCATGCGACTCTCGAAATAAATGAAAACAATTTTTTGTTTTCATTGGATTATACTGAATTTTTTAAAACCGAGTTTCCATACATATTTTAAATTCGAATACAAATCCAATTTTTTAAAATTTGTTTTCATGCTTTTGGTCATGATAGTTGCAATAATCGCTTGTTTTGTTTCTCTTTATTATATGGCATTTATATCAACTGCATTAAAAATGTTATAAATTTTATTGGGATACCAAGTGATTTGTATATAAAATCGATTATTTTACAAAGCACGCCTAAATAGTAGCAGCCTTTAAATTCGTTTTACTATTAAATTTAATGTTTATGAACTAGAACTTAAATTTTAAAAATACAAGGATGTTGAAAACGATTATTTTCGCTATTCTGTTATTCATGCGACTCTCGAAGAAGATGAAAAAAATTTTTGTTTTCATTGGATTATACTGAATTTTTAAAAACCTAGTGTCCATATATATTTTAAATTCCAATACAAATCCAATTTTTTAAAATTTGATTTCCACCATTTAGTCATGAATAATTGCAATAATCGCTTGTTTCATTTCTCTTTATTATGTGGCATTTATATCAAATGCATTAAAAATGTTATAAATTCTATTGGGATACCAAGTGATTTGGATATAAAATCGATTATTTTACAAAGGACGCCTAAATAGTAGCAGCCTTTAAATTCGTTTTGCTATTAAATTTAATGTTTATGAACTAAAACTAAAATTTTAAAAATACAAGGATGTTCAAAACGATTATTTTAGTTATTTTCTTTTTCATGCGACTCTCGAAATAAATGAAAAAATTTTCTTGATTCATTCGATTTTAATCAATTTTTTAAAACCTAGTGTCCATACATATTTTAAATTCGAATTCAAAGCCAATTGTTTAATATTTGATTTCCACCGTTTGGTCATGAAAGTTGCAATAATCGCTTGTTTCGTTTCTCTTTATTATATGGCATTGTATGAATTGAATTAATAATGCTTAAATGTCAAATGGGGTACCCAGAGATTTGTATATAAAGTGTATTCATTTACAAAGCACACCTTAATAGTAGCAGCCTTTAAATTCGTTTTGCTATTTAATTTTATTTCTATGAACTCATACTAAAATTTTAAAAATACAAGGATGTTCAAAACGATTATTTTAGCTATTCTCTTTTTCATGCGACTCTCGAAATAAATGAAAAAAATTTTTTGTTTTCATTGGATTATACTGAATTTTTTAAAAGCGAGTTTCCATACATATTTTATGTTCCAATACAAAGCCAATTTTTTAAAATTTGTTTTCCAGCGTTTGGTCATGATAGTTGCAAAAATCGCTTGTTTCGTTTCTCTTTATTATATGGAATTGTATGAATTGAATTAATAATGCTTAAATTTCAAATGGGGTACCCAGAGATTTGTATATAAAGTCTATTCATTTACAAAGCACACCTTAATAGTAGCAGCCTTTAAATTCGTTTTGCTATTTAATTTTATTTCTATTAACTCAAACTAAAATTTTGAAAATACAAGGATGTTCAAAACGATTATTTTAGTTATTTTCTTTTTCATGCGACTCTCGAAATAAATGAAAACAATTTTTTGTTTTCATTGGATTATACTGAATTTTTTAAAACCGAGTTTCCATACATATTTTAAATTCGAATACAAATCCAATTTTTTAAAATTTGTTTTCATGCTTTTGGTCATGATAGTTGCAATAATCGCTTGTTTTGTTTCTCTTTATTATATGGCATTTATATCAACTGCATTAAAAATGTTATAAATTTTATTGGGATACCAAGTGATTTGTATATAAAATCGATTATTTTACAAAGCACGCCTAAATAGTAGCAGCCTTTAAATTCGTTTTACTATTAAATTTAATGTTTATGAACTAAAACTAAAATTTTAAAAATACAAGGATGTTGAAAACGAATATTTTCGCTATTCTCTTTTTCATGCGACTCTCGAAATAAATGAAAACAATTTTTTGTTTTCATTGGATTATTCTGAATTTTTTAAAACCGAGTTTCCATACATATTTTAAATTCCAATACAAATCCAATTTTTTAAAATTTGTTTTCATGCTTTTTGTCATGATAGTTGCAATAATCGCTTGTTTCATTTCTCTTTATTATATGGCATTTATATCAACTGCATTAAAAATGTTATAAATTTTATTGGGATACCAAGTGATTTGTATATAAAATCGATTATTTTACAAAGCACGCCTAAATAGTAGCAGCCTTTAAATTCGTTTTACTATTAAATTTAATGTTTATGAACTAGAACTAAAATTTTAAAAATACAAGGATGTTGAAAACGATTATTTTCGCTATTCTGTTATTCATGCGACTCTCGAAAAAGATGCAAAAAAATTTTTGTTTTCATTGGATTATACTGAATTTTTAAAAACCTGGTGTCCATATATATTTTAAATTCTAATACAAATCCAATTTTTTAAAATTTGATTTCCACCATTTGGTCATGAATAATTGCAATAATCGCTTGTTTCATTTCTCTTTATTATGTGGCATTTATATCAAATGCATTAAAAATGTTATAAATTCTATTGGGATACCAAGTGATTTGGATATAAAATGATTATTTAACAAAGGACGCCTAAATAGTAGCAGCCTTTAAATTCGTTTTGCTATTAAATTTATTGTTTATGAACTAAAACTAAAATTTTAAAAATACAAGGATGTTCAAAACGATTATTTTAGTTATTCTCTTTTTCATGCGACTCTCGAAATAAATGAAAAAAATTTTTTGTTTTCATTGGATTATTCTGAATTTTTTAAAACCGAGTTTCCATACATATTTTAAATTCCAATACAAATCCAATTTTTTAAAATTTGTTTTCATGCTTTTGGTCATGATAGTTGCAATAATCGCTTGTTTCATTTCTCTTTATTATATGGCATTTATATCAACTGCATTAAAAATGTTATAAATTTTATTGGGATACCAAGTGATTTGTATATAAAATCGATTATTTTACAAAGCACGCCTAAATAGTAGCAGCCTTTAAATTCGTTTTACTATTAAATTTAATGTTTATGAACTAGAACTAAAATTTTAAAAATACAAGGATGTTGAAAACGATTATTTTCGCTATTCTGTTATTCATGCGACTCTCGAAAAAGATGCAAAAAAATTTTTGTTTTCATTGGATTATACTGAATTTTTAAAAACCTGGTGTCCATATATATTTTAAATTCTAATACAAATCCAATTTTTTAAAATTTGATTTCCACCATTTGGTCATGAATAATTGCAATAATCGCTTGTTTCATTTCTCTTTATTATGTGGCATTTATATCAAATGCATTAAAAATGTTATAAATTCTATTGGGATACCAAGTGATTTGGATATAAAATGATTATTTAACAAAGGACGCCTAAATAGTAGCAGCCTTTAAATTCGTTTTGCTATTAAATTTATTGTTTATGAACTAAAACTAAAATTTTAAAAATACAAGGATGTTCAAAACGATTATTTTAGTTATTCTCTTTTTCATGCGACTCTCGAAATAAATGAAAAAAATTTTTTGTTTTCATTGGATTATTCTGAATTTTTTAAAACCGAGTTTCCATACATATTTTAAATTCCAATACAAAGCCAATTTTTTAAAATTTGTTTTCATGCTTTTGGTCATGATAGTTGCAATAATCGCTTGTTTTGTTTCTCTTTATTATATGGCAGTCTTATGAACTAAATTTATATGTTTTATAGTTCACTGGGGTATCAAGTGAATTTATTATAAGATCGATTGTTTTACAAAGCACACGTAAATAGTAGCAGCCTTTAAATTCGTTTTACTATTAAATTTAATGTATATGAACTAAAACTAAAATTTTAAAAATACAAGGATGTTCAAAACGATTATTTTAGTTATTCTCTTTTTCATGCGACTCTCGAAATAAATGAAAAAAATTTTTGTTTTCATTGGATTATACTGAATTTTTAAAAACCTAGTGTCCATATATATTTTAAATTCCAATACAAATCCAATTTTTTAAAATTTGTTTTCATGCTTTTGGTCATGATAGTTGCAATAATCGCTTGTTTCATTTCTCTTTATTATGTGGCATTTATATCAACTGCATTAAAAATGTTATAAATTCTATTGGGATACCAAGTGATTTGTATATAAAATCGATTATTTTACAAAGCACGCCTAAATAGTAGCAGCCTTTAAATTTGTTTTACTATTAAATTTAATGTTTATGAACTAGAACTAAAATTTTAAAAATACAAGGATGTTGAAAACGATTATTTTCGCTATTCTGTTATTCATGCGACTCTCGAAGAAGATGAAAAAAATTTTTGTTTTCATTGAATTATAATGAATTTTTTTACAACCGAATTTCCATATATATTTTAAATTCCAATACAAATCCAATTATTTAAAATTTGATTTCCACCATTTGGTCATGAATAATTGCAATAATCGCTTGTTTCATTTCTCTTTATTATGTGGCATTTATATCAAATGCATTAAAAATGTTATAAATTCTATTGGGATACCAAGTGATTTGGATATAAAATCGATTATTTTACAAAGGACGCCTAAATAGTAGCAGCCTTTAAATTCGTTTTGCTATTAAATTTATTGTTTATGAACTAAAACTAAAATTTTAAAAATACAAGGATGTTCAAAACGATTATTTTAGTTATTCTCTTTTTCATGCGACTCTCGAAATAAATGAAAAAAATTTTTTGTTTTCATTGGATTATTCTGAATTTTTTAAAACCGAGTTTCCATACATATTTTAAATTCCAATACAAATCCAATTTTTTAAAATTTGTTTTCATGCTTTTGGTCATGATAGTTGCAATAATCGCTTGTTTCATTTCTCTTTATTATATGGCATTTATATCAACTGCATTAAAAATGTTATAAATTTTATTGGGATACCAAGTGATTTGTATATAAAATCGATTATTTTACAAAGCACGCCTAAATAGTAGCAGCCTTTAAATTCGTTTTACTATTAAATTTAATGTTTATGAACTAGAACTAAAATTTTAAAAATACAAGGATGTTGAAAACGATTATTTTCGCTATTCTGTTATTCATGCGACTCTCGAAGAAGATGAAAAAAATTTTTGTTTTCATTGGATTATACTGAATTTTTAAAAACCTAGTGACCATATATATTTTAAATTCCAATACAAATCCAATTTTTTAAAATTTGATTTCCACCATTTGGTCATGAATAATTGCAATAATCGCTTGTTTCATTTCTCTTTATTATGTGGCATTTATATCAATTGCATTAAAAATGTTATAAATTCTATTGGGATACCAAGTGATTTGGATATAAAATCGATTATTTTACAAAGGACGCCTAAATAGTAGCAGCCTTTAAATTCGTTTTGCTATTAAATTTAATGTTTATGAACTAAAAATAAAATTTTAAAAATACAAGGATGTTCAAAACGATTATTTTAGTTATTCTCTTTTTCATGCGACTCTCGATATAAATGAAAAAAATTTTTTGTTTTCATTGGATTATACTGAATTTTTTAAAACCGAGTTTCCATACATATTTTAAATTCCAATACAAATCCAATTTTTTAAAATTTGTTTTCATGCTTTTGGTCATGATAGTTGCAATAATCGCTTGTTTCATTTCTCTTTATTATATGGCATTTATATCAACTGCATTAAAAATGTTATAAATTTTATTGGGATACCAAGTGATTTGTATATAAAATCGATTATTTTACAAAGCACGCCTAAATAGTAGCAGCCTTTAAATTCGTTTTACTATTAAATTTAATGTTTATGAACTAAAACTAAAATTTCAAAAATACAAGGATGTTCAAAACGATAATTTTCGCTATTCTGTTATTCATGCGACTCTCGAAAAAGAGGCAAAAATATATTTGTTTTCATTGGATTATACTGAATTTTTAAAAACCTAGTGTCCATATACATTTTAAAATCCAATACAAATCCAATTTTTTAAAATTTGATTTCCACCATTTGGTCATGAATAATTGCAATAATCGCTTGTTTCATTTCTCTTTATTATGTGGCATTTATATCAAATGCATTAAAAATGTTATAAATTCTATTGGGATACCAAGAGATTTGGATATAAAATCGATTATTTTACAAAGGACGCCTAAATAGTAGCAGCCTTTAAATTCGTTTTGCTATTTAATTTTATTTCTATGAACTCAAACTAAAATTTTGAAAATACAAGGATGTTCAAAACGATTATTTTAGTTATTCTCTTTTTCATGCGACTCTCGAAATAAATGAAAAAAATTTTTTGTTTTCATTGGATTATACTGAATTTTTTAAAACCGAGTTTCCATACATATTTTAAGTTCCAATACAAAGCCAATTTTTTAAAATTTGTTTTCCAGCGTTTGGTCATGATAGTTGCAATAATCGCTTGTTTCGTTTCTCTTTATTATATGGCATTGTATGAATTGAATTAATAATGCTTAAATGTCAAATGGGGTACCCAGAGATTTGTATATAAAGTCTATTCATTTACAAAGCACACCTTAATAGTAGCAGCCTTTAAATTCGTTTTGCTATTTAATTTTATTTCTATTAACTCAAACTAAAATTTTGAAAATACAATGATGTTCAAAACGATTATTTTAGTTATTCTCTTTTTCATGCGACTCTCAAAATAAATGAAAACAATTTTTTGTTTTCATTGGATTATACTGAATTTTTTAAAACCGAGTTTCCATACATATTTTAAATTCCAATACAAATCCAATTTTTTAAAATTTGTTTTCATGCTTTTGGTCATGATAGTTGCAATAATCGCTTGTTTTGTTTCTCTTTATTATATGGCATTTATATCAACTGCATTAAAAATGTTATAAATTTTATTGGGATACCAAGTGATTTGTATATAAAATCGATTATTTTACAAAGCACGCCTAAATAGTAGCAGCGTTTAAATTCGTTTTACTATTAAATTTAATGTTTATGAACTAGAACTTAAATTTTAAAAATACAAGGATGTTGAAAACGATTATTTTCGCTATTCTGTTATTCATGCGACTCTCGAAGAAGATGAAAAAAATTTTTGTTTTCATTGGATTATACTGAATTTTTAAAAACCTAGTGTCCATTGTATATTTTAAATTCCAATACAAATCCAATTTTTTAAAATTTGATTTCCACCATTTAGTCATGAATAATTGCAATAATCGCTTGTTTCATTTCTCTTTATTATGTGGCATTTATATCAAATGCATTAAAAATGTTATAAATTCTATTGGGATACCAAGTGATTTGGATATAAAATCGATTATTTTACAAAGGACGCCTAAATAATAGCAGCCTTTAAATTCGTTTTGCTATTAAATTTTATTTCTATTAACTCAAAATAAAATTTTAAAAATACAAGGATGTTCAAAACGATTATTTTAGTTATTTTCTTTTTCATGCGACTCTCGAAATAAATGAAAAAATTTTCTTGATTCATTCGATTTTAATCAATTTTTTAAAACCTAGTGTCCATACATATTTTAAATTCGAATTCAAAGCCAATTGTTTAATATTTGATTTCCACCGTTTGGTCATGAAAGTTGCAATAATCGCTTGTTTCGTTTCTCTTTATTATATGGCATTGTATGAATTGAATTAATAATGCTTAAATGTCAAATGGGGTACCCAGAGATTTGTATATAAAATCGATTATTTTACAAAGCACGCCTAAATAGTAGCAGCGTTTAAATTCGTTTTACTATTAAATTTAATGTTTATGAACTAGAACTTAAATTTTAAAAATACAAGGATGTTGAAAACGATTAATTTAGCTATTCTCTTTTTCATGCGACTCTCGAAATAAATGAAAACAATTTTTTGTTTTCATTGGATTATACTGAATTTTTTAAAAGCGAGTTTCCATACATATTTTATGTTCCAATACAAAGCCAATTTTTTAAAATTTGTTTTCCAGCGTTTGGTCATGATAGTTGCAAAAATCGCTTGTTTCGTTTCTCTTTATTATATGGCATTGTATGAATTGAATTAATAATGCTTAAATTTCAAATGGGGTACCCAGAGATTTGTATATAAAGTGTATTCATTTACAAAGCACACCTTAATAGTAGCAGCCTTTAAATTCGTTTTGCTATTTAATTTTATTTCTATGAACTCATACTAAAATTTTGAAAATACAAGGATGTTCAAAACGATTATTTTAGCTATTCTCTTTTTCATGCGACTCTCGAAATAAATGAAAAAAATTTTTTGTTTTCATTGGATTATACTGAATTTTTTAAAAGCGAGTTTCCATACATATTTTATGTTCCAATACAAAGCCAATTTTTTAAAATTTGTTTTCCAGCGTTTGGTCATGATAGTTGCAAAAATCGCTTGTTTCGTTTCTCTTTATTATATGGCATTGTATGAATTGAATTAATAATGCTTAAATTTCAAATGGGGTACCCAGAGATTTGTATATAAAGTCTATTCATTTACAAAGCACACCTTAATAGTAGCAGCCTTTAAATTCGTTTTGCTATTTAATTTTATTTCTATTAACTCAAACTAAAATTTTGAAAATACAAGGATGTTCAAAACGATTATTTTAGTTATTCTCTTTTTCATGCGACTCTCGAAATAAATGAAAACAATTTTTTGTTTTCATTGGATTATACTGAATTTTTTAAAACCGAGTTTCCATACATATTTTAAATTCGAATACAAATCCAATTTTTTAAAATTTGTTTTCATGCTTTTGGTCATGATAGTTGCAATAATCGCTTGTTTTGTTTCTCTTTATTATATGGCATTTATATCAACTGCATTAAAAATGTTATAAATTTTATTGGGATACCAAGTGATTTGTATATAAAATCGATTATTTTACAAAGCACGCCTAAATAGTAGCAGCCTTTAAATTCGTTTTACTATTAAATTTAATGTTTATGAACTAGAACTTAAATTTTAAAAATACAAGGATGTTGAAAACGATTATTTTCGCTATTCTGTTATTCATGCGACTCTCGAAGAAGATGAAAAAAATTTTTGTTTTCATTGGATTATACTGAATTTTTAAAAACCTAGTGTCCATATATATTTTAAATTCCAATACAAATCCAATTTTTTAAAATTTGATTTCCACCATTTAGTCATGAATAATTGCAATAATCGCTTGTTTCATTTCTCTTTATTATGTGGCATTTATATCAAATGCATTAAAAATGTTATAAATTCTATTGGGATACCAAGTGATTTGGATATAAAATCGATTATTTTACAAAGGACGCCTAAATAGTAGCAGCCTTTAAATTCGTTTTGCTATTAAATTTAATGTTTATGAACTAAAACTAAAATTTTAAAAATACAAGGATGTTCAAAACGATTATTTTAGTTATTTTCTTTTTCATGCGACTCTCGAAATAAATGAAAAAATTTTCTTGATTCATTCGATTTTAATCAATTTTTTAAAACCTAGTGTCCATACATATTTTAAATTCGAATTCAAAGCCAATTGTTTAATATTTGATTTCCACCGTTTGGTCATGAAAGTTGCAATAATCGCTTGTTTCGTTTCTCTTTATTATATGGCATTGTATGAATTGAATTAATAATGCTTAAATGTCAAATGGGGTACCCAGAGATTTGTATATAAAGTGTATTCATTTACAAAGCACACCTTAATAGTAGCAGCCTTTAAATTCGTTTTGCTATTTAATTTTATTTCTATGAACTCATACTAAAATTTTAAAAATACAAGGATGTTCAAAACGATTATTTTAGCTATTCTCTTTTTCATGCGACTCTCGAAATAAATGAAAAAAATTTTTTGTTTTCATTGGATTATACTGAATTTTTTAAAAGCGAGTTTCCATACATATTTTATGTTCCAATACAAAGCCAATTTTTTAAAATTTGTTTTCCAGCGTTTGGTCATGATAGTTGCAAAAATCGCTTGTTTCGTTTCTCTTTATTATATGGAATTGTATGAATTGAATTAATAATGCTTAAATTTCAAATGGGGTACCCAGAGATTTGTATATAAAGTCTATTCATTTACAAAGCACACCTTAATAGTAGCAGCCTTTAAATTCGTTTTGCTATTTAATTTTATTTCTATTAACTCAAACTAAAATTTTGAAAATACAAGGATGTTCAAAACGATTATTTTAGTTATTTTCTTTTTCATGCGACTCTCGAAATAAATGAAAACAATTTTTTGTTTTCATTGGATTATACTGAATTTTTTAAAACCGAGTTTCCATACATATTTTAAATTCGAATACAAATCCAATTTTTTAAAATTTGTTTTCATGCTTTTGGTCATGATAGTTGCAATAATCGCTTGTTTTGTTTCTCTTTATTATATGGCATTTATATCAACTGCATTAAAAATGTTATAAATTTTATTGGGATACCAAGTGATTTGTATATAAAATCGATTATTTTACAAAGCACGCCTAAATAGTAGCAGCCTTTAAATTCGTTTTACTATTAAATTTAATGTTTATGAACTAAAACTAAAATTTTAAAAATACAAGGATGTTGAAAACGAATATTTTCGCTATTCTCTTTTTCATGCGACTCTCGAAATAAATGAAAACAATTTTTTGTTTTCATTGGATTATTCTGAATTTTTTAAAACCGAGTTTCCATACATATTTTAAATTCCAATACAAATCCAATTTTTTAAAATTTGTTTTCATGCTTTTTGTCATGATAGTTGCAATAATCGCTTGTTTCATTTCTCTTTATTATATGGCATTTATATCAACTGCATTAAAAATGTTATAAATTTTATTGGGATACCAAGTGATTTGTATATAAAATCGATTATTTTACAAAGCACGCCTAAATAGTAGCAGCCTTTAAATTCGTTTTACTATTAAATTTAATGTTTATGAACTAGAACTAAAATTTTAAAAATACAAGGATGTTGAAAACGATTATTTTCGCTATTCTGTTATTCATGCGACTCTCGAAAAAGATGCAAAAAAATTTTTGTTTTCATTGGATTATACTGAATTTTTAAAAACCTGGTGTCCATATATATTTTAAATTCTAATACAAATCCAATTTTTTAAAATTTGATTTCCACCATTTGGTCATGAATAATTGCAATAATCGCTTGTTTCATTTCTCTTTATTATGTGGCATTTATATCAAATGCATTAAAAATGTTATAAATTCTATTGGGATACCAAGTGATTTGGATATAAAATGATTATTTAACAAAGGACGCCTAAATAGTAGCAGCCTTTAAATTCGTTTTGCTATTAAATTTATTGTTTATGAACTAAAACTAAAATTTTAAAAATACAAGGATGTTCAAAACGATTATTTTAGTTATTCTCTTTTTCATGCGACTCTCGAAATAAATGAAAAAAATTTTTTGTTTTCATTGGATTATTCTGAATTTTTTAAAACCGAGTTTCCATACATATTTTAAATTCCAATACAAATCCAATTTTTTAAAATTTGTTTTCATGCTTTTGGTCATGATAGTTGCAATAATCGCTTGTTTCATTTCTCTTTATTATATGGCATTTATATCAACTGCATTAAAAATGTTATAAATTTTATTGGGATACCAAGTGATTTGTATATAAAATCGATTATTTTACAAAGCACGCCTAAATAGTAGCAGCCTTTAAATTCGTTTTACTATTAAATTTAATGTTTATGAACTAGAACTAAAATTTTAAAAATACAAGGATGTTGAAAACGATTATTTTCGCTATTCTGTTATTCATGCGACTCTCGAAAAAGATGCAAAAAAATTTTTGTTTTCATTGGATTATACTGAATTTTTAAAAACCTGGTGTCCATATATATTTTAAATTCTAATACAAATCCAATTTTTTAAAATTTGATTTCCACCATTTGGTCATGAATAATTGCAATAATCGCTTGTTTCATTTCTCTTTATTATGTGGCATTTATATCAAATGCATTAAAAATGTTATAAATTCTATTGGGATACCAAGTGATTTGGATATAAAATGATTATTTAACAAAGGACGCCTAAATAGTAGCAGCCTTTAAATTCGTTTTGCTATTAAATTTATTGTTTATGAACTAAAACTAAAATTTTAAAAATACAAGGATGTTCAAAACGATTATTTTAGTTATTCTCTTTTTCATGCGACTCTCGAAATAAATGAAAAAAATTTTTTGTTTTCATTGGATTATTCTGAATTTTTTAAAACCGAGTTTCCATACATATTTTAAATTCCAATACAAAGCCAATTTTTTAAAATTTGTTTTCATGCTTTTGGTCATGATAGTTGCAATAATCGCTTGTTTTGTTTCTCTTTATTATATGGCAGTCTTATGAACTAAATTTATATGTTTTATAGTTCACTGGGGTATCAAGTGAATTTATTATAAGATCGATTGTTTTACAAAGCACACGTAAATAGTAGCAGCCTTTAAATTCGTTTTACTATTAAATTTAATGTATATGAACTAAAACTAAAATTTTAAAAATACAAGGATGTTCAAAACGATTATTTTAGTTATTCTCTTTTTCATGCGACTCTCGAAATAAATGAAAAAAATTTTTGTTTTCATTGGATTATACTGAATTTTTAAAAACCTAGTGTCCATATATATTTTAAATTCCAATACAAATCCAATTTTTTAAAATTTGTTTTCATGCTTTTGGTCATGATAGTTGCAATAATCGCTTGTTTCATTTCTCTTTATTATGTGGCATTTATATCAACTGCATTAAAAATGTTATAAATTCTATTGGGATACCAAGTGATTTGTATATAAAATCGATTATTTTACAAAGCACGCCTAAATAGTAGCAGCCTTTAAATTTGTTTTACTATTAAATTTAATGTTTATGAACTAGAACTAAAATTTTAAAAATACAAGGATGTTGAAAACGATTATTTTCGCTATTCTGTTATTCATGCGACTCTCGAAGAAGATGAAAAAAATTTTTGTTTTCATTGAATTATAATGAATTTTTTTACAACCGAATTTCCATATATATTTTAAATTCCAATACAAATCCAATTATTTAAAATTTGATTTCCA
The DNA here is from genome assembly GCA_963971155.1 of Anthrax anthrax. Lineage (NCBI taxonomy): Eukaryota > Metazoa > Arthropoda > Insecta > Diptera > Bombyliidae > Anthrax > Anthrax anthrax. The sequence goes on from OZ020120.1 coordinate 15,920,280, forward strand.
CCATTTGGTCATGAATAATTGCAATAATCGCTTGTTTCGTTTCTCTTTATTATATGGCATTGTATGAATTGAATTAATAATGCTTAAATGTCAAATGGGGTACCCAGAGATTTGTATATAAAGTCTATTCATTTACAAAGCACACCTTAATAGTAGCAGCCTTTAAATTCGTTTTGCTATTAAATTTATTGTTTATGAACTAAAACTAAAATTTTAAAAATACGAGGATGTTCAAAACGATTATTTTAGTTATTCTCTTTTTCATGCGACTCTCGAAATAAATGAAAAAAATTTTTTGTTTTCATTGGATTATACTGAATTTTTAAAAACCTAGTGTCCATATATATTTTAAATTCCAATACAAATCCAATTTTTTAAAATTTGATTTCCACCATTTAGTCATGAATAATTGCAATAATCGCTTGTTTCATTTCTCTTTATTATGTGGCATTTATATCAAATGCATTAAAAATGTTATAAATTCTATTGGGATACCAAGTGATTTGGATATAAAATCGATTATTTTACAAAGGACGCCTAAATAGTAGCAGCGTTTAAATTCGTTTTACTATTAAATTTAATGTTTATGAACTAGAACTAAAATTTTAAAAATATAAGGATGTTGAAAACGATTATTTTCGCTATTCTGTTATTCATGCGACTCTCGAAGAAGATGAAAAAATTTTTTGTTTTCATTGGATTATTCTGAATTTTTTAAAACCGAGTTTCCATACATATTTTAAATTCCAATACAAATCCAATTTTTTAAAATTTGTTTTCATGCTTTTGGTCATGATAGTTGCAATAATCGCTTGTTTCATTTCTCTTTATTATATGGCATTTATATCAACTGCATTAAAAATGTTATAAATTTTATTGGGATACCAAGTGATTTGTATATAAAATCGATTATTTTACAAAGCACGCCTAAATAGTAGCAGCGTTTAAATTCGTTTTACTATTAAATTTAATGTTTATGAACTAGAACTTAAATTTTAAAAATACAAGGATGTTGAAAACGATTATTTTCGCTATTCTGTTATTCATGCGACTCTCGAAGAAGATGAAAAAAATTTTTGTTTTCATTGGATTATACTGAATTTTTAAAAACCTAGTGTCCATATATATTTTAAATTCCAATACAAATCCAATTTTTTAAAATTTGATTTCCACCATTTAGTCATGAATAATTGCAATAATCGCTTGTTTCATTTCTCTTTATTATGTGGCATTTATATCAAATGCATTAAAAATGTTATAAATTCTATTGGGATACCAAGTGATTTGGATATAAAATCGATTATTTTACAAAGGACGCCTAAATAGTAGCAGCCTTTAAATTCGTTTTGCTATTAAATTTAATGTTTATGAACTAAAACTAAAATTTTAAAAATACAAGGATGTTCAAAACGATTATTTTAGTTATTTTCTTTTTCATGCGACTCTCGAAATAAATGAAAAAATTTTCTTGATTCATTCGATTTTAATCAATTTTTTAAAACCTAGTGTCCATACATATTTTAAATTCGAATTCAAAGCCAATTGTTTAATATTTGATTTCCACCGTTTGGTCATGAAAGTTGCAATAATCGCTTGTTTCGTTTCTCTTTATTATATGGCATTGTATGAATTGAATTAATAATGCTTAAATGTCAAATGGGGTACCCAGAGATTTGTATATAAAGTCTATTCATTTACAAAGCACACCTTAATAGTAGCAGCCTTTAAATTCGTTTTGCTATTTAATTTTATTTCTATGAACTCATACTAAAATTTTGAAAATACAAGGATGTTCAAAACGATTATTTTAGCTATTCTCTTTTTCATGCGACTCTCGAAATAAATGAAAAAAATTTTTTGTTTTCATTGGATTATACTGAATTTTTTAAAAGCGAGTTTCCATACATATTTTATGTTCCAATACAAAGCCAATTTTTTAAAATTTGTTTTCCAGCGTTTGGTCATGATAGTTGCAAAAATCGCTTGTTTCGTTTCTCTTTATTATATGGCATTGTATGAATTGAATTAATAATGCTTAAATTTCAAATGGGGTACCCAGAGATTTGTATATAAAGTCTATTCATTTACAAAGCACACCTTAATAGTAGCAGCCTTTAAATTCGTTTTGCTATTTAATTTTATTTCTATTAACTCAAACTAAAATTTTGAAAATACAAGGATGTTCAAAACGATTATTTTAGTTATTCTCTTTTTCATGCGACTCTCGAAATAAATGAAAACAATTTTTTGTTTTCATTGGATTATACTGAATTTTTTAAAACCGAGTTTCCATACATATTTTAAATTCGAATACAAATCCAATTTTTTAAAATTTGTTTTCATGCTTTTGGTCATGATAGTTGCAATAATCGCTTGTTTTGTTTCTCTTTATTATATGGCATTTATATCAACTGCATTAAAAATGTTATAAATTTTATTGGGATACCAAGTGATTTGTATATAAAATCGATTATTTTACAAAGCACGCCTAAATAGTAGCAGCCTTTAAATTCGTTTTACTATTAAATTTAATGTTTATGAACTAAAACTAAAATTTTAAAAATACAAGGATGTTCAAAACGAATATTTTCGCTATTCTCTTTTTCATGCGACTCTCGAAATAAATGAAAACAATTTTTTGTTTTCATTGGATTATTCTGAATTTTTTAAAACCGAGTTTCCATACATATTTTAAATTCCAATACAAATCCAATTTTTTAAAATTTGTTTTCATGCTTTTTGTCATGATAGTTGCAATAATCGCTTGTTTCATTTCTCTTTATTATATGGCATTTATATCAACTGCATTAAAAATGTTATAAATTTTATTGGGATACCAAGTGATTTGTATATAAAATCGATTATTTTACAAAGCACGCCTAAATAGAAGCAGCCTTTAATTTCGTTTTACTATTAAATTTAATGTTTATGAACTAGAACTAAAATTTTAAAAATACAAGGATGTTGAAAACGATTATTTTCGCTATTCTGTTATTCATGCGACTCTCGAAAAAGATGCAAAAAAATTTTTGTTTTCATTGGATTATACTGAATTTTTAAAAACCTGGTGTCCATATATATTTTAAATTCTAATACAAATCCAATTTTTTAAAATTTGATTTCCACCATTTGGTCATGAATAATTGCAATAATCGCTTGTTTCATTTCTCTTTATTATGTGGCATTTATATCAAATGCATTAAAAATGTTATAAATTCTATTGGGATACCAAGTGATTTGGATATAAAATGATTATTTAACAAAGGACGCCTAAATAGTAGCAGCCTTTAAATTCGTTTTGCTATTAAATTTATTGTTTATGAACTAAAACTAAAATTTTAAAAATACAAGGATGTTCAAAACGATTATTTTAGTTATTCTCTTTTTCATGCGACTCTCGAAATAAATGAAAAAAATTTTTTGTTTTCATTGGATTATTCTGAATTTTTTAAAACCGAGTTTCCATACATATTTTAAATTCCAATACAAATCCAATTTTTTAAAATTTGTTTTCATGCTTTTGGTCATGATAGTTGCAATAATCGCTTGTTTCATTTCTCTTTATTATATGGCATTTATATCAACTGCATTAAAAATGTTATAAATTCTATAGGGATACCAAGTGATTTGTATATAAAATCGATTATTTTACAAAGCACGCCTAAATAGTAGCAGCGTTTAAATTCGTTTTGCTATTAAATTTAATGTTTATGAACTAAAACTAAAATTTCAAAAATACAAGGATGTTCAACACGATTATTTTCGCTATTCTGTTATTCATGCGACTCTCGAAAAAGAGGCAAAAAAATTTTATGTTTTCATTGGATTATACTGAATTTTTTAAAACCGAGTTTCCATACATATTTTAAATTCCAATATAAATCCAATTTTTTAAAATTTGTTTTCATGCTTTTGGTCATGATAGTTGCAATAATCGCTTGTTTCATTTCTCTTTATTATATGGCATTTATATCAACTGCATTAAAAATGTTATAAATTCTATAGGGATACCAAGTGATTTGTATATAAAATCGATTATTTTACAAAGCACGCCTAAATAGTAGCAGCGTTTAAATTCGTTTTGCTATTAAATTTAATGTTTATGAACTAGAACTAAAATTTTAAAAATACAAGGATGTTGAAAACGATTATTTTCGCTATTCTGTTATTCATGCGACTCTCGAAGAAGATGAAAAAAATTTTTGTTTTCATTGGATTATACTGAATTTTTAAAAACCTAGTGTCCATATATATTTTAAATTCCAATACAAATCCAATTTTTTAAAATTTGTTTTCATGCTTTTGGTCATGATAGTTGTAATAATCGCTTGTTTCATTTCTCTTTATTATGTGGCATTTATATCAACTGCATTAAAAATGTTATAAATTCTATAGGGATACCAAGTGATTTGTATATAAAATCGATTATTTTACAAAGCACGCCTAAATAGTAGCAGCGTTTAAATTCGTTTTGCTATTAAATTTAATGTTTATGAACTAAAACTAAAATTTCAAAAATACAAGGATGTTCAACACGATTATTTTCGCTATTCTGTTATTCATGCGACTCTCGAAAAAGAGGCAAAAAAATTTTATGTTTTCATTGGATTATACTGAATTTTTTAAAACCGAGTTTCCATACATATTTTAAATTCCAATATAAATCCAATTTTTTAAAATTTGTTTTCCAGCGTTTGGTCATGATAGTTGCAATAATCGCTTGTTTCATTTCTCTTTATTATGTGGCATTTATATCAAATGCATTAAAAATGTTATAAATTCTATTGGGATACCAAGAGATTTGGATATAAAATCGATTATTTTACAAAGCACGCCTAAATAGTAGCAGCCTTTAAATTCGTTTTACTATTAAATTTAATGTTTATGAACTAAAACTAAAATTTTAAAAATACAAGGATGTTCAAAACGAATATTTTCGCTATTCTCTTTTTCATGTGACTCTCGAAATAAATGAAAACAATTTTTTGTTTTCATTGGATTATACTGAATTTTTTAAAACCGAGTTTCCATACATATTTTAAATTCGAATACAAATCCAATTTTTTAAAATTTGTTTTCATGCTTTTGGTCATGATAGTTGCAATAATCGCTTGTTTTGTTTCTCTTTATTATATGGCATTTATATCAACTGCATTAAAAATGTTATAAATTTTATTGGGATACCAAGTGATTTGTATATAAAATCGATTATTTTACAAAGCACGCCTAAATAGTAGCACCCTTTAAATTCGTTTTGCTATTTAATTTTATTTCTATGAACTCATACTAAAATTTTGAAAATACAAGGATGTTCAAAACGATTATTTTAGCTATTCTCTTTTTCATGCGACTCTCGAAATAAATGAAAAAAATTTTTTGTTTTCATTGGATTATACTGAATTTTTTAAAAGCGAGTTTCCATACATATTTTATGTTCCAATACAAAGCCAATTTTTAAAATTTGTTTTCCAGCGTTTGGTCATGATAGTTGCAAAAATTGCTTGTTTCGTTTCTCTTTATTATATGGCATTGTATGAATTGAATTAATAATGCTTAAATTTCAAATGGGGTACCCAGAGATTTGTATATAAAGTCTATTCATTTACAAAGCACACCTTAATAGTAGCAGCCTTTAAATTCGTTTTGCTATTTAATTTTATTTCTATTAACTCAAACTAAAATTTTGAAAATACAAGGATGTTCAAAACGATTATTTTAGTTATTCTCTTTTTCATGCGACTCTCGAAATAAATGAAAACAATTTTTTGTTTTCATTGGATTATACTGAATTTTTTAAAAGCGAGTTTCCATACATATTTTAAATTCGAATACAAATCCAATTTTTTAAAATTTGTTTTCATGCTTTTGGTCATGATAGTTGCAATAATCGCTTGTTTTGTTTCTCTTTATTATATGGCATTTATATCAACTGCATTAAAAATGTTATAAATTTTATTGGGATACCAAGTGATTTGTATATAAAATCGATTATTTAAAAAGCACGCCTAAATAGTAGCAGCCTTTAAATTCGTTTTACTATTAAATTTAATGTTTATGAACTAAAACTAAAATTTTAAAAATACAAGGATGTTGAAAACGAATATTTTCGCTATTCTCTTTTTCATGCGACTCTCGAAATAAATGAAAACAATTTTTTGTTTTCATTGGATTATTCTGAATTTTTTAAAACCGAGTTTCCATACATATTTTAAATTCCAATACAAATCCAATTTTTTAAAATTTGTTTTCATGCTTTTTGTCATGATAGTTGCAATAATCGCTTGTTTCATTTCTCTTTATTATATGGCATTTATATCAACTGCATTAAAAATGTTATAAATTTTATTGGGATACCAAGTGATTTGTATATAAAATCGATTATTTTACAAAGCACGCCTAAATAGTAGCAGCCTTTAAATTCGTTTTACTATTAAATTTAATGTTTATGAACTAGAACTAAAATTTTAAAAATACATGGATGTTGAAAACGATTATTTTCGCTATTCTGTTATTCATGCGACTCTCGAAAAAGATGCAAAAAAATTTTTGTTTTCATTGGATTATACTGAATTTTTAAAAACCTGGTGTCCATATATATTTTAAATTCTAATACAAATCCAATTTTTTAAAATTTGATTTCCACCATTTGGTCATGAATAATTGCAATAATCGCTTGTTTCATTTCTCTTTATTATGTGGCATTTATATCAAATGCATTAAAAATGTTATAAATTCTATTGGGATACCAAGTGATTTGGATATAAAATCGATTATTTTACAAAGCACGCCTAAATAGTAGCAGCCTTTAAATTCGTTTTACTATTAAATTTAATGTTTATGAACTAGAACTAAAATTTTAAAAATACATGGATGTTGAAAACGATTATTTTCGCTATTCTGTTATTCATGCGACTCTCGAAAAAGATGCAAAAAAATTTTTGTTTTCATTGGATTATACTGAATTTTTAAAAACCTGGTGTCCATATATATTTTAAATTCTAATACAAATCCAATTTTTTAAAATTTGTTTTCATGCTTTTGGTCATGATAGTTGCAATAATCGCTTGTTTCATTTCTCTTTATTATGTGGCATTTATATCAACTGCATTAAAAATGTTATAAATTCTATTGGGATACCAAGTGATTTGTATATAAAATCGATTATTTTACAAAGCACGCCTAAATAGTAGCAGCCTTTTAATTTGTTTTACTATTAAATTTAATGTTTATGAACTAGAACTAAAATTTTAAAAATACATGGATGTTGAAAACGATTATTTTAGTTATTCTCTTTTTCATGCGACTCTCGAAATAAATGAAAAAAATTTTTTGTTTTCATTGGATTATACTGAATTTTTAAAAACCTAGTGTCCATATATATTTTAAATTCCAATACAAATCCAATTTTTTAAAATTTGATTTCCACCATTTGGTCATGAATAATTGCAATAATCGCTTGTTTCATTTCTCTTTATTATGTGGCATTTATATCAAATGCATTAAAAATGTTATAAATTCTATTGGGATACCAAGTGATTTGGATATAAAATCGATTATTTTACAAAGGACGCCTAAATAGTAGCAGCCTTTAAATTCGTTTTACTATTAAATTTAATGTTTATGAACTAGAACTAAAATTTTAAAAATACATGGATGTTGAAAACGATTATTTTCGCTATTCTGTTATTCATGCGACTCTCGAAAAAGATGCAAAAAAATTTTTGTTTTCATTGGATTATACTGAATTTTTAAAAACCTGGTGTCCATATATATTTTAAATTCTAATACAAATCCAATTTTTTAAAATTTGATTTCCACCATTTGGTCATGAATAATTGCAATAATCGCTTGTTTCATTTCTCTTTATTATGTGGCATTTATATCAAATGCATTAAAAATGTTATAAATTCTATTGGGATACCAAGTGATTTGGATATAAAATGATTATTTAACAAAGGACGCCTAAATAGTAGCAGCCTTTAAATTCGTTTTGCTATTAAATTTATTGTTTATGAACTAAAACTAAAATTTTAAAAATACAAGGATGTTCAAAACGATTATTTTAGTTATTCTCTTTTTCATGCGACTCTCGAAATAAATGAAAAAAATTTTTTGTTTTCATTGGATTATTCTGAATTTTTTAAAACCGAGTTTCCATACATATTTTAAATTCCAATACAAATCCAATTTTTTAAAATTTGTTTTCATGCTTTTGGTCATGATAGTTGCAATAATCGCTTGTTTCATTTCTCTTTATTATATGGCATTTATATCAACTGCATTAAAAATGTTATAAATTTTATTGGGATACCAAGTGATTTGTATATAAAATCGATTATTTTACAAAGCACGCCTAAATAGTAGCAGCCTTTAAATTCGTTTTACTATTAAATTTAATGTTTATGAACTAGAACTAAAATTTTAAAAATACAAGGATGTTGAAAACGATTATTTTCGCTATTCTGTTATTCATGCGACTCTCGAAGAAGATGAAAAAAATTTTTGTTTTCATTGGATTATACTGAATTTTTAAAAACCTAGTGTCCATATATATTTTAAATTCCAATACAAATCCAATTTTTTAAAATTTGTTTTCATGCTTTTGGTCATGATAGTTGCAATAATCGCTTGTTTCATTTCTCTTTATTATGTGGCATTTATATCAACTGCATTAAAAATGTTATAAATTCTATTGGGATACCAAGTGATTTGTATATAAAATCGATTATTTTACAAAGCACGCCTAAATAGTAGCAGCCTTTTAATTTGTTTTACTATTAAATTTAATGTTTATGAACTAGAACTAAAATTTTAAAAATACAAGGATGTTGAAAACGATTATTTTCGCTATTCTGTTATTCATGCGACTCTCGAAGAAGATGAAAAAAATTTTTGTTTTCATTGAATTATACTGAATTTTTAAAAACCTAGTGTCCATATATATTTTAAATTCCAATACAAATCCAATTATTTAAAATTTGATTTCCACCATTTGGTCATGAATAATTGCAATAATCGCTTGTTTCGTTTCTCTTTATTATATGGCATTGTATGAATTGAATTAATAATGCTTAAATGTCAAATGGGGTACCCAGAGATTTGTATATAAAGTCTATTCATTTACAAAGCACACCTTAATAGTAGCAGCCTTTAAATTCGTTTTGCTATTAAATTTATTGTTTATGAACTAAAACTAAAATTTTAAAAATACGAGGATGTTCAAAACGATTATTTTAGTTATTCTCTTTTTCATGCGACTCTCGAAATAAATGAAAAAAATTTTTTGTTTTCATTGGATTATACTGAATTTTTAAAAACCTAGTGTCCATATATATTTTAAATTCCAATACAAATCCAATTTTTTAAAATTTGATTTCCACCATTTGGTCATGAATAATTGCAATAATCGCTTGTTTCATTTCTCTTTATTATGTGGCATTTATATCAAATGCATTAAAAATGTTATAAATTCTATTGGGATACCAAGTGATTTGGATATAAAATCGATTATTTTACAAAGGACGCCTAAATAGTAGCAGCCTTTAAATTCGTTTTACTATTAAATTTAATGTTTATGAACTAGAACTAAAATTTTAAAAATACAAGGATGTTGAAAACGATTATTTTCGCTATTCTGTTATTCATGCGACTCTCGAAGAAGATGAAAAAATTTTTTGTTTTCATTGGATTATACTGAATTTTTTAAAACCGAGTTTCCATACATATTTTAAATTCCAATACAAATCCAATTTTTTAAAATTTGTTTTCATGCTTTTGGTCATGATAGTTGCAATAATCGCTTGTTTCATTTCTCTTTATTATATGGCATTTATATCAACTGCATTAAAAATGTTATAAATTTTATTGGGATACCAAGTGATTTGTATATAAAATCGATTATTTTACAAAGCACGCCTAAATAGTAGCAGCGTTTAAATTCGTTTTACTATTAAATTTAATGTTTATGAACTAGAACTTAAATTTTAAAAATACAAGGATGTTGAAAACGATTATTTTCGCTATTCTGTTATTCATGCGACTCTCGAAGAAGATGAAAAAAATTTTTGTTTTCATTGGATTATACTGAATTTTTAAAAACCTAGTGTCCATATATATTTTAAATTCCAATACAAATCCAATTTTTTAAAATTTGATTTCCACCATTTAGTCATGAATAATTGCAATAATCGCTTGTTTCATTTCTCTTTATTATGTGGCATTTATATCAAATGCATTAAAAATGTTATAAATTCTATTGGGATACCAAGTGATTTGGATATAAAATCGATTATTTTACAAAGGACGCCTAAATAGTAGCAGCCTTTAAATTCGTTTTGCTATTAAATTTAATGTTTATGAACTAAAACTAAAATTTTAAAAATACAAGGATGTTGAAAACGATTATTTTAGTTATTTTCTTTTTCATGCGACTCTCGAAATAAATGAAAAAATTTTCTTGATTCATTCGATTTTAATCAATTTTTTAAAACCTAGTGTCCATACATATTTTAAATTCGAATTCAAAGCCAATTGTTTAATATTTGATTTCCACCGTTTGGTCATGAAAGTTGCAATAATCGCTTGTTTCGTTTCTCTTTATTATATGGCATTGTATGAATTGAATTTATAATGCTTAAATGTCAAATGGGGTACCCAGAGATTTGTATATAAAGTCTATTCATTTACAAAGCACACCTTAATAGTAGCAGCCTTTAAATTCGTTTTGCTATTTAATTTTATTTCTATGAACTCATACTAAAATTTTGAAAATACAAGGATGTTCAAAACGATTATTTTAGCTATTCTCTTTTTCATGCGACTCTCGAAATAAATGAAAAAAATTTTTTGTTTTCATTGGATTATACTGAATTTTTTAAAAGCGAGTTTCCATACATATTTTATGTTCCAATACAAAGCCAATTTTTTAAAATTTGTTTTCCAGCGTTTGGTCATGATAGTTGCAAAAATCGCTTGTTTCGTTTCTCTTTATTATATGGCATTGTATGAATTGAATTAATAATGCTTAAATTTCAAATGGGGTACCCAGAGATTTGTATATAAAGTCTATTCATTTACAAAGCACACCTTAATAGTAGCAGCCTTTAAATTCGTTTTGCTATTTAATTTTATTTCTATTAACTCAAACTAAAATTTTGAAAATACAAGGATGTTCAAAACGATTATTTTAGTTATTCTCTTTTTCATGCGACTCTCGAAATAAATGAAAACAATTTTTTGTTTTCATTGGATTATACTGAATTTTTTAAAACCGAGTTTCCATACATATTTTAAATTCGAATACAAATCCAATTTTTTAAAATTTGTTTTCATGCTTTTGGTCATGATAGTTGCAATAATCGCTTGTTTTGCTTCTCTCTATTATATGGCATTTATATCAACTGCATTAAAAATGTTATAAATTTTATTGGGATACCAAGTGATTTGTATATAAAATCGATTATTTTACAAAGCACGCCTAAATAGTAGCAGCCTTTAAATTCGTTTTACTATTAAATTTAATGTTTATGAACTAAAACTAAAATTTTAAAAATACAAGGATGTTCAAAACGAATATTTTCGCTATTCTCTTTTTCATGCGACTCTCGAAATAAATGAAAACAATTTTTTGTTTTCATTGGATTATTCTGAATTTTTTAAAACCGAGTTTCCATACATATTTTAAATTCCAATACAAATCCAATTTTTTAAAATTTGTTTTCATGCTTTTTGTCATGATAGTTGCAATAATCGCTTGTTTCATTTCTCTTTATTATATGGCATTTATATCAACTGCATTAAAAATGTTATAAATTTTATTGGGATACCAAGTGATTTGTATATAAAATCGATTATTTTACAAAGCACGCCTAAATAGTAGCAGCCTTTAAATTCGTTTTACTATTAAATTTAATGTTTATGAACTAGAACTAAAATTTTAAAAATACAAGGATGTTGAAAACGATTATTTTCGCTATTCTGTTATTCATGCGACTCTCGAAAAAGATGCAAAAAAATTTTTGTTTTCATTGGATTATACTGAATTTTTAAAAACCTGGTGTCCATATATATTTTAAATTCTAATACAAATCCAATTTTTTAAAATTTGATTTCCACCATTTGGTCATGAATAATTGCAATAATCGCTTGTTTCATTTCTCTTTATTATGTGGCATTTATATCAAATGCATTAAAAATGTTATAAATTCTATTGGGATACCAAGTGATTTGGATATAAAATGATTATTTAACAAAGGACGCCTAAATAGTAGCAGCCTTTAAATTCGTTTTGCTATTAAATTTATTGTTTATGAACTAAAACTAAAATTTGAAAAATACAAGGATGTTCAAAACGATTATTTTAGTTATTCTCTTTTTCATGCGACTCTCGAAATAAATGAAAAAAATTTTTTGTTTTCATTGGATTATTCTGAATTTTTTAAAACCGAGTTTCCATACATATTTTAAATTCCAATACAAATCCAATTTTTTAAAATTTGTTTTCATGCTTTTGGTCATGATAGTTGCAATAATCGCTTGTTTCATTTCTCTTTATTATATGGCATTTATATCAACTGCATTAAAAATGTTATAAATTTTATTGGGATACCAAGTGATTTGTATATAAAATCGATTATTTTACAAAGCACGCCTAAATAGTAGCAGCCTTTAAATTCGTTTTACTATTAAATTTAATGTTTATGAACTAGAACTAAAATTTTAAAAATACAAGGATGTTGAAAACGATTATTTTCGCTATTCTGTTATTCATGCGACTCTCGAAGAAGATGAAAAAAATTTTTGTTTTCATTGGATTATACTGAATTTTTAAAAACCTAGTGTCCATATATATTTTAAATTCCAATACAAATCCAATTTTTTAAAATTTGTTTTCATGCTTTTGGTCATGATAGTTGCAATAATCGCTTGTTTCATTTCTCTTTATTATGTGGCATTTATATCAACTGCATTAAAAATGTTTTAAATTCTATTGGGATACCAAGTGATTTGTATATAAAATCGATTATTTTACAAAGCACGCCTAAATAGTAGCAGCCTTTAAATTTGTTTTACTATTAAATTTAATGTTTATGAACTAGAACTAAAATTTTAAAAATACAAGGATGTTGAAAACGATTATTTGAGCTATTCTGTTATTCATGCGACTCTCGAAGAAGATGAAAAAAATTTTTGTTTTCATTGAATTATACTGAATTTTTAAAAACCTAGTGTCCATATATATTTTAAATTCCAATACAAATCCAATTATTTAAAATTTGATTTCCACCATTTGGTCATGAATAATTGCAATAATCGCTTGTTTCGTTTCTCTTTATTATATGGCATTGTATGAATTGAATTAATAATGCTTAAATGTCAAATGGGGTACCCAGAGATTTGTATATAAAGTCTATTCATTTACAAAGCACACCTTAATAGTAGCAGCCTTTAAATTCGTTTTGCTATTAAATTTATTGTTTATGAACTAAAACTAAAATTTTAAAAATACGAGGATGTTCAAAACGATTATTTTAGTTATTCTCTTTTTCATGCGACTCTCGAAATAAATGAAAAAAATTTTTTGTTTTCATTGGATTATTCTGAATTTTTTAAAACCGAGTTTCCATACATATTTTAAATTCCAATACAAATCCAATTTTTTAAAATTTGTTTTCATGCTTTTGGTCATGATAGTTGCAATAATCACTAGTTTCATTTCTCTTTATTATGTGGCATTTATATCAACTGTATTAAAAATGTTATAAATTCTATTGCGATACCAAGTGATTTGTATATAAAATCGATTATTTTACAAAGCACGCCTAAATAGTAGCAGCCTTTAAATTCGTTTTACTATTAAATTTAATGTTTATGAACTAGAACTAAAATTTTAAAAATACAAGGATGTTGAAAACGATTATTTTCGCTATTCTGTTATTCATGCGACTCTCGAAGAAGATGAAAAAAATTTTTGTTTTCATTGGATTATACTGAATTTTTAAAAACCTAGTGTCCATATATATTTTAAATTCCAATACAAATCCAATTTTTTAAAATTTGATTTCCACCATTTGGTCATGAATAATTGCAATAATCGCTTGTTTCGTTTCTCTTTATTATATGGCATTGTATGAATTGAATTAATAATGCTTAAATGTCAAATGGGGTACCCAGAGATTTGTATATAAAGTCTATTCATTTACAAAGCACACGTAAATAGTAGCAGCCTTTAAATTCGTTTTACTATTCAATTTTATTTCTATTAACTCAAACTAAAATTTTGAAAATACAAGGATGTTCAAAACGATTATTATAGTTATTCTCTTTTTCATGCGACTCTCGATTAAAATTTTTTGTTTTCATTGGATTATACTGAATTTTTTAAAACCGAGTTTCCATACATATTTTAAATTCCAATACAAATCCAATTTTTTTAAATTTGTTTTCCACCATTTGGTCATGAATAATTGCAATAATCGCTTGTTTCATTTCTCTTTATTATGTTTTTCTCGACAAAACAATTTTTTGTTTTCATTGGATTATACTGAATTTTTTAAAACCGAGTTTCCATACATATTTTAAATTCCAATACAAATCCAATTTTTTAAAATTTGTTTTCCACCATTTGGTCATGAATAATTGCAATAATCGCTTGTTTCATTTCTCTTTATTATGTGGCATTTATATCAACTGCATTAAAAATGTTATAAATTCTATTGGGATACCAAGTGATTTGTATATAAAGTCTATTCATTTACAAAACACACCTTAATAGTAGCAGCCTTTAAATTCGTTTTGCTATTTAATTTTATTTCTATGAACTCAAACTAAAATTTTGAAAATACAAGGATGTTCAAAACGATTATTTTAGTTATTCTCTTTTTCATGTGACTCTCGAAATAAATGAAAACAATTTTTTTTTTCATTGGATTATACTGAATTTTTTAAAACCGAGTTTCCATACATATTTTAAATTCCAATACAAATCCAATTTTTTAAAATTTGTTTTCATGCTTTTGGTCATGATAGTTGCAATAATCGCTTGTTTCATTTCTCTTTATTATATGGCATTTATATCAACTGCATTAAAAATGTTATAAATTTTATTGGGATACCAAGTGATTTGTATATAAAATCGATTATTTTACAAAGCACGCCTAAATAGTAGCAGCGTTTAAATTCGTTTTACTATTAAATTTAATGTTTATGAACTAAAACTATAATTTCAAAAATACAAGGATGTTCAAAACGATTATTTTAGTTATTCTCTTTTTCATGCGACTCTCGAAATAAATGAAAAAAATTTTTTGTTTTCATTGGATTATACTGAATTTTTTAAAACCGAGTTTCCATACATATTTTAAATTCCAATATAAATCCAATTTTTTAAAATTTGTTTTCCAGCGTTTGGTCATGATAGTTGCAATAATCGCTTGTTTCATTTCTCTTTATTATGTGGCATTTATATCAAATGCATTAAAAATGTTATAAATTCTATTGGGATACCAAGAGATTTGTATATAAAATCGATTATTTTACAAAGCACGCCTAAATAGTAGCAGCCTTTAAATTTGTTTTACTATTAAATTTAATGTTTATGAACTAGAACTAAAATTTTAAAAATACAAGGATGTTGAAAACGATTATTTTCGCTATTCTGTTATTCATGCGACTCTCGAAGAAGATGAAAAAAATTTTTGTTTTCATTGAATTATACTGAATTTTTAAAAACCTAGTGTCCATATATATTTTAAATTCCAATACAAATCCAATTATTTAAAATTTGATTTCCACCATTTGGTCATGAATAATTGCAATAATCGCTTGTTTCGTTTCTCTTTATTATATGGCATTGTATGAATTGAATTAATAATGCTTAAATGTCAAATGGGGTACCCAGAGATTTGTATATAAAGTCTATTCATTTACAAAGCACACCTTAATAGTAGCAGCCTTTAAATTCGTTTTGCTATTAAATTTATTGTTTATGAACTAAAACTAAAATTTTAAAAATACGAGTATGTTCAAAACGATTATTTTAGTTATTCTCTTTTTCATGCGACTCTCGAAATAAATGAAAAAAATTTTTTGTTTTCATTGGATTATTCTGAATTTTTTAAAACCGAGTTTCCATACATATTTTAAATTCCAATACAAATCCAATTTTTTAAAATTTGTTTTCATGCTTTTGGTCATGATAGTTGCAATAATCACTTGTTTCATTTCTCTTTATTATGTGGCATTTATATCAACTGTATTAAAAATGTTATAAACTCTATTGCGATACCAAGTGATTTGTATATAAAATCGATTATTTTACAAAGCACGCCTAAATAGTAGCAGCCTTTAAATTCGTTTTACTATTAAATTTAATGTTTATGAACTAGAACTAAAATTTTAAAAATACAAGGATGTTGAAAACGATTATTTTCGCTATTCTGTTATTCATGCGACTCTCGAAGAAGATGAAAAAAATTTTTGTTTTCATTGGATTATACTGAATTTTTAAAAACCTAGTGTCCATATATATTTTAAATTCCAATACAAATCCAATTTTTTAAAATTTGATTTCCACCATTTGGTCATGAATAATTGCAATAATCGCTTGTTTCGTTTCTCTTTATTATATGGCATTGTATGAATTGAATTAATAATGCTTAAATGTCAAATGGGGTACCCAGAGATTTGTATATAAAGTCTATTCATTTACAAAGCACACGTAAATAGTAGCAGCCTTTAAATTCGTTTTACTATTCAATTTTATTTCTATTAACTCAAACTAAAATTTTGAAAATACAAGGATGTTCAAAACGATTATTTTAGTTATTCTCTTTTTCATGCGACTCTCGAAATAAATGAAAACAATTTTTTGATTTCATTGGATTATACTGAATTTTTTAAAACCGAGTTTCCATACATATTTTAAATTCCAATACAAATCCAATTTTTTAAAATTTGTTTTCCACCATTTGGTCATGAATAATTGCAATAATCGCTTGTTTCATTTCTCTTTATTATGTGGCATTTATATCAACTGCATTAAAAATGTTATAAATTCTATTGGGATACCAAGTGATTTGTATATAAAGTCTATTCATTTACAAAGCACACCTTAATAGTAGCAGCCTTTAAATTCGTTTTGCTATTTATTTTATTTCTATGAACTCAAACTAAAATTTTGAAAATACAAGGATGTTCAAAACGATTATTTTAGTTATTCTCTTTTTCATGCGACTCTCGAAATAAATGAAAACAATTTTTTTTTTCATTGGATTATACTGAATTTTTTAAAACCGAGTTTCCATACATATTTTAAATTCCAATACAAATCCAATTTTTTAAAATTTGTTTTCATGCTTTTGGTCATGATAGTTGCAATAATCGCTTGTTTCATTTCTCTTTATTATATGGCATTTATATCAACTGCATTAAAAATGTTATAAATTTTATTGGGATACCAAGTGATTTGTATATAAAATCGATTATTTTACAAAGCACGCCTAAATAGTAGCAGCGTTTAAATTCGTTTTACTATTAAATTTAATGTTTATGAACTAAAACTAAAATTTCAAAAATACAAGGATGTTCAAAACGATTATTTTAGTTATTCTCTTTTTCATGCGACTCTCGAAATAAATGAAAAAAATTTTTTGTTTTCATTGGATTATACTGAATTTTTTAAAACCGAGTTTCCATACATATTTTAAATTCCAATACAAATCCAATTTTTTAAAATTTGTTTTCCAGCGTTTGGTCATGATAGTTGCAATAATCGCTTGTTTCGTTTCTCTTTATTATATGGCATTGTATGAATTGAATTAATAATGCTTAAATGTCAAATGGGGTACCCAGAGATTTGTGTATAAAGTCTATTCATTTACAAAGCACACCTTAGAAGTAGCAGCCTTTAAATTCGTTTTGCTATTTAATTTTATTTCTATTAACTCAAACTAAAATTTTGAAAATACAAGGATGTTCAAAACGATTATTTTAGTTATTCTCTTTTTCATGCGACTCTCGAAATAAATGAAAACAATTTTTTGTTTTCATTGGATTATACTGAATTTTTTAAAACCGAGTTTCCATACATATTTTAAATTCCAATACAAATCCAATTTTTTAAAATTTGTTTTCATGCTTTTGGTCATGATAGTTGCAATAATCGCTTGTTTTGTTTCTCTTTATTATATGGCATTTATATCAACTGCATTAAAAATGTTATAAATTTTATTGGGATACCAAGTGATTTGTATATAAAATCGATTATTTTACAAAGCACGCCTAAATAGTAGCAGCCTTTAAATTCGTTTCACTATTAAATTTATTGTTTATGAACTAAAACTAAAATTTTAAAAATACAAGGATGTTCAAAACGATTATTTTCGCTATTCTGTTATTCATGCGACTCTCGAAAAAGATGCAAAAAAATTTTTGTTTTCATTGGATTATACTGAATTTTTTAAAACCGAGTTTCCATACATATTTTAAGTTCAAATACAAAGCCAATTTTTTAAAATTTGTTTTCATGCTTTTGGTCATGATAGTTGCAATAATCGCTTGTTTTGTTTCTCTTTATTATATGGCAGTCTTATGAACTAAATTTATATGTTTTATAGTTCACTGGGGTATCAAGTGAATTTATTATAAGATCGATTGTTTTACAAAGCACACGTAAATAGTAGCAGCCTTTAAATTCGTTTTACTATTAAATTTAATGTATATGAACTAAAACTAAAATTTTAAAAATACAAGGATGTTCAAAACGATTATTTTAGTTATTCTCTTTTTCATGCGACTCTCGAAATAAATGAAAAACAGTTTTTGTTTTCATTGGATTATAATGAATTTTTTAAAACCGAGTTTCCATACATATTTTAAATTCCAATACAAATCCAATTTTTTAAAATTTGTTTTCATGCTTTTGGTCATGATAGTTGCAATAATCACTTGTTTCATTTCTCTTTATTATGTGGCATTTATATCAACTGTATTAAAAATGTTATAAACTCTATTGCGATACCAAGTGATTTGTATATAAAATCGATTATTTAAAAAAGGACGCCTAAATAGTAGCAGCCTTTAAATTCGGTTTACTATTAAATTTAATGTTTATGAACCCAAACTAAAATTTTAAAAATACAAGGATGTTCAAAACGATTATTTTAGTTATTCTCTTTTTCATGCGACTCTCGAAGAAGATGAAAAAAATTTTATGTTTTCATTGGATTATACTGAATTTTTTAAAACCGAGTTTCCATACTTATTTTAAATTCCAATATAAATCCAATTTTTTAAAATTTGTTTTCCAGCGTTTGGTCATGATAGTTGCAATAATCGTTTGTTTCATTTCTCTTATTATGTGGCATTTATATCAACTGCATTAAAAATGTTATAAATTCTATTGGGATACCAAGTGATTTGGATATAAAATCGATTATTTAACGAAGGACGCCTAAATAGTAGCAGCCTCAAAATTCGTTTTACTATTAAATTTAATGTTTATGAACTAAAACTGAAATTTTAAAAATACAAGGATGTTCAAAACGATTATTTTAGTTATTCTGTTTTTCATGCGACTCTCGAAAAAGATGCAAAAAATTTTTGTTTTCATTGGATTATACTGAATTTTTTAAAACCTTGTGTCCATACATATTTTAAAGTCGAATACAAAGCCAATTGTTTAATATTTGATTTCCACCGTTTGGTCATGATAGTTGCAATAATCGCTTGTTTCATTTCTCTTTATTATGTGGCATTTATATCAACTGCATTAAAAATGTTATAAATTCTATTGGGATACCAAGTGATTTGTATATATGTAAAATCGATTATTTAAAAAAGGACGCCTAAATAGTAGCAGCCTTTAAATTCGGTTTACTATTAAATTTAATGTTTATGAACCCAAACTAAAATTTTAAAAATACAAGGATGTTCAAAACGATTATTTTAGTTATTCTCTTTTTCATGCGACTCTCGAAATAAATGAAAAAAATTTTATGTTTTCATTAGATTATACTGAATTTTTTAAAACCGAGTTTCCATACATATTTTAAATTCCAATATAAATCCAATTTTTTAAAATTTGTTTTCATGCTTTTGGTCATGATAGTTGCAATAATCGCTTGTTTCATTTCTCTTTATTATGTGGCATTTATATCAACTGCATTAAAAATGTTATAAATTCTATTGGGATACCAAGTGATTTGTATATAAAATCGATTATTTAACGAAGGACGCCTAAATAGTAGCAGCCTCAAAATTCGTTTTACTATTAAATTTAATGTTTATGAACTAAAACTAAAATTTTAAAAATACAAGGATGTTCAAAACGATTATTTTCGCTATTCTGTTATTCATGCGACTCTCGAAAAAGATGCAAAAAAATTTTTGTTTTCATTGGATTATACTGAATTTTTTAAAACCGAGTTTCCATACATATTTTAAGTTCCAATACAAAGCCAATTTTTTAAAATTTGTTTTCCAGCGTTTGGTCATGATAGTTGCAATAATCGCTTGTTTTGTTTCTCTTTATTATATGGCAGTCTTATGAACTAAATTTATATGTTTTATAGTTCACTGGGGTATCAAGTGAATTTATTATAAGATCGATTGTTTTACAAAGCACACGTAAATAGTAGCAGCCTTTAAATTCGTTTTACTATTAAATTTAATGTATATGAACTAAAACTAAAATTTTAAAAATACAAGGATGTTCAAAACGACTATTTTAGTTATTCTCTTTTTCATGCGACTCTCGAAATAAATGAAAAACAGTTTTTGTTTTCATTGGATTATAATGAATTTTTTTACAACCGAATTTCCATATATATTTTAAATTCCAATACAAATCCAATTTTTTAAAATTTGATTTCCACCATTTGGTCATGAATAATTGCAATAATCGCTTGTTTCATTTCTCTTTATTATGTGGCATTTATATCAACTGCATTAAAAATGTTATAAATTCTATTGGGATACCAAGTGATTTGGATATAAAATCGATTATTTAACGAAGGACGCCTAAATAGTAGCAGCCTCAAAATTCGTTTTACTATTAAATTTAATGTTTATGAACTAAAACTGAAATTTTAAAAATACAAGGATGTTCAAAACGATTATTTTAGTTATTCTCTTTTTCATGCGACTCTCGAAATAAATGAAAACAATTTTTTGTTTTCATTGGATTATACTGAATTTTTTATAACCGAGTTTCCATACATATTTTAAATTCCAATACAAATCCAATTTTTTAAAATTTGTTTTCATGCTTTTGGTCATGATAGTTGCAATAATCGCTTGTTTTGTTTCTCTTTATTATATGGCAGTCTTATGAACTAAATTTATATGTTTTATAGTTCACTGGGGTATCAAGTGAATTTATTATAAGATCGATTGTTTTACAAAGCACACGTAAATAGTAGCAGCCTTTAAATTCGTTTTACTATTAAATTTAATGTTTATGAACTAAAACTGAAATTTTAAAAATACAAGGATGTTCAAAACGATTATTTTAGTTATTCTCTTTTTCATGCGACTCTCGAAATAAATGAAAAACAGTTTTTGTTTTCATTGGATTATAATGAATTTTTTTACAACCGAATTTCCATATATATTTTAAATTCCAATACAAATCCAATTTTTTAAAATTTGTTTTCATGCTTTTGGTCATGATAGTTGCAATAATCGCTTGTTTTGTTTCTCTTTATTATATGGAATTTATATCAACTGCATTAAAAATGTTATAAATTTTATTGGGGTACCAAGTGATTTGTATATAAAATCGATTATTTTACAAAGCACGCCTAAATAGTAGCAGCCTCAAAATTCGTTTTACTATTAAATTTAATGTTTATGAACTAAAACTGAAATTTTAAAAATACAAGGATGTTCAAAACGATTATTTTAGTTATTCTCTTTTTCATGCGACTCTCGAAATAAATGAAAACAATTTTTTGTTTTCATTGGATTATACTGAATTTTTTAAAACCGAG
Source organism: Anthrax anthrax (assembly GCA_963971155.1). NCBI lineage: Eukaryota > Metazoa > Arthropoda > Insecta > Diptera > Bombyliidae > Anthrax > Anthrax anthrax. Next base: position 15,942,269 of record OZ020120.1, read on the forward strand.
TTTCCATACATATTTTAAATTCCAATACAAATCCAATTTTTTAAAATTTGTTTTCATGCTTTTGGTCATGATAGTTGCAATAATCGCTTGTTTTGTTTCTCTTTATTATATGGCATTTATATCAACTGCATTAAAAATGTTATAAATTCTATTGGGATACCAAGTGATTTGTATATAAAATCGATTATTTAACGAAGGACGCCTAAATAGTAGCAGCCTCAAAATTCGTTTTACTATTAAATTTAATGTTTATGAACTAAAACTGAAATTTTAAAAATACAAGGATGTTCAAAACGATTATTTTAGTTATTCTGTTTTTCATGCGACTCTCGAAAAAGATGCAAAAAATTTTTGTTTTCATTGGATTATACTGAATTTTTTAAAACCTAGTGTCCATACATATTTTAAAGTCGAATACAAAGCCAATTGTTTAATATTTGATTTCCACCGTTTGGTCATGATAGTTGCAATAATCGCTTGTTTCATTTCTCTTAATTATGTGGCATTTATATCAACTGCATTAAAAATGTTATAAATTCTATTGGGATACCAAGTGATTTGTATATAAAATCGAAATTTTAAAAAAGGACGCCTAAATAGTAGCAGCCTTTAAATTCGTTTTACTATTAAATTTAATGTTTATGAACCCAAACTAAAATTTTGAAAATACAAGGATGTTCAAAACGATTATTTTAGTTATTCTCTTTTTCATGCAACTCTCGAAATAAATGAAAACAATTTTTTGTTTTCATTGGATTATACTGAATTTTTTAAAACCGAGTTTCCATACATAGTATTTTAAATTCCAATACAAATCCAATTTTTTAAAATTTGTTTTCATGCTTTTGGTCATGATAGTTGCAATAATCGCTTGTTTTGTTTCTCTTTATTATATGGCATTTATATCAACTGCATTAAAAATGTTATAAATTTTATTGGGATACCAAGTGATTTGTATATAAAATCGATTATTTTACAAAGCACGCCTAAATAGAAGCAGCCTTTAAATTCGTTTTACTATTAAATTTAAAGTTTATGAACTAAAACTAAAATTTTAAAAATACAAGGATGTTCAAAACGATTATTTTCGCTATTCTGTTATTCATGCGACTCTCGAAAAAGATGCAAAAAAATTTTTGTTTTCATTGGATTATACTGAATTTTTTAAAACCGAGTTTCCATACATATTTTAAATTCCAATACAAAGCCAATTTTTTAAAATTTGTTTTCATGCTTTTGTTTATGATAGTTGCAATAATCGCTTGTTTTGTTTCTCTTTATTATATGGCAGTCTTATGAACTAAATTTATATGTTTTATAGTTCACTGGGGTATCAAGTGAATTTATTATAAGATCGATTGTTTTACAAAGCACACGTAAATAGTAGCAGCCTTTAAATTCGTTTTACTATTAAATTTAATGTATATGAACTAAAACTAAAATTTTAAAAATACAAGGATGTTCAAAACGACTATTTTAGTTATTCTCTTTTTCATGCGACTCTCGAAATAAATGAAAAACAGTTTTTGTTTTCATTGGATTATAATGAATTTTTTTACAACCGAATTTCCATATATATTTTAAATTCCAATACAAATCCAATTTTTTAAAATTTGATTTCCACCATTTGGTCATGAATAATTGCAATAATCGCTTGTTTCATTTCTCTTTATTATGTGGCATTTATATCAACTGCATTAAAAATGTTATAAATTCTATTGGGATACCAAGTGATTTGGATATAAAATCGATTATTTAACGAAGGACGCCTAAATAGTAGCAGCCTCAAAATTCGTTTTACTATTAAATTTAATGTTTATGAACTAAAACTGAAATTTTAAAAATACAAGGATGTTCAAAACGATTATTTTAGTTATTCTCTTTTTCATGCGACTCTCGAAATAAATGAAAACAATTTTTTGTTTTCATTGGATTATACTGAATTTTTTATAACCGAGTTTCCATACATATTTTAAATTCCAATACAAATCCAATTTTTTAAAATTTGTTTTCATGCTTTTGGTCATGATAGTTGCAATAATCGCTTGTTTTGTTTCTCTTTATTATATGGCAGTCTTATGAACTAAATTTATATGTTTTATAGTTCACTGGGGTATCAAGTGAATTTATTATAAGATCGATTGTTTTACAAAGCACACGTAAATAGTAGCAGCCTTTAAATTCGTTTTACTATTAAATTTAATGTATATGAACTAAAACTAAAATTTTAAAAATACAAGGATGTTCAAAACGACTATTTTAGTTATTCTCTTTTTCATGCGACTCTCGAAATAAATGAAAAACAGTTTTTGTTTTCATTGGATTATACTGAATTTTTTAAAACCGAGTTTCCATACATATTTTAAGTTCCAATACAAAGCCAATTTTTTAAAATTTGTTTTCCAGCGTTTGGTCATGATAGTTGCAATAATCGCTTGTTTTGTTTCTCTTTATTATATGGCAGTCTTATGAACTAAATTTATATGTTTTATAGTTCACTGGGGTATCAAGTGAATTTATTATAAGATCGATTGTTTTACAAAGCACACGTAAATAGTAGCAGCCTTTAAATTCGTTTTACTATTAAATTTAATGTTTATGAACCCAAACTAAAATTTTAAAAATACAAGGATGTTCAAAACGATTATTTTAGTTATTCTCTTTTTCATGCGACTCTCGAAGAAGATGAAAAAAATTATATGTTTTCATTGGATTATACTGAATTTTTTAAAACCGAGTTTCCATACTTATATTAAATTCCAATATAAATCCAATTTTTTAAAATTTGTTTTCCAGCGTTTGGTCATGATAGTTGCAATAATCGCTTGTTTCATTTCTCTTTATTATGTGGCATTTATATCAACTGCATTAAAAATGTTATAAATTCTATTGCGATACCAAGTGATTTGTATATAAAATCGATTATTTTACAAAGCACGCCTAAATAGTAGCAGCCTTTAAACTCGTTTTACTATTAAATTTAATGTTTCTGAACCCAAACTAAAATTTTAAAAATACAAGGATGTTCAAAACGATTATTTTAGTTATTCTCTTTTTCATGCGACTCTCGAAGAAGATGAAAAAAATTTTATGTTTTCATTGGATTATACTGAATTTTTTAAAACCGAGTTTCCATACTTATTTTAAATTCCAATATAAATCCAATTTTTTAAAATTTGTTTTCCAGCGTTTGGTCATGATAGTTGCAATAATCGCTTGTTTCATTTCTCTTTATTATGTGGCATTTATATCAACTGCATTAAAAATGTTATAAATTCTATTGGGATACCAAGTGATTTGGATATAAAATCGATTATTTAACGAAGGACGCCTAAATAGTAGCAGCCTCAAAATTCGTTTTACTATTAAATTTAATGTTTATGAACTAAAACTGAAATTTTAAAAATACAAGGATGTTCAAAACGATTATTTTAGTTATTCTCTTTTTCATGCGACTCTCGAAATAAATGAAAACAATTTTTTGTTTTCATTGGATTATACTGAATTTTTTATAACCGAGTTTCCATACATATTTTAAATTCCAATACAAATCCAATTTTTTAAAATTTGTTTTCATGCTTTTGGTCATGATAGTTGCAATAATCGCTTGTTTTGTTTCTCTTTATTATATGGCATTTATATCAACTGCATTAAAAATGTTATAAATTTTATTGGGGTACCAAGTGATTTGTATATAAAATCGATTATTTTACAAAGCACGCCTAAATAGTAGCAGCCTCAAAATTCGGTTTACTATTAAATTTAATGTTTATGAACTAAAACTGAAATTTTAAAAATACAAGGATGTTCAAAACGATTATTTTAGTTATTCTCTTTTTCATGCGACTCTCGAAATAAATGAAAACAATTTTTTGTTTTCATTGGATTATACTGAATTTTTTAAAACCGAGTTTCCATACATATTTTAAATTCCAATACAAATCCAATTTTTTAAAATTTGTTTTCATGCTTTTGGTCATGATAGTTGCAATAATCGCTTGTTTTGTTTCTCTTTATTATATGGCATTTATATCAACTGCATTAAAAATGTTATAAATTCTATTGGGATACCAAGTGATTTGTATATAAAATCGATTATTTAACGAAGGACGCCTAAATAGTAGCAGCCTCAAAATTCGTTTTACTATTAAATTTAATGTTTATGAACTAAAACTGAAATTTTAAAAATACAAGGATGTTCAAAACGATTATTTTAGTTATTCTGTTTTTCATGCGACTCTCGAAAAAGATGCAAAAAATTTTTGTTTTCATTGGATTATACTGAATTTTTTAAAACCTAGTGTCCATACATATTTTAAAGTCGAATACAAAGCCAATTGTTTAATATTTGATTTCCACCGTTTGGTCATGATAGTTGCAATAATCGCTTGTTTCATTTCTCTTAATTATGTGGCATTTATATCAACTGCATTAAAAATGTTATAAATTCTATTGGGATACCAAGTGATTTGTATATAAAATCGAAATTTTAAAAAAGGACGCCTAAATAGTAGCAGCCTTTAAATTCGTTTTACTATTAAATTTAATGTTTATGAACCCAAACTAAAATTTTGAAAATACAAGGATGTTCAAAACGATTATTTTAGTTATTCTCTTTTTCATGCAACTCTCGAAATAAATGAAAACAATTTTTTGTTTTCATTGGATTATACTGAATTTTTTAAAACCGAGTTTCCATACATAGTATTTTAAATTCCAATACAAATCCAATTTTTTAAAATTTGTTTTCATGCTTTTGGTCATGATAGTTGCAATAATCGCTTGTTTTGTTTCTCTTTATTATATGGCATTTATATCAACTGCATTAAAAATGTTATAAATTTTATTGGGATACCAAGTGATTTGTATATAAAATCGATTATTTTACAAAGCACGCCTAAATAGTAGCAGCCTCAAAATTCGGTTTACTATTAAATTTAATGTTTATGAACTAAAACTGAAATTTTAAAAATACAAGGATGTTCAAAACGATTATTTTAGTTATTCTCTTTTTCATGCGACTCTCGAAATAAATGAAAACAATTTTTTGTTTTCATTGGATTATACTGAATTTTTTATAACCGAGTTTCCATACATATTTTAAATTCCAATACAAATCCAATTTTTTAAAATTTGTTTTCATGCTTTTGGTCATGATAGTTGCAATAATCGCTTGTTTTGTTTCTCTTTATTATATGGCATTTATATCAACTGCATTAAAAATGTTATAAATTTTATTGGGGTACCAAGTGATTTGTATATAAAATCGATTATTTTACAAAGCACGCCTAAATAGTAGCAGCCTCAAAATTCGGTTTACTATTAAATTTAATGTTTATGAACTAAAACTGAAATTTTAAAAATACAAGGATGTTCAAAACGATTATTTTAGTTATTCTCTTTTTCATGCGACTCTCGAAATAAATGAAAACAATTTTTTGTTTTCATTGGATTATACTGAATTTTTTAAAACCGAGTTTCCATACATATTTTAAATTCCAATACAAATCCAATTTTTTAAAATTTGTTTTCATGCTTTTGGTCATGATAGTTGCAATAATCGCTTGTTTTGTTTCTCTTTATTATATGGCATTTATATCAACTGCATTAAAAATGTTATAAATTCTATTGGGATACCAAGTGATTTGTATATAAAATCGATTATTTAACGAAGGACGCCTAAATAGTAGCAGCCTCAAAATTCGTTTTACTATTAAATTTAATGTTTATGAACTAAAACTGAAATTTTAAAAATACAAGGATGTTCAAAACGATTATTTTAGTTATTCTGTTTTTCATGCGACTCTCGAAAAAGATGCAAAAAATTTTTGTTTTCATTGGATTATACTGAATTTTTTAAAACCTAGTGTCCATACATATTTTAAAGTCGAATACAAAGCCAATTGTTTAATATTTGATTTCCACCGTTTGGTCATGATAGTTGCAATAATCGCTTGTTTCATTTCTCTTAATTATGTGGCATTTATATCAACTGCATTAAAAATGTTATAAATTCTATTGGGATACCAAGTGATTTGTATATAAAATCGAAATTTTAAAAAAGGACGCCTAAATAGTAGCAGCCTTTAAATTCGTTTTACTATTAAATTTAATGTTTATGAACCCAAACTAAAATTTTGAAAATACAAGGATGTTCAAAACGATTATTTTAGTTATTCTCTTTTTCATGCAACTCTCGAAATAAATGAAAACAATTTTTTGTTTTCATTGGATTATACTGAATTTTTTAAAACCGAGTTTCCATACATAGTATTTTAAATTCCAATACAAATCCAATTTTTTAAAATTTGTTTTCATGCTTTTGGTCATGATAGTTGCAATAATCGCTTGTTTTGTTTCTCTTTATTATATGGCATTTATATCAACTGCATTAAAAATGTTATAAATTTTATTGGGATACCAAGTGATTTGTATATAAAATCGATTATTTTACAAAGCACGCCTAAATAGTAGCAGCCTTTAAATTCGTTTTACTATTAAATTTAAAGTTTATGAACTAAAACTAAAATTTTAAAAATACAAGGATGTTCAAAACGATTATTTTCGCTATTCTGTTATTCATGCGACTCTCGAAAAAGATGCAAAAAAATTTTTGTTTTCATTGGATTATACTGAATTTTTTAAAACCGAGTTTCCATACATATTTTAAATTCCAATACAAAGCCAATTTTTTAAAATTTGTTTTCATGCTTTTGTTCATGATAGTTGCAATAATCGCTTGTTTTGTTTCTCTTTATTATATGGCAGTCTTATGAACTAAATTTATATGTTTTATAGTTCACTGGGGTATCAAGTGAATTTATTATAAGATCGATTGTTTTACAAAGCACACGTAAATAGTAGCAGCCTTTAAATTCGTTTTACTATTAAATTTAATGTATATGAACTAAAACTAAAATTTTAAAAATACAAGGATGTTCAAAACGACTATTTTAGTTATTCTCTTTTTCATGCGACTCTCGAAATAAATGAAAAACAGTTTTTGTTTTCATTGGATTATAATGAATTTTTTTACAACCGAATTTCCATATATATTTTAAATTCCAATACAAATCCAATTTTTTAAAATTTGATTTCCACCATTTGGTCATGAATAATTGCAATAATCGCTTGTTTCATTTCTCTTTATTATGTGGCATTTATATCAACTGCATTAAAAATGTTATAAATTCTATTGGGATACCAAGTGATTTGGATATAAAATCGATTATTTAACGAAGGACGCCTAAATAGTAGCAGCCTCAAAATTCGTTTTACTATTAAATTTAATGTTTATGAACTAAAACTGAAATTTTAAAAATACAAGGATGTTCAAAACGATTATTTTAGTTATTCTCTTTTTCATGCGACTCTCGAAATAAATGAAAACAATTTTTTGTTTTCATTGGATTATACTGAATTTTTTATAACCGAGTTTCCATACATATTTTAAATTCCAATACAAATCCAATTTTTTAAAATTTGTTTTCATGCTTTTGGTCATGATAGTTGCAATAATCGCTTGTTTTGTTTCTCTTTATTATATGGCAGTCTTATGAACTAAATTTATATGTTTTATAGTTCACTGGGGTATCAAGTGAATTTATTATAAGATCGATTGTTTTACAAAGCACACGTAAATAGTAGCAGCCTTTAAATTCGTTTTACTATTAAATTTAATGTATATGAACTAAAACTAAAATTTTAAAAATACAAGGATGTTCAAAACGATTATTTTAGTTATTCTCTTTTTCATGCGACTCTCGAAAAAGATGCAAAAAATTTTTGTTTTCATTGGATTATACTGAATTTTTTAAAACCTTGTGTCCATACATATTTTAAAGTCGAATACAAAGCCAATTGTTTAATATTTGATTTCCACCGTTTGGTCATGATAGTTGCAATAATCGCTTGTTTCATTTCTCTTTATTATGTGGCATTTATATCAACTGCATTAAAAATGTTATAAATTCTATTGGGATACCAAGTGATTTGTATATATGTAAAATCGATTATTTAAAAAAGGACGCCTAAATAGTAGCAGCCTTTAAATTCGGTTTACTATTAAATTTAATGTTTATGAACCCAAACTAAAATTTTAAAAATACAAGGATGTTCAAAACGATTATTTTAGTTATTCTCTTTTTCATGCGACTCTCGAAATAAATGAAAAAAATTTTATGTTTTCATTAGATTATACTGAATTTTTTAAAACCGAGTTTCCATACATATTTTAAATTCCAATATAAATCCAATTTTTTAAAATTTGTTTTACAGCGTTTGGTCATGATAGTTGCAATAATCGCTTGTTTCATTTCTCTTTATTATGTGGCATTTATATCAACTGCATTAAAAATGTTATAAATTCTATTGGGATACCAAGTGATTTGTATATAAAATCGATTATTTAACGAAGGACGCCTAAATAGTAGCAGCCTCAAAATTCGTTTTACTATTAAATTTAATGTTTATGAACTAAAACTAAAATTTTAAAAATACAAGGATGTTCAAAACGATTATTTTCGCTATTCTGTTATTCATGCGACTCTCGAAAAAGATGCAAAAAAATTTTGTTTTCATTGGATTATACTGAATTTTTTAAAACCTTGTGTCCATACATATTTTAAAGTCGAATACAAAGCCAATTGTTTAATATTTGATTTCCACCGTTTGGTCATGATAGTTGCAATAATCGCTTGTTTCATTTCTCTTTATTATGTGGCATTTATATCAACTGCATTAAAAATGTTATAAATTCTATTGGGATACCAAGTGATTTGTATATATGTAAAATCGATTATTTAAAAAAGGACGCCTAAATAGTAGCAGCCTTTAAATTCGGTTTACTATTAAATTTAATGTTTATGAACCCAAACTAAAATTTTAAAAATACAAGGATGTTCAAAACGATTATTTTAGTTATTCTCTTTTTCATGCGACTCTCGAAATAAATGAAAAAAATTTTATGTTTTCATTAGATTATACTGAATTTTTTAAAACCGAGTTTCCATACATATTTTAAATTCCAATATAAATCCAATTTTTTAAAATTTGTTTTCCAGCGTTTGGTCATGATAGTTGCAATAATCGCTTGTTTCATTTCTCTTTATTATGTGGCATTTATATCAACTGCATTAAAAATGTTATAAATTCTATTGGGATACCAAGTGATTTGTATATAAAATCGATTATTTAACAAAGGACGCCTAAATAGTAGCAGCCTCAAAATTCGTTTTACTATTAAATTTAATGTTTATGAACTAAAACTAAAATTTTAAAAATACAAGGATGTTCAAAACGATTATTTTCGCTATTCTGTTATTCATGCGACTCTCGAAAAAGATGCAAAAAAATTTTTGTTTTCATTGGATTATACTGAATTTTTTAAAACCGAGTTTCCATACATATTTTAAGTTCCAATACAAAGCCAATTTTTTAAAATTTGTTTTCCAGCGTTTGGTCATGATAGTTGCAATAATCGTTTGTTTCATTTCTCTTATTATGTGGCATTTATATCAACTGCATTAAAAATGTTATAAATTCTATTGGGATACCAAGTGATTTGGATATAAAATCGATTATTTAACGAAGGACGCCTAAATAGTAGCAGCCTCAAAATTCGTTTTACTATTAAATTTAATGTTTATGAACTAAAACTGAAATTTTAAAAATACAAGGATGTTCAAAACGATTATTTTAGTTATTCTGTTTTTCATGCGACTCTCGAAAAAGATGCAAAAAATTTTTGTTTTCATTGGATTATACTGAATTTTTTAAAACCTTGTGTCCATACATATTTTAAAGTCGAATACAAAGCCAATTGTTTAATATTTGATTTCCACCGTTTGGTCATGATAGTTGCAATAATCGCTTGTTTCATTTCTCTTTATTATGCGGCATTTATATCAACTGCATTAAAAATGTTATAAATTCTATTGGGATACCAAGTGATTTGTATATATGTAAAATCGATTATTTAAAAAAGGACGCCTAAATAGTAGCAGCCTTTAAATTCGGTTTACTATTAAATTTAATGTTTATGAACCCAAACTAAAATTTTAAAAATACAAGGATGTTCAAAACGATTATTTTAGTTATTCTCTTTTTCATGCGACTCTCGAAATAAATGAAAAAAATTTTATGTTTTCATTAGATTATACTGAATTTTTTAAAACCGAGTTTCCATACATATTTTAAATTCCAATACAAATCCAATTTTTTAAAATTTGTTTTACAGCGTTTGGTCATGATAGTTGCAATAATCGCTTGTTTCATTTCTCTTTATTATGTGGCATTTATATCAACTGCATTAAAAATGTTATAAATTCTATTGGGATACCAAGTGATTTGTATATAAAATCGATTATTTAACGAAGGACGCCTAAATAGTAGCAGCCTCAAAATTCGTTTTACTATTAAATTTAATGTTTATGAACTAAAACTAAAATTTTAAAAATACAAGGATGTTCAAAACGATTATTTTCGCTATTCTGTTATTCATGCGACTCTCGAAAAAGATGCAAAAAAATTTTTGTTTTCATTGGATTATACTGAATTTTTTAAAACCGAGTTTCCATACATATTTTAAGTTCCAATACAAAGCCAATTTTTTAAAATTTGTTTTCCAGCGTTTGGTCATGATAGTTGCAATAATCGCTTGTTTTGTTTCTCTTTATTATATGGCAGTCTTATGAACTAAATTTATATGTTTTATAGTTCACTGGGGTATCAAGTGAATTTATTATAAGATCGATTGTTTTACAAAGCACACGTAAATAGTAGCAGCCTTTAAATTCGTTTTACTATTAAATTTAATGTATATGAACTAAAACTAAAATTTTAAAAATACAAGGATGTTCAAAACGACTATTTTAGTTATTCTCTTTTTCATGCGACTCTCGAAATAAATGAAAAACAGTTTTTGTTTTCATTGGATTATAATGAATTTTTTTACAACCGAATTTCCATATATATTTTAAATTCCAATACAAATCCAATTTTTTAAAATTTGATTTCCACCATTTGGTCATGAATAATTGCAATAATCGCTTGTTTCATTTCTCTTTATTATGTGGCATTTATATCAACTGCATTAAAAATGTTATAAATTCTATTGGGATACCAAGTGATTTGGATATAAAATCGATTATTTAACGAAGGACGCCTAAATAGTAGCAGCCTCAAAATTCGTTTTACTATTAAATTTAATGTTTATGAACTAAAACTGAAATTTTAAAAATACAAGGATGTTCAAAACGATTATTTTAGTTATTCTCTTTTTCATGCGACTCTCGAAATAAATGAAAACAATTTTTTGTTTTCATTGGATTATACTGAATTTTTTATAACCGAGTTTCCATACATATTTTAAATTCCAATACAAATCCAATTTTTTAAAATTTGTTTTCATGCTTTTGGTCATGATAGTTGCAATAATCGCTTGTTTTGTTTCTCTTTATTATATGGCAGTCTTATGAACTAAATTTATATGTTTTATAGTTCACTGGGGTATCAAGTGAATTTATTATAAGATCGATTGTTTTACAAAGCACACGTAAATAGTAGCAGCCTTTAAATTCGTTTTACTATTAAATTTAATGTATATGAACTAAAACTAAAATTTTAAAAATACAAGGATGTTCAAAACGACTATTTTAGTTATTCTCTTTTTCATGCGACTCTCGAAATAAATGAAAAACAGTTTTTGTTTTCATTGGATTATACTGAATTTTTTAAAACCGAGTTTCCATACATATTTTAAGTTCCAATACAAAGCCAATTTTTTAAAATTTGTTTTCCAGCGTTTGGTCATGATAGTTGCAATAATCGCTTGTTTTGTTTCTCTTTATTATATGGCAGTCTTATGAACTAAATTTATATGTTTTATAGTTCACTGGGGTATCAAGTGAATTTATTATAAGATCGATTGTTTTACAAAGCACACGTAAATAGTAGCAGCCTTTAAATTCGTTTTACTATTAAATTTAATGTTTATGAACCCAAACTAAAATTTTAAAAATACAAGGATGTTCAAAACGATTATTTTAGTTATTCTCTTTTTCATGCGACTCTCGAAGAAGATGAAAAAAATTATATGTTTTCATTGGATTATACTGAATTTTTTAAAACCGAGTTTCCATACTTATTTTAAATTCCAATATAAATCCAATTTTTTAAAATTTGTTTTCCAGCGTTTGGTCATGATAGTTGCAATAATCGCTTGTTTCATTTCTCTTTATTATGTGGCATTTATATCAACTGCATTAAAAATGTTATAAATTCTATTGCGATACCAAGTGATTTGTATATAAAATCGATTATTTTACAAAGCACGCCTAAATAGTAGCAGCCTTTAAACTCGTTTTACTATTAAATTTAATGTTTCTGAACCCAAACTAAAATTTTAAAAATACAAGGATGTTCAAAACGATTATTTTAGTTATTCTCTTTTTCATGCGACTCTCGAAGAAGATGAAAAAAATTTTATGTTTTCTTTGGATTATACTGAATTTTTTAAAACCGAGTTTCCATACTTATTTTAAATTCCAATATAAATCCAATTTTTTAAAATTTGTTTTCCAGCGTTTGGTCATGATAGTTGCAATAATCGCTTGTTTCATTTCTCTTTAGTATGTGGCATTTATATCAACTGCATTAAAAATGTTATAAATTCTATTGGGATACCAAGTGATTTGGATATAAAATCGATTATTTAACGAAGGACGCCTAAATAGTAGCAGCCTCAAAATTCGTTTTACTATTAAATTTAATGTTTATGAACTAAAACTGAAATTTTAAAAATACAAGGATGTTCAAAACGATTATTTTAGTTATTCTCTTTTTCATGCGACTCTCGAAATAAATGAAAACAATTTTTTGTTTTCATTGGATTATACTGAATTTTTTATAACCGAGTTTCCATACATATTTTAAATTCCAATACAAATCCAATTTTTTAAAATTTGTTTTCATGCTTTTGGTCATGATAGTTGCAATAATCGCTTGTTTTGTTTCTCTTTATTATATGGCATTTATATCAACTGCATTAAAAATGTTATAAATTTTATTGGGGTACCAAGTGATTTGTATATAAAATCGATTATTTTACAAAGCACGCCTAAATAGTAGCAGCCTCAAAATTCGGTTTACTATTAAATTTAATGTTTATGAACTAAAACTGAAATTTTAAAAATACAAGAATGTTCAAAACGATTATTTTAGTTATTCTCTTTTTCATGCGACTCTCGAAATAAATGAAAACAATTTTTTGTTTTCATTGGATTATACTGAATTTTTTAAAACCGAGTTTCCATACATATTTTAAATTCCAATACAAATCCAATTTTTTAAAATTTGTTTTCATGCTTTTGGTCATGATAGTTGCAATAATCGCTTGTTTTGTTTCTCTTTATTATATGGCATTTATATCAACTGCATTAAAAATGTTATAAATTCTATTGGGATACCAAGTGATTTGTATATAAAATCGATTATTTAACGAAGGACGCCTAAATAGTAGCAGCCTCAAAATTCGTTTTACTATTAAATTTAATGTTTATGAACTAAAACTGAAATTTTAAAAATACAAGGATGTTCAAAACGATTATTTTAGTTATTCTGTTTTTCATGCGACTCTCGAAAAAGATGCAAAAAATTTTTGTTTTCATTGGATTATACTGAATTTTTTAAAACCTAGTGTCCATACATATTTTAAAGTCGAATACAAAGCCAATTGTTTAATATTTGATTTCCACCGTTTGGTCATGATAGTTGCAATAATCGCTTGTTTCATTTCTCTTAATTATGTGGCATTTATATCAATTGCATTAAAAATGTTATAAATTCTATTGGGATACCAAGTGATTTGTATATAAAATCGAAATTTTAAAAAAGGACGCCTAAATAGTAGCAGCCTTTAAATTCGTTTTACTATTAAATTTAATGTTTATGAACCCAAACTAAAATTTTGAAAATACAAGGATGTTCAAAACGATTATTTTAGTTATTCTCTTTTTCATGCAACTCTCGAAATAAATGAAAACAATTTTTTGTTTTCATTGGATTATACTGAATTTTTTAAAACCGAGTTTCCATACATAGTATTTTAAATTCCAATACAAATCCAATTTTTTAAAATTTGTTTTCATGCTTTTGGTCATGATAGTTGCAATAATCGCTTGTTTTGTTTCTCTTTATTATATGGCATTTATATCAACTGCATTAAAAATGTTATAAATTTTATTGGGATACCAAATGATTTGTATATAAAATCGATTATTTTACAAAGCACGCCTAAATAGTAGCAGCCTTTAAATTCGTTTTACTATTAAATTTAAAGTTTATGAACTAAAACTAAAATTTTAAAAATACAAGGATGTTCAAAACGATTATTTTCGCTATTCTGTTATTCATGCGACTCTCGAAAAAGATGCAAAAAAATTTTTGTTTTCATTGGATTATACTGAATTTTTTAAAACCGAGTTTCCATACATATTTTAAATTCCAATACAAAGCCAATTTTTTAAAATTTGTTTTCATGCTTTTGTTCATGATAGTTGCAATAATCGCTTGTTTTGTTTCTCTTTATTATATGGCAGTCTTATGAACTAAATTTATATGTTTTATAGTTCACTGGGGTATCAAGTGAATTTATTATAAGATCGATTGTTTTACAAAGCACACGTAAATAGTAGCAGCCTTTAAATTCGTTTTACTATTAAATTTAATGTATATGAACTAAAACTAAAATTTTAAAAATACAAGGATGTTCAAAACGACTATTTTAGTTATTCTCTTTTTCATGCGACTCTCGAAATAAATGAAAAACAGTTTTTGTTTTCATTGGATTATAATGAATTTTTTTACAACCGAATTTCCATATATATTTTAAATTCCAATACAAATCCAATTTTTTAAAATTTGATTTCCACCATTTGGTCATGAATAATTGCAATAATCGCTTGTTTCATTTCTCTTTATTATGTGGCATTTATATCAACTGCATTAAAAATGTTATAAATTCTATTGGGATACCAAGTGATTTGGATATAAAATCGATTATTTAACGAAGGACGCCTAAATAGTAGCAGCCTCAAAATTCGTTTTACTATTAAATTTAATGTTTATGAACTAAAACTGAAATTTTAAAAATACAAGGATGTTCAAAACGATTATTTTAGTTATTCTCTTTTTCATGCGACTCTCGAAATAAATGAAAACAATTTTTTGTTTTCATTGGATTATACTGAATTTTTTATAACCGAGTTTCCATACATATTTTAAATTCCAATACAAATCCAATTTTTTAAAATTTGTTTTCATGCTTTTGGTCATGATAGTTGCAATAATCGCTTGTTTTGTTTCTCTTTATTATATGGCAGTCTTATGAACTAAATTTATATGTTTTATAGTTCACTGGGGTATCAAGTGAATTTATTATAAGATCGATTGTTTTACAAAGCACACGTAAATAGTAGCAGCCTTTAAATTCGTTTTACTATTAAATTTAATGTATATGAACTAAAACTAAAATTTTAAAAATACAAGGATGTTCAAAACGACTATTTTAGTTATTCTCTTTTTCATGCGACTCTCGAAATAAATGAAAAACAGTTTTTGTTTTCATTGGATTATACTGAATTTTTTAAAACCGAGTTTCCATACATATTTTAAGTTCCAATACAAAGCCAATTTTTTAAAATTTGTTTTCCAGCGTTTGGTCATGATAGTTGCAACAATCGCTTGTTTTGTTTCTCTTTATTATATGGCAGTCTTATGAACTAAATTTATATGTTTTATAGTTCACTGGGGTATCAAGTGAATTTATTATAAGATCGATTGTTTTACAAAGCACACGTAAATAGTAGCAGCCTTTAAATTCGTTTTACTATTAAATTTAATGTTTATGAACCCAAACTAAAATTTTAAAAATACAAGGATGTTCAAAACGATTATTTTAGTTATTCTCTTTTTCATGCGACTCTCGAAGAAGATGAAAAAAATTATATGTTTTCATTGGATTATACTGAATTTTTTAAAACCGAGTTTCCATACTTATTTTAAATTCCAATATAAATCCAATTTTTTAAAATTTGTTTTCCAGCGTTTGGTCATGATAGTTGCAATAATCGCTTGTTTCATTTCTCTTTATTATGTGGCATTTATATCAACTGCATTAAAAATGTTATAAATTCTATTGCGATACCAAGTGATTTGTATATAAAATCGATTATTTTACAAAGCACGCCTAAATAGTAGCAGCCTTTAAACTCGTTTTACTATTAAATTTAATGTTTCTGAACCCAAACTAAAATTTTAAAAATACAAGGATGTTCAAAACGATTATTTTAGTTATTCTCTTTTTCATGCGACTCTCGAAGAAGATGAAAAAAATTTTATGTTTTCATTGGATTATACTGAATTTTTTAAAACCGAGTTTCCATACTTATTTTAAATTCCAATATAAATCCAATTTTTTAAAATTTGTTTTCCAGCGTTTGGTCATGATAGTTGCAATAATCGCTTGTTTCATTTCTCTTTATTATGTGGCATTTATATCAACTGCATTAAAAATGTTATAAATTCTATTGGGATACCAAGTGATTTGGATATAAAATCGATTATTTAACGAAGGACGCCTAAATAGTAGCAGCCTCAAAATTCGTTTTACTATTAAATTTAATGTTTATGAACTAAAACTGAAATTTTAAAAATACAAGGATGTTCAAAACGATTATTTTAGTTATTCTCTTTTTCATGCGACTCTCGAAATAAATGAAAACAATTTTTTGTTTTCATTGGATTATACTGAATTTTTTATAACCGAGTTTCCATACATATTTTAAATTCCAATACAAATCCAATTTTTTAAAATTTGTTTTCATGCTTTTGGTCATGATAGTTGCAATAATCGCTTGTTTTGTTTCTCTTTATTATATGGCATTTATATCAACTGCATTAAAAATGTTATAAATTTTATTGGGGTACCAAGTGATTTGTATATAAAATCGATTATTTTACAAAGCACGCCTAAATAGTAGCAGCCTCAAAATTCGGTTTACTATTAAATTTAATGTTTATGAACTAAAACTGAAATTTTAAAAATACAAGGATGTTCAAAACGATTATTTTAGTTATTCTCTTTTTCATGCGACTCTCGAAATAAATGAAAACAATTTTTTGTTTTCATTGGATTATACTGAATTTTTTAAAACCGAGTTTCCATACATATTTTAAATTCCAATACAAATCCAATTTTTTAAAATTTGTTTTCATGCTTTTGGTCATGATAGTTGCAATAATCGCTTGTTTTGTTTCTCTTTATTATATGGCATTTATATCAACTGCATTAAAAATGTTATAAATTCTATTGGGATACCAAGTGATTTGTATATAAAATCGATTATTTAACGAAGGACGCCTAAATAGTAGCAGCCTCAAAATTCGTTTTACTATTAAATTTAATGTTTATGAACTAAAACTGAAATTTTAAAAATACAAGGATGTTCAAAACGATTATTTTAGTTATTCTGTTTTTCATGCGACTCTCGAAAAAGATGCAAAAAATTTTTGTTTTCATTGGATTATACTGAATTTTTTAAAACCTAGTGTCCATACATATTTTAAAGTCGAATACAAAGCCAATTGTTTAATATTTGATTTCCACCGTTTGGTCATGATAGTTGCAATAATCGCTTGTTTCATTTCTCTTAATTATGTGGCATTTATATCAACTGCATTAAAAATGTTATAAATTCTATTGGGATACCAAGTGATTTGTATATAAAATCGAAATTTTAAAAAAGGACGCCTAAATAGTAGCAGCCTTTAAATTCGTTTTACTATTAAATTTAATGTTTATGAACCCAAACTAAAATTTTGAAAATACAAGGATGTTCAAAACGATTATTTTAGTTATTCTCTTTTTCATGCAACTCTCGAAATAAATGAAAACAATTTTTTGTTTTCATTGGATTATACTGAATTTTTTAAAACCGAGTTTCCATACATAGTATTTTAAATTCCAATACAAATCCAATTTTTTAAAATTTGTTTTCATGCTTTTGGTCATGATAGTTGCAATAATCGCTTGTTTTGTTTCTCTTTATTATATGGCATTTATATCAACTGCATTAAAAATGTTATAAATTTTATTGGGATACCAAGTGATTTGTATATAAAATCGATTATTTTACAAAGCACGCCTAAATAGTAGCAGCCTCAAAATTCGGTTTACTATTAAATTTAATGTTTATGAACTAAAACTGAAATTTTAAAAATACAAGGATGTTCAAAACGATTATTTTAGTTATTCTCTTTTTCATGCGACTCTCGAAATAAATGAAAACAATTTTTTGTTTTCATTGGATTATACTGAATTTTTTATAACCGAGTTTCCATACATATTTTAAATTCCAATACAAATCCAATTTTTTAAAATTTGTTTTCATGCTTTTGGTCATGATAGTTGCAATAATCGCTTGTTTTGTTTCTCTTTATTATATGGCATTTATATCAACTGCATTAAAAATGTTATAAATTTTATTGGGGTACCAAGTGATTTGTATATAAAATCGATTATTTTACAAAGCACGCCTAAATAGTAGCAGCCTCAAAATTCGGTTTACTATTAAATTTAATGTTTATGAACTAAAACTGAAATTTTAAAAATACAAGGATGTTCAAAACGATTATTTTAGTTATTCTCTTTTTCATGCGACTCTCGAAATAAATGAAAACAATTTTTTGTTTTCATTGGATTATACTGAATTTTTTAAAACCGAGTTTCCATACATATTTTAAATTCCAATACAAATCCAATTTTTTAAAATTTGTTTTCATGCTTTTGGTCATGATAGTTGCAATAATCGCTTGTTTTGTTTCTCTTTATTATATGGCATTTATATCAACTGCATTAAAAATGTTATAAATTCTATTGGGATACCAAGTGATTTGTATATAAAATCGATTATTTAACGAAGGACGCCTAAATAGTAGCAGCCTCAAAATTCGTTTTACTATTAAATTTAATGTTTATGAACTAAAACTGAAATTTTAAAAATACAAGGATGTTCAAAACGATTATTTTAGTTATTCTGTTTTTCATGCGACTCTCGAAAAAGATGCAAAAAATTTTTGTTTTCATTGGATTATACTGAATTTTTTAAAACCTAGTGTCCATACATATTTTAAAGTCGAATACAAAGCCAATTGTTTAATATTTGATTTCCACCGTTTGGTCATGATAGTTGCAATAATCGCTTGTTTCATTTCTCTTAATTATGTGGCATTTATATCAACTGCATTAAAAATGTTATAAATTCTATTGGGATACCAAGTGATTTGTATATAAAATCGAAATTTTAAAAAAGGACGCCTAAATAGTAGCAGCCTTTAAATTCGTTTTACTATTAAATTTAATGTTTATGAACCCAAACTAAAATTTTGAAAATACAAGGATGTTCAAAACGACTATTTTAGTTATTCTCTTTTTCATGCAACTCTCGAAATAAATGAAAACAATTTTTTGTTTTCATTGGATTATACTGAATTTTTTAAAACCGAGTTTCCATACATAGTATTTTAAATTCCAATACAAATCCAATTTTTTAAAATTTGTTTTCATGCTTTTGGTCATGATAGTTGCAATAATCGCTTGTTTTGTTTCTCTTTATTATATGGCATTTATATCAACTGCATTAAAAATGTTATAAATTTTATTGGGATACCAAGTGATTTGTATATAAAATCGATTATTTTACAAAGCACGCCTAAATAGTAGCAGCCTTTAAATTCGTTTTACTATTAAATTTAAAGTTTATGAACTAAAACTAAAATTTTAAAAATACAAGGATGTTCAAAACGATTATTTTCGCTATTCTGTTATTCATGCGACTCTCGAAAAAGATGCAAAAAAATTTTTGTTTTCATTGGATTATACTGAATTTTTTAAAACCGAGTTTCCATACATATTTTAAATTCCAATACAAAGCCAATTTTTTAAAATTTGTTTTCATGCTTTTGTTCATGATAGTTGCAATAATCGCTTGTTTTGTTTCTCTTTATTATATGGCAGTCTTATGAACTAAATTTATATGTTTTATAGTTCACTGGGGTATCAAGTGAATTTATTATAAGATCGATTGTTTTACAAAGCACACGTAAATAGTAGCAGCCTTTAAATTCGTTTTACTATTAAATTTAATGTATATGAACTAAAACTAAAATTTTAAAAATACAAGGATGTTCAAAACGACTATTTTAGTTATTCTCTTTTTCATGCGACTCTCGAAATAAATGAAAAACAGTTTTTGTTTTCATTGGATTATAATGAATTTTTTTACAACCGAATTTCCATATATATTTTAAATTCCAATACAAATCCAATTTTTTAAAATTTGATTTCCACCATTTGGTCATGAATAATTGCAATAATCGCTTGTTTCATTTCTCTTTATTATGTGGCATTTATATCAACTGCATTAAAAATGTTATAAATTCTATTGGGATACCAAGTGATTTGGATATAAAATCGATTATTTAACGAAGGACGCCTAAATAGTAGCAGCCTCAAAATTCGTTTTACTATTAAATTTAATGTTTATGAACTAAAACTGAAATTTTAAAAATACAAGGATGTTCAAAACGATTATTTTAGTTATTCTCTTTTTCATGCGACTCTCGAAATAAATGAAAACAATTTTTTGTTTTCATTGGATTATACTGAATTTTTTATAACCGAGTTTCCATACATATTTTAAATTCCAATACAAATCCAATTTTTTAAAATTTGTTTTCATGCTTTTGGTCATGATAGTTGCAATAATCGCTTGTTTTGTTTCTCTTTATTATATGGCAGTCTTATGAACTAAATTTATATGTTTTATAGTTCACTGGGGTATCAAGTGAATTTATTATAAGATCGATTGTTTTACAAAGCACACGTAAATAGTAGCAGCCTTTAAATTCGTTTTACTATTAAATTTAATGTATATGAACTAAAACTAAAATTTTAAAAATACAAGGATGTTCAAAACGACTATTTTAGTTATTCTCTTTTTCATGCGACTCTCGAAATAAATGAAAAACAGTTTTTGTTTTCATTGGATTATACTGAATTTTTTAAAACCGAGTTTCCATACATATTTTAAGTTCCAATACAAAGCCAATTTTTTAAAATTTGTTTTCCAGCGTTTGGTCATGATAGTTGCAATAATCGCTTGTTTTGTTTCTCTTTATTATATGGCAGTCTTATGAACTAAATTTATATGTTTTATAGTTCACTGGGGTATCAAGTGAATTTATTATAAGATCGATTGTTTTACAAAGCACACGTAAATAGTAGCAGCCTTTAAATTCGTTTTACTATTAAATTTAATGTATATGAACCCAAACTAAAATTTTAAAAATACAAGGATGTTCAAAACGATTATTTTAGTTATTCTCTTTTTCATGCGACTCTCGAAGAAGATGAAAAAAATTTTATGTTTTCATTGGATTATACTGAATTTCTTAAAACCGAGTTTCCATACTTATTTAAATTCCAATATAAATCCAATTTTTTAAAATTTGTTTTCCAGCGTTTGGTCATGATAGTTGCAATAATCGCTTGTTTCATTTCTCTTTATTATGTGGCATTTATATCAACTGCATTAAAAATGTTATAAATTCTATTGGGATACCAAGTGATTTGGATATAAAATCGATTATTTAACGAAGGACGCCTAAATAGTAGCAGCCTCAAAATTCGCTTTACTATTAAATTTAATGTTTATGAACTAAAACTGAAATTTTGAAAATACAAGGATGTTCAAAACGATTATTTTAGTTATTCTCTTTTTCATGCGACTCTCGAAATAAATGAAAACAATTTTTTGTTTTCATTGGATTATACTGAATTTTTTATAACCGAGTTTCTATACATATTTTAAATTCCAATACAAATCCAATTTTTTAAAATTTGTTTTCATGCTTTTGGTCATGATAGTTGCAATAATCGCTTGTTTTGTTTCTCTTTATTATGTGGCATATATATCAACTGCATTAAAAATGTTATAAATTTTATTGGGGTACCAAGTGATTTGTATATAAAATCGATTATTTAAAAAAGGACGCCTAAATAGTAGCAGATTTTAAATTCGGTTTACTATTAAATTTAATGTTTATGAACCCAAACTAAAATTTTAAAAATACAAGGATGTTCAAAACGATTATTTTAGTTATTCTCTTTTTCATGCGACTCTCGAAATAAATGAAAAAAATTTTATGTTTTCATTGGATTATACTGAATTTTTTAAAACCGAGTTTCCATACATATTTTAAATTCCAATATAAATCCAATTTTTTAAAATTTGTTTTCCAGCGTTTGGTCATGATAGTTGCAATAATCGCTTGTTTCATTTCTCTTTATTATGTGGCATTTATATCAACTGCATTAAAAATGTTATAAATTCTATTGGGATACCAAGTGATTTGTATATAAAATCGATTATTTAACGAAGGACGCCTAAATAGTAGCAGCCTCAAAATTCGTTTTACTATTAAATTTAATGTTTATGAACTAAAACTGAAATTTTAAAAATACAAGGATGTTCAAAACGATTATTTTAGTTATTCTCTTTTTCATGCGACTCTCGAAATAAATGAAAAAAATTTTTTGTTTTCATTGGATTATACTGAATTTTTTAAAACCGAGTTTCCATACATACTTTAAGTTCCAATACAAAGCCAATTTTTTAAAATTTGATTTCCACCGTTTGGTCATGATAGTTGCAATAATCGCTTGTTTCATTTCTCTTTATTATGTGGCATTTATATCAACTGCATTAAAAATGTTATAAATTCTATTGGGATACCAAGTGATTTGTATATAAAATCGAAATTTTAAAAAAGGACGCCTAAATAGTAGCAGCCTTTAAATTCGTTTTACTATTAAATTTAATGTTTATGAACCCAAACTAAAATTTTAAAAATACAAGGATGTTCAAAACGATTATTTTAGTTATTCTCTTTTTCATGCAACTCTCGAAAAAGATGCAAAAAATTTTTTGTTTTCATTGGATTATTCTGAATTTTTTAAAACCGAGTTTCCATACATATTTTAAATTCCAATATAAATCCAATTTTTTAAAATTTGTTTTCATGCTTTTGTTCATGATAGTTGCAATAATCGCTTGTTTCATTTCTCTTTATTATGTGGCATTTATATCAACTGCATTAAAAATGTTATAAATTCTATTGGGAACCAAGTGATTTGGATATAAAATCGTATATTTAACGAAGGACGCCTAAATAGTAGCAGCCTCAAAATTCGTTTTACTATTAAATTTAATGTTTATGAACTAAAACTGAAATTTTAAAAATACAGGGATGTTCAAAACGATTATTTTAGTTATTCTCTTTTTCATGCGACTCTCGAAATAAATGAAAACAATTTTTTTGTTTTCATTGGATTATACTGAATTTTTTAAAACCGAGTTTCCATACATATTTTAAATTCCAATACAAATCCAATTTTTTAAAAATTGTTTTCATGCTTTTGGTCATGATAGTTGCAATAATCGCTTGTTTTGTTTCTCTTTATTATTTGGCATTTATATCAACTGCATTAAAAATGTTATAAATTCTATTGGGATACCAAGTGATTTGGATATAAAATCGATTATTTAACGAAGGACGCCTAAATAGTAGCAGCCTCAAAATTCGTTTTACTATTAAATTTAATGTTTATGAACTAAAACTGAAATTTTAAAAATACAAGGATGTTCAAAACGATTATTTTAGTTATTCTGTTTTTCATGCGACTCTCGAAAAAGATGCAAAAAATTTTTGTTTTCATTGGATTATACTGAATTTTTTAAAACCTTGTGTCCATACATATTTTAAAGTCGAATACAAAGCCAATTGTTTAATATTTGATTTCCACCGTTTGGTCATGATAGTTGCAATAATCGCTTGTTTCATTTCTCTTTATTATGTGGCATTTATATCAACTGCATTAAAAATGTTATAAATTCTATTGGGATACCAAGTGATTTGTATATATGTAAAATCGATTATTTAAAAAAGGACGCCTAAATAGTAGCAGCCTTTAAATTCGGTTTACTATTAAATTTAATGTTTATGAACCCAAACTAAAATTTTAAAAATACAAGGATGTTCAAAACGATTATTTTAGTTATTCTCTTTTTCATGCGACTCTCGAAATAAATGAAAAAAATTTTATGTTTTCATTAGATTATACTGAATTTTTTAAAACCGAGTTTCCATACATATTTTAAATTCCAATATAAATCCAATTTTTTAAAATTTGTTTTCCAGCGTTTGGTCATGATAGTTGCAATAATCGCTTGTTTCATTTCTCTTTATTATGTGGCATTTATATCAACTGCATTAAAAATGTTATAAATTCTATTGGGATACCAAGTGATTTGTATATAAAATCGATTATTTAACGAAGGACGCCTAAATAGTAGCAGCCTCAAAATTCGTTTTACTATTAAATTTAATGTTTATGAACTAAAACTAAAATTTTAAAAATACAAGGATGTTCAAAACGATTATTTTCGCTATTCTGTTATTCATGCGACTCTCGAAAAAGATGCAAAAAAATTTTTGTTTTCATTGGATTATACTGAATTTTTTAAAACCGAGTTTCCATACATATTTTAAGTTCCAATACAAAGCCAATTTTTTAAAATTTGTTTTCCAGCGTTTGGTCATGATAGTTGCAATAATCGCTTGTTTTGTTTCTCTTTATTATATGGCAGTCTTATGAACTAAATTTATATGTTTTATAGTTCACTGGGGTATCAAGTGAATTTATTATAAGATCGATTGTTTTACAAAGCACACGTAAATAGTAGCAGCCTTTAAATTCGTTTTACTATTAAATTTAATGTATATGAACTAAAACTAAAATTTTAAAAATACAAGGATGTTCAAAACGACTATTTTAGTTATTCTCTTTTTCATGCGACTCTCGAAATAAATGAAAAACAGTTTTTGTTTTCATTGGATTATAATGAATTTTTTTACAACCGAATTTCCATATATATTTTAAATTCCAATACAAATCCAATTTTTTAAAATTTGATTTCCACCATTTGTCATGAATAATTGCAATAATCGCTTGTTTCATTTCTCTTTATTATGTGGCATTTATATCAACTGCATTAAAAATGTTATAAATTCTATTGGGATACCAAGTGATTTGGATATAAAATCGATTATTTAACGAAGGACGCCTAAATAGTAGCAGCCTCAAAATTCGTTTTACTATTAAATTTAATGTTTATGAACTAAAACTGAAATTTTAAAAATACAAGGATGTTCAAAACGATTATTTTAGTTATTCTCTTTTTCATGCGACTCTCGAAATAAATGAAAACAATTTTTTGTTTTCATTGGATTATACTGAATTTTTTATAACCGAGTTTCCATACATATTTTAAATTCCAATACAAATCCAATTTTTTAAAATTTGTTTTCATGCTTTTGGTCATGATAGTTGCAATAATCGCTTGTTTTGTTTCTCTTTATTATATGGCAGTCTTATGAACTAAATTTATATGTTTTATAGTTCACTGGGGTATCAAGTGAATTTATTATAAGATCGATTGTTTTACAAAGCACACGTAAATAGTAGCAGCCTTTAAATTCGTTTTACTATTAAATTTAATGTATATGAACTAAAACTAAAATTTTAAAAATACAAGGATGTTCAAAACGACTATTTTAGTTATTCTCTTTTTCATGCGACTCTCGAAATAAATGAAAAACAGTTTTTGTTTTCATTGGATTATACTGAATTTTTTAAAACCGAGTTTCCATACATATTTTAAATTCCAATATAAATCCAATTATTTAAAATTTG
Source organism: Anthrax anthrax (assembly GCA_963971155.1). NCBI lineage: Eukaryota > Metazoa > Arthropoda > Insecta > Diptera > Bombyliidae > Anthrax > Anthrax anthrax. Next base: position 15,968,142 of record OZ020120.1, read on the forward strand.
TTTTCCAGCGTTTGGTCATGATAGTTGCAATAATCGCTTGTTTCATTTCTCTTTGTTATGTGGCATTTATATCAACTGCATTAAAAATGTTATAAATTCTATTGGGATACCAAGTGATTTGGATATAAAATCGATTATTTAACGAAGGACGCCTAAATAGTAGCAGCCTCAAAATTCGTTTTACTATTAAATTTAATGTTTATGAACTAAAACTGAAATTTTAAAAATACAAGGATGTTCAAAACGATTATTTTAGTTATTCTCTTTTTCATGCGACTCTCGAAATAAATGAAAACAATTTTTTGTTTTCATTGGATTATACTGAATTTTTTATAACCGAGTTTCCATACATATTTTAAATTCCAATACAAATCCAATTTTTTAAAATTTGTTTTCATGCTTTTGGTCATGATAGTTGCAATAATCGCTTGTTTTGTTTCTCTTTATTATATGGCATTTATATCAACTGCATTAAAAATGTTATAAATTTTATTGGGGTACCAAGTGATTTGTATATAAAATCGATTATTTTACAAAGCACGCCTAAATAGTAGCAGCCTCAAAATTCGGTTTACTATTAAATTTAATGTTTATGAACTAAAACTGAAATTTTAAAAATACAAGGATGTTCAAAACGATTATTTTAGTTATTCTGTTTTTCATGCGACTCTCGAAAAAGATGCAAAAAATTTTTGTTTTCATTGGATTATACTGAATTTTTTAAAACCTAGTGTCCATACATATTTTAAAGTCGAATACAAAGCCAATTATTTAATATTTGATTTCCACCGTTTGGTAATGATAGTTGCAACAATCGCTTGTTTCATTTCTCTTTATTATGTGGCATTTATATCAACTGCATTAAAAATGTTATAAATTCTATTGGGATACCAAGTGATTTGTATATAAAATCGATTATTTAACAAAGGACGCCTAAATAGTAGCAGCCTTTAAATTCGTTTTACTATTAAATTTAATGTTTATGAACTAAAACTAAAATTTGAAAAATACAAGGATGTTCAAGACGATTATTTAAGTTATTCTCTTTTTCATGCGACTCTCGAAATAAATGAAAACAATTTTTTGTTTTCATTGGATTAAACTGAATTTTTTAAAACCGAGTTTCCATACATATTTTAAGTTCCAATACAAATCCAATTTTTTAAAATTTGTTTTCATGCTTTTGGTCATGATAGTTGCAATAATCGCTTGTTTTGTTTCTCTTTATTATATGGCAGTCTTATGAACTAAATTTATATGTTTTATAGTTCACTGGGGTATCAAGTGAATTTATTATAAGATCGATTGTTTTACAAAGCACACGTAAATAGTAGCAGCCTTTAAATTCGTTTTACTATTAAATTTAATGTATATGAACTAAAACTAAAATTTTAAAAATACAAGGATGTTCAAAACGACTATTTTAGTTATTCTCTTTTTCATGCGACTCTCGAAATAAATGAAAAACAGTTTTTGTTTTCATTGGATTATACTGAATTTTTTAAAACCGAGTTTCCATACTTATTTTAAATTCCAATACAAATCCAATTTTTTAAAATTTGATTTCCACCATTTGGTCATGAATAATTGCAATAATCGCTTGTTTCATTTCTCTTTATTATGTGGCATTTATATCAACTGCATTAAAAATGTTATAAATTCTATTGGGATACCAAGTGATTTGGATATAAAATCGATTATTTAACGAAGGACGCCTAAATAGTAGCAGCCTCAAAATTCGTTTTACTATTAAATTTAATGTTGATGAACTAAAACTGAAATTTTAAAAATACAAGGATGTTCAAAACGATTATTTTAGTTATTCTCTTTTTCATGCGACTCTCGAAATAAATGAAAACAATTTTTTGTTTTCATTGGATTATACTGAATTTTTTATAACCGAGTTTCCATACATATTTTAAATTCCAATACAAATCCAATTTTTTAAAATTTGTTTTCATGCTTTTGGTCATGATAGTTGCAATAATCGCTTGTTTTGTTTCTCTTTATTATATGGCATTTATATCAACTGCATTAAAAATGTTATAAATTTTATTGGGGTACCAAGTGATCTGTATATAAAATCGATTATTTTATAAAGCACGCCTAAATAGTAGCAGCCTCAAAATTCGGTTTACTATTAAATTTAATGTTTATGAACTAAAACTGAAATTTTAAAAATACAAGGATGTTCAAAACGATTATTTTAGTTATTCTGTTTTTCATGCGACTCTCGAAAAAGATGCAAAAAATTTTTGTTTTCATTGGATTATACTGAATTTTTTAAAACCTAGTGTCCATACATATTTTAAAGTCGAATACAAAGCCAATTGTTTAATATTTGATTTCCACCGTTTGGTAATGATAGTTGCAACAATCGCTTGTTTCATTTCTCTTTATTATGTGGCATTTATATCAACTGCATTAAAAATGTTATAAATTCTATTGGGATACCAAGTGATTTGTATATAAAATCGATTATTTAAAAAAGGACGCCTAAATAGTAGCAGCCTTTAAATTCGTTTTACTATTAAATTTAATGTTTATGAACTAAAACTAAAATTTGAAAAATACAAGGATGTTCAAAACGATTATTTTAGTTATTCTCTTTTTCATGCGACTCTCGAAATAAATGAAAACAATTTTTTGTTTTCATTGGATTAAACTGAATTTTTTAAAACCGAGTTTCCATACATATTTTAAGTTCCAATACAAAGCCAATTTTTTAAAATTTGTTTTCCAGCGTTTGGTCATGATAGTTGCAATAATCGCTTGTTTCATTTCTCTTTATTATGTGGCATTTATATCAACTGCATTAAAAATGTTATAAATTCTATTGGGATACCAAGTGATTTGGATATAAAATCGATTATTTAACGAAGGACGCCTAAATAGTAGCAGCCTCAAAATTCGTTTTACTATTAAATTTAATGTTTATGAACTAAAACTGAAATTTTAAAAATACAAGGATGTTCAAAACGATTATTTTAGTTATTCTCTTTTTCATGCGACTCTCGAAATAAATGAAAACAATTTTTTGTTTTCATTGGATTATACTGAATTTTTTAAAACCGAGTTTCCATACATATTTTAAATTCCAATACAAATCCAATTTTTTAAAATTTGTTTTCATGCTTTTGGTCATGATAGTTGCAATAATCGCTTGTTTTGTTTCTCTTTATTATATGGCATTTATATCAACTGCATTAAAAATGTTATAAATTTTATTGGGGTACCAAGTGATTTGTATATAAAATCGATTATTTTACAAAGCACGCCTAAATAGTAGCAGCCTCAAAATTCGGTTTACTATTAAATTTAATGTTTATGAACTAAAACTGAAATTTTAAAAATACAAGGATGTTCAAAACGATTATTTTAGTTATTCTGTTTTTCATGCGACTCTCGAAAAAGATGCAAAAAATTTTTGTTTTCATTGGATTATACTGAATTTTTTAAAACCTAGTGTCCATACATATTTTAAAGTCGAATACAAAGCCAATTGTTTAATATTTGATTTCCACCGTTTGGTAATGATAGTTGCAACAATCGCTTGTTTCATTTCTCTTTATTATGTGGCATTTATATCAACTGCATTAAAAATGTTATAAATTCTATTGGGATACCAAGTGATTTGTATATAAAATCGATTATTTTAAAAAGGACGCCTAAATAGTAGCAGCCTTTAAATTCGTTTTACTATTAAATTTAATGTTTATGAACTAAAACTAAAATTTTAAAAATACAAGGATGTTCAAAACGATTATTTTAGTTATTCTCTTTTTCATGCGACTCTCGAAATAAATGAAAACAATTTTTTGTTTTCATTGGATTATACTGAATTTTTTAAAACCGAGTTTCCATACATATTTTAAATTCCAATACAAATCCAATTTTTTAAAATTTGTTTTCATGCTTTTGGTCATGATAGTTGCAATAATCGCTTGTTTTGTTTCTCTTTATTATATGGCATTTATATCAACTGCATTAAAAATGTTATAAATTCTATTGGGATACCAAGTGATTTGTATATAAAATCGATTATTTAACGAAGGACGCCTAAATAGTAGCAGCCTCAAAATTCGTTTTACTATTAAATTTAATGTTTATGAACTAAAACTGAAATTTTAAAAATACAAGGATGTTCAATACGATTATTTTAGTTATTCTGTTTTTCATGCGACTCTCGAAAAAGATGCAAAAAATTTTTGTTTTCATTGGATTATACTGAATTTTTTAAAACCTAGTGTCCATACATATTTTAAAGTCGAATACAAAGCCAATTGTTTAATATTTGATTTCCACCATTTGGTCATGATAGTTGCAATAATCGCTTGTTTCATTTCTCTTAATTATGTGGCATTTATATCAACTGCATTAAAAATGTTATAAATTCTATTGGGATACCAAGTGATTTGTATATAAAATCGAAATTTTAAAAAAGGACGCCTAAATAGTAGCAGCCTTTAAATTCGTTTTACTATTAAATTTAATGTTTATGAACCCAAACTAAAATTTTGAAAATACAAGGATGTTCAAAACGATTATTTTAGTTATTCTCTTTTTCATGCAACTCTCGAAATAAATGAAAACAATTTTTTGTTTTCATTGGATTATACTGAATTTTTTAAAACCGAGTTTCCATACATAGTATTTTAAATTCCAATACAAATCCAATTTTTTAAAATTTGTTTTCATGCTTTTGGTCATGATAGTTGCAATAATCGCTTGTTTTGTTTTTCTTTATTATATGGCATTTATATCAACTGCATTAAAAATGTTATAAATTTTATTGGGATACCAAGTGATTTGTATATAAAATCGATTATTTTACAAAGCACGCCTAAATAGTAGCAGCCTTTAAATTCGTTTTACTATTAAATTTAAAGTTTATGAACTAAAACTAAAATTTTAAAAATACAAGGATGTTCAAAACGATTATTTTCGCTATTCTGTTATTCATGCGACTCTCGAAAAAGATGCAAAAAAATTTTTGTTTTCATTGGATTATACTGAATTTTTTAAAACCGAGTTTCCATACATATTTTAAATTCCAATACAAAGCCAATTTTTTAAAATTTGTTTTCATGCTTTTGTTCATGATAGTTGCAATAATCGCTTGTTTTGTTTCTCTTTATTATATGGCAGTCTTATGAACTAAATTTATATGTTTTATAGTTCACTGGGGTATCAAGTGAATTTATTATAAGATCGATTGTTTTACAAAGCACACGTAAATAGTAGCAGCCTTTAAATTCGTTTTACTATTAAATTTAATGTATATGAACTAAAACTAAAATTTTAAAAATACAAGGATGTTCAAAACGACTATTTTAGTTATTCTCTTTTTCATGCGACTCTCGAAATAAATGAAAAACAGTTTTTGTTTTCATTGGATTATAATGAATTTTTTTACAACCGAATTTCCATATATATTTTAAATTCCAATACAAATCCAATTTTTTAAAATTTGATTTCCACCATTTGGTCATGAATAATTGCAATAATCGCTTGTTTCATTTCTCTTTATTATGTGGCATTTATATCAACTGCATTAAAAATGTTATAAATTCTATTGGGATACCAAGTGATTTGGATATAAAATCGATTATTTAACGAAGGACGCCTAAATAGTAGCAGGCTCAAAATTCGTTTTACTATTAAATTTAATGTTTATGAACTAAAACTGAAATTTTAAAAATACAAGGATGTTCAAAACGATTATTTTAGTTATTCTCTTTTTCATGCGACTCTCGAAATAAATGAAAACAATTTTTTGTTTTCATTGGATTATACTGAATTTTTTATAACCGAGTTTCCATACATATTTTAAATTCCAATACAAATCCAATATTTTAAAATTTGTTTTCATGCTTTTGGTCATGATAGTTGCAATAATCGCTTGTTTTGTTTCTCTTTATTATATGGCAGTCTTATGAACTAAATTTATATGTTTTATAGTTCACTGGGGTATCAAGTGAATTTATTATAAGATCGATTGTTTTACAAAGCACACGTAAATAGTAGCAGCCTTTAAATTCGTTTTACTATTAAATTTAATGTATATGAACTAAAACTAAAATTTTAAAAATACAAGGATGTTCAAAACGACTATTTTAGTTATTCTCTTTTTCATGCGACTCTCGAAATAAATGAAAAACAGTTTTTGTTTTCATTGGATTATACTGAATTTTTTAAAACCGAGATTCCATACATATTTTAAGTTCCAATACAAAGCCAATTTTTTAAAATTTGTTTTCCAGCGTTTGGTCATGATAGTTGCAATAATCGCTTGTTTTGTTTCTCTTTATTATATGGCAGTCTTATGAACTAAATTTATATGTTTTATAGTTCACTGGGGTATCAAGTGAATTTATTATAAGATCGATTGTTTTACAAAGCACACGTAAATAGTAGCAGCCTTTAAATTCGTTTTACTATTAAATTTAATGTTTATGAACCCAAACTAAAATTTTAAAAATACAAGGATGTTCAAAACGATTATTTTAGTTATTCTCTTTTTCATGCGACTCTCGAAGAAGATGAAAAAAATTTTATGTTTTCATTGGATTATACTGAATTTCTTAAAACCGAGTTTCCATACTTATTTAAATTCCAATATAAATCCAATTTTTTAAAATTTGTTTTCCAGCGTTTGGTCATGATAGTTGCAATAATCGCTTGTTTCATTTCTCTTTATTATGTGGCATTTATATCAACTGCATTAAAAATGTTATAAATTCTATTGGGATACCAAGTGATTTGGATATAAAATCGATTATTTAACGAAGGACGCCTAAATAGTAGCAGCCTCAAAATTCGTTTTACTATTAAATTTAATGTTTATGAACTAAAACTGAAATTTTGAAAATACAAGGATGTTCAAAACGATTATTTTAGTTATTCTCTTTTTCATGCGACTCTCGAAATAAATGAAAACAATTTTTTGTTTTCATTGGATTATACTGAATTTTTTATAACCGAGTTTCCATACAAATTTTAAATTCCAATACAAATCCAATTTTTTAAAATTTGTTTTCATGCTTTTGGTCATGATAGTTGCAATAATCGCTTGTTTTGTTTCTCTTTATTATGTGGCATATATATCAACTGCATTAAAAATGTTATAAATTTTATTGGGGTACCAAGTGATTTGTATATAAAATCGATTATTTAAAAAAGGACGCCTAAATAGTAGCAGCCTTTAAATTCGGTTTACTATTAAATTTAATGTTTATGAACCCAAACTAAAATTTTAAAAATACAAGGATGTTCAAAACGATTATTTTAGTTATTCTCTTTTTCATGCGACTCTCGAAATAAATGAAAAAAATTTTATGTTTTCATTGGATTATACTGAATTTTTTAAAACCGAGTTTCCATACATATTTTAAATTCCAATATAAATCCAATTTTTTAAAATTTGTTTTCCAGCGTTTGGTCATGATAGTTGCAATAATCGCTTGTTTCATTTCTCTTTATTATGTGGCATTTATATCAACTGCATTAAAAATGTTATAAATTCTATTGGGATACCAAGTGATTTGTATATAAAATCGATTATTTAACGAAGGACGCCTAAATAGTAGCAGCCTCAAAATTCGTTTTACTATTAAATTTAATGTTTATGAACTAAAACTGAAATTTTAAAAATACAAGGATGTTCAAAACGATTATTTTAGTTATTCTCTTTTTCATGCGACTCTCGAAATAAATGAAAAAAATTTTTTGTTTTCATTGGATTATACTGAATTTTTTAAAACCGAGTTTCCATACATACTTTAAGTTCCAATACAAAGCCAATTTTTTAAAATTTGATTTCCACCGTTTGGTCATGATAGTTGCAATAATCGCTTGTTTCATTTCTCTTTATTATGTGGCATTTATATCAACTGCATTAAAAATGTTATAAATTCTATTGGGATACCAAGTGATTTGTATATAAAATCGAAATTTTAAAAAAGGACGCCTAAATAGTAGCAGCCTTTAAATTCGTTTTACTATTAAATTTAATGTTTATGAACCCAAACTAAAATTTTAAAAATACAAGGATGTTCAAAACGATTATTTTAGTTATTCTCTTTTTCATGCAACTCTCGAAATAAATGAAAAAAATTTTATGTTTTCATTGGATTATACTGAATTTTTTAAAACCGAGTTTCCATACATATTTTAAATTCCAATATAAATCCAATTTTTTAAAATTTGTTTTCATGCTTTTGTTCATGATAGTTGCAATAATCGCTTGTTTCATTTCTCTTTATTATGTGGCATTTATATCAACTGCATTAAAAATGTTATAAATTCTATTGGGAACCAAGTGATTTGGATATAAAATCGTATATTTAACGAAGGACGCCTAAATAGTAGCAGCCTCAAAATTCGTTTTACTATTAAATTTAATGTTTATGAACTAAAACTGAAATTTTAAAAATACAGGGATGTTCAAAACGATTATTTTAGTTATTCTCTTTTTCATGCGACTCTCGAAATAAATGAAAACAATTTTTTTGTTTTCATTGGATTATACTGAATTTTTTAAAACCGAGTTTCCATACATATTTTAAATTCCAATACAAATCCAATTTTTTAAAAATTGTTTTCATGCTTTTGGTCATGATAGTTGCAATAATCGCTTGTTTTGTTTCTCTTTATTATTTGGCATTTATATCAACTGCATTAAAAATGTTATAAATTTTATTGGGATACCAAGTGATTTGTATATAAAATCGATTATTTTACAAAGCATGCCTAAATAGTAGCAGCCTTTAAATTCGTTTTACTATTAAATTTAATGTTTATGAACTAAAACTAAAATTTTAAAAATACAAGGATGTTGAAAACGATTATTTTCGCTATTCTGTTATTCATGCGACTCTCGAAAAAGATGCAAAAAAATTTTTGTTTTCATTGGATTATACTGAATTTTTAAAAACCTAGTGTCCATATATATTTTAAATTCCAATACAAATCCAATTTTTTAAAATTTGATTTCCACCATTTGGTCATGAATAATTGCAATAATCGCTTGTTTCATTTCTCTTTATTATGTGGCATTTATATCAACTGCATTAAAAATGTTATAAATTTTATTGGGATACCAAGTGATTTGTATATAAAATCGATTATTTTACAAAGCACGCCTAAATAGTAGCAGCGTTTAAATTCGTTTTACTATTAAATTTAATGTTTATGAACTAAAACTAAAATTTTAAAAATACAAGGATGTTCAAAACGATTATTTTAGTTATTCTCTTTTTCATGCGACTCTCGAAATAAATGAAAAAAATTTTTTGTTTTCATTGGATTATTCTGAATTTTTTAAAACCGAGTTTCCATACATATTTTAAATTCCAATACAAATCCAATTTTTTAAAATTTGTTTTCATGCTTTTGGTCATGATAGTTGCAATAATCGCTTGTTTCATTTCTCTTTATTATATGGCATTTATATCAACTGCATTAAAAATGTTATAAATTTTATTGGAATACCAAGTGATTTGTATATAAAATCGATTATTTTACAAAGCACGCCTAAATAGTAGCAGCCTTTAAATTCGTTTTACTATTAAATTTAATGTTTATGAACTAGAACTAAAATTTTAAAAATACAAGGATGTTGAAAACGATTATTTTCGCTATTCTGTTATTCATGCGACTCTCGAAGAAGATGAAAAAAATTTTTGTTTTCATTGGATTATACTGAATTTTTAAAAACCTAGTGTCCATATATATTTTAAATTCCAATACAAATCCAATTTTTTAAAATTTGTTTTCCACCATTTGGTCATGAATAATTGCAATAATCGCTTGTTTCATTTCTCTTTATTATGTGGCATTTATATCAAATGCATTAAAAATGTTATAAATTCTATTGGGATACCAAGTGATTTGTATATAAAATCGATTATTTTACAAAGCACGCCTAAATAGTAGCAGCGTTTAAATTCGTTTTACTATTAAATTTAATGTTTATGAACTAAAACTAAAATTTTAAAAATACAAGGATGTTCAAAACGATTATTTTAGTTATTCTCTTTTTAATGCGACTCTCGAAATAAATGAAAAAAATTTTTTGTTTTCATTGGATTATTCTGAATTTTTTAAAACCGAGTTTCCATACATATTTTAAATTCCAATACAAATCCAATTTTTTAAAATTTGTTTTCATGCTTTTGGTCATGATAGTTGCAATAATCGCTTGTTTCATTTCTCTTTATTATGTGGCATTTATATCAACTGCATTAAAAATGTTATAAATTCTATTGGGATACCAAGTGATTTGTATATAAAATCGATTATTTTACAAAGCACGCCTAAATAGTAGCAGCCTTTAAATTTGTTTTACTATTAAATTTAATGTTTATGAACTAGAACTAAAATTTTAAAAATACAAGGATGTTGAAAACGATTATTTTCGCTATTCTGTTATTCATGCGACTCTCGAAGAAGATGAAAAAAATTTTTGTTTTCATTGGATTATACTGAATTTTTTAAAACCGAGTTTCCATACATATTTTAAATTCCAATATAAATCCAATTTTTTAAAATTTGTTTTCCAGCGTTTGGTCATGATAGTTGCAATAATCGCTTGTTTCATTCCTCTTTATTATGTGGCATTTATATCAACTGCATTAAAAATGTTATAAATTCTATTGGGATACCAAGTGATTTGTATATAAAATCGATTATTTAACGAAGGACGCCTAAATAGTAGCAGCCTCAAAATTCGTTTTACTATTAAATTTAATGTTTATGAACTAAAACTGAAATTTTAAAAATACAAGGATGTTCAAAACGATTATTTTAGTTATTCTCTTTTTCATGCGACTCTCGAAATAAATGAAAAAAATTTTTTGTTTTCATTGGATTATACTGAATTTTTTAAAACCGAGTTTCCATACATACTTTAAGTTCCAATACAAAGCCAATTTTTTAAAATTTGATTTCCACCGTTTGGTCATGATAGTTGCAATAATCGCTTGTTTCATTTCTCTTTATTATGTGGCATTTATATCAACTGCATTAAAAATGTTATAAATTCTATTGGGATACCAAGTGATTTGTATATAAAATCGAAATTTTAAAAAAGGACGCCTAAATAGTAGCAGCCTTTAAATTCGTTTTACTATTAAATTTAATGTTTATGAACCCAAACTAAAATTTTAAAAATACAAGGATGTTCAAAACGATTATTTTAGTTATTCTCTTTTTCATGCAACTCTCGAAATAAATGAAAAAAATTTTATGTTTTCATTGGATTATACTGAATTTTTTAAAACCGAGTTTCCATACATATTTTAAATTCCAATATAAATCCAATTTTTTAAAATTTGTTTTCATGCTTTTGTTCATGATAGTTGCAATAATCGCTTGTTTCATTTCTCTTTATTATGTGGCATTTATATCAACTGCATTAAAAATGTTATAAATTCTATTGGGAACCAAGTGATTTGGATATAAAATCGTATATTTAACGAAGGACGCCTAAATAGTAGCAGCCTCAAAATTCGTTTTACTATTAAATTTAATGTTTATGAACTAAAACTGAAATTTTAAAAATACAGGGATGTTCAAAACGATTATTTTAGTTATTCTCTTTTTCATGCGACTCTCGAAATAAATGAAAACAATTTTTTTGTTTTCATTGGATTATACTGAATTTTTTAAAACCGAGTTTCCATACATATTTTAAATTCCAATACAAATCCAATTTTTTAAAAATTGTTTTCATGCTTTTGGTCATGATAGTTGCAATAATCGCTTGTTTTGTTTCTCTTTATTATTTGGCATTTATATCAACTGCATTAAAAATGTTATAAATTTTATTGGGATACCAAGTGATTTGTATATAAAATCGATTATTTTACAAAGCATGCCTAAATAGTAGCAGCCTTTAAATTCGTTTTACTATTAAATTTAATGTTTATGAACTAAAACTAAAATTTTAAAAATACAAGGATGTTGAAAACGATTATTTTCGCTATTCTGTTATTCATGCGACTCTCGAAAAAGATGCAAAAAAATTTTTGTTTTCATTGGATTATACTGAATTTTTAAAAACCTAGTGTCCATATATATTTTAAATTCCAATACAAATCCAATTTTTTAAAATTTGATTTCCACCATTTGGTCATGAATAATTGCAATAATCGCTTGTTTCATTTCTCTTTATTATGTGGCATTTATATCAACTGCATTAAAAATGTTATAAATTTTATTGGGATACCAAGTGATTTGTATATAAAATCGATTATTTTACAAAGCACGCCTAAATAGTAGCAGCGTTTAAATTCGTTTTACTATTAAATTTAATGTTTATGAACTAAAACTAAAATTTTAAAAATACAAGGATGTTCAAAACGATTATTTTAGTTATTCTCTTTTTCATGCGACTCTCGAAATAAATGAAAAAAATTTTTTGTTTTCATTGGATTATTCTGAATTTTTTAAAACCGAGTTTCCATACATATTTCAAATTCCAATACAAATCCAATTTTTTAAAATTTGTTTTCATGCTTTTGGTCATGATAGTTGCAATAATCGCTTGTTTCATTTCTCTTTATTATATGGCATTTATATCAACTGCATTAAAAATGTTATAAATTTTATTGGAATACCAAGTGATTTGTATATAAAATCGATTATTTTACAAAGCACGCCTAAATAGTAGCAGCCTTTAAATTCGTTTTACTATTAAATTTAATGTTTATGAACTAGAACTAAAATTTTAAAAATACAAGGATGTTGAAAACGATTATTTTCGCTATTCTGTTATTCATGCGACTCTCGAAGAAGATGAAAAAAATTTTTGTTTTCATTGGATTATACTGAATTTTTAAAAACCTAGTGTCCATATATATTTTAAATTCCAATACAAATCCAATTTTTTAAAATTTGATTTCCACCATTTGGTCATGAATAATTGCAATAATCGCTTGTTTCATTTCTCTTTATTATGTGGCATTTATATCAAATGCATTAAAAATGTTATAAATTCTATTGGGATACCAAGTGATTTGGATATAAAATCGATTATTTAACAAAGGACGCCTAAATAGTAGCAGCCTTTAAATTCGTTTTGCTATTAAATTTAATGTTTATGAACTAAAACTAAAATTTTAAAAATACAAGGATGTTCAAAACGATTATTTTAGTTATTCTCTTTTTCATGCGACTCTCGAAATAAATGAAAAAAATTTTTTGTTTTCATTGGATTATTCTGAATTTTTTAAAACCGAGTTTCCATACATATTTTAAATTCCAATACAAATCCAATTTTTTAAAATTTGTTTTCATGCTTTTGGTCATGATAGTTGCAGTAATCGCTTGTTTCATTTCTCTTTATTATGTGGCATTTATATCAACTGCATTAAAAATGTTATAAATTCTATTGGGATACCAAGTGATTTGTATATAAAATCGATTATTTTACAAAGCACGCCTAAATAGTAGCAGCCTTTAAATTTGTTTTACTATTAAATTTAATGTTTATGAACTAGAACTAAAATTTTAAAAATACAAGGATGTTGAAAACGATTATTTTCGCTATTCTGTTATTCATGCGACTCTCGAAGAAGATGAAAAAAATTTTTGTTTTCATTGGATTATACTGAATTTTTAAAAACCTAGTGTCCATATATATTTTAAATTCCAATACAAATCCAATTTTTTAAAATTTGTTTTCCAGCGTTTGGTCATGAATAATTGCAATAATCGCTTGTTTCATTTCTCTTTATTATGTGGCATTTATATCAAATGCATTAAAAATGTTATAAATTCTATTGGGATACCAAGTGATTTGGATATAAAATCGATTATTTTACAAAGGACGCCTAAATAGTAGCAGCCTTTAAATTCGTTTTGCTATTAAATTTAATGTTTATGAACTAAATCTAAAATTTTAAAAATACAAGGATGTTCAAAACGATTATTTTAGTTATTCTCTTTTTCATGCGACTCTTGAAAAAGATGAAAACAATTTTTTTGTTTTCATTGGATTATACTGAATTTTTTAAAACCGAGTTTCCATACATATTTTAAATTCCAATACAAATCCAATTTTTTAAAAATTGTTTTCATGCTTTTGGTCATGATAGTTGCAATAATCGCTTGTTTTGTTTCTCTTTATTATTTGGCATTTATATCAACTGCATTAAAAATGTTATAAATTTTATTGGGATACCAAGTGATTTGTATATCAAATCGATTATTTTACAAAGCATGCCTAAATAGTAGCAGCCTTTAAATTCGTTTTACTATTAAATTTAATGTTTATGAACCCAAACTAAAATTTTAAAAATACAAGGATGTTCAAAACGATTATTTTAGTTATTCTCTTTTTCATGCAAGTCTCGAAATAAATGAAAAAAATTTTATGTTTTCATTGGATTATACTGAATTTTTTAAAACCAAGTTTCCATACATATTTTAAATTCCAATATAAATCCAATTTTTTAAAATTTGTTTTCATGCTTTTGTTCGTGATAGTTGCAATAATCGCTTGTTTCATTTCTCTTTATTATGTGGCATTTATATCAACTGCATTAAAAATGTTATAAATTCTATTGGGAACCAAGTGATTTGGATATAAAATCGTATATTTAACGAAGGACGCCTAAATAGTAGCAGCCTTTAAATTCGTTTTACTATTAAATTTAATGTTTATGAACTAAAACTGAAATTTTAAAAATACAGGGATGTTCAAAACGATTATTTTAGTTATTCTCTTTTTCATGCGACTCTCGAAATAAATGAAAACAATTTTTTTGTTTTCATTGGATTATACTGAATTTTTTAAAACCGAGTTTCCATACATATTTTAAATTCCAATACAAATCCAATTTTTTAAAAATTGTTTTCATGCTTTTGGTCATGATAGTTGCAATAATCGCTTGTTTTGTTTCTCTTTATTATTTGGCATTTATATCAACTGCATTAAAAATGTTATAAATTTTATTGGGATACCAAGTGATTTGTATATAAAATCGATTATTTTACAAAGCACGCCTAAATAGTAGCAGCGTTTAAATTCGTTTTACTATTAAATTTAATGTTTATGAACTAAAACTAAAATTTTAAAAATACAAGGATGTTCAAAACGATTATTTTAGTTATTCTCTTTTTCATGCGACTCTCGAAATAAATGAAAAAAATTTTTTGTTTTCATTGGATTATTCTGAATTTTTTAAAACCGAGTTTCCATACATATTTCAAATTCCAATACAAATCCAATTTTTTAAAATTTGTTTTCATGCTTTTGGTCATGATATTTGCAATAATCGCTTGTTTCATTTCTCTTTATTATATGGCATTTATATCAACTGCATTAAAAATGTTATAAATTTTATTGGAATACCAAGTGATTTGTATATAAAATCGATTATTTTACAAAGCACGCCTAAATAGTAGCAGCCTTTAAATTCGTTTTACTATTAAATTTAATGTTTATGAACTAGAACTAAAATTTTAAAAATACAAGGATGTTGAAAACGATTATTTTCGCTATTCTGTTATTCATGCGACTCTCGAAGAAGATGAAAAAAATTTTTGTTTTCATTGGATTATACTGAATTTTTAAAAACCTAGTGTCCATATATATTTTAAATTCCAATACAAATCCAATTTTTTAAAATTTGATTTCCACCATTTGGTCATGAATAATTGCAATAATCGCTTGTTTCATTTCTCTTTATTATGTGGCATTTATATCAAATGCATTAAAAATGTTATAAATTCTATTGGGATACCAAGTGATTTGGATATAAAATCGATTATTTTACAAAGGACGCCTAAATAGTAGCAGCCTTTAAATTCGTTTTGCTATTAAATTTAATGTTTATGAACTAAAACTAAAATTTTAAAAATACAAGGATGTTCAAAACGATTATTTTAGTTATTCTCTTTTTCATGCGACTCTCGAAATAAATGAAAAAAATTTTTTGTTTTCATTGGATTATTCTGAATTTTTTAAAACCGAGTTTCCATACATATTTTAAATTCCAATACAAATCCAATTTTTTAAAATTTGTTTTCATGCTTTTGGTCATGATAGTTGCAATAATCGCTTGTTTCATTTCTCTTTATTATGTGGCATTTATATCAACTGCATTAAAAAGGTTATAAATTCTATTGGGATACCAAGTGATTTGTATATAAAATCGATTATTTTACAAAGCACGCCTAAATAGTAGCAGCCTTTAAATTTGTTTTACTATTAAATTTAATGTTTATGAACTAGAACTAAAATTTTAAAAATACAAGGATGTTGAAAACGATTATTTTCGCTATTCTGTTATTCATGCGACTCTCGAAGAAGATGAAAAAAATTTTTGTTTTCATTGGATTATACTGAATTTTTAAAAACCTAGTGTCCATATATATTTTAAATTCCAATACAAATCCAATTTTTTAAAATTTGTTTTCCAGCGTTTGGTCATGAATAATTGCAATAATCGCTTGTTTCATTTCTCTTTATTATGTGGCATTTATATCAAATGCATTAAAAATGTTATAAATTCTATTGAGATACCAAGTGATTTGGATATAAAATCAATTATTTTACAAAGGACGCCTAAATAGTAGCAGCCTTTAAATTCGTTTTGCTATTAAATTTAATGTTTATGAACTAAATCTAAAATTTTAAAAATACAAGGATGTTCAAAACGATTATTTTAGTTATTCTCTTTTTCATGCGACTCTTGAAAAAGATGAAAAAAATTTTTTGTTTTCATTGGATTATACTGAATTTTTTAAAACCGAGTTTCCATACATATTTTAAGTTCCAATACAAAGCCAATTTTTTAAAATTTGTTTTCATTCTTTTGGTCATGATAGTTGCAATAATCGCTTGTTTCATTTCTCTTTATTATATGGCATTTATATCAACTGCATTAAAAATGTTATAAATTTTATTGGGATACCAAGTGATTTGTATATAAAATCGATTATGTTACAAAGCACGCCTAAATAGTAGCAGCGTTTAAATTCGTTTTACTATTAAATTTAATGTTTATGAACTAAAACTAAAATTTCAAAAATACAAGGATGTTCAAAACGATTATTTTCGCTATTCTGTTATTCATGCGACTCTCGAAAAAGATGCAAAAAATTTTTGTTTTCATTGGATTATACTGAATTTTTTAAAACCTAGTGTCCATACATATTTTAAAGTCGAATACAAAGCCAATTGTTTAATATTTGATTTCCACCGTTTGGTCATGATAGTTGCAATAATCGCTTGTTTCATTTCTCTTTATTATGTGGCATTCATATCAAATGCATTAAAAATGTTATAAATTCTATTGGGATACCAAGAGATTTGGATATAAAATCAATTATTTTACAAAGGACGCCTAAATAGTAGCAGCCTTTAAATTCGTTTTGCTATTAAATTTAATGTTTATGAACTAAATCTAAAATTTTAAAAATACAAGGATGTTCAAAACGATTATTTTAGTTATTCTCTTTTTCATGCGACTCTTGAAAAAGATGAAAAAAATTTTTTGTTTTCATTGGATTATACTGAATTTTTTAAAACCGAGTTTCCATACATATTTTAAGTTCCAATACAAAGCCAATTTTTTAAAATTTGTTTTCATTCTTTTGGTCATGATAGTTGCAATAATCGCTTGTTTCATTTCTCTTTATTATATGGCATTTATATCAACTGCATTAAAAATGTTATAAATTTTATTGGGATACCAAGTGATTTGTATATAAAATCGATTATGTTACAAAGCACGCCTAAATAGTAGCAGCGTTTAAATTCGTTTTACTATTAAATTTAATGTTTATGAACTAAAACTAAAATTTCAAAAATACAAGGATGTTGAAAACGATTATTTTCGCTATTCTGTTATTCATGCGACTCTCGAAAAAGATGCAAAAAATTTTTGTTTTCATTGGATTATACTGAATTTTTTAAAACCTAGTGTCCATACATATTTTAAAGTCGAATACAAAGCCAATTGTTTAATATTTGATTTCCACCGTTTGGTCATGATAGTTGCAATAATCGCTTGTTTCATTTCTCTTTATTATGTGGCATTCATATCAAATGCATTAAAAATGTTATAAATTCTATTGGGATACCAAGAGATTTGGATATAAAATCGATTATTTAACAAAGGACGCCTAAATAGTAGCAGCCTTTAAATTCGTTTTGCTATTAAATTTAATGTTTATGAACTAAAACTAAAATTTGAAAAAACAAGGATGTTCAAAACGATTATTTTAGTTATTCTCTTTTTCATGCGACTCTCGAAATAAATGAAAAAAATTTTTTGTTTTCATTGGATTATACTGAATTTTTTAAAACCGAGTTTCCATACATATTTTATGTTCCAATACAAAGCCAATTTTTTAAAATATGTTTTCATGCTTTTGGTCATGATAGTTGCAATAATCGCTTGTTTTGTTTCTCTTTATTATATGGCATTTATATCAACTGCATTAAAAATGTTATAAATTTTATTGGGATACCAAGTGATTTGTATATAAAATCGATTATTTTACAAAGCACGCCTAAATAGTAGCAGCCTTTAAATTCGTTTTACTATTAAATTTAATGTTTATGAACTAGAACTAAAATTTTAAAAATACAAGGATGTTCAAAACGATTATTTTAGTTATTCTCTTTTTCATGCGACTCTCGAAGAAGATGAAAAAAATTTTATGTTTTCATTGGATTATACTGAATTTTTTAAAACCGAGTTTCCATACATATTTTAAATTCCAATATAAATCCAATTTTTTAAAATTTGTTTTCCAGCGTTTGGTCATGATAGTTGCAATAATCGCTTGTTTCATTTCTCTTTATTATGTGGCATTTATATCAAATGCATTAAAAATGTTATAAATTCTATTGGGATACCAAGAGATTTGGATATAAAATCGATTATTTAACAAAGGACGCCTAAATAGTAGCAGCCTTTAAATTCGTTTTGCTATTAAATTTAATGTTTATGAACTAAAACTAAAATTTGAAAAATACAAGGATGTTCAAAACGATTATTTTAGTTATTCTCTTTTTCATGCGACTCTCGAAATAAATGAAAACAATTTTTTGTTTTCATTGGATTATACTGAATTTTTTAAAACCGAGTTTCCATACATATTTTAAGTTCCAATACAAAGCCAATTTTTTAAAATTTGTTTTCCAGCGTTTGGTCATGATAGTTGCAATAATCGCTTGTTTCGTTTCTCTTTATTATGTGGCATTCATATCAAATGCATTAAAAATGTTATAAATTCTATTGGGATACCAAGAGATTTGGATATAAAATCGATTATTTTACAAAGGACGCCTAAATAGTAGCAGCCTTTAAATTCGTTTTGCTATTAAATTTAATGTTTATGAACTAAAACTAAAATTTGAAAAAACAAGGATGTTCAAAACGATTATTTTAGTTATTCTCTTTTTCATGCGACTCTCGAAATAAATGAAAAAAATTTTTTGTTTTCATTGGATTATTCTGAATTTTTTAAAACCGAGTTTCCATACATATTTCAAATTCCAATACAAATCCAATTTTTTAAAATTTGTTTTCATGCTTTTGGTCATGATAGTTGCAATAATCGCTTGTTTCATTTCTCTTTATTATATGGCATTTATATCAACTGCATTAAAAATGTTATAAATTTTATTGGAATACCAAGTGATTTGTATATAAAATCGATTATTTTACAAAGCACGCCTAAATAGTAGCAGCCTTTAAATTCGTTTTACTATTAAATTTAATGTTTATGAACTAAAACTAAAATTTCAAAAATACAAGGATGTTGAAAACGATTATTTTCGCTATTCTGTTATTCATGCGACTCTCGAAGAAGATGAAAAAAATTTTTGTTTTCATTGGATTATACTGAATTTTTAAAAACCTAGTGTCCATATATATTTTAAATTCCAATACAAATCCAATTTTTTAAAATTTGATTTCCACCATTTGGTCATGAATAATTGCAATAATCGCTTGTTTCATTTCTCTTTATTATGTGGCATTTATATCAAATGCATTAAAAATGTTATAAATTCTATTGGGATACCAAGTGATTTGTATATAAAATCGATTATTTTACAAAGCACGCCTAAATAGTAGCAGCCTTTAAATTCGTTTTGCTATTAAATTTAATGTTTATGAACTAAAACTAAAATTTTAAAAATACAAGGATGTTCAAAACGATTATTTTAGTTATTCTCTTTTTCATGCGACTCTCGAAATAAATGAAAAAAATTTTTTGTTTTCATTGGATTATTCTGAATTTTTTAAAACCGAGTTTCCATACATATTTTAAGTTCCAATACAAATCCAATTTTTTAAAATTTGTTTTCATGCTTTTGGTCATGATAGTTGCAATAATCGCTTGTTTCATTTCTCTTTATTATGTGGCATTTATATCAACTGCATTAAAAATGTTATAAATTCTATTGGGATACCAAGTGATTTGTATATAAAATCGATTATTTTACAAAGCACGCCTAAATAGTAGCAGCCTTTAAATTTGTTTTACTATTAAATTTAATGTTTATGAACTAAAACTAAAATTTCAAAAATACAAGGATGTTCAAAACGATTATTTTCGCTATTCTGTTATTCATGCGACTCTCGAAAAAGATGCAAAAAATTTTTGTTTTCATTGGATTATACTGAATTTTTTAAAACCTAGTGTCCATACATATTTTAAAGTCGAATACAAAGCCAATTGTTTAATATTTGATTTCCACCGTTTGGTCATGATAGTTGCAATAATCGCTTGTTTCATTTCTCTTTATTATATGGCATTTATATCAACTGCATTAAAAATGTTATAAATTTTATTGGGATACCAAGCGATTTGTATATAAAATCGATTATGTTACAAAGCACGCCTAAATAGTAGCAGCGTTTAAATTCGTTTTACTATTAAATTTAATGTTTATGAACTAAAACTAAAATTTCAAAAATACAAGGATGTTCAAAACGATTATTTTCGCTATTCTGTTATTCATGCGACTCTCGAAAAAGATGCAAAAAATTTTTGTTTTCATTGGATTATACTGAATTTTTTAAAACCTAGTGTCCATACATATTTTAAAGTCGAATACAAAGCCAATTGTTTAATATTTGATTTCCACCGTTTGGTCATGATAGTTGCAATAATCGCTTGTTTTGTTTCTCTTTATTATATGGCATTTATATCAACTGCATTAAAAATGTTATAAATTTTATTGGGATACCAAGTGATTTGTATATAAAATCGATTATTTTACAAAGCACGCCTAAATAGTAGCAGCCTGAAAATTCGTTTTACTATTAAATTTAATGTTTATGAACTAAAACTGAAATTTTAAAAATACAAGGATGTTCAAAACGATTATTTTAGTTATTCTGTTTTTCAAGCGACTCTCGAAAAAGATGCAAAAAATTTTTGTTTTCATTGGATTATACTGAATTTTTTAAAACCTAGTGTCCATACATATTTTAAAGTCGAATACAAAGCCAATTGTTTAATATTTGATTTCCACCGTTTGGTCATGATAGTTGCAATAATCGCTTGTTTCATTTCTCTTTATTATGTGGCATTTATATCAACTGCATTAAAAATGTTATAAATTCTATTGGGATACCAAGTGATTTGTATATGAAATCGATTATTTAAAAAAGGACGCCTAAATAGAAGCAGCTTTTAAATTCGGTTTACTATTAAATTTAATGTTAATGAACCCAAACTAAAATTTTAAAAATACAAGGATGTTCAAAACGATTATTTTAGTTATTCTCTTTTTCATGCGACTCTCGAAATAAATGAAAAAAATTTTATGTTTTCATTGGATTATACTGAATTTTTTAAAACCGAGTTTCCATACATATTTTAAATTCCAATATAAATCCAATTTTTTAAAATTTGTTTTCCAGCGTTTGGTCATGATAGTTGCAATAATCGCTTGTTTCATTTCTCTTTATTATGTGGCATTTATATCAACTGCATTAAAAATGTTATAAATTCTATTGGGAAACCAAGTGATTTGTATATAAAATCGATTATTTAACGAAGGACGCCTAAATAGTAGCAGCCTTTAAATTCGTTTTACTATTAAATTTAATGTTTATGAACCCAAACTAAAATTTTAAAAATACAAGGATGTTCAAAACGATTATTTTAGTTATTCTCTTTTTCATGCGACTCTCGAAATAAATGAAAAAAATTTTATGTTTTCATTGGATTATACTGAATTTTTTAAAACCGAGTTTCCATACATATTTTAAATTCCAATATAAATCCAATTTTTTAAAATTTGTTTTCATGCTTTTGTTCATGATAGTTGCAATAATCGCTTGTTTCATTTCTCTTTATTATGTGGCATTTATATCAACTGCATTAAAAATGTTATAAATTTTATTGGAATACCAAGTGATTTGTATATAAAATCGATTATTTTACAAAGCACGCCTAAATAGTAGCAGCCTTTAAATTCGTTTTACTATTAAATTTAATGTTTATGAACTAGAACTAAAATTTTAAAAATACAAGGATGTTGAAAACGATTATTTTCGCTATTCTGTTATTCATGCGACTCTCGAAGAAGATGAAAAAAATTTTTGTTTTCATTGGATTATACTGAATTTTTAAAAACCTAGTGTCCATATATATTTTAAATTCCAATACAAATCCAATTTTTTAAAATTTGATTTCCACCATTTGGTCATGAATAATTGCAATAATCGCTTGTTTCATTTCTCTTTATTATGTGGCATTTATATCAAATGCATTAAAAATGTTATAAATTCTATTGGGATACCAAGTGATTTGGATATAAAATCGATTATTTTACAAAGGACGCCTAAATAGTAGCAGCCTTTAAATTCGTTTTGCTATTAAATTTAATGTTTATGAACTAAAACTAAAATTTTAAAAATACAAGGATGTTCAAAACGATTATTTTAGTTATTCTCTTTTTCATGCGACTCTCGAAATAAATGAAAAAAATTTTTTGTTTTCATTGGATTATTCTGAATTTTTTAAAACCTAGTTTCCATACATATTTTAAATTCCAATACAAATCCAATTTTTTAAAATTTGTTTTCATGCTTTTGGTCATGATAGTTGCAATAATCGCTTGTTTCATTTCTCTTTATTATGTGGCATTTATATCAACTGCATTAAAAATGTTATAAATTCTATTGGGATACCTAGTGATTTGTATATAAAATCGATTATTTTACAAAGCACGCCTAAATAGTAGCAGCCTTTAAATTTGTTTTACTATTAAATTTAATGTTTATGAACTAGAACTAAAATTTTAAAAATACAAGGATGTTGAAAACGATTATTTTCGCTATTCTGTTATTCATGCGACTCTCGAAGAAGATGAAAAAAATTTTCGTTTTCATTGGATTATACTGAATTTTTAAAAACCTAGTGTCCATATATATTTTAAATTCCAATACACATCCAATTTTTTAAAATTTGTTTTCCAGCGTTTGGTCATGAATAATTGCAATAATCGCTTGTTTCATTTCTCTTTATTATGTGGCATTTATATCAAATGCATTAAAAATGTTATAAATTCTATTGGGATACCAAGTGATTTGGATATAAAATCGATTATTTTACAAAGGACGCCTAAATAGTAGCAGCCTTTAAATTCGTTTTGCTATTAAATTTAATGTTTATGAACTAAATCTAAAATTTTAAAAATACAAGGATGTTCAAAACGATTATTTTAGTTATTCTCTTTTTCATGCGACTCTTGAAAAAGATGCAAAAAATTTTTGTTTTCATTGGATTATACTGAATTTTTTAAAACCTAGTGTCCATACATATTTTATGTTCCAATACAAAGCCAATTTTTTAAAATTTGATTTCCACCATTTGGTCATGAATAATTGCAATAATCGCTTGTTTCATTTCTCTTTATTATGTGGCATTTATATCAAATGCATTAAAAATGTTATAAATTCTATTGGGATACCAAGTGATTTGGATATAAAATCGATTATTTAACGAAGGACGCCTAAATAGTAGCAGCCTCAAAATTCGTTTTACTATTAAATTTAATGTTTATGAACTAAAACTGAAATTTTAAAAATACAAGGATGTTCAAAACGATTATTTTAGTTATTCTCTTTTTCATGCGACTCTCGAAATAAATGAAAACAATTTTTTGTTTTCATTGGATTATACTGAATTTTTTAAAACCGAGTTTCCATACATATTTTAAATTCCAATACAAATCCAATTTTTTAAAATTTGTTTTTATGCTTTTGGTCATGATAGTTGCAATAATCGCTTGTTTTGTTTCTCTTTATTATATGGCATTTATATCAACTGCATTAAAAATGTTATAAATTTTATTGGGATACCAAGTGATTTGTATATAAAATCGATTATTTTACAAAGCACGCCTAAATAGTAGCAGCGTTTAAATTCGTTTTACTATTAAATTTAATGTTTATGAACTAAAACTAAAATTTCAAAAATACAAGGATGTTCAAAACGATTATTTTCGCTATTCTGTTATTCATGCGACTCTCGAAAAAGATGCAAAAAATTTTTGTTTTCATTGGATTATACTGAATTTTTTAAAACCTAGTGTCCATACATATTTTAAAGTCGAATACAAAGCCAATTGTTTAATATTTGATTTCCACCGTTTGGTCATGATAGTTGCAATAATCGCTTGTTTCATTTCTCTTTATTATGTGGCATTCATATTAAATGCATTAAAAATGTTATAAATTCTATTGGGATACCAAGAGATTTGGATATAAAATCGATTATTTAACAAAGGACGCCTAAATAGTAGCAGCCTTTAAATTCGTTTTGCTATTAAATTTAATGTTTTAGAACTAAAACTAAAATTTGAAAAAACAAGGATGTTCAAAACGATTATTTTAGTTATTCTCTTTTTCATGCGACTCTCGAAATAAATGAAAAAAATATTTTGTTTTCATTGGATTATACTGAATTTTTTAAAACCTAGTGTCCATACATATTTTAAAGTCGAATACAAAGCCAATTGTTTAATATTTGATTTCCACCGTTTGGTCATGATAGTTGCAATAATCGCTTGTTTTGTTTCTCTTTATTATATGGCATTTATATCAACTGCATTAAAAATGTTATAAATTTTATTGGGATACCAAGTGATTTGTATATAAAATCGATTATTTTACAAAGCACGCCTAAATAGTAGCAGCCTTTAAATTCGTTTTACTATTAAATTTAATGTTTATGAACTAAAACTAAAATTTCAAAAATACAAGGATGTTCAAAACGATTATTTTCGCTATTCTGTTATTCATGCGACTCTCGAAAAAGATGCAAAAAAATTTTTGTTTTCATTGGATTATACTGAATTTTTTAAAACCGAGTTTCCATACATATTTTATGTTCCAATACAAAGCCAATTTTTTAAAATTTGTTTTCCAGCGTTTGGTCATGATAGTTGCAATAATCGCTTGTTTTGTTTCTCTTTATTATATGGCAGTCTTATGAACTAAATTTATATGTTTTATAGTTCACTGGGGTATCAAGTGAATTTATTATAAGATCGATTGTTTTACAAAGCACACGTAAATAGTAGCAGCCTTTAAATTCGTTTTACTATTAAATTTAAAGTTTATGAACTAAAACTAAAATTTTAAAAATACAAGGATGTTCAAAACGATTATTTTAGTTATTCTCTTTTTCATGCGACTCTCGAAATAAATGAAAAACAGTTTTTGTTTTCATTGGATTATAATGAATTTTTTTACAACCGAATTTCCATATATATTTTAAATTCCAATACAAATCCAATTTTTTAAAATTTGATTTCCATCATTTGGTCATGAATAATTGCAATAATCGCTTGTTTCATTTCTCTTTATTATGTGGCATTTATATCAACTGCATTAAAAATATTATAAATTCTATTGGGATACCAAGTGATTTGTATATAAAATCGATTATTTAAAAAAGGACGCCTAAATAGTAGCAGCCTTTAAATTCGGTTTACTATTAAATTTAATGTTTATGAACCCAAACTAAAATTTTAAAAATACAAGGATGTTCAAAACGATTATTTTAGTTATTCTCTTTTTCATGCGACTCTCGAAGAAGATGAAAAAAATTTTATGTTTTCATTGGATTATACTGAATTTTTTAAAACCGAGTTTCCATACTTATTTTAAATTCCAATATAAATCCAATTTTTTAAAATTTGTTTTCCAGCGTTTGGTCATGATAGTTGCAATAATCGCTTGTTTCATTTCTCTTTATTATGTGGCATTTATATCAACTGCATTAAAAATGTTATAAATTCTATTGGGATACCAAGTGATTTGGATATAAAATCGATTATTTAACGAAGGACGCCTAAATAGTAGCAGCCTCAAAATTCGTTTTACTATTAAATTTAATGTTTATGAACTAAAACTGAAATTTTAAAAATACAAGGATGTTCAAAACGATTATTTTAGTTATTCTGTTTTTCATGCGACTCTCGAAAAAGATGCAAAAAATTTTTGTTTTCATTGGATTATACTGAATTTTTTAAAACCTAGTGTCCATACATATTTTAAAGTCGAATACAAAGCCAATTGTTTAATATTTGATTTCCACCGTTTGGTCATGATAGTTGCAATAATCGCTTGTTTCATTTCTCTTTATTATGTGGCATTTATATCAACTGCATTAAAAATGTTATAAATTCTATTGGGATACCAAGTGATTTGTATATGAAATCGATTATTTAAAAAAGGACGCCTAAATAGAAGCAGCTTTTAAATTCGGTTTACTATTAAATTTAATGTTAATGAACCCAAACTAAAATTTTAAAAATACAAGGATGTTCAAAACGATTATTTTAGTTATTCTCTTTTTCATGCGACTCTCGAAATAAATGAAAAAAATTTTATGTTTTCATTGGATTATACTGAATTTTTTAAAACCGAGTTTCCATACATATTTTAAATTCCAATATAAATCCAATTTTTTAAAATTTGTTTTCCAGCGTTTGGTCATGATAGTTGCAATAATCGCTTGTTTCATTTCTCTTTATTATGTGGCATTTATATCAACTGCATTAAAAATGTTATAAATTCTATTGGGAAACCAAGTGATTTGTATATAAAATCGATTATTTAACGAAGGACGCCTAAATAGTAGCAGCCTGAAAATTCGTTTTACTATTAAATTTAATGTTTATGAACTAAAACTGAAATTTTAAAAATACAAGGATGTTCAAAACGATTATTTTAGTTATTCTGTTTTTCAAGCGACTCTCGAAAAAGATGCAAAAAATTTTTGTTTTCATTGGATTATACTGAATTTTTTAAAACCTAGTGTCCATACATATTTTAAAGTCGAATACAAAGCCAATTGTTTAATATTTGATTTCCACCGTTTGGTCATGATAGTTGCAATAATCGCTTGTTTCATTTCTCTTTATTATGTGGCATTTATATCAACTGCATTAAAAATGTTATAAATTCTATTGGGATACCAAGTGATTTGTATATGAAATCGATTATTTAAAAAAGGACGCCTAAATAGAAGCAGCTTTTAAATTCGGTTTACTATTAAATTTAATGTTAATGAACCCAAACTAAAATTTTAAAAATACAAGGATGTTCAAAACGATTATTTTAGTTATTCTCTTTTTCATGCGACTCTCGAAATAAATGAAAAAAATTTTATGTTTTCATTGGATTATACTGAATTTTTTAAAACCGAGTTTCCATACATATTTTAAATTCCAATATAAATCCAATTTTTTAAAATTTGTTTTCCAGCGTTTGGTCATGATAGTTGCAATAATCGCTTGTTTCATTTCTCTTTATTATGTGGCATTTATATCAACTGCATTAAAAATGTTATAAATTCTATTGGGAAACCAAGTGATTTGTATATAAAATCGATTATTTAACGAAGGACGCCTAAATAGTAGCAGCCTTTAAATTCGTTTTACTATTAAATTTAATGTTTATGAACCCAAACTAAAATTTTAAAAATACAAGGATGTTCAAAACGATTATTTTAGTTATTCTCTTTTTCATGCGACTCTCGAAATAAATGAAAAAAATTTTATGTTTTCATTGGATTATACTGAATTTTTTAAAACCGAGTTTCCATACATATTTTAAATTCCAATATAAATCCAATTTTTTAAAATTTGTTTTCATGCTTTTGTTCATGATAGTTGCAATAATCGCTTGTTTCATTTCTCTTTATTATGTGGCATTTATATCAACTGCATTAAAAATGTTATAAATTTTATTGGAATACCAAGTGATTTGTATATAAAATCGATTATTTTACAAAGCACGCCTAAATAGTAGCAGCCTTTAAATTCGTTTTACTATTAAATTTAATGTTTATGAACTAGAACTAAAATTTTAAAAATACAAGGATGTTGAAAACGATTATTTTCGCTATTCTGTTATTCATGCGACTCTCGAAGAAGATGAAAAAAATTTTTGTTTTCATTGGATTATACTGAATTTTTAAAAACCTAGTGTCCATATATATTTTAAATTCCAATACAAATCCAATTTTTTAAAATTTGATTTCCACCATTTGGTCATGAATAATTGCAATAATCGCTTGTTTCATTTCTCTTTATTATGTGGCATTTATATCAAATGCATTAAAAATGTTATAAATTCTATTGGGATACCAAGTGATTTGGATATAAAATCGATTATTTTACAAAGGACGCCTAAATAGTAGCAGCCTTTAAATTCGTTTTGCTATTAAATTTAATGTTTATGAACTAAAACTGAAATTTTAAAAATACAAGGATGTTCAAAACGATTATTTTAGTTATTCTCTTTTTCATGCGACTCTCGAAATAAATGAAAAAAATTTTTTGTTTTCATTGGATTATTCTGAATTTTTTAAAACCGAGTTTCCATACATATTTTAAATTCCAATACAAATCCAATTTTTTAAAATTTGTTTTCATGCTTTTGGTCATGATAGTTGCAATAATCGCTTGTTTCATTTCTCTTTATTATATGGCATTTATATCAACTGCATTAAAAATGTTATAAATTTTATTGGAATACCAAGTGATTTGTATATAAAATCGATTATTTTACAAAGCACGCCTAAATAGTAGCAGCCTTTAAATTCGTTTTACTATTAAATTTAATGTTTATGAACTAGAACTAAAATTTTAAAAATACAAGGATGTTGAAAACGATTATTTTCGCTATTCTGTTATTCATGCGACTCTCGAAGAAGATGAAAAAAATTTTTGTTTTCATTGGATTATACTGAATTTTTAAAAACCTAGTGTCAAAATATATTTTAAATTCCAATACAAATCCAATTTTTTAAAATTTGATTTCCACCATTTGGTCATGAATAATTGCAATAATCGCTTGTTTCATTTCTTTTTATTATGTGGCATTTATATCAAATGCATTAAAAATGTTATAAATTCTATTGGGATACCAAGTGATTTGGATATAAAATCGATTATTTTACAAAGGACGCCTAAATAGTAGCAGCCTTTAAATTCGTTTTGCTATTAAATTTAATGTTTATGAACTAAAACTAAAATTTTAAAAATACAAGGATGTTCAAAACGATTATTTTAGTTATTCTCTTTTTCATGCGACTCTTGAAAAAGATGAAAAAAATTTTTTGTTTTCATTGGATTATACTGAATTTTTTAAAACCGAGTTTCCATACATATTTTAAGTTCCAATACAAAGCCAATTTTTTAAAATTTGTTTTCATTCTTTTGGTCATGATAGTTGCAATAATCGCTTGTTTCATTTCTCTTTATTATATGGCATTTATATCAACTGCATTAAAAATGTTATAAATTTTATTGGGATACCAAGTGATTTGTATATAAAATCGATTATTTTACAAAGCACGCCTAAATAGTAGCAGCGTTTAAATTCGTTTTACTATTAAATTTAATGTTTATGAACTAAAACTAAAATTTCAAAAATACAAGGATGTTCAAAACGATTATTTTCGCTATTCTGTTATTCATGCGACTCTCGAAAAAGAGGAAAAAAAATTTTATGTTTTCATTGGATTATGCTGAATTTTTTAAAACCGAGTTTCCATACATATTTTAAATTCCAATATAAATCCAATTTTGTAAAATTTGTTTTCCAGCGTTTGGTCATGATAGTTGCAATAATCGCTTGTTTCATTTCTCTTTATTATGTGGCATTTATATCCAATGCATTAAAAATGTTATAAATTCTATTGGGATACCAAGAGATTTGGATATAAAATCGATTATTTAACAAAGGACGCCTAAATAGTAGCAGCCTTTAAATTCGTTTTGCTATTAAATTTAATGTTTATGAACTAAAACTAAAATTTGAAAAATACAAGGATGTTCAAAACGATTATTTTAGTTATTCTCTTTTTCATGCGACTCTCGAAATAAATGGAAAAAATTTTTTGTTTTCATTGGATTATACTGAATTTCTTAAAACCGAGTTTCCATACATATTTTATGTTCCAA
This sequence comes from Anthrax anthrax, assembly GCA_963971155.1. Lineage (NCBI taxonomy): Eukaryota > Metazoa > Arthropoda > Insecta > Diptera > Bombyliidae > Anthrax > Anthrax anthrax. Next base: position 15,998,605 of record OZ020120.1, read on the forward strand.
TACAAAGCCAATTTTTTAAAATTTGTTTTCCACCATTTGGTCATGAATAATTGCAATAATCGCTTGTTTCGTTTCTCTTTATTATATGGCATTGTATGAATTGAATTAATAATGCTTAAATGTCAAATGGGGTACCCAGAGATTTGTATATAAAGTCTATTCATTTACAAAGCACACCTTAATAGTAGCAGCCTTTAAATTCGTTTTGCTATTTAATTTTATTTCTATGAACTCAAACTAAAATTTTGAAAATACAAGGATGTTCAAAACGATTATTTTAGTTATTCTCTTTTTCATGCGACTCTCGAAATAAATGAAAACAATTTTTTTTTTCATTGTATTATACTGAATTTTTTAAAACCGAGTTTCCATACATATTTTAAATTCCAATACAAATCCAATTTTTTAAAATTTGTTTTCATGCTTTTGGTCATGATAGTTGCAATAATCGCTTGTTTCATTTCTCTTTATTATATGGCATTTATATCAACTGCATTAAAAATGTTATAAATTTTATTGGTATACCAAGTGATTTGTATATAAAATAGATTATTTTACAAAGCACGCCTAAATAGTAGCAGCGTTTAAATTCGTTTTACTATTAAATTTAATGTTTATGAACTAAAACTAAAATTTCAAAAATACAAGGATGTTCAAAACGATTATTTTCGCTATTCTGTTATTCATGCGACTCTCGAAAAAGAGGAAAAAAAATTTTATGTTTTCATTGGATTATGCTGAATTTTTTAAAACCGAGTTTCCATACATATTTTAAATTCCAATATAAATCCAATTTTGTAAAATTTGTTTTCCAGCGTTTGGTCATGATAGTTGCAATAATCGCTTGTTTCATTTCTCTTTATTATGTGGCATTTATATCAAATGCATTAAAAATGTTATAAATTCTATTGGGATACCAAGAGATTTGGATATAAAATCGATTATTTAACAAAGGACGCCTAAATAGTAGCAGCCTTTAAATTCGTTTTGCTATTAAATTTAATGTTTATGAACTAAAACTAAAATTTGAAAAATACAAGGATGTTCAAAACGATTATTTTAGTTATTCTCTTTTTCATGCGACTCTCGAAATAAATGGAAAAAATTTTTTGTTTTCATTGGATTATACTGAATTTTTTAAAAGCGAGTTTCCATACATATTTTATGTTCCAATACAAAGCCAATTTTTTAAAATTTGTTTTCCACCATTTGGTCATGAATAATTGCAATAATCGCTTGTTTCGTTTCTCTTTATTATATGGCATTGTATGAATTGAATTAATAATGCTTAAATGTCAAATGGGGTACCCAGAGATTTGTATATAAAGTCTATTCATTTACAAAGCACACCTTAATAGTAGCAGCCTTTAAATTCGTTTTGCTATTTAATTTTATTTCTATGAACTCAAACTAAAATTTTGAAAATACAAGGATGTTCAAAACGATTATTTTAGTTATTCTCTTTTTCATGCGACTCTCGAAATAAATGAAAAAAAATTTTTTTTTTCATTGTATTATACTGAATTTTTTAAAACCGAGTTTCCATACATATTTTAAATTCCAATACAAATCCAATTTTTTAAAATTTGTTTTCATGCTTTTGGTCATGATAGTTGCAATAATCGCTTGTTTCATTTCTCTTTATTATATGGCATTTATATCAACTGCATTAAAAATGTTATAAATTTTATTGGGATACCAAGTGATTTGTATATAAAATAGATTATTTTACAAAGCACGCCTAAATAGTAGCAGCGTTTAAATTCGTTTTACTATTAAATTTAATGTTTATGAACTAAAACTAAAATTTGAAAAATACAAGGATGTTCAAAACGATTATTTTAGTTATTCTCTTTTTCATGCGACTCTCGAAATAAATGAAAACAATTTTTTGTTTTCATTGGATTATACTGAATTTTTTAAAACCGAGTTTCCATACATATTTTAAGTTCCAATACAAAGCCAATTTTTTAAAATTTGTTTTCCAGCGTTTGGTCATGATAGTTGCAATAATCGCTTGTTTCGTTTCTCTTTATTATATGGCATTGTATGAATTGAATTAATAATGCTTAAATGTCAAATGGGGTACCCAGAGATTTGTATATAAAGTCTATTCATTTACAAAGCACACCTTAATAGTAGCAGCCTTTAAATTCGTTTTACTATTCAATTTTATTTCTATTAACTCAAACTAAAATTTTGAAAATACAAGGATGTTCAAAACGATTATTTTAGTTATTCTCTTTTTCATGCGACTCTCGAAATAAATGAAAACAATTTTTTGTTTTCATTGGATTATACTGAATTTTTTAAAACCGAGTTTCCATACATATTTTAAATTCCAATACAAATCCAATTTTTTAAAATTTGTTTTCATGCTTTTGGTCATGATAGTTGCAATAATCGCTTGTTTTGTTTCTCTTTATTATATGGCATTTATATCAACTGCATTAAAAATGTTATAAATTTTATTGGGATACCAAGTGATTTGTATATAAAATCGATTATTTTACAAAGCACGCCTAAATAGTAGCAGCCTTTAAATTCGTTTTACTATTAAATTTAATGTTTATGACCTAAAACTAAAATTTTAAAAATACAAGGATGTTCAAAACGATTATTTTAGTTATTCTGTTATTCATGCGACTCTCGAAAAAGATGCAAAAAAATTTTTTTTTTCATTGGATTATACTGAATTTTTTAAAACCGAGTTTCCATACATATTTTAAGTTCCAATACAAAGCCAATTTTTTAAAATTTGTTTTCATGCGTTTGGTCATGATAGTTGCAATAATCGCTTGTTTTGTTTCTCTTTATTATATGGCAGTCTTATGAACTAAATTTATATGTTTTATAGTTCACTGGGGTATCAAGTGAATTTATTATAAGATCGATTGTTTTACAAAGCACACGTAAATAGTAGCAGCCTTTAAATTCGTTTTACTATTAAATTTAATGTATATGAACTAAAACTAAAATTTTAAAAATACAAGGATGTTCAAAACGATTATTTTAGTTATTCTCTTTTTCATGCGACTCTCGAAATAAATGAAAAACAGTTTTGGTTTTCATTGGATTATAATGAATTTTTTTACAACCGAATTTCCATATATATTTTAAATTTCAATACAAATCCAATTTTTTAAAATTTGTTTTCATGCTTTTGTTCATGATAGTTGCAATAATCGCTTGTTTCATTTCTCTTTATTATGTGGCATTTATATCAACTGCATTAAAAATGTTATAAATTTTATTGGAATACCAAGTGATTTGTATATAAAATCGATTATTTTACAAAGCACGACTAAATAGTAGCAGCCTTTAAATTCGTTTTACTATTAAATTTAATGTTTATGAACTAGAACTAAAATTTTAAAAATACAAGGATGTTGAAAACGATTATTTTCGCTATTCTGTTATTCATGCGACTCTCGAAGAAGATGAAAAAAATTTTTGTTTTCATTGGATTATACTGAATTTTTAAAAACCTAGTGTCCATATATATTTTAAATTCCAATACAAATCCAATATTTTAAAATTTGATTTCCACCATTTGGTCATGAATAATTGCAATAATCGCTTGTTTCATTTCTCTTTATTATGTGGCATTTATATCAAATGCATTAAAAATGTTATAAATTCTATTGGGATACCAAGTGATTTGGATATAAAATCGATTATTTTACAAAGGACGCCTAAATAGTAGCAGCCTTTAAATTCGTTTTGCTATTAAATTTAATGTTTATGAACTAAAACTAAAATTTTAAAAATACAAGGATGTTCAAAACGATTATTTTAGTTATTCTCTTTTTCATGCGACTCTCGAAATAAATGAAAAAAATTTTTTGTTTTCATTGGATTATTCTGAATTTTTTAAAACCGAGTTTCCATACATATTTTAAATTCCAATACAAATCCAATTTTTTAAAATTTGTTTTCATGCTTTTGGTCATGATAGTTGCAATAATCGCTTGTTTCATTTCTCTTTATTATGTGGCATTTATATCAACTGCATTAAAAATGTTATAAATTCTATTGGGATACCAAGTGATTTGTAAATAAAATCGATTATTTTACAAAGCACGCCTAAATAGTAGCAGCCTTTAAATTTGTTTTACTATTAAATTTAATGTTTATGAACTAGAACTAAAATTTTAAAAATACAAGGATGTTGAAAACGATTATTTTCGCTATTCTGTTATTCATGCGACTCTCGAAGAAGATGAAAAAAATTTTTGTTTTCATTGGATTATACTGAATTTTTAAAAACCTAGTGTCCATATATATTTTAAATTCCAATACAAATCCAATTTTTTAGAATTTGATTTCCACCATTTGGTCATGAATAATTGCAATAATCGCTTGTTTCATTTCTCTTTATTATGTGGCATTTATATCAAATGCATTAAAAATGTTATAAATTCTATTGGGATACCAAGTGATTTGGATATAAAATGATTATTTAACAAAGGACGCCTAAATAGTAGCAGCCTTTAAATTCGTTTTGCTATTAAATTTATTGTTTATGAACTAAAACTAAAATTTTAAAAATACAAGGATGTTCAAAACGATTATTTTAGTTATTCTCTTTTTCATGCGACTCTCGAAATAAATGAAAAAAATTTTTTGTTTTCATTGGATTATTCTGAATTTTTTAAAACCGAGTTTCCATACATATTTTAAATTCCAATACAAATCCAATTTTTTAAAATTTGTTTTCATGCTTTTGGTCATGATAGTTGCAATAATCGCTTGTTTCATTTCTCTTTATTATATGGCATTTATATCAACTGCATTAAAAATGTTATAATTTTTATTGGAATACCAAGTGATTTGTATATAAAATCGATTATTTTACAAAGCACGCCTAAATAGTAGCAGCCTTTAAATTCGTTTTACTATTAAATTTAATGTTTATGAACTAGAACTAAAATTTTAAAAATACAAGGATGTTGAAAACGATTATTTTCGCTATTCTGTTATTCATGCGACTCTCGAAGAAGATGAAAAAAATTTTTGTTTTCATTGGATTATACTGAATTTTTAAAAACCTAGTGTCAATATATATTTTAAATTCCAATACAAATCCAATTTTTTAAAATTTGATTTCCACCATTTGGTCATGAATAATTGCAATAATCGCTTGTTTCATTTCTTTTTATTATGTGGCATTTATATCAAATGCATTAAAAATGTTATAAATTCTATTGGGATACCAAGTGATTTGGATATAAAATCGATTATTTTACAAAGGACGCCTAAATAGTAGCAGCCTTTAAATTCGTTTTGCTATTAAATTTAATGTTTATGAACTAAAACTAAAATTTTAAAAATACAAGGATGTTCAAAACGATTATTTTAGTTATTCTCTTTTTCATGCGACTCTTGAAAAAGATGAAAAAAATTTTTTGTTTTCATTGGATTATACTGAATTTTTTAAAACCGATTTTCCATACATATTTTAAGTTCCAATACAAAGCCAATTTTTTTAAATTTGTTTTCATTCTTTTGGTCATGATAGTTGCAATAATCGCTTGTTTCATTTCTCTTTATTATATGGCATTTATATCAACTGCATTAAAAATGTTATAAATTTTATTGGTATACCAAGTGATTTGTATATAAAATAGATTATTTTACAAAGCACGCCTAAATAGTAGCAGCGTTTAAATTCGTTTTACTATTAAATTTAATGTTTATGAACTAAAACTAAAATTTCAAAAATACAAGGATGTTCAAAACGATTATTTTCGCTATTCTGTTATTCATGCGACTCTCGAAAAAGAGGAAAAAAAATTTTATGTTTTCATTGGATTATGCTGAATTTTTTAAAACCGAGTTTCCATACATATTTTAAATTCCAATATAAATCCAATTTTGTAAAATTTGTTTTCCAGCGTTTGGTCATGATAGTTGCAATAATCGCTTGTTTCATTTCTGTTTATTATGTGGCATTTATATCAAATGCATTAAAAATGTTATAAATTCTATTGGGATACCAAGAGATTTGGATATAAAATCGATTATTTAACAAAGGACGCCTAAATAGTAGCAGCCTTTAAATTCGTTTTGCTATTAAATTTAATGTTTATGAACTAAAACTAAAATTTGAAAAATACAAGGATGTTCAAAACGATTATTTTAGTTATTCTCTTTTTCATGCGACTCTCGAAATAAATGGAAAAAATTTTTTGTTTTCATTGGATTATACTGAATTTTTTAAAAGCGAGTTTCCATACATATTTTATGTTCCAATACAAAGCCAATTTTTTAAAATTTGTTTTCCACCATTTGGTCATGAATAATTGCAATAATCGCTTGTTTCGTTTCTCTTTATTATATGGCATTGTATGAATTGAATTAATAATGCTTAAATGTCAAATGGGGTACCCAGAGATTTGTATATAAAGTCTATTCATTTACAAAGCACACCTTAATAGTAGCAGCCTTTAAATTCGTTTTGCTATTTAATTTTATTTCTATGAACTCAAACTAAAATTTTGAAAATACAAGGATGTTCAAAACGATTATTTTAGTTATTCTCTTTTTCATGCGACTCTCGAAATAAATGAAAAAAATTTTTTTTTTCATTGTATTATACTGAATTTTTTAAAACCGAGTTTCCATACATATTTTAAATTCCAATACAAATCCAATTTTTTAAAATTTGTTTTCATGCTTTTGGTCATGATAGTTGCAATAATCGCTTGTTTCATTTCTCTTTATTATATGGCATTTATATCAACTGCATTAAAAATGTTATAAATTTTATTGGGATACCAAGTGATTTGTATATAAAATAGATTATTTTACAAAGCACGCCTAAATAGTAGCAGCGTTTAAATTCGTTTTACTATTAAATTTAATGTTTATGAACTAAAACTAAAATTTGAAAAATACAAGGATGTTCAAAACGATTATTTTAGTTATTCTCTTTTTCATGCGACTCTCGAAATAAATGAAAACAATTTTTTGTTTTCATTGGATTATACTGAATTTTTTAAAACCGAGTTTCCATACATATTTTAAGTTCCAATACAAAGCCAATTTTTTAAAATTTGTTTTCCAGCGTTTGGTCATGATAGTTGCAATAATCGCTTGTTTCGTTTCTCTTTATTATATGGCATTGTATGAATTGAATTAATAATGCTTAAATGTCAAATGGGGTACCCAGAGATTTGTATATAAAGTCTATTCATTTACAAAGCACACCTTAATAGTAGCAGCCTTTAAATTCGTTTTACTATTCAATTTTATTTCTATTAACTCAAACTAAAATTTTGAAAATACAAGGATGTTCAAAACGATTATTTTAGTTATTCTCTTTTTCATGCGACTCTCGAAGAAGATGAAAAAAATTTTATGTTTTCATTGGATTATACTGAATTTTTTAAAACCGAGTTTCCATACATATTTTAAATTCCAATACAAATCCAATTTTTTAAAATTTGTTTTCATGCTTTTGGTCATGATAGTTGCAATAATCGCTTGTTTTGTTTCTCTTTATTATATGGCATTTATATCAACTGCATTAAAAATGTTATAAATTTTATTGGGATACCAAGTGATTTGTATATAAAATCGATTATTTTACAAAGCACGCCTAAATAGTAGCAGCCTTTAAATTCGTTTTACTATTAAATTTAATGTTTATGACCTAAAACTAAAATTTTAAAAATACAAGGATGTTCAAAACGATTATTTTAGTTATTCTGTTATTCATGCGACTCTCGAAAAAGATGCAAAAAAATTTTTGTTTTCATTGGATTATACTGAATTTTTTAAAACCGAGTTTCCATACATATTTTAAGTTCCAATACAAAGCCAATTTTTTAAAATTTGTTTTCCAGCGTTTGGTCATGATAGTTGCAATAATCGCTTGTTTTGTTTCTCTTTATTATATGGCAGTCTTATGAACTAAATTTATATGTTTTATAGTTCACTGGGGTATCAAGTGAATTTATTATAAGATCGATTGTTTTACAAAGCACACGTAAATAGTAGCAGCCTTTAAATTCGTTTTACTATTAAATTTAATGTATATGAACTAAAACTAAAATTTTAAAAATACAAGGATGTTCAAAACGATTATTTTAGTTATTCTCTTTTTCATGCGACTCTCGAAATAAATGAAAAAAATTTTATGTTTTCATTGGATTATAATGAATTTTTTTACAACCGAATTTCCATATATATTTTAAATTCCAATACAAATCCAATTTTTTAAAATTTGATTTCCACCATTTGGTCATGAATAATTGCAATAATCGCTTGTTTCATTTCTCTTTATTATGTGGCATTTATATCAAATGCATTAAAAATGTTATAAATTCTATTGGGATACCAAGTGATTTGTATATAAAATCGATTATTTAACGAAGGACGCCTAAATAGTAGCAGCCTTTAAATTCGGTTTACTATTAAATTTAATGTTTATGAACCCAAACTAAAATTTTAAAAATACAAGGATGTTCAAAACGATTATTTTAGTTATTCTCTTTTTCATGCGACTCTCGAAGAAGATGAAAAAAATTTTATGTTTTCATTGGATTATACTGAATTTTTTAAAACCGAGTTTCCATACATATTTTAAATTCCAATATAAATCCAATTTTTTAAAATTTGTTTTCCAGCGTTTGGTCATGATAGTTGCAATAATCGCTTGTTTCATTTCTCTTTATTATGTGGCATTTATATCAACTGCATTAAAAATGTTATAAATTCTATTGGGATACCAAGTGATTTGGATATAAAATCGATTATTTAACGAAGGACGCCTAAATAGTAGCAGCCTCAAAATTCGTTTTACTATTAAATTTAATGTTTATGAACTAAAACTGAAATTTTAAAAATACAAGGATGTTCAAAACGATTATTTTAGTTATTCTGTTTTTCATGCGACTCTCGAAAAAGATGCAAAAAATTTTTGTTTTCATTGGATTATACTGAATTTTTTAAAACCTAGTGTCCATACATATTTTAAAGTCGAATACAAAGCCAATTGTTTAATATTTGATTTCCACCGTTTGGTCATGATAGTTGCAATAATCGCTTGTTTCATTTCTCTTTATTATGTGGCATTTATATCAACTGCATTAAAAATGTTATAAATTCTATTGGGATACCAAGTGATTTGTATATAAAATCGATTATTTAACGAAGGACGCCTAAATAGTAGCAGCCTTTAAATTCGTTTTACTATTAAATTTAATGTTTATGAACTAAAACTAAAATTTTAAAAATACAAGGATGTTCAAAACGATTATTATCGCTATTCTGTTATTCATGCGACTCTCGAAAAAGATGCAAAAAAATTTTTGTTTTCATTGGATTATACTGAATTTTTTAAAACCAAATTCCATACATATTTTAAGTTCCAATACAAAGCCAATTTTTTAAAATTTGTTTTCCAGCGTTTGGTCATGATAGTTGCAATAATCGCTTGTTTTGTTTCTCTTTATTATATGGCAGTCTTATGAACTAAATTTATATGTTTTATAGTTCACTGGGGTATCAAGTGAATTTATTATAAGATCGATTGTTTTACAAAGCACACGTAAATAGTAGCAGCCTTTAAATTCCGGTTTACTATTAAATTTAATGTTTATGAACCCAAACTAAAATTTTAAAAATACAAGGATGTTCAAAACGATTATTTTAGTTATTCTGTTTTTCATGCGACTCTCGAAATAAATGAAAAAAATTTTATGTTTTCATTGGATTATACTGAATTTTTTAAAACCGAGTTTCCATACTTATTTTAAATTCCAATATAAATCCAATTTTTTAAAATTTGTTTTCATGCTTTTGTTCATGATAGTTGCAATAATCGCTTGTTTCATTTCTCTTTATTATGTGGCATTTATATCAACTGCATTAAAAATGTTATAAATTCTATTGGGATACCAAGTGATTTGGATATAAAATCGATTATTTAACGAAGGACGCCTAAATAGTAGCAGCCTCAAAATTCGTTTTACTATTAAATTTAATGTTTATGAACTAAAACTGAAATTTTAAAAATACAAGGATGTTCAAAACGATTATTTTAGTTATTCTCTTTTTCATGCGACTCTCGAAATAAATGAAAACAATTTTTTGTTTTCATTGGATTATACTGAATTTTTTATAACCGAGTTTCCATACATATTTTAAATTCCAATACAAATCCAATTTTTTAAAATTTGTTTTCATGCTTTTGGTCATGAATAATTGCAATAATCGCTTGTTTTGTTTCTCTTTATTATATGGCATTTATATCAACTGCATTAAAAATGTTATAAATTTTATTGGGGTACCAAGTGATTTGTATATAAAATCGATTATTTTACAAAGCACGCCTAAATAGTAGCAGCCTTTAAATTCGTTTTACTATTAAATTTAATGTTTATGAACTAAAACTAAAATTTTAAAAATACAAGGATGTTCAAAACGATTATTATCGCTATTCTGTTATTCATGCGACTCTCGAAAAAGATGCAAAAAAATTTTTGTTTTCATTGGATTATACTGAATTTTTTAAAACCGAGTTTCCATACATATTTTAAGTTCCAATACAAAGCCAATTTTTTAAAATTTGTTTTCCAGCGTTTGGTCATGATAGTTGCAATAATCGCTTGTTTTGTTTCTCTTTATTATATGGCAGTCTTATGAACTAAATTTATATGTTTTATAGTTCACTGGGGTATCAAGTGAATTTATTATAAGATCGATTGTTTTACAAAGCACACGTAAATAGTAGCAGCCTTTAAATTCGTTTTACTATTAAATTTAATGTATATGAACTAAAACTAAAATTTTAAAAATACAAGGATGTTCAAAACGATTATTTTAGTTATTCTCTTTTTCATGCGACTCTCGAAATAAATGAAAAACAGTTTTTGTTTTCATTGGATTATAATGAATTTTTTTACAACCGAATTTCCATATATATTTTAAATTCCAATACAAATCCAATTTTTTAAAATTTGATTTCCACCATTTGGTCATGAATAATTGCAATAATCGCTTGTTTCATTTCTCTTTATTATGTGGCATTTATATCAACTGCATTAAAAGTGTTTTAAATTCTATTGGGATACCAAGTGATTTGTATATAAAATCGATTATTTAAAAAAGGACCCCTAAATAGTAGCAGCCTTTAAATTCGTTTTGCTATTAAATTTAATGTTTATGAACTAAAACTGAAATTTTAAAAATACAAGGATGTTTAAAACGATTATTTTAGTTATTCTCTTTTTCAAGCGACTCTCGAAGAAGATGAAAAAAATTTTATGTTTTCATTGGATTATACTGAATTTTTTAAAACCGAGTTTCCATACTTATTTTAAATTCCAATATAAATCCAATTTTTTAAAATTTGTTTTCCAGCGTTTGGTCATGATAGTTGCAATAATCGCTTGTTTCATTTCTCTTTATTATGTGGCATTTATATCAACTGCATTAAAAATGTTATAAATTCTATTGGGATACCAAGTGATTTGGATATAAAATCGATTATTTAACGAAGGACGCCTAAATAGTAGCAGCCTTTAAATTCGTTTTACTATTAAATTTAATGTTTATGAACTAAAACTGAAATTTTAAAAATACAAGGATGTTCAAAACGATTATTTTAGTTATTCTGTTATTCATGCGACTCTCGAAAAAGATGCAAAAAAATTTTTGTTTTCATTGGATTATACTGAATTTTTTAAAACCGAGTTTCCATACATATTTTAAGTTCCAATACAAAGCCAATTTTTTAAAATTTGTTTTCCAGCGTTTGGTCATGATAGTTGCAATAATCGCTTGTTTTGTTTCTCTTTATTATATGGCAGTCTTATGAACTAAATTTATATGTTTTATAGTTCACTGGGGTATCAAGTGAATTTATTATAAGATCGATTGTTTTACAAAGCACACGTAAATAGTAGCAGCCTTTAAATTCGTTTTACTATTAAATTTAATGTATATGAACTAAAACTAAAATTTTAAAAATACAAGGATGTTCAAAACGATTATTTTAGTTATTCTCTTTTTCATGCGACTCTCGAAATAAATGAAAAACAGTTTTTGTTTTCATTGGATTATAATGAATTTTTTTACAACCGAATTTCCATATATATTTTAAATTCCAATACAAATCCAATTTTTTAAAATTTGATTTCCACCATTTGGTCATGAATAATTGCAATAATCGCTTGTTTCATTTCTCTTTATTATGTGGCATTTATATCAACTGCATTAAAAATGTTTTAAATTCTATTGGGATACCAAGTGATTTGTATATAAAATCGATTATTTAAAAAAGGACCCCTAAATAGTAGCAGCCTTTAAATTCGGTTTACTATTAAATTTAATGTTTATGAACTAAAACTGAAATTTTAAAAATACAAGGATGTTCAAAACGATTATTTTAGTTATTCTCTTTTTCAAGCGACTCTCTAAGAAGATGAAAAAAATTTTATGTTTTCATTGGATTATACTGAATTTTTTAAAACCGAGTTTCCATACTTATTTTAAATTCCAATGTAAATCCAATTTTTTAAAATTTGTTTTCCAGCGTTTGGTCATGATAGTTGCAATAATCGCTTGTTTCATTTCTCTTTATTATGTGGCATTTATATCAACTGCATTAAAAATGTTATAAATTCTATTGGGATACCAAGTGATTTGGATATAAAATCGATTATTTAACGAAGGACGCCTAAATAGTAGCAGCCTTTAAATTCGTTTTACTATTAAATTTAATGTTTATGAACTAAAACTGAAATTTTAAAAATACAAGGATGTTCAAAACGATTATTTTAGTTATTCTGTTTTTCATGCGACTCTCGAAAAAGATGCAAAAAAATTTTTGTTTTCATTGGATTATACTGAATTTTTTAAAACCTAGTGTCCATACATATTTTAAAGTCGAATAAAAAGCCAATTGTTTAATATTTGATTTCCACCGTTTGGTCATGATAGTTGCAATAAACGCTTGTTTCATTTCTCTTTATTATGTGGCATTTATATCAACTGCATTAAAAATGTTATAAACTCTATTGGGATACCAAGTGATTTGTATATAAAATCGATTATTTAACGAAGGACGCCTAAATAGTAGCAGCCTTTAAATTCGGTTTACTATTAAATTTAATGTTTATGAACCCAAACTAAAATTTTAAAAATACAAGGATGTTCAAAACGATTATTTTAGTTATTCTCTTTTTCATGCGACTCTCGAAATAAATGAAAACAATTTTTTGTTTTCATTGGATTATATTGAATTTTTTAAAACCGAGTTTCCATACATATTATAAATTCCAATACAAATCCAATTTTTTAAAATTTGTTTTCATGCTTTTGGTCATGATAGTTGCAATAATCGCTTGTTTTGTTTCTCTTTATTATATGGCATTTATATCAACTGCATTAAAAATGTTATAAATTTTATTGGGATACCAAGTGATTTGTATATAAAATCGATTATTTTACAAAGCACGCCTAAATAGTAGCAGCCTTTAAATTCGTTTTACTATTAAATTTAATGTTTATGAACTAGAACTAAAATTTTAAAAATACAAGGATGTTCAAAACGATTATTTTAGTTATTCTCTTTTTCATGCGACTCTCGAAGAAGATGAAAAAAATTTTATGTTTTCATTGGATTATACTGAATTTTTTAAAACCGAGTTTCCATACTTATTTTAAATTCCAATATAAATCCAATTTTTTAAAATTTGTTTTCCAGCGTTTGGTCATGATAGTTGCAATAATCGCTTGTTTCATTTCTCTTTATTATGTGGCATTTATATCAACTGCATTAAAAATGTTATAAATTCTATTGGGATACCAAGTGATTTGGATATAAAATCGATTATTTAACGAAGGACGCCTAAATAGTAGCAGCCTCAAAATTCGTTTTACTATTAAATTTAATGTTTATGAACTAAAACTGAAATTTTAAAAATACAAGGATGTTCAAAACGATTATTTTAGTTATTCTGTTTTTCATGCGACTCTCGAAAAAGATGCAAAAAATTTTTGTTTTCATTGGATTATACTGAATTTTTTAAAACCTAGTGTCCATACATATTTTAAAGTCGAATACAAACCCAATTGTTTAATATTTGATTTCCACCGTTTGGTCATGATAGTTGCAATACTCGCTTGTTTCATTTCTCTTTATTATGTGGCATTTATATCAACTGCATTAAAAATGTTATAAATTCTATTGGGATACCAAGTGATTTGTATATAAAATCGAAATTTTAAAAAAGGACGCCTAAATAGTAGCAGCCTCTAAATTCGTTTTACTATTAAAGTTAATGTTTATGAACCCAAACTAAAATTTTAAAAATACAAGGATGTTCAAAACGATTATTTTAGTTATTCTCTTTTTCATGCGACTCTCGAAATAAATGAAAAAAATTTTATGTTTTCATTGGATTATACTGAATTTTTTAAAACCGAGTTTCCATACATATTTTAAATTCCAATATAAATCCAACTTTTTAAAATTTGTTTTCCAGCGTTTGGTCATGATAGTTGCAATAATCGCTTGTTTCATTTCTCTTTATTATGTGGCATTTATATCAACTGCATTAAAAATGTTATAAATTCTATTGGGATACCAAGTGATTTGGATATAAAATCGATTATTTAACGAAGGACGCCTAAATAGTAGCAGCCTCAAAATTCGTTTTACTATTAAATTTAATGTTTATGAACTAAAACTGAAATTTTAAAAATACAAGGATGTTCAAAACGATTATTTTAGTTATTCTGTTTTTCATGCGACTCTCGAAAAAGATGCAAAAAATTTTTGTTTTCATTGGATTATACTGAATTTTTTAAAACCTAGTGTCCATACATATTTTAAATTCCAATATAAATCCAATTTTTTAAAATTTGTTTTCATGCTTTTGTTCATGATAGTTGCAATAATCGCTTGTTTCATTTCTCTTTATTATGTGGCATTTATATCAACTGCATTAAAAATGTTATAAATTCTATTGGGATACCAAGTGATTTGGATATAAAATCGATTGTTTAACGAAGGACGCCTAAATAGTAGCAGCCTCAAAATTCGTTTTACTATTAAATTTAATGTTTATGAACTAAAACTAAAATTTGAAAAATACAAGGATGTTCAAAACGATTATTTTAGTTATTCTCTTTTTCATGCGACTCTCGAAATAAATGAAAAAAATTTTTTGTTTTCATTGGATTATACTGAATTTTTTAAAACCGAGTTTCCATACATATTTTATGTTCCAATACAAAGCCAATTTTTTAAAATTTGTTTTCCACCATTTGGTCATGAATAATTGCAATAATCGCTTGTTTCGTTTCTCTTTATTATATGGCATTGTATGAATTGAATTAATAATGCTTAAATGTCAAATGGGGTACCCAGAGATTTGTATATAAAGTCTATTCATTTACAAAGCACACCTTAATAGTAGCAGCCTTTAAATTCGTTTTGCTATTTAATTTTATTTCTATGAAATCAAACTAAAATTTTGCAAATACAAGGATGTTCAAAACGATTATTTTCGCTATTCTGTTATTCATGCGACTCTCGAAATAAATGAAAGCAATTTTTTTTTTCATTGGATTATACTGAATTTTTTAAAACCGAGTTTCCATACATATTTTAAATTCCAATACAAATCCAATTTTTTAAAATTTGTTTTCATGCTTTTGGTCATGATAGTTGCAATAATCGCTTGTTTCATTTCTCTTTATTATATGGCATTTATATCAACTGCATTAAAAATGTTATAAATTTTATTGGGATACCAAGTGATTTGTATATTAAATCGATTATTTTACAAAGCACGCCTAAATAGTATGTGCGTTTAAATTCGTTTTACTATTAAATTTAATGTTTATGAACTAAAACTAAAATTTCAAAAATACAAGGATGTTCAAAACGATTATTTTCGCTATTCTGTTATTCATGCGACTCTCGAAAAAGAAGCAAAAAAATTTTATGTTTTCATTGGATTATACTGAATTTTTTAAAACCGAGTTTCCATACATATTTTAAATTCCAATATAAATCCAATTTTTTAAAATTTGTTTTCCAGCGTTTGGTCATGATAGTTGCAATAATCGCTTGTTTCATTTCTCTTTATAATGTGGCATTTATATCAAATGCATTAAAAATGTTATAAATTCTATTGGGATACCAAGAGATTTAGATATAAAATCGATTATTTAACAAAGGACGCCTAAATAGTAGCAGCCTTTAAATTCGTTTTGCTATTAAATTTAATGTTTATGAACTAAAACTAAAATTTGAAAAATACAAGGATGTTCAAAACGATTATTTTAGTTATTCTCTTTTTCATGCGACTCTCGAAATAAATGAAAAAAATTTTTTGTTTTCATTGGATTATACTGAATTTTTTAAAAGCGAGTTTCCATACATATTTTATGTTCCAATACAAAGCCAATTTTTTAAAATTTGTTTTCCACCATTTGGTCATGAATAATTGCAATAATCGCTTGTTTCGTTTCTCTTTATTATATGGCATTGTATGAATTGAATTAATAATGCTTAAATGTCAAATGGGGTACCCAGAGATTTGTATATAAAGTCTATTCATTTACAAAGCACACCTTAATAGTAGCAGCCTTTAAATTCGTTTTGCTATTTAATTTTATTTCTATGAAATCAAACTAAAATTTTGCAAATACAAGGATGTTCAAAACGATTATTTTCGCTATTCTGTTATTCATGCGACTCTCGAAATAAATGAAAACAATTTTTTTTTTCATTGGATTATACTGAATTTTTTAAAACCGAGTTTCCATACATATTTTAAATTCCAATACAAATCCAATTTTTTAAAATTTGTTTTCATGCTTTTGGTCATGATAGTTGCAATAATCGCTTGTTTCATTTCTCTTTATTATATGGCATTTATATCAACTGCATTAAAAATGTTATAAATTTTATTGGGATACCAAGTGATTTGTATATTAAATCGATTATTTTACAAAGCACGCCTAAATAGTATGTGCGTTTAAATTCGTTTTACTATTAAATTTAATGTTTATGAACTAAAACTAAAATTTCAAAAATACAAGGATGTTCAAAACGATTATTTTCGCTATTCTGTTATTCATGCGACTCTCGAAAAAGAAGCAAAAAAATTTTATGTTTTCATTGGATTATACTGAATTTTTTAAAACCGAGTTTCCATACATATTTTAAATTCCAATATAAATCCAATTTTTTAAAATTTGTTTTCCAGCGTTTGGTCATGATAGTTGCAATAATCGCTTGTTTCATTTCTCTTTATTATGTGGCATTTATATCAAATGCATTAAAAATGTTATAAATTCTATTGGGATACCAAGAGATTTAGATATAAAATCGATTATTTAACAAAGGACGCCTAAATAGTAGCAGCCTTTAAATTCGTTTTGCTATTAAATTTAATGTTTATGAACTAAAACTAAAATTTGAAAAATACAAGGATGTTCAAAACGATTATTTTAGTTATTCTCTTTTTCATGCGACTCTCGAAATAAATGAAAAAAATTTTTTGTTTTCATTGGATTATACTGAATTTTTTAAAAGCGAGTTTCCATACATATTTTATGTTCCAATACAAAGCCAATTTTTTAAATTTGTTTTCCACCATTTGGTCATGAATAATTGCAATAATCGCTTGTTTCGTTTCTCTTTATTATATGGCATTGTATGAATTGAAATAATAATGCTTAAATGTCAAATGGGGTACCCAGAGATTTGTATATAAAGTCTATTCATTTACAAAGCACACCTTAATAGTAGCAGCCTTTAAATTCGTTTTGCTATTTAATTTTATTTCTATGAACTCAAACTAAAATTTTGAAAATACAAGGATGTTCAAAACGATTATTTTAGTTATTCTCTTTTTCATGCGACTCTCGAAATAAATGAAAACAATTTTTTTTTTCATTGGATTATACTGAATTTTTTAAAACCGAGTTTCCATACATATTTTAAATTCCAATACAAATCCAATTTTTTAAAATTTGTTTTCATGCTTTTGGTCATGATAGTTGCAATAATCGCTTGTTTCATTTCTCTTTATTATATGGCATTTATATCAACTGCATTAAAAATGTTATAAATTTTATTGGGATACCAAGTGATTTGTATATAAAATCGATTATTTTACAAAGCACGCCTAAATAGTAGCAGCGTTTAAATTCGTTTTACTATTAAATTTAATGTTTATGAACTAAAACTTAAATTTCAAAAATACAAGGATGTTCAAAACGATTATTTTCGCTATTCTGTTTTTCATGCGACTCTCGAAAAAGATGCAAAAAATTTTTTGTTTTCATTGGATTATATTGAATTTTTTAAAACCGAGTTTCCATACATATTTTAAATTCCAATACAAATCCAATTTTTTAAAATTTGTTTTCATGCTTTTGGTCATGATAGTTGCAATAATCGCTTGTTTCATTTCTCTTTATTATATGGCATTTATATCAACTGCATTAAAAATGTTATAAATTTTATTGGGATACCAAGTGATTTGTATATAAAATCGATTATTTTACAAAGCACGCCTAAATAGTAGCAGCGTTTAAATTCGTTTTACTATTAAATTTAATGTTTATGAACTAAAACTTAAATTTCAAAAATACAAGGATGTTCAAAACGATTATTTTCGCTATTCTGTTTTTCATGCGACTCTCGAAAAAGATGCAAAAAATTTTTTGTTTTCATTGGATTATATTGAATTTTTTAAAACCGAGTTTCCATACATATTTTAAATTCCAATACAAATCCAATTTTTTAAAATTTGTTTTCATGCTTTTGGTCATGATAGTTGCAATAATCGCTTGTTTCATTTCTCTTTATTATATGGCATTTATATCAACTGCATTAAAAATGTTATAAATTTTATTGGGATACCAAGTGATTTGTATATAAAATCGATTATTTAACGAAGGACGCCTAAATAGTAGCAGCCTTTAAATTCGTTTTGCTATTAAATTTAATGTTTATGAACTAAAACTGAAATTTTAAAAATACAAGGATGTTCAAAACGATTATTTTCGCTATTCTGTTATTCATGCGACTCTCGAAAAAGAAGCAAAAAAATTTTATGTTTTCATTGGATTATACTGAATTTTTTAAAACCGAGTTTCCATACATATTTTAAATTCCAATATAAATCCAATTTTTTAAAATTTGTTTTCCAGCGTTTGGTCATGATAGTTGCAATAATCGCTTGTTTCATTTCTCTTTATTATGTGGCATTTATATCAAATGCATTAAAAATGTTATAAATTCTATTGGGATACCAAGAGATTTGGATATAAAATCGATTATTTAACAAAGGACGCCTAAATAGTAGCAGCCTTTAAATTCGTTTTGCTATTAAATTTAATGTTTATGAACTAAAACTAAAATTTGAAAAATACAAGGATGTTCAAAACGATTATTTTAGTTATTCTGTTTTTCATGCGACTCTCGAAAAAGATGCAAAAAATTTTTGTTTTCATTGGATTATACTGAATTTTTTAAAACCTAGTGTCCATACATATTTTAAATTCCAATATAAATCCAATTTTTTAAAATTTGTTTTCATGCTTTTGTTCATGATAGTTGCAATAATCGCTTGTTTTATTTCTCTTTATTATGTGGCATTTATATCAACTGCATTAAAAATGTTATAAATTCTATTGGGATACCAAGTGATTTGGATATAAAATCGATTGTTTAACGAAGGACGCCTAAATAGTAGCAGCCTCAAAATTCGTTTTACTATTAAATTTAATGTTTATGAACTAAAACTAAAATTTGAAAAATACAAGGATGTTCAAAACGATTATTTTCGCTATTCTGTTTTTCATGCGACTCTCGAAATAAATGAAAAAAATTTTTTGTTTTCATTGGATTATACTGAATTTTTTAAAAGCGAGTTTCCATACATATTTTAAATTCCAATATAAATCCAATTTTTTAAAATTTGTTTTCCAGCGTTTGGTCATGATAGTTGCAATAATCGCTTGTTTCATTTCTCTTTATTATGTGGCATTTATATCAACTGCATTAAAAATGTTATAAATTCTATTGGGATACCAAGTGATTTGGATATAAAATCGATTATTTTACAAAGCACGCCTAAATAGTAGCAGCCTTTAAATTCGTTTTGCTATTTAATTTTATTTCTATGAACTCAAACTAAAATTTTGAAAATACAAGGATGTTCAAAACGATTATTTTAGTTATTCTCTTTTTCATGCGACTCTCGAAATAAATGAAAACAATTTTTTTTTTCATTGGATTATACTGAATTTTTTAAAACCGAGTTTCCATACATATTTTAAATTCCAATACAAATCCAATTTTTTAAAATTTGTTTTCATGCTTTTGGTCATGATAGTTGCAATAATCGCTTGTTTCATTTCTCTTTATTATATGGCATTTATATCAACTGCATTAAAAATGTTATAAATTTTATGGGGATACCAAGTGATTTGTATATAAAATCGATTATTTTACAAAGCACACCTTAATAGTAGCAGCCTTTAAATTCGTTTTGCTATTTAATTTTATTTCTATGAACTCAAACTAAAATTTTGAAAATACAAGGATGTTCAAAACGATTATTTTAGTTATTCTCTTTTTCATGCGACTCTCGAAATAAATGAAAACAATTTTTTTTTTCATTGGATTATACTGAATTTTTTAAAACCGAGTTTCCATACATATTTTAAATTCCAATATAAATCCAATTTTTTAAAATTTGTTTTCATGCTTTTGGTCATGATAGTTGCAATAATCGCTTGTTTCATTTCTCTTTATTATATGGCATTTATATCAACTGCATTAAAAATGTTATAAATTTTATTGGGATACCAAGTGATTTGTATATAAAGTCTATTCATTTACAAAGCACACCTTAATAGTAGCAGCCTTTAAATTCGTTTTGCTATTTAATTTTATTTCTATGAACTCAAACTAAAATTTTGAAAATACAAGGATGTTCAAAACGATTATTTTAGTTATTCTCTTTTTCATGCGACTCTCGAAATAAATGAAAAAAATTTTTTTTTTCATTGGATTATACTGAATTTTTTAAAACCGAGTTTCCATACATATTTTAAATTCCAATACAAAGCCAATTTTTTAAAATTTGTTTTCCAGCGTTTGGTCATGATAGTTGCAATAATCGCTTGTTTCGTTTCTCTTTATTATATGGCATTGTATGAATTGAATTAATAATGCTTAAATGTCAAATGGGGTACCCAGAGATTTGTATATAAAGTCTATTCATTTACATAGCACACCTTAATAGTAGCAGCCTTTAAATTCGTTTTGCTATTTAATTTTATTTCTATGAATTCAAACTAAAATTTTGAAAATACAAGGATGTTCAAAACGATTATTTTAGTTATTCTCTTTTTCATGCGACTCTCGAAATAAATGAAAACAATTTTTTTTTTTCATTGGATTATACTGAATTTTTTAAAACCGAGTTTCCATACATATTTTAAATTCCAATACAAATCCAATTTTTTAAAATTTGTTTTCATGCTTTTGGTCATGATAGTTGCAATAATCGCTTGTTTCATTTCTCTTTATTATATGGCATTTATATCAACTGCATTAAAAATGTTATAAATTTTATTGGGATACCAAGTGATTTGTATATAAAATCGATTATTTAACGAAGGACGCCTAAATAGTAGCAGCCTCAAAATTCGTTTTACTATTAAATTTAATGTTTATGAACTAAAACTGAAATTTTAAAAATACAAGGATGTTCAAAACGATTATTTTCGCTATTCTGTTATTCATGCGACTCTCGAAAAAGAAGCAAAAAAATTTTATGTTTTCATTGGATTATACTGAATTTTTTAAAACCGAGTTTCCATACATATTTTAAATTCCAATATAAATCCAATTTTTTAAAATTTGTTTTCCAGCGTTTGGTCATGATAGTTGCAATAATCGCTTGTTTCATTTCTCTTTATTATGTGGCATTTATATCAAATGCATTAAAAATGTTATAAATTCTATTGGGATACCAAGAGATTTGGATATAAAATCGATTATTTAACAAAGGACGCCTAAATAGTAGCAGCCTTTAAATTCGTTTTGCTATTAAATTTAATGTTTATGAACTAAAACTAAAATTTGAAAAATACAAGGATGTTCAAAACGATTATTTTAGTTATTCTGTTTTTCATGCGACTCTCGAAAAAGATGCAAAAAATTTTTGTTTTCATTGGATTATACTGAATTTTTTAAAACCTAGTGTCCATACATATTTTAAATTCCAATATAAATCCAATTTTTTAAAATTTGTTTTCATGCTTTTGTTCATGATAGTTGCAATAATCGCTTGTTTCATTTCTCTTTATTATGTGGCATTTATATCAACTGCATTAAAAATGTTATAAATTCTATTGGGATACCAAGTGATTTGGATATAAAATCGATTGTTTAACGAAGGACGCCTAAATAGTAGCAGCCTCAAAATTCGTTTTACTATTAAATTTAATGTTTATGAACTAAAACTAAAATTTGAAAAATACAAGGATGTTCAAAACGATTATTTTAGTTATTCTGTTTTTCATGCGACTCTCGAAAAAGATGCAAAAAATTTTTTTTTTCATTGGATTATACTGAATTTTTTAAAACCGAGTTTCCATACATATTTTAAATTCCAATACAAATCCAATTTTTTAAAATTTGTTTTCATGCTATTGGTCATGATAGTTGCAATAATCGCTTGTTTCATTTCTCTTTATTATATGGCATTTATATCAACTGCATTAAAAATGTTATAAATTTTATTGGGATACCAAGTGATTTGTATATAAAATCGATTATTTAACGAAGGACGCCTAAATAGTAGCAGCCTCAAAATTCGTTTTACTATTAAATTTAATGTTTATGAACTAAAACTGAAATTTTAAAAATACAAGGATGTTCAAAACGATTATTTTCGCTATTCTGTTTTTCATGCGACTCTCGAAAAAGATGCAAAAAATTTTTGTTTTCATTTGATTATACTGAATTTTTTAAAACCGAGTTTCCATACATAATTTAAATTCCAATATAAATCCAATTTTTTAAAATTTGTTTTCCAGCGTTTGGTCATGATAGTTGCAATAATCGCTTGTTTCATTTCTCTTTATTATGTGGCATTTATATCAAATGCATTAAAAATGTTATAAATTCTATTGGGATACCAAGAGATTTGGATATAAAATCGATTATTTAACAAAGGACGCCTAAATAGTAGCAGCCTTTAAATTCGTTTTGCTATTAAATTGAATGTTTATGAACTAAAACTGAAATTTTAAAAATACAAGGATGTTCAAAACGATTATTTTAGTTATTCTGTTTTTCATGCGACTCTCGAAAAAGATGCAAAAAATTTTTTTTTTCATTGGATTATACTGAATTTTTTAAAACCGAGTTTCCATACATATTTTAAATTCCAATACAAATCCAATTTTTTAAAATTTGTTTTCATGCTATTGGTCATGATAGTTGCAATAATCGCTTGTTTCATTTCTCTTTATTATATGGCATTTATATCAACTGCATTAAAAATGTTATAAATTTTATTGGGATACCAAGTGATTTGTATATAAAATCGATTATTTAACGAAGGACGCCTAAATAGTAGCAGCCTCAAAATTCGTTTTACTATTAAATTTAATGTTTATGAACTAAAACTGAAATTTTAAAAATACAAGGATGTTCAAAACGATTATTTTAGTTATTCTGTTTTTCATGCGACTCTCGAAAAAGATGCAAAAAATTTTTGTTTTCATTGGATTATACTGAATTTTTTAAAAGCGAGTTTCCATACATATTTTATGTTCCAATACAAAGCCAATTTTTTAAAATTTGTTTTCCACCATTTGGTCATGAATAATTGCAATAATCGCTTGTTTCGTTTCTCTTTATTATATGGCATTGTATGAATTGAATTAATAATGCTTAAATGTCAAATGGGGTACCCAGAGATTTGTATATAAAGTCTATTCATTTACAAAGCACACCTTAATAGTAGCAGCCTTTAAATTCGTTTTGCTATTTAATTTTATTTCTATGAAATCAAACTAAAATTTTGCAAATACAAGGATGTTCAAAACGATTATTTTCGCTATTCTGTTATTCATGCGACTCTCGAAATAAATGAAAACAATTTTTTTTTTCATTGGATTATACTGAATTTTTTAAAACCGAGTTTCCATACATATTTTAAATTCCAATACAAATCCAATTTTTTAAAATTTGTTTTCATGCTTTTGGTCATGATAGTTGCAATAATCGCTTGTTTCATTTCTCTTTATTATATGGCATTTATATCAACTGCATTAAAAATGTTATAAATTTTATTGGGATACCAAGTGATTTGTATATAAAATCGATTATTTAACGAAGGACGCCTAAATAGTAGCAGCCTCAAAATTCGTTTTACTATTAAATTTAATGTTTATGAACTAAAACTGAAATTTTAAAAATACAAGGATGTTCAAAACGATTATTTTCGCTATTCTGTTTTTCATGCGACTCTCGAAAAAGATGCAAAAAATTTTTGTTTTCATTTGATTATACTGAATTTTTTAAAACCGAGTTTCCATACATAATTTAAATTCCAATATAAATCCAATTTTTTAAAATTTGTTTTCCAGCGTTTGGTCATGATAGTTGCAATAATCGCTTGTTTCATTTCTCTTTATTATGTGGCATTTATATCAAATGCATTAAAAATGTTATAAATTCTATTGGGATACCAAGAGATTTGGATATAAAATCGATTATTTAACAAAGGACGCCTAAATAGTAGCAGCCTTTAAATTCGTTTTGCTATTAAATTGAATGTTTATGAACTAAAACTGAAATTTTAAAAATACAAGGATGTTCAAAACGATTATTTTAGTTATTCTGTTTTTCATGCGACTCTCGAAAAAGATGCAAAAAATTTTTTTTTTCATTGGATTATACTGAATTTTTTAAAACCGAGTTTCCATACATATTTTAAATTCCAATACAAATCCAATTTTTTAAAATTTGTTTTCATGCTATTGGTCATGATAGTTGCAATAATCGCTTGTTTCATTTCTCTTTATTATATGGCATTTATATCAACTGCATTAAAAATGTTATAAATTTTATTGGGATACCAAGTGATTTGTATATAAAATCGATTATTTAACGAAGGACGCCTAAATAGTAGCAGCCTCAAAATTCGTTTTACTATTAAATTTAATGTTTATGAACTAAAACTGAAATTTTAAAAATACAAGGATGTTCAAAACGATTATTTTAGTTATTCTGTTTTTCATGCGACTCTCGAAAAAGATGCAAAAAATTTTTGTTTTCATTGGATTATACTGAATTTTTTAAAAGCGAGTTTCCATACATATTTTATGTTCCAATACAAAGCCAATTTTTTAAAATTTGTTTTCCACCATTTGGTCATGAATAATTGCAATAATCGCTTGTTTCGTTTCTCTTTATTATATGGCATTGTATGAATTGAATTAATAATGCTTAAATGTCAAATGGGGTACCCAGAGATTTGTATATAAAGTCTATTCATTTACAAAGCACACCTTAATAGTAGCAGCCTTTAAATTCGTTTTGCTATTTAATTTTATTTCTATGAAATCAAACTAAAATTTTGCAAATACAAGGATGTTCAAAACGATTATTTTCGCTATTCTGTTATTCATGCGACTCTCGAAATAAATGAAAACAATTTTTTTTTTCATTGGATTATACTGAATTTTTTAAAACCGAGTTTCCATACATATTTTAAATTCCAATACAAATCCAATTTTTTAAAATTTGTTTTCATGCTTTTGGTCATGATAGTTGCAATAATCGCTTGTTTCATTTCTCTTTATTATATGGCATTTATATCAACTGCATTAAAAATGTTATAAATTTTATTGGGATACCAAGTGATTTGTATATAAAATCGATTATTTTACAAAGCACGCCTAAATAGTATGTGCGTTTAAATTCGTTTTACTATTAAATTTAATGTTTATGAACTAAAACTTAAATTTCAAAAATACAAGGATGTTCAAAACGATTATTTTCGCTATTCTGTTTTTCATGCGACTCTCGAAAAAGATGCAAAAAATTTTTTGTTTTCATTGGATTATATTGAATTTTTTAAAACCGAGTTTCCATACATATTTTAAATTCCAATACAAATCCAATTTTTTAAAAATTGTTTTCATGCTTTTGGTCATGATAGTTGCAATAATCGCTTGTTTCATTTCTCTTTATTATATGGCATTTATATCAACTGCATTACAAATGTTATAAATTTTATTGGGATACCAAGTGATTTGTATATAAAATCGATTATTTTACAAAGCACGCCTAAATAGTAGCAGCGTTTAAATTCGTTTTACTATTAAATTTAATGTTTATGAACTAAAACTTAAATTTCAAAAATACAAGGATGTTCAAAACGATTATTTTCGCTATTCTGTTTTTCATGCGACTCTCGAAAAAGATGCAAAAAATTTTTTGTTTTCATTGGATTATATTGAATTTTTTAAAACCTAGTGTCCATACATATTTTAAATTCCAATATAAATCCAATTTTTTAAAATTTGTTTTCATGCTTTTGTTCATGATAGTTGCAATAATCGCTTGTTTCATTTCTCTTTATTATGTGGCATTTATATCAACTGCATTAAAAATGTTATAAATTCTATTGGGATACCAAGTGATTTGGATATAAAATCGATTGTTTAACGAAGGACGCCTAAATAGTAGCAGCCTCAAAATTCGTTTTACTATTAAATTTAATGTTTATGAACTAAAACTAAAATTTGAAAAATACAAGGATGTTCAAAACGATTATTTTAGTTATTCTCTTTTTCATGCGACTCTCGAAAAAGATGCAAAAAAATTTTTTTTTCATTGGATTATACTGAATTTTTTAAAACCGAGTTTCCATACATATTTTAAATTCCAATACAAATCCAATTTTTTAAAATTTGTTTTCATGCTATTGGTCATGATAGTTGCAATAATCGCTTGTTTCATTTCTCTTTATTATATGGCATTTATATCAACTGCATTAAAAATGTTATAAATTTTTTTGGGATACCAAGTGATTTGTATATAAAATCGATTATTTAACGAAGGACGCCTAAATAGTAGCAGCGTTTAAATTCGTTTTACTATTAAATTTAATGTTTATGAACTAAAACTAAAATTTCAAAAATACAAGGATGTTCAAAACGATTATTTTCGCTATTCTGTTATTCATGCGACTCTCGAAAAAGAAGCAAAAAAATTTTATGTTTTCATTGGATTATACTGAATTTTTTAAAACCGAGTTTCCATACATATTTTAAATTCCAATATAAATCCAATTTTTTAAAATTTGTTTTCCAGCGTTTGGTCATGATAGTTGCAATAATCGCTTGTTTCATTTCTCTTTATTATGTGGCATTTATATCAAATGCATTAAAAATGTTATAAATTCTATTGGGATACCAAGAGATTTAGATATAAAATCGATTATTTAACAAAGGACGCCTAAATAGTAGCAGCCTTTAAATTCGTTTTGCTATTAAATTTAATGTTTATGAACTAAAACTAAAATTTGAAAAATACAAGGATGTTCAAAACGATTATTTTAGTTATTCTCTTTTTCATGCGACTCTCGAAATAAATGAAAAAAATTTTTTGTTTTCATTGGATTATACTGAATTTTTTAAAAGCGAGTTTCCATACATATTTTATGTTCCAATACAAAGCCAATTTTTTAAATTTGTTTTCCACCATTTGGTCATGAATAATTGCAATAATCGCTTGTTTCGTTTCTCTTTATTATATGGCATTGTATGAATTGAATTAATAATGCTTAAATGTCAAATGGGGTACCCAGAGATTTGTATATAAAGTCTATTCATTTACAAAGCACACCTTAATAGTAGCAGCCTTTAAATTCGTTTTGCTATTTAATTTTATTTCTATGAACTCAAACTAAAATTTTGAAAATACAAGGATGTTCAAAACGATTATTTTAGTTATTCTCTTTTTCATGCGACTCTCGAAATAAATGAAAACAATTTTTTTTTTCATTGGATTATACTGAATTTTTTAAAACCGAGTTTCCATACATATTTTAAATTCCAATACAAATCCAATTTTTTAAAATTTGTTTTCATGCTTTTGGTCATGATAGTTGCAATAATCGCTTGTTTCATTTCTCTTTATTATATGGCATTTATATCAACTGCATTAAAAATGTTATAAATTTTATTGGGATACCAAGTGATTTGTATATAAAATCGATTATTTTACAAAGCACGCCTAAATAGTAGCAGCGTTTAAATTCGTTTTACTATTAAATTTAATGTTTATGAACTAAAACTTAAATTTCAAAAATACAAGGATGTTCAAAACGATTATTTTCGCTATTCTGTTTTTCATGCGACTCTCGAAAAAGATGCAAAAAATTTTTTGTTTTCATTGGATTATATTGAATTTTTTAAAACCGAGTTTCCATACATATTTTAAATTCCAATATAAATCCAATTTTGTAAAATTTGTTTTCCAGCGTTTGGTCATGATAGTTGCAATAATCGCTTGTTTCATTTCTCTTTATTATGTGGCATTTATATCAAATGCATTAAAAATTTTATAAATTCTATTGGGATACCAAGAGATTTGGATATAAAATCGATTATTTAACAAAGGACGCCTAAATAGTAGCAGCCTTTAAATTCGTTTTGCTATTAAATTTAATGTTTATGAACTAAAACTGAAATTTTAAAAATACATGGATGTTCAAAACGATTATTTTAGTTATTCTCTTTTTCATGCGACTCTCGAAATAAATGAAAAAAATTTTTTGTTTTCATTGGATTATACTGAATTTTTTAAAACCGAGTTTCCATACATCTTTTAAATTCCAATACAAAGCCAATTTTTTAAAATTTGTTATCCAGCGTTTGGTCATGATAGTTGCAATAATCGCTTGTTTCGTTTCTCTTTATTATATGGCATTGTATGAATTGAATTAATAATGCTTAAATGTCAAATGGGGTACACAGAGATTTGTATATAAAGTCTATTCATTTACATAGCACACCTTAATAGTAGCAGCCTTTAAATTCGTTTTGCTATTTAATTTTATTTCTATGAACTCAAACTAAAATTTTGAAAATACAAGGATGTTCAAAACGATTATTTTAGTTATTCTCTTTTTCATGCGACTCTCGAAATAAATGAAAACAATTTTTTTTTTCATTGGATTATACTGAATTTTTTAAAACCGAGTTTCCATACATATTTTAAATTCCAATACAAATCCAATTTTTTAAAATTTGTTTTCATGCTTTTGGTCATGATAGTTGCAATAATCGCTTGTTTCATTTCTCTTTATTATATGGCATTTATATCAACTGCATTAAAAATGTTATAAATTTTATTGGGATACCAAGTGATTTGTATATAAAATCGATTATTTAACGAAGGACGCCTAAATAGTAGCAGCCTCAAAATTCGTTTTACTATTAAATTTAATGTTTATGAACTAAAACTGAAATTTTAAAAATACAAGGATGTTCAAAACGATTATTTTCGCTATTCTGTTATTCATGCGACTCTCGAAAAAGATGCAAAAAATTTTTGTTTTCATTGGATTATATTGAATTTTTTAAAACCTAGTGTCCATACATATTTTAAATTCCAATATAAATCCAATTTTTTAAAATTTGTTTTCATGCTTTTGTTCATGATAGTTGCAATAATCGCTTGTTTCATTTCTCTTTATTATGTGGCATTTATATCAACTGCATTAAAAATGTTATAAATTCTATTGGGATACCAAGTGATTTGGATATAAAATCGATTGTTTAACGAAGGACGCCTAAATAGTAGCAGCCTCAAAATTCGTTTTACTATTAAATTTAATGTTTATGAACTAAAACTAAAATTTGAAAAATACAAGGATGTTCAAAACGATTATTTTAGTTATTCTCTTTTTCATGCGACTCTCGAAAAAGATGCAAAAAATTTTTTTTTTCATTGGATTATATTGAATTTTTTAAAACCGAGTTTCCATACATATTTTAAATTCCAATACAAATCCAATTTTTTAAAATTTGTTTTCATGCTTTTGGTCATGATAGTTGCAATAATCGCTTGTTTCATTTCTCTTTATTATATGGCATTTATATCAACTGCATTAAAAATGTTATAAATTTTATTGGGATACCAAGTGATTTGTATATAAAATCGATTATTTAACGAAGGACGCCTAAATAGTAGCAGCCTCAAAATTCGTTTTACTATTAAATTTAATGTTTATGAACTAAAACTGAAATTTTAAAAATACAAGGATGTTCAAAACGATTATTTTCGCTATTCTGTTTTTCATGCGACTCTCGAAAAAGATGCAAAAAATTTTTGTTTTCATTGGATTATACTGAATTTTTTAAAACCGAGTTTCCATACATATTTTAAATTCCAATATAAATCCAATTTTTTAAAATTTGTTTTCCAGCGTTTGGTCATGATAGTTGCAATAATCGCTTGTTTCATTTCTCTTTATTATGTGGCATTTATATCAAATGCATTAAAAATGTTATAAATTCTATTGGGATACCAAGAG
Organism: Anthrax anthrax; assembly: GCA_963971155.1. NCBI lineage: Eukaryota > Metazoa > Arthropoda > Insecta > Diptera > Bombyliidae > Anthrax > Anthrax anthrax. The sequence goes on from OZ020120.1 coordinate 16,029,219, forward strand.
ATTTGGATATAAAATCGATTATTTAACAAAGGACGCCTAAATAGTAGCAGCCTTTAAATTTGTTTTGCTATTAAATTTAATGTTTATGAACTAAAACTAAAATTTGAAAAATACAAGGATGTTCAAAACGATTATTTTAGTTATTCTGTTTTTCATGCGACTCTCGAAAAAGATGCAAAAAATTTTTGTTTTCATTGGATTATACTGAATTTTTTAAAAGCGAGTTTCCATACATATTTTATGTTCCAATACAAAGCCAATTTTTTAAAATTTGTTTTCCACCATTTGGTCATGAATAATTGCAATAATCGCTTGTTTCGTTTCTCTTTATTATATGGCATTGTATGAATTGAATTAATAATGCTTAAATGTCAAATGGGGTACCCAGAGATTTGTATATAAAGTCTATTCATTTACAAAGCACACCTTAATAGTAGCAGCCTTTAAATTCGTTTTGCTATTTAATTTTATTTCTATGAAATCAAACTAAAATTTTGCAAATACAAGGATGTTCAAAACGATTATTTTCGCTATTCTGTTATTCATGCGACTCTCGAAATAAATGAAAACAATTTTTTTTTTCATTGGATTATACTGAATTTTTTAAAACCGAGTTTCCATACATATTTTAAATTCCAATACAAATCCAATTTTTTAAAATTTGTTTTCATGCTTTTGGTCATGATAGTTGCAATAATCGCTTGTTTCATTTCTCTTTATTATATGGCATTTATATCAACTGCATTAAAAATGTTATAAATTTTATTGGGATACCAAGTGATTTGTATATTAAATCGATTATTTTACAAAGCACGCCTAAATAGTAGCAGCGTTTAAATTCGTTTTACTATTAAATTTAATGTTTATGAACTAAAACTAAAATTTCAAAAATACAAGGATGTTCAAAACGATTATTTTCGCTATTCTGTTATTCATGCGACTCTCGAAATAAATGAAAAAAATTTTATGTTTTCATTGGATTATACTGAATTTTTTAAAACCGAGTTTCCATACATATTTTAAATTCCAATATAAATCCAATTTTTTAAAATTTGTTTTCCAGCGTTTGGTCATGATAGTTGCAATAATCGCTTGTTTCATTTCTCTTTATTATGTGGCATTTATATCAAATGCATTAAAAATGTTATAAATTCTATTGGGATACCAAGAGATTTAGATATAAAATCGATTATTTAACAAAGGACGCCTAAATAGTAGCAGCCTTTAAATTCGTTTTGCTATTAATTTTAATGTTTATGAACTAAAACTAAAATTTGAAAAATACAAGGATGTTCAAAACGATTATTTTAGTTATTCTCTTTTTCATGCGACTCTCGAAATAAATGAAAAAAATTGTTTGTTTTCATTGGATTATACTGAATTTTTTAAAAGCGAGTTTCCATACATATTTTATGTTCCAATACAAAGCCAATTTTTTAAATTTGTTTTCCACCATTTGGTCATGAATAATTGCAATAATCGCTTGTTTCGTTTCTCTTTATTATATGGCATTGTATGAATTGAATTAATAATGCTTAAATGTCAAATGGGGTACCCAGAGATTTGTATATAAAGTCTATTCATTTACAAAGCACACCTTAATAGTAGCAGCCTTTAAATTCGTTTTGCTATTTAATTTTATTTCTATGAACTCAAACTAAAATTTTGAAAATACAAGGATGTTCAAAACGATTATTTTAGTTATTCTCTTTTTCATGCGACTCTCGAAATAAATGAAAACAATTTTTTTTTTCATTGGATTATACTGAATTTTTTAAAACCGAGTTTCCATACATATTTTAAATTCCAATACAAATCCAATTTTTTAAAATTTGTTTTCATGCTTTTGGTCATGATAGTTGCAATAATCGCTTGTTTCATTTCTCTTTATTATATGGCATTTATATCAACTGCATTAAAAATGTTATAAATTTTATTGGGATACCAAGTGATTTGTATATAAAATCGATTATTTTACAAAGCACGCCTAAATAGTAGCAGCGTTTAAATTCGTTTTACTATTAAATTTAATGTTTATGAACTAAAACTAAAATTTCAAAAATACAAGGATGTTCAAAACGATTATTTTCGCTATTCTGTTTTTCATGCGACTCTCGAAAAAGATGCAAAAAATTTTTTGTTTTCATTGGATTATATTGAATTTTTTAAAACCGAGTTTCCATACATATTTTAAATTCCAATATAAATCCAATTTTGTAAAATTTGTTTTCCAGCGTTTGGTCATGATAGTTGCAATAATCGCTTGTTTCATTTCTCTTTATTATGTGGCATTTATATCAAATGCATTAAAAATTTTATAAATTCTATTGGGATACCAAGAGATTTGGATATAAAATCGATTATTTAACAAAGGACGCCTAAATAGTAGCAGCCTTTAAATTCGTTTTGCTATTAAATTTAATGTTTATGAACTAAAACTAAAATTTGAAAAATACAAGGATGTTCAAAACGATTATTTTAGTTATTCTCTTTTTCATGCGACTCTCGAAATAAATGAAAAAAATTTTTTGTTTTCATTGGATTATACTGAATTTTTTAAAACCGAGTTTCCATACATATTTTAAATTCCAATACAAAGCCAATTTTTTAAAATTTGTTTTCCAGCGTTTGGTCATGATAGTTGCAATAATCGCTTGTTTCGTTTCTATTTATTATATGGCATTGTATGAATTGAATTAATAATGCTTAAATGTCAAATGGGGTACCCAGAGATTTGTATATAAAGTCTATTCATTTACATAGCACACCTTAATAGTAGCAGCCTTTAAATTCGTTTTGCTATTTAATTTTATTTCTATGAACTCAAACTAAAATTTTGAAAATACAAGGATGTTCAAAACGATTATTTTAGTTATTCTCTTTTTCATGCGACTCTCGAAATAAATGAAAACAATTTTTTTTTTCATTGGATTATACTGAATTTTTTAAAACCGAGTTTCCATACATATTTTAAATTCCAATACAAATCCAATTTTTTAAAATTTGTTTTCATGCTTTTGGTCATGATAGTTGCAATAATCGCTTGTTTCATTTCTCTTTATTATATGGCATTTATATCAACTGCATTAAAAATGTTATAAATTTTATTGGGATACCAAGTGATTTGTATATAAAATCGATTATTTAACGAAGGACGCCTAAATAGTAGCAGCCTCAAAATTCGTTTTACTATTAAATTTAATGTTTATGAACTAAAACTGAAATTTTAAAAATACAAGGATGTTCAAAACGATTATTTTCGCTATTCTGTTATTCATGCGACTCTCGAAAAAGAAGCAAAAAAATTTTATGTTTTCATTGGATTATACTGAATTTTTTAAAACCGAGTTTCCATACATATTTTAAATTCCAATATAAATCCAATTTTTTAAAATTTGTTTTCCAGCGTTTGGTCATGATAGTTGCAATAATCGCTTGTTTCATTTCTCTTTATTATGTGGCATTTATATCAAATGCATTAAAAATGTTATAAATTCTATTGGGATACCAAGAGATTTGGATATAAAATCGATTATTTAACAAAGGACGCCTAAATAGTAGCAGCCTTTAAATTCGTTTTGCTATTAATTTTAATGTTTATGAACTAAAACTAAAATTTGAAAAATACAAGGATGTTCAAAACGATTATTTTAGTTATTCTCTTTTTCATGCGACTCTCGAAATAAATGAAAAAAATTGTTTGTTTTCATTGGATTATACTGAATTTTTTAAAAGCGAGTTTCCATACATATTTTATGTTCCAATACAAAGCCAATTTTTTAAATTTGTTTTCCACCATTTGGTCATGAATAATTGCAATAATCGCTTGTTTCGTTTCTCTTTATTATATGGCATTGTATGAATTGAATTAATAATGCTTAAATGTCAAATGGGGTACCCAGAGATTTGTATATAAAGTCTATTCATTTACAAAGCACACCTTAATAGTAGCAGCCTTTAAATTCGTTTTGCTATTTAATTTTATTTCTATGAACTCAAACTAAAATTTTGAAAATACAAGGATGTTCAAAACGATTATTTTAGTTATTCTCTTTTTCATGCGACTCTCGAAATAAATGAAAACAATTTTTTTTTTCATTGGATTATACTGAATTTTTTAAAACCGAGTTTCCATACATATTTTAAATTCCAATACAAATCCAATTTTTTAAAATTTGTTTTCATGCTTTTGGTCATGATAGTTGCAATAATCGCTTGTTTCATTTCTCTTTATTATATGGCATTTATATCAACTGCATTAAAAATGTTATAAATTTTATTGGGATACCAAGTGATTTGTATATAAAATCGATTATTTTACAAAGCACGCCTAAATAGTAGCAGCGTTTAAATTCGTTTTACTATTAAATTTAATGTTTATGAACTAAAACTAAAATTTCAAAAATACAAGGATGTTCAAAACGATTATTTTCGCTATTCTGTTTTTCATGCGACTCTCGAAAAAGATGCAAAAAATTTTTTGTTTTCATTGGATTATATTGAATTTTTTAAAACCGAGTTTCCATACATATTTTAAATTCCAATATAAATCCAATTTTGTAAAATTTGTTTTCCAGCGTTTGGTCATGATAGTTGCAATAATCGCTTGTTTCATTTCTCTTTATTATGTGGCATTTATATCAAATGCATTAAAAATTTTATAAATTCTATTGGGATACCAAGAGATTTGGATATAAAATCGATTATTTAACAAAGGACGCCTAAATAGTAGCAGCCTTTAAATTCGTTTTGCTATTAAATTTAATGTTTATGAACTAAAACTAAAATTTGAAAAATACAAGGATGTTCAAAACGATTATTTTAGTTATTCTCTTTTTCATGCGACTCTCGAAATAAATGAAAAAAATTTTTTGTTTTCATTGGATTATACTGAATTTTTTAAAACCGAGTTTCCATACATATTTTAAATTCCAATACAAAGCCAATTTTTTAAAATTTGTTTTCCAGCGTTTGGTCATGATAGTTGCAATAATCGCTTGTTTCGTTTCTATTTATTATATGGCATTGTATGAATTGAATTAATAATGCTTAAATGTCAAATGGGGTACCCAGAGATTTGTATATAAAGTCTATTCATTTACATAGCACACCTTAATAGTAGCAGCCTTTAAATTCGTTTTGCTATTTAATTTTATTTCTATGAACTCAAACTAAAATTTTGAAAATACAAGGATGTTCAAAACGATTATTTTAGTTATTCTCTTTTTCATGCGACTCTCGAAATAAATGAAAACAATTTTTTTTTTCATTGGATTATACTGAATTTTTTAAAACCGAGTTTCCATACATATTTTAAATTCCAATACAAATCCAATTTTTTAAAATTTGTTTTCATGCTTTTGGTCATGATAGTTGCAATAATCGCTTGTTTCATTTCTCTTTATTATATGGCATTTATATCAACTGCATTAAAAATGTTATAAATTTTATTGGGATACCAAGTGATTTGTATATAAAATCGATTATTTAACGAAGGACGCCTAAATAGTAGCAGCCTCAAAATTCGTTTTACTATTAAATTTAATGTTTATGAACTAAAACTGAAATTTTAAAAATACAAGGATGTTCAAAACGATTATTTTCGCTATTCTGTTATTCATGCGACTCTCGAAAAAGAAGCAAAAAAATTTTATGTTTTCATTGGATTATACTGAATTTTTTAAAACCGAGTTTCCATACATATTTTAAATTCCAATATAAATCCAATTTTTTAAAATTTGTTTTCCAGCGTTTGGTCATGATAGTTGCAATAATCGCTTGTTTCATTTCTCTTTATTATGTGGCATTTATATCAAATGCATTAAAAATGTTATAAATTCTATTGGGATACCAAGAGATTTGGATATAAAATCGATTATTTAACAAAGGACGCCTAAATAGTAGCAGCCTTTAAATTCGTTTTGCTATTAAATTTAATGTTTATGAACTAAAACTAAAATTTGAAAAATACAAGGATGTTCAAAACGATTATTTTAGTTATTCTCTTTTTCATGCGACTCTCGAAATAAATGAAAAAAATTTTTTGTTTTCATTGGATTATACTGAATTTTTTAAAAGCGAGTTTCCATACATATTTTATGTTCCAATACAAAGCCAATTTTTTAAAATTTGTTTTCCACCATTTGGTCATGAATAATTGCAATAATCGCTTGTTTCGTTTCTCTTTATTATATGGCATTGTATGAATTGAATTAATAATGCTTAAATGTCAAATGGGGTACCCAGAGATTTGTATATAAAGTCTATTCATTTACAAAGCACACCTTAATAGTAGCAGCCTTTAAATTCGTTTTGCTATTTAATTTTATTTCTATGAACTCAAACTAAAATTTTGAAAATACAAGGATGTTCAAAACGATTATTTTAGTTATTCTCTTTTTCATGCGACTCTCGAAATAAATGAAAACAATTTTTTTTTTCATTGGATTATACTGAATTTTTTAAAACCGAGTTTCCATACATATTTTAAATTCCAATACAAATCCAATTTTTTAAAATTTGTTTTCATGCTTTTGGTCATGATAGTTGCAATAATCGCTTGTTTCATTTCTCTTTATTATATGGCATTTATATCAACTGCATTAAAAATGTTATAAATTTTATTGGGATACCAAGTGATTTGTATATAAAATCGATTATTTAACGAAGGACGCCTAAATAGTAGCAGCCTTTAAATTCGTTTTGCTATTAAATTTAATGTTTATGAACTAAAACTAAAATTTTAAAAATACAAGGATGTTCAAAACGATTATTTTAGTTATTCTGTTATTCATGCGACTCTCGAAAAAGATGCAAAAAAATTTTTGTTTTCATTGGATTATACTGAATTTTTTAAAACCAAATTTCCATACATATTTTAAGTTCCAATACAAAGCCAATTTTTTAAAATTTGTTTTCCAGCGTTTGGTCATGATAGTTGCAATAATCGCTTGTTTTGTTTCTCTTTATTATATGGCAGTCTTATGAACTAAATTTATATGTTTTATAGTTCACTGGGGTATCAAGTGAATTTATTATAAGATCGATTGTTTTACAAAGCACACGTAAATAGTAGCAGCCTTTAAATTCGTTTTACTATTAAATTTAATGTATATGAACTAAAACTAAAATTTTAAAAATACAAGGATGTTCAAAACGATTATTTTAGTTATTCTCTTTTTCATGCGACTCTCGAAATAAATGAAAAACAGTTTTGGTTTTCATTGGATTATAATGAATTTTTTTACAACTGAATTTCCATACATATTTTAAATTCCAATACAAATCCAATTTTTTAAAATTTGTTTTCATGCTTTTGGTCATGATAGTTGCAATAATCGCTTGTTTTGTTTCTCTTTATTATATGGCATTTATATCAACTGCATTAAAAATGTTATAAATTTTATTGGGATACCAAGTGATTTGTATATAAAATCGATTATTTTACAAAGCACGCCTAAATAGTAGCAGCCTTTAAATTCGTTTTACTATTAAATTTAATGTTTATGAACTAAAACTAAAATTTTAAAAATACAAGGATGTTCAAAACGATTATTTTAGTTATTCTGTTATTCATGCGACTCTCGAAAAAGATGCAAAAAAATTTTTGTTTTCATTGGATTATACTGAATTTTTTAAAACCAAATTTCCATACATATTTTAAGTTCCAATACAAAGCCAATTTTTTAAAATTTGTTTTCCAGCGTTTGGTCATGATAGTTGCAATAATCGCTTGTTTTGTTTCTCTTTATTATATGGCAGTCTTATGAACTAAATTTATATGTTTTATAGTTCACTGGGGTATCAAGTGAATTTATTATAAGATCGATTGTTTTACAAAGCACACGTAAATAGTAGCAGCCTTTAAATTCGTTTTACTATTAAATTTAATGTATATGAACTAAAACTAAAATTTTAAAAATACAAGGATGTTCAAAACGATTATTTTAGTTATTCTCTTTTTCATGCGACTCTCGAAATAAATGAAAAACAGTTTTGGTTTTCATTGGATTATAATGAATTTTTTTACAACTGAATTTCCATACATATTTTAAATTCCAATACAAATCCAATTTTTTAAAATTTGTTTTCATGCTTTTGGTCATGATAGTTGCAATAATCGCTTGTTTTGTTTCTCTTTATTATATGGCATTTATATCAACTGCATTAAAAATGTTATAAATTTTATTGGGATACCAAGTGATTTGTATATAAAATCGATTATTTTACAAAGCACGCCTAAATAGTAGCAGCCTTTAAATTCGTTTTACTATTAAATTTAATGTTTATGAACTAAAACTAAAATTTTAAAAATACAAGGATGTTCAAAACGATTATTTTAGTTATTCTGTTATTCATGCGACTCTCGAAAAAGATGCAAAAAAATTTTTGTTTTCATTGGATTATACTGAATTTTTTAAAACCAAATTTCCATACATATTTTAAGTTCCAATACAAAGCCAATTTTTTAAAATTTGTTTTCCAGCGTTTGGTCATGATAGTTGCAATAATCGCTTGTTTTGTTTCTCTTTATTATATGGCAGTCTTATGAACTAAATTTATATGTTTTATAGTTCACTGGGGTATCAAGTGAATTTATTATAAGATCGATTGTTTTACAAAGCACACGTAAATAGTAGCAGCCTTTAAATTCGTTTTACTATTAAATTTAATGTATATGAACTAAAACTAAAATTTTAAAAATACAAGGATGTTCAAAACGATTATTTTAGTTATTCTCTTTTTCATGCGACTCTCGAAATAAATGAAAAACAGTTTTGGTTTTCATTGGATTATAATGAATTTTTTTACAACCGAATTTCCATATATATTTTAAATTCCAACACAAATCCAATTTTTTAAAATTTGATTTCCACCATTTGGTCATGAATAATTGCAATAATCGCTTGTTTCATTTCTCTTTATTATGTGGCATTTATATCAACTGCATTAAAAATGTTATAAATTCTATTGGGATACCAAGTGATTTGTATATAAAATCGATTATTTAAAAAAGGACGCCTAAATAGTAGCAGCCTTTAAATTCGGTTTACTATTAAATTTAATGTTTATGAACCCAAATTAAAATTTTAAAAATACAAGGATGTTCAAAACGATTATTTTAGTTATTCTCTTTTTCATGCGACTCTCGAAGAAGATGAAAAAAATTTTATGTTTTCATTGGATTATACTGAATTTTTTAAAACCGAGTTTCCATACTTATTTTAAATTCCAATATAAATCCAATTTTTTAAAATTTGTTTTCCAGCGTTTGGTCATGATAGTTGCAATAATCGCTATTTTCATTTCTCTTTATTATGTGGCATTTATATCAACTGCATTAAAAATGTTATAAATTCTATTGGGATACCAAGTGATTTGGATATAAAATCGATTATTTAACGAAGGACGCCTAAATAGTAGCAGCCTCAAAATTCGTTTTACTATTAAATTTAATGTTTATGAACTAAAACTGAAATTTTAAAAATACAAGGATGTTCAAAACGATTATTTTAGTTATTCTGTTTTTCATGCGACTCTCGAAAAAGATGCAAAAAATTTTTTGTTTTCATTGGATTATACTGAATTTTTTAAAACCTAGTGTCCATACATATTTTAAAGTCGAATACAAAGCCAATTGTTTAATATTTGATTTCCACCGTTTGGTCATGATAGTTGCAATAATCGCTTGTTTCATTTCTCTTTATTATGTGGCATTTATATCAACTGCATTAAAAATGTTATAAATTCTATTGGGATACCAAGTGATTTGTATATAAAATCGATTATTTAAAAAAGGACGCCTAAATAGTAGCAGCCTTTAAATTCGGTTTACTATTAAATTTAATGTTTATGAACCCAAACTAAAATTTTAAAAATACAAGGATGTTCAAAACGATTATTTTAGTTATTCTGTTTTTCATGCGACTCTCGAAAAAGATGCAAAAAATTTTTGTTTTCATTGGATTATACTGAATTTTTTAAAACCTAGTGTCCATACATATTTTAAAGTCGAATACAAAGCCAATTGTTTAATATTTGATTTCCACCGTTTGGTCATGATAGTTGCAATAATCGCTTGTTTCATTTCTCTTTATTATGTGGCATTTATATCAACTGCATTAAAAATGTTATAAATTCTATTGGGATACCAAGTGATTTGTATATAAAATCGAAATTTTAAAAAAGGACGCCTAAATAGTAGCAGCCTTTAAATTCGTTTTACTATTAAATTTAATGTTTATGAACCCAAACTAAAATTTTAAAAATACAAGGATGTTCAAAACGATTATTTTAGTTATTCTCTTTTTCATGCGACTCTCGAAATAAATGAAAAAAATTTTATGTTTTCATTGGATTATACTGAATTTTTTAAAACCGAGTTTCCATACATATTTTAAATTCCAATATAAATCCAATTTTTTAAAATTTGTTTTCCAGCGTTTGGTCATGATAGTTGCAATAATCGCTTGTTTCATTTCTCTTTATTATGTGGCATTTATATCAACTGCATTAAAAATGTTATAAATTCTATTGGGATACCAAGTGATTTGGATATAAAATCGATTATTTAACGAAGGACGCCTAAATAGTAGCGGCCTCAAAATTCGTTTTACTATTAAATTTAATGTTTATGAACTAAAACTAAAATTTTAAAAATACAAGGATGTTCAAAACGATTATTTTAGTTATTCTCTTTTTCATGCGACTCTCGAAATAAATGAAAACAATTTTTTGTTTTCATTGGATTATACTGAATTTTTTATAACCGAGTTTCCATACATATTTTAAATTCCAATACAAATCCAATTTTTTAAAATTTGTTTTCATGCTTTTGGTCATGATAGTTGCAATAATCGCTTGTTTTGTTTCTCTTTATTATATGGCATTTATATCAACTGCATTAAAAATGTTATAAATTTTATTGGGATACCAAGTGATTTGTATATAAAATCGATTATTTTACAAAGCACGCCTAAATAGTAGCAGCCTTTAAATTCGTTTTACTATTAAATTTAATGTTTATGAACTAAAACTAAAATTTTAAAAATACAAGGATGTTCAAAACGATTATTTTAGTTATTCTGTTATTCATGCGACTCTCGAAAAAGATGCAAAAAAATTTTTGTTTTCATTGGATTATACTGAATTTTTTAAAACCAAATTTCCATACATATTTTAAGTTCCAATACAAAGCCAATTTTTTAAAATTTGTTTTCCAGCGTTTGGTCATGATAGTTGCAATAATCGCTTGTTTTGTTTCTCTTTATTATATGGCAGTCTTATGAACTAAATTTATATGTTTTATAGTTCACTGGGGTATCAAGTGAATTTATTATAAGATCGATTGTTTTACAAAGCACACGTAAATAGTAGCAGCCTTTAAATTCGTTTTACTATTAAATTTAATGTATATGAACTAAAACTAAAATTTTAAAAATACAAGGATGTTCAAAACGATTATTTTAGTTATTCTCTTTTTCATGCGACTCTCGAAATAAATGAAAAACAGTTTTGGTTTTCATTGGATTATAATGAATTTTTTTACAACCGAATTTCCATATATATTTTAAATTCCAATACAAATCCAATTTTTTAAAATTTGATTTCCACCATTTGGTCATGAATAATTGCAATAATCGCTTGTTTCATTTCTCTTTATTATGTGGCATTTATATCAACTGCATTAAAAATGTTATAAATTCTATTGGGATACCAAGTGATTTGTATATAAAATCGATTATTTAAAAAAGGACGCCTAAATAGTAGCAGCCTTTAAATTCGGTTTACTATTAAATTTAATGTATATGAACTAAAACTAAAATTTTAAAAATACAAGGATGTTCAAAACGATTATTTTAGTTATTCTCTTTTTCATGCGACTCTCGAAATAAATGAAAAACAGTTTTGGTTTTCATTGGATTATACTGAATTTTTTAAAACCGAGTTTCCATACATATTTTAAATTCCAATATAAATCCAATTTTTTAAAATTTGTTTTCCAGCGTTTGGTCATGATAGTTGCAATAATCGCTTGTTTCATTTCTCTTTATTATGTGGCATTTATATCAACTGCATTAAAAATGTTATAAATTCTATTGGGATACCAAGTGATTTGGATATAAAATCGATTATTTAACGAAGGACGCCTAAATAGTAGCGGCCTCAAAATTCGTTTTACTATTAAATTTAATGTTTATGAACTAAAACTAAAATTTTAAAAATACAAGGATGTTCAAAACGATTATTTTAGTTATTCTCTTTTTCATGCGACTCTCGAAATAAATGAAAACAATTTTTTGTTTTCATTGGATTATACTGAATTTTTTTTTACCGAGTTTCCATACATATTTTAAATTCCAATACAAATCCAATTTTTTAAAATTTGTTTTCATGCTTTTGGTCATGATAGTTGCAATAATCGCTTGTTTTGTTTCTCTTTATTATATGGCATTTATATCAACTGCATTAAAAATGTTATAAATTTTATTGGGATACCAAGTGATTTGTATATAAAATCGATTATTTTACAAAGCACGCCTAAATAGTTGCAGCCTTTAAATTCGTTTTACTATTAAATTTAATGTTTATGAACTAAAACTAAAATTTTAAAAATACAAGGATGTTCAAAACGATTATTTTCGCTATTCTGTTATTCATGCGACTCTCAAAAAAGATGCAAAAAAATTTTTGTTTTCATTGGATTATACTGAATTTTTTAAAACCGAGTTTCCATACATATTTTAAGTTCCAATACAAAGCCAATTTTTTAAAATTTGTTTTCCAGCGTTTGGTCATGATAGTTGCAATAATCGCTTGTTTTGTTTCTCTTTATTATATGGCAGTCTTATGAACTAAATTTATATGTTTTATAGTTCACTGGGGTATCAAGTGAATTTATTATAAGATCGATTGTTTTACAAAGCACACGTAAATAGTAGCAGCCTTTAAATTCGTTTTACTATTAAATTTAATGTATATGAACTAAAACTAAAATTTTAAAAATACAAGGATGTTCAAAACGATTATTTTAGTTATTCTCTTTTTCATGCGACTCTCGAAAGAGATGCAAAAAATTTTTGTTTTCATTGGATTATAATGAATTTTTTTACAACCGAATTTCCATATATATTTTAAATTCCAATACAAATCCAATTTTTTAAAATTTGATTTCCACCATTTGGTCATGAATAATTGCAATAATCGCTTGTTTCATTTCTCTTTATTATGTGGCATTTATATCAACTGCATTAAAAATGTTATAAATTCTATCGGGATACCAAGTGATTTGGATATAAAATCGATTATTTAACGAAGGACGCCTAAATAGTAGCAGCCTCAAAATTCGTTTTACTATTAAATTTAATGTTTATGAACTAAAACTGAAATTTTAAAAATACAAGGATGTTCAAAACGATTATTTTAGTTATTCTGTTTTTCATGCGACTCTCGAAAAAGATGCAAAAAATTTTATGTTTTCATTGGATTATACTGAATTTTTTAAAACCTAGTGTCCATACATATTTTAAAGTCGAATACAAAGCCAATTGTTTAATATTTGATTTCCACCGTTTGGTCATGATAGTTGCAATAATCGCTTGTTTCATTTCTCTTTATTATGTGGCATTTATATCAACTGCATTAAAAATGTTATAAATTCTATTGGGATACCAAGTGATTTGGATATAAAATCGATTATTTAACGAAGGACGCCTAAATAGTAGCAGCCTTTAAATTCGGTTTACTATTAAATTTAATGTTTATGAACCCAAACTAAAATTTTAAAAATACAAGGATGTTCAAAACGATTATTTTAGTTATTCTGTTTTTCATGTGACTCTCGAAAAAGATGCAAAAAATTTTTGTTTTCATTGGATTATACTGAATTTTTTAAAACCTAGTGTCCATACATATTTTAAAGTCGAATACAAAGCCAATTGTTTAATATTTGATTTCCACCGTTTGGTCATGATAGTTGCAATAATCGCTTGTTTCATTTCTCTTTATTATGTGGCATTTATATCAACTGCATTAAAAATGTTATAAATTCTATTGGGATACCAAGTGATTTGTATATAAAATCGAAATTTTAAAAAAGGACGCCTAAATAGTAGCAGCCTTTAAATTCGTTTTACTATTAAATTTAATGTTTATGAACCCAAACTAAAATTTTAAAAATACAAGGATGTTCAAAACGATTATTTTAGTTATTCTCTTTTTCATGCGACTCTCGAAGAAGATGAAAAAAATTTTATGTTTTCATTGGATTATACTGAATTTTTTAAAACCGAGTTTCCATACTTATTTTAAATTCCAATATAAATCCAATTTTTTAAAATTTGTTTTCCAGCGTTTGGTCATGATAGTTGCAATAATCGCTTGTTTCATTTCTCTTTATTATGTGGCATTTATATCAACTGCATTAAAAATGTTATAAATTCTATTGGGATACCAAGTGATTTGGATATAAAATCGATTATTTAACGAAGGACGCCTAAATAGTAGCAGCCTCAAAATTCGTTTTACTATTAAATTTAATGTTTATGAACTAAAACTGAAATTTTAAAAATACAAGGATGTTCAAAACGATTATTTTAGTTATTCTGTTTTTCATGCGACTCTCGAAAAAGATGCAAAAAATTTTTGTTTTCATTGGATTATACTGAATTTTTTAAAACCTAGTGTCCATACATATTTTAAAGTCGAATACAAAGCCAATTGTTTAATATTTGATTTCCACCGTTTGGTCATGATAGTTGCAATAATCGCTTGTTTCATTTCTCTTTATTATGTGGCATTTATATCAACTGCATTAAAAATGTTATAAATTTTATTGGGATACCAAGTGATTTGTATATAAAATCGATTATTTTACAAAGCACGCCTAAATAGTAGCAGCCTTTAAATTCGTTTTACTATTAAATTTAATGTTTATGAACTAAAACTAAAATTTTAAAAATACAAGGATGTTCAAAACGATTATTTTCGCTATTCTGTTATTCATGCGACTCTCGAAAAAGATGCAAAAAAATTTTTGTTTTCATTGGATTATACTGAATTTTTTAAAACCGAGTTTCCATACATATTTTAGGTTCCAATACAAAGCCAATTTTTTAAAATTTGTTTTCCAGCGTTTGGTCATGATAGTTGCAATAATCGCTTGTTTTGTTTCTCTTTATTATATGGCAGTCTTATGAACTAAATTTATATGTTTTATAGTTCACTGGGGTATCAAGTGAATTTATTATAAGATCGATTGTTTTACAAAGCACACGTAAATAGTAGCAGCCTTTAAATTCGTTTTACTATTAAATTTAATGTATATGAACTAAAACTAAAATTTTAAAAATACAAGGATGTTCAAAACGATTATTTTAGTTATTCTCTTTTTCATGCGACTCTCGAAAGAGATGCAAAAAATTTTTGTTTTCATTGGATTATAATGAATTTTTTTACAACCGAATTTCCATATATATTTTAAATTCCAATACAAATCCAATTTTTTAAAATTTGATTTCCACCATTTGGTCATGAATAATTGCAATAATCGCTTGTTTCATTTCTCTTTATTATGTGGCATTTAAGTATATCAACTGCATTAAAAATGTTATAAATTCTATTGGGATACCAAGTGATTTGGATATAAAATCGATTATTTAACGAAGGACGCCTAAATAGTAGCAGCCTCAAAATTCGTTTTACTATTAAATTTAATGTTTATGAACTAAAACTGAAATTTTAAAAATACAAGGATGTTCAAAACGATTAATTTAGTTATTCTGTTTTTCATGCGACTCTCGAAAAAGATGCAAAAAAATTTTTGTTTTCATTGGATTATACTGAATTTTTTAAAACCTAGTGTCCATACATATTTTAAAGTCGAATACAAAGCCAATTGTTTAATATTTGATTTCCACCGTTTGGTCATGATAGTTGCAATAATCGCTTGTTTCATTTCTCTTTATTATGTGGCATTTATATCAACTGCATTAAAAATGTTATAAATTCTATTGGGATACCAAGTGATTTGTATATAAAATCGATTATTTAAAAAAGGACGCCTAAATAGTAGCAGCGTTTAAATTCGGTTTACTATTAAATTTAATGTTTATGAACCCAAACTAAAATTTTAAAAATACAAGGATGTTCAAAACGATTATTTTAGTTATTCTCTTTTTCATGCGACTCTCGAAATAAATGAAAAAAATTTTATGTTTTCATTGGATTATACTGAATTTTTTAAAACCGAGTTTCCATACATATTTTAAATTCCAATATAAATCCAATTTTTTAAAATTTGTTTTCCAGCGTTTGGTCATGATAGTTGCAATAATCGCTTGTTTCATTTCTCTTTATTATGTGGCATTTATATCAAATGCATTAAAAATGTTATAAATTCTATTGGGATACCAAGTGATTTGGATATAAAATCGATTATTTAACGAAGGACGCCTAAATAGTAGCGGCCTCAAAATTCGTTTTACTATTAAATTTAATGTTTATGAACTAAAACTGAAATTTTAAAAATACAAGGATGTTCAAAACGATTATTTTAGTTATTCTCTTTTTCATGCGACTCTCGAAATAAATGAAAAAAATTTTATGTTTTCATTGGATTATACTGAATTTTTTAAAACCTAGTGTCCATACATATTTTAAAGTCGAATACAAAGCCAATTGTTTAATATTTGATTTCCACCGTTTGGTCATGATAGTTGCAATAATCGCTTGTTTCATTTCTCTTTATTATGTGGCATTTATATCAACTGCATTAAAAATGTTATAAATTCTATTGGGATACCAAGTGATTTGTATATAAAATCGATTATTTAAAAAAGGACGCCTAAATAGTAGCAGCCTTTAAATTCGGTTTACTATTAAATTTAATGTTTATGAACCCAAACTAAAATTTTAAAAATACAAGGATGTTCAAAACGATTATTTTAGTTATTCTCTTTTTCATGCGACTCTCGAAATAAATGAAAAAAATTTTATGTTTTCATTGGATTATACTGAATTTTTTAAAACCGAGTTTCCATACATATTTTAAATTCCAATATAAATCCAATTTTTTAAAATTTGTTTTCCAGCGTTTGGTCATGATAGTTGCAATAATCGCTTGTTTCATTTCTCTTTATTATGTGGCATTTATATCAACTGCATTAAAAATGTTATAAATTCTATCGGGATACCAAGTGATTTGGATATAAAATCGATTATTTAACGAAGGACGCCTAAATAGTAGCAGCCTCAAAATTCGTTTTACTATTAAATTTAATGTTTATGAACTAAAACTGAAATTTTAAAAATACAAGGATGTTCAAAACGATTATTTTAGTTATTCTGTTTTTCATGCGACTCTCGAAAAAGATGCAAAAAATTTTTGTTTTCATTGGATTATACTGAATTTTTTAAAACCTAGTGTCCATACATATTTTAAAGTCGAATACAAAGCCAATTGTTTAATATTTGATTTCCACCGTTTGGTCATGATAGTTGCAATAATCGCTTGTTTCATTTCTCTTTATTATGTGGCATTTATATCAACTGCATTAAAAATGTTATAAATTCTATTGGGATACCAAGTGATTTGGATATAAAATCGATTATTTAACGAAGGACGCCTAAATAGTAGCAGCCTCAAAATTCGTTTTACTATTAAATTTAATGTTTATGAACTAAAACTGAAATTTTAAAAATACAAGGATGTTCAAAACGATTATTTTAGTTATTCTGTTTTTCATGCGACTCTCGAAAAAGATGCAAAAAATTTTTGTTTTCATTGGATTATACTGAATTTTTTAAAACCTAGTGTCCATACATATTTTAAATTCCAATATAAATCCAATTTTTTAAAATTTGTTTTCATGCTTTTGTTCATGATAGTTGCAATAATCGCTTGTTTCATTTCTCTTTATTATGTGGCATTTATATCAACTGCATTAAAAATGTTATAAATTCTATTGGGATACCAAGTGATTTGGATATAAAATCGATTATTTAACGAAGGACGCCTAAATAGTAGCAGCCTCAAAATTCGTTTTACTATTAAATTTAATGTTTATGAACTAAAACTGAAATTTTAAAAATACAAGGATGTTCAAAACGATTATTTTAGTTATTCTGTTTTTCATGCGACTCTCGAAAAAGATGCAAAAAATTTTTGTTTTCATTGGATTATACTGAATTTTTTAAAACCTAGTGTCCATACATATTTTAAAGTCGAATACAAAGCCAATTGTTTAATATTTGATTTCCACCGTTTGGTCATGATAGTTGCAATAATCGCTTGTTTCATTTCTCTTTATTATGTGGCATTTATATCAACTGCATTAAAAATGTTATAAATTCTATTGGGATACCAAGTGATTTGGATATAAAATCGATTATTTAACGAAGGACGCCTAAATAGTAGCAGCCTCAAAATTCGTTTTACTATTAAATTTAATGTTTATGAACTAAAACTGAAATTTTAAAAATACAAGGATGTTCAAAACGATTATTTTAGTTATTCTGTTTTTCATGCGACTCTCGAAAAAGATGCAAAAAATTTTTGTTTTCATTGGATTATACTGAATTTTTTAAAACCTAGTGTCCATACATATTTTAAATTCCAATATAAATCCAATTTTTTAAAATTTGTTTTCATGCTTTTGTTCATGATAGTTGCAATAATCGCTTGTTTCATTTCTCTTTATTATATGGCATTTATATCAACTGCATTAAAAATGTTATAAATTCTATTGGGATACCAAGTGATTTGGATATAAAATCGATTATTTAACGAAGGACGCCTAAATAGTAGCAGCCTCAAAATTCGTTTTACTATTAAATTTAATGTTTATGAACTAAAACTAAAATTTTAAAAATACAAGGATGTTCAAAACGATTATTTTAGTTATTCTCTTTTTCATGCGACTCTCGAAAGAGATGCAAAAAATTTTTGTTTTCATTGGATTATAATGAATTTTTTTACAACCGAATTTCCATACATATTTTAAAGTCGAATACAAAGCCAATTGTTTAATATTTGATTTCCACCGTTTGGTCATGATAGTTGCAATAATCGCTTGTTTCATTTCTCTTTATTATGTGGCATTTATATCAACTGCATTAAAAATGTTATAAATTCTATTGGGATACCAAGTGATTTGGATATAAAATCGATTATTTAACGAAGGACGCCTAAATAGTAGCAGCCTTTAAATTCGTTTTACTATTAAAGTTAATGTTTATGAACCCAAACTAAAATTTTAAAAATACAAGGATGTTCAAAACGATTATTTTAGTTATTCTCTTTTTCATGCGACTCTCGAAATAAATGAAAAAAATTTTATGTTTTCATTGGATTATACTGAATTTTTTAAAACCGAGTTTCCATACTTATTTTAAATTCCAATATAAATCCAATTTTTTAAAATTTGTTTTCCAGCGTTTGGTCATGATAGTTGCAATAATCGCTTGTTTCATTTCTCTTTATTATGTGGCATTTAAGTATATCAACTGCATTAAAAATGTTATAAATTCTATTGGGATACCAAGTGATTTGGATATAAAATCGATTATTTAACGAAGGACGCCTAAATAGTAGCAGCCTCAAAATTCGTTTTACTATTAAATTTAATGTTTATGAACTAAAACTAAAATTTTAAAAATACAAGGATGTTCAAAACGATTATTTTAGTTATTCTGTTTTTCATGCGACTCTCGAAAAAGATGCAAAAAAATTTTTGTTTTCATTGGATTATACTGAATTTTTTAAAACCTAGTGTCCATACATATTTTAAAGTCGAATACAAAGCCAATTGTTTAATATTTGATTTCCACCGTTTGGTCATGATAGTTGCAATAATCGCTTGTTTCATTTCTCTTTATTATGTGGCATTTATATCAACTGCATTAAAAATGTTATAAATTCTATTGGGATACCAAGTGATTTGTATATAAAATCGATTATTTAAAAAAGGACGCCTAAATAGAAGCAGCCTTTAAATTCGGTTTACTATTAAATTTAATGTTTATGAACCCAAACTAAAATTTTAAAAATACAAGGATGTTCAAAACGATTATTTTAGTTATTCTCTTTTTCATGCGACTCTCGAAATAAATGAAAAAAATTTTATGTTTTCATTGGATTATACTGAATTTTTTAAAACCGAGTTTCCATACATATTTTAAATTCCAATATAAATCCAATTTTTTAAAATTTGTTTTCCAGCGTTTGGTCATGATAGTTGCAATAATCGCTTGTTTCATTTTTCTTTATTATGTGGCATTTATATCAACTGCATTAAAAATGTTATAAATTCTATTGGGATACCAAGTGATTTGTATATAAAATCGATTATTTAACGAAGGACGCCTAAATAGTAGCAGCCTCAAAATTCGTTTTACTATTAAATTTAATGTTTATGAACTAAAACTGAAATTTTAAAAATACAAGGATGTTCAAAACGATTATTTTAGTTATTCTGTTTTTCATGCGACTCTCGAAAAAGATGCAAAAAATTTTTGTTTTCATTGGATTATACTGAATTTTTTAAAACCTAGTGTCCATACATATTTTAAAGTCGAATACAAAGCCAATTGTTTAATATTTGATTTCCACCGTTTGGTCATGATAGTTGCAATAATCGCTTGTTTCATTTCTCTTTATTATGTGGCATTTATATCAACTGCATTAAAAATGTTATAAATTCTATTGGGATACCAAGTGATTTGGATATAAAATCGATTATTTAACGAAGGATGCCTAAAGAGTAGCAGCCTCAAAATTCGTTTTACTATTTAATTTAATGTTTATGAACTAAAACTGAAATTTTAAAAATACAAGGATGTTCAAAACGATTATTTTAGTTATTCTCTTTTTCATGCGACTCTCGAAATAAATGAAAACAATTTTTTGTTTTCATTGGATTATACTGAATTTTTTAAAACCGAGTTTCCATACATAATATAAATTCCAATACAAATCCAATTTTTTAAAATTTGTTTTCATGCTTTTGGTCATGATAGTTGCAATAATCGCTTGTTTTGTTTCTCTTTATTATATGGCATTTATATCAACTGCATTAAAAATGTTATAAATTTTATTGGGATACCAAGTGATTTGTATATAAAATCGATTATTTTACAAAGCACGCCTAAATAGTAGCAGCCTTTAAATTCGTTTTACTATTAAATTTAATGTTTATGAACTAGAACTAAAATTTTAAAAATACAAGGATGTTGAAAACGAATATTTTCGCTATTCTGTTATTCATGCGACTCTCGAAAAAGATGCAAAAAATTTTTGTTTTCATTGGATTATACTGAATTTTTTAAAACCTAGTGTCCATACATATTTTATGTTCCAATACAAAGCCAATTTTTTAAAATTTGATTTCCACCATTTGGTCATGAATAATTGCAATAATCGCTTGTTTCATTTCTCTTTATTATGTGGCATTTATATCAACTGCATTAAAAATGTTATAAATTCTATTGGGATACCAAGTGATTTGGATATAAAATCGATTATTTAACGAAGGACGCCTAAATAGTAGCAGCCTCAAAATTCGTTTTACTATTAAATTTAATGTTTATGAACTAAAACTGAAATTTTAAAAATACAAGGATGTTCAAAACGATTATTTTAGTTATTCTCTTTTTCATGCGACTCTCGAAATAAATGAAAACAATTTTTTGTTTTCATTGGATTATACTGAATTTTTTAAAACCGAGTATCCATACATATTTTAAATTCCAATACAAATCCAATTTTTTAAAATTTGTTTTTATGCTTTTGGTCATGATAGTTGCAATAATCGCTTGTTTTGTTTCTCTTTATTATATGGCATTTATATCAACTGCATTAAAAATGTTATAAATTTTATTGGGATACCAAGTGATTTGTATATAAAATCGATTATTTTACAAAGCACGCCTAAATAGTAGCAGCCTTTAAATTCGTTTTACTATTAAATTTAATGTTTATGAACTAAAACTAAAATTTTAAAAATACAAGGATGTTCAAAACGATTATTTTCGCTATTCTGTTATTCATGCGACTCTCGAAAAAGATGCAAAAAAATTTTTGTTTTCATTGGATTATACTGAATTTTTAAAAACCTAGTGTCCATATATATTTTAAATTCCAATACGAATCCAATTTTTTAAAATTTGATTTCCACCATTTGGTCATGATAGTTGCAATAATCGCTTTTTTCATTTCTCTTTATTATGTGGCATTTATATCAACTGCACTAAAAATGTTATAAATTCTATTGGGATACCAAGTGATTTGGATATAAAATCGAAATTTTAAAAAAGGACGCCTAAATAGTAGCAGCCTTTAAATTCGTTTTACTATTAAATTTAATGTTTATGAACTAAAACTAAAATTTTAAAAATACAAGGATGTTCAAAACGATTATTTTAGTTATTCTCTTTTTCATGCGACTCTCGAAAAAGATGCAAAAAATTTTTGTTTTCATTGGATTATACTGAATTTTTTAAAACCGAGTTTCCATACATATTTTAAATTCCAATATAAATCCAATTTTTTAAAATTTGTTTTCATGCTTTTGGTCATGATAGTTGCAATAATCGCTTGTTTCATTTCTCTTTATTATGTGGCATTTATATCAACTGCATTAAAAATGTTATAAATTTTATTGGGATACCAAGTGATTTGTATATAAAATCGATTATTTTACAAAGCACGCCTAAATAGTAGCAGCCTTTAAATTCGTTTTACTATTAAATTTAATGTTTATGAACTAAAACTAAAATTTTAAAAATACAAGGATGTTCAAAACGATTATTTTAGTTATTCTCTTTTTCATGCGACTCTCAAAAATGATGCAAAAAATTTTTTGTTTTCATTGGATTATACTGCATTTTTTAAAACCGAGTTTCCATACATATTTTAAGTTCCAATACAAAGCCAATTTTTTAAAATTTGTTTTCCAGCGTTTGGTCATGATAGTTGCAATAATCGCTTGTTTTGTTTCTCTTTATTATATGGCAGTCTTATGAACTAAATTTATATGTTTTATAGTTCACTGGGGTATCAAGTGAATTTATTGTAAGATCGATTGTTTTACAAAGCACACGTAAATAGTAGCAGCCTTTAAATTCGTTTTGCTATTAAATATGATTTTTATGACCTGAAACTAAAATTTCAAAAATACAAGGATGTTCAAAACGATAATTTTCGCTATTCTGTTATTCATGCGACTCTCGAAAATGATGCAAAAAATTTTTTGTTTTCATTGGATTATACTGAATTTTTAAAAACCTAGTGTCCATATATATTTTAAATTCCAATACGAATCCAATTTTTTAAAATTTGATTTCCACCATTTGGTCATGAATAATTGCAATAATCGCTTGTTTCATTTCTCTTTATTATGTGGCATTTATATCAACTGCATTAAAAATGTTATAAATTCTATTGGGATACCAAGTGATTTGTATATAAAATCGATTATTTAAAAAAGGACGCCTAAATAGTAGCAGCCTTTAAATTCGTTTTACTATTAAATTTAATGTTTATGAACCCAAACTAAAATTTTAAAAATACAAGGATGTTCAAAACGATTATTTTAGTTATTCTCTTTTTCATGCGACTCTCGAAATAAATGAAAAAAATTTTTTGTTTTCATTGGATTATAATCAATTTTTTAAAAGCGAGTTTCCATACATATTTTAAGTTCCAATACAAAGCCAATTTTTTAAAATTTGTTTTCCAGCGTTTGGTCATGATAGTTGCAATAATCGCTTGTTTTGTTTCTCTTTATTATATGGCAGTCTTATGAACTAAATTTATATGTTTTATAGTTCACTGGGGTATCAAGTGAATTTATTATAAGATCGATTGTTTTACAAAGCACACGTAAATAGTAGCAGCCTTTAAATTCGTTTTGCTATTAAATATGATTTTTATGACCTAAAACTAAAATTTCAAAAATACAAGGATGTTCAAAACGATAATTTTCGCTATTCTGTTATTCATGCGACTCTCGAAAATGATGCAAAAAATTTTTTGTTTTCATTGGATTATACTGAATTTTTTAAAACCGAGTTTCCATACATATTTTAAATTCCAATATAAATCCAATTTTTTAAAATTTGTTTTCCAGCGTTTGGTCATGATAGTTGCAATAATCGCTTGTTTCATTTCTCTTTATTATGTGGCATTTATATCAACTGCATTAAAAATGTTATAAATTCTATTGGGATACCAAGTGATTTGGATATAAAATCGATTATTTAACGAAGGACGCCTAAATAGTAGCAGCCTCAAAATTCGTTTTACTATTAAATTTAATGTTTATGAACTAAAACTGAAATTTTAAAAATACAAGGATGTTCAAAACGATTATTTTAGTTATTCTCTTTTTCATGCGACTCTCGAAATAAATGAAAAAAATTTTATGTTTTCATTGGATTATACTGAATTTTTTAAAACCGAGTTTCCATACTTATTTTAAATTCCAATATAAATCCAATTTTTTAAAATTTGTTTTCATGCTTTTGTTCATGATAGTTGCAATAATCGCTTGTTTCATTTCTCTTTATTATGTGGCATTTATATCAACTGCATTAAAAATGTTATAAATTCTATTGGGATACCAAGTGATTTGGATATAAAATCGATTATTTAACGAAGGACGCCTAAATAGTAGCAGCCTCAAAATTCGTTTTACTATTAAATTTAATGTTTATGAACTAAAACTGAAATTTTAAAAATACAAGGATGTTCAAAACGATTATTTTAGTTATTCTGTTTTTCATGCGACTCTCGAAAAAGATGCAAAAAATTTTTGTTTTCATTGGATTATACTGAATTTTTTAAAACCGAGTTTCCATACATATTTTAAATTCCAATATAAATCCAATTTTTTAAAATTTGTTTTCATGCTTTTGTTCATGATAGTTGCAATAATCGCTTGTTTCATTTCTCTTTATTATGTGGCATTTATATCAACTGCATTAAAAATGTTATAAATTCTATTGGGATACCAAGTGATTTGGATATAAAATCGATTATTTAACGAAGGACGCCTAAATAGTAGCAGCCTCAAAATTCGTTTTACTATTAAATTTAATGTTTATGAACTAAAACTGAAATTTTAAAAATACAAGGATGTTCAAAACGATTATTTTAGTTATTCTGTTTTTCATGCGACTCTCGAAAAAGATGCAAAAAATTTTTGTTTTCATTGGATTATACTGAATTTTTTAAAACCGAGTTTCCATACATATTTTAAATTCCAATATAAATCCAATTTTTTAAAATTTGTTTTCCAGCGTTTGGTCATGATAGTTGCAATAATCGCTTGTTTCATTTCTCTTTATTATGTGGCATTTATATCAACTGCATTAAAAATGTTATAAATTCTATTGGGATACCAAGTGATTTGGATATAAAATCGATTATTTAACGAAGGACGCCTAAATAGTAGCAGCCTCAAAATTCGTTTTACTATTAAATTTAATGTTTATGAACTAAAACTGAAATTTTAAAAATACAAGGATGTTCAAAACGATTATTTTAGTTATTCTGTTTTTCATGCGACTCTCGAAAAAGATGCAAAAAATTTTTGTTTTCATTGGATTATACTGAATTTTTTAAAACCTAGTGTCCATACATATTTTAAAGTCGAATACAAAGCCAATTGTTTAATATTTGATTTCCACCGTTTGGTCATGATAGTTGCAATAATCGCTTGTTTCATTTCTCTTTATTATGTGGCATTTATATCAACTGCATTAAAAATGTTATAAATTCTATTGGGATACCAAGTGATTTGTATATAAAATCGATTATTTAAAAAAGGACGCCTAAATAGTAGCAGCCTTTAAATTCGGTTTACTATTA
Organism: Anthrax anthrax; assembly: GCA_963971155.1. NCBI lineage: Eukaryota > Metazoa > Arthropoda > Insecta > Diptera > Bombyliidae > Anthrax > Anthrax anthrax. The sequence continues at coordinate 16,055,086 of OZ020120.1, forward strand.
AATTTAATGTTTATGAACCCAAACTAAAATTTTAAAAATACAAGGATGTTCAAAACGATTATTTTAGTTATTCTCTTTTTCATGCGACTCTCGAAATAAATGAAAAAAATTTTATGTTTTCATTGGATTATACTGAATTTTTTAAAACCGAGTTTCCATACATATTTTAAATTCCAATATAAATCCAATTTTTTAAAATTTGTTTTCCAGCGTTTGGTCATGATAGTTGCAATAATCGCTTGTTTCATTTCTCTTTATTATGTGGCATTTATATCAACTGCATTAAAAATGTTATAAATTCTATCGGGATACCAAGTGATTTGGATATAAAATCGATTATTTTACAAAGCACGCCTAAATAGTAGCAGCCTTTAAATTCGTTTTACTATTAAATTTAATGTTTATGAACTAAAACTAAAATTTTAAAAATACAAGGATGTTCAAAACGATTATTTTCGCTATTCTGTTATTCATGCGACTCTCGAAAAAGATGCAAAAAAATTTTTGTTTTCATTGGATTATACTGAATTTTTAAAAACCTAGTGTCCATATATATTTTAAATTCCAATACGAATCCAATTTTTTAAAATTTGATTTCCACCATTTGGTCATGATAGTTGCAATAATCGCTTTTTTCATTTCTCTTTATTATGTGGCATTTATATCAACTGCACTAAAAATGTTATAAATTCTATTGGGATACCAAGTGATTTGGATATAAAATCGAAATTTTAAAAAAGGACGCCTAAATAGTAGCAGCCTTTAAATTCGTTTTACTATTAAATTTAATGTTTATGAACTAAAACTAAAATTTTAAAAATACAAGGATGTTCAAAACGATTATTTTAGTTATTCTCTTTTTCATGCGACTCTCGAAAAAGATGCAAAAAATTTTTGTTTTCATTGGATTATACTGAATTTTTTAAAACCGAGTTTCCATACATATTTTAAATTCCAATATAAATCCAATTTTTTAAAATTTGTTTTCATGCTTTTGTTCATGATAGTTGCAATAATCGTTTGTTTCATTTCTCTTTATTATGTGGCATTTATATCAACTGCATTAAAAATGTTATAAATTTTATTGGGATACCAAGTGATTTGTATATAAAATCGATTATTTTACAAAGCACGCCTAAATAGTAGCAGCCTTTAAATTCGTTTTACTATTAAATTTAATGTTTATGAACTAAAACTAAAATTTTAAAAATACAAGGATGTTCAAAACGATTATTTTAGTTATTCTCTTTTTCATGCGACTCTCAAAAATGATGCAAAAAATTTTTTGTTTTCATTGGATTATACTGCATTTTTTAAAACCGAGTTTCCATACATATTTTAAGTTCCAATACAAAGCCAATTTTTTAAAATTTGTTTTCCAGCGTTTGGTCATGATAGTTGCAATAATCGCTTGTTTTGTTTCTCTTTATTATATGGCAGTCTTATGAACTAAATTTATATGTTTTATAGTTCACTGGGGTATCAAGTGAATTTATTGTAAGATCGATTGTTTTACAAAGCACACGTAAATAGTAGCAGCCTTTAAATTCGTTTTGCTATTAAATATGATTTTTATGACCTGAAACTAAAATTTCAATAATACAAGGATGTTCAAAACGATAATTTTCGCTATTCTGTTATTCATGCGACTCTCGAAAATGATGCAAAAAATTTTTTGTTTTCATTGGATTATACTGAATTTTTAAAAACCTAGTGTCCATATATATTTTAAATTCCAATACGAATCCAATTTTTTAAAATTTGATTTCCACCATTTGGTCATGAATAATTGCAATAATCGCTTGTTTCATTTCTCTTTATTATGTGGCATTTATATCAACTGCATTAAAAATGTTATAAATTCTATTGGGATACCAAGTGATTTGTATATAAAAACGATTATTTAAAAAAGGACGCCTAAATAGTAGCAGCCTTTAAATTCGTTTTACTATTAAATTTAATGTTTATGAACCCAAACTAAAATTTTAAAAATACAAGGATGTTCAAAACGATTATTTTAGTTATTCTCTTTTTCATGCGACTCTCGAAATAAATGAAAAAAATTTTTTGTTTTCATTGGATTATAATCAATTTTTTAAAAGCGAGTTTCCATACATATTTTAAGTTCCAATACAAAGCCAATTTTTTAAAATTTGTTTTCCAGCGTTTGGTCATGATAGTTGCAATAATCGCTTGTTTTGTTTCTCTTTATTATATGGCAGTCTTATGAACTAAATTTATATGTTTTATAGTTCACTGGGGTATCAAGTGAATTTATTATAAGATCGATTATTTAACGAAGGACGCCTAAATAGTAGCAGCCTTTAAATTCGTTTTGCTATTAAATATGATTTTTATGACCTGAAACTAAAATTTCAATAATACAAGGATGTTCAAAACGATAATTTTCGCTATTCTGTTATTCATGCGACTCTCGAAAATGATGCAAAAAATTTTTTGTTTTCATTGGATTATACTGAATTTTTAAAAACCTAGTGTCCATATATATTTTAAATTCCAATACGAATCCAATTTTTTAAAATTTGATTTCCACCATTTGGTCATGAATAATTGCAATAATCGCTTGTTTCATTTCTCTTTATTATGTGGCATTTATATCAACTGCATTAAAAATGTTATAAATTCTATTGGGATACCAAGTGATTTGTATATAAAATCGATTATTTAAAAAAGGACGCCTAAATAGTAGCAGCCTTTAAATTCGTTTTACTATTAAATTTAATGTTTATGAACCCAAACTAAAATTTTAAAAATACAAGGATGTTCAAAACGATTATTTTAGTTATTCTCTTTTTCATGCGACTCTCGAAATAAATGAAAAAAATTTTATGTTTTCATTGGATTATACTGAATTTTTTAAAACCGAGTTTCCATACATATTTTAAATTCCAATATAAATCCAATTTTTTAAAATTTGTTTTCATGCTTTTGTTCATGATAGTTGCAATAATCGCTTGTTTCATTTCTCTTTATTATGTGGCATTTATATCAACTGCATTAAAAATGTTATAAATTCTATTGGGATACCAAGTGATTTGGATATAAAATCGATTATTTAACGAAGGACGCCTAAATAGTAGCAGCCTCAAAATTCGTTTTACTATTAAATTTAATGTTTATGAACTAAAACTAAAATTTTAAAAATACAAGGATGTTCAAAACGATTATTTTAGTTATACTCTTTTTCATGCGACTTTTGAAATAAATGAAAAAAATTTTTTGTTTTCATTGGATTATATTCAATTTTTTAAAAGCGAGTTTCCATACATATTTTAAGTTCCAATACAAAGCCAATTTTTTAAAATTTGTTTTCCAGCGTTTGGTCATGATAGTTGCAATAATCGCTTGTTTTGTTTCTCTTTATTATATGGCAGTCTTATGAACTAAATTTATATGTTTTATAGTTCACTGGGGTATCAAGTGAATTTATTATAAGATCGATTATTTTACAAAGGACGCCTAAATAGTAGCAGCCTTTAAATTCGTTTTGCTATTAAATTTAATGTTTATGAACTAAAACTAAAATTTTAAAAATACAAGGATGTTGAAAACGATTATTTTTGCTATTCTGTTATTCATGCGACTCTCGAAAAAGATGAAAAAAATTTTTTGTTTTCATTGGATTATACTGAATTTTTTAAAACCGAGTTTCCATACATATTTTAAATTCCAATACAAATCCAATTTTTTAAAATTTGTTTTCATTCTTTTGGTCATGATAGTTGCAATAATCGCTTGTTTCATTTCTCTTTATTATGTGGCATTTATATCAACTGCATTAAAAATGTTATAAATTGTATTGGGATACCAAGTGATTTGTATATAAAATCGATTATTTTACAAAGCACGCCTAAATAGTAGCAGCCTTTAAATTCGTTTTACTATTAAATTTAATGTTTATGAACTAGAACTAAAATTTTAAAAATACAAGGATGTTCAAAACGATTATTTTAGTTATTCTCTTTTTCATGCGACTCTCGAAAAAGATGCAAAAAATTTTTTGTTTTCATTGGATTATACTAAATTTTTTAAAACCGAGTTTCCATACATATTTTTAGTTTCAATACAAAGCCAATTTTTTAAAATTTGTTTTCCAGCGTTTGGTCATGATAGTTCCAATAATCGCTTGTTTCGTTTCTCTTTATTATATGGCATTGTATGAATTGAATTAATAATGCTTAAATGTCAAATGGGGTACCCAGAGATTTGTATATAAAGTCTATTCATTTACAAAGCACACCTTAATAGTAGCAGCCTTTAAATTCGTTTTGCTATTTAATTTTATTTCTATTAACTCAAACTAAAATTTTGAAAATACAAGGATGTTCAAAACGATTATTTTAGTTATTCTCTTTTTCATGCGACTCTCGAAATAAATGAAAACAATTTTTTGTTTTCATTGGATTATACTGAATTTTTTAAAACCGAGTTTCCATACATATTTTAAATTCCAATACAAATCCAATTTTTTTAAATTTGTTTTCATGCTTTTGGTCATGATAGTTGCAATAATCGCTTGTTTTGTTTCTCTTTATTATATGGCATTTATATCAACTGCATTAAAAATGTTATAAATTTTATTGGGATACCAAGTGATTTGTATATAAAATCGATTATTTTACAAAGCACGCCTAAATAGTAGCAGCCTTTAAATTCGTTTTACTATTAAATTTAATGTTTATGAACTAAAACTAAAATTTTAAAAATACAAGGATGTTCAAAACGATTATTTTCGCTATTCTGTTATTCATGCGACTCTCGAAAAAGATGCAAAAAAATTTTTGTTTTCATTGGATTATACTGAATTTTTTAAAACCTAGTGTCCATACATATTTTAAAGTCGAATACAAAGCCAATTGTTTAATATTTGATTTCCACCATTTGGTCATGAATAATTGCAATAATTGCTTGTTTCATTTCTCTTTATTATGTGGCATTTATATCAACTGCATTAAAAATGATATAAATTCTATTGGGATACCAAGTGATTTGTATATAAAATCGATTATTTAAAAAAGGACGCCTAAATAGTAGCAGCCTTTAAATTCGGTTTACTATTAAATTTAATGTTTATGAACCCAAACTAAAATTTTAAAAATACAAGGATGTTCAAAACGATTATTTTAGTTATTCTCTTTTTCATGCGACTCTCGAAATAAATGAAAAAAATTTTATGTTTTCATTGGATTATACTGAATTTTTTAAAACCGAGTTTCCATACTTATTTTAAATTCCAATATAAATCCAATTTTTTAAAATTTGATTTCCAGCGTTTGGTCATGATAGTTGCAATAATCGCTTGTTTCATTTCTCTATATTATGTGGCATTTATATCAACTGCATTAAAAATGTTATAAATTCTATTGGGATACCAAGTGATTTGGATATAAAATCGATTATTTAACGAAGGACGCCTAAATAGTAGCAGCCTTTAAATTCGTTTTACTATTAAATTTAATGTTTATGAACTAAAACTGAAATTTTAAAAATACAACGATGTTCAAAACGATTATTTTAGTTATTCTGTTTTTCATGCGACTCTCGAAATAAATGGAAAAAATTTTTTGTTTTCATTGGATTATACTGAATTTTTTAAATCCTAGTGTCCATACATATTTTAAAGTCGAATACAAAGCCAATTGTTTAATATTGATTTCCAGCGTTTGGTCATGATAGTTGCAATAATCGCTTGTTTCATTTCTCTTTATTATGTGGCATTTATATCAACTGCATTAAAAATGTTATAAATTCTATTGGGATACCAAGTGATTTGTATATTAAATCGATTATTTAAAAAAGGACGCCTAAATAGTAGCAGCCTTTAAATTCGGTTTACTATTAAATTTAATGTTTATGAACCCAAACAAAAATTTTAAAAATACAAGGATTTTCAAAACGATTATTTTAGTTATTCTCTTTTTCATGCGACTCTCGAAATAAATGAAAAAAATTTTATGTTTTCATTGGATTATACTGAATTTTTTAAAACCGAGTTTCCATACATATTTTAAATTCCAATATAAATCCAATTTTTTAAAATTTGTTTTCCAGCGTTTGGTCATGATAGTTGCAATAATCGCTTGTTTCATTTCTCTTTATTATGTGGCATTTATATCAACTGCATTAAAAATGTTATAAATTCTATTGGGATACCAAGTGATTTGGATATAAAATCGATTATTTAACGAAGGACGCCTAAATAGTAGCAGCCTCAAAATTCGTTTTACTATTAAATTTAATGTTTATGAACTAAAACTGAAATTTTAAAAATACAAGGATGTTCAAAACGATTATTTCAGTTATTCTGTTTTTCATGCGACTCTCGAAAAAGATGCAAAAAATTTTTGTTTTCATTGGATTATACTGAATATTTTAAAACCTAGTGTCCATACATATTTAAAAGTCGAATACAAAGCCAATTGTTTAATATTTGATTTCCACCGTTTGGTCATAATAGTTGCAATAATCGCTTGTTTCATTTCTCTTTATTATGTGGCATTTATATCAACTGCATTAAAAATGTTATAAATTCTATTGGGATACCAAGTGATTTGGATATAAAATCGATTATTTAACGAAGGACGCTTAAATAGTAGCAGCCTTTAAATTCGTTTTACTATTAAATTTAATGTTTATGAACTAAAACTAAAATTTAAAAAATACAAGGATGTTCAAAACGATTATTTTAGTTATTCTCTTTTTCATGCGACTCTCGAAATAAATGAAAAAATTTTTTGTTTTCATTGGATTATACTGAATTTTTTAAAACCGAGTTTCCATACATATTATAAATTCCAATACAAATCCAATTTTTTAAAATTTGTTTTCATGCTTTTGGTCATGATAGTTGCAATAATTGCTTGTTTCATTTCTCTTTATTATGTGGCATTTATATCAACTGCATTAAAAATGTTATAAATTCTATTGGGATACCAAGTGATTTGGATATAAAATCGATTATTTAACGAAGGACGCCTAAATAGTAGCAGCCTTTAAATTCGTTTTACTATTAAATTTAATGTTTATGAACTAAACCTAAAATTTCATAAATACAAGGATGTTCAAAACGATTATTTTAGTTATTCTCTTTTTCATGCGACTCTCGAAATAAATGAAAAAAATTTTTTGTTTTCATTGGATTATACTGAATTTTTTAAAACCGAGTTTCCATACATATTTTAAATTCCAATATAAATCCAATTTTTTAAAATTTGTTTTCCAGCGTTTGGTCATGATAGTTGCAATAATCGCTTGTTTCATTTCTCTTTATTATATGGCAGTCTTATGAACTAAATTTATATGTTTTATAATTCACTGGGGTATCAAGTGAATTTATTGTAAGATCGATTGTTTTACAAAGCACACGTAAATAGTAGCAGCCTTTAAATTCGTTTTGCTATTAAATATGATTTTTATGACCTAAAACTAAAATTTTAAAAATACAAGGATGTTCAAAACGATTATTTTAGTTATTCTCTTTTTCATGCGACTCTCAAAAAAGATGCAAAAAATTTTTGTTTTCATTGGATTATACTGAATTTTTTAAAACCTAGTGTCCATACATATTTTAAAGTCGAATACAAAGCCAATTGTTTAATATTTGATTTCCACCGTTTGGTCATGATAGTTGCAATAATCGCTTGTTTCAGTTTTCTTTATTATATGGCATTGTATGAATTGAATTAATAATGCTAAAATGTCAAACGGGGTACCCAGAGATTTGAATATAAAGTCTATTCATTTACAAAGCACACCCTAATAGTAGCAGCCTTTAAATTCGTTTTGCTATTAAATTTTATTTCTATGAACTCAAACTAAAATTTTAAAAATACAAGGATGTTCAAAACGATTATTTTAGTTATTCTCTTTTTCATGCGACTCTCGAAATAAATGAAAAAAATTTTTTGTTTTCATTGGATTATACTGAATTTTTTAAAACCGAGTTTCCTTACATATTTTAAATTCCAATACAAAGCCAATTTTTTAAAATTTGTTTTCATTCTTTTAGTCATGATAGTTGCAATAATCGCTTGTTTCATTTCTCTTTATTATGTGGCATTTATATCAACTGCATTAAAAATGTTATAAATTCTATTGGGATACCAAGTGATTTGGATATAAAATCGATTATTTAACGAAGGACGCCTAAATAGTAGCAGCCTTTAAATTCGTTTTACTATTAAATTTAATGTTTATGAACTAAAACTAAAATTTTAAAAATACAAGGATGTTCAAAACGATTATTTTAGTTATTCTCTTTTTCATGCGACTCTCGAAATAAATGAAAAAAATTTTTTGTTTTCATTGGATTATAATCAATTTTTTAAAAGCGAGTTTCCATACATATTTTAAGTTCCAATACAAAGCCAATTTTTTAAAATTTGTTTTCCAGCGTTTGGTCATGATAGTTGCAATAATCGCTGGTTTTGTTTCTCTTTATTATATGGCAGTCTTATGAACTAAATTTATATGTTTTATAGTTCACTGGGGTATCAAGTGAATTTATTATAAAATCGATTGTTTTACAAAGCACACGTAAATAGTAGCAGCCTTTAAATTCGTTTTGCTATTAAATATGATTTTTATGACCTGAAACTAAAATTTCAAAAATACAAGGATGTTCAAAACGATAATTTTCGCTATTCTGTTATTCATGCGACTCTCGAAAAAGATGCAAAAAATTTTTTGTTAACATTGGATTATACTGAATTTTTAAAAACCTAGTGTCCATATATATTTTAAATTCCAATACGAATCCAATTTTTTAAAATTTGATTTCCACCATTTGGTCATGAATAATTGCAATAATCGCTTGTTTCATTTCTCTTTATTATGTGGCATTTATATCAACTGCATTAAAAATGTTATAAATTCTATTGGGATACCAAGTGATTTGTATATAAAATCGATTATTTAAAAAAGGACGCCTAAATAGTAGCAGCCTTTAAATTCGTTTTACTATTAAATTTAATGTTTATGAACCCAAACTAAAATTTTAAAAATACAAGGATGTTCAAAACGATTATTTTAGTTATTCTCTTTTTCATGCGACTCTCGAAATAAATGAAAAAAATTTTATGTTTTCATTGGATTATACTGAATTTTTTAAAACCGAGTTTCCATACATATTTTAAATTCCAATATAAATCCAATTTTTTAAAATTTGTTTTCATGCTTTTGTTCATAATAGTTGCAATAATCGCTTGTTTCATTTCTCTTTATTATGTGGCATTTATATCAACTGCATTAAAAATGTTATAAATTCTATTGGGATACCAAGTGATTTGGATATAAAATCGATTATTTAACGAAGGACGCCTAAATAGTAGCAGCCTCAAAATTCGTTTTACTATTAAATTTAATGTTTATGAACTAAAACTAAAATTTTAAAAATACAAGGATGTTCAAAACGATTATTTTAGTTATTCTCTTTTTCATGCGACTCTCGAAATAAATGAAAAAAATTTTTTGTTTTCATTGGATTATAATCAATTTTTTAAAAGCGAGTTTCCATACATATTTTAAGTTCCAATACAAAGCCAATTTTTTAAAATTTGTTTTCCAGCGTTTGGTCATGATAGTTGCAATAATCGCTTGTTTTGTTTCTCTTTATTATATGGCAGTCTTATGAACTAAATTTATATGTTTTATAGTTCACTGGGGTATCAAGTGAATTTATTATAAGATCGATTATTTTACAAAAGACGACTAAATAGTAGCAGCCTTTAAATTCGTTTTGCTATTAAATTTAATGTTTATGAACTAAAACTAAAATTTTAAAAATACAAGGATGTTGAAAACGAATTTTTTCGCTATTCTGTTATTCATGCGACTCTCGAAAAAGATGAAAAAAATTTTTTGTTTTCATTGGATTATACTGAATTTTTTAAAACCGAGTTTCCATACATATTTTAAATTCCAATACAAATCCAATTTTTTAAAATTTGTTTTCATTCTTTTGGTCATGATAGTTGCAATAATCGCTTGTTTCATTTCTCTTTATTATGTGGCATTTATATCAACTGCATTAAAAATGTTATAAATTGTATTGGGATACTAAGTGATTTGTATATAAAATCGATTATTTTACAAAGCACGCCTAAATAGTAGCAGCCTTTAAATTCGTTTTACTATTAAATTTAATGTTTATGAACTAAAACTAAAATTTTTAAAATACAAGGATGTTCAAAACGATTATTTTAGTTATTCTCTTTTTCATGCGACTCTCGAAAAAGATGCAAAAAATTTTTTGTTTTCATTGGATTATACTGAATTTTTTAAAACCGAGTTTCCATACATATTTTAAATTCCAATACAAAGCCAATTTTTTAAAATTTGTTTTCCAGCGTTTGGTCATGATAGTTGCAATAATCGCTTGTTTTGTTTCTCTTTATTATATGGCAGTCTTATGAACTAAATTTATATGTTTTATAGTTCACTGGGGTATCAAGTGAATTTATTGTAAGATCGATTGTTTTACAAAGCACACGTAAATAGTAGCAGCCTTTAAATTCGTTTTGCTATTAAATATGATTTTTATGACCTAAAACTAAAATTTTAAAAATACAAGGATGTTCAAAACGATTATTTTCGCTATTCTGTTATTCATGCGACTCTCGAAAAAGATGCAAAAAATTTTTTGTTTTCATTGGATTATACTGAATTTTTAAAAACCTAGTGTCCATATATATTTTAAATTCCAATACGAATCCAATTTTTTAAAATTTGATTTCCACCATTTGGTCATGAATAATTGCAATAATCGCTTGTTTCATTTCTCTTTATTATGTGGCATTTATATCAACTGCATTAAGAATGTTATAAATTCTATTGGGATACCAAGTTATTTGGATATAAAATCGATTATTTAAAATAGGACGCCTAAATAGTAGCAGCCTTTAAATTCGTTTTACTATTAAATTTAATGTTTATGAACTCAAACTAAAATTTTAAAAATACAAGGATGTTCAAAACGATTATTTTAGTTATTCTCTTTTTCATGCGACTCTCGAAATAAATGCAAAAAATTTTTTGTTTTCATTGGATTATACTGAATTTTTTAAAACCGAGTTTCCATACATATATTAAATTCCTATACAAATCCAATTATTTAAAATTTGTTTTCATGCGTTTGGTCATGATAGTTGCAATAATCGCTTGTTTCATTTCTTTTTATTATGTGGCATTTATATCAACTGCATTAAAAATGTTATAAATTGTATTGGGATACCAAGTGATTTGTATATAAAATCGGTTATTTTACAAAGCACACGTAAATAGTAGCAGCCTTTAAATTCGTTTTGCTATTAAATTTAATGTTTATGAACTAAAACTAAAATTTTAAAAATACAAGGATCTTCAAAACGATTATTTTAGTTATTCTCTTTTTCATGCGACTCTCGAAAATGATGCAAAAAATTTTTTGTTTTCATTGGATTATACTGAATTTTTTAAAACCGAGTTTCCATACATATTTTAAGTTCCAATACAAAGCCAATTTTTTAAAATTTGTTTTCCAGCGTTTGGTCATGATAGTTGCAATAATCGCTTGTTGTGTTTCTCTTTATTATATGGCAGTCTTATGAACTAAATTTATATGTTTTATAGTTCACTGGGGTATCAAGTGAATTTATTGTAAGATCGATTGTTTTACAAAGCACACGTAAATAGTAGCAGCCTTTAAATTCGTTTTGCTATTAAATATGATTTTTATGACCTAAAACTAAAATTTTAAAAATACAAGGATGTTCAAAACGATTATTTTAGTTATTCTCTTTTTCATGCGACTCTCGAAAATGATGCAAAAAATTTTTTGTTTTCATTGGATTATACTGAATTTTTTAAAACCGAGTTTCCATACATATTTTAAGTTCCAATACAAAGCCAATTTTTTAAAATTTGTTTTCCAGCGTTTGGTCATGATAGTTGCAATAATCGCTTGTTTTGTTTCTCTTTATTATATGGCAGTCTTATGAACTAAATTTATATGTTTTATAGTTCACTGGGGTATCAAGTGAATTTATTATAAGATCGATTATTTTACAAAGGACGACTAAATAGTAGCAGCCTTTAAATTCGTTTTGCTATTAAATTTAATGTTTATGAACTAAAACTAAAATTTTAAAAATACAAGGATGTTGAAAACGAATTTTTTCGCTATTCTGTTATTCATGCGACTCTCGAAAAAGACTAAAAAAAATTTTTTGTTTTCATTGGATTATACTGAATTTTTTAAAACCGAGTTTCCATACATATATTAAATTCCAATACAAATCCAATTTTTTAAAATTTTTTTTCATTCTTTTGGTCATGATAGTTGCAATAATCGCTTGTTTCATTTCTCTTTATTATGTGGCATTTATATCAACTGCATTAAAAATGTTATAAATTATATTGGGATACTAAGTGATTTGTATATAAAATCGATTATTTTACAAAGCACGCCTAAATAGTAGCAGCCTTTAAATTCGTTTTACTATTAAATTTAATGTTTATGAACTAAAACTAAAATTTTTAAAATACAAGGATGTTCAAAACGATTATTTTAGTTATTCTCTTTTTCATGCGACTCTCGAAAAAGATGCAAAAAATTTTTTGTTTTCATTGGATTATACTGAATTTTTTAAAACCGAGTTTCCATACATATTTTAAATTCCAATACAAAGCCAATTTTTTAAAATTTGTTTTCCAGCGTTTGGTCATGATAGTTGCAATAATCGCTTGTTTTGTTTCTCTTTATTATATGGCAGTCTTATGAACTAAATTTATATGTTTTATAGTTCACTGGGGTATCAAGTGAATTTATTGTAAGATCGATTGTTTTACAAAGCACACGTAAATAGTAGCAGCCTTTAAATTCGTTTTGCTATTAAATATGATTTTTATGACCTAAAACTAAAATTTTAAAAATACAAGGATGTTCAAAACGATTATTTTCGCTATTCTGTTATTCATGCGACTCTCGAAAAAGATGCAAAAAATTTTTTGTTTTCATTGGATTATACTGAATTTTTAAAAACCTAGTGTCCATATATATTTTAAATTCCAATACGAATCCAATTTTTTAAAATTTGATTTCCACCATTTGGTCATGAATAATTGCAATAATCGCTTGTTTCATTTCTCTTTATTATGTGGCATTTATATCAACTGCATTAAGAATGTTATAAATTCTATTGGGATACCAAGTTATTTGGATATAAAATCGATTATTTAAAAAAGGACGCCTAAATAGTAGCAGCCTTTAAATTCGTTTTACTATTAAATTTAATGTTTATGAACTCAAACTAAAATTTTAAAAATACAAGGATGTTCAAAACGATTATTTTAGTTATTCTCTTTTTCATGCGACTCTCGAAATAAATGCAAAAAATTTTTTGTTTTCATTGGATTATACTGAATTTTTTAAAACCGAGTTTCCATACATATATTAAATTCCTATACAAATCCAATTATTTAAAATTTGTTTTCATGCGTTTGGTCATGATAGTTGCAATAATCGCTTGTTTCATTTCTTTTTATTATGTGGCATTTATATCAACTGCATTAAAAATGTTATAAATTGTATTGGGATACCAAGTGATTTGTATATAAAATCGGTTATTTTACAAAGCACACGTAAATAGTAGCAGCCTTTAAATTCGTTTTGCTATTAAATTTAATGTTTATGAACTAAAACTAAAATTTTAAAAATATAAGGATGTTCAAAACGATTATTTTAGTTATTCTCTTTTTCATGCGACTCTCGAAAATGATGCAAAAAATTTTTTGTTTTCATTGGATTATACTGAATTTTTTAAAACCGAGTTTCCATACATATTTTAAGTTCCAATACAAAGCCAATTTTTTAAAATTTGTTTTCCAGCGTTTGGTCATGATAGTTGCAATAATCGCTTGTTGTGTTTCTCTTTATTATATGGCAGTCTTATGAACTAAATTTATATGTTTTATAGTTCACTGGGGTATCAAGTGAATTTATTGTAAAATCGATTGTTTTACAAAGCACACGTAAATAGTAGCAGCCTTTAAATTCGTTTTGCTATTAAATATGATTTTTATGACCTAAAACTAAAATTTTAAAAATACAAGGATGTTCAAAACGATTATTTTAGTTATTCTCTTTTTCATGCGACTCTCGAAAATGATGCAAAAAATTTTTTGTTTTCATTGGATTATAATCAATTTTTTAAAACCGAGTTTCCATACATATTTTAAGTTCCAATACAAAGCCAATTTTTTAAAATTTGTTTTCCAGCGTTTGGTCATGATAGTTGCAATAATCGCTTGTTTTGTTTCTCTTTATTATATGGCAGTCTTATGAACTAAATTTATATGTTTTATAGTTCACTGGGGTATCAAGTGAATTTATTATAAGATCGATTATTTTACAAAGGACGACTAAATAGTAGCAGCCTTTAAATTCGTTTTGCTATTAAATTTAATGTTTATGAACTAAAACTAAAATTTTAAAAATACAAGGATGTTGAAAACGAATTTTTTCGCTATTCTGTTATTCATGCGACTCTCGAAAAAGATGAAAAAAATTTTTTGTTTTCATTGGATTATACTGAATTTTTTAAAACCGAGTTTCCATACATATATTAAATTCCAATACAAATCCAATTTTTTAAAATTTGTTTTCATTCTTTTGGTCATGATAGTTGCAATAATCGCTTGTTTCATTTCTCTTTATTATGTGGCATTTATATCAACTGCATTAAAAATGTTATAAATTTTATTGGGATACTAAGTGATTTGTATATAAAATCGATTATTTTACAAAGCACGCCTAAATAGTAGCAGCCTTTAAATTCGTTTTACTATTAAATTTAATGTTTATGAACTAAAACTAAAATTTTTAAAATACAAGGATGTTCAAAACGATTATTTTAGTTATTCTCTTTTTCATGCGACTCTCGAAAAAGATGCAAAAAATTTTTTGTTTTCATTGGATTATACTGAATTTTTTAAAACCGAGTTTCCATACATATTTTAAATTCCAATACAAAGCCAATTTTTTAAAATTTGTTTTCCAGCGTTTGGTCATGATAGTTGCAATAATCGCTTGTTTTGTTTCTCTTTATTATATGGCAGTCTTATGAACTAAATTTATATGTTTTATAGTTCACTGGGGTATCAAGTGAATTTATTGTAAGATCGATTGTTTTACAAAGCACACGTAAATAGTAGCAGCCTTTAAATTCGTTTTGCTATTAAATATGATTTTTATGACCTAAAACTAAAATTTTAAAAATACAAGGATGTTCAAAACGATTATTTTCGCTATTCTGTTATTCATGCGACTCTCGAAAAAGATGCAAAAAATTTTTTGTTTTCATTGGATTATACTGAATTTTTAAAAACCTAGTGTCCATATATATTTTAAATTCCAATACGAATCCAATTTTTTAAAATTTGATTTCCACCATTTGGTCATGAATAATTGCAATAATCGCTTGTTTCATTTCTCTTTATTATGTGGCATTTATATCAACTGCATTAAGAATGTTATAAATTCTATTGGGATACCAAGTTATTTGGATATAAAATCGATTATTTAAAAAAGCACGCCTAAATAGTAGCAGCCTTTAAATTCGTTTTACTATTAAATTTAATGTTTATGAACTCAAACTAAAATTTTAAAAATACAAGGATGTTCAAAACGATTATTTTAGTTATTCTCTTTTTCATGCGACTCTCGAAATAAATGCAAAAAATTTTTTGTTTTCATTGGATTATACTGAATTTTTTAAAACCGAGTTTCCATACATATTTTAAATTCCAATACAAAGCCAATTTTTTAAAATTTGTTTTCCAGCGTTTGGTCATGATAGTTGCAATAATCGCTTGTTGTGTTTCTCTTTATTATATGGCAGTCTTATGAACTAAATTTATATGTTTTATAGTTCACTGGGGTATCAAGTGAATTTATTGTAAGATCGATTGTTTTACAAAGCACACGTAAATAGTAGCAGCCTTTAAATTCGTTTTGCTATTAAATATGATTTTTATGACCTAAAACTAAAATTTTAAAAATACAAGGATGTTCAAAACGATTATTTTAGTTATTCTCTTTTTCATGCGACTCTCGAAATAAATGAAAAAAATTTTTTGTTTTCATTGGATTATACTGAATTTTTAAAAACCTAGTGTCCATATATATTTTAAATTCCAATACGAATCCAATTTTTTAAAATTTGATTTCCACCATTTGGTCATGAATAATTGCAATAATCGCTTGTTTCATTTCTCTTTATTATGTGGCATTTATATCAACTGCATTAAAAATGTTATAAATTCTATTGGGATACCAAGTGATTTGTATATAAAATCGATTATTTAAAAAAGGACGCCTAAATAGTAGCAGCCTTTAAATTCGTTTTACTATTAAATTTAATGTTTATGAACCCAAACTAAAATTTTAAAAATACAAGGATGTTCAAAACGATTATTTTCGCTATTCTCTTTTTCATGCGACTCTCGAAATAAATGAAAAAAATTTTATGTTTTCATTGGATTATACTGAATTTTTTAAAACCGAGTTTCCATACATATTTTAAATTCCAATATAAATCCAATTTTTTAAAATTTGTTTTCATGCTTTTGTTCATAATAGTTGCAATAATCGCTTGTTTTGTTTCTCTTTATTATGTGGCATTTATATCAACTGCATTAAAAATGTTATAAATTCTATTGGGATACCAAGTGATTTGGATATAAAATCGATTATTTAACGAAGGACGCCTAAATAGTAGCAGCCTCAAAATTCGTTTTACTATTAAATTTAATGTTTATGAACTAAAACTAAAATTTTAAAAATACAAGGATGTTCAAAACGATTATTTTAGTTATTCTCTTTTTCATGCGACTTTTGAAATAAATGAAAAAAATTTTTTGTTTTCATTGGATTATAATCAATTTTTTAAAACCGAGTTTCCATACATATTTTAAGTTCCAATACAAAGCCAATTTTTTAAAATTTGTTTTCCAGCGTTTGGTCATGATAGTTGCAATAATCGCTTGTTTTGTTTCTCTTTATTATATGGCAGTCTTATGAACTAAATTTATATGTTTTATAGTTCACTGGGGTATCAAGTGAATTTATTATAAGATCGATTATTTTACAAAGGACGACTAAATAGTAGCAGCCTTTAAATTCGTTTTGCTATTAAATTTAATGTTTATGAACTAAAACTAAAATTTTAAAAATACAAGGATGTTGAAAACGAATTTTTTCGCTATTCTGTTATTCATGCGACTCTCGAAAAAGATGAAAAAAATTTTTTTGTTTTCATTGGATTATACTGAATTTTTTAAAACCGAGTTTCCATACATATTTTAAATTCCAATACAAATCCAATTTTTTAAAATTTGTTTTCATTCTTTTGGTCATGATAGTTGCAATAATCGCTTGTTTCATTTCTCTTTATTATGTGGCATTTATATCAACTGCATTAAAAATGTTATAAATTGTATTGGGATACTAAGTGATTTGTATATAAAATCGATTATTTTACAAAGGACGCCTAAATAGTAGCAGCCTTTAAATTCGTTTTACTATTAAATTTAATGTTTATGAACTAAAACTAAAATTTTTAAAATACAAGGATGTTCAAAACGATTATTTTAGTTATTCTCTTTTTCATGCGACTCTCGAAAAAGATGCAAAAAATTTTTTGTTTTCATTGGATTATACTGAATTTTTTAAAACCGAGTTTCCATACATATTTTAAATTCCAATACAAAGCCAATTTTTTAAAATTTGTTTTCCAGCGTTTGGTCATGATAGTTGCAATAATCGCTTGTTTTGTTTCTCTTTATTATATGGCAGTCTTATGAACTAAATTTATATGTTTTATAGTTCACTGGGGTATCAAGTGAATTTATTGTAAGATCGATTGTTTTACAAAGCACACGTAAATAGTAGCAGCCTTTAAATTAGTTTTGCTATTAAATATGATATTTATGACCTAAAACTAAAATTTTAAAAATACAAGGATGTTCAAAACGATTATTTTCGCTATTCTGTTATTCATGCGACTCTCGAAAAAGATGCAAAAAATTTTTTGTTTTCATTGGATTATACTGAATTTTTAAAAACCTAGTGTCCATATATATTTTAAATTCCAATACGAATCCAATTTTTTAAAATTTGATTTCCACCATTTGGTCATGAATAATTGCAATAATCGCTTGTTTCATTTCTCTTTATTATGTGGCATTTATATCAACTGCATTAAGAATGTTATAAATTCTATTGGGATACCAAGTTATTTGGATATAAAATCGATTATTTAAAAAAGGACGCCTAAATAGTAGCAGCCTTTAAATTCGTTTTACTATTAAATTTAATGTTTATGAACTCAAACTAAAATTTTAAAAATACAAGGATGTTCAAAACGATTATTTTAGTTATTCTCTTTTTCATGCGACTCTCGAAATAAATGCAAAAAATTTTTTGTTTTCATTGGATTATACTGAATTTTTTAAAACCGAGTTTCCATACATATTTTAAATTCCTATACAAATCCAATTATTTAAAATTTGTTTTCATGCGTTTGGTCATGATAGTTGCAATAATCGCTTGTTTCATTTCTTTTTATTATGTGGCATTTATATCAACTGCATTAAAAATGTTATAAATTTTATTGGGATACCAAGTGATTTGTATATAAAATCGGTTATTTTACAAAGCACACGTAAATAGTAGCAGCCTTTAAATTCGTTTTGCTATTAAATTTAATGTTTATGAACTAAAACTAAAATTTTAAAAATACAAGGATGTTCAAAACGATTATTTTAGTTATTCTCTTTTTCATGCGACTCTCGAAAATGATGCAAAAAATTTTTTGTTTTCATTGGATTATACTGAATTTTTTAAAACCGAGTTTCCATACATATTTTATGTTCCAATACAAAGCCAATTTTTTAAAATTTGTTTTCCAGCGTTTGGTCATGATAGTTGCAATAATCGCTTGTTGTGTTTCTCTTTATTATATGGCAGTCTTATGAACTAAATTTATATGTTTTATAGTTCACTGGGGTATCAAGTGAATTTATTGTAAGATCGATTGTTTTACAAAGCACACGTAAATAGTAGCAGCCTTTAAATTCGTTTTGCTATTAAATATGATTTTTATGACCTAAAACTAAAATTTTAAAAATACAAGGATGTTCAAAACGATTATTTTAGTTATTCTCTTTTTCATGCGACTCTCGAAATAAATGAAAAAAATTTTTTGTTTTCATTGGATTATACTGAATTTTTTAAAACCGAGTTTCCATATATATTTTAAATTCCAATACAAAGCCAATTTTTTAAAATTTGTTTTCCAGCGTTTGGTCATGATAGTTGCAATAATCGCTTGTTTCATTTCTCTTTATTATGTGGCATTTATATCAACTGCACTACAAATGTTATAAATTGTATTGGGATACCAAGTGATTTGTATATAAAATCGGTTATTTTACAAAGCACACGTAAATAGTAGCAGCCTTTAAATTCGTTTTACTATTGAATTTAATGTTTATGAACTAAAACTAAAATTTTTAAAATACAAGGATGTTCAAAACGATTATTTTAGTTATTCTCTTTTTCATGCGACTCTCGAAATAAATGAAAAAAATTTTTTGTTTTCATTGGATTATACTGCATTTTTTAAAACCGAGTTTCCATATATATTTTAAATTCCAATATAAATCGAATTTTTTAAAATTTGTTTCCAGCGTTTGGTCATGATAGTTGCAATAACCGCTTGTTGTGTTTCTCTTTATTATATGGCAGTCTTATGAACTAAATTTATATGTTTTATAATTCACTGGGGTATCAAGTGAATTATTATAAGATCGATTGTTTTACAAAGCACACGTAAATAGTAGCAGCCTTTAAATTCGTTTTGCTATTAAATTTAATGTTTATGAACTAAAACTAAAATTTTGAAAATACAAGGATGTTCAAAATGATTATTTTAGTTATTCTGTTTTTCATGCGACTCTCGAAATAAATGAAAAAAAATTTTTGTTTTCATTGGATTATACTGAATTTTTTAAAACCGAGTTTCCATACATATTTTAAGTTCCAATACAAAGCCAATTTTTTAAAATTTGTTTTCCAGCGTTTGGTCATGATAGTTGCAATAATCGCTTGTTTTGTTACTCTTTATTATATGGGAATCTTATGAACTAAATTTATATGTTTTATAGTTCACTGGGGTATCAAGTGAATTTATTATAAGATCGATTGTTTTACAAAGCACACGCAAACAGTAGCAGCCTTTAAATTCGTTTTGCTATTAAATATGATTTTTATGACCTGAAACTAAAATTTTAAAAATACAAGGATGTTCAAAACGATTATTTTAGTTATTCTGTTTTTCATGCGACTCTCGAAATAAATGAAAAACATTTTTTGTTTTCATTGGATTATACTGAATTTTTAAAAACCTAGTGTCCATATACTATATATTTTAAATTCCAATACAAATCCAATTTTTTAAAATTTGTTTCCAGCGTTTGGTCATGATAGTTGCAACAATCGCTTGTTTCGATTCTCTTTATTATATGGCAGTTATATGAACTAAATTTATATGTTTTATAATTCACTGGGGTATCAAGTGAATTTGATATAAGATCGATTGTTTTACAAAGCACACGTAAATAGAAGCAGCCTTTAAATTCGTTTTGCTATTAAATATGATTTTTATGACCTGAAACGAAAATTTTAAAAATACAAGGATGTTCAAAATGATTATTTTAGCTATTCTGTTTTTCATGCGACTCTCGAAAAAGATGCAAAAAAATTTTTTTTTTCATTGGGTTATACTGAATTTTTTAAAACCGAGTTTCCATACATATTTTAAGTTCCAATACAAAGCCAATTTTTTAAAATTTGTTTTCCAGCGTTTGGTCATGATAGTTGCAATAACCGCTTGTTTCGTTTCGCTTCATAACATGGCAGTCTTATGAACTAAATTTATATGTTTTATAATTCACTGGGATATCAAGTGAATTTGATATAAGATCGATTGTTTTACAAAGCACACGTAAATAGTAGCAACCTTTAAATTCGTTTTGCTATTAAATATGATTTTTATGACCTGAAACTAAAATTTTAAAAATACAAGGATGTTGAAAACGATTATTTTCGCTATTCTGTTATTCATGCGACTCTCGAAAAAGATGAAAAAAATATTTTGTTTTCATTGGATTATACTGAATTTTTTAAAACCGAGTTTCCATACATATTTTAAATTCCAATACAAATCCAATTATTTAAAATTTGTTTTCATTCTTTTGGTCATGATAGTTGCAATAATCGCTTGTTTCATTTCTCTTTATTATGTGGCATTTATATCAACTGCATTAAAAATGTTATAAATTGTATTGGGATACTAAGTGATTTGTATATAAAATCGATTATTTTACAAAGCACGCCTAAATAGTAGCAGCCTTTAAATTCGTTTTACTATTAAATTTAATGTTTATGAACTAAAACTAAAATTTTAAAAATACAAGGATGTTCAAAACGATTATTTTAGTTATTCTCTTTTTCATGCGACTCTCGAAAAAGATGCAAAAAATTTTTTGTTTTCATTGGATTATACTGAATTTTTTAAAACCGAGTTTCCATACATATTTTAAATTCCAATAAAAAGCCAATTTTTTAAAATTTGTTTTCCAGCGTTTGGTCATGATAGTTGCAATAATCGCTTGTTTTGTTTCTCTTTATTATATGGCAGTCTTATGAACTAAATTTATATGTTTTATAGTTCACTGGGGTATCAAGTGAATTTATTGTAAGATCGATTGTTTTACAAAGCACACGTAAATAGTAGCAGCCTTTAAATTCGTTTTGCTATTAAATATGATTTTTATGACCTAAAACTAAAATTTTAAAAATACAAGGATGTTCAAAACGATTATTTTCGCTATTCTGTTATTCATGCGACTCTCGAAAAAGATGCAAAAAATTTTTTGTTTTCATTGGATTATACTGAATTTTTAAAAACCTAGTGTCCATATATATTTTAAATTCCAATACGAATCCAATTTTTTAAAATTTGATTTCCACCATTTGGTCATGAATAATTGCAATAATCGCTTGTTTCATTTCTCTTTATTATGTGGCATTTATATCAACTGCATTAAAAATGTTATAAATTCTATTGGGATACCAAGTTATTTGGATATAAAATCGATTATTTAAAAAAGGACGCCTAAATAGTAGCAGCCTTTAAATTCGTTTTACTATTAAATTTAATGTTTATGAACTCAAACTAAAATTTTAAAAATACAAGGATGTTCAAAACGATTATTTTAGTTATTCTCTTTTTCATGCGACTCTCGAAATAAATGCAAAAAATTTTTTGTTTTCATTGGATTATACTGAATTTTTTAAAACCGAGTTTCCATACATATTTTAAATTCCAATACAAATCCAATTATTTAAAATTTGTTTTCATGCGTTTGGTCATGATAGTTGCAATAATCGCTTGTTTCATTTCTTTTTATTATGTGGCATTTATATCAACTGCATTAAAAATGTTATAAATTGTATTGGGATACTAAGTGATTTGTATATAAAATCGATTATTTTACAAAGCACACGTAAATAGTAGCAGCCTTTAAATTCGTTTTGCTATTAAATATGATTTTTATGACCTAAAACTAAAATTTTAAAAATACAAGGATGTTCAAAACGATTATTTTCGCTATTCTGTTATTCATGCGACTCTCGAAAAAGATGAAAAAAATTTTTTGTTTTCATTGGATTATACTGAATTTTTTAAAACCGAGTTTCCATACATATTTTAAATTCCAATACAAAGCCAATTTTTTAAAATTTGTTTTCCAGCGTTTGGTCATGATAGTTGCAATAATCGCTTGTTTCGTTTCTCTTTATTATATATAGCATTTTTATGAATTAACTTTATAATGCTATAAAGTCCAATGGTGTACCCAGAGATTTTTATATAAAATCTATTCATTTACAATGCACACCTTAATAGAAGCAGCCTTTAAATTCGTTTTGCTATTAAATTTAATGTTTATGAACTCAAACTAAAATTTTAAAAATACAAGGATGTTCAAAACGATTATTTTAGTTATTCTCTTTTTCATGCAACTCTCGAAATAAATGCAAAAAATTTTTTGTTTTCATTGGATTATACTGAATTTTTTAAAACCGAGTTTCCATACATATTTTAAATTCCAATACAAATCCAATTATTTAAAATTTGTTTTCCAGCGTTTGGTCATGATAGTTGCAATAATCGCTTGTTTCATTTCTCTTTATTATGTGGCATTTATATCAACTGCATTACAAATGTTATAAATTGTATTGGGATACCAAGTGATTTGTATATAAAATCGGTTATTTTACAAAGCACACGTAAATAGTAGCAGCCTTTAAATTCGTTTTACTATTGAATTTAATGTTTATGAACTAAAACTAAAATTTTTAAAATACAAGGATGTTCAAAACGATTATTTTAGTTATTCTCTTTTTCATGCGACTCTCGAAATAAATGAAAAAAATTTTTTGTTTTCATTGGATTATACTGCATTTTTTAAAACCGAGTTTCCATATATATTTTAAATTCCAATATAAATCGAATTTTTTAAAATTTGTTTCCAGCGTTTGGTCATGATAGTTGCAATAACCGCTTGTTTCTTTTCTCTTCATAACATGGCAGTCTTATGAACTAAATTTATATGTTTTATAATTCACTGGGGTATCAAGTGAATTTGATATAAGATCGATTGTTTTACAAAGCACACGTAAATAGAAGCAGCCTTTAAATTCGTTTTGCTATTAAATATGATTTTTATGACCTGAAACGAAAATTTTAAAAATACAAGGATGTTCAAAATGATTATTTTAGCTATTCTGTTTTTCATGCGACTCTCGAAAAAGATGCAAAAAAATTTTTTTTTTCATTGGGTTATACTGAATTTTTTAAAACCGAGTTTCCATACATATTTTAAATTCCAATACAAAGCCAATTTTTTAAAATTTGTTTTCCAGCGTTTGGTCATGATAGTTGCAATAACCGCTTGTTTCGTTTCGCTTCATAACATGGCAGTCTTATGAACTAAATTTATATGTTTTATAATTCACTGGGGTATCAAGTGAATTTATTATAAGATCGATTGTTTTACAAAGCACACGCAAACAGTAGCAGCCTTTAAATTCGTTTTGCTATTAAATATGATTTTTATGACCTGAAACTAAAATTTTAAAAATACAAGGATGTTCAAAACGATTATTTTAGTTATTCTGTTTTTCATGCGACTCTCGAAATAAATGAAAAACATTTTTTGTTTTCATTGGATTATACTGAATTTTTAAAAACCTAGTTTCCATACATATTTTAAGTTCCAATACAAAGCCAATTTTTTAAAATTTGTTTTCCAGCGTTTGGTCATGATAGTTGCAATAATCGCTTGTTTTGTTACTCTTTATTATATGGGAATCTTATGAACTAAATTTATATGTTTTATAGTTCACTGGGGTATCAAGTGAATTTATTATAAGATCGATTGTTTTACAAAGCACACGCAAACAGTAGCAGCCTTTAAATTCGTTTTGCTATTAAATATGATTTTTATGACCTGAAACTAAAATTTTAAAAATACAAGGATGTTCAAAACGATTATTTTAGTTATTCTGTTTTTCATGCGACTCTCGAAATAAATGAAAAACATTTTTTGTTTTCATTGGATTATACTGAATTTTTAAAAACCTAGTGTCCATATACTATATATTTTAAATTCCAATATAAATCGAATTTTTTAAAATTTGTTTCCAGCGTTTGGTCATGATAGTTGCAATAACCGCTTGTTTCTTTTCTCTTCATAACATGGCAGTCTTATGAACTAAATTTATATGTTTTATAATTCACTGGGGTATCAAGTGAATTTGATATAAGATCGATTGTTTTACAAAGCACACGTAAATAGAAGCAGCCTTTAAATTCGTTTTGCTATTAAATATGATTTTTATGACCTGAAACGAAAATTTTAAAAATACAAGGATGTTCAAAATGATTATTTTAGCTATTCTGTTTTTCATGCGACTCTCGAAAAAGATGCAAAAAAATTTTTTTTTTCATTGGGTTATACTGAATTTTTTAAAACCGAGTTTCCATACATATTTTAAATTCCAATACAAAGCCAATTTTTTAAAATTTGTTTTCCAGCGTTTGGTCATGATAGTTGCAATAACCGCTTGTTTCGTTTCGCTTCATAACATGGCAGTCTTATGAACTAAATTTATATGTTTTATAATTCACTGGGGTATCAAGTGAATTTGATATAAGATCGATTGTTTTACAAAGCACACGTAAATAGTAGCAGCCTTTAAATTCGTTTTGCTATTAAATTTAATGTTTATGAACTAAAACTAAAATTTTGAAAATACAAGGATGTTCAAAATGATTATTTTAGTTATTCTGTTTTTCATGCGACTCTCGAAATAAATGAAAAAAAATTTTTGTTTTCATTGGATTATACTGAATTTTTTAAAACCGAGTTTCCATACATATTTTAAGTTCCAATACAAAGCCAATTTTTTAAAATTTGTTTTCCAGCGTTTGGTCATGATAGTTGCAATAATCGCTTGTTTTGTTACTCTTTATTATATGGGAATCTTATGAACTAAATTTATATGTTTTATAGTTCACTGGGGTATCAAGTGAATTTATTATAAGATCGATTGTTTTACAAAGCACACGCAAACAGTAGCAGCCTTTAAATTCGTTTTGCTATTAAATATGATTTTTATGACCTGAAACTAAAATTTTAAAAATACAAGGATGTTCAAAACGATTATTTTAGTTATTCTGTTTTTCATGCGACTCTCGAAATAAATGAAAAACATTTTTTGTTTTCATTGGATTATACTGAATTTTTAAAAACCTAGTGTCCATATACTATATATTTTAAATTCCAATACAAATCCAATTTTTTAAAATTTGTTTCCAGCGTTTGGTCATGATAGTTGCAACAATCGCTTGTTTCGATTCTCTTTATTATATGGCAGTTATATGAACTAAATTTATATGTTTTATAATTCACTGGGGTATCAAGTGAATTTGATATAAGATCGATTGTTTTACAAAGCACACGTAAATAGAAGCAGCCTTTAAATTCGTTTTGCTATTAAATATGATTTTTATGACCTGAAACGAAAATTTTAAAAATACAAGGATGTTCAAAATGATTATTTTAGCTATTCTGTTTTTCATGCGACTCTCGAAAAAGATGCAAAAAAATTTTTTTTTTCATTGGGTTATACTGAATTTTTTAAAACCGAGTTTCCATACATATTTTAAGTTCCAATACAAAGCCAATTTTTTAAAATTTGTTTTCCAGCGTTTGGTCATGATAGTTGCAATAACCGCTTGTTTCGTTTCGCTTCATAACATGGCAGTCTTATGAACTAAATTTATATGTTTTATAATTCACTGGGGTATCAAGTGAATTTGATATAAGATCGATTGTTTTACAAAGCACACGTAAATAGTAGCAACCTTTAAATTCGTTTTGCTATTAAATATGATTTTTATGACCTGAAACTAAAATTTTAAAAATACAAGGATGTTGAAAACGATTATTTTCGCTATTCTGTTATTCATGCGACTCTCGAAAAA
This sequence comes from Anthrax anthrax, assembly GCA_963971155.1. Taxonomy (NCBI): domain Eukaryota; kingdom Metazoa; phylum Arthropoda; class Insecta; order Diptera; family Bombyliidae; genus Anthrax; species Anthrax anthrax. The sequence continues at coordinate 16,081,758 of OZ020120.1, forward strand.
GATGAAAAAAATATTTTGTTTTCATTGGATTATACTGAATTTTTTAAAACCGAGTTTCCATACATATTTTAAATTCCAATACAAATCCAATTTTTTAAAATTTGTTTTCATTCTTTTGGTCATGATAGTTGCAATAATCGCTTGTTTCATTTCTCTTCATTATGTGGCATTTATATCAACTGCATTAAAAATGTTATAAATTGTATTGGGATACTAAGTGATTTGTATATAAAATCGATTATTTTACAAAGCACGCCTAAATAGTAGCAGCCTTTAAATTCGTTTTACTATTAAATTTAATGTTTATGAACTAAAACTAAAATTTTAAAAATACAAGGATGTTCAAAACGATTATTTTAGTTATTCTCTTTTTCATGCGACTCACGAAAAAGATGCAAAAAATTTTTTGTTTTCATTGGATTATACTGAATTTTTTAAAACCGAGTTTCCATACATATTTTAAATTCCAATACAAAGCCAATTTTTTAAAATTTGTTTTCCAGCGTTTGGTCATGATAGTTGCAATAACCGCTTGTTTCGTTTCGCTTCATAACATGGCAGTCTTATGAACTAAATTTATATGTTTTATAATTCACTGGGGTATCAAGTGAATTTATTATAAGATCGATTGTTTTACAAAGCACACGCAAACAGTAGCAGCCTTTAAATTCGTTTTGCTATTAAATATGATTTTTATGACCTGAAACTAAAATTTTAAAAATACAAGGATGTTCAAAACGATTATTTTAGTTATTCTGTTTTTCATGCGACTCTCGAAATAAATGAAAAACATTTTTTGTTTTCATTGGATTATACTGAATTTTTAAAAACCTAGTTTCCATACATATTTTAAGTTCCAATACAAAGCCAATTTTTTAAAATTTGTTTTCCAGCGTTTGGTCATGATAGTTGCAATAATCGCTTGTTTTGTTACTCTTTATTATATGGGAATCTTATGAACTAAATTTATATGTTTTATAGTTCACTGGGGTATCAAGTGAATTTATTATAAGATCGATTGTTTTACAAAGCACACGCAAACAGTAGCAGCCTTTAAATTCGTTTTGCTATTAAATATGATTTTTATGACCTGAAACTAAAATTTTAAAAATACAAGGATGTTCAAAACGAATATTTTAGTTATTCTGTTTTTCATGCGACTCTCGAAATAAATGAAAAACATTTTTTGTTTTCATTGGATTATACTGAATTTTTAAAAACCTAGTGTCCATATACTATATATTTTAAATTCCAATATAAATCGAATTTTTTAAAATTTGTTTCCAGCGTTTGGTCATGATAGTTGCAATAACCGCTTGTTTCTTTTCTCTTCATAACATGGCAGTCTTATGAACTAAATTTATATGTTTTATAATTCACTGGGGTATCAAGTGAATTTGATATAAGATCGATTGTTTTACAAAGCACACGTAAATAGAAGCAGCCTTTAAATTCGTTTTGCTATTAAATATGATTTTTATGACCTGAAACGAAAATTTTAAAAATACAAGGATGTTCAAAATGATTATTTTAGCTATTCTGTTTTTCATGCGACTCTCGAAAAAGATGCAAAAAAATTTTTTTTTTCATTGGGTTATACTGAATTTTTTAAAACCGAGTTTCCATACATATTTTAAATTCCAATACAAAGCCAATTTTTTAAAATTTGTTTTCCAGCGTTTGGTCATGATAGTTGCAATAACCGCTTGTTTCGTTTCGCTTCATAACATGGCAGTCTTATGAACTAAATTTATATGTTTTATAATTCACTGGGGTATCAAGTGAATTTGATATAAGATCGATTGTTTTACAAAGCACACGTAAATAGTAGCAGCCTTTAAATTCGTTTTGCTATTAAATTTAATGTTTATGAACTAAAACTAAAATTTTGAAAATACAAGGATGTTCAAAATGATTATTTTAGTTATTCTGTTTTTCATGCGACTCTCGAAATAAATGAAAAAAAATTTTTGTTTTCATTGGATTATACTGAATTTTTTAAAACCGAGTTTCCATACATATTTTAAGTTCCAATACAAAGCCAATTTTTTAAAATTTGTTTTCCAGCGTTTGGTCATGATAGTTGCAATAATCGCTTGTTTTGTTACTCTTTATTATATGGGAATCTTATGAACTAAATTTATATGTTTTATAGTTCACTGGGGTATCAAGTGAATTTATTATAAGATCGATTGTTTTACAAAGCACACGCAAACAGTAGCAGCCTTTAAATTCGTTTTGCTATTAAATATGATTTTTATGACCTGAAACTAAAATTTTAAAAATACAAGGATGTTCAAAACGATTATTTTAGTTATTCTGTTTTTCATGCGACTCTCGAAATAAATGAAAAACATTTTTTGTTTTCATTGGATTATACTGAATTTTTAAAAACCTAGTGTCCATATACTATATATTTTAAATTCCAATACAAATCCAATTTTTTAAAATTTGTTTCCAGCGTTTGGTCATGATAGTTGCAACAATCGCTTGTTTCGATTCTCTTTATTATATGGCAGTTATATGAACTAAATTTATATGTTTTATAATTCACTGGGGTATCAAGTGAATTTGATATAAGATCGATTGTTTTACAAAGCACACGTAAATAGAAGCAGCCTTTAAATTCGTTTTGCTATTAAATATGATTTTTATGACCTGAAACGAAAATTTTAAAAATACAAGGATGTTCAAAATGATTATTTTAGCTATTCTGTTTTTCATGCGACTCTCGAAAAAGATGCAAAAAAATTTTTTTTTTCATTGGGTTATACTGAATTTTTTAAAACCGAGTTTCCATACATATTTTAAGTTCCAATACAAAGCCAATTTTTTAAAATTTGTTTTCCAGCGTTTGGTCATGATAGTTGCAATAACCGCTTGTTTCGTTTCGCTTCATAACATGGCAGTCTTATGAACTAAATTTATATGTTTTATAATTCACTGGGGTATCAAGTGAATTTGATATAAGATCGATTGTTTTACAAAGCACACGTAAATAGTAGCAACCTTTAAATTCGTTTTGCTATTAAATATGATTTTTATGACCTGAAACTAAAATTTTAAAAATACAAGGATGTTGAAAACGATTATTTTCGCTATTCTGTTATTCATGCGACTCTCGAAAAAGATGAAAAAAATATTTTGTTTTCATTGGATTATACTGAATTTTTTAAAACCGAGTTTCCATACATATTTTAAATTCCAATACAAATCCAATTTTTTAAAATTTGTTTTCATTCTTTTGGTCATGATAGTTGCAATAATCGCTTGTTTCATTTCTCTTCATTATGTGGCATTTATATCAACTGCATTAAAAATGTTATAAATTGTATTGGGATACTAAGTGATTTGTATATAAAATCGATTATTTTACAAAGCACACGTAAATAGTAGCAGCCTTTAAATTCGTTTTACTATTAAATTTAATGTTTATGAACTAAAACTAAAATTTTAAAAATACAAGGATGTTCAAAACGATTATTTTAGTTATTCTCTTTTTCATGCGACTCTCGAAAAAGATGCAAAAAATTTTTTGTTTTCATTGGATTATACTGAATTTTTTAAAACCGAGTTTCCATACATATTTTAAATTCCAATACAAAGCCAATTTTTTAAAATTTGTTTTCCAGCGTTTGGTCATGATAGTTGCAATAATCGCTTGTTTTGTTTCTCTTTATTATATGGCAGTCTTATGAACTAAATTTATATGTTTTATAGTTCACTGGGGTATCAAGTGAATTTATTGTAAGATCGATTGTTTTACAAAGCACACGTAAATAGTAGCAGCCTTTAAATTCGTTTTGCTATTAAATATGATTTTTATGACCTAAAACTAAAATTTTAAAAATACAAGGATGTTCAAAACGATTATTTTCGCTATTCTGTTATTCATGCGACTCTCGAAAAAGATGCAAAAAATTTTTTGTTTTCATTGGATTATACTGAATTTTTAAAAACCTAGTGTCCATATATATTTTAAATTCCAATACGAATCCAATTTTTTAAAATTTGATTTCCACCATTTGGTCATGAATAATTGCAATAATCGCTTGTTTCATTTCTCTTTATTATGTGGCATTTATATCAACTGCATTAAAAATGTTATAAATTCTATTGGGATACCAAGTTATTTGGATATAAAATCGATTATTTAAAAAAGGACGCCTAAATAGTAGCAGCCTTTAAATTCGTTTTACTATTAAATTTAATGTTTATGAACTCAAACTAAAATTTTAAAAATACAAGGATGTTCAAAACGATTATTTTAGTTATTCTCTTTTTCATGCGACTCTCGAAATAAATGCAAAAAATTTTTTGTTTTCATTGGATTATACTGAATTTTTTAAAACCGAGTTTCCATACATATTTTAAATTCCAATACAAAGCCAATTTTTTAAAATTTGTTTTCCAGCGTTTGGTCATGATAGTTGCAATAACCGCTTGTTTCGTTTCGCTTCATAACATGGCAGTCTTATGAACTAAATTTATATGTTTTATAATTCACTGGGGTATCAAGTGAATTTGATATAAGATCGATTGTTTTACAAAGCACACGTAAATAGTAGCAACCTTTAAATTCGTTTTGCTATTAAATATGATTTTTATGACCTGAAACTAAAATTTTAAAAATACAAGGATATTGAAAACGATTATTTTCGCTATTCTGTTATTCATGCGACTCTCGAAAAAGATGAAAAAAATATTTTGTTTTCATTGGATTATACTGAATTTTTTAAAACGGAGTTTCCATACATATTTTAAATTCCAATACAAATCCAATTTTTTAAAATTTGTTTTCATTCTTTTGGTCATGATAGTTGCAATAATCGCTTGTTTCATTTCTCTTCATTATGTGGCATTTATATCAACTGCATTAAAAATGTTATAAATTGTATTGGGATACTAAGTGATTTGTATATAAAATCGATTATTTTACAAAGCACGCCTAAATAGTAGCAGCCTTTAAATTCGTTTTACTATTAAATTTAATGTTTATGAACTAAAACTAAAATTTTAAAAATACAAGGATGTTCAAAACGATTATTTTAGTTATTCTCTTTTTCATGCGACTCTCGAAAAAGATGCAAAAAATTTTTTGTTTTCATTGGATTATAATCAATTTTTTAAAACCGAGTTTCCATACATATTTTAAATTCCAATACAAAGCCAATTTTTTAAAATTTGTTTTCCAGCGTTTGGTCATGATAGTTGCAATAATCGCTTGTTTTGTTTCTCTTTATTATATGGCAGTCTTATGAACTAAATTTATATGTTTTATAGTTCACTGGGGTATCAAGTGAATTTATTGTAAGATCGATTGTTTTACAAAGCACACGTAAATAGTAGCAGCCTTTAAATTCGTTTTGCTATTAAATATGATTTTTATGACCTAAAACTAAAATTTTAAAAATACAAGGATGTTCAAAACGATTATTTTCGCTATTCTGTTATTCATGCGACTCTCGAAAAAGATGCAAAAAATTTTTTGTTTTCATTGGATTATACTGAATTTTTAAAAACCTAGTGTCCATATATATTTTAAATTCCAATACGAATCCAATTTTTTAAAATTTGATTTCCACCATTTGGTCATGAATAATTGCAATAATCGCTTGTTTCATTTCTCTTTATTATGTGGCATTTATATCAACTGCATTAAAAATGTTATAAATTCTATTGGGATACCAAGTTATTTGGATATAAAATCGATTATTTAAAAAAGGACGCCTAAATAGTAGCAGCCTTTAAATTCGTTTTACTATTAAATTTAATGTTTATGAACTCAAACTAAAATTTTAAAAATACAAGGATGTTCAAAACGATTATTTTAGTTATTCTCTTTTTCATGCGACTCTCGAAATAAATGCAAAAAATTTTTTGTTTTCATTGGATTATACTGAATTTTTTAAAACCGAGTTTCCATACATATTTTAAATTCCAATACAAATCCAATTATTTAAAATTTGTTTTCATGCGTTTGGTCATGATAGTTGCAATAATCGCTTGTTTCATTTCTTTTTATTATGTGGCATTTATATCAACTGCATTAAAAATGTTATAAATTGTATTGGGATACTAAGTGATTTGTATATAAAATCGATTATTTTACAAAGCACACGTAAATAGTAGCAGCCATTAAATTCGTTTTACTATTAAATTTAATGTTTATGAACTAAAACTAAAATTTTAAAAATACAAGGATGTTGAAAACGATTATTTTCGCTATTCTGTTATTCATGCGACTCTCGAAATAAATGAAAAAAATTTTTTGTTTTCATTGGATTATACTGAATTTTTTAAAACCGAGTTTCCATACATATTTTAAGTTCCAATACAAAGCCAATTTTTTAAAATTTGTTTTCCAGCGTTTGGTCATGATAGTAGCAATAATCGCTTGTTTCGTTTCTCTTTATTATATATAGCATTTTTATGAATTAACTTTATAATGCTATAAAGTCCAATGGTGTACCCAGAGATTTTTATATAAAATCTATTCATTTACAAAGCACACCTTAATAGAAGCAGCCTTTAAATTCGTTTTGCTATTAAATTTAATGTTTATGAACTCAAACTAAAATTTTAAAAATACAAGGATGTTCAAAACGATTATTTTAGTTATTCTCTTTTTCATGCGACTCTCGAAATAAATGAAAAAAATTTTTTGTTTTCATTGGATTATACTGAATTTTTTAAAACCGAGTTTCCATACATATTTTAAGTTCCAATACAAAGCCAATTTTTTAAAATTTGTTTTCCAGCGTTTGGTCATGATAGTTGCAATAATCGCTTGTTTTGTTTCTCTTTATTATATGGCAGTCTTATGAACTAAATTTATATGTTTTATAGTTCACTGGGGTATCAAGTGATTTGTATATAAAATCGATTATTTTACAAAGCACACGTAAATAGTAGCAGCCTTTAAATTCGTTTTACTATTAAATTTAATGTTTATGAACTAAAACTAAAATTTTAAAAATACAAGGATGTTGAAAACGATTATTTTCGCTATTCTGTTATTCATGCGACTCTCGAAATAAATGAAAAAAATTTTTTGTTTTCATTGGATTATACTGCATTTTTTAAAACCGAGTTTCCATATATATTTTAAATTCCAATATAAATCGAATTTTTTAAAATTTGTTTCCAGCGTTTGGTCATGATAGTTGCAATAACCGCTTGTTTCTTTTCTCTTCATAACATGGCAGTCTTATGAACTAAATTTATATGTTTTATAATTCACTGGGGTATCAAGTGAATTATTATAAGATCGATTGTTTTACAAAGCACACGTAAATAGTAGCAGCCTTTAAATTCGTTTTGCTATTAAATTTAATGTTTATGAACTAAAACTAAAATTTTAAAAATACAAGGATGTTCAAAATGATTATTTTAGTTATTCTGTTTTTCATGCGACTCTCGAAATAAATGAAAAAAAATTTTTGTTTTCATTGGATTATACTGAATTTTTTAAAACCGAGTTTCCATACATATTTTAAGTTCCAATACAAAGCCAATTTTTTAAAATTTGTTTTCCAGCGTTTGGTCATGATAGTTGCAATAATCGCTTGTTTTGTTACTCTTTATTATATGGGAATCTTATGAACTAAATTTATATGTTTTATAGTTCACTGGGGTATCAAGTGAATTTATTATAAGATCGATTGTTTTACAAAGCACACGTAAACAGTAGCAGCCTTTAAATTCGTTTTGCTATTAAATATGATTTTTATGACCTGAAACTAAAATTTTAAAAATACAAGGATGTTCAAAACGATTATTTTAGTTATTCTGTTTTTCATGCGACTCTCGAAATAAATGAAAAACATTTTTTGTTTTCATTGGATTATACTGAATTTTTAAAAACCTAGTGTCCATATATATTTTAAATTCCAATACAAATCCAATTTTTTAAAATTTGTTTCCAGCGTTTGGTCATGATAGTTGCAACAATCGCTTGTTTCGATTCTCTTTATTATATGGCAGTTATATGAACTAAATTTATATGTTTTAGAATTCACTAGGGTATCAAGTGAATTTGATATAAGATCGATTGTTTTACAAAGCACACGTAAATAGTAGCAGCCTTTAGATTCGTTTTGCTATTAAATTTAATGTTTATGAACTAAAACTAAAATTTTTAAAATACAAGGATGTTCAAAACGATTATTTTAGTTATTCTGTTTTTCATGCGACTCTCGAAATAAATGAAAAACATTTTTTGTTTTCATTGGATTATACTGAATTTTTTAAAACCTAGTGTCCATATATATTTTAAATTCCAATACAAATCCAATTTTTTCAAATTTGTTTCCAGCGTTTGGTCATGAAAGTTGCAATAACCGCTTGTTTCGTTTCTCTTCATAACATGGCAGTCTTATGAACTAAATTTATATGTTTTATAATTCACTGGGGTATCAAGTGAATTTGATATAAGATCGATTGTTTTACAAAGCACACGTAAATAGTAGCAGCCTTTAAATTCGTTTTGCTATTAAATATGATTTTTATGACCTGAAACTAAAATTTTAAAAATACAAGGATGTTCAAAACGATTATTTTAGCTATTCTGTTTTTCATGCGACTCTCGAAAAAGATGCAAAAAAATTTTTTTTTTTCATTGGATTATACTGAATTTTTTAAAACCGAGTTTCCATACATATTTTAAGTTCCAATACAAAGCCAATTTTTTAAAATTTGTTTTCCAGCGTTTGGTCATGATAGTTGCAATAACCGCTTGTTTCGTTTCGCTTCATAACATGGCAGTCTTATGAACTAAATTTATATGTTTTATAATTCACTGGGGTATCAAGTGAATTTGATATAAGATCGATTGTTTTACAAAGCACACGTAAATAGTAGCAACCTTTAAATTCGTTTTGCTATTAAATTTAATGTTTATGAACTAAAACTAAAATTTTAAAAATACAAGGATGTTCAAAACGATTATTTTAGTTATTCTGTTTTTCATGCGACTCTCGAAAAAGATGCAAAAAATTTTTGTTTTCATTGGATTATACTGAATTTTTTAAAACCGAGTTTCCATACATATTTTAAATTCCAATACAAAGCCAATTTTTTAAAATTTGTTTTCCAGCGTTTGGTCATGATAGTTGATATAATCGTTTGTTTCGTTTCTCTTTATTATATATAGCATTTTTATGAATTAACTTTATAATGCTATAAAGTCCAATGGTGTACCCAGAGATTTTTATATAAAATCTATTCATTTACAAAGCACACCTTAATAGAAGCAGCCTTTAAATTCGTTTTGCTATTAAATTTAATGTTTATGAACTCAAACTAAAATTTTAAAAATACAAGGATGTTCAAAACGATTATTTTAGTTATTCTCTTTTTCATGCGACTCTCGAAATAAATGCAAAAAATTTTTTGTTTTCATTGGATTATACTGAATTTTTTAAAACCGAGTTTCCATACATATTTTAAATTCCAATACAAATCCAATTATTTAAAATTTGTTTTCATGCGTTTGGTCATGATAGTTGCAATAATCGCTTGTTTCATTTCTCTTTATTATGTGGCATTTATATCAACTGCATTAAAAATGTTATAAATTTTATTGGGATACCAAGCGATTTGTATATAAAACCGGTTATTTTACAAAGCACACGTAAATAGAAGCAGCCTTTAAATTCGTTTTACTATTAAATTTAATGTTTATGAACTAAAACTAAAATTTTTAAAATACAAGGATGTTCAAAACGATTATTTTAGTTATTCTCTTTTTCATGCGACTCTCGAAATAAATGAAAAAAATTTTATGTTTTCATTGGATTATACTAAATTTTTTAAAACCGAGTTTCCATATATATTTTAAATTCCAATATAAATCGAATTTTTTAAAATTTGTTTCCAGCGTTTGGTCATGATAGTTGCAATAACCGCTTGTTTCTTTTCTCTTCATAACATGGCAGTCTTATGAACTAAATTTATATGTTTTATAATTCACTGGGGTATAAAGTGAATTATTATAAGATCGATTGTTTTACAAAGCACACGTAAATAGTAGCAGCCTTTAAATTCGTTTTGCTATTAAATTTAATGTTTATGAACTAAAATTAAAATTTTAAAAATACAAGGATGTTCAAAATGATTATTTTAGTTATTCTGTTTTTCATGCGACTCTCGAAATAAGTGAAAAAAATTTTTTGTCTTGATTGGATTATACTGAATTTTTTAAAACCGAGTTTCCATACATATTTTAAATTCCAATACAAAGCCAATTTTTTAAAATTTGTTTTCCAGCGTTTGGTCATGATAGTTGCAATAATCGCCTGTTTTGTTACTCTTTATTATATGGGAATCTTATGAACTAAATTTATATGTTTTATAGTTCACTGGGGTATCAAGTGAATTTATTATAAGATCGATTGTTTTACAAAGCACACGTAAACAGTAGCAGCCTTTAAATTCGTTTTGCTATTAAATATGATTTTTATGACCTGAAACTAAAATTTTAAAAATACAAGGATGTTCAAAACGATTATTTTAGTTATTCTGTTTTTCATGCGACTCTCGAAATAAATGAAAAACTTTTTTTGTTTTCATTGGATTATACTGAATTTTTAAAAACCTAGTGTTCATATATATTTTAAATTCCAATACAAATCCAATTTTTTAAAATTTGTTTCCAGCGTTTGGTCATGATAGTTGCAACAATCGCTTGTTTCGATTCTCTTTATTATATGGCAGTTATATGAACTAAATTTATATGTTTAAGAATTCACTAGGGTATCAAGTGAATTTGATATAAGATCGATTGTTTTACAAAGCACACGTAAATAGTAGCAGCCTTTAAATTCGTTTTGCTATTAAATTTAATGTTTATGAACTAAAACTAAAATTTTTAAAATACAAGGATGTTCAAAACGATTATTTTAGTTATTCTCTTTTTCATGCGACTCTCGAAATAAATGAAAAACATTTTTTGTTTTCATTGGATTATACTGAATTTTTTAAAACCTAGTGTCCATATATATTTTAAATTCCAATACAAATCCAATTTTTTCAAATTTGTTTCCAGCGTTTGGTCATGAAAGTTGCAATTACCGCTTGTTTCGTTTCTCTTCATAACATGGCAGTCTTATGAACTAAATTTATATGTTTTATAATTCACTGGGGTATCAAGTGAATTTGATATAAGATCGATTGTTTTACAAAGCACACGTAAATAGTAGCAGCCTTTAAATTCGTTTTGCTATTAAATATGATTTTTATGACCTGAAACTAAAATTTTAAAAATACAAGGATGTTCAAAACGATTATTTTAGCTATTCTGTTTTTCATGCGACTCTCGAAAAAGATGCAAAAAACATTTTATGTTTTCATTGGATTATACTGAATTTTTTAAAACCGAGTTTCCATATATATTTTAAATTCCAATATAAATCGAATTTTTTAAAATTTGTTTCCAGCGTTTGGTCATGATAGTTGCAATAACCGCTTGTTTCTTTTCTCTTCATAACATGGCAGTCTTATGAACTAAATTTATATGTTTTATTATTCACTGGGGTATCAAGTGAATTTGATATAAGATCGATTGTTTTACAAAGCACACGTAAATAGTAGCAACCTTTAAATTCGTTTTGCTATTAAATATGATTTTTATGACCTGAAACTAAAATTTTAAAAATACAAGGATGTTCAAAACGATTATTTTCGCTATTCTGTTATTCATGCGACTCTTGAAAAAGATGCAAAAAAATTTTTTTTTTCATTGGATTATACTGAATTTTTTAAAACCGAGTTTCCATACATATTTTAAGTTCCAATACAAAGCCAATTTTTTAAAATTTGTTTTCCAGCGTTTGGTCATGATAGTTGCAATAACCGCTTGTTTCGTTTCGCTTCATAACATGGCAGTCTTATGAACTAAATTTATATGTTTTATAATTCACTGGGGTATCAAGTGAATTTGATATAAGATCGATTGTTTTACAAAGCACACGTAAATAGTAGCAACCTTTAAATTCGTTTTGCTATTAAATTTAATGTTTATGAACTAAAACTAAAATTTTAAAAATACAAGGATGTTCAAAACGATTATTTTAGTTATTCTCTTTTTCATGCGACTCTCGAAATAAATGAAAAAAATTTTTTGTTTTCATTGGATTATACTGAATTTTTTAAAACCGAGTTTCCATACATATTTTAAATTCCAATACAAAGCCAATTTTTTAAAATTTGTTTTCATTCTTTTGGTCATGATAGTTGCAATAACCGCTTGTTTCTTTTCTCTTCATAACATGGCAGTCTTATGAACTAAATTTATATGTTTTATAATTCACTGGGGTATCAAGTGAATTTGATATAAGATCGATTGTTTTACAAAGCACACGTAAATAGTAGCAACCTATAAATTCGTTTTGCTATTAAATATGATTTTTATGACCTGAAACTAAAATTTTAAAAATACAAGGATGTTCAAAACGATTATTTTAGCTATTCTGTTTTTCATGCGACTCTCGAAAAAGATGCAAAAAAAATTTTGTTTTCATTGGATTATACTGAATTTTTTAAAACCGAGTTTCCATACATATTTTAAGTTCCAATACAAAGCCAATTTTTTAAAATTTGTTTTCCAGCGTTTGGTCATGATAGTTGCAATAATCGCTTGTTTCATTTCTCTTTATTATGTGGCATTTATATCAACTGCATTAAAAATGTTATAAATTTTATTGGGATACCAAGTGATTTGTATATAAAATCGGTTATTTTACAAAGCACACGTAAATAGTAGCAGCCTTTAAATTCGTTTTACTATTAAATTTAATGTTTATGAACTAAAACTAAAATTTTTAAAATACAAGGATGTTCAAAACGATTATTTTAGTTATTCTGTTTTTCATGCGACTCTCGAAATAAGTGAAAAAAATTTTTTGTCTTGATTGGATTATACTGAATTTTTTAAAACCGAGTTTCCATACATATTTTAAATTCCAATATAAATCCAATTTTTTAAAATTTATTTTCCAGCGTTTGGTCATGATAGTTGCAATAATCGCCTGTTTTGTTACTCTTTATTATATGGGAATCTTATGAACTAAATTTATATGTTTTATAGTTCACTGGGGTATCAAGTGAATTTATTATAAGATCGATTGTTTTACAAAGCACACGTAAACAGTAGCAGCCTTTAAATTCGTTTTGCTATTAAATATGATTTTTATGACCTGAAACTAAAATTTTAAAAATACAAGGATGTTCAAAACGATTATTTTAGTTATTCTGTTTTTCATGCGACTCTCGAAATAAATGAAAAACTTTTTTTGTTTTCATTGGATTATACTGAATTTTTAAAAACCTAGTGGTCATATATATTTTAAATTCCAATACAAATCCAATTTTTTAAAATTTGTTTCCAGCGTTTGGTCATGATAGTTGCAACAATCGCTTGTTTCGATTCTCTTTATTATATGGCAGTTATATGAACTAAATTTATATGTTTTAGAATTCACTAGGGTATCAAGTGAATTTGATATAAGATCGATTGTTTTACAAAGCACACGTAAATAGTAGCAACCTTTAAATTCGTTTTGCTATTAAATTTAATGTTTATGAACTAAAACTAAAATTAACGATTATTTTAGTTATTCTGTTTTTCATGCGACTCTCGAAATAAATGAAAAACATTTTTTGTTTTCATTGGATTATACTGAATTTTTTAAAACCTAGTGTCCATATATATTTTAAATTCCAATACAAATCCAATTTTTTAAAATTTGTTTCCAGCGTTTGGTCATGATAGTTGCAATAACCGCTTGTTTCTTTTCTCTTCATAACATGGCAGTCTTATGAACTAAATTTATATGTTTTATAATTCACTGGGGTATCAAGTGAATTTGATATAAGATCGATTGTTTTACAAAGCACACGTAAATAGTAGCAACCTATAAATTCGTTTTGCTATTAAATATGATTTTTATGACCTGAAACTAAAATTTTAAAAATACAAGGATGTTCAAAACGATTATTTTAGCTATTCTGTTTTTCATGCGACTCTCGAAAAAGATGCAAAAAAAATTTTTTTTTCATTGGATTATACTGAATTTTTTAAAACCGAGTTTCCATACATATTTTAAGTTCCAATACAAAGCCAATTTTTTAAAATTTGTTTTCCAGCGTTTGGTCATGATAGTTGCAATAATCGCTTTTTTCGTTTCTCTTTATTATATGGCAGTCTTATGAACTAAATTTATATGTTTTATAGTTCGCTGGGGTATCAAGTGAATTTGATATAAGATCGATTGTTTTACAAAGCACACGCAAATAGTAGCAGCCTTTAAATTCGTTGTGCTATTAAATATGATTTTTATGACCTGAAACTAAAATTTTAAAAATACAAGGATGTTCAAAACGATTATTTTAGTTATTCTCTTTTTCATGCGACTCTCGAAATAAATGAAAAAAATTTTTTGTTTTCATTGGATTATACTGAATTTTTTAAAACCGAGTTTCCATACATATTTTAAATTCCAATACAAATCCAATTTTTTAAAATTTGTTTTCATGCTTTTGGTCATGATAGTTGCAATAATCGCTTGTTTCATTTCTCTTTATTATATGGCATTTATATCAACTGCATTAAAAATTGTATAAATTCTATTGGGATACCAAGTGATTTGGATATAAAATCGATTATTTAACGAAGGACGCCTAAATAGTAGCAGCCTTTAAATTCGTTTTACTATTAAATTTAATGTTTATGAACTAAAACTAAAATTTTAAAAATACAAGGATGTTCAAAACGATTATTTTAGTTATTCTCTTTTTCATGCGACTCTCGAAATAAATGAAAAAAATTTTTTGTTTTCATTGGATTATACTGAATTTTTTAAAAGCGAGTTTCCATACATATTTTAAGTTCCAATACAAAGCCAATTTTTTAAAATTTGTTTTCCAGCGTTTGGTCATGATAGTTGCAATAATCGCTTGTTTTGTTTCTCTTTATTATATGGCAGTCTTATGAACTAAATTTATATGTTTTATAGTTCCCTGGGGTATCAAGTGAATTTATTATAAGATCGATTGTTTTACAAAGCACACGTAAATAGTAGCGGCCTTTAAATTCGTTGTGCTATTAAATATGATTTTTATGACCTGAAACTAAAATTTTAAAAATACAAGGATGTTCAAAACGATTATTTTAGTTATTCTGTTTTTCATGCGACTCTCGAAATAAATGAAAAACTTTTTTTGTTTTCATTGGATTATACTGAATTTTTAAAAACCTAGTGTTCATATATATTTTAAATTCCAATACAAATCCAATTTTTTAAAATTTGTTTCCAGCGTTTGGTCATGATAGTTGCAACAATCGCTTGTTCCGATTCTCTTTATTATATGGCAGTTATATGAACTAAATTTATATGTTTTAGAATTCACTGGGGTATCAAGTGAATTTGATATAAGATCGATTGTTTTACAAAGCACACGTAAATAGTAGCAACCTTTAAATTCGTTTTGCTATTAA
Organism: Anthrax anthrax; assembly: GCA_963971155.1. Lineage (NCBI taxonomy): Eukaryota > Metazoa > Arthropoda > Insecta > Diptera > Bombyliidae > Anthrax > Anthrax anthrax. The sequence continues at coordinate 16,097,254 of OZ020120.1, forward strand.
ATTAAATGTTTATGAACTAAAACTAAAATTAACGATTATTTTAGTTATTCTGTTTTTCATGCGACTCTCGAAATAAATGAAAAACATTTTTTGTTTTCATTGGATTATACTGAATTTTTTAAAACCTAGTGTCCATATATATTTTAAATTCCAATACAAATCCAATTTTTTAAAATTTGTTTCCAGCGTTTGGTCATGATAGTTGCAATAACCGCTTGTTTCTTTTCTCTTCATATCATGGCAGTCTTATAAACTAAATTTATATGTTTTATAATTCACTGGGGTATCAAGTGAATTTGATATAAGATCGATTGTTTTACAAAGCACACGTAAATAGTAGCAACCTTTAAATTCGTTTTGCTATTAAATATGATTTTTATGACCTGAAACTAAAATTTTAAAAATACAAGGATGTTCAAAACGATTATTTTAGCTATTCTGTTTTTCATGCGACTCTTGAAAAAGATGCAAAAAAAAATTTTTTTTTTTCATTGGATTATACTGAATTTTTTAAAACCGAGTTTCCATACATATTTTAAGTTCCAATACAAAGCCAATTTTTTAAAATTTGTTTTCCAGCGTTTGGTCATGATAGTTGCAATAATCGCTTTTTTCGTTTCTCTTTATTATATGGCAGTCTTATGAACTAAATTTATATGTTTTATAGTTCGCTGGGGTATCAAGTGAATTTGATATAAGATCGATTGTTTTACAAAGCACACGTAAATAGTAGCAGCCTTTAAATTCGTTGTGCTATTAAATATGATTTTTATGACCTGAAACTAAAATTTTAAAAATACAAGGATGTTCAAAACGATTATTTTAGTTATTCTCTTTTTCATGCGACTCTCGAAATAAATGAAAAAAATTTTTTGTTTTCATTGGATTATACTGAATTTTTTAAAACCGAGTTTCCATACATATTTTAAATTCCAATACAAATCCAATTTTTTAAAATTTGTTTTCATGCTTTTGGTCATGATAGTTGCAATAATCGCTTGTTTCATTTCTCTTTATTATGTGGCATTTATATCAACTGCATTAAAAATGTTATAAATTCTATTGGGATACCAAGTGATTTGGATATAAAATCGATTATTTAACGAAGGACGCCTAAATAGTAGCAGCCTTTAAATTCGTTTTACTATTAAATTTAATGTTTATGAACTAAAACTAAAATTTTAAAAATACAAGGATGTTCAAAACGATTATTTTAGTTATTCTCTTTTTCATGCGACTCTCGAAATAAATGAAAAAAATTTTTTGTTTTCATTGGATTATACTGAATTTTTTAAAAGCGAGTTTCCATACATATTTTAAGTTCCAATACAAAGCCAATTTTTTAAAATTTGTTTTCCAGCGTTTGGTCATAATAGTTGCAATAATCGCTTGTTTTGTTTCTCTTTATTATATGGCAGTCTTATGAACTAAATTTATATGTTTTATAGTTCACTGGGGTATCAAGTGAATTTATTATAAGATCGATTGTTTTACAAAGCACACGTAAATAGTAGCGGCCTTTAAATTCGTTGTGCTATTAAATATGATTTTTATGACCTGAAACTAAAATTTTAAAAATACAAGGATGTTCAAAACGATAATTTTCGCTATTCTGTTATTCATGCGACTCTCGAAAAAGATGCAAAAAATTTTTTGTTTTCATTGGATTATACTGAATTTTTAAAAACCTAGTGTCCATATATATTTTAAATTCCAATACGAATCCAATTTTTTAAAATTTGATTTCCACCATTTGGTCATGAATAATTGCAATAATCGCTTGTTTCATTTCTCTTTATTATGTGGCATTTATATCAACTGCATTAAAAATGTTATAAATTCTATTGGGATACCAAGTGATTTGGATATAAAATCGATTATTTAACGAAGGACGCCTAAATAGTAGCAGCCTTTAAATTCGTTTTACTATTAAATTTAATGTTTATGAACTAAAACTAAAATTTTAAAAATACAAGGATGTTCAAAACGATTATTTTAGTTATTCTCTTTTTCATGCGACTCTCGAAATAAATGAAAAAAATTTTTTGTTTTCATTGGATTATACTGAATTTTTTAAAACCGAGTTTCCATACATATTTTAAGTTCCAATACAAATCCAATTTTTTAAAATTTGTTTTCCAGCGTTTGGTCATGATAGTTGCAATAATCGCTTGTTTTGTTTCTCTTTATTATATGGCAGTTTTATGAACTAAATTTATATGTTTTATAATTCACTGGGGTATCAAGTGAATTTGATATAAGATCGATTGTTTTACAAAGCACACGTAAATAGTAGCAACCTTTAAATTCGTTTTGCTATTAAATATGATTTTTATGACCTGAAACTAAAATTTCAAAAATACAAGGATGTTGAAAACGATAATTTTCGCTATTCTGTTATTCATGCGACTCTCGAAAAAGATGCAAAAAATTTTTTGTTTTCATTGGATTATACTGAATTTTTAAAAACCTAGTGTCCATATATATTTTAAATTCCAATACGAATCCAATTTTTTAAAATTTGATTTCCACCATTTGGTCATGAATAATTGCAATAATCGCTTGTTTCATTTCTCTTTATTATGTGGCATTTATATCAACTGCATTAAAAATGTTATAAATTCTATTGGGATACCAAGTGATTTGTATATAAAATCGATTATTTTACAAAGGACACGTAAATAGTAGCAGCCTTTAAATTCGTTTTGCTATTAAATTGATTGTTTATGAACTCAAACTAAAATTTTTAAAATACAAGGATGTTCAAAACGATTATTTTAGTTATTCTCTTTTTCATGCGACTCTCGAAATAAATGAAAAAAATTTTTTATTTTCATTCGATTATACTGCATTTTTTAAAACCGAGTTTCCATATATATTTTAAATTCCAATACATATCGAATTTTTTAAAATTTGATTTCATGCGTTTGGTCATGATAGTTGCAATAATCGCTTGTTTCATTTCTCTTTATTATATATAGCATTTTTATGAATTAAATTTAAATGTTTTATAGTTCAGTGGGGTATCAAGTGAATTTATTATAAGATCGATTGTTTTACAAAGCACACGTAAATAGTAGCAACCTTTAAATTCGTTTTGCTATTAAATTTAATGTTTATGAACTAAAACTAAAATTAACGATTATTTTAGTTATTCTGTTTTTCATGCGACTCTCGAAATAAATGAAAAACATTTTTTGTTTTCATTGGATTATACTGAATTTTTTAAAACCTAGTGTCCATATATATTTTAAATTCCAATACAAATCCAATTTTTTAAAATTTGTTTCCAGCGTTTGGTCTTGATAGTTGCAATAACCGCTTGTTTCTTTTCTCTTCATAACATGGCAGTCTTATGAACTAAATTTATATGTTTTATAATTCACTGGGGTATCAAGTGAATTTGATATAAGATCGATTGTTTTACAAAGCACACGTAAATAGTAGCAACCTATAAATTCGTTTTGCTATTAAATATGATTTTTATGACCTGAAACTAAAATTTTAAAAATACAAGGATGTTCAAAACGATTATTTTAGCTATTCTGTTTTTCATGCGACTCTCGAAAAAGATGCAAAAAAAATTTTTTTTTCATTGGATTATACTGAATTTTTTAAAACCGAGTTTCCATACATATTTTAAGTTCCAATACAAAGCCAATTTTTTAAAATTTGTTTTCCAGCGTTTGGTCATGATAGTTGCAATAATCGCTTTTTTCGTTTCTCTTTATTATATGGCAGTCTTATGAACTAAATTTATATGTTTTATAGTTCGCTGGGGTATCAAGTGAATTTGATATAAGATCGATTGTTTTACAAAGCACACGCAAATAGTAGCAGCCTTTAAATTCGTTGTGCTATTAAATATGATTTTTATGACCTGAAACTAAAATTTTAAAAATACAAGGATGTTCAAACGATTATTTTAGTTATTCTCTTTTTCATGCGACTCTCGAAATAAATGAAAAAAATTTTTTGTTTTCATTGGATTATACTGAATTTTTTAAAACCGAGTTTCCATACATATTTTAAATTCCAATATAAATCGAATTTTTTAAAATTTGTTTCCAGCGTTTGGTCATGATAGTTGCAATAACCGCTTGTTTCTTTTCTCTTCATAACATGGCAGTCTTATGAACTAAATTTATATGTTTTATTATTCACTGGGGTATCAAGTGAATTTGATATAAGATCGATTATTTTACAAAGGACACGTAAATAGTAGCAGCCTTTAAATTCGTTTTGCTATTAAATTGATTGTTTATGAACTCAAACTAAAATTTTTAAAATACAAGGATGTTCAAAACGATTATTTTAGTTATTCTCTTTTTCATGCGACTCTCGAAATAAATGAAAAAAATTTTTTATTTTCATTCGATTATACTGCATTTTTTAAAACCGAGTTTCCATATATATTTTAAATTCCAATACATATCGAATTTTTTAAAATTTGATTTCATGCGTTTGGTCATGATAGTTGCAACAATCGCTTGTTTCGATTCTCTTTATTATATGGCAGTTATATGAACTAAATTTATATGTTTTAGAATTCACAAGGGTATCAAGTGAATTTGATATAAGATCGATTGTTTTACAAAGCACACGTAAATAGTAGCAGCCTTTAGATTCGTTTTGCTATTAAATTTAATGTTTATGAACTAAAACTAAAATTTTAAAAATACAAGGATGTTCAAAACGATTATTTTAGTTATTCTCTTTTTCATGCGACTCTCGAAATAAATGAAAAACATTTTTTGTTTTCATTGGATTATACTGAATTTTTAAAAACCTAGTGTCCATATATATTTTAAATTCCAATACAAATCCAATTTTTTAAAATTTGTTTCCAGCGTTTGGTCATGATAGTTGCAACAATCGCTTGTTTCGATTCTCTTTATTATATGGCAGTTATATGAACTAAATTTATATGTTTTAGAATTCACAAGGGTATCAAGTGAATTTGATATAAGATCGATTGTTTTACAAAGCACACGTAAATAGTAGCAGCCTTTAGATTCGTTTTGCTATTAAATTTAATGTTTATGAACTAAAACTAAAATTTTTAAAATACAAGGATGTTCAAAACGATTATTTTAGTTATTCTGTTTTTCATGCGACTCTCGAAATAAATGAAAAACATTTTTTGTTTTCATTGGATTATACTGAATTTTTTAAAACCTAGTGTCCATATATATTTTAAATTCCAATACAAATCCAATTTTTTAAAATGTTTCCAGCGTTTGGTCATGAAAGTTGCAATAACCGCTTGTTTCGTTTCTCTTCATAACATGGCAGTCTTATGAACTAAATTTATATGTTTTATAATTCACTGGGGTATCAAGTGAATTTGATATAAGATCGATTGTTTTACAAAGCACACGTAAATAGTAGCAGCCTTTAAATTCGTTTTGCTATTAAATATGATTTTTATGACCTGAAACTAAAATTTTAAAAATACAAGGATGTTCAAAACGATTATTTTAGTTATTCTGTTTTTCATGCGACTCTCGAAAAAGATGCAAAAAATTTTTGTTTTCATTGGATTATACTGAATTTTTTAAAACCGAGTTTCCATACATATTTTAAATTCCAATACAAAGCCAATTTTTTAAAATTTGTTTTCCAGCGTTTGGTCATGATAGTTGATATAATCGCTTGTTTCGTTTCTCTTTATTATATATAGCATTTTTATGAATTAACTTTATAATGCTATAAAGTCCAATGGTGTACCCAGAGATTTTTATATAAAATCTATTCATTTACAAAGCACACCTTAATAGAAGCAGCCTTTAAATTCGTTTTGCTATTAAATTTAATGTTTATGAACTCAAACTAAAATTTTAAAAATACAAGGATGTTCAAAACGATTATTTTAGTTATTCTCTTTTTCATGCGACTCTCGAAATAAATGCAAAAAATTTTTTGTTTTCATTGGATTATACTGAATTTTTTAAAACCGAGTTTCCATACATATTTTAAATTCCAATATAAATCCAATTTTTTAAAATTTGTTTCCAGCGTTTGGTCATGATAGTTGCAATAACCGCTTGTTTCTTTTCTCTTCATAACATGGCAGTCTTATGAACTAAATTTATATGTTTTAGAATTCACTAGGGTATCAAGTGAATTTGATATAAGATCGATTGTTTTACAAAGCACACGTAAATAGTAGCAGCCTTTAGATTCGTTTTGCTATTAAATTTAATGTTTATGAACTAAAACTAAAATTTTTAAAATACAAGGATGTTCAAAACGATTATTTTAGTTATTCTGTTTTTCATGCGACTCTCGAAATAAATGAAAAAAATTTTATGTTTTCATTGGATTATACTGAATTTTTTAAAACCGAGTTTCCATATATATTTTAAATTCCAATATAAATCCAATTTTTTAAAATTTGTTTCCAGCGTTTGGTCATGATAGTTGCAATAACCGCTTGTTTCTTTTCTCTTCATAACATGGCAGTCTTATGAACTAAATTTATATGTTTTAGAATTCACTAGGGTATCAAGTGAATTTGATATAAGATCGATTGTTTTACAAAGCACACGTAAATAGTAGCAGCCTTTAGATTCGTTTTGCTATTAAATTTAATGTTTATGAACTAAAACTAAAATTTTTAAAATACAAGGATGTTCAAAACGATTATTTTAGTTATTCTGTTTTTCATGCGACTCTCGAAATAAGTGAAAAAAATTTTTTGTCTTGATTGGATTATACTGAATTTTTTAAAACCGAGTTTCCATACATATTTTAAATTCCAATATAAATCCAATTTTTTAAAATTTATTTTCCAGCGTTTGGTCATGATAGTTGCAATAATCGCCTGTTTTGTTACTCTTTATTATATGGGAATCTTATGAACTAAATTTATATGTTTTATAGTTCACTGGGGTATCAAGTGAATTTATTATAAGATCGATTGTTTTACAAAGCACACGTAAACAGTAGCAGCCTTTAAATTCGTTTTGCTATTAAATATGATTTTTATGACCTGAAACTAAAATTTTAAAAATACAAGGATGTTCAAAACGATTATTTTAGTTATTCTGTTTTTCATGCGACTCTCGAAATAAATGAAAAACTTTTTTTGTTTTCATTGGATTATACTGAATTTTTAAAAACCTAGTGTTCATATATATTTTAAATTCCAATACAAATCCAATTTTTTAAAATTTGTTTCCAGCGTTTGGTCATGATAGTTGCAACAATCGCTTGTTTCGATTCTCTTTATTATATGGCAGTTATATGAACTAAATTTATATGTTTTAGAATTCACTAGGGTATCAAGTGAATTTGATATAAGATCGATTGTTTTACAAAGCACACGTAAATAGTAGCAGCCTTTAAATTCGTTTTGCTATTAAATTTAATGTTTATGAACTAAAACTAAAATTTTTAAAAATACAAGGATGTTCAAAACGATTATTTTAGTTATTCTCTTTTTCATGCGACTCTCGAAATAAATGAAAAACATTTTTTGTTTTCATTGGATTATACTGAATTTTTAAAAACCTAGTGTCCATATATATTTTAAATTCCAATACAAATCCAATTTTTTAAAATTTGTTTCCAGCGTTTGGTCATGATAGTTGCAACAATCGCTTGTTTCGATTCTCTTTATTATATGGCAGTTATATGAACTAAATTTATATGTTTTAGAATTCACTAGGGTATCAAGTGAATTTGATATAAGATCGATTGTTTTACAAAGCACACGTAAATAGTAGCAGCCTTTAGATTCGTTTTGCTATTAAATTTAATGTTTATGAACTAAAACTAAAATTTTTAAAATACAAGGATGTTCAAAACGATTATTTTAGTTATTCTGTTTTTCATGCGACTCTCGAAATAAATGAAAAACATTTTTTGTTTTCATTGGATTATACTGAATTTTTTAAAACCTAGTGTCCATATATATTTTAAATTCCAATACAAATCCAATTTTTTAAAATGTTTCCAGCGTTTGGTCATGAAAGTTGCAATAACCGCTTGTTTCGTTTCTCTTCATAACATGGCAGTCTTATGAACTAAATTTATATGTTTTATAATTCACTGGGGTATCAAGTGAATTTGATATAAGATCGATTGTTTTACAAAGCACACGTAAATAGTAGCAGCCTTTAAATTCGTTTTGCTATTAAATATGATTTTTATGACCTGAAACTAAAATTTTAAAAATACAAGGATGTTCAAAACGATTATTTTAGCTATTCTGTTTTTCATGCGACTCTCGAAAAAGATGCAAAAAACATTTTATGTTTTCATTGGATTATACTGAATTTTTTAAAACCGAGTTTCCATACATATTTTAAGTTCCAATACAAAGCCAATTTTTTAAAATTTGTTTTCCAGCGTTTGGTCATGATAGTTGCAATAACCGCTTGTTTCGTTTCGCTTCATAACATGGCAGTCTTATGAACTAAATTTATATGTTTTATAATTCACTGGGGTATCAAGTGAATTTGATATAAGATCGATTGTTTTACAAAGCACACGTAAATAGTAGCAACCTTTAAATTCGTTTTGCTATTAAATTTAATGTTTATGAACTAAAACTAAAATTTTAAAAATACAAGGATGTTCAAAACGATTATTTTAGTTATTCTGTTTTTCATGCGACTCTCGAAAAAGATGCAAAAAATTTTTGTTTTCATTGGATTATACTGAATTTTTTAAAACCGAGTTTCCATACATATTTTAAATTCCAATACAAAGCCAATTTTTTAAAATTTGTTTTCCAGCGTTTGGTCATGATAGTTGATATAATCGCTTGTTTCGTTTCTCTTTATTATATATAGCATTTTTATGAATTAACTTTATAATGCTATAAAGTCCAATGGTGTACCCAGAGATTTTTATATAAAATCTATTCATTTACAAAGCACACCTTAATAGAAGCAGCCTTTAAATTCGTTTTGCTATTAAATTTAATGTTTATGAACTCAAACTAAAATTTTAAAAATACAAGGATGTTCAAAACGATTATTTTAGTTATTCTCTTTTTCATGCGACTCTCGAAATAAATGCAAAAAATTTTTTGTTTTCATTGGATTATACTGAATTTTTTAAAACCGAGTTTCCATACATATTTTAAATTCCAATACAAATCCAATTATTTAAAATTTGTTTTCATGCGTTTGGTCATGATAGTTGCAATAATCGCTTGTTTCATTTCTCTTTATTATGTGGCATTTATATCAACTGCATTAAAAATGTTATAAATTTTATTGGGATACCAAGTGATTTGTATATAAAACCGGTTATTTTACAAAGCACACGTAAATAGTAGCAGCCTTTAAATTCGTTTTACTATTAAATTTAATGTTTATGAACTAAAACTAAAATTTTTAAAATACAAGGATGTTCAAAACGATTATTTTAGTTATTCTCTTTTTCATGCGACTCTCGAAATAAATGAAAAAAATTTTATGTTTTCATTGGATTATACTGAATTTTTTAAAACCGAGTTTCCATATATATTTTAAATTCCAATATAAATCCAATTTTTTAAAATTTGTTTCCAGCGTTTGGTCATGATAGTTGCAATAACCGCTTGTTTCTTTTCTCTTCATAACATGGCAGTCTTATGAACTAAATTTATATGTTTTATAATTCACTGGGGTATAAAGTGAATTATTATAAGATCGATTGTTTTACAAAGCACACGTAAATAGTAGCAGCCTTTAAATTCGTTTTGCTATTAAATTTAATGTTTATGAACTAAAATTAAAATTTTAAAAATACAAGGATGTTCAAAATGATTATTTTAGTTATTCTGTTTTTCATGCGACTCTCGAAATAAGTGAAAAAAATTTTTTGTCTTGATTGGATTATACTGAATTTTTTGAAACCGAGTTTCCATACATATTTTAAATTCCAATATAAATCCAATTTTTTAAAATTTGTTTTCCAGCGTTTGGTCATGATAGTTGCAATAATCGCCTGTTTTGTTACTCTTTATTATATGGGAATCTTATGAACTAAATTTATATGTTTTATAGTTCACTGGGGTATCAAGTGAATTTATTATAAGATCGATTGTTTAACAAAGCACACGTAAACAGTAGCAGCCTTTAAATTCGTTTTGCTATTAAATATGATTTTTATGACCTGAAACTAAAATTTTAAAAATACAAGGATGTTCAAAACGATTATTTTAGTTATTCTGTTTTTCATGCGACTCTCGAAATAAATGAAAAACTTTTTTTGTTTTCATTGGATTATACTGAATTTTTAAAAACCTAGTGTTCATATATATTTTAAATTCCAATACAAATCCAATTTTTTAAAATTTGTTTCCAGCGTTTGGTCATGATAGTTGCAACAATCGCTTGTTTCGATTCTCTTTATTATATGGCAGTTATATGAACTAAATTTATATGTTTTAGAATTCACTAGGGTATCAAGTGAATTTGATATAAGATCGATTGTTTTACAAAGCACTCGTAAATAGTAGCAGCCTTAAAATTCGTTTTGCTATAAAATTTAATGTTTATGAACTAAAACTAAAATTTTTAAAATACAAGGATGTTCAAAACGATTATTTTAGTTATTCTGTTTTTCATGCGACTCTCGAAATAAATGAAAAACATTTTTTGTTTTCATTGGATTATACTGAATTTTTTAAAACCTAGTGTCCATATATATTTTAAATTCCAATACAAATCCAATTTTTTCAAATTTGTTTCCAGCGTTTGGTCATGAAAGTTGCAATTACCGCTTGTTTCGTTTCTCTTCATAACATGGCAGTCTTATGAACTAAATTTATATGTTTTATAATTCACTGGGGTATCAAGTGAATTTGATATAAGATCGATTGTTTTACAAAGCACACGTAAATAGTAGCCGCCTTTAAATTCGTTTTGCTATTAAATATGATTTTTATGACCTGAAACTAAAATTTTAAAAATACAAGGATGTTCAAAACGATTATTTTAGCTATTCTGTTTTTCATGCGACTCTCGAAAAAGATGCAAAAAACATTTTATGTTTTCATTGGATTATACTGAATTTTTTAAAACCGAGTTTCCATATATATTTTAAATTCCAATATAAATCGAATTTTTTAAAATTTGTTTCCAGCGTTTGGTCATGATAGTTGCAATAACCGCTTGTTTCTTTTCTCTTCATAACATGGCAGTCTTATGAACTAAATTTATATGTTTTATTATTCACTGGGGTATCAAGTGAATTTGATATAAGATCGATTGTTTTACAAAGCACACGTAAATAGTAGCAACCTTTAAATTCGTTTTGCTATTAAATATGATTTTTATGACCTGAAACTAAAATTTTAAAAATACAAGGATGTTCAAAACGATTATTTTCGCTATTCTGTTATTCATGCGACTCTTGAAAAAGATGCAAAAAAATTTTTTTTTTCATTGGATTATACTGAATTTTTTAAAACCGAGTTTCCATACATATTTTAAGTTCCAATACAAAGCCAATTTTTTAAAATTTGTTTTCCAGCGTTTGGTCATGATAGTTGCAATAACCGCTTGTTTCGTTTCGCTTCATAACATGGCAGTCTTATGAACTAAATTTATATGTTTTATAATTCACTGGGGTATCAAGTGAATTTGATATAAGATCGATTGTTTTACAAAGCACACGTAAATAGTAGCAACCTTTAAATTCGTTTTGCTATTAAATTTAATGTTTATGAACTAAAACTAAAATTTTAAAAATACAAGGATGTTCAAAACGATTATTTTAGTTATTCTCTTTTTCATGCGACTCTCGAAATAAATGAAAAAAATTTTTTGTTTTCATTGGATTATACTGAATTTTTTAAAACCGAGTTTCCATACATATTTTAAATTCCAATACAAAGCCAATTTTTTAAAATTTGTTTTCATTCTTTTGGTCATGATAGTTGCAATAACCGCTTGTTTCTTTTCTCTTCATAACATGGCAGTCTTATGAACTAAATTTATATGTTTTATAATTCACTGGGGTATCAAGTGAATTTGATATAAGATCGATTGTTTTACAAAGCACACGTAAATAGTAGCAACCTATAAATTCGTTTTGCTATTAAATATGATTTTTATGACCTGAAACTAAAATTTTAAAAATACAAGGATGTTCAAAACGATTATTTTAGCTATTCTGTTTTTCATGCGACTCTCGAAAAAGATGCAAAAAAAATTTTGTTTTCATTGGATTATACTGAATTTTTTAAAACCGAGTTTCCATACATATTTTAAGTTCCAATACAAAGCCAATTTTTTAAAATTTGTTTTCCAGCGTTTGGTCATGATAGTTGCAATAATCGCTTGTTTCATTTCTCTTTATTATGTGGCATTTATATCAACTGCATTAAAAATGTTATAAATTTTATTGGGATACCAAGTGATTTGTATATAAAATCGGTTATTTTACAAAGCACACGTAAACAGTAGCAGCCTTTAAATTCGTTTTGCTATTAAATATGATTTTTATGACCTGAAACTAAAATTTTAAAAATACAAGGATGTTCAAAACGATTATTTTAGTTATTCTGTTTTTCATGCGACTCTCGAAATAAATGAAAACAATTTTTTGTTTTCATTGGATTATACTGAATTTTTTAAAAGCGAGTTTCCATACATATTTTAAGTTCCAATACAAATCCAATTTTTTAAAATTTGTTTTCCAGCGTTTGGTCATGATAGTTGCAATAATCGCCTGTTTTGTTACTCTTTATTATATGGGAATCTTATGAACTAAATTTATATGTTTTATAGTTCACTGGGGTATCAAGTGAATTTATTATAAGATCGATTGTTTTACAAAGGACACGTAAACAGTAGCAGCCTTTAAATTCGTTTTGCTATTAAATATGATTTTTATGACCTGAAACTAAAATTTTTAAAATACAAGGATTTTCAAAACGATTATTTTAGTTATTCTGTTTTTCATGCGACTCTCGAAATAAATGAAAAAATTTTTTTGTTTTCATTGGATTATACTGAATTTTTAAAAACCTAGTGCTCATATATATTTTAAATTCCAATACAAATCCAATTTTTTAAAATTTGTTTCCAGCGTTTGGTCATGATAGTTGCAACAATCGCTTGTTTCGATTCTCTTTATTATATGACAGTTATATGAACTAAATTTATATGTTTTAGAATTCACTGGGGTATCAAGTGAATTTGATATAAGTTCGATTGTTTTACAAAACACACGTAAATAGTAGCAACCTCTAAATTCGTTTTGCTATTAAATATGATTTTTATGACCTGAAACTAAAATTTTAAAAATACAAGGATGTTCAAAACGATTATTTTAGTTATTCTGTTTTTCATGCGACTCTCGAAAAAGATGCAAAAAAAATTTTTTTTTCATTGGATTATACTGAATTTTTTAAAACCGAGTTTCCGTACATATTTTAAGTTCCAATACAAAGCCAATTTTTTAAAATTTGTTTTCCAGCGTTTGGTCATGATAGTTGCAATAATCGCTTTTTTCGTTTCTCTTTATTATATGGCAGTCTTATGAACTAAATTTATATGTTTTATAGTTCACTGGGGTATCAAGTGAATTTGATATAAGATCGATTGTTTTACAAAGCACACGTAAATAGTAGCAGCCTTTAAATTCGTTGTGCTATTAAATATGTTTTTTATGACCTGAAACTAAAATTTTAAAAATACAAGGATGTTCAAAACGATTATTTTAGTTATTCTCTTTTTCATGCGACTCTCGAAATAAATGAAAACAATTTTTTGTTTTCATTGGATTATACTGAATTTTTTAAAACCGAGTTTCCATACATATTTTAAATTCCAATACAAATCCAATTTTTTAAAATTTGTTTTCCAGCGTTTGGTCATGATAGTTGCAATAATCGCCTGTTTTGTTACTCTTTATTATATGGGAATCTTATGAACTAAATTTATATGTTTTATAGTTCACTGGGGTATCAAGTGAATTTATTATAAGATCGATTGTTTTACAAAGCACACGTAAACAGTAGCAGCCTTTAAATTCGTTTTGCTATTAAATATGATTTTTATGACCTGAAACTAAAATTTTAAAAATACAAGGATGTTCAAAACGATTATTTTAGTTATTCTGTTTTTCATGCGACTCTCGAAATAAATGAAAAACTTTTTTTGTTTTCATTGGATTATACTGAATTTTTAAAAACCTAGTGTTCATATATATTTTAAATACCAATACAAATCCAATTTTTTAAAATTTGTTTCCAGCGTTTGGTCATGATAGTTGCAACAATCGCTTGTTTCGATTCTCTTTATTATATGGCAGTTATATGAACTAAATTTATATGTTTTAGAATTCACTGGGGTATCAAGTGAATTTGATATAAGATCGATTGTTTTACAAAGCACACGTAAATAGTAGCAACCTTTAAATTCGTTTTGCTATTAAATTTAATGTTTATGAACTAAAACTAAAATTAACGATTATTTTAGTTATTCTGTTTTTCATGCGACTCTCGAAATAAATGAAAAACATTTTTTGTTTTCATTGGATTATACTGAATTTTTTAAAACCTAGTGTCCATATATATTTTAAATTCCAATACAAATCCAATTTTTTAAAATTTGTTTCCAGCGTTTGGTCATGATAGTTGCAATAACCACTTGTTTCTTTTCTCTTCATAACATGGCAGTCTTATGAACTAAATTTATATGTTTTATAATTCACTGGGGTATCAAGTGAATTTGATATAAGATCGATTGTTTTACAAAGCACACGTAAATAGTAGCAACCTATAAATTCGTTTTGCTATTAAATATGATTTTTATGACCTGAAACTAAAATTTTAAAAATACAAGGATGTTCAAAACGATTATTTTAGCTATTCTGTTTTTCATGCGACTCTCGAAAAAGATGCAAAAAAAATTTTTTTTTCATTGGATTATACTGAATTTTTTAAAACCGAGTTTCCATACATATTTTAAGTTCCAATACAAAGCCAATTTTTTAAAATTTGTTTTCCAGCGTTTGGTCATGATAGTTGCAATAATCGCTTTTTTCGTTTCTCTTTATTATATGGCAGTCTTATGAACTAAATTTATATGTTTTATAGTTCGCTGGGGTATCAAGTGAATTTGATATAAGATCGATTGTTTTACAAAGCACACGCAAATAGTAGCAGCCTTTAAATTCGTTGTGCTATTAAATATGATTTTTATGACCTGAAACTAAAATTTTAAAAATACAAGGATGTTCAAAACGATTATTTTAGTTATTCTCTTTTTCATGCGACTCTCGAAATAAATGAAAAAAATTTTTTGTTTTCATTGGATTATACTGAATTTTTTAAAACCGAGTTTCCATACATATTTTAAATTCCAATACAAATCCAATTTTTTAAAATTTGTTTTCATGCTTTTGGTCATGATAGTTGCAATAATCGCTTGTTTCATTTCTCTTTATTATGTGGCATTTATATCAACTGCATTAAAAATGTTATAAATTCTATTGGGATACCAAGTGATTTGGATATAAAATCGATTATTTAACGAAGGACGCCTAAATAGTAGCAGCCTTTAAATTCGTTTTACTATTAAATTTAATGTTTATGAACTAAAACTAAAATTTTAAAAATACAAGGATGTTCAAAACGATTATTTTAGTTATTCTCTTTTTCATGCGACTCTCGAAATAAATGAAAAAAATTTTTTGTTTTCATTGGATTATACTGAATTTTTTAAAAGCGAGTTTCCATACATATTTTAAGTTCCAATACAAAGCCAATTTTTTAAAATTTGTTTTCCAGCGTTTGGTCATGATAGTTGCAATAATCGCTTGTTTTGTTTCTCTTTATTATATGGCAGTCTTATGAACTAAATTTATATGTTTTATAGTTCCCTGGGGTATCAAGTGAATTTATTATAAGATCGATTGTTTTACAAAGCACACGTAAATAGTAGCGGCCTTTAAATTCGTTGTGCTATTAAATATGATTTTTATGACCTGAAACTAAAATTTTAAAAATACAAGGATGTTCAAAACGATTATTTTAGTTATTCTGTTTTTCATGCGACTCTCGAAATAAATGAAAAACTTTTTTTGTTTTCATTGGATTATACTGAATTTTTAAAAACCTAGTGTTCATATATATTTTAAATTCCAATACAAATCCAATTTTTTAAAATTTGTTTCCAGCGTTTGGTCATGATAGTTGCAACAATCGCTTGTTTCGATTCTCTTTATTATATGGCAGTTATATGAACTAAATTTATATGTTTTAGAATTCACTGGGGTATCAAGTGAATTTGATATAAGATCGATTGTTTTACAAAGCACACGTAAATAGTAGCAACCTTTAAATTCGTTTTGCTATTAAATTAAATGTTTATGAACTAAAACTAAAATTAACGATTATTTTAGTTATTCTGTTTTTCATGCGACTCTCGAAATAAATGAAAAACATTTTTTGTTTTCATTGGATTATACTGAATTTTTTAAAACCTAGTGTCCATATAAATTTTAAATTCCAATACAAATCCAATTTTTTAAAATTTGTTTCCAGCGTTTGGTCATGATAGTTGCAATAACCGCTTGTTTCTTTTCTCTTCATATCATGGCAGTCTTATAAACTAAATTTATATGTTTTATAATTCACTGGGGTATCAAGTGAATTTGATATAAGATCGATTGTTTTACAAAGCACACGTAAATAGTAGCAACCTTTAAATTCGTTTTGCTATTAAATATGATTTTTATGACCTGAAACTAAAATTTTAAAAATACAAGGATGTTCAAAACGATTATTTTAGCTATTCTGTTTTTCATGCGACTCTTGAAAAAGATGCAAAAAAAAATTTTTTTTTTTCATTGGATTATACTGAATTTTTTAAAACCGAGTTTCCATACATATTTTAAGTTCCAATACAAAGCCAATTTTTTAAAATTTGTTTTCCAGCGTTTGGTCATGATAGTTGCAATAATCGCTTTTTTCGTTTCTCTTTATTATATGGCAGTCTTATGAACTAAATTTATATGTTTTATAGTTCGCTGGGGTATCAAGTGAATTTGATATAAGATCGATTGTTTTACAAAGCACACGTAAATAGTAGCAGCCTTTAAATTCGTTGTGCTATTAAATATGATTTTTATGACCTGAAACTAAAATTTTAAAAATACAAGGATGTTCAAAACGATTATTTTAGTTATTCTCTTTTTCATGCGACTCTCGAAATAAATGAAAAAAATTTTTTGTTTTCATTGGATTATACTGAATTTTTTACAACCGAATTTCCCTACATATTTTAAATTCCAATACAAATCCAATTTTTTAAAATTTGTTTTCATGCTTTTGGTCATGATAGTTGCAATAATCGCTTGTTTCATTTCTCTTTATTATGTGGCATTTATATCAACTGCATTAAAAATGTTATAAATTCTATTGGGATACCAAGTGATTTGGATATAAAATCGATTATTTAACGAAGGACGCCTAAATAGTAGCAGCCTTTAAATTCGTTTTACTATTAAATTTAATGTTTATGAACTAAAACTAAAATTTTAAAAATACAAGGATGTTCAAAACGATTATTTTAGTTATTCTCTTTTTCATGCGACTTTCGAAATAAATGAAAAAAATTTTTTGTTTTCATTGGATTATACTGAATTTTTTAAAAGCGAGTTTCCATACATATTTTAAGTTCCAATACAAAGCCAATTTTTTAAAATTTGTTTTCCAGCGTTTGGTCATAATAGTTGCAATAATCGCTTGTTTTGTTTCTCTTTATTATATGGCAGTCTTATGAACTAAATTTATATGTTTTATAGTTCACTGGGGTATCAAGTGAATTTATTATAAGATCGATTGTTTTACAAAGCACACGTAAATAGTAGCGGCCTTTAAATTCGTTGTGCTATTAAATATGATTTTTATGACCTGAAACTAAAATTTTAAAAATACAAGGATGTTCAAAACGATAATTTTCGCTATTCTGTTATTCATGCGACTCTCGAAAAAGATGCAAAAAATTTTTTGTTTTCATTGGATTATACTGAATTTTTAAAAACCTAGTGTCCATATATATTTTAAATTCCAATACGAATCCAATTTTTTAAAATTTGATTTCCACCATTTGGTCATGAATAATTGCAATAATCGCTTGTTTCATTTCTCTTTATTATGTGGCATTTATATCAACTGCATTAAAAATGTTATAAATTCTATTGGGATACCAAGTGATTTGGATATAAAATCGATTATTTAACGAAGGACGCCTAAATAGTAGCAGCCTTTAAATTCGTTTTACTATTAAATTTAATGTTTATGAACTAAAACTAAAATTTTAAAAATACAAGGATGTTCAAAACGATTATTTTAGTTATTCTCTTTTTCATGCGACTTTCGAAATAAATGAAAAAAATTTTTTGTTTTCATTGGATTATACTGAATTTTTTAAAACCGAGTTTCCATACATATTTTAAGTTCCAATACAAAGCCAATTTTTTAAAATTTGTTTTCCAGCGTTTGGTCATAATAGTTGCAATAATCGCTTGTTTTGTTTCTCTTTATTATATGGCAGTTTTATGAACTAAATTTATATGTTTTATAATTCACTGGGGTATCAAGTGAATTTGATATAAGATCGATTGTTTTACAAAGCACACGTAAATAGTAGCGGCCTTTAAATTCGTTGTGCTATTAAATATGATTTTTATGACCTGAAACTAAAATTTTAAAAATACAAGGATGTTCAAAACGATAATTTTCGCTATTCTGTTATTCATGCGACTCTCGAAATAAATGAAAAACTTTTTTTGTTTTCATTGGATTATACTGAATTTTTAAAAACCTAGTGTTCATATATATTTTAAATACCAATACAAATCCAATTTTTTAAAATTTGTTTCCAGCGTTTGGTCATGATAGTTGCAACAATCGCTTGTTTCGATTCTCTTTATTATATGGCAGTTATATGAACTAAATTTATATGTTTTAGAATTCACTGGGGTATCAAGTGAATTTGATATAAGATCGATTGTTTTACAAAGCACACGTAAATAGTAGCAACCTTTAAATTCGTTTTGCTATTAAATTTAATGTTTATGAACTAAAACTAAAATTAACGATTATTTTAGTTATTCTGTTTTTCATGCGACTCTCGAAATAAATGAAAAACATTTTTTGTTTTCATTGGATTATACTGAATTTTTTAAAACCTAGTGTCCATATATATTTTAAATTCCAATACAAATCCAATTTTTTAAAATTTGTTTCCAGCGTTTGGTCATGATAGTTGCAATAACCGCTTGTTTCTTTTCTCTTCATAACATGGCAGTCTTATGAACTAAATTTATATGTTTTATAATTCACTGGGGTATCAAGTGAATTTGATATAAGATCGATTGTTTTACAAAGCACACGTAAATAGTAGCAACCTATAAATTCGTTTTGCTATTAAATATGATTTTTATGACCTGAAACTAAAATTTTAAAAATACAAGGATGTTCAAAACGATTATTTTAGCTATTCTGTTTTTCATGCGACTCTCGAAAAAGATGCAAAAAAAATTTTTTTTTCATTGGATTATACTGAATTTTTTAAAACCGAGTTTCCATACATATTTTAAGTTCCAATACAAATCCAATTTTTTAAAATTTGTTTTCCAGCGTTTGGTCATGATAGTTGCAATAATCGCTTTTTTCGTTTCTCTTTATTATATGGCAGTCTTATGAACTAAATTTATATGTTTTATAGTTCGCTGGGGTATCAAGTGAATTTGATATAAGATCGATTGTTTTACAAAGCACACGCAAATAGTAGCAGCCTTTAAATTCGTTGTGCTATTAAATATGATTTTTATGACCTGAAACTAAAATTTTAAAAATACAAGGATGTTCAAAACGATTATTTTAGTTATTCTCTTTTTCATGCGACTCTCGAAATAAATGAAAAAAATTTTTTGTTTTCATTGGATTATACTGAATTTTTTAAAACCGAGTTTCCATACATATTTTAAATTCCAATACAAATCCAATTTTTTAAAATTTGTTTTCATGCTTTTGGTCATGATAGTTGCAATAATCGCTTGTTTCATTTCTCTTTATTATGTGGCATTTATATCAACTGCATTAAAAATGTTATAAATTCTATTGGGATACCAAGTGATTTGGATATAAAATCGATTATTTAACGAAGGACGCCTAAATAGTAGCAGCCTTTAAATTCGTTTTACTATTAAATTTAATGTTTATGAACTAAAACTAAAATTTTAAAAATACAAGGATGTTCAAAACGATTATTTTAGTTATTCTCTTTTTCATGCGACTCTCGAAATAAATGAAAAAAATTTTTTGTTTTCATTGGATTATACTGAATTTTTTAAAAGCGAGTTTCCATACATATTTTAAGTTCCAATACAAAGCCAATTTTTTAAAATTTGTTTTCCAGCGTTTGGTCATGATAGTTGCAATAATCGCTTGTTTTGTTTCTCTTTATTATATGGCAGTCTTATGAACTAAATTTATATGTTTTATAGTTCCCTGGGGTATCAAGTGAATTTATTATAAGATCGATTGTTTTACAAAGCACACGTAAATAGTAGCGGCCTTTAAATTCGTTGTGCTATTAAATATGATTTTTATGACCTGAAACTAAAATTTTAAAAATACAAGGATGTTCAAAACGATTATTTTAGTTATTCTGTTTTTCATGCGACTCTCGAAATAAATGAAAAACTTTTTTTGTTTTCATTGGATTATACTGAATTTTTAAAAACCTAGTGTTCATATATATTTTAAATTCCAATACAAATCCAATTTTTTAAAATTTGTTTCCAGCGTTTGGTCATGATAGTTGCAACAATCGCTTGTTTCGATTCTCTTTATTATATGGCAGTTATATGAACTAAATTTATATGTTTTAGAATTCACTGGGGTATCAAGTGAATTTGATATAAGATCGATTGTTTTACAAAGCACACGTAAATAGTAGCAACCTTTAAATTCGTTTTGCTATTAAATATGATTTTTATGACCTGAAACTAAAATTTTAAAAATACAAGGATGTTCAAAACGATTATTTTAGCTATTCTGTTTTTCATGCGACTCTCGAAATAAATGAAAAAAATTTTTTGTTTTCATTGGATTATACTGAATTTTTTAAAACCGAGTTTCCATACATATTTTAAATTCCAATACAAATCCAATTTTTTAAAATTTGTTTTCATGCTTTTGGTCATGATAGTTGCAATAATCGCTTGTTTCATTTCTCTTTATTATGTGGCATTTATATCAACTGCATTAAAAATGTTATAAATTCTATTGGGATACCAAGTGATTTGGATATAAAATCGATTATTTAACGAAGGACGCCTAAATAGTAGCAGCCTTTAAATTCGTTTTACTATTAAATTTAATGTTTATGAACTAAAACTAAAATTTTAAAAATACAAGGATGTTCAAAACGATTATTTTAGTTATTCTCTTTTTCATGCGACTCTCGAAATAAATGAAAAAAATTTTTTGTTTTCATTGGATTATACTGAATTTTTTAAAACCGAGTTTCCATACATATTTTAAATTCCAATACAAATCCAATTTTTTAAAATTTGTTTTCATGCTTTTGGTCATGATAGTTGCAATAATCGCTTGTTTCATTTCTCTTTATTATGTGGCATTTATATCAACTGCATTAAAAATGTTATAAATTCTATTGGGATACCAAGTGATTTGGATATAAAATCGATTATTTAACGAAGGACGCCTAAATAGTAGCAGCCTTTAAATTCGTTTTACTATTAAATTTAATGTTTATGAACTAAAACTAAAATTTTAAAAATACAAGGATGTTCAAAACGATTATTTTAGTTATTCTCTTTTTCATGCGACTTTCGAAATAAATGAAAAAAATTTTTTGTTTTCATTGGATTATACTGAATTTTTTAAAAGCGAGTTTCCATACATATTTTAAGTTCCAATACAAAGCCAATTTTTTAAAATTTGTTTTCCAGCGTTTGGTCATAATAGTTGCAATAATCGCTTGTTTTGTTTCTCTTTATTATATGGCAGTCTTATGAACTAAATTTATATGTTTTATAGTTCACTGGGGTATCAAGTGAATTTATTATAAGATCGATTGTTTTACAAAGCACACGTAAATAGTAGCGGCCTTTAAATTCGTTGTGCTATTAAATATGATTTTTATGACCTGAAACTAAAATTTTAAAAATACAAGGATGTTCAAAACGATAATTTTCGCTATTCTGTTATTCATGCGACTCTCGAAAAAGATGCAAAAAATTTTTTGTTTTCATTGGATTATACTGAATTTTTAAAAACCTAGTGTCCATATATATTTTAAATTCCAATACGAATCCAATTTTTTAAAATTTGATTTCCACCATTTGGTCATGAATAATTGCAATAATCGCTTGTTTCATTTCTCTTTATTATGTGGCATTTATATCAACTGCATTAAAAATGTTATAAATTCTATTGGGATACCAAGTGATTTGGATATAAAATCGATTATTTAACGAAGGACGCCTAAATAGTAGCAGCCTTTAAATTCGTTTTACTATTAAATTTAATATTTATGAACTAAAACTAAAATTTTAAAAATACAAGGATGTTCAAAACGATTATTTTAGTTATTCTCTTTTTCATGCGACTCTCGAAATAAATGAAAAAAATTTTTTGTTTTCATTGGATTATACTGAATTTTTTAAAAGCGAGTTTCCATACATATTTTAAGTTCCAATACAAATCCAATTTTTTAAAATTTGTTTTCCAGCGTTTGGTCATGATAGTTGCAATAATCGCT
The DNA here is from genome assembly GCA_963971155.1 of Anthrax anthrax. Taxonomy (NCBI): domain Eukaryota; kingdom Metazoa; phylum Arthropoda; class Insecta; order Diptera; family Bombyliidae; genus Anthrax; species Anthrax anthrax. The sequence continues at coordinate 16,120,008 of OZ020120.1, forward strand.
TGTTTTGTTTCTCTTTATTATATGGCAGTTTTATGAACTAAATTTATATGTTTTATAATTCACTGGGGTATCAAGTGAATTTGATATAAGATCGATTGTTTTACAAAGCACACGTAAATAGTAGCAACCTTTAAATTCGTTTTGCTCTTAAATATGATTTTTATGACCTAAAACTAAAATTTCAAAAATACAAGGATGTTGAAAACGATAATTTTCGCTATTCTGTTATTCATGCGACTCTCGAAAAAGATGCAAAAAATTTTTTGTTTTCATTGGATTATACTGAATTTTTAAAAACCTAGTGTCCATATATATTTTAAATTCCAATACGAATCCAATTTTTTAAAATTTGATTTCCACCACTTGGTCATGAATAATTGCAATAATCGCTTGTTTCATTTCTCTTTATTATGTGGCATTTATATCAACTGCATTAAAAATGTTATAAATTCTATTGGGATACCAAGTGATTTGTATATAAAATCGATTATTTTACAAAGGACGCCTAAATAGTAGCAGCCTTTAAATTCGTTTTGCTATTAAATTGATTGTTTATGAACTCAAACTAAAATTTTTAAAATACAAGGATGTTCAAAACGATTATTTTAGTTATTCTCTTTTTCATGCGACTCTCGAAATAAATGAAAAAAATTTTTTGTTTTCATTCGATTATACTGCATTTTTTAAAACCGAGTTTCCATATATATTTTAAATTCCAATACAAATCCAATTTTTTAAAATTTGTTTCCAGCGTTTGGTCATGATAGTTGCAACAATCGCTTGTTTCGTTTCTCTTTATTATATGGCAGTTATATGAACTAAATTTATATGTTTTATAATTCACTGGGGTATCAAGTGAATTTGATATAAGATCGATTGTTTTACAAAGCACACGTAAATAGTAGCAACCTTTAAATTCGTTTTGCTCTTAAATATGATTTTTATGACCTAAAACTAAAATTTCAAAAATACAAGGATGTTGAAAACGATTATTTTAGTTATTCTCTTTTTCATGCGACTCTCGAAAAAGATGCAAAAAATTTTTTGTTTTCATTGGATTATACTGAATTTTTAAAAACCTAGTGTCCATATATATTTTAAATTCCAATACGAATCCAATTTTTTAAAATTTGATTTCCACCACTTGGTCATGAATAATTGCAATAATCGCTTGTTTCATTTCTCTTTATTATGTGGCATTTATATCAACTGCATTAAAAATGTTATAAATTCTATTGGGATACCAAGTGATTTGTATATAAAATCGATTATTTTACAAAGGACGCCTAAATAGTAGCAGCCTTTAAATTCGTTTTGCTATTAAATTGATTGTTTATGAACTCAAACTAAAATTTTTAAAATACAAGGATGTTCAAAACGATTATTTTAGTTATTCTCTTTTTCATGCGACTCTCGAAATAAATGAAAAAAATTTTTTGTTTTCATTCGATTATACTGCATTTTTTAAAACCGAGTTTCCATATATATTTTAAATTCCAATACAAATCCAATTTTTTAAAATTTGTTTCCAGCGTTTGGTCATGATAGTTGCAATAATCGCTTGTTTCATTTCTCTTTATTATATATAGCATTTTTATGAATTAAATTTATATGTTTTATAGTTCAGTGGGGTATCAAGTGAATTTATTATAAGATCGATTGTTTTACAAAGCACACGTAAATAGTAGCAGCTTTTAAATTCGTTTTGCTATTAAATTTAATGTTTATGAACTAAAACTAAAATTTTGAAAATACAAGGATAATCAAAACGATTATTTTAGTTATTCTGTTTTTCATGCGACTCTCGAAATAAATGAAAAACATTTTTTGTTTTCATTGGATTATACTGAATTTTTAAAAACCTAGTGTCCATATATATTTTAAATTCCAATACAAATCCAATTTTTTAAAATTTGTTTCCAGCGTTTGGTCATGATAGTTGCAACAATCGCTTGTTTCGTTTCTCTTTATTATATGGCAGTTATATGAACTAAATTTATATGTTTTAGAATTCACTGGGGTATCAAGTGAATTTGATATAAGATCGATTGTTTTACAAAGCACACGTAAATAGTAGCAGCCTTTAAATTCGTTTTGCTATTAAAATTAATGTTTATGAACTAAAACTAAAATTTTTAAAATACAAGGATGTTCAAAACGATTATTTTAGTTATTCTGTTTTTCATGCGACTCTCGAAATAAATGAAAAAAATTTTTTGTTTTCATTGGATTATACTGAATTTTTAAAAACCTAGTGTCCATATATATTTTAAATTCCAATACAAATCCAATTTTTTAAAATTTGTTTCCAGCGTTTGGTCATGATAGTTGCAACAATCGCTTGTTTCGTTTCTCTTTATTATATGGCAGTTATATGAACTAAATTTATATGTTTTATAATTCACTGGGGTATCAAGTGAATTTGATATAAGATCGATTGTTTTACAAAGCACACGTAAATACTAGCAACCTTTAAATTCGTTTTGCTATTAAATATGATTTTTATGACCTGAAACTAAAATTTTAAAAATACAAGGATGTTCAAAACGATTATTTTAGCTATTCTGTTTTTCATGCGTCTCTCGAAAAAGATGCAAAAAAAATTTTTTTTTCATTGGATTATACTGAATTTTTTAAAACCGAGTTTCCATACATATTTTAAGTTCCAATACAAAGCCAATTTTTTAAAATTTGTTTTCCAGCGTTTGGTCATGATAGTTGCAATAATCGCTTTTTTCGTTTCTCTTTATTATATGGCAGTCTTATGAACTAAATTTATATGTTTTATAGTTCACTGGGGTATCAAGTGAATTTGATATAAGATCGATTGTTTTACAAAGCACACGTAAATAGTAGCAGCCTTTAAATTCGTTTTGCTATTAAAATTAATGTTTATGAACTAAAACTAAAATTTTTAAAATACAAGGATGTTCAAAACGATTATTTTAGTTATTCTGTTTTTCATGCGACTCTCGAAATAAATGAAAAAAATTTTTTGTTTTCATTGGATTATACTGAATTTTTAAAAACCTAGTGTCCATATATATTTTAAATTCCAATACAAATCCAATTTTTTAAAATGTTTCCAGCGTTTGGTCATGATAGTTGCAATAACCGCTTGTTTTGTTTCTCGTTTCTCTTCATAACATAGCAGTCTTATGAACTAAATTTATATGTTTTATAATTCACTGGGGTATCAAGTGAATTTGATATAAGATCGATTGTTTTACAAAGCACACGTAAATACTAGCAACCTTTAAATTCGTTTTGCTATTAAATATGATTTTTATGACCTGAAACTAAAATTTTAAAAATACAAGGATGTTCAAAACGATTATTTTAGTTATTCTGTTTTTCATGCGACTCTCGAAAAAGAAGCAAAAAATTTTTTGTTTTCATTGGATTTTACTGAATTTTTTACAACCTAGTTGCCATATATATTTTAAATACCAACACAAATCCAATTTTTAAAAATTTGTTTCCAGCGTTTGGTCATGATAGTTGCAATAATCGCTTTTTTCGTTTCTCTTTATTATATGGCAGTCTTATGAACTAAATTTATATGTTTTATAGTTCACTGGGGTATCTAGTGAATTTGATATAAGATCGATTGTTTTACAAAGCACACGTAAATAGTAGCAGCCTTTAAATTCGTTGTGCTATTAAATATGATTTTTATGACCTGAAACTAAAATTTTAAAAATACAAGGATGTTCAAAACGATTATTTTAGCTATTCTGTTTTTCATGCGACTCTCGAAAAAGATGCAAAAAATTTTTTGTTTTCATTGGATTATAATGAATTTTTTACAACCGAATTTCCATATATATTTTAAATTCCAATACAAAGCCAATTTTTTAAAATTTGTTTTCCAGCGTTTGGTCATGATAGTTGCAATAATCGCTTGTTTTGTTTCTCTTTATTATATGGGATTCTTATGAACTAAATTTATATGTTTTATAGTTCACTGGGGTATCAAGTGAATTTGATAGAAGATAGATTGTTTTACAAAGCACTCCTGAATAGTTGCAGCCTTTAAATTCGTTTTACTATTAAATTTAATGTTTATGAACCAAAACTAAAATTTTAAAAATACAAGGATGTTCAAAACGATTATTTTAGTTATTCTCTTTTTCAGGCGACTTCGAAATAGATGCAAAGCATTTTTTGTTTCATTGGATTATACTGAATTTTTTAAAACCGAGTTTCCATACATATTTTAAATTCCAATACAAATCCAATTTTTTAAAATTTGTTTTCATGATTTTGGTCATGATAGTTGCAAAAATCGCTTGTTTTGTTTTTCTTTATTATATGGCAGTCTTATGAACTAAATTTATATGTTTTATAGTTCACTGGGGTATCAAGTGAATTTGATATAAGATCGATTGTTTTACAAAACACACGTAAATAGTAGCAGCCTTTAAATTCGTTTTGCTATTAAATATGATTTTTATGACCTGAAACTAAAATTTTAAAAATACAAGGATGTTCAAAACGATTATTTTAGCTATTCTGTTTTTCATGCGACTCTCGAAAAAGATGCAAAAAAAATTTTTTTTTTTCATTGGATTATACTGAATTTTTTAAAACCGAGTTTCCTTATGTATTTTAAATTTTAATACAAATCCAATTTTTTAAAATTTGTTTTCCAGCGTTTGGTCATGATAGTTGCAATAATCGCTTTTTTCGTTTCTCTTTATTATATGGCAGTCTTATGAACTAAATTTATATGTTTTATAGTTCACTGGGGTATCAAGTGAATTTATTATAAAATCGATTGTTTTACAAAGCACACGTAAATAGTAGCAGCCTTTAAATTCGTTTTGCTATTAAATTTAATGTTTATGAACTAAAACTAAAATTTTAAAAATACAAGGATGTTCAAAATGATTATTTTAGTTATTCTGTTTTTCATGCGACTCTCGAAATAAATGAAAACAATTTTTTGTTTTCATTGGATTATACTGAATTTTTTAAAACCGAGTTTCCATACATATTTTAAGTTCCAATACAAATCCAATTTTTTAAAATTTGTTTTCCAGCGTTTGGTCATGATAGTTGCAATAATCGCCTGTTTTGTTACTCTTTATTATATGGGAATCTTATGAACTAAATTTATATGTTTTATAGTTCACTGGGGTATCAAGTGAATTTATTATAAGATCGATTGTTTTACAAAGCACACGTAAACAGTAGCAGCCTTTAAATTCGTTTTGCTATTAAATATGATTTTTATGACCTGAAACTAAAATTTTAAAAATACAAGGATTTTCAAAACGATTATTTTAGTTATTCTGTTTTTCATGCGACTCTCGAAATAAATGAAAAAATTTTTTTGTTTTCATTGGATTATACTGAATTTTTAAAAACCTAGTGCTCATATATATTTTAAATTCCAATACAAATCCAATTTTTTAAAATTTGTTTCCAGCGTTTGGTCATGATAGTTGCAACAATCGCTTGTTTCGATTCTCTTTATTATATGGCAGTTATATGAACTAAATTTATATGTTTTAGAATTCACTGGGGTATCAAGTGAATTTGATATAAGTTCGATTGTTTTACAAAACACACGTAAATAGTAGCAACCTCTAAATTCGTTTTGCTATTAAATATGATTTTTATGACCTGAAACTAAAATTTTAAAAATACAAGGATGTTCAAAACGATTATTTTAGTTATTCTGTTTTTCATGCGACTCTCGAAAAAGATGCAAAAAAAATTTTTTTTTCATTGGATTATACTGAATTTTTTAAAACCGAGTTTCCGTACATATTTTAAGTTCCAATATAAAGCCAATTTTTTAAAATTTGTTTTCCAGCGTTTGGTCATGATAGTTGCAATAATCGCTTTTTTCGTTTCTCTTTATTATATGGCAGTCTTATGAACTAAATTTATATGTTTTATAGTTCACTGGGGTATCAAGTGAATTTGATATAAGATCGATTGTTTTACAAAGCACACGCAAACAGTAGCAGCCTTTAAATTCGTTTTGCTATTAAATATGATTTTTATGACCTGAAACTAAAATTTTAAAAATACAAGGATGTTCAAAACGATTATTTTAGTTATTCTGTTTTTCATGCGACTCTCGAAATAAATGAAAAACATTTTTTGTTTTCATTGGATTATACTGAATTTTTTAAAACCAAGTTTCCATACATATTTTAAATTCCAATACAAATCCAATTTTTTAAAATTTGTTTTCCAGCGTTTGGTCATGATAGATGCAATAATCGCTTTTTTCGTTTCTCTTTATTATATGGCAGTCTTATGAACTAAATTTATATGTTTTATAGTTCACTGGGGTATCAAGTGAATTTGATATAAGATCGATTGTTTTACAAAGCACACGTAAATAGTAGCAGCCTTTAAATTCGTTGTGCTATTAAATATGATTTTTATGACCTGAAACTAAAATTTTAAAAATACAAGGATGTTCAAAACGATTATTTTAGTTATTCTCTTTTTCATGCGACTCTCGAAATAAATGAAAAAAATTTTTTGTTTTCATTGGATTATACTGAGTTTTTTACAACCGAATTTCCATATATATTTTAAATTCCTATACAAAGCCAATTTTTTAAAAATTGTTTCCAGCGTTTGGTCATGATAGTTGCAATAATCGCTTGTTTCGTTTCTCTTCATTACACGGCAGTCTTATGAACTAAATTTATATGTTTTAGAATTCACTGGGGTATCAAGTGAATTTGATATAAGATCGATTGTTTTACAAAGCACACGTAAATAGTAGCAGCCTTTAAATTCGTTTTGCTATTAAATATGATTTTTATGATCTGAAACTAAAATTTTAAAAATACAAGGATGTTCAAAACGATTATTTTAGCTATTCTGTTTTTCATGCGACTCTCGAAAAAGATGCAAAAATTTTTTTGTTTTCATTGGATTATACTGAATTTTGTACAACCGAGTTTCCATATATATTTTAAATTCCAATACAAATCCAATTTTTTAAAATTTGATTTCCACCGTTTGGTCATAAAAATTTGCAATAATTCCTTGTTTCGTTTCTCTTTTTTATATACAGCATTTTTATGAATTAAATTTATAATGTTATAAAGTCCAATGGGGTACCCAGAAATTTGTATATAAAATCTATTCATTTACAAAACACACCTTAATAGAAGCAGCCTTTAATTTCGTTTTGCTATTAAATTTAATCTTTATGAACTAAAACTAAAATTTTAAAAATACAAGGATGTTCAAAACGATTATTTTAGTTATTCTGTTTTTCATGCGACTCTCGAAATAAATGAAAAACATTTTTTGTTTTCATTGGATTCTACTGAATTTTTTACAACCGAGTTTCCCTACATATTTTAAGTTCCAATACAAAGCCAATTTTTTAAAATTGGTTTTCTAGCGTTTGGTCATGATAGTTGCAATAATCGCTTGTTTCATTACTCCTTATTATGTCGCATTTATATCAACTGCATTAAAAATGTTATAAATTCTATTGGGATACCAAGTGATTTGGATATAAAATCGATTATTTAACGAAGGACGCCTAAATAGTAGCAGCCTTTAAATTCGTTTTACTATTAAATTTAATGTTTATGAACTAAAACTAAAATTTTAAAAATACAAGGATGTTCAAAACGATTATTTTAGTTATTCTCTTTTTCATGCGACTCTCGAAATAAATGAAAAAAATTTTTTGTTTTCATTGGATTATACTGAATTTTTTAAAACCGAGTTTCCATACATATTTTAAGTTCCAATACAAATCCTATTTTTTAAAATTTGTTTTCCAGCGTTTGGTCATGATAGTTGCAATAATCGCTTTTTTCGTTTCTCTTTATTATATGGCAGTCTTATGAACTAAATTTATATGTTTTATAGTTCACTGGGGTATCAAGTGAATTTATTATAAGATCAATTGTTTTACAAAGCACACGTAAATAGTAGCAGCCTTTAAATTCGTTTTGCTATTAAATATGATTTTTATGACCTAAAACTAAAATTTTAAAAATACAAGGATGTTCAAAACGATTATTTTCGCTATTCTGTTATTCATGCGACTCTCGAAAAAGATGCAAAAAATTTTTTGTTTTCATTGGATTATACTGAATTTTTAAAAACCTAGTGTCCATATATATTTTAATTTCAATACAAATCCAATTTTTTAAAATTTGATTTCCACCATTTGGTCATGAATAATTGCAAGAATCGCTTGTTTCATTTCTCTTTATTATGTGGCATTTATATCAAATGCATTAAAAATGTTATAAATTCTATTGGGATACCAAGTGATTTGGATATAAAATCGATTATTTAACAAAGGACGCCTAAATAGTAGCAGCCTTTAAATTCGTTTTACTATTAAATTTAATGTTTATGAACCCAAACTAAAATTTTAAAAATACAAGGATGTTCAAAACGATTATTTTAGTTTTTCTCTTTTTCATGCGACTCTCGAAATAAATGAAAAAAATTTTTTGTTTTCATTGGATTATACTGAATTTTTTAAAACCGAGTTTCCATATATATTTTAAATTCCAATACAAATCCAATTTTTTAAAATTTGATTTCCACCGTTTGGTCATGAAATTTGCAATAATTCCTTGTTTCGTTTCTCTTTTTTATATACAGCATTTTTATGAATTAAATTTATAATGTTATAAAGTCCAATGGGGTACCCAGAAATTTGTATATAAAATCTATTCATTTACAAAACACACGTAAATAGTAGCAGCCTTTAAATTCGTTTTGCTACTAAATATGATTTTTATGACCTAAAACTAAAATTTTAAAAATACAAGGATGTTCAAAACGATTATTTTAGCTATTCTGTTTTTCATGCGACTCTCGAAATAAATGAAAAAAATTTTTTGTTTTCATTGGATTATACTGAATTTTTTAAAAGCGAGTTTCCATACATATTTTAAGTTCCAATACAAATCCAATTTTTTAAAATTTGTTTTCATGATTTTGGTCATGATAGTTGCAATAATCGCTTGTTTTGTTTCTCTTTATTATATGGCAGTCTTATGAACTAAATTTATATGTTTTATAATTCACTGGGGTATCAAGTGAATTTGATATAAGATCGATTGTTTTACAAAGCACACGTAAATAGTAGCAGCCTTTAAATTCGTTTTACTATTAAATTTAATGTTTATGAACCCAAACTAAAATTTTAAAAATACAAGGATGTTCAAAACGATTATTTTAGTTTTTCTCTTTTTCATGCGACTCTCGAAATAAATGAAAAAAATTTTTTGTTTTCATTGGATTATACTGAATTTTTTAAAACCGAGTTTCCATACATATTTTAAATTCCAATACAAATCCAATTTTTTAAAATTTGATTTCCACCGTTTGGTCATGAAATTTGCAATAATTCCTTGTTTCGTTTCTCTTTTTTATATACAGCATTTTTATGAATTAAATTTATAATGTTATAAAGTCCAATGGGGTACCCAGAAATTTGTATATAAAATCTATTCATTTACAAAACACACGTAAATAGTAGCAGCCTTTAAATTCGTTTTGCTACTAAATATGATTTTTATGACCTAAAACTAAAATTTTAAAAATACAAGGATGTTCAAAACGATTATTTTAGTTATTCTCTTTTTCATGCGACTCTCGAAATAAATGAAAAAAATTTTTTGTTTTCATTGGATTATACTGAATTTTTTAAAAGCGAGTTTCCATACATATTTTAAGTTCCAATACAAATCCAATTTTTTAAAATTTGTTTTCATGATTTTGGTCATGATAGTTGCAATAATCGCTTGTTTTGTTTCTCTTTATTATATGGCAGTCTTATGAACTAAATTTATATGTTTTATAATTCACTGGGGTATCAAGTGAATTTGATATAAGATCGATTGTTTTACAAAGCACACGTAAATAGTAGCAGCCTTTAAATTCGTTTTGCTACTAAATATGATTTTTATGACCTAAAACTAAAATTTTAAAAATACAAGGATGTTCAAAACGATTATTTTAGCTATTCTGTTTTTCATGCGACTCTCGAAAAAGATGCAAAAAATTTTTTGTTTTCATTGGATTATAATGAATTTTTTATAACCGAATTTCCATATATATTTTAAATTCCAATACAAAGCCAATTTTTTAAAATTTGTTTTCCAGCGTTTGGTCATGATAGTTGCAATAATCGCTTGTTTTGTTTCTCTTTATTATACTATATGGGATTCTTATGAACTAAATTTATATGTTTTATAGTTCACTGGGGTATCAAGTGAATTTGATAGAAGATAGATTGTTTTACAAAGCACTCCTGAATAGTTGCAGCCTTTTAATTCGTTTTACTATTAAATTTAATGTTTATGAACTAAAACTAAAATTTTAAAAATACAAGGATGTTCAAAACGATTATTTTAGTTATTCTCTTTTTCAGGCGACTTCGAAATAGATGCAAAGCATTTTTTGTTTCATTGGATTATACTGAATTTTTTAAAACCGAGTTTCCATACATATTTTAAATTCCAATACAAATCCAATTTTTTAAAATTTGTTTTCATGATTTTGGTCATGATAGTTGCAAAAATCGCTTGTTTTGTTTTTCTTTATTATATGACAGTCTTATGAACTAAATTTATATGTTTTATAGTTCACTGGGGTATCTAGTGAATTTGATATAAGAACAATTGTTTTACAAAACACACGTAAATAGTAGCAGCCTTTAAATTCGTTTTGCTATTAAATATGATTTTTATGACCTGAACCTAAAATTTTAAAAATACAAGGATGTTCAAAACGATTATTTTAGCTATTCTGTTTTTCATGCGACTCTCGAAAAAGATGCAAAAAAAATTTTTTTGTTCATTGGATTATACTGAATTTTTTTAAACCGAGTTTCCTTATGTATTTTAAATTTTGATACAAATCCAATTTTTTAAAATTTGTTTTCCAGCGTTTGGTCATGATAGTTGCAATAATCGCTTTTTTCGTTTCTCTTTATTATATGGCAGTCTTATGAACTAAATTTATATGTTTTATAGTTCACTGGGGTATCAAGTGAATTTGATATAAGATCGATTGTTTTACAAAGCATACGTAAATAGTAGCAGCCTTTAAATTCGTTTTGCTATTAAATATGATTTTTATGATCTGAAACTAAAATTTTAAAAATACAAGGATGTTGAAAACGATTATTTTAGCTATTCTGTTTTTCATGCGACTCTCGAAATAAATGAAAAAAATTTTTTGTTTTCATTGGATTATACTGAATTTTTTAAAAGCGAGTTTTCATACATATTTTAAGTGCCAATACAAATCCAATTTTTTAAAATTTGTTTTCATGATTTTGGTCATGATAGTTGCAATAATCGCTTGTTTTGTTTCTCTTTATTATATGGCAGTCTTATGAACTAAATTTATATGTTTTATAATTCACTGGGGTATCAAGTGAATTTGATATAAGATCGATTGTTTTACAAAGCACACGTAAATAGTAGCAGCCTTTAAATTCGTTTTGCTACTAAATATGATGTTTATGACCTAAAACTAAAATTTTAAAAATACAAGGATGTTCAAAACGATTATTTTCGCTATTCTGTTATTCATGCGACTCTCGAAAAAGATGCAAAAAATTTTTTGTTTTCATTGGATTATACTGAATTTTTAAAAACCTAGTGTCCGTATATATTTTAATTTCAATACAAATCCAATTTTTTAAAATTTGTTTTCATGCTTTTGGTCATGATAGTTGCAATAATCGCTTGTTTCATTTCTCTTCATTATGTGGCATTTATATCAACTGCATTAAAAATGTTATAAATTTCGTTGGGATACCAAGTGATTTGTATATAAAATCGATTATTTTACAAAGCACGCCTAAATAGTAGCAGCCTTTAAATTCGTTTTACTAATAAATTTAATGTTTATGAACTAAAACTAAAATTTTAAAAATACAAGGATGTTCAAAACGATTATTTTAGTTATTCTGTTTTTCATGCGACTCTCGAAATAAATGAAAAACATTTTTTGTTTTCATTGGATTATACTGAATTTTTTACAACCGAATTTCCCTACATATTTTAAGTTCCAATACAAATCCAATTTTTTAAAATTTGTTTTCCAGCGTTTGGTCATGATAGTTGCAATAATCGCTTTTTTCGTTTCTCTTTATTATATGGCAGTCTTATGAACTAAATTTATATGTTTTATAGTTCACTGGGGTATCAAGTGAATTTATTATAAGATCGATTGTTTTACAAAGCACACGTAAATAGTAGCAGCCTTTAAATTCGTTTTGCTATTAAATATGATTTTTATGACCTAAAACTAAAATTTAAAAATACAAGGATATTGAAAACGATTATTTTCGCTATTCTGTTATTCATGCGACTCTCGAAAAAGATGCAAAAAATTTTTTGTTTTCATTGGATTATACTGAATTTTTAAAAACCTAGTGTCCATATTTATTTTAATTTCAATACAAATCCAATTTTTTAAAATTTGTTTTCCAGCGTTTGGTCATGATAGTTGCAATAATCGCTTGTTTCATTACTCCTTATTATGTCGCATTTATATCAACTGCATTAAAAATGTTATAAATTTTATTGGGATACCAAGTGATTTGTATATAAAATCGATTATTTAACAAAGCACGCCTAAATAGTAGCAGCCTTTAAATTCGTTTTACTATTAAATTTAATGTTTATGAACTAAAACTAAAATTTTAAAAATACAAGGATGTTCAAAACGATTATTTTAGTTATTCTCTTTTTCATGCGACTCTCGAAATAAATGAAAAAAATTTTTTGTTTTCATAGGATTATACTGAATTTTTTAAAAGCGAGTTTCCATACATATTTTAAGTTCCAATACAAATCCAATTTTTTAAAATTTGTTTTCATGCTTTTGGTCATGATAGTTGCAATAATCGCTTGTTTCATTTCTCTTTATTATGTGGCATTTATATCAACTGCATTAAAAATGTTATAAATTCTATTGGGATACCAAGTGATTTGGATATAAAATCGATTATTTAACAAAGGACGCCTAAATAGTAGCAGCCTTTAAATTCGTTTTACTATTAAATTTAATGTTTATGAACCCAAACTAAAATTTTAAAAATACAAGGATGTTCAAAACGATTATTTTCGCTATTCTCTTTTTCATGCGACTCTCGAAATAAATGAAAAAAATTTTTTGTTTTCATTGGATTATACTGAATTTTTTAAAACCGAGTTTCCATATATATTTTAAATTCCAATACAAATCCAATTTTTTAAAATTTGATTTCCACCGTTTGGTCATGAAATTTGCAATAATTCCTTGTTTCGTTTCTCTTTTTTATATACAGCATTTTTATGAATTAAATTTATAATGTTATAAAGTCCAATGGGGTACCCAGAAATTTGTATATAAAATCTATTCATTTACAAAACACACCTTAATAGTAGCAGTCTTTAAATTCGTTTTACTATTAAATTTAATGTTTATGAACTAAAACTAAAATTTTAAAAATACAAGGATGTTCAAAACGATTATTTTAGTTATTCTCTTTTTCATGCGACTCTCGAAATAAATGAAAAAAATTTTTTGTTTTCATTGGATTATACTGAATTTTTTAAAACCGAGTTTCCATACATATTTTAAGTTCCAATACAAATCCAATTTTTTAAAATTTGTTTTCCAGCGTTTGGTCATGATAGTTGCAATAATCGCTTGTTTTGTTTCTCTTTATTATATGGCAGTCTTATGAACTAAATTTATATGTTTTATAATTCACTGGGGTATCAAGTGAATTTGATATAAGATCGATTGTTTTACAAAGCACACGTAAATAGAAGCAGCCTTTAAATTCGTTTTGCTATTAAATATGATTTTTATGACCTAAAACTAAAATTTTAAAAATACAAGGATGTTCAAAACGATTATTTTAGCTATTCTGTTTTTCATGCGACTCTCGAAAAAGATGCAAAAAATTTTTTGTTTTCATTGGATTATACTGAGTTTTTTACAACCGAATTTCCATATATATTTTAAATTCCTATACAAAGCCAATTTTTTAAAAATTGTTTCCAGCGTTTGGTCATGATAGTTGCAATAATCGCTTGTTTCGTTTCTCTTCATTACATGGCAGTCTTATGAACTAAATTTATATGTTTTAGAATTCACTGGGGTATCAAGTGAATTTGATATAAGATCGATTGTTTTACAAAGCACACGTAAATAGTAGCAGCCTTTAAATTCGTTTTGCTATTAAATATGATTTTTATGATCTGAAACTAAAATTTTAAAAATACAAGGATGTTCAAAACGATTATTTTAGCTATTCTGTTTTTCATGCGACTCTCGAAAAAGATGCAAAAAATTTTTTGTTTTCATTGGATTATAATGAATTTTTTACAACCGAATTTCCATATATATTTTAAATTCCAATACAAAGCCAATTTTTTAAAATTTGTTTTCCAGCGTTTGGTCATGATAGTTGCAATAATCGCTTGTTTTGTTTCTCTTTATTATACTATATGGGATTCTTATGAACTAAATTTATATGTTTTATAGTTCACTGGGGTATCAAGTGAATTTGATAGAAGATAGATTGTTTTACAAAGCACTCCTGAATAGTTGCAGCCTTTAAATTCGTTTTACTATTAAATTTAATGTTTATGAACCAAAACTAAAATTTTAAAAATACAAGGATGTTCAAAACGATTATTTTAGTTATTCTCTTTTTCAGGCGACTTCGAAATAGATGCAAAGCATTTTTTGTTTCATTGGATTATACTGAATTTTTTAAAACCGAGTTTCCATACATATTTTAAATTCCAATACAAATCCAATTTTTTAAAATTTGTTTCCATGATTTTGGTCATGATAGTTGCAAAAATCGCTTTTTTCGTTTCTCTTTATTATATGGCAGTCTTATGAACTAAATTTATATGTTTTATAGTTCGCTGGGGTATCAAGTGAATTTGATATAAGATCGATTGTTTTACAAAGCACACGCAAATAGTAGCAGCCTTTAAATTCGTTGTGCTATTAAATATGATTTTTATGACCTGAAACTAAAATTTTAAAAATACAAGGATGTTCAAAACGATTATTTTAGTTATTCTCTTTTTCATGCGACTCTCGAAATAAATGAAAAAAATTTTTTGTTCATTGGATTATACTGAATTTTTTTAAACCGAGTTTCCTTATGTATTTTAAATTTTGATACAAATCCAATTTTTTAAAATTTGTTTTCCAGCGTTTGGTCATGATAGTTGCAATAATCGCTTTTTTCGTTTCTCTTTATTATATGGCAGTCTTATGAACTAAATTTATATGTTTTATAGTTCACTGGGGTATCAAGTGAATTTGATATAAGATCGATTGTTTTACAAAGCATACGTAAATAGTAGCAGCCTTTAAATTCGTTTTGCTATTAAATATGATTTTTATGATCTGAAACTAAAATTTTAAAAATACAAGGATGTTGAAAACGATTATTTTAGCTATTCTGTTTTTCATGCGACTCTCGAAATAAATGAAAAAAATTTTTTGTTTTCATTGGATTATACTGAATTTTTTAAAAGCGAGTTTTCATACATATTTTAAGTGCCAATACAAATCCAATTTTTTAAAATTTGTTTTCATGATTTTGGTCATGATAGTTGCAATAATCGCTTGTTTTGTTTCTCTTTATTATATGGCAGTCTTATGAACTAAATTTATATGTTTTATAATTCACTGGGGTATCAAGTGAATTTGATATAAGATCGATTGTTTTACAAAGCACACGTAAATAGTAGCAGCCTTTAAATTCGTTTTGCTACTAAATATGATGTTTATGACCTAAAACTAAAATTTTAAAAATACAAGGATGTTCAAAACGATTATTTTCGCTATTCTGTTATTCATGCGACTCTCGAAAAAGATGCAAAAAATTTTTTGTTTTCATTGGATTATACTGAATTTTTAAAAACCTAGTGTCCGTATATATTTTAATTTCAATACAAATCCAATTTTTTAAAATTTGTTTTCATGCTTTTGGTCATGATAGTTGCAATAATCGCTTGTTTCATTTCTCTTCATTATGTGGCATTTATATCAACTGCATTAAAAATGTTATAAATTTCGTTGGGATACCAAGTGATTTGTATATAAAATCGATTATTTTACAAAGCACGCCTAAATAGTAGCAGCCTTTAAATTCGTTTTACTAATAAATTTAATGTTTATGAACTAAAACTAAAATTTTAAAAATACAAGGATGTTCAAAACGATTATTTTAGTTATTCTGTTTTTCATGCGACTCTCGAAATAAATGAAAAACATTTTTTGTTTTCATTGGATTATACTGAATTTTTTACAACCGAATTTCCCTACATATTTTAAGTTCCAATACAAATCCAATTTTTTAAAATTTGTTTTCCAGCGTTTGGTCATGATAGTTGCAATAATCGCTTTTTTCGTTTCTCTTTATTATATGGCAGTCTTATGAACTAAATTTATATGTTTTATAGTTCACTGGGGTATCAAGTGAATTTATTATAAGATCGATTGTTTTACAAAGCACACGTAAATAGTAGCAGCCTTTAAATTCGTTTTGCTATTAAATATGATTTTTATGACCTAAAACTAAAATTTAAAAATACAAGGATATTGAAAACGATTATTTTCGCTATTCTGTTATTCATGCGACTCTCGAAAAAGATGCAAAAAATTTTTTGTTTTCATTGGATTATACTGAATTTTTAAAAACCTAGTGTCCATATTTATTTTAATTTCAATACAAATCCAATTTTTTAAAATTTGTTTTCCAGCGTTTGGTCATGATAGTTGCAATAATCGCTTGTTTCATTACTCCTTATTATGTCGCATTTATATCAACTGCATTAAAAATGTTATAAATTTTATTGGGATACCAAGTGATTTGTATATAAAATCGATTATTTAACAAAGCACGCCTAAATAGTAGCAGCCTTTAAATTCGTTTTACTATTAAATTTAATGTTTATGAACTAAAACTAAAATTTTAAAAATACAAGGATGTTCAAAACGATTATTTTAGTTATTCTCTTTTTCATGCGACTCTCGAAATAAATGAAAAAAATTTTTTGTTTTCATAGGATTATACTGAATTTTTTAAAAGCGAGTTTCCATACATATTTTAAGTTCCAATACAAATCCAATTTTTTAAAATTTGTTTTCATGCTTTTGGTCATGATAGTTGCAATAATCGCTTGTTTCATTTCTCTTTATTATGTGGCATTTATATCAACTGCATTAAAAATGTTATAAATTCTATTGGGATACCAAGTGATTTGGATATAAAATCGATTATTTAACAAAGGACGCCTAAATAGTAGCAGCCTTTAAATTCGTTTTACTATTAAATTTAATGTTTATGAACCCAAACTAAAATTTTAAAAATACAAGGATGTTCAAAACGATTATTTTCGCTATTCTCTTTTTCATGCGACTCTCGAAATAAATGAAAAAAATTTTTTGTTTTCATTGGATTATACTGAATTTTTTAAAACCGAGTTTCCATATATATTTTAAATTCCAATACAAATCCAATTTTTTAAAATTTGATTTTCACCGTTTGGTCATGAAATTTGCAATAATTCCTTGTTTCGTTTCTCTTTTTTATATACAGCATTTTTATGAATTAAATTTATAATGTTATAAAGTCCAATGGGGTACCCAGAAATTTGTATATAAAATCTATTCATTTACAAAACACACCTTAATAGTAGCAGCCTTTAAATTCGTTTTACTATTAAATTTAATGTTTATGAACTAAAACTAAAATTTTAAAAATACAAGGATGTTCAAAACGATTATTTTAGTTATTCTCTTTTTCATGCGACTCTCGAAATAAATGAAAAAAATTTTTTGTTTTCATTGGATTATACTGAATTTTTTAAAACCGAGTTTCCATACATATTTTAAGTTCCAATACAAATCCAATTTTTTAAAATTTGTTTTCCAGCGTTTGGTCATGATAGTTGCAATAATCGCTTGTTTTGTTTCTCTTTATTATATGGCAGTCTTATGAACTAAATTTATATGTTTTATAATTCACTGGGGTATCAAGTGAATTTGATATAAGATCGATTGTTTTACAAAGCACACGTAAATAGAAGCAGCCTTTAAATTCGTTTTGCTATTAAATATGATTTTTATGACCTAAAACTAAAATTTTAAAAATACAAGGATGTTCAAAACGATTATTTTAGCTATTCTGTTTTTCATGCGACTCTCGAAAAAGATGCAAAAAATTTTTTGTTTTCATTGGATTATACTGAGTTTTTTACAACCGAATTTCCATATATATTTTAAATTCCTATACAAAGCCAATTTTTTAAAAATTGTTTCCAGCGTTTGGTCATGATAGTTGCAATAATCGCTTGTTTCGTTTCTCTTCATTACATGGCAGTCTTATGAACTAAATTTATATGTTTTAGAATTCACTGGGGTATCAAGTGAATTTGATATAAGATCGATTGTTTTACAAAGCACACGTAAATAGTAGCAGCCTTTAAATTCGTTTTGCTATTAAATATGATTTTTATGATCTGAAACTAAAATTTTAAAAATACAAGGATGTTCAAAACGATTATTTTAGTTATTCTGTTTTTCATGCGACTCTCGAAAAAGATGCAAAAAATTTTTTGTTTTCATTGGATTATAATGAATTTTTTACAACCGAATTTCCATATATATTTTAAATTCCAATACAAAGCCAATTTTTTAAAATTTGTTTTCCAGCGTTTGGTCATGATAGTTGCAATAATCGCTTGTTTTGTTTCTCTTTATTATACTATATGGGATTCTTATGAACTAAATTTATATGTTTTATAGTTCACTGGGGTATCAAGTGAATTTGATAGAAGATAGATTGTTTTACAAAGCACTCCTGAATAGTTGCAGCCTTTAAATTCGTTTTACTATTAAATTTAATGTTTATGAACCAAAACTAAAATTTTAAAAATACAAGGATGTTCAAAACGATTATTTTAGTTATTCTCTTTTTCAGGCGACTTCGAAATAGATGCAAAGCATTTTTTGTTTCATTGGATTATACTGAATTTTTTAAAACCGAGTTTCCATACATATTTTAAATTCCAATACAAATCCAATTTTTTAAAATTTGTTTCCATGATTTTGGTCATGATAGTTGCAAAAATCGCTTGTTTTGTTTTTCTTTATTATATGACAGTCTTATGAACTAAATTTATATGTTTTATAGTTCACTGGGGTATCAAGTGAATTTGATATAAGATAGATTGTTTTACAAAACACACGTAAATAGTAGCAGCCTTTAAATTCGTTTTGCTATTAAATATGATTTTTATGACTTGAACCTAAAATTTTAAAAATACAAGGATGTTCAAAACGATTATTTTAGCTATTCTGTTTTTCATGCGACTCTCGAAAAAGATGCAAAAAAAATTTTTTTGTTCATTGGATTATACTGAATTTTTTAAAACCGAGTTTCCTTATGTATTTTAAATTTTGATACACATCCAATTTTTTAAAATTTGTTTTCCAGCGTTTGGTCATGATAGTTGCAATAATCGCTTTTTTCGTTTCTCTTTATTATATGGCAGTCTTATGAACTAAATTTATATGTTTTATAGTTCACTGGGGTATCAAGTGAATTTGATATAAGATCGATTGTTTTACAAAGCATACGTAAATAGTAGCAGCCTTTAAATTCGTTTTGCTATTAAATATGATTTTTATGATCTGAAACTAAAATTTTAAAAATACAAGGATGTTGAAAACGATTATTTTAGCTATTCTGTTTTTCATGCGACTCTCGAAATAAATGAAAAAAATTTTTTGTTTTCATTGGATTATACTGAATTTTTTAAAAGCGAGTTTCCATACATATTTTAAGTTCCAATACAAATCCAATTTTTTAAAATTTGTTTTCATGATTTTGGTCATGATAGTTGCAATAATCGCTTTTTTCGTTTCTCTTTATTATATGGCAGTCTTATGAACTAAATTTATATGTTTTATAGTTCACTGGGGTATCAAGTGAATTTGATATAAGATCGATTGTTTTACAAAGCATACGTAAATAGTAGCAGCCTTTAAATTCGTTTTGCTACTAAATATGATGTTTATGACCTAAAACTAAAATTTTAAAAATACAAGGATGTTCAAAACGATTATTTTCGCTATTCTGTTATTCATGCGACTCTCGAAAAAGATGCAAAAAATTTTTTGTTTTCATTGGATTATACTGAATTTTTAAAAACCTAGTGTCCGTATATATTTTAATTTCAATACAAATCCAATTTTTTAAAATTTGTTTTCATGCTTTTGGTCATGATAGTTGCAATAATCGCTTGTTTCATTTCTCTTCATTATGTGGCATTTATATCAACTGCATTAAAAATGTTATAAATTTCGTTGGGATACCAAGTGATTTGTATATAAAATCGATTATTTTACAAAGCACGCCTAAATAGTAGCAGCCTTTAAATTCGTTTTACTAATAAATTTAATGTTTATGAACTAAAACTAAAATTTTAAAAATACAAGGATGTTCAAAACGATTATTTGAGTTATTCTGTTTTTCATGCGACTCTCGAAATAAATGAAAAACATTTTTTGTTTTCATTGGATTATACTGAATTTTTTACAACCGAGTTTCCCTACATATTTTAAGTTCCAATACAAAGCCAATTTTTTAAAATTTGTTTTCCAGCGTTTGGTCATGATAGTTGCAATAATCGCTTTTTTCGTTTCTCTTTATTATATGGCAGTCTTATGAACTAAATTTATATGTTTTATAGTTCACTGGGGTATCAAGTGAATTTATTATAAGATCGATTGTTTTACAAAGCACACGTAAATAGTACCAGCCTTTAAATTCGTTTTGCTATTAAATATGATTTTTATGACCTAAAACTAAAATTTAAAAATACAAGGATGTTGAAAACGATTATTTTCGCTATTCTGTTATTCATGCGACTCTCGAAAAAGATGCAAAAAATTTTTTGTTTTCATTGGATTATACTGAATTTTTAAAAACCTAGTGTCCATATATATTTTAATTTCAATACAAATCCAATTTTTTAAAATTTGTTTTCCAGCGTTTGGTCATGATAGTTGCAATAATCGCTTGTTTCATTACTCCTTATTATGTCGCATTTATATCAACTGCATTAAAAATGTTATAAATTTTATTGGGATACCAAGTGATTTGTATATAAAATCGATTATTTAACAAAGCACGCCTAAATAGTAGCAGCCTTTAAATTCGTTTTACTATTAAATTTAATGTTTATGAACTAAAACTAAAATTTTAAAAATACAAGGATGTTCAAAACGATTATTTTAGTTATTCTCTTTTTCATGCGACTCTCGAAATAAATGAAAAAAATTTTTTGTTTTCATTGGATTATAATCAATTTTTTAAAAGCGAGTTTCCATACATATTTTAAGTTCCAATACAAAGCCAATTTTTTAAAATTTGTTTTCCAGCGTTTGGTCATGATAGTTGCAATAATCGCTTTTTTCGTTTCTCTTTATTATATGGCAGTCTTATGAACTAAATTTATATGTTTTATAGTTCACTGGGGTATCAAGTGAATTTATTATAAGATCAATTGTTTTACAAAGCACACGTAAATAGTAGCAGCCTTTAAATTCGTTTTGCTATTAAATATGATTTTTATTACCTAAAACTAAAATTTTAAAAATACAAGGATGTTCAAAACGATTATTTTCGCTATTCTGTTATTCATGCGACTCTCGAAAAAGATGCAAAAAATTTTTTGTTTTCATTGGATTATACTGAATTTTTAAAAACCTAGTGTCCATATATATTTTATTTCAATACGAATCCAATTTTTTAAAATTTGATTTCCACCATTTGGTCATGAATAATTGCAATAATCGCTTGTTTCATTTCTCTTTATTATGTGGCATTTATATCAACTGCATTAAAAATGTTATAAATTCTATTGGGATACCAAGTGATTTGGATATAAAATCGATTATTTAACAAAGGACGCCTAAATAGTAGCAGCCTTTAAATTCGTTTTACTATTAAATTTAATGTTTATGAACCCAAACTAAAATTTTAAAAATACAAGGATGTTCAAAACGATTATTTTAGTTTTTCTCTTTTTCATGCGACTCTCGAAATAAATGAAAAACATTTTTTGTTTTCATTGGATTATACTGAATTTTTTACAACCGAATTTCCCTACATATTTTAAGTTCCAATACAAATCCAATTTTTTAAAATTTGTTTTCCAGCGTTTGGTCATGATAGTTGCAATAATCGCTTTTTTCGTTTCTCTTTATTATATGGCAGTCTTATGAACTAAATTTATATGTTTTATAGTTCACTGGGGTATCAAGTGAATTTATTATAAGATCGATTGTTTTACAAAGCACACGTAAATAGTAGCAGCCTTTAAATTCGTTTTGCTATTAAATATGATTTTTATGACCTAAAACTAAAATTTAAAAATACAAGGATGTTGAAAACGATTATTTTCGCTATTCTGTTATTCATGCGACTCTCGAAAAAGATGCAAAAAATTTTTTGTTTTCATTGGATTATACTGAATTTTTAAAAACCTAGTGTCCATATTTATTTTAATTTCAATACAAATCCAATTTTTTAAAATTTGTTTTCCAGCGTTTGGTCATGATAGTTGCAATAATCGCTTGTTTCATTACTCCTTATTATGTCGCATTTATATCAACTGCATTAAAAATGTTATAAATTTTATTGGGATACCAAGTGATTTGTATATAAAATCGATTATTTAACAAAGCACGCCTAAATAGTAGCAGCCTTTAAATTCGTTTTACTATTAAATTTAATGTTTATGAACTAAAACTAAAATTTTAAAAATACAAGGATGTTCAAAACGATTATTTTAGTTTTTCTCTTTTTCATGCGACTCTCGAAATAAATGAAAAACATTTTTTGTTTTCATTGGATTATACTGAATTTTTTACAACCGAATTTCCCTACATATTTTAAGTTCCAATACAAATCCAATTTTTTAAAATTTGTTTTCCAGCGTTTGGTCATGATAGTTGCAATAATCGCTTTTTTCGTTTCTCTTTATTATATGGCAGTCTTATGAACTAAATTTATATGTTTTATAGTTCACTGGGGTATCAAGTGAATTTATTATAAGATCAATTGTTTTACAAAGCACACGTAAATAGTAGCAGCCTTTAAATTCGTTTTGCTATTAAATATGATTTTTATTACCTAAAACTAAAATTTTAAAAATACAAGGATGTTCAAAACGATTATTTTCGCTATTCTGTTATTCATGCGACTCTCGAAAAAGATGCAAAAAATTTTTTGTTTTCATTGGATTATACTGAATTTTTAAAAACCTAGTGTCCATATATATTTTATTTCAATACGAATCCAATTTTTTAAAATTTGATTTCCACCATTTGGTCATGAATAATTGCAATAATCGCTTGTTTCATTTCTCTTTATTATGTGGCATTTATATCAACTGCATTAAAAATGTTATAAATTCTATTGGGATACCAAGTGATTTGGATATAAAATCGATTATTTAACAAAGGACGCCTAAATAGTAGCAGCCTTTAAATTCGTTTTACTATTAAATTTAATGTTTATGAACCCAAACTAAAATTTTAAAAATACAAGGATGTTCAAAACGATTATTTTAGTTTTTCTCTTTTTCATGCGACTCTCGAAATAAATGAAAAACATTTTTTGTTTTCATTGGATTATACTGAATTTTTTACAACCGAATTTCCCTACATATTTTAAGTTCCAATACAAATCCAATTTTTTAAAATTTGTTTTCCAGCGTTTGGTCATGATAGTTGCAATAATCGCTTTTTTCGTTTCTCTTTATTATATGGCAGTCTTATGAACTAAATTTATATGTTTTATAGTTCACTCGGGTATCAAGTGAATTTATTATAAGATCGATTGTTTTACAAAGCACACGTAAATAGTAGCAGCCTTTAAATTCGTTTTGCTATTAAATATGATTTTTATGACCTAAAACTAAAATTTAAAAATACAAGGATGTTGAAAACGATTATTTTCGCTATTCTGTTATTCATGCGACTCTCGAAAAAGATGCAAAAAATTTTTTGTTTTCATTGGATTATACTGAATTTTTAAAAACCTAGTGTCCGTATATATTTTAATTTCAATACAAATCCAATTTTTTAAAATTTGTTTTCATGCTTTTGGTCATGATAGTTGCAATAATCGCTTGTTTCATTTCTCTTCATTATGTGGCATTTATATCAACTGCATTAAAAATGTTATAAATTTCGTTGGGATACCAAGTGATTTGTATATAAAATCGATTATTTTACAAAGCACGCCTAAATAGTAGCAGCCTTTAAATTCGTTTTACTAATAAATTTAATGTTTATGAACTAAAACTAAAATTTTAAAAATACAAGGATGTTCAAAACGATTATTTTAGTTATTCTGTTTTTCATGCGACTCTCGAAATAAATGAAAAACATTTTTTGTTTTCATTGGATTATACTGAATTTTTTACAACCGAATTTCCCTACATATTTTAAGTTCCAATACAAATCCAATTTTTTAAAATTTGTTTTCCAGCGTTTGGTCATGATAGTTGCAATAATCGCTTTTTTCGTTTCTCTTTATTATATGGCAGTCTTATGAACTAAATTTATATGTTTTATAGTTCACTGGGGTATCAAGTGAATTTATTATAAGATCGATTGTTTTACAAAGCACACGTAAATAGTAGCAGCCTTTAAATTCGTTTTGCTATTAAATATGATTTTTATGACCTAAAACTAAAATTTAAAAATACAAGGATGTTGAAAACGATTATTTTCGCTATTCTGTTATTCATGCGACTCTCGAAAAAGATGCAAAAAATTTTTTGTTTTCATTGGATTATACTGAATTTTTAAAAACCTAGTGTCCATATTTATTTTAATTTCAATACAAATCCAATTTTTTAAAATTTGTTTTCCAGCGTTTGGTCATGATAGTTGCAATAATCGCTTGTTTCATTACTCCTTATTATGTCGCATTTATATCAACTGCATTAAAAATGTTATAAATTTTATTGGGATACCAAGTGATTTGTATATAAAATCGATTATTTAACAAAGCACGCCTAAATAGTAGCAGCCTTTAAATTCGTTTTACTATTAAATTTAATGTTTATGAACTAAAACTAAAATTTTAAAAATACAAGGATGTTCAAAACGATTATTTTAGTTATTCTCTTTTTCATGCGACTCTCGAAATAAATGAAAAAAATTTTTTGTTTTCATAGGATTATACTGAATTTTTTAAAAGCGAGTTTCCATACATATTTTAAGTTCCAATACAAATCCAATTTTTTAAAATTTGTTTTCATGCTTTTGGTCATGATAGTTGCAATAATCGCTTGTTTCATTTCTCTTTATTATGTGGCATTTATATCAACTGCATTAAAAATGTTATAAATTCTATTGGGATACCAAGTGATTTGGATATAAAATCGATTATTTAACAAAGGACGCCTAAATAGTAGCAGCCTTTAAATTCGTTTTACTATTAAATTTAATGTTTATGAACCCAAACTAAAATTTTAAAAATACAAGGATGTTCAAAACGATTATTTTCGCTATTCTCTTTTTCATGCGACTCTCGAAATAAATGAAAAAAATTTTTTGTTTTCATTGGATTATACTGAATTTTTTAAAACCGAGTTTCCATATATATTTTAAATTCCAATACAAATCCAATTTTTTAAAATTTGATTTCCACCGTTTGGTCATGAAATTTGCAATAATTCCTTGTTTCGTTTCTCTTTTTTATATACAGCATTTTTATGAATTAAATTTATAATGTTATAAAGTCCAATGGGGTACCCAGAAATTTGTATATAAAATCTATTCATTTACAAAACACACCTTAATAGTAGCAGCCTTTAAATTCGTTTTACTATTAAATTTAATGTTTATGAACTAAAACTAAAATTTTAAAAATACAAGGATGTTCAAAACGATTATTTTAGTTATTCTCTTTTTCATGCGACTCTCGAAATAAATGAAAAAAATTTTTTGTTTTCATTGGATTATACTGAATTTTTTAAAACCGAGTTTCCATACATATTTTAAGTTCCAATACAAATCCAATTTTTTAAAATTTGTTTTCCAGCGTTTGGTCATGATAGTTGCAATAATCGCTTGTTTTGTTTCTCTTTATTATATGGCAGTCTTATGAACTAAATTTATATGTTTTATAATTCACTGGGGTATCAAGTGAATTTGATATAAGATCGATTGTTTTACAAAGCACACGTAAATAGAAGCAGCCTTTAAATTCGTTTTGCTATTAAATATGATTTTTATGACCTAAAACTAAAATTTTAAAAATACAAGGATGTTCAAAACGATTATTTTAGCTATTCTGTTTTTCATGCGACTCTCGAAAAAGATGCAAAAAAAATTTTTTTGTTCATTGGATTATACTGAATTTTTTAAAACCGAGTTTCCTTATGTATTTTAAATTTTGATACACATCCAATTTTTTAAAATTTGTTTTCCAGCGTTTGGTCATGATAGTTGCAATAATCGCTTTTTTCGTTTCTCTTTATTATATGGCAGTCTTATGAACTAAATTTATATGTTTTATAGTTCACTGGGGTATCAAGTGAATTTGATAGAAGATAGATTGTTTTACAAAGCACTCCTGAATAGTTGCAGCCTTTAAATTCGTTTTACTATTAAATTTAATGTTTATGAACCAAAACTAAAATTTTAAAAATACAAGGATGTTCAAAACGATTATTTTAGTTATTCTCTTTTTCAGGCGACTTCGAAATAGATGCAAAGCATTTTTTGTTTCATTGGATTATACTGAATTTTTTAAAACCGAGTTTCCATACATATTTTAAATTCCAATACAAATCCAATTTTTTAAAATTTGTTTTCATGATTTTGGTCATGATAGTTGCAAAAATCGCTTGTTTTGTTTTTCTTTATTATATGACAGTCTTATGAACTAAATTTATATGTTTTATAGTTCACTGGGGTATCAAGTGAATTTGATATAAGATAGATTGTTTTACAAAACACACGTAAATAGTAGCAGCCTTTAAATTCGTTTTGCTATTAAATATGATTTTTATGACTTGAACCTAAAATTTTAAAAATACAAGGATGTTCAAAACGATTATTTTAGCTATTCTGTTTTTCATGCGACTCTCGAAAAAGATGCAAAAAAAATTTTTTTGTTCATTGGATTATACTGAATTTTTTAAAACCGAGTTTCCTTATGTATTTTAAATTTTGATACACATCCAATTTTTTAAAATTTGTTTTCCAGCGTTTGGTCATGATAGTTGCAATAATCGCTTTTTTCGTTTCTCTTTATTATATGGCAGTCTTATGAACTAAATTTATATGTTTTATAGTTCACTGGGGTATCAAGTGAATTTGATATAAGATCGATTGTTTTACAAAGCATACGTAAATAGTAGCAGCCTTTAAATTCGTTTTGCTATTAAATATGATTTTTATGATCTGAAACTAAAATTTTAAAAATACAAGGATGTTGAAAACGATTATTTTAGCTATTCTGTTTTTCATGCGACTCTCGAAATAAATGAAAAAAATTTTTTGTTTTCATTGGATTATACTGAATTTTTTAAAAGCGAGTTTCCATACATATTTTAAGTTCCAATACAAATCCAATTTTTTAAAATTTGTTTTCATGATTTTGGTCATGATAGTTGCAATAATCGCTTTTTTCGTTTCTCTTTATTATATGGCAGTCTTATGAACTAAATTTATATGTTTTATAGTTCACTGGGGTATCAAGTGAATTTGATATAAGATCGATTGTTTTACAAAGCATACGTAAATAGTAGCAGCCTTTAAATTCGTTTTGCTACTAAATATGATGTTTATGACCTAAAACTAAAATTTTAAAAATACAAGGATGTTCAAAACGATTATTTTCGCTATTCTGTTATTCATGCGACTCTCGAAAAAGATGCAAAAAATTTTTTGTTTTCATTGGATTATACTGAATTTTTAAAAACCTAGTGTCCGTATATATTTTAATTTCAATACAAATCCAATTTTTTAAAATTTGTTTTCATGCTTTTGGTCATGATAGTTGCAATAATCGCTTGTTTCATTTCTCTTCATTATGTGGCATTTATATCAACTGCATTAAAAATGTTATAAATTTCGTTGGGATACCAAGTGATTTGTATATAAAATCGATTATTTTACAAAGCACGCCTAAATAGTAGCAGCCTTTAAATTCGTTTTACTAATAAATTTAATGTTTATGAACTAAAACTAAAATTTTAAAAATACAAGGATGTTCAAAACGATTATTTGAGTTATTCTGTTTTTCATGCGACTCTTGAAATAAATGAAAAACATTTTTTGTTTTCATTGGATTATACTGAATTTTTTACAACCGAGTTTCCCTACATATTTTAAGTTCCAATACAAAGCCAATTTTTTAAAATTTGTTTTCCAGCGTTTGGTCATGATAGTTGCAATAATCGCTTTTTTCGTTTCTCTTTATTATATGGCAGTCTTATGAACTAAATTTATATGTTTTATAGTTCACTGGGGTATCAAGTGAATTTATTATAAGATCGATTGTTTTACAAAGCACACGTAAATAGTACCAGCCTTTAAATTCGTTTTGCTATTAAATATGATTTTTATGACCTAAAACTAAAATTTAAAAATACAAGGATGTTGAAAACGATTATTTTCGCTATTCTGTTATTCATGCGACTCTCGAAAAAGATGCAAAAAATTTTTTGTTTTCATTGGATTATACTGAATTTTTAAAAACCTATTGTCCATATATATTTTAATTTCAATACAAATCCAATTTTTTAAAATTTGTTTTCCAGCGTTTGGTCATGATAGTTGCAATAATCGCTTGTTTCATTACTCCTTATTATGTCGCATTTATATCAACTGCATTAAAAATGTTATAAATTTTATTGGGATACCAAGTGATTTGTATATAAAATCGATTATTTAACAAAGCACGCCTAAATAGTAGCAGCCTTTAAATTCGTTTTACTATTAAATTTAATGTTTATGAACTAAAACTAAAATTTTAAAAATACAAGGATGTTCAAAACGATTATTTTAGTTATTCTCTTTTTCATGCGACTCTCGAAATAAATGAAAAAAATTTTTTGTTTTCATTGGATTATAATCAATTTTTTAAAAGCGAGTTTCCATACATATTTTAAGTTCCAATACAAAGCCAATTTTTTAAAATTTGTTTTCCAGCGTTTGGTCATGATAGTTGCAATAATCGCTTTTTTCGTTTCTCTTTATTATATGGCAGTCTTATGAACTAAATTTATATGTTTTATAGTTCACTGGGGTATCAAGTGAATTTATTATAAGATCAATTGTTTTACAAAGCACACGTAAATAGTAGCAGCCTTTAAATTCGTTTTGCTATTAAATATGATTTTTATTACCTAAAACTAAAATTTTAAAAATACAAGGATGTTCAAAACAATTATTTTCGCTATTCTGTTATTCATGCGACTCTCGAAAAAGATGCAAAAAATTTTTTGTTTTCATTGGATTATACTGAATTTTTAAAAACCTAGTGTCCATATATATTTTATTTCAATACGAATCCAATTTTTTAAAATTTGATTTCCACCATTTGGTCATGAATAATTGCAATAATCGCTTGTTTCATTTCTCTTTATTATGTGGCATTTATATCAACTGCATTAAAAATGTTATAAATTCTATTGGGATACCAAGTGATTTGGATATAAAATCGATTATTTAACAAAGGACGCCTAAATAGTAGCAGCCTTTAAATTCGTTTTACTATTAAATTTAATGTTTATGAACCCAAACTAAAATTTTAAAAATACAAGGATGTTCAAAACGATTATTTTAGTTTTTCTCTTTTTCATGCGACTCTCGAAATAAATGAAAAAAATTTTTTGTTTTCATTGGATTATACTGAATTTTTTAAAACCGAGTTTCCATACATATTTTAAGTTCCAATACAAAGCCAATTTTTTAAAATTTATTTCCACCGTTTGGTCATGAAATTTGCAATAATTCCTTGTTTCGTTTCTCTTTTTTATATACAGCATTTTTATGAATTAAATTTATAATGTTATAAAGTACAATGGGGTACCCAGAAATTTGTATATAAAATCTATTCATTTACAAAACACACCTTAATAGTAGCAGCCTTTAAATTCGTTTTACTATTAAATTTAATGTTTATGAACTAAAACTAAAATTTTAAAAATACAAGGATGTTCAAAACGATTATTTTAGTTATTCTCTTTTTCATGCGACTCTCGAAATAAATGAAAAAAATTTTTTGTTTTCATTGGATTATACTGAATTTTTTAAAACCGAGTTTCCATACATATTTTAAGTTCCAATACAAATCCAATTTTTTAAAATTTGTTTTCCAGCGTTTGGTCATGATAGTTGCAATAATCGCTTGTTTTGTTTCTCTTTATTATATGGCAGTCTTATGAACTAAATTTATATGTTTTATAATTCACTGGGGTATCAAGTGAATTTGATATAAGATCGATTGTTTTACAAAGCACACGTAAATAGTAGCAGCCTTTTAATTCGTTTTGCTATTAAATATGATTTTTATGACCTAAAACTAAAATTTTAAAAATACAAGGATGTTCAAAACGATTATTTTAGCTATTCTGTTTTTCATGCGACTCTCGAAAAAGATACAAAAAATTTTTGGTTTTCATTGGATTATACTGAGTTTTTTACAACCGAATTTCCCTATATATTTTAAATTCCTATACAAAGCCAATTTTTTAAAAATTGTTTCCAGCGTTTGGTCATGATAGTTGCAATAATCGCTTGTTTCGTTTCTCTTCATTACATGGCAGTCTTATGAACTAAATTTATATGTTTTAGAATTCACTGGGGTATCAAGTGAATTTGATATAAGATCGATTGTTTTACAAAGCACACGTAAATAGTAGCAGCCTTTAAATTCGTTTTGCTATTAAATATGATTTTTATGATCTGAAACTAAAATTATAAAAATACAAGGATGTTCAAAACGATTATTTTAGCTATTCTGTTTTTCATGCGACTCTCGAAAAAGTTGCAAAAAATTTTTTGTTTTCATTGGATTATAATGAATTTTTTACAACCGAATTTCCATATATATTTTAAATTCCAATACAAAGCCAATTTTTTAAAATTTGTTTTCCAGCGTTTGGTCATGATAGTTGCAATAATCGCTTGTTTTGTTTCTCTTTATTATACTATATGGGATTCTTATGAACTAAATTTATATGTTTTATAGTTCACTGGGGTATCAAGTGAATTTGATAGAAGATAGATTGTTTTACAAAGCACTCCTGAATAGTTGCAGCCTTTAAATTCGTTTTACTATTAAATTTAATGTTTATGAACCAAAACTAAAATTTTAAAAATACAAGGATGTTCAAAACGATTATTTTAGTTATTCTCTTTTTCAGGCGACTTCGAAATAGATGCAAAGCATTTTTTGTTTCATTGGATTATACTGAATTTTTTAAAACCGAGTTTCCATACATATTTTAAATTCCAATACAAATCCAATTTTTTAAAATTTGTTTTCATGATTTTGGTCATGATAGTTGCAAAAATCGCTTGTTTTGTTTTTCTTTATTATACGGCAGTCTTATGAACTAAATTTATATGTTTTATAGTTCACTGGGGTATCAAGTGAATTTGATATAAGATCGATTGTTTTACAAAACACACGTAAATAGTAGCAGCCTTTAAATTCGTTTTGCTATTAAATATGATTTTTATGACCTGAAACTAAAATTTTAAAAATACAAGGATGTTCAAAACGATTATTTTAGCTATTCTGTTTTTCATGCGACTCTCGAAAAAGATGCAAAAAAAATTTTTTTTTTCATTGGATTATACTGAATTTTTTAAAACCGAGTTTCCTTATGTCTTTTAAATTTTAATACAAATCCAATTTTTTAAAATTTGTTTTCCAGCGTTTGGTCATGATAGTTGCAATAATCGCTTTTTTCGTTTCTCTTTATTATATGGCAGTCTTATGAACTAAATTTATATGTTTTATAGTTCACTGGGGTATCAAGTGAATTTGATATAAGATCGATTGTTTTACAAAGCATACGTAAATAGTAGCAGCCTTTAAATTCGTTTTGCTATTAAATATGATTTTTATGATCTGAAACTAAAATTTTAAAAATACAAGGATGTTGAAAACGATTATTTTAGCTATTCTGTTTTTCATGCGACTCTCGAAAAAGATGCAAAAAATTTTTTGTTTTCATTGGATTATACTGAGTTTTTTACAACCGAATTTCCATATATATTTTAAATTCCTATACAAAGCCAATTTTTTAAAAATTGTTTCCAGCGTTTGGTCATGATAGTTGCAATAATCGCTTGTTTCGTTTCTCTTCATTACATGGCAGTCTTATGAACTAAATTTATATGTTTTAGAATTCACTGGGGTATCAAGTGAATTTGATATAAGATCGATTGTTTTACAAAGCACACGTAAATAGTAGCAGCCTTTAAATTCGTTTTGCTATTAAATATGATTTTTATGATCTGAAACTAAAATTTTAAAAATACAAGGATGTTCAAAACGATTATTTTAGCTATTCTGTTTTTCATGCGACTCTCGAAAAAGATGCAAAAAATTTTTTGTTTTCATTGGATTATACTGAATTTTGTACAACCGAGTTTCCATATATATTTTAAATTCCAATACAAATCCAATTTTTTAAAATTTGATTTCCACCGTTTGGTCATGAAATTTGCAATAATTCCTTGTTTCGTTTCTCTTTTTTATATACAGCATTTTTATGAATTAAATTTATAATGTTATAAAGTCCAATGGGGTACCCAGAAATTTGTATATAAAATCTATTCATTTACAAAACACACCTTAATAGAAGCAGCCTTTAATTTCGTTTTGCTATTAAATTTAATCTTTATGAACTAAAACTAAAATTTTAAAAATACAAGGATGTTCAAAACGATTATTTTAGTTATTCTGTTTTTCATGCGACTCTCGAAATAAATGAAAAACATTTTTTGTTTTCATTGGATTCTACTGAATTTTTTACAACCGAGTTTCCCTACATATTTTAAGTTCCAATACAAAGCCAATTTTTTAAAATTGGTTTTCCAGCGTTTGGTCATGATAGTTGCAATAATCGCTTGTTTCATTACTCCTTATTATGTCGCATTTATATCAACTGCATTAAAAATGTTATAAATTCTATTGGGATAACAAGTGATTTGGATATAAAATCGATTATTTAACGAAGGACGCCTAAATAGTAGCAGCCTTTAAATTCGTTTTACTATTAAATTTAATGTTTATGAACTAAAACTAAAATTTTAAAAATATAAGGATGTTGAAAACGATAATTTTCGCTATTCTGTTATTCATGCGACTCTCGAAAAAGATGCAAAAAATTTTTTGTTTTCATTGGATTATACTGAATTTTTAAAAACCTAGTGTCCATATATATTTTAAATTCCAATACGAATCCAATTTTTTAAAATTTGATTTCCACCACTTGGTCATGAATAATTGCAATAATCGCTTGTTTCATTTCTCTTTATTATGTGGCATTTATATCAACTGCATTAAAAATGTTATAAATTCTATTGGGATACCAAGTGATTTGTATATAAAATCGATTATTTTACAAAGGACGCCTAAATAGTAGGAGCCTTTAAATTCGTTTTGCTATTAAATTTAATGTTAATGAACCCAAACTAAAATTTTAAAAATACAAGGATGTTCAAAACGATTATTTTAGTTATTCTCTTTTTCATGCGACTCTCGAAATAAATGAAAAAAATTTTTTGTTTTCATTGGATTATACTGAATTTTTTAAAAGCGAGTTTCCATACATATTTTAAGTTCCAATACAAATCCAATTTTTTAAGTTTGTTTTCCAGCGTTTGGTCATGATAGTTGCAATAATCGCTTGTTTCATTTCTCTTCATTATGTGGCATTTATATCAACTGCATTAAAAATGTTATAAATTTCGTTGGGATACCAAGTGATTTGTATATAAAATCGATTATTTTACAAAGCACGCCTAAATAGTAGCAGCCTTTAAATTCGTTTTACTAATAAATTTAGTGTTTATGAACTAAAACTAAAATTTTAAAAATACAAGGATGTTCAAAACGATTATTTTAGTTATTCTGTTTTTCATGCGACTCTCGAAATAAATGAAAAACATTTTTTGTTTTCATTGGATTATACTGAATTTTTTACAACCGAGTTTCCCTACATATTTTAAGTTCCAATACAAAGCCAATTTTTTAAAATTTGTTTTCATGATTTTGGTCATGATAGTTGCAATAATCGCTTTTTTCGTTTCTCTTTATTATATGGCAGTCTTATGAACTAAATTTATATGTTTTATAGTTCACTGGGGTATCAAGTGAATTTATTATAAGATCGATTGTTTTACAAAGCACACGTAAATAGTAGCAGCCTTTAAATTCGTTTTGCTATTAAATATGATTTTTATGACCTAAAACTAAAATTTAAAAATACAAGGATGTTGAAAACGATTATTTTCGCTATTCTGTTATTCATGCGACTCTCGAAAAAGATGCAAAAAATTTTTTGTTTTCATTGGATTATACTGAATTTTTAAAAACCTAGTGTCCATATATATTTTAATTTCAATACAAATCCAATTTTTTAAAATTTGTTTTCCAGCGTTTGGTCATGATAGTTGCAATAATCGCTTGTTTCATTACTCCTTATTATGTCGCATTTATATCAACTGCATTAAAAATGTTATAAATTTTATTGGGATACCAAGTGATTTGTATATAAAATCGATTATTTAACAAAGCACGTCTAAATAGTAGCAACCTTTAAATTCGTTTTACTATTAAATTTAATGTTTATGAACTAAAACTAAAATTTTAAAAATACAAGGATGTTCAAAACGATTATTTTAGTTATTCTCTTTTTCATGCGACTCTCGAAATAAATGAAAAAAATTTTTTGTTTTCATTGGATTATAATCAATTTTTTAAAAGCGAGTTTCCATACATATTTTAAGTTCCAATACAAAGCCAATTTTTTAAAATTTGTTTTCCAGCGTTTGGTCATGATAGTTGCAATAATCGCTTTTTTCGTTTCTCTTTATTATATGGCAGTCTTATGAACTAAATTTATATGTTTTATAGTTCACTGGGGTATCAAGTGAATTTATTATAAGATCAATTGTTTTACAAAGCACACGTAAATAGTAGCAGCCTTTAAATTCGTTTTGCTATTAAATATGATTTTTATGACCTAAAACTAAAATTTTAAAAATACAAGGATGTTCAAAACGATTATTTTCGCTATTCTGTTATTCATGCGACTCTCGAAAAAGATGCAAAAAATTTTTTGTTTTCATTGGATTATACTGAATTTTTAAAAACCTAGTGTCCATATATATTTTATTTCAATACGAATCCAATTTTTTAAAATTTGATTTCCACCATTTGGTCATGAATAATTGCAATAATCGCTTGTTTCATTTCTCTTTATTATGTGGCATTTATATCAACTGCATTAAAAATGTTATAAATTCTATTGGGATACCAAGTGATTTGGATATAAAATCGATTATTTAACAAAGGACGCCTAAATAGTAGCAGCCTTTAAATTCGTTTTACTATTAAATTTAATGTTTATGAACTAAAACTAAAATTTTAAAAATATAAGGATGTTGAAAACGATAATTTTCGCTATTCTGTTATTCATGCGACTCTCGAAAAAGATGCAAAAAATTTTTTGTTTTCATTGGATTATACTGAATTTTTAAAAACCTAGTGTCCATATATATTTTAAATTCCAATACGAATCCAATTTTTTAAAATTTGATTTCCACCACTTGGTCATGAATAATTGCAATAATCGCTTGTTTCATTTCTCTTTATTATGTGGCATTTATATCAACTGCATTAAAAATGTTATAAATTCTATTGGGATACCAAGTGATTTGTATATAAAATCGATTATTTTACAAAGGACGCCTAAATAGTAGGAGCCTTTAAATTCGTTTTGCTATTAAATTTAATGTTAATGAACCCAAACTAAAATTTTAAAAATACAAGGATGTTCAAAACGATTATTTTAGTTATTCTCTTTTTCATGCGACTCTCGAAATAAATGAAAAAAATTTTTTGTTTTCATTGGATTATACTGAATTTTTTAAAACCGAGTTTCCATACATATTTTAAATTCCAATATAAATCCAATTTTTTAAAATTTGTTTTCATGCTTTTGTTCATGATAGTTGCAATAATCGCTTGTTTCATTTCTCCTTATTATGTGGCATTTATTACAACTGCATTAAAAATGTTATAAATTCTATTGGGATACCAAGTGATTTGGATATAAAATCGATTATTTAACGAAGGACGCCTAAATAGTAGCAGCCTTTAAATTCGTTTTACTATTAAATTTAATGTTTATGAACTAAAACTAAAATTTTAAAAATATAAGGATGTTGAAAACGATAATTTTCGCTATTCTGTTATTCATGCGACTCTCGAAAAAGATGCAAAAAATTTTTTGTTTTCATTGGATTATACTGAGTTTTTTACAACCGAATTTCCATATATATTTTAAATTCCAATACGAATCCAATTTTTTAAAATTTGATTTCCACCACTTGGTCATGAATAATTGCAATAATCGCTTGTTTCATTTCTCTTTATTATGTGGCATTTATATCAACTGCATTAAAAATGTTATAAATTCTATTGGGATACCAAGTGATTTGTATATAAAATCGATTATTTTACAAAGGACGCCTAAATAGAAGGAGCCTTTAAATTCGTTTTGCTATTAAACTTAATGTTTATGAACCCAAACTAAAATTTTAAAAATACAAGGATGTTCAAAACGATTATTTTAGTTATTCTCTTTTTCATGCTACTCTCGAAATAAATGAAAAAAATTTTTTGTTTTCATTGGATTATACTGAATTTTTTAAAAGCGAGTTTCCATACATATTTTAAGTTCCAATACAAATCCAATTTTTTAAAATTTGTTTTCCAGCGTTTGGTCATGATAGTTGCAATAATCGCTTGTTTTGTTTCTCTTTATTATATGGCAGTCTTATGAACTAAATTTATATGTTTTATAATTCACTGGGGTATCAAGTGAATTTGATATAAGATCGATTGTTTTACAAATCACACGTAAATAGTAGCAGCCTTTGAATTCGTTTTGCTATTAAATTTGATGTTTATGATCTGAAACTAAAATTATAAAAATACAAGGATGTTCAAAACGATTATTTTAGCTATTCTGTTTTTCATGCGACTCTCGAAAAAGATGCAAAAAATTTTTTGTTTTCATTGGATTATAATGAATTTTTTACAACCGAATTTCCATATATATTTTAAATTCCAATACAAAGCCAATTTTTTAAAATTTGTTTTCCAGCGTTTGGTCATGATAGTTGCAATAATCGCTTGTTTTGTTTCTCTTTATTATACTATATGGGATTCTTATGAACTAAATTTATATGTTTTATAGTTCACTGGGGTATCAAGTGAATTTGATAGAAGATAGATTGTTTTACAAAGCACTCCTGAATAGTTGCAGCCTTTAAATTCGTTTTACTATTAAATTTAATGTTTATGAACCAAAACTAAAATTTTAAAAATACAAGGATGTTCAAAACGATTATTTTAGTTATTCTCTTTTTCAGGCGACTTCGAAATAGATGCAAAGCATTTTTTGTTTGATTGGATTATACTGAATTTTTTAAGACCGAGTTTCCATACATATTTTAAATTCCAATACAAATCCAATTTTTTAAAATTTGTTTTCATGATTTTGGTCATGATAGTTGCAAAAATCGCTTGTTTTGTTTTTCTTTATTATATGGCAGTCTTATGAACTAAATTTATATGTTTTATAGTTCACTGGGGTATCAAGTGAATTTGATATAAGATCGATTGTTTTACAAAACACACGTAAATAGTAGCAGCCTTTAAATTCGTTTTGCTATTAAATATGATTTTTATGACCTGAAACTAAAATTTTAAAAATACAAGGATGTTCAAAACGATTATTTTAGCTATTCTGTTTTTCATGCGACTCTCGAAAAAGATGCAAAAAAAATTTTTTTTTTCATTGGATTATACTGAATTTTTTAAAACCGAGTTTCCTTATGTCTTTTAAATTTTAATACAAATCCAATTTTTTAAAATTTGTTTTCCAGCGTTTGGTCATGATAGTTGCAATAATCGCTTTTTTCGTTTCTCTTTATTATATGGCAGTCTTATGAACTAAATTTATATGTTTTATAGTTCACTGGGGTATCAAGTGAATTTGATATAAGATCGATTGTTTTACAAAGCATACGTAAATAGTAGCAGCCTTTAAATTCGTTTTGCTATTAAATATGATTTTTATGATCTGAAACTAAAATTTTAAAAATACAAGGATGTTCAAAACGATTATTTTAGCTATTCTGTTTTTCATGCGACTCTCGAAAAAGATGCAAAAAATTTTTTGTTTTCATTGGATTATAATGAATTTTTTACAACCGAATTTCCATATATATTTTAAATTCCAATACAAAGCCAATTTTTTAAAAATTGTTTCCAGCGTTTGGTCATGATAGTTGCAATAATCGCTTGTTTCGTTTCTCTTCATTACATGGCAGTCTTATGAACTAAATTTATATGTTTTAGAATTCACTGGGGTATCAAGTGAATTTGATATAAGATCGATTGTTTTACAAAGCACACGTAAATAGTAGCAGCCTTTAAATTCGTTTTGCTATTAAATATGATTTTTATGATCTGAAACTAAAATTTTAAAAATACAAGGATGTTCAAAACGATTATTTTAGCTATTCTGTTTTTCATGCGACTCTCGAAAAAGATGCAAAAAATTTTTTGTTTTCATTGGATTATACTGAATTTTGTACAACCGAGTTTCCATATATATTTTAAATTCCAATACAAATCCAATTTTTTAAAATTTGATTTCCACCGTTTGGTCATGAAATTTGCAATAATTCCTTGTTTCGTTTCTCTTTTTTATATACAGCATTTTTATGAATTAAATTTATAATGTTATAAAGTCCAATGGGGTACCCAGAAATTTGTATATAAAATCTATTCATTTACAAAACACACCTTAATAGAAGCAGCCTTTAATTTCGTTTTGCTATTAAATTTAATCTTTATGAACTAAAACTAAAATTTTAAAAATACAAGGATGTTCAAAACGATTATTTTAGTTATTCTGTTTTTCATGCGACTCTCGAAATAAATGAAAAACATTTTTTGTTTTCATTGGATTCTACTGAATTTTTTACAACCGAGTTTCCCTACATATTTTAAGTTCCAATACAAAGCCAATTTTTTAAAATTGGTTTTCCAGCGTTTGGTCATGATAGTTGCAATAATCGCTTGTTTCATTACTCCTTATTATGTCGCATTTATATCAACTGCATTAAAAATGTTATAAATTCTATTGGGATACCAAGTGATTTGGATATAAAATCGATTATTTAACGAAGGACGCCTAAATAGTAGCAGCCTTTAAATTCGTTTTACTATTAAATTTAATGTTTATGAACTAAAACTAAAATTTTAAAAATATAAGGATGTTGAAAACGATAATTTTCGCTATTCTGTTATTCATGCGACTCTCGAAAAAGATGCAAAAAATTTTTTGTTTTCATTGGATTATACTGAATTTTTAAAAACCTAGTGTCCATATATATTTTAAATTCCAATACGAATCCAATTTTTTAAAATTTGATTTCCACCACTTGGTCATGAATAATTGCAATAATCGCTTGTTTCATTTCTCTTTATTATGTGGCATTTATATCAACTGCATTAAAAATGTTATAAATTCTATTGGGATACCAAGTGATTTGTATATAAAATCGATTATTTTACAAAGGACGCCTAAATAGTAGGAGCCTTTAAATTCGTTTTGCTATTAAATTTAATGTTTATGAACCCAAACTAAAATTTTAAAAATACAAGGATGTTCAAAACGATTATTTTAGTTATTCTCTTTTTCATGCGACTCTCGAAATAAATGAAAAAAATTTTTTGTTTTCATTGGATTATACTGAATTTTTTAAAAGCGAGTTTCCATACATATTTTAAGTTCCAATACAAATCCAATTTTTTAAAATTTGTTTTCCAGCGATTGGTCATGATAGTTGCAATAATCGCTTGTTTCATTTCTCTTCATTATGTGGCATTTATATCAACTGCATTAAAAATGTTATAAATTTCGTTGGGATACCAAGTGATTTGTATATAAAATCGATTATTTTACAAAGCACGCCTAAATAGTAGCAGCCTTTAAATTCGTTTTACTAATAAATTTAGTGTTTATGAACTAAAACTAAAATTTTAAAAATACAAGGATGTTCAAAACGATTATTTTAGTTATTCTGTTTTTCATGCGACTCTCGAAATAAATGAAAAACATTTTTTGTTTTCATTGGATTATACTGAATTTTTTACAACCGAGTTTCCCTACATATTTTAAGTTCCAATACAAAGCCAATTTTTTAAAATTTGTTTTCCAGCGTTTGGTCATGATAGTTGCAATAATCGCTTTTTTCGTTTCTCTTTATTATATGGCAGTCTTATGAACTAAATTTATATGTTTTATAGTTCACTGGGGTATCAAGTGAATTTATTATAAGATCGATTGTTTTACAAAGCACACGTAAATAGTAGCAGCCTTTAAATTCGTTTTGCTATTAAATATGATTTTTATGACCTAAAACTAAAATTTAAAAATACAAGGATGTTGAAAACGATTATTTTCGCTATTCTGTTATTCATGCGACTCTCGAAAAAGATGCAAAAAATTTTTTGTTTTCATTGGATTATACTGAATTTTTAAAAACCTAGTGTCCATATATATTTTAATTTCAATACAAATCCAATTTTTTAAAATTTGTTTTCCAGCGTTTGGTCATGATAGTTGCAATAATCGCTTGTTTCATTACTCCTTATTATGTCGCATTTATATCAACTGCATTAAAAATGTTATAAATTTTATTGGGATACCAAGTGATTTGTATATAAAATCGATTATTTAACAAAGCACGCCTAATAGTAGCAGCCTTTAAATTCGTTTTGCTATTAAATATGATTTTTATGACCTAAAACTAAAATTTAAAAATACAAGGATGTTGAAAACGATTATTTTCGCTATTCTGTTATTCATGCGACTCTCGAAAAAGATGCAAAAAATTTTTTGTTTTCATTGGATTATACTGAATTTTTAAAAACCTAGTGTCCATATATATTTTAATTTCAATACAAATCCAATTTTTTAAAATTTGTTTTCCAGCGTTTGGTCATGATAGTTGCAATAATCGCTTGTTTCATTACTCCTTATTATGTCGCATTTATATCAACTGCATTAAAAATGTTATAAATTTTATTGGGATACCAAGTGATTTGTATATAAAATCGATTATTTAACAAAGGACGCCTAAATAGTAGCAGCCTTTAAATTCGTTTTACTATTAAATTTAATGTTTATGAACTAAAACTAAAATTTTAAAAATATAAGGATGTTGAAAACGATAATTTTCGCTATTCTGTTATTCATGCGACTCTCGAAAAAGATGCAAAAAATTTTTTGTTTTCATTGGATTATACTGAATTTTTAAAAACCTAGTGTCCATATATATTTTAAATTCCAATACGAATCCAATTTTTTAAAATTTGATTTCCACCACTTGGTCATGAATAATTGCAATAATCGCTTGTTTCATTTCTCTTTATTATGTGGCATTTATATCAACTGCATTAAAAATGTTATAAATTCTATTGGGATACCAAGTGATTTGTATATAAAATCGATTATTTTACAAAGGACGCCTAAATAGTAGGAGCCTTTAAATTCGTTTTGCTATTAAATTTAATGTTAATGAACCCAAACTAAAATTTTAAAAATACAAGGATGTTCAAAACGATTATTTTAGTTATTCTCTTTTTCATGCGACTCTCGAAATAAATGAAAAAAATTTTTTGTTTTCATTCGATTATACTGAATTTTTTAAAACCGAGTTTCCATACATATTTTAAATTCCAATATAAATCCAATTTTTTAAAATTTGTTTTCATGCTTTTGTTCATGATAGTTGCAATAATCGCTTGTTTCATTTCTCTTTATTATGTGGCATTTATATCAACTGCATTAAAAATGTTATAAATTCTATTGGGATACCAAGTGATTTGGATATAAAATCGATTATTTAACAAAGGACGCCTAAATAGTAGCAGCCTTTAAATTCGTTTTACTATTAAATTTAATGTTTATGAACTAAAACTAAAATTTTAAAAATATAAGGATGTTGAAAACGATAATTTTCGCTATTCTGTTATTCATGCGACTCTCGAAAAAGATGCAAAAAATTTTTTGTTTTCATTGGATTATACTGAATTTTTAAAAACCTAGTGTCCATATATATTTTAAATTCCAATACGAATCCAATTTTTTAAAATTTGATTTCCACCACTTGGTCATGAATAATTGCAATAATCGCTTGTTTCATTTCTCTTTATTATGTGGCATTTATATCAACTGCATTAAAAATGTTATAAATTCTATTGGGATACCAAGTGATTTGTATATAAAATCGATTATTTTACAAAGGACGCCTAAATAGTAGGAGCCTTTAAATTCGTTTTGCTATTAAATTTAATGTTTATGAACCCAAACTAAAATTTTAAAAATACAAGGATGTTCAAAACGATTATTTTAGTTATTCTCTTTTTCATGCGACTCTCGAAATAAATGAAAAAAATTTTTTGTTTTCATTGGATTATACTGAATTTTTTAAAAGCGAGTTTCCATACATATTTTAAGTTCCAATACAAATCCAATTTTTTAAAATTTGTTTTCCAGCGTTTGGTTATGATAGTTGCAATAATCGCTTGTTTTGTTTCTCTTCATTATATGGCAGTCTTATGAACTAAATTTATATGTTTTATAATTCACTGGGGTATCAAGTGAATTTGATATAAGATCGATTGTTTTACAAAGCACACGTAAATAGTAGCAACCTTTAAATTCGTTTTGCTATTAAATATGATTTTTATGACCTGAAACTAAAATTTCAAAAATACAAGGATGTTCAAAACGATAATTTTCGCTATTCTGTTATTCATGCGACTCTCGAAAAAGATGCAAAAAATTTTTTGTTTTCATTGGATTATACTGAATTTTTAAAAACCTACTGTCCATATATATTTTAAATTCCAATACGAATCCAATTTTTTAAAATTTGATTTCCACCACTTGGTCATGAATAATTGCAATAATCGCTTGTTTCATTTCTCTTTATTATGTGGCATTTATATCAACTGCATTAAAAATGTTATAAATTATATTGGGATACCAAGTGATTTGTATATAAAATCGATTATTTTACAAAGGACGCCTAAAAAGTAGAAGCCTTTAAATTCGTTTTGCTATTAAATTTAATGTTTATGAACTAAAACTAAAATTTTAAAAATACAAGGATGTTGAAAACGATTATTTTCGCTATTCTGTTATTCATGCGACTCTCGAAAAAGATGAAAAAAATTTTTTGTTTTCATTGGATTATACTGAATTTTTTAAAACCGAGTTTCCATACATATTTTAAACTCCAATACAAATCTAATTTTTTAAAATTTGTTTTCATTCTTTTGGTCATGATAGTTGCAATAATCGCTTGTTTCATTTCTTTTTATTATGTGGCATTTATATCAACTGCATTAAAAATGTTATGAATTTTATTGGGATACCAAGTGATTTGTATATAAAATCGGTTATTTTACAAAGCACACGTAAATAGTAGCAGCCTTTAAATTCGTTTTGCTATTAAATTTAATGTTTATGAACTCAAACTAAAATTTTTAAAATACAAGGATGTTCAAAACGATTATTTTAGTTATTCTCTTTTTCATGCGACTCTCGAAAAAGATGAAAAAAATTTTTTGTTTTCATTGGATTATACTGAATTTTTAAAAACCTACTGTCCATATATATTTTAAATTCCAATACGAATCCAATTTTTTAAAATTTGATTTCCACCACTTGGTCATGAATAATTGCATTAATCGCTTGTTTCATTTCTCTTTATTATGTGGCATTTATATCAACTGCATTAAAAATGTTATAAATTATATTGGGATACCAAGTGATTTGTATATAAAATCGATTATTTTACAAAGGACGCCTAAAAAGTAGAAGCCTTTAAATTCGTTTTGCTATTAAATTAAATGTTTATGAACTAAAACTAAAATTTTAAAAATACAAGGATGTTGAAAACGATTATTTTCGCTATTCTGTTATTCATGCGACTCTCGAAAAAGATGAAAAAAATTTTTTGTTTTCATTGGATTATACTGAATTTTTTAAAACCGAGTTTCCATATATATTTTAAATTCCAATACAAATCGAAT
The DNA here is from genome assembly GCA_963971155.1 of Anthrax anthrax. NCBI lineage: Eukaryota > Metazoa > Arthropoda > Insecta > Diptera > Bombyliidae > Anthrax > Anthrax anthrax. Next base: position 16,164,475 of record OZ020120.1, read on the forward strand.
TTTTTAAAATTTTATTTCATGCGTTTGGTCATGATAGTTGCAATAATCGCTTGTTTCATTTCTCTTTATTATATATAGCATTTTTATGAATTAAATTAATATGTTTTATAGTTCACTGGGGTATCAAGTGAATTTATTATAAAATCGATTGTTTTACAAAGCACACGTAAATAGTAGCAGCCTTTAAATTCGTTTTGCTATTAAATTTAATGTTTATGAACTAAAACTAAAATTTTGAACATACAAGGATAATCAAAATGATTATTTTAGTTATTCTGTTTTTCATGCGACTCTCGAAATAAATGAAAAAAATTTTTTGTTTTCATTGGATTATACTGAATTTTTTAAAACCGAGTTTCCATACATATTTTAAATTCCAATACAAATCCAATTTTTTAAAATTTGTTTCCAGCGTTTGGTCATGATAGTTGCAACAATCGCTTGTTTCGTTTCTCTTTATTATATGGCAGTTATATGAACTAAATTTATATGTTTTAGAATTCACTGGGGTATCAAGTGAATTTGATATAAGATCGATTGTTTTACAAAGCACACGTAAATAGTAGCAGCCTTTAAATTCGTTTTGCTATTAAAATTAATGTTTATGAACTAAAACTAAAATTTTTAAAATACAAGGATGTTCAAAACGATTATTTTAGTTATTCTGTTTTTCATGCGACTCTCGAAATAAATGAAAAACATTTTTTGTTTTCATTGGATTATACTGAATTTTTAAAAACCTAGTGTCCATATATATTTTAAATTCCAATACAAATCCAATTTTTTAAAATTTGTTTCCAGCGTTTGGTCATGATAGTTGCAACAATCGCTTGTTTCGTTTCTCTTTATTATATGGCAGTTATATGAACTAAATTTATATGTTTTAGAATTCACTGGGGTATCAAGTGAATTTGATATAAGATCGATTGTTTTACAAAGCACACGTAAATAGTAGCAGCCTTTAAATTCGTTTTGCTATTAAAATTAATGTTTATGAACTAAAACTAAAATTTTTAAAATACAAGGATGTTCAAAACGATTATTTTAGTTATTCTGTTTTTCATGCGACTCTCGAAATAAATGAAAAACATTTTTTGTTTTCATTGGATTATACTGAATTTTTAAAAACCTAGTGTCCATATATATTTTAAATTCCAATACAAATCCAATTTTTTAAAATTTGTTTCCAGCGTTTGGTCATGATAGTTGCAATAACCGCTTGTTTTGTTTCTCGTTTCTCTTCATAACATGGCAGTCTTATGAACTAAATTTATATGTTTTATAATTCACTGGGGTATCAAGTGAATTTGATATAAGATCGATTGTTTTACAAAGCACACGTAAATAGTAGCAACCTTTAAATTCGTTTTGCTATTAAATATGATTTTTATGACCTGACACTAAAATTTTAAAAATACAAGGATGTTCAAAACGATTATTTTAGTTATTCTGTTTTTCATGCGACTCTCGAAATAAATGAAAAACTTTTTTTGTTTTCATAGGATTATACTGAATTTTTAAAAACCTAGTGTTCATATATATTTTAAATTCCAATACAAATCCAATTTTTTAAAATTTGTTTCCAGCGTTTGGTCATGATAGTTGCAACAATCGCTTGTTTCGATTCTCTTTATTATATGGCAGTTATATGAACTAAATTTATATGTTTTAGAATTCACTGGGGTATCTAGTGAATTTGATATAAGATCGATTGTTATACAAAGCACACGTAAATAGTAGCAGCCTTTAAATTCGTTGTGCTATTAAATATGATTTTTATGACCTGAAACTAAAATTTTGAAAATACAAGGATGTTCAAAACGATTATTTTAGCTATTCTGTTTTTCATGCGACTCTCGAAAAAGATGCAAAAAATTTTTTGTTTTCATTGGATTATAATGAATTTTTTACAACCGAATTTCCATATATATTTTAAATTCCAATACAAAGCCAATTTTTTAAAATTTGTTTTCCAGCGTTTGGTCATGATAGTTGCAATAATCGCTTGTTTTTTTTCTCTTTATTATATGGGATTCTTATGAACTAAATTTATATGTTTTATAGTTCACTGGGGTATCAAGTGAATTTGATAGAAGATAGATTGTTTTACAAAGCACTACTGAATAGTTGCAGCCTTTAAATTCGTTTTACTATTAAATTTAATGTTTATGAACCAAAACTAAAATTTTAAAAATACAAGGATGTTCAAAACGATTATTTTAGTTATTCTCTTTTTCAGGCGACTTCGAAATAGATGCAAAGCATTTTTTGTTTCATTGGATTATACTGAATTTTTTAAAACCGAGTTTCCATACATATTTTAAATTCCAATACAAATCCAATTTTTTGAAATTTGTTTTCATGATTTTGGCCATGATAGTTGCAAAAATCGCTTGTTTTGTTTTTCTTTATTATATGGCAGTCTTATGAACTAAATTTATATGTTTTATAGTTCACTGGGGTATCAAGTGAATTTGATATAAGATCGATTGTTTTACAAAACACACGTAAATAGTAGCAGCCTTTAAATTCGTTTTGCTATTAAATATGATTTTTATGACCTGAAACTAAAATTTTAAAAATACAAGGATGTTCAAAACGATTATTTTAGCTATTCTGTTTTTCATGCGACTCTCGAAAAAGATGCAAAAAAAATTTTTTTTTTCATTGGATTATACTGAATTTTTTAAAACCGAGTTTCCTTATGTATTTTAAATTTTAATACAAATCCAATTTTTTAAAATTTGTTTTCCAGCGTTTGGTCATGATAGTTGCAATAATCGCTTTTTTCGTTTCTCTTTATTATATGGCAGTCTTATGAACTAAATTTATATGTTTTATAGTTCACTGGGGTATCAAGTGAATTTGATATAAGATCGATTGTTTTACAAAGCATACGTAAATAGTAGCAGCCTTTAAATTCGCTTTGCTATTAAATATGATTTTTATGATCTGAAACTAAAATTTTAAAAATACAAGGATGTTGAAAACGATTATTTTAGTTATTCTGTTTTTCATGCGACTCTCGAAAAAGATGCAAAAAATTTTTTGTTTTCATTGGATTATACTGAGTTTTTTACAACCGAATTTCCATATATATTTTAAAATCCTATACAAATCCAATTTTTTAAAATTTGTTTCCAGCGTTTGGTCATGATAGTTGCAATAATCGCTTGTTTCGTTTCTCTTCATTACATGGCAGTCTTATGAACTAAATTTATATGTTTTAGAATTCACTGGGGTATCAAGTGAATTTGATATAAGATCGATTGTTTTACAAAGCACACGTAAATAGTAGCAGCCTTTAAATTCGTTTTGCTATTAAATATGATTTTTATGATCTGAAACTAAAATTTTAAAAATACAAGGATGTTCAAAACGATTATTTTAGCTATTCTGTTTTTCATGCGACTCTCGAAAAAGATGCAAAAAATTTTTTGTTTTCATTGGATTATACTGAATTTTGTACAGCCGAGTTTCCATATATATTTTAAATTCCAATACAAATCCAATTTTTTAAAATTTGATTTCCACCGTTTGGTCATGAAATTTGCAATAATTCCTTGTTTCGTTTCTCTTTTTTATATATAGCATTTTTATGAATTAAATTTATAATGTTATAAAGTCCAATGGGGTACCCAGAAATTTGTATATAAAATCTATTCATTTACAAAACACACCTTAATAGAAGCAGCCTTTAATTTCGTTTTGCTATTAAATTTAATCTTTATGAACTAAAACTAAAATTTTAAAAATACAAGGATGTTCAAAACGATTATTTTAGTTATTCTCTTTTTCATGCGACTCTCGAAATAAATGAAAAAAAATTTTTGTTTTCATTGGATTATAATTAATTTTTTAAAAGCGAGTTTCCATACATATTTTAAATTCCAATACAAATCCAATTTTTTAAAATTTGTTTTCATGCTTTTGGTCATGATAGTTGCAATAATCGCTTGTTTCATTTCTCTTCATTATGTGGCATTTATATCAACTGCATTAAAAATGTTGTAAATTTTGTTGGGATACCAAGTGATTTGTATATAAAATCGATTATTTTACAAAGCACGCCTAAATAGTAGCAGCCTTTAAATTCGTTTTACTAATAAATTTAATGTTTATGAACTAAAACTAAAATTTTAAAAATACAAGGATGTTCAAAACGATTATTTTAGTTATTCTGTTTTTCATGCGACTCTCGAAATAAATGAAAAAAATTTTTTGTTTTCATTGGATTCTACTGAATTTTTTACAACCGAGTTTCCATATATATTTTAATTTCAATACGAATCCAATTTTTTAAAATTTGATTTCCACCATTTGGTCATGAATAATTGCAATAATCGCTTGTTTCATTTCTCTTTATTATGTGGCATTTATATCAACTGCATTAAAAATGTTATAAATTCTATTGGGATACCAAGTGATTTGGATATAAAATCGATTATTTAACAAAGGACGCCTAAATAGTAGCAGCCTTTAAATTCGTTTTACTATTAAATTTAATGTTTATGAACCCAAACTAAAATTTTAAAAATACAAGGATGTTCAAAACGATTATTTTAGTTTTTCTCTTTTTCATGCGACTCTCGAAATAAATGAAAAAAATTTTTTGTTTTCATTGGATTATACTGAATTTTTTAAAACCGAGTTTCCATACATATTTTAAATTCCAATATGAATCCAACTTTTTAAAATTTGATTTCCACCGTTTGGTCATGAAAGTTCCAATAATCGCTTGTTTCGTTTCTCTTTATTATATATAGCATTTTTATGAATTAAATTTATAATGTTATAAAGTCCAATGGGGTACCCAGAGATTTTTATATAAAATCTATTCATTTACAAAGCACACCTTAATAGAAGCAGCCTTTAAATTTGTTTTGCTATTAAATTTAATGTTTATGAACTCAAACTAAAATTTTAAAAATACAAGGATGTTCAAAACGATTATTTTAGTTATTCTCTTTTTCATGCGACTCTCGAAAAAGATGCAAAAAATTTTTTGTTTTCATTGGATTATACTGAATTTTTTAAAACCGAGTTTCAATACATATTTTAAATTCCAATACAAATCCATTTATTTAAAATTTGTTTTCATGCGTTTGGTCATGATAGTTGCAATAATCGCTTGTTTCATTTCTTTTTATTATGTGGCATTTATATAAACTGCATTAAAAATGTTATAAATTTTATTGGGATACCAAGTGATTTGTATATAAAATCGGTTATTTTACAAAGCACACGTAAATAGTAGCAGCCTTTAAATTCGTTTTGCTATTAAATTTAATGTTTATGAACTAAAACTAAAATTTTAAAAATACAAGGATGTTCAAAACGATTATTTTAGTTATTCTCTTTTTCATGCGACTCTCGAAATAAATGAAAAAAATTTTTTGTTTTCATTGGATTATACTGAATTTTTAAAAAGCGAGTTTCCATACATATTTTTAGTTCCAATACAAATCCAATTTTTTAAAATTTGTTTTCCAGCGTTTGGTCATGATAGTTGCAATAATCGCTTGTTTTGTTTCTCTTTATTATATGGCAGTCTTATGAACTAAATTTATATGTTTTATAATTCACTGGGGTATCAAGTGAATTTGATATAAGTTCGATTGTTTTACAAAGCACACTTAAATAGTAGCAACCTTTAAATTCGTTTTGCTATTAAATATGATTTTTATGACCTAAAACTAAAATTTTAAAAATACAAGGATGTTGAAAACGATTATTTTCGCTATTCTGTTATTCATGCGACTCTCGAAAAAGATGCAAAAAATTTTTTGTTTTCATTGGATTATACTGAATTTTTTAAAACCGAGTTTCCATATATATTTTAATTTCAATACGAATCCAATTTTTTAAAATTTGATTTCCACCATTTGGTCATGAATAATTGCAATAATCGCTTGTTTCATTTCTCTTTATTATGTGGCATTTATATCAACTGCATTAAAAATGTTATAAATTCTATTGGGATACCAAGTGATTTGTATATAAAATCGATTATTTTACAAAGGACGCCTAAATAGTAGGAGCCTTTAAATTCGTTTTGCTATTAAATTTAATGTTTATGAACTAAAACTAAAATTTTAAAAATACAAGGATGTTCAAAACGATTATTTTAGTTATTCTCTTTTTCATGCGACTCTCGAAATAAATGAAAAAAATTTTTTGTTTTCATTGGATTATAATCAATTTTTTAAAAGCGAGTTTCCATACATATTTTAAATTCCAATACAAATCCAATTTTTTAAAATTTGTTTTCCAGCGTTTGGTCATGATAGTTGCAATAATCGCTTGTTTTGTTTCTCTTTATTATATGGCAGTCTTATGAACTAAATTTATATGTTTTATAGTTCACTGGGGTATCAAGTGAATTTATAATAAGATCAATTGTTTTACAAGGCACACGTAAATAGTAGCAGCCTTTAAATTCGTTTTGCTATTAAATATGATTTTTATGACCTAAAACTAAAATTTTAAAAATACAAGGATGTTGAAAACGATTATTTTCGCTATTCTGTTATTCATGCGACTCTCGAAAAAGATGCAAAAAATTTTTTGTTTTCATTGGATTATACTGAATTTTTTAAAACCGAGTTTCCATATATATTTTAATTTCAATACGAATCCAATTTTTTAAAATTTGATTTCCACCATTTGGTCATGAATAATTGCAATAATCGCTTGTTTCATTTCTCTTTATTATGTGGCATTTATATCAACTGCATTAAAAATGTTATAAATTCTATTGGGATACCAAGTGATTTGGATATAAAATCGATTATTTAACAAAGGACGCCTAAATAGTAGCAGCCTTTAAATTCGTTTTACTATTAAATTTAATGTTTATGAACCCAAACTAAAATTTTAAAAATACAAGGATGTTCAAAACGATTATTTTAGTTTTTCTCTTTTTCATGCGACTCTCGAAATAAATGAAAAAAATTTTTTGTTTTCATTGGATTATACTGAATTTTTTAAAACCGAGTTTCCATACATATTTTAAATTCCAATATGAATCCAATTTTTTAAAATTTGTTTTCATGCTTTTGTTCATGATAGTTGCAATAATCGCTTGTTTCATTTCTCTTTATTATGTGGCATTTATATCAACTGCATTAAAAATGTTATAAATTCTATTGGGATACCAAGTGATTTGGATATAAAATCGATTATTTAACGAAGGACGCCTAAATAGTAGCAGCCTCAAAATTCGTTTTACTATTAAATTTAATGTTTATGAACCCAAACTAAAATTTTAAAAATACAAGGATGTTCAAAACGATTATTTTAGTTTTTCTCTTTTTCATGCGACTCTCGAAATAAATGAAAAAAATTTTTTGTTTTCATTGGATTATACTGAATTTTTTAAAACCGAGTTTCCATATATATTATAAATTCCAATACAAATCCAATTTTTTAAAATTTGATTTCCACCATTTGGTCATGAAAGTTGCAATAATCGCTTGTTTCGTTTCTCTTTATTATATATAGCATTTTTATGAATTAAATTTATAATGTTATAAAGTCCAATGGGGTACCCAGAGATTTTTATATAAAATCTATTCATTTACAAAGCACACCTTAATAGAAGCAGCCTTTAAATTTGTTTTGCTATTAAATTTAATGTTTATGAACTCAAACTAAAATTTTAAAAATACAAGGATGTTCAAAACGATTATTTTAGTTATTCTCTTTTTCATGCGACTCTCGAAATAAATGAAAAAAATTTTTTGTTTTCATTGGATTATACTGAATTTTTTAAAACCTAGTTTCCATACATATTTTAAATTCCAATACAAATCCATTTATTTAAAATTTGTTTTCATGCGTTTGGTCATGATAGTTGCAATAATCGCTTGTTTCATTTCTTTTTATTATGTGGCATTTATATCAACTGCATTAAAAATGTTATAAATTTTATTGGGATACCAAGTGATTTGTATATAAAATCGATTATTTTACAAAGCACGCCTAAATAGTAGCAGCCTTTAAATTCGTTTTACTATTAAATTTAATGTTTATGAACTAAAACTTAAATTTTAAAAATACAAGGATGTTCAAAACGATTATTTTAGTTATTCTCTTTTTCATGCGACTCTCGAAATAAATGAAAAAAATTTTTTGTTTTCATTGGATTATACTGAATTTTTTAAAAGCGAGTTTCCATACATATTTTAAATTCCAATACAAATCCAATTTTTTAAAATTTGTTTTCCAGCGTTTGGTCATGATAGTTGCAATAATCGCTTGTTTTGTTTCTCTTTATTATATGGCAGTGTTATGAACTAAATTTATATGTTTTATAGTTCACTGGGGTATCAAGTGAATTTATTATAAGATCAATTGTTTTACAAGGCACACGTAAATAGTAGCAGCCTTTAAATTCGTTTTGCTATTAAATATCATGTTTATGACCTAAAACTAAAATTTTAAAAATACAAGGATGTTCAAAACGATTATTTTCGCTATTCTGTTATTCATGCGACTCTCGAAAAAGATGCAAAAAATTTTTTGTTTTCATTGGATTATACTGAATTTTTAAAAACCTAGTGTCCATATATATTTTAATTTCAATACGAATCCAATTTTTTAAAATTTGATTTCCACCATTTGGTCTTGAATAATTGCAATAATCGCTTGTTTCATTTCTCTTTATTATGTGGCATTTATATCAACTGCATTAAAAATGTTATAAATTCTATTGGGATACCAAGTGATTTGGATATAAAATCGATTATTTAACAAAGGACGCCTAAATAGTAGCAGCCTCAAAATTCGTTTTACTATTAAATTTAATGTTTATGAACTACAACTAAAATATTAAAAATACAAGGATGTTCAAAACGATTATTTTAGTTATTCTCTTTTTCATGCGACTCTCGAAAAAGATGCAAAAAATTTTTTGTTTTCATTGGATTATACTGAATTTTTTACAACCGAGTTTCCATACATATTTTAAGTTCCAATACAAAGCCAATTTTTTAAAATTTGTTTTCCAGCGTTTGGTCATGATAGTTGCAATAATCGCTTGTTTCATTACTCCTTATTATGTCGCATTTATATCAACTGCATTAAAAATGTTATAAATTTTATTGGGATACCAAGTGATTTGTATATAAAATCGATTATTTTACAAAGCACGCCTAAATAGTAGCAGCCTTTAAATTCATTTTACTATTAAATTTAATGTTTATGAACTAAAACTAAAATTTTAAAAATACAAGGATGTTCAAAACGATTATTTTAGTTATTCTCTTTTTCATGCGACTCTCGAAATAAATGAAAAAAATTTTTTGTTTTCATTGGATTATAATCAATTTTTTAAAAGCGAGTTTCCATACATATTTTAAATTCCAATACAAATCCAATTTTTTAAAATTTGTTTTCATGCTTTTGGTCATGATAGTTGCAATAATCGCTTGTTTCATTTCTCTTCATTATGTGGCATTTATATCAACTGCATTAAAAATGTTATAAATTTTGTTGGGATACCAAGTGATTTGTATATAAAATCGATTATTTTACAAAGCACGCCTAAATAGTAGCAGCCTTTAAATTCGTTTTTCTAATAAATTTAATGTTTATGAACTAAAACTAAAATTTTAAAAATACAAGGATGTTCAAAACGATTATTTTAGTTATTCTGTTTTTCATGCGACTCTCGAAATAAATGAAAAAAATTTTTTGTTTTCATTGGATTCTACTGAATTTTTTACAACCGAGTTTCCATACATATTTTAAGTTCCAATACAAAGCCAATTTTTTAAAATTGGTTTTCCAGCGTTTGGTCATGATAGTTGCAATAATCGCTTGTTTCATTACTCCTTATTATGTCGCATTTATATCAACTGCATTAAAAATGTTATAAATTTTATTGGGATACCAAGTGATTTGTATATAAAATCGATTATTTTACAAAGCACGCCTAAATAGTAGCAGCCTTTAAATTCGTTTTACTATTAAATTTAATGTTTATGAACTAAAACTAAAATTTTAAAAATACAAGGATGTTCAAAACGATTATTTTAGTTATTCTCTTTTTCATGCGACTCTCGAAATAAATGAAAAAAATTTTTTGTTTTCATTGGATTATAATCAATTTTTTAAAAGCGAGTTTCCATACATATTTTAAGTTCCAATACAAAGCCAATTTTTTAAAATTTGTTTTCCAGCGTTTGGTCATGATAGTTGCAATAATCGCTTGTTTTGTTTCTCTTTATTATATGGCAGTCTTATGAACTAAATTTATATGTTTTATAGTTCACTGGGGTATCAAGTGAATTTATTATAAGATCAATTGTTTTACAAGGCACACCTTAATAGTAGCAGCCTTTAAATTCGTTTTGCTATTAAATATCATGTTTATGACCTAAAACTAAAATTTTAAAAATACAAGGATGTTCAAAACGATTATTTTCGCTATTCTGTTATTCATGCGACTCGCGAAAAAGATGCAAAAAATTTTTTGTTTTCATTGGATTATACTGAATTTTTAAAAACCTAGTGTCCATATATATTTTAATTTCAATACGAATCCAATTTTTTAAAATTTGATTTCCACCATTTGGTCATGAATAATTGCAATAATCGCTTGTTTCATTTCTCTTTATTATGTGGCATTTATATCAACTGCATTAAAAATGTTATAAATTCTATTGGGATACCAAGTGATTTGGATATAAAATCGATTATTTAACAAAGGACGCCTAAATAGTAGCAGCCTCAAAATTCGTTTTACTATTAAATTTAATGTTTATGAACTAAAACTAAAATATTAAAAATACAAGGATGTTCAAAACGATTATTTTAGTTATTCTCTTTTTCATGCGACTCTCGACATAAATGAAAAAATTTTTTGTTTTCATTGGATTATAATCAATTTTTTACAACCGAGTTTCCATACATATTTTAAGTGCCAATACAAAGCCAATTTTTTAAAATTGGTTTTCCAGCGTTTGGTCATGATAGTTGCAATAATCGCTTGTTTCATTACTCCTTATTATGTCGCATTTATATCAACTGCATTAAAAATGTTATAAATTTTATTGGGATACCAAGTGATTTGTATATAAAATCGATTATTTTACAAAGCACGCCTAAATAGTAGCAGCCTTTAAATTCATTTTACTATTAAATTTAATGTTTATGAACTAAAACTAAAATTTTAAAAATACAAGGATGTTCAAAACGATTATTTTAGTTATTCTCTTTTTCATGCGACTCTCGAAATAAATGAAAAAAATTTTTTGTTTTCATTGGATTCTACTGAATTTTTTACAACCGAGTTTCCATACATATTTTAAGTTCCAATACAAAGCCAATTTTTTAAAATTGGTTTTCATGCTTTTGGTCATGATAGTTGCAATAATCGCTTGTTTCATTACTCCTTATTATGTCGCATTTATATCAACTGCATTAAAAATGTTATAAATTTTATTGGGATACCAAGTGATTTGTATATAAAATCGATTATTTTACAAAGCACGCCTAAATAGTAGCAGCCTTTAAATTCGTTTTACTATTAAATTTAATGTTTATGAACTAAAACTAAAATTTTAAAAATACAAGGATGTTCAAAACGATTATTTTAGTTATTCTCTTTTTCATGCGACTCTCGAAATAAATGAAAAAAATTTTTTGTTTTCATTGGATTATAATCAATTTTTTAAAAGCGAGTTTCCATACATATTTTAAGTTCCAATACAAAGCCAATTTTTTAAAATTTGTTTTCCAGCGTTTGGTCATGATAGTTGCAATAATCGCTTGTTTTGTTTCTCTTTATTATATGGCAGTCTTATGAACTAAATTTATATGTTTTATAGTTCACTGGGGTATCAAGTGAATTTATTATAAGATCAATTGTTTTACAAGGCACACGTAAATAGTAGCAGCCTTTAAATTCGTTTTGCTATTAAATATGATTTTTATGACCTAAAACTAAAATTTTAAAAATACAAGGATGTTCAAAACGATTATTTTCGCTATTCTGTTATTCATGCGACTCTCGAAAAAGATGCAAAAAATTTTTTGTTTTCATTCGATTATACTGAATTTTTAAAAACCTAGTGTCCATATATATTTTAATTTCAATACGAATCCAATTTTTTAAAATTTGATTTCCACCATTTGGTCATGAATAATTGCAATAATCGCTTGTTTCATTTCTCTTTATTATGTGGCATTTATATCAACTGCATTAAAAATGTTATAAATTTTATTGGGATACCAAGTGATTTGTATATAAAATCGATTATTTTACAAAGCACGCCTAAATAGTAGCAGCCTTTAAATTCGTTTTACTATTAAATTTAATGTTTATGAACTAAAACTAAAATTTTAAAAATACAAGGATGTTCAAAACGATTATTTTAGTTATTCTCTTTTTCATGCGACTCTCGAAATAAATGAAAAAAATTTTTTGTTTTCATTGGATTATAATCAATTTTTTAAAAGCGAGTTTCCATACATATTTTAAGTTCCAATACAAAGCCAATTTTTTAAAATTGGTTTTCCAGCGTTTGGTCATGATAGTTGCAATAATCGCTTGTTTCATTACTCCTTATTATGTCGCATTTATATCAACTGCATTAAAAATGTTATAAATTTTATTGGGATACCAAGTGATTTGTATATAAAATCGATTATTTTACAAAGCACGCCTAAATAGTAGCAGCCTTTAAATTCGTTTTACTATTAAATTTAATGTTTATGAACTAAAACTAAAATTTTAAAAATACAAGGATGTTCAAAACGATTATTTTAGTTATTCTCTTTTTCATGCGACTCTCGAAATAAATGAAAAAAATTTTTTGTTTTCATTGGATTATAATCAATTTTTTAAAAGCGAGTTTCCATACATATTTTAAGTTCCAATACAAAGCCAATTTTTTAAAATTTGTTTTCCAGCGTTTGGTCATGATAGTTGCAATAATCGCTTGTTTTGTTTCTCTTTATTATATGGCAGTCTTATGAACTAAATTTATATGTTTTATAGTTCACTGGGGTATCAAGTGAATTTATTATAAGATCAATTGTTTTACAAGGCACACCTTAATAGTAGCAGCCTTTAAATTCGTTTTGCTATTAAATATCATGTTTATGACCTAAAACTAAAATTTTAAAAATACAAGGATGTTCAAAACGATTATTTTCGCTATTCTGTTATTCATGCGACTCGCGAAAAAGATGCAAAAAATTTTTTGTTTTCATTGGATTATACTGAATTTTTAAAAACCTAGTGTCCATATATATTTTAATTTCAATACGAATCCAATTTTTTAAAATTTGATTTCCACCATTTGGTCATGAATAATTGCAATAATCGCTTGTTTCATTTCTCTTTATTATGTGGCATTTATATCAACTGCATTAAAAATGTTATAAATTCTATTGGGATACCAAGTGATTTGGATATAAAATCGATTATTTAACAAAGGACGCCTAAATAGTAGCAGCCTCAAAATTCGTTTTACTATTAAATTTAATGTTTATGAACTAAAACTAAAATATTAAAAATACAAGGATGTTCAAAACGATTATTTTAGTTATTCTCTTTTTCATGCGACTCTCGACATAAATGAAAAAATTTTTTGTTTTCATTGGATTATAATCAATTTTTTACAACCGAGTTTCCATACATATTTTAAGTGCCAATACAAAGCCAATTTTTTAAAATTGGTTTTCCAGCGTTTGGTCATGATAGTTGCAATAATCGCTTGTTTCATTACTCCTTATTATGTCGCATTTATATCAACTGCATTAAAAATGTTATAAATTTTATTGGGATACCAAGTGATTTGTATATAAAATCGATTATTTTACAAAGCACGCCTAAATAGTAGCAGCCTTTAAATTCATTTTACTATTAAATTTAATGTTTATGAACTAAAACTAAAATTTTAAAAATACAAGGATGTTCAAAACGATTATTTTAGTTATTCTCTTTTTCATGCGACTCTCGAAATAAATGAAAAAAATTTTTTGTTTTCATTGGATTCTACTGAATTTTTTACAACCGAGTTTCCATACATATTTTAAGTTCCAATACAAAGCCAATTTTTTAAAATTGGTTTTCATGCTTTTGGTCATGATAGTTGCAATAATCGCTTGTTTCATTACTCCTTATTATGTCGCATTTATATCAACTGCATTAAAAATGTTATAAATTTTATTGGGATACCAAGTGATTTGTATATAAAATCGATTATTTTACAAAGCACGCCTAAATAGTAGCAGCCTTTAAATTCGTTTTACTATTAAATTTAATGTTTATGAACTAAAACTAAAATTTTAAAAATACAAGGATGTTCAAAACGATTATTTTAGTTATTCTCTTTTTCATGCGACTCTCGAAATAAATGAAAAAAATTTTTTGTTTTCATTGGATTATAATCAATTTTTTAAAAGCGAGTTTCCATACATATTTTAAGTTCCAATACAAAGCCAATTTTTTAAAATTTGTTTTCCAGCGTTTGGTCATGATAGTTGCAATAATCGCTTGTTTTGTTTCTCTTTATTATATGGCAGTCTTATGAACTAAATTTATATGTTTTATAGTTCACTGGGGTATCAAGTGAATTTATTATAAGATCAATTGTTTTACAAGGCACACGTAAATAGTAGCAGCCTTTAAATTCGTTTTGCTATTAAATATGATTTTTATGACCTAAAACTAAAATTTTAAAAATACAAGGATGTTCAAAACGATTATTTTCGCTATTCTGTTATTCATGCGACTCTCGAAAAAGATGCAAAAAATTTTTTGTTTTCATTCGATTATACTGAATTTTTAAAAACCTAGTGTCCATATATATTTTAATTTCAATACGAATCCAATTTTTTAAAATTTGATTTCCACCATTTGGTCATGAATAATTGCAATAATTGCTTGTTTCATTTCTCTTTATTATGTGGCATTTATATCAACTGCATTAAAAATGTTATAAATTCTATTGGGATACCAAGTGATTTGGATATAAAATCGATTATTTAACAAAGGACGCCTAAATAGTAGCAGCCTTTAAATTCGTTTTACTATTAAATTTAATGTTTATGAACCCAAACTAAAATTTTAAAAATACAAGGATGTTCAAAACGATTATTTTAGTTTTTCTCTTTTTCATGCGACTCTCGAAATAAATGAAAAAAATTTTTTGTTTTCATTGGATTATACTGAATTTTATAAAACCGAGTTTCCATACATATTTTAAATTCCAATATGAATCCAATTTTTTAAAATTTGTTTTCATGCTTTTGTTCATGGTAGTTGGAATAATCGCTTGTTTCATTTCTCTTTATTATGTGGCATTTATATCAACTGCATTAAAAATGTTATAAATTCTATTGGGATACCAAGTGATTTGGATATAAAATCGATTATTTAACGAAGGACGCCTAAATAGTAGCAGCCTCAAAATTCGTTTTACTATTATATTTAATGTTTATGAACTAAAACTAAAATATTAAAAATACAAGGATGTTCAAAACGATTATTTTAGTTATTCTCTTTTTCATGCGACTCTCGAAATAAATGAAAAAAATTTTTTGTTTTCATTGGATTATAATCAATTTTTTAAAAGCGAGTTTCCATACATATTTTAAATTCCAATACAAATCCAATTTTTTAAAATTTGTTTTCATGCTTTTGGTCATGATAGTTGCAATAATCGCTTGTTTCGTTTCTCTTTATTATATATAGCATTTTTATGAATTAAATTTATAATGTTATAAAGTCCAATGGGGTACCCAGAGATTTTTATATAAAATCTATTCATTTACAAAGCACACCTTAATAGAAGCAGCCTTTAAATTTGTTTTGCTATTAAATTTAATGTTTATGAACTCAAACTAAAATTTTAAAAATACAAGGATGTTCAAAACGATTATTTTAGTTATTCTCTTTTTCATGCGACTCTCGAAATAAATGAAAAAAATTTTTTGTTTTCATTGGATTATACTGAATTTTTTAAAACCTAGTTTCCATACATATTTTAAATTCCAATACAAATCCATTTATTTAAAATTTGTTTTCATGCATTTGGTCATGATAGTTGCAATAATCGCTTGTTTCATTTCTTTTTATTATGTGGCATTTATATCAACTGCATTAAAAATGTTATAAATTTTATTGGGATACCAAGTGATTTGTATATAAAATCGATTATTTTACAAAGCACGCCTAAATAGTAGCAGCCTTTAAATTCGTTTTACTATTAAATTTAATGTTTATGAACTAAAACTAAAATTTTAAAAATACAAGGATGTTCAAAACGATTATTTTAGTTATTCTCTTTTTCATGCGACTCTCGAAATAAATGAAAAAAATTTTTTGTTTTCATTGGATTATAATCAATTTTTTAAAAGCGAGTTTCCATACATATTTTAAATTCCAATACAAATCCAATTTTTTAAAATTTGTTTTCCAGCGTTTGGTCATGATAGTTGCAATAATCGCTTGTTTTGTTTCTCTTTATTATATGGCAGTCTTATGAACTAAATTTATATGTTTTATAGTTCACTGGGGTATCAAGTGAATTTATTATAAGATCAATTGTTTTACAAGGCACACGTAAATAGTAGCAGCCTTTAAATTCGTTTTGCTATTAAATATGATTTTTATGACCTAAAACTAAAATTTTAAAAATACAAGGATGTTCAAAACGATTATTTTCGCTATTCTGTTATTCATGCGACTCTCGAAAAAGATGCAAAAAATTTTTTGTTTTCATTCGATTATACTGAATTTTTAAAAACCTAGTGTCCATATATATTTTAATTTCAATACGAATCCAATTTTTTAAAATTTGATTTCCACCATTTGGTCATGAATAATTGCAATAATCGCTTGTTTCATTTCTCTTTATTATGTGGCATTTATATCAACTGCATTAAAAATGTTATAAATTCTATTGGGATACCAAGTGATTTGGATATAAAATCGATTATTTAACAAAGGACGCCTAAATAGTAGCAGCCTTTAAATTCGTTTTACTATTAAATTTAATGTTTATGAACCCAAACTAAAATTTTAAAAATACAAGGATGTTCAAAACGATTATTTTAGTTTTTCTCTTTTTCATGCGACTCTCGAAATAAATGAAAAAAATTTTTTGTTTTCATTGGATTATACTGAATTTTATAAAACCGAGTTTCCATACATATTTTAAATTCCAATATGAATCCAATTTTTTAAAATTTGTTTTCATGCTTTTGTTCATGGTAGTTGGAATAATCGCTTGTTTCATTTCTCTTTATTATGTGGCATTTATATCAACTGCATTAAAAATGTTATAAATTCTATTGGGATACCAAGTGATTTGGATATAAAATCGATTATTTAACGAAGGACGCCTAAATAGTAGCAGCCTCAAAATTCGTTTTACTATTAAATTTAATGTTTATGAACTAAAACTAAAATATTAAAAATACAAGGATGTTCAAAACGATTATTTTAGTTATTCTCTTTTTCATGCGACTCTCGAAATAAATGAAAAAAATTTTTTGTTTTCATTGGATTATAATCAATTTTTTAAAAGCGAGTTTCCATACATATTTTAAATTCCAATACAAATCCAATTTTTTAAAATTTGTTTTCATGCTTTTGGTCATGATAGTTGCAATAATCGCTTGTTTCGTTTCTCTTTATTATATATAGCATTTTTATGAATTAAATTTATAATGTTATAAAGTCCAATGGGGTACCCAGAGATTTTTATATAAAATCTATTCATTTATAAAGCACACCTTAATAGAAGCAGCCTTTAAATTTGTTTTGCTATTAAATTTAATGTTTATGAACTCAAACTAAAATTTTAAAAATACAAGGATGTTCAAAACGATTATTTTAGTTATTCTCTTTTTCATGCGACTCTCGAAATAAATGAAAAAAATTTTTTGTTTTCATTGGATTATACTGAATTTTTTAAAACCTAGTTTCCATACATATTTTAAATTCCAATACAAATCCATTTATTTAAAATTTGTTTTCATGCATTTGGTCATGATAGTTGCAATAATCGCTTGTTTCATTTCTTTTTATTATGTGGCATTTATATCAACTGCATTAAAAATGTTATAAATTTTATTGGGATACCAAGTGATTTGTATATAAAATCGATTATTTTACAAAGCACGCCTAAATAGTAGCAGCCTTTAAATTCGTTTTACTATTAAATTTAATGTTTATGAACTAAAACTAAAATTTTAAAAATACAAGGATGTTCAAAACGATTATTTTAGTTATTCTCTTTTTCATGCGACTCTCGAAATAAATGAAAAAAATTTTTTGTTTTCATTGGATTATAATCAATTTTTTAAAAGCGAGTTTCCATACATATTTTAAATTCCAATACAAATCCAATTTTTTAAAATTTGTTTTCCAGCGTTTGGTCATGATAGTTGCAATAATCGCTTGTTTTGTTTCTCTTTATTATATGGCAGTCTTATGAACTAAATTTATATGTTTTATAGTTCACTGGGGTATCAAGTGAATTTATTATAAGATCAATTGTTTTACAAGGCACACGTAAATAGTAGCAGCCTTTAAATTCGTTTTGCTATTAAATATCATGTTTATGACCTAAAACTAAAATTTTAAAAATACAAGGATGTTCAAAACGATTATTTTCGCTATTCTGTTATTCATGCGACTCTCGAAAAAGATGCGAAAAATTTTTTGTTTTCATTGGATTATACTGAATTTTATAAAACCGAGTTTCCATACATATTTTAATTTCAATGAGAATCCAATTTTTTAAAATTTGATTTCCACCATTTGGTCTTGAATAATTGCAATAATCGCTTGTTTCATTTCTCTTTATTATGTGGCATTTATATCAACTGCATTAAAAATGTTATAAATTCTATTGGGATACCAAGTGATTTGGATATAAAATCGATTATTTAACAAAGGACGCCTAAATAGTAGCAGCCTCAAAATTCGTTTTACTATTAAATTTAATGTTTATGAACTAAAACTAAAATATTAAAAATACAAGGATGTTCAAAACGATTATTTTAGTTATTCTCTTTTTCATGCGACTCTCGAAAAAGATGCAAAAAATTTTTGTTTTCATTGGATTATACTGAATTTTTTACAACCGAGTTTCCATACATATTTTAAGTTCCAATACAAAGCCAATTTTTTAAAATTGGTTTTCCAGCGTTTAGTCATGATAGTTGCAATAATCGCTTGTTTCATTACTCCTTATTGTGTCGCATTTATATCAACTGCATTAAAAATGTTATAAATTTTATTGGGATACCAAGTGATTTGTATATAAAATCGATTATTTTACAAAGCACGCCTAAATAGTAGCAGCCTTTAAATTCATTTTACTATTAAATTTATTGTTTATGAACTAAAACTAAAATTTTAAAAATACAAGGATGTTCAAAACGATTATTTTAGTTATTCTCTTTTTCATGCGACTCTCGAAATAAATGAAAAAAATTTTTTGTTTTCATTGGATTATAATCAATTTTTTAAAAGCGAGTTTCCATACATATTTTAAATTCCAATACAAATCCAATTTTTTAAAATTTGTTTTCATGCTTTTGGTCATGATAGTTGCAATAATCGCTTGTTTCATTTCTCTTCATTATGTGGCATTTATATCAACTGCATTAAAAATGTTATAAATTTTGTTGGGATACCAAGTGATTTGTATATAAAATCGATTATTTTACAAAGCACGCCTAAATAGTAGCAGCCTTTAAATTCGTTTTTCTAATAAATTTAATGTTTATGAACTAAAACTAAAATTTTAAAAATACAAGGATGTTCAAAACGATTATTTTAGTTATTCTGTTTTTCATGCGACTCTCGAAATAAATGAAAAAAATTTTTTGTTTTCATTGGATTCTACTGAATTTTTTACAACCGAGTTTCCATACATATTTTAAGTTCCAATACAAAGCCAATTTTTTAAAATTGGTTTTCCAGCGTTTGGTCATGATAGTTGCAATAATCGCTTGTTTCATTACTCCTTATTATGTCGCATTTATATCAACTGCATTAAAAATGTTATAAATTTTATTGGGATACCAAGTGATTTGTATATAAAATCGATTATTTTACAAAGCACGCCTAAATAGTAGCAGCCTTTAAATTCATTTTACTATTAAATTTAATGTTTATGAACTAAAACTAAAATTTTAAAAATACAAGGATGTTCAAAACGATTATTTTAGTTATTCTCTTTTTCATGCGACTCTCGAAATAAATGAAAAAAATTTTTTGTTTTCATTGGATTATAATCAATTTTTTAAAAGCGAGTTTCCATACATATTTTAAGTTCCAATACAAAGCCAATTTTTTAAAATTTGTTTTCCAGCGTTTGGTCATGATAGTTGCAATAATCGCTTGTTTTGTTTCTCTTTATTATATGGCAGTCTTATGAACTAAATTTATATGTTTTATAGTTCACTGGGGTATCAAGTGAATTTATTATAAGATCAATTGTTTTACAAGGCACACGTTAATAGTAGCAGCCTTTAAATTCGTTTTGCTATTAAATATCATGTTTATGACCTAAAACTAAAATTTTAAAAATACAAGGATGTTCAAAACGATTATTTTCGCTATTCTGTTATTCATGCGACTCGCGAAAAAGATGCAAAAAATTTTTTGTTTTCATTGGATTATACTGAATTTTTAAAAACCTAGTGTCCATATATATTTTAATTTCAATACGAATCCAATTTTTTAAAATTTGATTTCCACCATTTGGTCATGAATAATTGCAATAATCGCTTGTTTCATTTCTCTTTATTATGTGGCATTTATATCAACTGCATTAAAAATGTTATAAATTCTATTGGGATACCAAGTGATTTGTATATAAAATCGATTATTTAACAAAGGACGCCTAAATAGTAGCAGCCTCAAAATTCGTTTTACTATTAAATTTAATGTTTATGAACTAAAACTAAAATATTAAAAATACAAGGATGTTCAAAACGATTATTTTAGTTATTCTCTTTTTCATGCGACTCTCGAAAAAGATGCAAAAAATTTTTGTTTTCATTGGATTATATTGAATTTTTTACAACCGAGTTTCCATACATATTTTAAGTGCCAATACAAAGCCAATTTTTTAAAATTGGTTTTCCAGCGTTTGGTCATGATAGTTGCAATAATCGCTTGTTTCATTACTCCTTATTATGTCGCATTTATATCAACTGCATTAAAAATGTTATAAATTTTATTGGGATACCAAGTGATTTGTATATAAAATCGATTATTTTACAAAGCACGCCTAAATAGTAGCAGCCTTTAAATTCATTTTACTATTAAATTTAATGTTTATGAACTAAAACTAAAATTTTAAAAATACAAGGATGTTCAAAACGATTATTTTAGTTATTCTCTTTTTCATGCGACTCTCGAAATAAATGAAAAAAATTTTTTGTTTTCATTGGATTATAATCAATTTTTTAAAAGCGAGTTTCCATACATATTTTAAATTCCAATACAAATCCAATTTTTTAAAATTTGTTTTCATGCTTTTGGTCATGATAGTTGCAATAATCGCTTGTTTCATTTCTCTTCATTATGTGGCATTTATATCAACTGCATTAAAAATGTTATAAATTTTGTTGGGATACCAAGTGATTTGTATATAAAATCGATTATTTTACAAAGCACGCCTAAATAGTAGCAGCCTTTAAATTCGTTTTACTAATAAATTTAATGTTTATGAACTAAAACTAAAATTTTAAAAATACAAGGATGTTCAAAACGATTATTTTAGTTATTCTGTTTTTCATGCGACTCTCGAAATAAATGAAAAAAATTTTTTGTTTTCATTGGATTCTACTGAATTTTTTACAACCGAGTTTCCATACATATTTTAAGTTCCAATACAAAGCCAATTTTTTAAAATTGGTTTTCCAGCGTTTGGTCATGATAGTTGCAATAATCGCTTGTTTCATTACTCCTTATTATGTCGCATTTATATCAACTGCATTAAAAATGTTATAAATTTTATTGGGATACCAAGTGATTTGTATATAAAATCGATTATTTTACAAAGCACGCCTAAATAGTAGCAGCCTTTAAATTCGTTTTACTATTAAATTTAATGTTTATGAACTAAAACTAAAATTTTAAAAATACAAGGATGTTCAAAACGATTATTTTAGTTATTCTCTTTTTCATGCGACTCTCGAAATAAATGAAAAAATTTTTTTGTTTTCATTGGATTATAATCAATTTTTTAAAAGCGAGTTTCCATACATATTTTAAGTTCCAATACAAAGCCAATTTTTTAAAATTTGTTTTCCAGCGTTTGGTCATGATAGTTGCAATAATCGCTTGTTTTGTTTCTCTTTATTATATGGCAGTCTTATGAACTAAATTTATATGTTTTATAGTTCACTGGGGTATCAAGTGAATTTATTATAAGATCAATTGTTTTACAAGGCACACGTAAATAGTAGCAGCCTTTAAATTCGTTTTGCTATTAAATATGATTTTTATGACCTAAAACTAAAATTTTAAAAATACAAGGATGTTCAAAACGATTATTTTCGCTATTCTGTTATTCATGCGACTCTCGAAAAAGATGCAAAAAATTTTTTGTTTTCATTCGATTATACTGAATTTTTAAAAACCTAGTGTCCATATATATTTTAATTTCAATACGAATCCAATTTTTTAAAATTTGATTTCCACCATTTGGTCATGAATAATTGCAATAATCGCTTGTTTCATTTCTCTTTATTATGTGGCATTTATATCAACTGCATTAAAAATGTTATAAATTCTATTGGGATACCAAGTGATTTGGATATAAAATCGATTATTTAACAAAGGACGCCTAAATAGTAGCAGCCTTTAAATTCGTTTTACTATTAAATTTAATGTTTATGAACCCAAACTAAAATTTTAAAAATACAAGGATGTTCAAAACGATTATTTTAGTTTTTCTCTTTTTCATGCGACTCTCGAAATAAATGAAAAAAATTTTTTGTTTTCATTGGATTATACTGAATTTTATAAAACCGAGTTTCCATACATATTTTAAATTCCAATATGAATCCAATTTTTTAAAATTTGTTTTCATGCTTTTGTTCATGGTAGTTGGAATAATCGCTTGTTTCATTTCTCTTTATTATGTGGCATTTATATCAACTGCATTAAAAATGTTATAAATTCTATTGGGATACCAAGTGATTTGGATATAAAATCGATTATTTAACGAAGGACGCCTAAATAGTAGCAGCCTCAAAATTCGTTTTACTATTAAATTTAATGTTTATGAACTAAAACTAAAATATTAAAAATACAAGGATGTTCAAAACGATTATTTTAGTTATTCTCTTTTTCATGCGACTCTCGAAATAAATGAAAAAAATTTTTTGTTTTCATTGGATTATAATCAATTTTTTAAAAGCGAGTTTCCATACATATTTTAAATTCCAATACAAATCCAATTTTTTAAAATTTGTTTTCATGCTTTTGGTCATGATAGTTGCAATAATCGCTTGTTTCATTACTCCTTATTATGTCGCATTTATATCAACTGCATTAAAAATGTTATAAATTTTATTGGGATACCAAGTGATTTGTATATAAAATCGATTATTTAACGAAGGACGCCTAAATAGTAGCAGCCTCAAAATTCGTTTTACTATTAAATTTAATGTTTATGAACTAAAACTAAAATTTTAAAAATACAAGGATGTTCAAAACGATTATTTTAGTTATTCTCTTTTTCATGCGACTCTCGAAATAAATGAAAAAAATTTTTTGTTTTCATTGGATTATAATCAATTTTTTAAAAGCGAGTTTCCATACATATTTTAAGTTCCAATACAAAGCCAATTTTTTAAAATTTGTTTTCCAGCGTTTGGTCATGATAGTTGCAATAATCGCTTGTTTTGTTTCTCTTTATTATATGGCAGTCTTATGAACTAAATTTATATGTTTTATAGTTCACTGGGGTATCAAGTGAATTTATTATAAGATCAATTGTTTTACAAAGCACACGTAAATAGTAGCAGCCTTTAAATTCGTTTTGCTATTAAATATGATTTTTATTACCTAAAACTAAAATTTTAAAAATACAAGGATGTTCAAAACGATTATTTTCGCTATTCTGTTATTCATGCGACTCGCGAAAAAGATGCAAAAAATTTTTTGTTTTCATTGGATTATACTGAATTTTTAAAAACCTAGTGTCCATATATATTTTAATTTCAATACGAATCCAATTTTTTAAAATTTGATTTCCACCATTTGGTCATGAATAATTGCAATAATCGCTTGTTTCATTTCTCTTTATTATGTGGCATTTATATCAACTGCATTAAAAATGTTATAAATTCTATTGGGATACCAAGTGATTTGTATATAAAATCGATTATTTAACAAAGGACGCCTAAATAGTAGCAGCCTCAAAATTCGTTTTACTATTAAATTTAATGTTTATGAACTAAAACTAAAATATTAAAAATACAAGGATGTTCAAAACGATTATTTTAGTTATTCTCTTTTTCATGCGACTCTCGAAAAAGATGCAAAAAATTTTTGTTTTCATTGGATTATATTGAATTTTTTACAACCGAGTTTCCATACATATTTTAAGTGCCAATACAAAGCCAATTTTTTAAAATTGGTTTTCCAGCGTTTGGTCATGATAGTTGCAATAATCGCTTGTTTCATTACTCCTTATTATGTCGCATTTATATCAACTGCATTAAAAATGTTATAAATTTTATTGGGATACCAAGTGATTTGTATATAAAATCGATTATTTTACAAAGCACGCCTAAATAGTAGCAGCCTTTAAATTCATTTTACTATTAAATTTAATGTTTATGAACTAAAACTAAAATTTTAAAAATACAAGGATGTTCAAAACGATTATTTTAGTTATTCTCTTTTTCATGCGACTCTCGAAATAAATGAAAAAAATTTTTTGTTTTCATTGGATTATACTGAATTTTTTATAACCGAGTTTCCATACATATTTTAAATTCCAATACAAATCCAATTTTTTAAAATTTGTTTTCATGCTTTTGGTCATGATAGTTGCAATAATCGCTTGTTTCATTTCTCTTCATTATGTGGCATTTATATCAACTGCATTAAAAATGTTATAAATTTTGTTGGGATACCAAGTGATTTGTATATAAAATCGATTATTTTACAAAGCACGCCTAAATAGTAGCAGCCTTTAAATTCGTTTTACTAATAAATTTAATGTTTATGAACTAAAACTAAAATTTTAAAAATACAAGGATGTTCAAAACGATTATTTTAGTTATTCTGTTTTTCATGCGACTCTCGAAATAAATGAAAAAAATTTTTTGTTTTCATTGGATTCTACTGAATTTTTTACAACCGAGTTTCCATACATATTTTAAGTTCCAATACAAAGCCAATTTTTTAAAATTGGTTTTCCAGCGTTTGGTCATGATAGTTGCAATAATCGCTTGTTTCATTACTCCTTATTATGTCGCATTTATATCAACTGCATTAAAAATGTTATAAATTTTATTGGGATACCAAGTGATTTGTATATAAAATCGATTATTTTACAAAGCACGCCTAAATAGTAGCAGCCTTTAAATTCGTTTTACTATTAAATTTAATGTTTATGAACTAAAACTAAAATTTTAAAAATACAAGGATGTTCAAAACGATTATTTTAGTTATTCTCTTTTTCATGCGACTCTCGAAATAAATGAAAAAATTTTTTTGTTTTCATTGGATTATAATCAATTTTTTAAAAGCGAGTTTCCATACATATTTTAAGTTCCAATACAAAGCCAATTTTTTAAAATTTGTTTTCCAGCGTTTGGTCATGATAGTTGCAATAATCGCTTGTTTTGTTTCTCTTTATTATATGGCAGTCTTATGAACTAAATTTATATGTTTTATAGTTCACTGGGGTATCAAGTGAATTTATTATAAGATCAATTGTTTTACAAGGCACACGTAAATAGTAGCAGCCTTTAAATTCGTTTTGCTATTAAATATGATTTTTATGACCTAAAACTAAAATTTTAAAAATACAAGGATGTTCAAAACGATTATTTTCGCTATTCTGTTATTCATGCGACTCTCGAAAAAGATGCAAAAAATTTTTTGTTTTCATTCGATTATACTGAATTTTTAAAAACCTAGTGTCCATATATATTTTAATTTCAATACGAATCCAATTTTTTAAAATTTGATTTCCACCATTTGGTCATGAATAATTGCAATAATCGCTTGTTTCATTTCTCTTTATTATGTGGCATTTATATCAACTGCATTAAAAATGTTATAAATTCTATTGGGATACCAAGTGATTTGGATATAAAATCGATTATTTAACAAAGGACGCCTAAATAGTAGCAGCCTTTAAATTCGTTTTACTATTAAATTTAATGTTTATGAACCCAAACTAAAATTTTAAAAATACAAGGATGTTCAAAACGATTATTTTAGTTTTTCTCTTTTTCATGCGACTCTCGAAATAAATGAAAAAAATTTTTTGTTTTCATTGGATTATACTGAATTTTATAAAACCGAGTTTCCATACATATTTTAAATTCCAATATGAATCCAATTTTTTAAAATTTGTTTTCATGCTTTTGTTCATGGTAGTTGGAATAATCGCTTGTTTCATTTCTCTTTATTATGTGGCATTTATATCAACTGCATTAAAAATGTTATAAATTCTATTGGGATACCAAGTGATTTGGATATAAAATCGATTATTTAACGAAGGACGCCTAAATAGTAGCAGCCTCAAAATTCGTTTTACTATTAAATTTAATGTTTATGAACTAAAACTAAAATATTAAAAATACAAGGATGTTCAAAACGATTATTTTAGTTATTCTCTTTTTCATGCGACTCTCGAAATAAATGAAAAAAATTTTTTGTTTTCATTGGATTATAATCAATTTTTTAAAAGCGAGTTTCCATACATATTTTAAATTCCAATACAAATCCAATTTTTTAAAATTTGTTTTCATGCTTTTGGTCATGATAGTTGCAATAATCGCTTGTTTCATTACTCCTTATTATGTCGCATTTATATCAACTGCATTAAAAATGTTATAAATTTTATTGGGATACCAAGTGATTTGTATATAAAATCGATTATTTTACAAAGCACGCCTAAATAGTAGCAGCCTTTAAATTCATTTTACTATTAAATTTAATGTTTATGAACTAAAACTAAAATTTTAAAAATACAAGGATGTTCAAAACGATTATTTTAGTTATTCTCTTTTTCATGCGACTCTCGAAATAAATGAAAAAAATTTTTTGTTTTCATTGGATTATAATCAATTTTTTAAAAGCGAGTTTCCATACATATTTTAAATTCCAATACAAATCCAATTTTTTAAAATTTGTTTTCATGCTTTTGGTCATGATAGTTGCAATAATCGCTTGTTTCATTACTCCTTATTATGTCGCATTTATATCAACTGCATTAAAAATGTTATAAATTTTATTGGGATACCAAGTGATTTGTATATAAAATCGATTATTTTACAAAGCACGCCTAAATAGTAGCAGCCTTTAAATTCATTTTACTATTAAATTTAATGTTTATGAACTAAAACTAAAATTTTAAAAATACAAGGATGTTCAAAACGATTATTTTAGTTATTCTCTTTTTCATGCGACTCTCGAAATAAATGAAAAAAATTTTTTGTTTTCATTGGATTATAATCAATTTTTTAAAAGCGAGTTTCCATACATATTTTAAATTCCAATATGAATCCAATTTTTTAAAATTTGTTTTCATGCTTTTGTTCATGGTAGTTGCAATAATCGCTTGTTTCATTTCTCTTTATTATGTGGCATTTATATCAACTGCATTAAAAATGTTATAAATTCTATTGGGATACCAAGTGATTTGGATATAAAATCGATTATTTAACGAAGACGCCTAAATAGTAGCAGCCTCAAAATTCGTTTTACTATTAAATTTAATGTTTATGAACTAAAACTAAAATATTAAAAATACAAGGATGTTCAAAACGATTATTTTAGTTATTCTCTTTTTCATGCGACTCTCGAAATAAATGAAAAAAATTTTTTGTTTTCATTGGATTATAATCAATTTTTTAAAAGCGAGTTTCCATACATATTTTAAATTCCAATACAAATCCAATTTTTAAAATTTTGTTTTCATGCTTTTGGTCATGATAGTTGCAATAATCGCTTGTTTCATTACTCCTTATTATGTCGCATTTATATCAACTGCATTAAAAATGTTATAAATTTTATTGGGATACCAAGTGATTTGTATATAAAATCGATTATTTTACAAAGCACGCCTAAATAGTAGCAGCCTTTAAATTCATTTTACTATTAAATTTAATGTTTATGAACTAAAACTAAAATTTTAAAAATACAAGGATGTTCAAAACGATTATTTTAGTTATTCTCTTTTTCATGCGACTCTCGAAATAAATGAAAAAAATTTTTTGTTTTCATTGGATTATAATCAATTTTTTAAAAGCGAGTTTCCATACATATTTTAAATTCCAATACAAATCCAATTTTTTAAAATTTGATTTCCACCATTTGGTCATGAATAATTGCAATAATCGCTTGTTTCGTTTCTCTTTATTATATATAGTATAGCATTTTTATGAATTAAATTTATAATGTTATAAAGTCCAATGGGGTACCCAGAGATTTTTATATAAAATCAATTCATTTACAAAGCACACCTTAATAGAAGCAGCCTTTAAATTTGTTTTGCTATTAAATTTAATGTTTATGAACTAAAACTAAAATTTTGAAAATACAAGGATAATCAAAATGATTATTTTAGTTATTCTGTTTTTCATGCGACTCTCGAAATAAATGAAAAAAATTTTTTGTTTTCATTGGATTATACTGAATTTTTTAAAAGCGAGTTTCCATACATATTTTAAATTCCAATACAAATCCAATTTTTTAAAATTTGTTTTCATTCTTTTGGTCATGATAGTTGCAATAATCGCTTGTTTCATTACTCCTTATTATGTCGCATTTATATCAACTGCATTAAAAATGTTATAAATTTTATTGGGATACCAAGTGATTTGTATATAAAATCTATTCATTTACAAAGCACACCTTAATAGAAGCAGCCTTTAAATTTGTTTTGCTATTAAATTTAATGTTTATGAACTCAAACTAAAATTTTAAAAATACAAGGATGTTCAAAACGATTATTTTAGTTATTCTCTTTTTCATGCGACTCTCGAAATAAATGAAAAAAATTTTTTGTTTTCATTGGATTATAATCAATTTTTTAAAAGCGAGTTTCCATACATATTTTAAATTCCAATACAAATCCAATTTTTTAAAATTTGATTTCCACCATTTGGTCATGAATAATTGCAATAATCGCTTGTTTCGTTTCTCTTTATTATATATAGTATAGCATTTTTATGAATTAAATTTATAATGTTATAAAGTCCAATGGGGTACCCAGAGATTTTTATATAAAATCAATTCATTTACAAAGCACACCTTAATAGAAGCAGCCTTTAAATTTGTTTTGCTATTAAATTTAATGTTTATGAACTAAAACTAAAATTTTGAAAATACAAGGATAATCAAAACGATTATTTTAGTTATTCTCTTTTTCATGCGACTCTCGAAATAAATGAAAAAAATTTTTTGTTTTCATTGGATTATAATCAATTTTTTAAAAGCGAGTTTCCATACATATTTTAAATTCCAATACAAATCCAATTTTTTAAAATTTGTTTTCATGCTTTTGGTCATGATAGTTGCAATAATCGCTTGTTTCATTTCTCTTCATTATGTGGCATTTATATCACCTGCATTAAAAATGTTATAAATTTTGTTGGGATACCAAGTGATTTGTATATAAAATCGATTATTTTACAAAGCACGCCTAAATAGTAGCAGCCTTTAAATTCGTTTTACTAATAAATTTAATGTTTATGAACTAAAACTAAAATTTTAAAAATACAAGGATGTTCAAAACGATTATTTTCGTTATTCTGTTATTCATGCGACTCTCGAAATAAATGAAAAAAATTTTTTGTTTTCATTGGATTCTACTGAATTTTTTACAACCGAGTTTCCATACATATTTTAAGTTCCAATACAAAGCCAATTTTTTAAAATTGGTTTTCCAGCGTTTGGTCATGATAGTTGCAATAATCGCTTGTTTCATTACTCCTTATTATGTCGCATTTATATCAACTACATTAAAAATGTTATAAATTTTATTGGGATACCAAGTGATTTGTATATAAAATCGATTATTTTACAAAGCACGCCTAAATAGTAGCAGCCTTTAAATTCGTTTTACTATTAAATTTAATGTTTATGAACTAAAACTAAAATTTTAAAAATACAAGGATGTTCAAAACGATTATTTTAGTTATTCTCTTTTTCATGCGACTCTCGAAATAAATGAAAAAAATTTTTTGTTTTCATTGGATTATAATCAATTTTTTACAACCGAATTTCCATACATATTTTAAGTTCCAATACAAAGCCAATTTTTTAAAATTTGTTTTCCAGCGTTTGGTCATGATAGTTGCAATAATCGCTTGTTTTGTTTCTCTTTATTATATGGCAGTCTTATGAACTAAATTTATATGTTTTATAGTTCACTGGGGTATCAAGTGAATTTATTATAAGATCAATTGTTTTACAAGGCACACGTAAATAGTAGCAGCCATTAAATTCGTTTTTCTATTAAATATGATTTTTATGACCTAAAACTAAAATTTTAAAAATACAAGGATGTTCAAAACGATTATTTTCGCTATTCTGTTATTCATGCGACTCTCGAAAAAGATGCAAAAAATTTTTTGTTTTCATTGGATTATACTGAATTTTTAAAAACCTAGTGTCCATATATATTTTAATTTCTATACGAATCCAATTTTTTAAAATTTGATTTCCACCATTTGGTCATGAATAATTGCAATAATCGCTTGTTTCATTTCTCTTTATTATGTGGCATTTATATCAACTGCATTAAAAATGTTATAAATTCTATTGGGATACCAAGTGATTTGGATATAAAATCGATTATTTAACAAAGGACGCCTAAATAGTAGCAGCCTTTAGATTCGTTTTACTATTAAATTTAATGTTTATGAACCCAAACTAAAATTTTAAAAATACAAGGATGTTCAAAACGATTATTTTAGTTTTTCTCTTTTTCATGCGACTCTCGAAATAAATGAAAAAAATTTTTTGTTTTCATTGGATTATACTGAATTTTTTAAAACCGAGTTTCCATACATATTTTAAATTCCAATATGAATCCAATTTTTTAAAATTTGTTTTCATGCTTTTGTTCATGGTAGTTGCAATAATCGCTTGTTTCATTTCTCTTTATTATGTGGCATTTATATCAACTGCATTACAAATGTTATAAATTCTATTGGGATACCAATTGATTTGGATATAAAATCGATTATTTAACAAAGGACGCCTAAATAGTAGCAGCCTTTAAATTCGTTTTACTATTAAATTTAATGTTTATGAACCCAAACTAAAATTTTAAAAATACAAGGATGTTCAAAACGATTATTTTAGTTTTTCTCTTTTTCATGCGACTCTCGAAAAAGATGCAAAGAATTTTTTGTTTTCATTGGATTATACTGAATTTTTTACAACCG
This sequence comes from Anthrax anthrax, assembly GCA_963971155.1. NCBI lineage: Eukaryota > Metazoa > Arthropoda > Insecta > Diptera > Bombyliidae > Anthrax > Anthrax anthrax. The sequence continues at coordinate 16,196,107 of OZ020120.1, forward strand.
AATTTCCATATATATTATAAATTCCAATACAAATCCAATTTTTTAAAATTTGATTTCCACCATTTGGTCATGAATAATTGCAATAATCGCTTGTTTCGTTTCTCTTTATTATATATATTATAGCATTTTTATGAATTAAATTTATAATGTTATAAAGTCCAATGGGGTACCCAGAGATTTTTATATAAAATCAATTCATTTACAAAGCACACCTTAATAGAAGCAGCCTTTAAATTTGTTTTGCTATTAAATTTAATGTTTATGAACTAAAACTAAAATTTTGAAAATACAAGGATAATCAAAATGATTATTTTAGTTATTCTGTTTTTCATGCGACTCTCGAAATAAATGAAAAAAATTTTTTGTTTTCATTGGATTATACTGAATTTTTTAAAACCGAGTTTCCATACATACTTTAAATTCCAATACAAATCCAATTTTTTAAAATTTGTTTTCATTCTTTTGGTCATGATAGTTGCAATAATCGCTTGTTTCATTTCTTTTTATTATGTGGCATTTATATCAACTGCATTAAAAATGTTATAAATTTTATTGGGATACCAAGTGATTTGTATATAAAATCGGTTATTTTACAAAGCACACGTAAATAGTAGCAGCCTTTAAATTCGTTTTGCTATTAAATTTAATGTTTATGAACTCAAACTAAAATTTTTAAAATACAAGGATGTTCAAAACGATTATTTTAGTTATTCTCTTTTTCATGCGACTCTCGAAATAAATGAAAAAAATTTTTTGTTTTCATTGGATTATACTGCATTTTTTAAAACCGAGTTTCCATATATATTTTAAATTCCAATATGAATCCAATTTTTTAAAATTTGTTTTCATGCTTTTGTTCATGATAGTTGCAATAATCGCTTGTTTCATTACTCCTTATTATGTCGCATTTATATCAACTGCATTAAAAATGTTATAAATTTTATTGGGATACCAAGTGATTTGTATATAAAATCGATTATTTTACAAAGCACGCTTAAATAGTAGCAGCCTTTAAATTCGTTTTACTATTAAATATGATTTTTATGACCTGAAACTAAAATTTTAAAAATACAAGGATGTTCAAAACGATTATTTTAGTTATTCTCTTTTTCATGCGACTCTCGAAATAAATGAGAAAAATTTTTTGTTTTCATTGGATTATAATCATTTTTTTACAACCGAATTTCCATACATATTTTAAGTTCCATTACAAAGCCAATTTTTTAAAATTTGTTTTCCAGCGTTTGGTCATGATAGTTGCAATAATCGCTTGTTTTGTTTCTCTTTATTATATGGCAGTCTTATGAACTAAATTTATATGTTTTATAGTTCACTGGGGTATCAAGTGAATTTATTATAAGATCAATTGTTTTACAAGGCACACGTAAATAGTAGCAGCCTTTAAATTCGTTTTGCTATTAAATATGATTTTTATGACCTAAAACTAAAATTTTAAAAATACAAGGATGTTCAAAACGATTATTTTCGCTATTCTGTTATTCATGCGACTCTCGAAAAAGATGCAAAAAATTTTTTGTTTTCATTGGATTATACTGAATTTTTAAAAACCTAGTGTCCATATATATTTTAATTTCAATACAAATCCAATTTTTTAAAATTTGATTTCCACCATTTGGTCATGAATAATTGCAATAATCGCTTGTTTCATTTCTCTTTATTATGTGGCATTTATATCAACTGCATTAAAAATGTTATAAATTCTATTGGGATACCAAGTGATTTGTATATAAAATCGGTTATTTTACAAAGCACACGTAAATAGTAGCAGCCTTTAAATTCGTTTTGCTATTAAATTTAATGTTTATGAACTCAAACTAAAATTTTTAAAATACAAGGATGTTCAAAACGATTATTTTAGTTATTCTCTTTTTCATGCGACTCTCGAAATAAATGAAAAAAATTTTTTGTTTTCATTGGATTATACTGAATTTTTTAAAACCGAGTTTCCATACATATTTTAAATTCCAATATGAATCCAATTTTTTAAAATTTGTTTTCATGCTTTTGTTCATGGTAGTTGCAATAATCGCTTGTTTCATTTCTCTTTATTATGTGGCATTTATATCAACTGCATTAAAAATGTTATAAATTCTATTGGGATACCAAGTGATTTGGATATAAAATCGATTATTTAACAAAGGACGCCTAAATAGTAGCAGCCTTTAAATTCGTTTTACTATTAAATTTAATGTTTATGAACCCAAACTAAAATTTTAAAAATACAAGGATGTTCAAAACGATTATTTTAGTTTTTCTCTTTTTCATGCGACTCTCGAAAAAGATGCAAAAAATTTTTTGTTTTCATTGGATTATACTGAATTTTTTACAACCGAATTTCCATATATATTATAAATTCCAATACAAATCCAATTTTTTAAAATTTGATTTCCACCATTTGGTCATGAATAATTGCAATAATCGCTTGTTTCGTTTCTCTTTATTATATATAGTATAGCATTTTTATGAATTAAATTTATAATGTTATAAAGTCCAATGGGGTACCCAGAGATTTTTATATAAAATCAATTCATTTACAAAGCACACCTTAATAGAAGCAGCCTTTAAATTTGTTTTGCTATTAAATTTAATGTTTATGAACTAAAACTAAAATTTTGAAAATACAAGGATAATCAAAATGATTATTTTAGTTATTCTGTTTTTCATGCGACTCTCGAAATCAATGAAAAAAATTTTTTGTTTTCATTGGATTATACTGAATTTTTTAAAACCGAGTTTCCATACATATTTTAAATTCCAATACAAATCCAATTTTTTAAAATTTGTTTTCATTCTTTTGGTCATGATAGTTGCAATAATCGCTTGTTTCATTTCTTTTTATTATGTGGCATTTATATCAACTGCATTAAAAATGTTATAAATTTTATTGGGATACCAAGTGATTTGTATATAAAATCGGTTATTTTACAAAGCACACGTAAATAGTAGCAGCCTTTAAATTTGTTTTGCTATTAAATTTAATGTTTATGAACTCAAACTAAAATTTTGAAAATACAAGGATAATCAAAACGATTATTTTAGTTATTCTCTTTTTCATGCGACTCTCGAAATAAATGAAAAAAATTTTTTGTTTTCATTGGATTATACTGAATTTTTTAAAACCGAGTTTCCATACATATTTTAAATTCCAATACAAATCCAATTTTTTAAAATTTGTTTTCATTCTTTTGGTCATGATAGTTGCAATAATCGCTTGTTTCATTTCTTTTTATTATGTGGCATTTATATCAACTGCATTAAAAATGTTATAAATTTTATTGGGATACCAAGTGATTTGTATATAAAATCGGTTATTTTACAAAGCACACGTAAATAGTAGCAGCCTTTAAATTCGTTTTGCTATTAAATTTAATGTTTATGAACTCAAACTAAAATTTTTAAAATACAAGGATGTTCAAAACGATTATTTTAGTTTTTCTCTTTTTCATGCGACTCTCGAAATAAATGAAAAAAATTTTTTGTTTTCATTGGATTATACTGAATTTTTAAAAACCTAGTGTCCATATATATTTTAAATTCCAATACAAATCCAATTTTTTAAAATTTGTTTCCAGCGTTTGGTCATGATAGTTGCAATAACCGATTGTTTTGTTTCTCGTTTCTCTTCATAACATGGCAGTCTTATGAACTAAATTTATATGTTTTATAATTCACTGGGGTATCAAGTGAATTTGATATAAGATCGATTGTTTTACAAAGCACACGTAAACAGTAGCAACCTTTAAATTCGTTTGGCTATTATATATGATTTTTATGACCTGAAACTAAAATTTTTAAAATACAAGGATGTTCAAAACGATTATTTTAGTTATTCTCTTTTTCATGCGACTCTCGAAAAAGAAGCAAAAAATTTTTTGTTTTCATTGGATTATACTGAATTTTTTACAACCTAGTTGCCATATATATTTTAAATACCAACACAAATCCAATTTTCTAAAATTTGTTTCCAGCGTTTGGTCATGATAGTTGCAATAATCGCTTTTTTCGTTTCTCTTTATTATATGGCAGTCTTATGAACTAAATTTATATGTTTTATAGTTCACTGGGGTATCTAGTGAATTTGATATAAGATCGATTGTTTTACAAAGCACACGTAAATAGTAGCAGCCTTTAAATTCTTTGTGCTATTAAATATGATTTTTATGACCTGAAACTAAAATTTTAAAAATACAAGGATGTTCAAAACGATTATTTTAGCTATTCTGTTTTTCATGCGACTCTCGAAAAAGATGCAAAAAATTTTTTGTTTTCATTGGATTATAATGAATTTTTTACAACCGAGTTTCCTTATGTATTTTAAATTTTAATACAAATCCAATTTTTTAAAATTTGTTTTCCAGCGTTTGGTCATGATAGTTGCAATAATCGCTTTTTTCGTTTCTCTTTATTATATGGCAGTCTTATGAACTAAATTTATATGTTTTATAGTTCACTGGGGTATCAAGTGAATTTGATATAAGATCGATTGTTTTACAAAGCATACGTAAATAGTAGCAGCCTTTAAATTCGCTTTGCTATTAAATATGATTTTTATGATCTGAAACTAAAATTTTAAAAATACAAGGATGTTGAAAACGATTATTTTAGCTATTCTGTTTTTCATGCGACTCTCGAAAAAGATGAAAAAAATTTTTTGTTTTCATTGGATTATACTGAGTTTTTTACAACCGAATTTCCATATATATTTTAAATTCCAATACAAATCCAATTTTTTAAAAATTGTTTCCAGCGTTTGGTCATGATAGTTGCAATAATCGCTTGTTTCGTTTCTCTTTTTTATATATAGCATTTTTATGAATTAAATTTATAATGTTATAAAGTCCAATGGGGTACCCAGAAATTTGTATATAAAATCTATTCATTTACAAAACACACCTTAATAGAAGCAGCCTTTAATTTCGTTTTGCTATTAAATTTAATCTTTATGAACTAAAACTAAAATTTTAAAAATACAAGGATGTTCAAAACGATTATTTTAGTTATTCTCTTTTTCATGCGACTCTCGAAATAAATGAAAAAAAATTTTTGTTTTCATTGGATTATAATTAATTTTTTAAAAGCGAGTTTCCATACATATTTTAAATTCCAATACAAATCCAATTTTTTAAAATTTGTTTTCATGCTTTTGGTCATGATAGTTGCAATAATCGCTTGTTTCATTTCTCTTCATTATGTGGCATTTATATCAACTGCCTTAAAAATGTTATAAATTTTGTTGGGATACCAAGTGATTTGTATATAAAATCGATTATTTTACAAAGCACGCCTAAATAGTAGCAGCCTTTAAATTCGTTTTACTATTAAATTTAATGTTTATGAACTAAAACTAAAATTTTAAAAATACAAGGATGTTCAAAACGATTATTTTAGTTATTCTCTTTTTCATGCGACTCTCGAAATAAATGAAAAAATTTTTTGTTTTCATTGGATTATAATCAATTTTTTAAAAGCGAGTTTCCATACATATTTTAAGTTCCAATACAAAGCCAATTTTTTAAAATTGGTTTTCCAGCGTTTGGTCATGATAGTTGCAATAATCGCTTGTTTTGTTTCTCTTTATTATATGGCAGTCTTATGAACTAAATTTATATGTTTTATAGTTCACTGGGGTATCAAGTGAATTTATTATAAGATCAATTGTTTTACAAGGCACACGTAAATAGTAGCAGCCTTTAAATTCGTTTTGCTATTAAATTTAATGTTTATGAACTCAAACTAAAATTTTTAAAATACAAGGATGTTCAAAACGATTATTTTAGTTTTTCTCTTTTTCATGCGACTCTCGAAATAAATGAAAAAAATTTTTTGTTTTCATTGGATTATACTGAATTTTTAAAAACCTAGTGTCCATATATATTTTAAATTCCAATACAAATCCAATTTTTTAAAATTTGTTTCCAGCGTTTGGTCATGATAGTTGCAATAACCGATTGTTTTGTTTCTCGTTTCTCTTCATAACATGGCAGTCTTATGAACTAAATTTATATGTTTTATAATTCACTGGGGTATCAAGTGAATTTGATATAAGATCGATTGTTTTACAAAGCACACGTAAACAGTAGCAACCTTTAAATTCGTTTGGCTATTATATATGATTTTTATGACCTGAAACTAAAATTTTAAAAATACAAGGATGTTCAAAACGATTATTTTAGTTATTCTGTTTTTCATGCGACTCTCGAAAAAGATGCAAAAAATTTTTTGTTTTCATTGGATTATACTGAATTTTTTACAACCTAGTTGCCATATATATTTTAAATACCAACACAAATCCAATTTTCTAAAATTTGTTTCCAGCGTTTGGTCATGATAGTTGCAATAATCGCTTTTTTCGTTTCTCTTTATTATATGGCAGTCTTATGAACTAAATTTATATGTTTTATAGTTCACTGGGGTATCTAGTGAATTTGATATAAGATCGATTGTTTTACAAAGCACACGTAAATAGTAGCAGCCTTTAAATTCTTTGTGCTATTAAATATGATTTTTATGACCTGAAACTAAAATTTTAAAAATACAAGGATGTTCAAAACGATTATTTTAGCTATTCTGTTTTTCATGCGACTCTCGAAAAAGATGCAAAAAATTTTTTGTTTTCATTGGATTATAATGAATTTTTTACAACCGAGTTTCCTTATGTATTTTAAATTTTAATACAAATCCAATTTTTTAAAATTTGTTTTCCAGCGTTTGGTCATGATAGTTGCAATAATCGCTTTTTTCGTTTCTCTTTATTATATGGCAGTCTTATGAACTAAATTTATATGTTTTATAGTTCACTGGAGTATCAAGTGAATTTGATATAAGATCGATTGTTTTACAAAGCATACGTAAATAGTAGCAGCCTTTAAATTCGCTTTGCTATTAAATATGATTTTTATGATCTGAAACTAAAATTTTAAAAATACAAGGATGTTGAAAACGATTATTTTAGCTATTCTGTTTTTCATGCGACTCTCGAAAAAGATGAAAAAAATTTTTTGTTTTCATTGGATTATACTGAGTTTTTTACAACCGAATTTCCATATATATTTTAAATTCCAATACAAATCCAATTTTTTAAAAATTGTTTCCAGCGTTTGGTCATGATAGTTGCAATAATCGCTTGTTTCGTTTCTCTTTTTTATATATAGCATTTTTATGAATTAAATTTATAATGTTATAAAGTCCAATGGGGTACCCAGAAATTTGTATATAAAATCTATTCATTTACAAAACACACCTTAATAGAAGCAGCCTTTAATTTCGTTTTGCTATTAAATTTAATCTTTATGAACTAAAACTAAAATTTTAAAAATACAAGGATGTTCAAAACGATTATTTTAGTTATTCTCTTTTTCATGCGACTCTCGAAATAAATGAAAAAAATTTTTTGTTTTCATTGGATTATAATCAATTTTTTAAAAGCGAGTTTCCATACATATTTTAAGTTCCAATACAAAGCCAATTTTTTAAAATTTGTTTTCCAGCGTTTGGTCATGATAGTTGCAATAATCGCTTGTTTTATTTCTCTTTATTATATGGCAGTCTTATGAACTAAGTTTATATGTTTTATAGTTCACTGGGGTATCAAGTGAATTTATTATAAAATCGATTGTTTTACAAAGCACACGTAAATAATAGCAGCCTTTAAATTCGTTTTGCTATTAAATTTAATCTTTATGAACTAAAACTAAAATTTTAAAAATACAAGGATGTTCAAAAACGATTATTGTAGCCATTCTGTTTTTCATGCGACTCTCGAAATAAATGAAAAAAAATTTTATGTTTTCATTAGATTATACTGAATTTTTTAAAACCGAGTTTTCATACATATTTTAAATCCCAATACAAAGCCAATTTTTTAAAATTTGTTTTCATGCTTTTGGTCATGATAGTTGCAATAATCGCTTGTTTCAGTATTCTCTATTATATGGCATTGTATGAATTGAATTAATAATGCTAAAATGTCAAACGGGGTACCCAGAGATTTGAATATAAAGTCTATTTATTTACAAAGCACACCCTAATAGTAGCAGCCTTTAAATTCGTTTTGCTATTAAATATGATTTTTATGACCTAAAACTAAAATTTTAAAAATACAAGGATGTTCAAAACGATTATTTTCGCTATTCTGTTATTCATGCGACTCTCGAAAAAGATGCAAAAAATTTTTTGTTTTCATTGGATTATACTGAATTTTTAAAAACCTAGTGTCCATATATATTTTAAATTCCAATACGAATCCAATTTTTTAAAATTTGATTTCCACCACTTGGTCATGAATAATTGCAATAATCGCTTGTTTCGTTTCTCTTTATTATGTGGCATTTATATCAACTGCATTAAAAATGTTATAAATTGTATTGGGATACCAAGTGATTTGTATATAAAATCGGTTATTTTACAAAGCACACGTAAATAGTAGCAGCCTTTAAATTCGTTTTGCTATTAATTTTAATGTTTATGAACTAAAACTAAAATTTTAAAAATACAAGGATGTTGAAAACGATTATTTTAGTTATTCTCTTTTTCATGCGACTCTCGAAAATGATGCAAAAAATTTTTTGTTTTCATTGGATTATACTGAATTTTTTTAAAACCGAGTTTCCATACATATTTTAAATTCCAATACAAATCCAATTTTTTTAAAATTTGTTTCCAGCGTTTGGTCATGATAGTTGCAATAATCGCTTGTTTTGTTTCTCTTTATTATATGGCAGTCTTATGAACTAAATTTATATGTTTTATAGTTCACTGGGGTATCAAGTGACTTTGATATAAGCTCGATTGTTTTACAAAGCACACGTAAATAGTAGCAGCCTTTAAATTCGTTTTGCTATTAAATTTAATGTTTATGAACTAAAACTAAAATTTTAAAAATACAAGGATGTTCAAAACGATTATTTTAGTTATTCTGTTTTTCATGCGACTCTCGAAATAAATGAAAAAAATTTTTTGTTTTCATTGGATTATAATCAATTTTTTAAAAGCGAGTTTCCATACATATTTTAGGTTCCAATACAAAGCCAATTTTTTAAAATTTGTTTTCCAGCGTTTGATCATGATAGTTTCAATAATCGCTTGTTTTGTTTCTCTTTATTATATGGCAGTCTTATGAACTAAATTTATATGTTTTATAGTTCACTGGGGTATCAAGTGAATTTATTATAAGATCAATTGTTTTACAAGGCACACGTAAATAGTAGCAGCCTTTAAATTCGTTTTGCTATTAAATATGATTTTTATGACCTAAAACTAAAATTTTAAAAATACAAGGATGTTCAAAACGATTATTTTCGCTATTCTGTTATTCATGCGACTCTCGAAAAAGGTGCAAAAAATTTTTTGTTTTCATTGGATTATACTGAATTTTTAAAAACCTAGTGTCCATATATATTTTAATTTCAATACGAATCCAATTTTTTAAAATTTGTTTTCCAGCGTTTGGTCATGATAGTTGCAATAATCGCTTGTTTCATTTCTCTTTATTATGTGGCATTTATATCAACTGCATTAAAAATGTTATAAATTCTATTGGGATACCAAGTGATTTGTATATAAAATCGATTATTTAACAAAGGACGCCTAAATAGTAGCAGCCTTTAAATTCGTTTTACTATTAAATTTAATGTTTATGAACTAAAACTAAAATTTTAAAAATACAAGGATGTTCAAAACGATTATTTTAGTTATTCTGTTTTTCATGCGACTCTCGAAATAAATGAAAAAAATTTTTTGTTTTCATTGGATTATAATCAATTTTTTACAACCGAATTTCCATACATATTTTAAGTTCCAATACAAAGCCAATTTTTTAAAATTTGTTTTCCAGCGTTTGGTCATGATAGTTGCAATAATCGCTTGTTTCATTACTCCTTATTATGTCGCATTTATATCAACTGCATTAAAAATGTTATAAATTTTATTGGGATACCAAGTGATTTGTATATAAAATCGATTATTTTACAAAGCACGCCTAAATAGTAGCAGCCTTTAAATTCGTTTTACTATTAAATTTAATGTTTATGAACTAAAACTAAAATTTTAAAAATACAAGGATGTTCAAAACGATTATTTTAGTTATTCTGTTTTTCATGCGACTCTCGAAATAAATGAAAAAAATTTTTTGTTTTCATTGGATTATACTGAATTTTTTAAAACCGAGTTTCAATACATATTTTAAGTTCCAATACAAAGCCAATTTTTTAAAATTGGTTTTCCAGCGTTTGGTCATGATAGTTGCAATAATCGCTTGTTTCATTACTCCTTATTATGTCGCATTTATATCAACTGCATTAAAAATGTTATAAATTTTATTGGGATACCAAGTGATTTGTATATAAAATCGATTATTTTACAAAGCACGCCTAAATAGTAGCAGCCTTTAAATTCGTTTTACTATTAAATTTAATGTTTATGAACTAAAACTAAAATTTTAAAAATACAAGGATGTTCAAAACGATTATTTTAGTTATTCTGTTTTTCATGCGACTCTCGAAATAAATGAAAAAAATTTTTTGTTTTCATTGGATTATAATCAATTTTTTAAAAGCGAGTTTCCATACATATTTTAAGTTCCAATACAAAGCCAATTTTTTAAAATTTGTTTTCCAGCGTTTGGTCATGATAGTTGCAATAATCGCTTGTTTTGTTTCTCTTTATTATATGGCAGTCTTATGAACTAAATTTATATGTTTTATAGTTCACTGGGGTATCAAGTAAATTTGATATAAGATCGATTGTTTTACAAAGCACACGTAAATAGTAGCAGCCTTTAAATTCGTTTTGCTATTAAATATGATTTTTATGACCTTAAACTAAAATTTTAAAAATACAAGGATGTTCAAAACGATTATTTTAGTTATTCTCTTTTTCATGCGACTCTCGAAAAAGATGCAAAAAATTTTTTGTTTTCATTGGATTATACTGAATTTTTTAAAACCGAGTTTCAATACATATTTTAAGTTCCAATACAAAGCCAATTTTTTAAAATTGGTTTTCCAGCGTTTGGTCATGATAGTTGCAATAATCGCTTGTTTCATTACTCCTTATTATGTCGCATTTATATCAACTGCATTAAAAATGTTATAAATTTTATTGGGATACCAAGTGATTTGTATATAAAATCGATTATTTTACAAAGCACGCCTAAATAGTAGCAGCCTTTAAATTCGTTTTACTATTAAATTTAATGTTTATGAACTAAAACTAAAATTTTAAAAATACAAGGATGTTCAAAACGATTATTTTAGTTATTCTGTTTTTCATGCGACTCTCGAAATAAATGAAAAAAATTTTTTGTTTTCATTGGATTATAATCAATTTTTTAAAAGCGAGTTTCCATACATATTTTAAGTTCCAATACAAAGCCAATTTTTTAAAATTTGTTTTCCAGCGTTTGGTCATGATAGTTGCAATAATCGCTTGTTTTGTTTCTCTTTATTATATGGCAGTCTTATGAACTAAATTTATATGTTTTATAGTTCACTGGGGTATCAAGTGAATTTATTATAAGATCGATTATTTTACAAAGCACGCCTAAATAGTAGCAGCCTTTAAATTCGTTTTGCTATTAAATATGATTTTTATGACCTAAAACTAAAATTTTAAAAATACAAGGATGTTCAAAACGTATATTTTCGCTATTCTGTTATTCATGCGACTCTCGAAAAAGATGCAAAAAATTTTTTGTTTTCATTGGATTATACTGAATTTTTAAAAACCGAGTTTCCATACATATTTTAAATTCCAATATGAATCCAATTTTTTAAAATTTGTTTTCATGCTTTTGTTCATGATAGTTGCAATAATCGCTTGTTTCATTTCTCTTTATTATGTGGCATTTATATCAACTGCATTAAAAATGTTATAAATTCTATTGGGATACCAAATGATTTGGATATAAAATCGATTATTTAACAAAGGACGCCTAAATAGTAGCAGCCTTTAAATTCGTTTTACTATTAAATTTAATGTTTATGAACCCAAACTAAAATTTTAAAAATACAAGGATGTTCAAAACGATTATTTTAGTTTTTCTCTTTTTCATGCGACTCTCGAAATAAATGAAAAAAATTTTTTGTTTTCATTGGATTATACTGAATTTTTTAAAACCGAGTTTCCATACATATTTTAAATTCCAATATGAATCCAATTTTTTAAAATTTGTTTTCATGCTTTTGTTCATGATAGTTGCAATAATCGCTTGTTTCATTTCTCTTTATTATGTGGCATTTATATCAACTGCATTAAAAATGTTATAAATTCTATTGGGATACCAAGTGATTTGGATATAAAATCGATTATTTAACGAAGGACGCCTAAATAGTAGCAGCCTCAAAATTCGTTTTACTATTAAATTTAATGTTTATGAACTAAAACTAAAATATTAAAAATACAAGGATGTTCATAACGATTATTTAAGCTATTCTGTTTTTCATGCGACTCTCGAAAAAGATGCAAAAAATTTTTTGTTTTCATTGGATTATACTGAATTTTTTACAACCGAATTTCCATATATATTATAAATTCCAATACAAATCCAATTTTTTAAAATTTGATTTCCACCATTTGGTCATGAATAATTGCAATAATCGCTTGTTTCGTTTCTCTTTATTATATATAGTATAGCATTTTTATGAATTAAATTTATAATGTTATAAAGTCCAATGGGGTACCCAGAGATTTTTATATAAAATCAATTCATTTACAAAGCACACCTTAATAGAAGCAGCCTTTAAATTTGTTTTGCTATTAAATTTAATGCTTATGAACTCAAACTAAAATTTTAAAAATACAAGGATGTTCAAAACGATTATTTTAGTTATTCTCTTTTTCATGCGACTCTCGAAAAAGATGCAAAAAATTTTTTGTTTTCATTGGATTATACTGAATTTTTTAAAACCGAGTTTCAATACATATTTTAAATTCCAATACAAATCCATTTATTTAAAATTTGTTTTCATGCGTTTGGTCATGATAGTTGCAATAATCGCTTGTTTCATTTCTTTTTATTATGTGGCATTTATATCAACTGCATTAAAAATGTTATAAATTTTAGTGGGATACCAAGTGATTTGTATATAAAATCGGTTATTTTACAAAGCACACGTAAATAGTAGCCGCCTTTAAATTCGTTTTGCTATTAAATATGATTTTTATGACCTGAAACTAAAATTTTAAAAATACAAGGATGTTCAAAACGATTATTTTCGCTATTCTCTTTTTCATGCGACTCTCGAAATAAATGAAAAAAATTTTTTGTTTTCATTGGATTATACTGCATTTTTTAAAACCGAGTTTCCATACATATTTTATGTTCCAATCCAAAGCCAATTTTTTAAAATTTGTTTTCCAGCGTTTGGTCATGATAGTTGCAATAATCGCTTGTTTTATTTCTCTTTATTATATGGCAGTCTTATGAACTAAATTTATATGTTTTATAGTTCACTGGGGTATCAAGTGAATTTATTATAAAATCGATTGTTTTACAAAGCACACGTAAATAATAGCAGTCTTTAAATTCGTTTTGCTATTAAATTTAATGTTTATGAACTAAAACTAAAATTTTAAAAATACAAAGAAGTTCAAAACGATTATTTTAGTTATTCTCTTTTTCATGCGACTCTCGAAATAAATGAAAAAAATTTTTTGTTTTCATTGGATTATACTGAATTTTTTAAAACCTAGTGTCCATATATTATATTTTAAATTCCAATACAAATCCAATTTTTTAAAATTTGTTTCCAGCGTTTGGTCATGATAGTTGCAATAATCGCTTGTTTTGTTTCTCTTTATTATATGGGATTCTTATGAACTAAATTTATATGTTTTATAGTTCACTGGGGTATCAAGTGAATTTATTATAAGATCGATTGTTTTACAAAGCACACGTAAATAGTAGCAGCCTTTAAATTCGTTTTGCTATTAAATTTAATCTTTATGAACTAAAACTAAAATTTTAAAAATACAAGGATGTTCAAAAACGATTATTGTAGCCATTCTGTTTTTCATGCGACTCTCGAAATAAATGAAAAAAAATTTTATGTTTTCATTAGATTATACTGAATTTTTTAAAACCGAGTTTCCATACATATTTTAAATTCCAATACAAATCCAATTTTTTTAAAATTTGTTTCCAGCGTTTGGTCATGATAGTTGCAATAATCGCTTGTTTTGTTTCTCTTTATTATATGGCAGTCTTATGAACTAAATTTATATGTTTTATAGTTCACTGGGGTATCAAGTGACTTTGATATAAGCTCGATTGTTTTACAAAGCACACGTAAATAGTAGCAGCCTTTAAATTCGTTTTACTATTAAATTTAATGTTTATGAACTAAAACTAAAATTTTAAAAATACAAGGATTTTTAAAACGATTATTTTAGTTATTCACTTTTTCATGCGAATCTCGAAATAAATGAAAAACATTTTTTGTTTTCATTGGATTATACTGAATTTTTTAAAACCGAGTTTCCATACATATTTTAAGTTCCAATACAAAGCCAATTTTTTAAAATTTGTTTTCCAGCGTGTGGTCATGATAGTTGCAATAATCGCTTGTTTTGTTTCTCTTTATTATATGGCAGTCTTATGAACTAAATTTATATGTTTTATAGTTCACTGGGGTATCAAGTGAATTTGATATAAGATGGATTGTTTTACAAAGCACACGTAAATAGTAGCAGCCTTTAAATTCGTTTTACTATTAAATTGATTGTATATGAACTAAAACTAAAATTTTAAAAATACAAGGATGTTCAAAACGATTATATTAGTTATTTTGTTTTTCATGCGACTCTCGAAATAAATGAAAAACAGTTTTTGTTTTCATTGGATTATAATGAATTTTTTTACAACCGAATTTCCATACATATTTTAAATTCCAATACAAATCCAATTTTTTTAAAATTTGTTTCCAGCGTTTGGTCATGATAGTTGCAATAATCGCTTGTTCTGTTTTTCTTCATTACATGGCAGTCTTATGAACTAAATTTATATGTTTTATAGTTCACTGGGGTATCAAGTGAATTTATTATAAGATCGATTGTTTTACAAAGCACACCTTAATAGTAGCAGCCTTTAAATTCGTTTTACTATTAAATTTAATGTTTATGAACTAAAACTAAAATTTTAAAAATACAAGGATGTTCAAAACGATTATTTTAGTTATTCTCTTTTTTATGCGACTCTCGAAATAAATGAAAAACAGTTTTTGTTTTCATTGGATTATACTGAATTTTTTAAAACCGAGTTTCCATTCATATTTTAAGTTCCAATACAAATCCAATTTTTTAAAATTTGTTTCCAGCGTTTGGTCATGATAGTTGCAATAATCGCTTGTTTCGTTTCTCTTCATTACATGGCAGTCTTAAGAACTAAATTTATATGTTTTATACTTCACTGGAGTATCAAGTGAATTTGTAATAAGATCGATTGTTTTACAAAGCACACGTAAATAGTAGCAGCCTTTAAATTCGTTTTACTATTAAATTGATTGTATATGAACTAAAACTAAAATTTTAAAAATACAAGGATGTTCAAAACGATTATTTTAGTTATTTTGTTTTTCATGCGACTCTCGAAATAAATGAAAAACAGTTTTTGTTTTCATTGGATTATAATGAATTTCTAAAAACCGAGTTTCCTTATGTATTTTAAATTCCAATACAAATCCAATTTTTTAGAATTTGATTTCCACCGTTTGGTCATGAAAGTTGCAATTATCGCTTGTTTCGTTTCTCTTTATTATATGGCATTGTATGAATTGTGTCAATAATACTAAAATGTCAAATGAAGTACCCAGAGATTTGTATATAAAATATATTCATTTACAAAGTACACCTTAATAGAAGCAGCCTTTAAATTCGTTTTGCTATTAAATTTTATTTCTATGAACTCAAACTAAAATTTTAAAAATACAAAGATGTTCAAAACGATTATTTTAGTTATTCTCTTTTTCATGCGACTCTCGAAATAAATGAAAAACATTTTTTGTTTTGTTTCTTTTTATTATGTTGCATTTATATCAACTGCATTGAAAATGTTAAAAATTTTATTGGGATACCAAGTGATTTGTATATAAAATCGATTATTTTACAAAGCACACGTAAATAGTAGCAGCCTTTAGATTCGTTTTGCTATTAAATATGATTTTTATGACCTGAAACTAAAATTTTAAATATACAAGGATGTTCAAAACGATTATTTTAGCCATTCTGTTTTTCATGCGACTCTCGAAAAAGATGCAAAAAAAATTTTTTTTTTCATTGGATTATACTGAATTTTTTAAAACCGAGTTTCCATACATATTTTAAGTTCCAATACAAAGCCAATTTTTTAAAATTTGTTTTCCAGCGTTTGGTCATGATAGTTGCAATAATCGCTTGTTTTGTTTCTCTTTATTATATGGCAGTCTTATGAACTAAATTTATATGTTTTATAGTTCACTGGGGTATCAAGTGAATTTGATATAAGATCGATTGTTTTACAAAGCACACGTAAATAGTAGCAGCCTTTAAATTCGTTTTACTATTAAATTGATTGTATATGAACTAAAACTAAAATTTTAAAAATACAAGGATGTTCAAAACGATTATTTTAGTTATTTTGTTTTTCATGCGACTCTCGAAATAAATGAAAAACAGTTTTTGATTTCATTGGATTATAATGAATTTTTTTACAACCGAATTTCCATATATATTTTAAATTCCAATACAAATCCAATTTTTTTAAAATTTGTTTCCAGCGTTTGGTCATGATAGTTGCAATAATCGCTTGTTTCGTTTCTCTTCATTACATGGCAGTCTTATGAACTAAATATATATGTTTTATAATTTACTGGGGTATCAAGTGAATTTGATATAAGATCGATTGTTTTACAAAGCACACCTTAATAGTAGCAGCCTTTAAATTCGTTTTTCTATTAAATTTAATGTTTATGAACTAAAACTAAAATTTTAAAAATAGAAGGATGTTTAAAACGATTATTTTAGTTATTCTCTTTTTCATGCGACTCTCGAAATAAATGAAAAACATTTTTTGTTTTCATTGGATTATAATGAATTTTTTACAACCGAATTTCCATATATATTTTAAATTCCAATACAAATCCAATTTTTTTAAAATTTGTTTCCAGCGTTTAGTCATGATAGTTGCAATAATCGCTTGTTTCGTTTCTCTTCATTACATGGCAGTCCTATGAACTAAATTTATATGTTTTATAATTTACTGGGGTATCAAGTGAATTTGATATAAGATCGATTGTTTTACAAAGCACACCTTAATAGTAGCAGCCTTTAAATTCGTTTTACTATTAAATTTAATGTTTATGAACTAAAACTAAAATTTTAAAAATACAAGGATGTTCAAAACGATTATTTTAGTTATTTTGTTTTTCATGCGACTCTCGAAATAAATGAACAACATTTTTTGTTTTGTTTCTTTTTATTATGTGGCATTTATATCAACTGCATTGAAAATGTTAAAAATTTTATTGGGATACCAAGTGATTTGTATATAAAATCGATTATTTTACAAAGCACACGTAAATAGTAGCAGCCTTTAGATTCGTTTTGCTATTAAATATGATTTTTATGACCTGAAACTAAAATTTTAAATATACAAGGATGTTCAAAACGATTATTTTAGCCATTCTGTTTTTCATGCGACTCTCGAAAAAGATGCAAAAAAAATTTTTTTTTTCATTGGATTATACTGAATTTTTTAAAACCGAGTTTCCATACATATTTTAAGTTCCAATACAAAGCCAATTTTTTAAAATTTGTTTTCCAGCGTTTGGTCATGATAGTTGCAATAATCGCTTGTTTTGTTTCTCTTTATTATATGGCAGTCTTATGAACTAAATTTATATGTTTTATAGTTCACTGGGGTATCAAGTGAATTTGATATAAGATCGATTGTTTTACAAAGCACACGTAAATAGTAGCAGCCTTTAAATTCGTTTTACTATTAAATTGATTGTATATGAACTAAAACTAAAATTTTAAAAATACAAGGATGTTCAAAACGATTATTTTAGTTATTTTGTTTTTCATGCGACTCTCGAAATAAATGAAAAACAGTTTTTGATTTCATTGGATTATAATGAATTTTTTTACAACCGAATTTCCATATATATTTTAAATTCCAATACAAATCCAATTTTTTTAAAATTTGTTTCCAGCGTTTGGTCATGATAGTAGCAATAATCGCTTGTTTCGTTTCTCTTCATTACATGGCAGTCTTATGAACTAAATATATATGTTTTATAATTTACTGGGGTATCAAGTGAATTTGATATAAGATCGATTGTTTTACAAAGCACACCTTAATAGTAGCAGCCTTTAAATTCGTTTTTCTATTAAATTTAATGTTTATGAACTAAAACTAAAATTTTAAAAATAGAAGGATGTTTAAAACGATTATTTTAGTTATTCTCTTTTTCATGCGACTCTCGAAATAAATGAAAAACATTTTTTGTTTTCATTGGATTATAATGAATTTTTTACAACCGAATTTCCATATATATTTTAAATTCCAATACAAATCCAATTTTTTTAAAATTTGTTTCCAGCGTTTAGTCATGATAGTTGCAATAATCGCTTGTTTCGTTTCTCTTCATTACATGGCAGTCTTATGAACTAAATTTATATGTTTTATAGTTCACTGGGGTATCAAGTGAATTTGATATAAGATCGATTGTTTTACAAAGCACACGTAAATAGTAGCAGCCTTTAAATTCGTTTTACTATTAAATTGATTGTATATGAACTAAAACTAAAATTTTAAAAATACAAGGATGTTCAAAACGATTATTTTAGTTATTTTGTTTTTCATGCGACTCTCGAAATAAATGAAAAACAGTTTTTGATTTCATTGGATTATAATGAATTTTTTTACAACCGAATTTCCATATATATTTTAAATTCCAATACAAATCCAATTTTTTTAAAATTTGTTTCCAGCGTTTAGTCATGATAGTTGCAATAATCGCTTGTTTCGTTTCTCTTCATTACATGGCAGTCCTATGAACTAAATTTATATGTTTTATAATTTACTGGGGTATCAAGTGAATTTGATATAAGATCGATTGTTTTACAAAGCACATCTTAATAGTAGCAGCCTTTAAATTCGTTTTACTATTAAATTTAATGTTTATGAACTAAAACTAAAATTTTAAAAATACAAGGATGTTTAAAACGATTATTTTAGTTATTCTCTTTTTCATGCAACTCTCGAAATAAATGAAAAACATTTTTTGTTTTCATTGGATTATAATGAATTTTTTACAACCGAATTTCCATATATATTTTAAATTCCAATACAAATCCAATTTTTTTAAAATTTGTTTCCAGCGTTTAGTCATGATAGTTGCAATAATCGCTTGTTTCGTTTCTCTTCATTACATGGCAGTCTTATGAACTAAATTTATATGTTTTATAATTCACTGGGGTATCAAGTGAATTTGATATAAGATCAATTGTTTTACAAAGCACACGTAAATAGTAGCAGCCTTTAAATTCGTTTTGCTATTAAATATGATTTTTATGACCTGAAACTAAAATTTTAAAAATACAAGGATGTTCAAAACGATTATTTTAGTTACTCTGTTTTTCATGCGACTCTCGAAATAAATGAAAAACATTTTTTGTTTTCATTGGATTATACTGAATCTTTTACAACCGAGTTTCCATATATACTTTAAATTCCAACACAAATCCAATTTTTTAAAATTTGTTTCCAGCGTTTGGTCATGATAGTTGCAATAATCGCTTGTTTCGTTTCTCTTCATTACATGGCAGTCTTATGAACTAAATGTATTTGTTTTATAATTTACTGGGGTATCAAGTGAATTTGATATAAGATCGATTGTTTTACAAAGCACACGTAAATAGTAGCAGCCTTTAAATTCGTTTTGCTATTAAATATGATTTTTATGACCCAAAACTAAAATTTTAAAAATACAAGGATGTTCAAAACGATTATTTTAGTTATTCTGTTTTTCATGTGACTCGAAAAAGATGCAAAAAAAATTTTTTTTTTCATTGGATTATACTGAATTTTTTAAAACCGAGTTTCCAGACATATTTTAAGTTCCAATACAAAGCCAATTTTTTAAAATTTGTTTTCCAGCGTTTGGTCATGATAGTTGCAATAATCGCTTGTTTTGTTTCTCTTTATTATATGGCAGTCTTATGGACTAAATTTATATGTATTATAGTTCACTGGGGTATCAAGTGAATTTGATATAAGGTCGATTGTTTTACAAAGCACACGTAAATAGTAGCAGCCTTTAAATTCGTTTTGCTATTAAATATGATTTTTATGACCTGAAACTAAAATTTTAAAAATACAAGGATGTTCAAAACGATTATATTAGCTATTCTGTTTTTCATGCGACTCTCGAAAAAGATGCAAAAAATTTTTTGTTTTCATTGGATTATACTGAATTTTTTACAACCTAGTTGCCATATATATTTTAAATTCCAACACAAATCCAATTTTTTAAAATTTGATTTCCACCATTTAGTCATGAATAATTGTAATAATCGCTTGTTTTGTTTTTCTTTATTAAGTGGCATTTATATCAACTGCATTAAAAATGTTATAAATTCTATTGGGATTCCAAGTGATTTGTATATAAAATCGATTATTTTACAAAGGACGCCTAAATAGTAGCAGCCTTTAAATTCGTTTTGCTATTAAATTTGATTTTTACGACCCAAAATTAAACTTTTAAAAATACAAGGATGTTTAAAACGATTATTTTAGTTATTCTCTTTTTCATGCAACTCTCGAAATAAATGAAAATCATTTTTTGTTTTCATTGGATTATAATGAATTTTTTACAACCGAATTTCCATATATACTTTAAATTCCAACACAAATCCAATTTTTTAAAATTTGTTTCCAGCGTTTGGTCATGATAGTTGCAATAATCGCTTGTTTCGTTTCTCTTCATTACATGGCAGTCTTATGAACTAAATGTATTTGTTTTATAATTTACTGGGGTACCAAGTGAATTTGATATAAGATCGATTGTTTTACAAAGCACACGTAAATAGTAGCAGCCTTTAAATTCGTTTTGCTATTAAATATGATTTTTATGACCTAAAAATAAAATTTTAAAAATACAAGGATGTTCAAAACGATTATTTTAGTTATTCTGTTTTTCATGTGACTCGAAAAAGATGCAAAAAAAATTTTTTTTTTCATTGGATTATACTGAATTTTTTAAAACCGTGTTTCCAGACATATTTTAAGTTCCAATACAAAGCCAATTTTTTAAAATTTGTTTTCCAGCGTTTGGTCATGATAGTTGCAATAATCGCTTGTTTTGTTTCTCTTTATTATATGGCAGTCTTATGAACTAAATTTATATGTATTATAGTTCACTGGGGTATCAAGTGAATTTGATATAAGATAGATTGTTTTACAAATCACACCTTAATAGTAGCAGCCTTTAAATTCGTTTTACTATTAAATTTAACGTTTATGAACTATAACTAAAATTTTAAAAATACAAGGATGTTTAAAACGATTATTTTAGTTATTCTCTTTTTTATGCGACTCTCGAAATAAATGAAACACATTTTTTGTTTTCATTGGATTATAATGAATTTTTTACAACCGAATTTCCATATATATTTTAAATTCCAATACAAATCCAATTTTTTAAAAATTTGTTTCCAGCGTTTAGTCATGATAGTTGCAATAATCGCTTGTTTCGTTTCTCTTCATTACATGGCAGTCTTATGAACTAAATGTATATGTTTTATAATTCACTGGGGTATCAAGTGAATTTGATATAAGATCGATTGTTTTACAAAGCACACGTAAATAGTAGCAGCCTTTAAATTCGTTTTGCTATTAAATATGATTTTTATGACCTGAAACTAAAATTTTAAAAATACAAGGATGTTCAAAACGATTATTTTAGTTATTCTGTTTTTCATGCGACTCTCGAAATAAATGAAAAACATTTTTTGTTTTCATTGGATTATACTGAATTTTTTACAACCGAGTTTCCATATATATTTTAAATTCCAACACAAATCCAATTTTTTAAAATTTGTTTCCAGCGTTTGGTCATGATAGTTGCAATAATCGCTTGTTTCGTTTCTCTTCATTACAGGGCAGTCTAATGAACTAAATTTATATGTTTTATAATTTACTGGGGTATCAAGTGAATTTGATATAAGATCGATTGTTTTACAAAGCACACGTAAATAGTAGCAGCCTTCAAATTCGTTTTGCTATTAAATATGATTTTTATGACCTGAAACTAAAATTTTAAAAATACAAGGATGTTCAAAACGATTATTTTAGTTATTCTGTTTTTAATATGACTCGAAAAAGATGCAAAAAAAATTTTTTTTTTCATTGGATTATACTGAATTTTTTAAAACCGAGTTTCCATACATATTTTAAGTTCCAATACAAAGCCAATTTTTTAAAATTTGTTTTCCAGCGTTTGGTCATGATAGTTGCAATAATCACTTGTTTTGTTTCTCTTTATTATATGACAGTCCTATGAACTAAATTTATATGTTTTATAGTTCACTGGGGTATCAAGTGAATTTGATATAAGATCGATTGTTTTACAAAGCACACGTAAATAGTAGCAGCCTTTAAATTCGTTTTGCTATTAAATATGATTTTTATGACCTGAAACTAAAATTTTAAAAATACAAGGATGTTCAAAACGATTATTTTGGTTATTCTGTTTTTCATGCGACTCTCGAAATAAATGAAAAACATTTTTTGTTTTCATTGGATTATACTGAATTTTTTACAACCGAGTTTCCATACATATTTTAAGTTCCAATACAAAGCCAATTTTTTAAAATTTGTTTTCCAGCGTTTGGTCATGATAGTTGCAATAATCGCTTGTTTTGTTTCTCTTTATTATATGGCAGTCCTATGAACTAAATTTATATGTTTTATAGTTCACTGGGGTATCAAGTGAATTTGATATAAGATCAATTGTTTTACAAAGCACACCTTAATAGTAGCAGCCTTTAAATTCGTTTTTCTATTAAATTTAATGTTTATGAACTAAAACTAAAATTTTAAAAATACAAGGATGTTTAAAACGATTATTTTAGTTATTCTCTTTTTCATGCGACTCTCGAAATAAATGAAAAACATTTTTTGTTTTCATTGGATTATAATGAATTTTTTACAACCGAATTTCCATATATATTTTAAATTCCAATACAAATCCAATTTTTTTAAAATTTGTTTCCAGCGTTTGGTCATGATAGTTGCAATAATCGCTTGTTTCGTTTCTCTTCATTACATGGCAGTCTTATGAACTAAATTTATATGTTTTTTAATTCACTGGGGTATCAAGTGAATTTGATATAAGATCGATTGTTTTACAAAGCACACGTAAATAGTAGCAGCCTTTAAATTCGTTTTGCTATTAAATATGATTTTTATGACCTAAAACTAAAATTTTAAAAATACAAGGATGTTCAAAACGATTATTTTAGTTATTCTGTTTTTCATGCGACTCTCGAAATAAATGAAAAACATTTTTTGTTTTCATTGGATTATACTGAATTTTTTACAACCGAGTTTCCATACATATTTTAAATTCCAATACAAAGCCAATTTTTTAAAATTTGTTTTCCAGCGTTTAGTCATGATAGTTGCAATAATCGCTTGTTTCGTTTCTCTTCATTACATGGCAGTCTTATGAACTAAATGCATATGTTTTATAATTCACTGGGGTATCAAGTGAATTTGATATAAGATCGATTGTTTTACAAAGCACACGTAAATAGTAGCAGCCTTTAAATTTGTTTTGCTATTAAATATGATTTTTATGACCTGAAACTAAAATTTTAAAAATACAAGGATGTTCAAAACGATTATTTTAGCTATTCTGTTTTTCATTTGACTCTCGAAAAAGATGCAAAAAATTTTTTGTTTTCATTGGATTATACTGAATTTTTTACAACCGAATTTCCATATATATTTTAAATTCCAATACAAAGCCAATTTTTTAAAATTTGTTTTCCAGCGTTTAGTCATGATAGTTGCAATAATCGCTTGTTTCGTTTCTCTTCATTACATGGCAGTCTTATGAACTAAATGCATATGTTTTATAATTCACTGGGGTATCAAGTGAATTTGATATAAGATCGATTGTTTTACAAAGCACACGTAAATAGTAGCAGCCTTTAAATTCGTTTTACTATTAAATTTAATGTTTATGAACTAAAACTAAAATTTTAAAAATACAAGGATGTTCAAAACGAATATTTTAGTTATTCTGTTTTTCATTTGACTCTCGAAAAAGATGCAAAAAAAAATTTTTTTTTTTCATTGGATTATACTGAATTTTTTATAACCGAGTTTCCATATATATTTTAAATTCCAATACAAAGCCAATTTTTTAAAATTTGTTTTCATGATTTTGGTCATGATAGTTGCAATAATCGCTTGTTTCGTTTCTCTTTATTACATGGCAGTCTTATGAACTAAATTTATATGTTTTATAATTCTCTGGGGTACCAAGTGATTTTTATATAAAATCGATTGTTTTACAAAACACACGTAAATAGTAGCAGCCTTTAAATTCGTTTTGCTATTAAATATGATTTTTATGACCTGAAACTAAAATTTTAAAAATACAAGGATGTTCAAAACGATTATTTTAGTTATTTTGTTTTTCATGCGACTCTCGAAATAAATGAAAAACAGTTTTTGTTTTCATTGGATTATAATGAATTTTTTACAACCGAATTTCCATATATATTTTAAATTCCAATACAAATCCAATTTTTTTAAAATTTGTTTCCAGCGTTTGGTCATGATAGTTGCAATAATCGCTTGTTTCGTTTCTCTTCATTACATGGCAGTCTTATGAACTAAATTTATATGTTTTATAATTTACTGGGGTATCAAGTGAATTTGATATAAGATCAATTGTTTTACAAAGCACACCTTAATAGTAGCAGCCTTTAAATTTGTTTTGCTATTAAATTTAATGTTTATGAACTAAAACTAAAATTTTAAAAATACAAGGATGTTTAAAACGATTATTTTAGTTATTCTCTTTTTCATGCGACTCTCGAAATAAATGAAAAACATTTTTTGTTTTCATTGGATTATAATGAATTTGTTACAACCGAATTTCCATATATATTTTAAATTCCAATACAAATCCAATTTTTTTAAAATTTGTTTCCAGCGTTTGGTCATGATAGTTGCAATAATCGCTTGTTTCGTTTCTCTTCATTACATGGCAGTCTTATGAACTAAATTTATATGTTTTATAATTTACTGGGGTATCAAGTGAATTTGATATAAGATCAATTGTTTTACAAAGCACACCTTAATAGTAGCAGCCTTTAAATTTGTTTTGCTATTCAATATGATTTTTATGACCTGAAACTAAAATTTTAAAAATACAAGGATGTTCAAAACGATTATTTTAGTTATTCTGTTTTTCATGCGACTCTCGAAATAAATGAAAAACATTTTTTGTTTTCATTGGATTATACTGAATTTTTTACAACCGAGTTTCCGTACATATTTTAAATTCCAATACAAAGCCAATTTTTTAAAATTTGTTTTCCAGCGTTTGGTCATGATAGTTGCAATAATCGCTTGTTTCGTTTCTCTTCATTACATGGCAGTCTTATGAACTAAATGTATATGTTTTATAATTCACTGGGGTATCAAGTGAATTTGATATAAGATCGATTGTTTTACAAAGCACACGTAAATAGTAGCAGCCTTTAAATTCGTTTTACTATTAAATTTAATGTTTATGAACTAAAACTAAAATTTTAAAAATACAAGGATGTTCAAAACGATTATTTTAGTTATTCTGTTTTTCATGCGACTCTCGAAAAAGATGCAAAAAATTTTTTGTTTTCATTGGATTATACTGAATTTTTTACAACCGAATTTCCATACATATTTTAAATTCCAATACAAATCCAATTTTTTAAAATTTGTTTTCATTCTTTTGGTCATGATAGTTGCAATAATCGCTTGTTTCATTTCTGTTTATTATATATAGCATTTTTAAGAATTAAATTTATAATGTTATAAAGTCCAATGGGGGTACCCAGAGATTTGTATATAAAATCTATTCATTTACAAAGCACACGTAAATAGTAGCAGCCTTTAAATTCGTTTTACTATTAAATTTAATGTTAATGAACTAAAACTAAAATTTTAAAAATACTAGGATGTTCAAAACGATTATTTTAGTTATTCTCTTTTTCATGCGACTCTCGAAATAAATGAAAAAAATTTTTTGTTTTCATTGGATTATACTGAATTTTTTACAACCGAATTTCCATATATATTTTAAATTCCAATACAAATCCAATTTTTTTAAAATTTGTTTCCAGCGTTTAGTCATGATAGTTGCAATAATCGCTTGTTTCGTTTCTCTTCATTACATGGCAGTCTTATGAACTAAATGTATATGTTTTATAATTCACTGGGGTATCAAGTGAATTTGATATAAGATCGATTGTTTTACAAAGCACACGTAAAAAGTAGCAGCCTTTAAATTCGTTTTGCTATTAAATATGATTTTTATGACCTGAAACTAAAATTTTAAAAATACAAGGATGTTTAAAACGATTATTTTAGTTATTCTCTTTTTCATGCGATTCTCGAAATAAATGAAAAACATTTTTTGTTTTCATTGGATTTTAATGAATTTTTTACAACCGAATTTCCATATATATTTTAAATTCCAATTAAAATTTGTTTCCAGCGTTTGGTCATGATAGTTGCAATAATCGCTTGTTTCGTTTCTCTTCATTACATGGCAGTCTTATGAACTAAATGTATATGTTTTATAATTCACTGGGGTATCAAGTGAATTTGATATAAGATCGATTGTTTTACAAAGCACACGTAAATAGTAGCAGGCTTTAAATTTGTTTTGCTATTAAATATGATTTTTATGACCTGAAACTAAAATTTTAAAAATACAAGGATGTACAAAACGATTATTTTAGCTATTCTGTTTTTCATGCGACTCTCGAAAAAGATGCAAAAAATTTTTTGTTTTCATTGGATTGTACTGAATTTTTTAAAACCGATTTTCCATACATATTTTAAATTCCAATACAAAGCCAATTTTTTAAAATTTGTTTTCCAGCGTTTGGTCATGATAGTTGCAATAATCGCTTGTTTCGTTTCTCTTTATTACATGGCAGTCTTATGAACTAAATTTATATGTTTTATAATTCTCTGGGGTACCAAGTGATTTTTATATAAAATCGATTGTTTTACAAAACACACGTAAATAGTAGCAGCCTTTAAATTCGTTTTGCTATTAAATATGATTTTTATAACCTGAAACTAAAATTTTAAAAATACAAGGATGTTCAAAACGATTATTTTAGCTATTCTGTTTTTCATGCGACTCTCGAAAAAGATGCAAAAAATTTTTTGTTTTCATTGGATTATACTGAATTTTTTACAACCTAGTTGCCATATATATTTTAAATTCCAACACAAATCCAATGTTTTTAAATTTGATTTCCACCATTTAGTCATGAATAATTGTAATAATCGCTTGTTTTGTTTCTCTTTATTATGGGGCATTTATATCAACTGCATTAAAAATGTTATAAATTCTATTGGGATACCAAGTGATTTGTATATAAAATCGATTATTTTACAAAGCACGCCTAAATAGTAGCAGCCTTTAAATTCGTTTTACTATTAAATTTAATGTTTATGAACTAAAACTAAAATTTTAAAAATTCAAGGATGTTCAAAACGATTATTTTAGTTATTCTCTTTTTCATGCGACTCTCGAAATAAATGAAAAAAATTTTTTGTTTTCATTGGATTATACTGAATTTTTTACAACCGAATTTCCATACATATTTTAAGTTCCAATACAAAGCCAATTTTTTAAAATTTGTTTTCCAGCGTTTGGTCATGATAGTTGCAATAATCCCTTGTTTTGTTTCTCTTCATTACATGGCAGTCTTATGAACTAAATGTATTTGTTTTATAATTTACTGGGGTATCAAGTGAATTTGATATAAGATCGATTGTTTTACAAATCACACGTAAATAGTAGCAGCCTTTAAATTCGTTTTGCTATTAAATTGATTTTTATGATCTAAAACTAAAATATTAAAAATACAAGGATGTTCAAAACGATTATTTTAGTTATTCTCTTTTTCATGCGACTCTCGAAAAAGATACAAAAAATTTTTTGTTTTCATTGGATTATACTGAATTTTTTACAACTTAGTTGCCATATATATTTTAAATTCCAACACAAATCCAATTTTTTAAAATTTGATTTCCACCATTTAGTCATGAATAATTGTAATAATCGCTTGTTTTGTTTCTCTTTATTATGGGGCATTTATATCAACTGCATTAAAAATGTTATAAATTCTATTGGGATACCAAGTGATTTGTATATAAAATCGATTATTTTACAAAGCACGCCTAAATAGTAGCAGCCTTTAAATTCGTTTTACTATTAAATTTAATGTTTATGAACTAAAACTAAAATTTTAAAAATTCAAGGATGTTCAAAACGATTATTTTAGTTATTCTCTTTTTCATGCGACTCTCGAAATAAATGAAAAAAATTTTTTGTTTTCATTGGATTATACTGAATTTTTTACAACCGAATTTCCATACATATTTTAAGTTCCAATACAAAGCCAATTTTTTAAAATTTGTTTTCCAGCGTTTGGTCATGATAGTTGCATTAATCCCTTGTTTTGTTTCTCTTCATTACATGGCAGTCTTATGAACTAAATTTATATGTTTTATAGTTCACTGGGGTATCAAGTGAATTTGATATAAGATCGATTGTTTTAAAAATCACACGTAAATAGTAGCAGCCTTTAAATTCGTTTTGCTATTAAATATGATTTTTATGACCTGAAACTAAAATTTTAAAAATACAAGGATGTTCAAAAAGATTATTTTAGCTATTCTGTTTTTCATGCGACTCTCGAAAAAGATGCAAAAAATTTTTTGTTTTCATTGGATTATACTGAATTTTTTACAACTTAGTTGCCATATATATTTTAAATTCCAACACAAATCCAATTTTTTAAAATTTGATTTCCACCATTTGGTCATGAATAATTGCAATAATCGCTTGTTTCATTTCTGTTTATTATACATAGCATTTTTAAGAATTAAATTTATAATATTATAAAGTCCAATGGGGTACCCAGAGATTTGTATATAAAATCTATTCATTTACAAAGCACACGTAAGTAGTAGCAGCCTTAAAATTCGTTTTACTATTAAATTTAATGTTTATGAACTAAAACTAAAATTTTAAAAATTCAAGGATGTTCAAAACGATTATTTTAGTTATTCTCTTTTTCATGCGACTCTCGAAATAAATGAAAAAAATTTTTTGTTTTCATTGGATTATACTGAATTTTTTAAAACCGAGTTTCCATACATATTTTAAGTTCCAAGTCAAAGCCAATTTTTTAAAATTTGTTTTCCACCGTTTGGTCATGATAGTTGCAAAAATCGCTTGTTTTGTTTTTCTTTATTATATGGCAGTCTTATGAACTAAATTTATATGTTTTATAGTTCACTGGGGTATCAAGTGAATTTGGTATAAGATCGATTGTTTTACAAAGCACACGTAAACAGTAGCAGCCTTTAAATTCGTTTTGCTATTAAATTTGATGTTTATGACCAGAAACTAAAATTTTAAAAATACAAGGATGTTCAAAACGATTATTTTAGTTATTCTGTATTTCATGTTACTCTCGAAATAAATGAAAAAAATTTTTTGTTTTCATTGGATCATACTGAATTTTATAAAACCGAGTTTCCATACATATTTTAAGTTCCAACACAAAGCCAATTTTTTAAAATTTGTTTTCCAGCGTTTGGTCATGATAGTTGCAATAATCGCTTGTTTTGTGTTTCTTTATTATATGGCAGTCTTTTAAACTAAATTTATATGTTTTATAGTTCACTGGGGTATCAAGTGAATTTGGTATAAGATCGATTGTTTTACAAATCACACGTAAACAGTAGCACCCTTTAAATTCGTTTTGCTATTAAATTTAATGTTTATGAACTAAAACTAAAACTTTAAAAATACAAGGATGTTGAAAACGATTATTTTAGTTATTCTCTTTTTCATGCGACTCTCGAAAAAGATGAAAAAAATTTTTTGTTTTCATTGGATTATACTGAATTTTTTAAAACCGAGTTTCCATACATATTTTAAATTCCAATACAAATCCAATTTTTTAAAATTTGTTTTCATTCTTTTGGTCATGATAGTTGCAATAATCGCTTGTTTCATTTCTGTTTATTATATATAGCATTTTTAAGAATTAAATTTATAATGTTATAAAGTCCAATGGGGGTACCCAGAGATTTGTATATAAAATCTATTCATTTACAAAGCACACGTAAATAGTAGCAGCCTTTAAATTCGTTTTACTATTAAATTTAATGTTAATGAACTAAAACTAAAATTTTAAAAATACTAGGATGTTCAAAACGATTATTTTAGTTATTCTCTTTTTCATGCGACTCTCGAAATAAATGAAAAAAATTTTTTGTTTTCATTGGATTATACTGAATTTTTTAAAACCGAGTTTCCATACATATTTTAAGTTCCAACACAAAGCCAATTTTTTAAAATTTGTTTTCCAGCGTTTGGTCATGATAGTTGCAAAAACCGCTTGTTTTGTTTTTCTTTATTATATGGCAGTCTTATGAACTAAATTTATATGTTTTATAGTTCACTGGGGTATCAAGTGAATTTGATATAAGATCGATTGTTTTACAAATCACACGTAAATAGTAGCAGCCTTTAAATTCGTTTTGCTATTAAATATGATTTTTATGATCTAAAACTAAAATTTTAAAAATACAAGGATGTTCAAAACGATTATTTTAGTTATTCTCTTTTTCATGCGACTCTCGAAATAAATGAAAAAAATTTTTTGTTTTCATTGGATTATACTGAATTTTATAAAACCGAGTTTCCATACATATTTTAAGTTCCAGCACAAAGCCAATTTTTTAAAATTTGTTTTCATTCTTTTGGTCATGATAGTTGCAATAATCGCTTGTTTCATTTCTGTTTATTATATATAGCATTTTTAAGAATTAAATTTATAATGTTATAAAGTCCAATGGGGGTACCCAGAGATTTGTATATAAAATCTATTCATTTACAAAGCACACGTAAATAGTAGCAGCCTTTAAATTCGTTTTACTATTAAATTTAATGTTAATGAACTAAAACTAAAATTTTAAAAATACTAGGATGTTCAAAACGATTATTTTAGTTATTCTCTTTTTCATGCGACTCTCGAAATAAATGAAAAAAATTTTTTGTTTTCATTGGATTATACTGAATTTTTTAAAACCGAGTTTCCATACATATTTTAAGTTCCAACACAAAGCCAATTTTTTAAAATTTGTTTTCCAGCGTTTGGTCATGATAGTTGCAAAAACCGCTTGTTTTGTTTTTCTTCACTACATGGCAGTCTTATGAACTAAATTTATATGTTTTATAGTTCACTGGGGTATCAAATGAATTTGATATAAGATAGATTGTTTTACAAATCACACGTAAATAGTAGCAGCCTTTAAATTCGTTTTGCTATTAAATATGATTTTTATGATCTAAAACTAAAATTTTAAAAATACAAGGATGTTCAAAACGATTATTTTAGTTATTCTCTTTTTCATGCGACTCTCGAAATAAATGAAAAAAATTTTTTGTTTTCATTGGATTATACTGAATTTTATAAAACCGAGTTTCCATACATATTTTAAGTTCCAGCACAAAGCCAATTTTTTAAAATTTGTTTTCATTCTTTTGGTCATGATAGTTGCAATAATCGCTTGTTTCATTTCTGTTTATTATATATAGCATTTTTAAGAATTAAATTTATAATGTTATAAAGTCCAATGGGGTACCCAGAGATTTGTATATAAAATCTATTCATTTACAAAGCACACGTAAATAGTAGCAGCCTTTAAATTCGTTTTACTATTAAATTTAATGTTAATGAACTAAAACTAAAATTTTAAAAATACTAGGATGTTCAAAACGATTATTTTAGTTATTCTCTTTTTCATGCGACTCTCGAAATAAATGAAAAAAATTTTTTGTTTTCATTGGATTATACTGAATTTTTTAAAACCGAGTGTCCATACATATTTTAAGTTCCAACACAAAGCCAATTTTTTAAAATTTGTTTTCCAGCGTTTGGTCATGATAGTTGCAAAAATCGCTTGTTTTGTTTTTCTTTATTATATGGCAGTCTTATGAACTAAATTTATATGTTTTATAGTTCACTGGGGTGTCAAGTGAATTTGTAATAAGATCGATTGTTTTACAAATCACACGTTAATAGTAGCAGCCTTTAAATTCGTTTTGCTATTAAATTTGATGTTTATGACCAGAAACTAAAATTTTAAAAATACAAGGATGTTCAAAACGATTATTTTAGTTATTCTCTTTTTCATGCGACTCTCGAAATAAATGAAAAAAATTTTTTGTTTTCATTGGATTATACTGAATTTTATAAAACCGAGTTTCCATACATATTTTAAGTTCCAACACAAAGCCAATTTTTTAAAATTTGTTTTCCAGCGTTTGGTCATGATAGTTGCAAAAACCGCTTGTTTTGTTTTTCTTCATTATATGGCAGTCTTATGAACTAAATTTATATGTTTTACAGTTCACTGGGGTATCAAGTGAATTTGATATAAGATCGATTGTTTTACAAATCACACGTAAATAGTAGCAGCCTTTAAATTCGTTTTGCTATTAAATATGATTTTTATGATCTAAAACTAAAATTTTAAAAATACAAGGATGTTGAAAACGATTATTTTAGTTATTCTCTTTTTCATGCGACTCTCGAAAAAGATACAAAAAATTTTTTGCTTTCAATGGATTATACTGAATTTTTTACAACCGAGTTTCCATATATATTTTAAATTCCAACACAAATCCAATTTTTTAAAATTTGATTTCCACCATTTAGTCATGAATAATTGTAATAATCGCTTGTTTCATTTCTGTTTATTATGTGGCATTTATATCAACTGCATGAAAAATGTTATAAATTTTATTGGGATACCAAGTGATTTGTATATATAATCGATTATTTTACAAAGGACGCCTAAATAGTAGCAGCCTTTAAATTCGTTTTGCTATTAAATTTGATTTTTACGACCCAAAATTAAACTTTTAAAAATACAAGGATGTTTAAAACGATTATTTTAGTTATTCTCTTTTTCATGCGACTCTCGAAATAAATGAAAAAACTTTTTGTTTTCATTGGATTATACTGAATTTCTAAAAACCGAGTTTCCTTATGTATTTTAAATTCCAATACAAAGCCAATTTTTTAAAATTTGTTTTCTACCGTTTGGTCATGTTAGTTGCAAAAATCGCTTGTTTCATTTCTGTTTATTATATGGCAGTCTTATGAACTAAATTTATATGTTTTATAGTTCACTGGGGTCTTAAGTGAATTTATTATAAGATCGATTGTTTTGCAAAGCACACGTAAATAGTAGCAGCCTTTAAATTTGTTTTGCTATTATATATGATTTTTATGACCTGAAACTAAAATTTTAAAAATACAAGGATGTACAAAACGATTATTTTAGCTATTCTGTTTTTCATGCGACTCTCGAAAAACATGCAAAAAATTTTTTGTTTTCATTGGATTATACTGAATTTTTTAAAACCGATTTTCCATACATATTTCAAGTTCCAACACAAAGCCAATTTTTTAAAATTTGTTTTCCAGCGTTTGGTCATGATAGTTGCAAAAACCGCTTGTTTTGTTTTTCTTTATTATATGGCAGTCTTATGAACTAAATTTATATGTTTTATAGTTCACTGGGGTATCAAGTGAATTTGATATAAGATCGATTGTTTTACAAATCACACGTAAATAGTAGCAGCCTTTAAATTCGTTTTGCTATTAAATATGATTTTTATGACCTGAAACTAAAATTTTAAAAATACAGGGATGTTCAAAACGATTATTTTAGTTATTCTGTTTTTCATACGACTCTCGAAAAAGATACAAAAAATTTTTTGTTTTCATTGGATTATACTGAATTTTTTACAACCGAGTTTCCATATATATTTTAAATTCCAACACAAATCCAATTTTTTAAAATTTGATTTCCACTATTTGGTCATGAATAATTACAATAATCGCTTGTTTCATTTCTCTTTATTATGTGGCATTTATATCAACTGCATTAAAAATGTTATAAATTTTATTGGGATACCAAGTGATTTGTATATAAAATCGATTATTTCACAAAGGACGCCTAAATAGTAGCAGCCTTTAAATTCGTTTTGCTATTAAATTTGATTTTTACGACCCAAAATTAAACTTTTAAAAATACAAGGATGTTTAAAACGATTATTTTAGTTATTCTGTTTTTCATGCGACTCTCGAAATAAATGAAAAAACTTTTTGTTTTCATTGGATTATACTGAATTTCTAAAAACCGAGTTTCCTTATGTATTTTAAATTCCAATACAAAGCCAATTTTTTAAAATTTGTTTTCTACCGTTTGGTCATGTTAGTTGCAAAAATCGCTTGTTTTGGTTCTCTTTATTATATGGCAGTCTTATGAACTAAATTTATATGTTTTATAGTTCACTGGGGTCTTAAGTGAATTTATTATAAGATCGATTGTTTTGCAAAGCACACGTAAATAGTAGCAGCCTTTAAATTTGTTTTGCTATTAAATATGATTTTTATGACCTGAAACTAAAATTTTAAAAATACAAGGATGTTCAAAACGATTAGTTTAGCTATTCTCTTTTTCATGCGACTCTCGAAAAACATACAAAAAATTTTTTGTTTTCATTGGATTATACTGAATTTTTTAAAACCGATTTTCTATACATATTTTAAGTTCCAACACAAAGCCAATTTTTTAAAATTTGTTTTCCAGCGTTTGGTCATGATAGTTGCAAAAACCGCTTGTTTTGTTTTTCTTTATTATATGGCAGTCTTATGAACTAAATTTATATGTTTTATAGTTCACTGGGGTATCAAGTGAATTTGATATAAGATCGATAGTTTTACAAATCACACGTAAATAGTAGCAGCCTTTAAATTCGTTTTGCTATTAAATTTGATTTTTACGACCCAAAATTAAACTTTTAAAAATACAAGGATGTTTAAAACGATTATTTTAGTTATTCTGTTTTTCATGCGACTCTCGAAATAAATGAAAAAACTTTTTGTTTTCATTGGATTATACTGAATTTCTAAAAACCGAGTTTCCTTATGTATTTTAAATTCCAATACAAAGCCAATTTTTTAAAATTTGTTTCCTACCGTTTGGTCATGTTAGTTGCAAAAATCGCTTGTTTTGGTTCTCTTTATTATATGGCAGTCTTATGAACTAAATTTATATGTTTTATAGTTCACTGGGGTCTTAAGTGAAGTTATTATAAGATCGATTGTTTTGCAAAGCACACGTAAATAGTAGCAGCCTTTAAATTTGTTTTGCTATTAAATATGATTTTTATGACCTGAAACTAAAATTTTAAAAATACAAGGATGTTCAAAACGATTAGTTTAGCTATTCTCTTTTTCATGCGACTCTCGAAAAAGATACAAAAAATTTTTTGTTTTCATTGGATTATACTGAATTTTTTACAACCGAGTTTCCATATATATTTTAAATTCCAACACAAATCCAATTTTTTAAAATTTGATTTCCACTATTTGGTCATGAATAATTACAATAATCGCTTGTTTCATTTCTCTTTATTATGTGGCATTTATATCAACTGCATTAAAAATGTTATAAATTTTATTGGGATACCAAGTGATTTGTATATAAAATCGATTATTTCACAAAGGACGCCTAAATAGTAGCAGCCTTTAAATTCGTTTTGCTATTAAATTTGATTTTTACGACCCAAAATTAAACTTTTAAAAATACAAGGATGTTTAAACGATTATTTTAGTTATTCTGTTTTTCATGCGACTCTCGAAATAAATGAAAAAACTTTTTGTTTTCATTGGATTATACTGAATTTCTAAAAACCGAGTTTCCTTATGTATTTTAAATTCCAATACAAAGCCAATTTTTTAAAATTTGTTTTCTACCGTTTGGTCATGTTAGTTGCAAAAATCGCTTGTTTCATTTCTGTTTATTATATGGCAGTCTTATGAACTAAATTTATATGTTTTATAGTTCACTGGGGTCTTAAGTGAATTTATTATAAGATCGATTGTTTTGCAAAGCACACGTAAATAGTAGCAGCCTTTAAATTTGTTTTGCTATTATATATGATTTTTATGACCTGAAACTAAAATTTTAAAAATACAAGGATGTACAAAACGATTATTTTAGCTATTCTGTTTTTCATGCGACTCTCGAAAAAGATGCAAAAAATTTTTTGTTTTCATTGGATTATACTGAATTTTTTACAACTTAGTTGCCATATATATTTTAAATTCCAACACAAATCCAATTTTTTAAAATTTGATTTCCACCATTTGGTCATGAATAATTGCAATAATCGCTTGTTTCATTTCTGTTTATTATACATAGCATTTTTAAGAATTAAATTTATAATATTATAAAGTCCAATGGGGTACCCAGAGATTTGTATATAAAATCTATTCATTTACAAAGCACACGTAAGTAGTAGCAGCCTTAAAATTCGTTTTACTATTAAATTTAATGTTTATGAACTAAAACTAAAATTTTAAAAATTCAAGGATGTTCAAAACGATTATTTTAGTTATTCTCTTTTTCATGCGACTCTCGAAATAAATGAAAAAAATTTTTTGTTTTCATTGGATTATACTGAATTTTTTAAAACCGAGTTTCCATACATATTTTAAGTTCCAAGTCAAAGCCAATTTTTTAAAATTTGTTTTCCACCGTTTGGTCATGATAGTTGCAAAAATCGCTTGTTTTGTTTTTCTTTATTATATGGCAGTCTTATGAACTAAATTTATATGTTTTATAGTTCACTGGGGTATCAAGTGAATTTGGTATAAGATCGATTGTTTTACAAAGCACACGTAAACAGTAGCAGCCTTTAAATTCGTTTTGCTATTAAATTTGATGTTTATGACCAGAAACTAAAATTTTAAAAATACAAGGATGTTCAAAACGATTATTTTAGTTATTCTGTATTTCATGTTACTCTCGAAATAAATGAAAAAAATTTTTTGTTTTCATTGGATCATACTGAATTTTATAAAACCGAGTTTCCATACATATTTTAAGTTCCAACACAAAGCCAATTTTTTAAAATTTGTTTTCTACCGTTTGGTCATGATAGTTGCAATAATCGCTTGTTTTGTGTTTCTTTATTATATGGCAGTCTTTTAAACTAAATTTATATGTTTTATAGTTCACTGGGGTATCAAGTGAATTTGGTATAAGATCGATTGTTTTACAAATCACACGTAAACAGTAGCAGCCTTTAAATTCGTTTTGCTATTAAATTTAATGTTTATGAACTAAAACTAAAACTTTAAAAATACAAGGATGTTGAAAACGATTATTTTAGTTATTCTCTTTTTCATGCGACTCTCGAAAAAGATGAAAAAAATTTTTTGTTTTCATTGGATTATACTGAATTTTTTAAAACCGAGTTTCCATACATATTTTAAATTCCAATACAAATCCAATTTTTTAAAATTTGTTTTCATTCTTTTGGTCATGATAGTTGCAATAATCGCTTGTTTCATTTCTGTTTATTATATATAGCATTTTTAAGAATTAAATTTATAATGTTATAAAGTCCAATGGGGGTACCCAGAGATTTGTATATAAAATCTATTCATTTACAAAGCACACGTAAATAGTAGCAGCCTTTAAATTCGTTTTACTATTAAATTTAATGTTAATGAACTAAAACTAAAATTTTAAAAATACCAGGATGTTCAAAACGATTATTTTAGTTATTCTCTTTTTCATGCGACTCTCGTAATAAATGAAAAAAATTTTTTGTTTTCATTGGATTATACTGAATTTTTTAAAACCGAGTTTCCATACATATTTTAAGTTCCAACACAAAGCCAATTTTTTAAAATTTGTTTTCCAGCGTTTGGTCATGATAGTTGCAAAAACCGCTTGTTTTGTTTTTCTTTATTATATGGCAGTCTTATGAACTAAATTTATATGTTTTATAGTTCACTGGGGTATCAAGTGAATTTGATATAAGATCGATTGTTTTACAAATCACACGTAAATAGTAGCAGCCTTTAAATTCGTTTTGCTATTAAATATGATTTTTATGATCTAAAACTAAAATTTTAAAAATACAAGGATGTTCAAAACGATTATTTTAGTTATTCTCTTTTTCATGCGACTCTCGAAATAAATGAAAAAAATTTTTTGTTTTCATTGGATTATACTGAATTTTATAAAACCGAGTTTCCATACATATTTTAAGTTCCAGCACAAAGCCAATTTTTTAAAATTTGTTTTCATTCTTTTGGTCATGATAGTTGCAATAATCGCTTGTTTCATTTCTGTTTATTATATATAGCATTTTTAAGAATTAAATTTATAATGTTATAAAGTCCAATGGGGTACCCAGAGATTTGTATATAAAATCTATTCATTTACAAAGCACACGTAAATAGTAGCAGCCTTTAAATTCGTTTTACTATTAAATTTAATGTTAATGAACTAAAACTAAAATTTTAAAAATACTAGGATGTTCAAAACGATTATTTTAGTTATTCTCTTTTTCATGCGACTCTCGAAATAAATGAAAAAAATTTTTTGTTTTCATTGGATTATACTGAATTTTTTAAAACCGAGTGTCCATACATATTTTAAGTTCCAACACAAAGCCAATTTTTTAAAATTTGTTTTCCAGCGTTTGGTCATGATAGTTGCAAAAATCGCTTGTTTTGTTTTTCTTTATTATATGGCAGTCTTATGAACTAAATTTATATGTT
Source organism: Anthrax anthrax (assembly GCA_963971155.1). Taxonomy (NCBI): domain Eukaryota; kingdom Metazoa; phylum Arthropoda; class Insecta; order Diptera; family Bombyliidae; genus Anthrax; species Anthrax anthrax. Next base: position 16,235,083 of record OZ020120.1, read on the forward strand.
TTATAGTTCACTGGGGTGTCAAGTGAATTTGTAATAAGATCGATTGTTTTACAAATCACACGTTAATAGTAGCAGCCTTTAAATTCGTTTTGCTATTAAATTTGATGTTTATGACCAGAAACTAAAATTTTAAAAATACAAGGATGTTCAAAACGATTATTTTAGTTATTCTCTTTTTCATGCGACTCTCGAAATAAATGAAAAAAATTTTTTGTTTTCATTGGATTATACTGAATTTTATAAAACCGAGTTTCCATACATATTTTAAGTTCCAACACAAAGCCAATTTTTTAAAATTTGTTTTCTACCGTTTGGTCATGTTAGTTGCAAAAATCGCTTGTTTCATTTCTGTTTATTATATGGCAGTCTTATGAACTAAATTTATATGTTTTATAGTTCACTGGGGTCTTAAGTGAATTTATTATAAGATCGATTGTTTTGCAAAGCACACGTAAATAGTAGCAGCCTTTAAATTTGTTTTGCTATTATATATGATTTTTATGACCTGAAACTAAAATTTTAAAAATACAAGGATGTACAAAACGATTATTTTAGCTATTCTGTTTTTCATGCGACTCTCGAAAAAGATGCAAAAAATTTTTTGTTTTCATTGGATTATACTGAATTTTTTACAACTTAGTTGCCATATATATTTTAAATTCCAACACAAATCCAATTTTTTAAAATTTGATTTCCACCATTTGGTCATGAATAATTGCAATAATCGCTTGTTTCATTTCTGTTTATTATGTGGCATTTATATCAACTGCATGAAAAATGTTATAAATTTTATTGGGATACCAAGTGATTTGTATATATAATCGATTATTTTACAAAGGACGCCTAAATAGTAGCAGCCTTTAAATTCGTTTTGCTATTAAATTTGATTTTTACGACCCAAAATTAAACTTTTAAAAATACAAGGATGTTTAAAACGATTATTTTAGTTATTCTCTTTTTCATGCGACTCTCGAAATAAATGAAAAAACTTTTTGTTTTCATTGGATTATACTGAATTTCTAAAAACCGAGTTTCCTTATGTATTTTAAATTCCAATACAAAGCCAATTTTTTAAAATTTGTTTTCTACCGTTTGGTCATGTTAGTTGCAAAAATCGCTTGTTTCATTTCTGTTTATTATATGGCAGTCTTATGAACTAAATTTATATGTTTTATAGTTCACTGGGGTCTTAAGTGAATTTATTATAAGATCGATTGTTTTGCAAAGCACACGTAAATAGTAGCAGCCTTTAAATTTGTTTTGCTATTATATATGATTTTTATGACCTGAAACTAAAATTTTAAAAATACAAGGATGTACAAAACGATTATTTTAGCTATTCTGTTTTTCATGCGACTCTGGAAAAACATGCAAAAAATTTTTTGTTTTCATTGGATTATACTGAATTTTTTAAAACCGATTTTCCATACATATTTCAAGTTCCAACACAAAGCCAATTTTTTAAAATTTGTTTTCCAGCGTTTGGTCATGATAGTTGCAAAAACCGCTTGTTTTGTTTTTCTTTATTATATGGCAGTCTTATGAACTAAATTTATATGTTTTATAGTTCACTGGGGTATCAAGTGAATTTGATATAAGATCGATTGTTTTACAAATCACACGTAAATAGTAGCAGCCTTTAAATTCGTTTTGCTATTAAATATGATTTTTATGACCTGAAACTAAAATTTTAAAAATACAGGGATGTTCAAAACGATTATTTTAGTTATTCTGTTTTTCATACGACTCTCGAAAAAGATACAAAAAATTTTTTGTTTTCATTGGATTATACTGAATTTTTTACAACCGAGTTTCCATATATATTTTAAATTCCAACACAAATCCAATTTTTTAAAATTTGATTTCCACTATTTGGTCATGAATAATTACAATAATCGCTTGTTTCATTTCTCTTTATTATGTGGCATTTATATCAACTGCATTAAAAATGTTATAAATTTTATTGGGATACCAAGTGATTTGTATATAAAATCGATTATTTCACAAAGGACGCCTAAATAGTAGCAGCCTTTAAATTCGTTTTGCTATTAAATTTGATTTTTACGACCCAAAATTAAACTTTTAAAAATACAAGGATGTTTAAAACGATTATTTTAGTTATTCTGTTTTTCATGCGACTCTCGAAATAAATGAAAAAACTTTTTGTTTTCATTGGATTATACTGAATTTCTAAAAACCGAGTTTCCTTATGTATTTTAAATTCCAATACAAAGCCAATTTTTTAAAATTTGTTTTCTACCGTTTGGTCATGTTAGTTGCAAAAATCGCTTGTTTTGGTTCTCTTTATTATATGGCAGTCTTATGAACTAAATTTATATGTTTTATAGTTCACTGGGGTCTTAAGTGAATTTATTATAAGATCGATTGTTTTGCAAAGCACACGTAAATAGTAGCAGCCTTTAAATTTGTTTTGCTATTAAATATGATTTTTATGACCTGAAACTAAAATTTTAAAAATACAAGGATGTTCAAAACGATTAGTTTAGCTATTCTCTTTTTCATGCGACTCTCGAAAAACATACAAAAAATTTTTTGTTTTCATTGGATTATACTGAATTTTTTAAAACCGATTTTCTATACATATGTTAAGTTCCAACACAAAGCCAATTTTTTAAAATTTGTTTTCCAGCGTTTGGTCATGATAGTTGCAAAAACCGCTTGTTTTGTTTTTCTTTATTATATGGCAGTCTTATGAACTAAATTTATATGTTTTATAGTTCACTGGGGTATCAAGTGAATTTGATATAAGATCGATAGTTTTACAAATCACACGTAAATAGTAGCAGCCTTTAAATTCGTTTTGCTATTAAATTTGATTTTTACGACCCAAAATTAAACTTTTAAAAATACAAGGATGTTTAAAACGATTATTTTAGTTATTCTGTTTTTCATGCGACTCTCGAAATAAATGAAAAAACTTTTTGTTTTCATTGGATTATACTGAATTTCTAAAAACCGAGTTTCCTTATGTATTTTAAATTCCAATACAAAGCCAATTTTTTAAAATTTGTTTCCTACCGTTTGGTCATGTTAGTTGCAAAAATCGCTTGTTTTGGTTCTCTTTATTATATGGCAGTCTTATGAACTAAATTTATATGTTTTATAGTTCACTGGGGTCTTAAGTGAAGTTATTATAAGATCGATTGTTTTGCAAAGCACACGTAAATAGTAGCAGCCTTTAAATTTGTTTTGCTATTAAATATGATTTTTATGACCTGAAACTAAAATTTTAAAAATACAAGGATGTTCAAAACGATTAGTTTAGCTATTCTCTTTTTCATGCGACTCTCGAAAAACATACAAAAAATTTTTTGTTTTCATTGGATTATACTGAATTTTTTAAAACCGAGTTTCCATACATATTTTAAGTTCCAACACAAAGCCAATTTTTTAAAATTTGTTTTCCAGCGTTTGGTCATGATAGTTGCAAAAACCGCTTGTTTTGTTTTTCTTTATTATATGGCAGTCTTATGAACTAAATTTATATGTTTTATAGTTCACTGGGGTATCAAGTGAATTTGATATAAGATCGATTGTTTTACAAATCACACGTAAATAGTAGCAGCCTTTAAATTCGTTTTGCTATTAAATATGATTTTTATGATCTAAAACTAAAATTTTAAAAATACAAGGATGTTCAAAACGATTATTTTAGTTATTCTCTTTTTCATGCGACTCTCGAAATAAATGAAAAAAATTTTTTGTTTTCATTGGATTATACTGAATTTTATAAAACCGAGTTTCCATACATATTTTAAGTTCCAGCACAAAGCCAATTTTTTAAAATTTGTTTTCATTCTTTTGGTCATGATAGTTGCAATAATCGCTTGTTTCATTTCTGTTTATTATATATAGCATTTTTAAGAATTAAATTTATAATGTTATAAAGTCCAATGGGGTACCCAGAGATTTGTATATAAAATCTATTCATTTACAAAGCACACGTAAATAGTAGCAGCCTTTAAATTCGTTTTACTATTAAATTTAATGTTAATGAACTAAAACTAAAATTTTAAAAATACTAGGATGTTCAAAACGATTATTTTAGTTATTCTCTTTTTCATGCGACTCTCGAAATAAATGAAAAAAATTTTTTGTTTTCATTGGATTATACTGAATTTTTTAAAACCGAGTGTCCATACATATTTTAAGTTCCAACACAAAGCCAATTTTTTAAAATTTGTTTTCCAGCGTTTGGTCATGATAGTTGCAAAAATCGCTTGTTTTGTTTTTCTTTATTATATGGCAGTCTTATGAACTAAATTTATATGTTTTATAGTTCACTGGGGTGTCAAGTGAATTTGTAATAAGATCGATTGTTTTACAAATCACACGTTAATAGTAGCAGCCTTTAAATTCGTTTTGCTATTAAATTTGATGTTTATGACCAGAAACTAAAATTTTAAAAATACAAGGATGTTCAAAACGATTATTTTAGTTATTCTCTTTTTCATGCGACTCTCGAAATAAATGAAAAAAATTTTTTGTTTTCATTGGATTATACTGAATTTTATAAAACCGAGTTTCCATACATATTTTAAGTTCCAACACAAAGCCAATTTTTTAAAATTTGTTTTCCAGCGTTTGGTCATGATAGTTGCAAAAACCGCTTGTTTTGTTTTTCTTCATTATATGGCAGTCTTATGAACTAAATTTATATGTTTTACAGTTCACTGGGGTATCAAGTGAATTTGATATAAGATCGATTGTTTTACAAATCACACGTAAATAGTAGCAGCCTTTAAATTCGTTTTGCTATTAAATATGATTTTTATGATCTAAAACTAAAATTTTAAAAATACAAGGATGTTCAAAACGATTATTTTAGTTATTCTCTTTTTCATGCGACTCTCGAAAAAGATACAAAAAATTTTTTGCTTTCAATGGATTATACTGAATTTTTTACAACCGAATTTCCATATATATTTTAAATTCCAACACAAATCCAATTTTTTAAAATTTGATTTCCACCATTTAGTCATGAATAATTGTAATAATCGCTTGTTTCATTTCTGTTTATTATGTGGCATTTATATCAACTGCATGAAAAATGTTATAAATTTTATTGGGATACCAAGTGATTTGTATATATAATCGATTATTTTACAAAGCACGCCTAAATAGTAGCAGCCTTTAAATTCGTTTTGCTATTAAATTTGATTTTTACGACCCAAAATTAAACTTTTAAAAATACAAGGATGTTTAAAACGATTATTTTAGTTATTCTCTTTTTCATGCGACTCTCGAAATAAATGAAAAAACTTTTTGCTTTCATTGGATTATACTGAATTTCTAAAAACCGAGTTTCCTTATGTATTTTAAATTCCAATACAAAGCCAATTTTTTAAAATTTGTTTTCTACCGTTTGGTCATGTTAGTTGCAAAAATCGCTTGTTTCATTTCTGTTTATTATATGGCAGTCTTATGAACTAAATTTATATGTTTTATAGTTCACTGGGGTCTTAAGTGAATTTATTATAAGATCGATTGTTTTGCAAAGCACACGTAAATAGTAGCAGCCTTTAAATTTGTTTTGCTATTATATATGATTTTTATGACCTGAAACTAAAATTTTAAAAATACAAGGATGTACAAAACGATTATTTTAGCTATTCTGTTTTTCATGCGACTCTGGAAAAACATGCAAAAAATTTTTTGTTTTCATTGGATTATACTGAATTTTTTAAAACCGAGTTTCCATACATATTTTAAGTTCCAACACAAAGCCAATTTTTTAAAATTTGTTTTCCAGCGTTTGGTCATGATAGTTGCAAAAACCGCTTGTTTTGTTTTTCTTTATTATATGGCAGTCTTATGAACTAAATTTATATGTTTTATAGTTCACTGGGGTATCAAGTGAATTTGATATAAGATCGATTGTTTTACAAATCACACGTAAATAGTAGCAGCCTTTAAATTCGTTTTGCTATTAAATATGATTTTTATGACCTGAAACTAAAATTTTAAAAATACAGGGATGTTCAAAACGATTATTTTAGTTATTCTGTTTTTCATACGACTCTCGAAAAAGATACAAAAAATTTTTTGTTTTCATTGGATTATACTGAATTTTTTACAACCGAGTTTCCATATATATTTTAAATTCCAACACAAATCCAATTTTTTAAAATTTGATTTCCACTATTTGGTCATGAATAATTACAATAATCGCTTGTTTCATTTCTCTTTATTATGTGGCATTTATATCAACTGCATTAAAAATGTTATAAATTTTATTGGGATACCAAGTGATTTGTATATAAAATCGATTATTTCACAAAGGACGCCTAAATAGTAGCAGCCTTTAAATTCGTTTTGCTATTAAATTTGATTTTTACGACCCAAAATTAAACTTTTAAAAATACAAGGATGTTTAAAACGATTATTTTAGTTATTCTGTTTTTCATGCGACTCTCGAAATAAATGAAAAAACTTTTTGTTTTCATTGGATTATACTGAATTTCTAAAAACCGAGTTTCCTTATGTATTTTAAATTCCAATACAAAGCCAATTTTTTAAAATTTGTTTTCTACCGTTTGGTCATGTTAGTTGCAAAAATCGCTTGTTTTGGTTCTCTTTATTATATGGCAGTCTTATGAACTAAATTTATATGTTTTATAGTTCACTGGGGTCTTAAGTGAATTTATTATAAGATCGATTGTTTTGCAAAGCACACGTAAATAGTAGCAGCCTTTAAATTTGTTTTGCTATTAAATATGATTTTTATGACCTGAAACTAAAATTTTAAAAATACAAGGATGTTCAAAACGATTAGTTTAGCTATTCTCTTTTTCATGCGACTCTCGAAAAACATACAAAAAATTTTTTGTTTTCATTGGATTATACTGAATTTTTTAAAACCGATTTTCTATACATATTTTAAGTTCCAACACAAAGCCAATTTTTTAAAATTTGTTTTCCAGCGTTTGGTCATGATAGTTGCAAAAACCGCTTGTTTTGTTTTTCTTTATTATATGGCAGTCTTATGAACTAAATTTATATGTTTTATAGTTCACTGGGGTATCAAGTGAATTTGATATAAGATCGATAGTTTTACAAATCACACGTAAATAGTAGCAGCCTTTAAATTCGTTTTGCTATTAAATTTGATTTTTACGACCCAAAATTAAACTTTTAAAAATACAAGGATGTTTAAAACGATTATTTTAGTTATTCTGTTTTTCATGCGACTCTCGAAATAAATGAAAAAACTTTTTGTTTTCATTGGATTATACTGAATTTCTAAAAACCGAGTTTCCTTATGTATTTTAAATTCCAATACAAAGCCAATTTTTTAAAATTTGTTTCCTACCGTTTGGTCATGTTAGTTGCAAAAATCGCTTGTTTTGGTTCTCTTTATTATATGGCAGTCTTATGAACTAAATTTATATGTTTTATAGTTCACTGGGGTCTTAAGTGAAGTTATTATAAGATCGATTGTTTTGCAAAGCACACGTAAATAGTAGCAGCCTTTAAATTTGTTTTGCTATTAAATATGATTTTTATGACCTGAAACTAAAATTTCAAAAATACAAGGATGTTCAAAACGATTAGTTTAGCTATTCTCTTTTTCATGCGACTCTCGAAAAACATACAAAAAATTTTTTGTTTTCATTGGATTATACTGAATTTTTTAAAACCGAGTTTCCATACATATTTTAAGTTCCAACACAAAGCCAATTTTTTAAAATTTGTTTTCCAGCGTTTGGTCATGATAGTTGCAAAAACCGCTTGTTTTGTTTTTCTTTATTATATGGCAGTCTTATGAACTAAATTTATATGTTTTATAGTTCACTGGGGTATCAAGTGAATTTGATATAAGATCGATTGTTTTACAAATCACACGTAAATAGTAGCAGCCTTTAAATTCGTTTTGCTATTAAATATGATTTTTATTATCTAAAACTAAAATTTTAAAAATACAAGGATGTTCAAAACGATTATTTTAGTTATTCTCTTTTTCATGCGACTCTCGAAAAAGATACAAAAAATTTTTTGTTTTCATTGGATTATACTGAATTTTTTACAACCGAGTTTCCATATATATTTTAAATTCCAACACAAATCCAATTTTTTAAAATTTGATTTCCACTATTTGGTCATGAATAATTACAATAATCGCTTGTTTCATTTCTCTTTATTATGTGGCATTTATATCAACTGCATTAAAAATGTTATAAATTTTATTGGGATACCAAGTGATTTGTATATAAAATCGATTATTTCACAAAGGACGCCTAAATAGTAGCAGCCTTTAAATTCGTTTTGCTATTAAATTTGATTTTTACGACCCAAAATTAAACTTTTAAAAATACAAGGATGTTTAAACGATTATTTTAGTTATTCTGTTTTTCATGCGACTCTCGAAATAAATGAAAAAACTTTTTGTTTTCATTGGATTATACTGAATTTCTAAAAACCGAGTTTCCTTATGTATTTTAAATTCCAATACAAAGCCAATTTTTTAAAATTTGTTTTCTACCGTTTGGTCATGTTAGTTGCAAAAATCGCTTGTTTCATTTCTGTTTATTATATGGCAGTCTTATGAACTAAATTTATATGTTTTATAGTTCACTGGGGTCTTAAGTGAATTTATTATAAGATCGATTGTTTTGCAAAGCACACGTAAATAGTAGCAGCCTTTAAATTTGTTTTGCTATTATATATGATTTTTATGACCTGAAACTAAAATTTTAAAAATACAAGGATGTACAAAACGATTATTTTAGCTATTCTGTTTTTCATGCGACTCTCGAAAAACATACAAAAAATTTTTTGTTTTCATTGGATTATACTGAATTTTTTAAAACCGAGTTTCCATACATATTTCAAGTTCCAACACAAAGCCAATTTTTTAAAATTTGTTTTCCAGCGTTTGGTCATGATAGTTGCAAAAACCGCTTGTTTTGTTTTTCTTTATTATATGGCAGTCTTATGAACTAAATTTATATGTTTTATAGTTCACTGGGGTATCAAGTGAATTTGATATAAGATCGATTGTTTTACAAATCACACGTAAATAGTAGCAGCCTTTAAATTCGTTTTGCTATTAAATATGATTTTTATGACCTGAAACTAAAATTTTAAAAATACAGGGATGTTCAAAACGATTATTTTAGTTATTCTGTTTTTCATACGACTCTCGAAAAAGATACAAAAAATTTTTTGTTTTCATTGGATTATACTGAATTTTTTACAACCGAGTTTCCATATATATTTTAAATTCCAACACAAATCCAATTTTTTAAAATTTGATTTCCACTATTTGGTCATGAATAATTACAATAATCGCTTGTTTCATTTCTCTTTATTATGTGGCATTTATATCAACTGCATTAAAAATGTTATAAATTTTATTGGGATACCAAGTGATTTGTATATAAAATCGATTATTTCACAAAGGACGCCTAAATAGTAGCAGCCTTTAAATTCGTTTTGCTATTAAATTTGATTTTTACGACCCAAAATTAAACTTTTAAAAATACAAGGATGTTTAAAACGATTATTTTAGTTATTCTGTTTTTCATGCGACTCTCGAAATAAATGAAAAAACTTTTTGTTTTCATTGGATTATACTGAATTTCTAAAAACCGAGTTTCCTTATGTATTTTAAATTCCAATACAAAGCCAATTTTTTAAAATTTGTTTTCTACCGTTTGGTCATGTTAGTTGCAAAAATCGCTTGTTTTGGTTCTCTTTATTATATGGCAGTCTTATGAACTAAATTTATATGTTTTATAGTTCACTGGGGTCTTAAGTGAATTTATTATAAGATCGATTGTTTTGCAAAGCACACGTAAATAGTAGCAGCCTTTAAATTTGTTTTACTATTAAATATGATTTTTATGACCTGAAACTAAAATTTTAAAAATACAAGGATGTTCAAAACGATTAGTTTAGCTATTCTCTTTTTCATGCGACTCTCGAAAAACATACAAAAAATTTTTTGTTTTCATTGGATTATACTGAATTTTTTAAAACCGATTTTCTATACATATTTTAAGTTCCAACACAAAGCCAATTTTTTAAAATTTGTTTTCCAGCGTTTGGTCATGATAGTTGCAAAAACCGCTTGTTTTGTTTTTCTTTATTATATGGCAGTCTTATGAACTAAATTTATATGTTTTATAGTTCACTGGGGTATCAAGTGAATTTGATATAAGATCGATAGTTTTACAAATCACACGTAAATAGTAGCAGCCTTTAAATTCGTTTTGCTATTAAATTTGATTTTTACGACCCAAAATTAAACTTTTAAAAATACAAGGATGTTTAAAACGATTATTTTAGTTATTCTGTTTTTCATGCGACTCTCGAAATAAATGAAAAAACTTTTTGTTTTCATTGGATTATACTGAATTTTTTAAAACCGAGTTTCCATACATATTTTAAGTTCCAACACAAAGCCAATTTTTTAAAATTTGTTTTCCAGCGTTTGGTCATGATAGTTGCAAAAACCGCTTGTTTTGTTTTTCTTTATTATATGGCAGTCTTATGAACTAAATTTATATGTTTTATAGTTCACTGGGGTATCAAGTGAATTTGATATAAGATCGATTGTTTTACAAATCACACGTAAATAGTAGCAGCCTTTAAATTCGTTTTGCTATTAAATATGATTTTTATTATCTAAAACTAAAATTTTAAAAATACAAGGATGTTCAAAACGATTATTTTAGTTATTCTCTTTTTCATGCGACTCTCGAAAAAGATACAAAAAATTTTTTGTTTTCATTGGATTATACTGAATTTTTTACAACCGAGTTTCCATATATATTTTAAATTCCAACACAAATCCAATTTTTTAAAATTTGATTTCCACTATTTGGTCATGAATAATTACAATAATCGCTTGTTTCATTTCTCTTTATTATGTGGCATTTATATCAACTGCATTAAAAATGTTATAAATTTTATTGGGATACCAAGTGATTTGTATATAAAATCGATTATTTCACAAAGGACGCCTAAATAGTAGCAGCCTTTAAATTCGTTTTGCTATTAAATTTGATTTTTACGACCCAAAATTAAACTTTTAAAAATACAAGGATGTTTAAAACGATTATTTTAGTTATTCTGTTTTTCATGCGACTCTCGAAATAAATGAAAAAACTTTTTGTTTTCATTGGATTATACTGAATTTCTAAAAACCGAGTTTCCTTATGTATTTTAAATTCCAATACAAAGCCAATTTTTTAAAATTTGTTTTCTACCGTTTGGTCATGTTAGTTGCAAAAATCGCTTGTTTTGGTTCTCTTTATTATATGGCAGTCTTATGAACTAAATTTATATGTTTTATAGTTCACTGGGGTCTTAAGTGAATTTATTATAAGATCGATTGTTTTGCAAAGCACACGTAAATAGTAGCAGCCTTTAAATTTGTTTTGCTATTAAATATGATTTTTATGACCTGAAACTAAAATTTTAAAAATACAAGGATGTTCAAAACGATTAGTTTAGCTATTCTCTTTTTCATGCGACTCTCGAAAAACATACAAAAAATTTTTTGTTTTCATTGGATTATACTGAATTTTTTAAAACCGAGTTTCCATACATATTTTAAGTTCCAACACAAAGCCAATTTTTTAAAATTTGTTTTCCAGCGTTTGGTCATGATAGTTGCAAAAACCGCTTGTTTTGTTTTTCTTTATTATATGGCAGTCTTATGAACTAAATTTATATGTTTTATAGTTCACTGGGGTATCAAGTGAATTTGATATAAGATCGATTGTTTTACAAATCACACGTAAATAGTAGCAGCCTTTAAATTCGTTTTGCTATTAAATATGATTTTTATGATCTAAAACTAAAATTTTAAAAATACAAGGATGTTCAAAACGATTATTTTAGTTATTCTCTTTTTCATGCGACTCTCGAAAAAGATACAAAAAATTTTTTGTTTTCATTGGATTATACTGAATTTTTTACAACCGAGTTTCCATATATATTTTAAATTCCAACACAAATCCAATTTTTTAAAATTTGATTTCCACTATTTGGTCATGAATAATTACAATAATCGCTTGTTTCATTTCTCTTTATTATGTGGCATTTATATCAACTGCATTAAAAATGTTATAAATTTTATTGGGATACCAAGTGATTTGTATATAAACTCGATTATTTCACAAAGGACGCCTAAATAGTAGCAGCCTTTAAATTCGTTTTGCTATTAAATTTGGTTTTTACGACCCAAAATTAAACTTTTAAAAATACAAGGATGTTTAAAACGATTATTTTAGTTATTCTGTTTTTCATGCGACTCTCGAAATAAATGAAAAAAATTTTTTGTTTTCATTGGATTATACTGAATTTTATAAAACCGAGTTTCCATACATATTTTAAGTTCCAGCACAAAGCCAATTTTTTAAAATTTGTTTTCATTCTTTTGGTCATGATAGTTGCAATAATCGCTTGTTTCATTTCTGTTTATTATATATAGCATTTTTAAGAATTAAATTTATAATGTTATAAAGTCCAATGGGGTACCCAGAGATTTGTATATAAAATCTATTCATTTACAAAGCACACGTAAATAGTAGCAGCCTTTAAATTCGTTTTACTATTAAATTTAATGTTAATGAACTAAAACTAAAATTTTAAAAATACTAGGATGTTCAAAACGATTATTTTAGTTATTCTCTTTTTCATGCGACTCTCGAAATAAATGAAAAAAATTTTTTGTTTTCATTGGATTATACTGAATTTTTTAAAACCGAGTGTCCATACATATTTTAAGTTCCAACACAAAGCCAATTTTTTAAAATTTGTTTTCCAGCGTTTGGTCATGATAGTTGCAAAAATCGCTTGTTTTGTTTTTCTTTATTATATGGCAGTCTTATGAACTAAATTTATATGTTTTATAGTTCACTGGGGTGTCAAGTGAATTTGTAATAAGATCGATTGTTTTACAAATCACACGTTAATAGTAGCAGCCTTTAAATTCGTTTTGCTATTAAATTTGATGTTTATGACCAGAAACTAAAATTTTAAAAATACAAGGATGTTCAAAACGATTATTTTAGTTATTCTCTTTTTCATGCGACTCTCGAAATAAATGAAAAAAATTTTTTGTTTTCATTGGATTATACTGAATTTTATAAAACCGAGTTTCCATACATATTTTAAATTCCAATACAAAGCCAATTTTTTAAAATTTGTTTTCTACCGTTTGGTCATGTTAGTTGCAAAAATCGCTTGTTTCATTTCTGTTTATTATATGGCAGTCTTATGAACTAAATTTATATGTTTTATAGTTCACTGGGGTCTTAAGTGAATTTATTATAAGATCGATCGTTTTGCAAAGCACACGTAAATAGTAGCAGCCTTTAAATTTGTTTTGCTATTAAATATGATTTTTATGACCTGAAACTAAAATTTTAAAAATACAAGGATGTACAAAACGATTATTTTAGCTATTCTGTTTTTCATGCGACTCTCGAAAAACATGCAAAAAATTTTTTGTTTTCATTGGATTATACTGAATTTTTTAAAACCGATTTTCCATACATATTTTAAGTTCCAACACAAAGCCAATTTTTTAAAATTTGTTTTCCAGCGTTTGGTCATGATAGTTGCAAAAACCGCTTGTTTTGTTTTTCTTTATTATATGGCAGTCTTATGAACTAAATTTATATGTTTTATAGTTCACTGGGGTATCAAGTGAATTTGATATAAGATCGATTGTTTTACAAATCACACGTAAATAGTAGCAGCCTTTAAATTCGTTTTGCTATTAAATATGATTTTTATGATCTAAAACTAAAATTTTAAAAATACAAGGATGTTCAAAACGATTATTTTAGTTATTCTCTTTTTCATGCGACTCTCGAAAAAGATACAAAAAATTTTTTGTTTTCATTGGATTATACTGAATTTTTTACAACCGAGTTTCCATATATATTTTAAATTCCAACACAAATCCAATTTTTTAAAATTTGATTTCCACTATTTGGTCATGAATAATTACAATAATCGCTTGTTTCATTTCTCTTTATTATGTGGCATTTATATCAACTGCATTAAAAATGTTATAAATTTTATTGGGATACCAAGTGATTTGTATATAAAATCGATTATTTCACAAAGGACGCCTAAATAGTAGCAGCCTTTAAATTCGTTTTGCTATTAAATTTGGTTTTTACGACCCAAAATTAAACTTTTAAAAATACAAGGATGTTTAAAACGATTATTTTAGTTATTCTGTTTTTCATGCGACTCTCGAAATAAATGAAAAAAATTTTTTGTTTTCATTGGATTATACTGAATTTTATAAAACCGAGTTTCCATACATATTTTAAGTTCCAGCACAAAGCCAATTTTTTAAAATTTGTTTTCATTCTTTTGGTCATGATAGTTGCAATAATCGCTTGTTTCATTTCTGTTTATTATATATAGCATTTTTAAGAATTAAATTTATAATGTTATAAAGTCCAATGGGGTACCCAGAGATTTGTATATAAAATCTATTCATTTACAAAGCACACGTAAATAGTAGCAGCCTTTAAATTCGTTTTACTATTAAATTTAATGTTAATGAACTAAAACTAAAATTTTAAAAATACTAGGATGTTCAAAACGATTATTTTAGTTATTCTCTTTTTCATGCGACTCTCGAAATAAATGAAAAAAATTTTTTGTTTTCATTGGATTATACTGAATTTTTTAAAACCGAGTGTCCATACATATTTTAAGTTCCAACACAAAGCCAATTTTTTAAAATTTGTTTTCCAGCGTTTGGTCATGATAGTTGCAAAAATCGCTTGTTTTGTTTTTCTTTATTATATGGCAGTCTTATGAACTAAATTTATATGTTTTATAGTTCACTGGGGTGTCAAGTGAATTTGTAATAAGATCGATTGTTTTACAAATCACACGTTAATAGTAGCAGCCTTTAAATTCGTTTTGCTATTAAATTTGATGTTTATGACCAGAAACTAAAATTTTAAAAATACAAGGATGTTCAAAACGATTATTTTAGTTATTCTCTTTTTCATGCGACTCTCGAAATAAATGAAAAAAATTTTTTGTTTTCATTGGATTATACTGAATTTTATAAAACCGAGTTTCCATACATATTTTAAATTCCAATACAAAGCCAATTTTTTAAAATTTGTTTTCTACCGTTTGGTCATGTTAGTTGCAAAAATCGCTTGTTTCATTTCTGTTTATTATATGGCAGTCTTATGAACTAAATTTATATGTTTTATAGTTCACTGGGGTCTTAAGTGAATTTATTATAAGATCGATTGTTTTGCAAAGCACACGTAAATAGTAGCAGCCTTTAAATTTGTTTTGCTATTAAATATGATTTTTATGACCTGAAACTAAAATTTTAAAAATACAAGGATGTACAAAACGATTATTTTAGCTATTCTGTTTTTCATGCGACTCTCGAAAAACATGCAAAAAATTTTTTGTTTTCATTGGATTATACTGAATTTTTTAAAACCGATTTTCCATACATATTTTAAGTTCCAACACAAAGCCAATTTTTTAAAATTTGTTTTCCAGCGTTTGGTCATGTTAGTTGCAAAAATCGCTTGTTTCATTTCTGTTTATTATATGGCAGTCTTATGAACTAAATTTATATGTTTTATAGTTCACTGGGGTCTTAAGTGAATTTATTATATGGCAGTCTTATGAACTAAATTTATATGTTTTATAGTTCACTGGGGTATCAAGTGAATTTGATATAAGATCGATTGTTTTACAAATCACACGTAAATAGTAGCAGCCTTTAAATTCGTTTTGCTATTAAATATGATTTTTATGACCAGAAACTAAAATTTTAAAAATACAGGGATGTTCAAAACGATTATTTTAGTTATTCTCTTTTTCATGCGACTCTCGAAAAAGATACAAAAAATTTTTTGTTTTCATTGGATTATACTGAATTTTTTACAACCGAGTTTCCATATATATTTTAAATTCCAACACAAATCCAATTTTTTAAAATTTGATTTCCACTATTTGGTCATGAATAATTACAATAATCGCTTGTTTCATTTCTCTTTATTATGTGGCATTTATATCAACTGCATTAAAAATGTTATAAATTTTATTGGGATACCAAGTGATTTGTATATAAAATCGCTTATTTCACAAAGGACGCCTAAATAGTAGCAGCCTTTAAATTCGTTTTGCTATTAAATTTGATTTTTACGACCCAAAATTAAACTTTTAAAAATACAAGGATGTTCAAAACGATTATTTTAGTTATTCTGTTTTTCATGCGACTCTCGAAATAAATGAAAAAACTTTTTGTTTTCATTGGATTATACTGAATTTCTAAAAACCGAGTTTCCTTATGTATTTTAAATTCCAATACAAAGCCAATTTTTTAAAATTTGTTTTCTACCGTTTGGTCATGTTAGTTGCAAAAATCGCTTGTTTTGGTTCTCTTTATTATATGGCAGTCTTATGAACTAAATTTATATGTTTTATAGTTCACTGGGGTCTTAAGTGAATTTATTATAAGACCGATTTTTTTGCAAAGCACACGTAAATAGTAGCAGCCTTTAAATTTGTTTTGCTATTAAATATGATTTTTATGACCTGAAACTAAAATTTTAAAAATACAAGGATGTTCAAAACGATTAGTTTAGCTATTCTCTTTTTCATGCGACTCTCGAAAAACATACAAAAAATTTTTTGTTTTCATTGGATTATACTGAATTTTTTAAAACCGATTTTCTATACATATTTTAAGTTCCAACACAAAGCCAATTTTTTAAAATTTGTTTTCCAGCGTTTGGTCATGATAGTTGCAAAAACCGCTTGTTTTGTTTTTCTTTATTATATGGCAGTCTTATGAACTAAATTTATATGTTTTATAGTTCACTGGGGTATCAAGTGAATTTGATATAAGATCGATAGTTTTACAAATCACACGTAAATAGTAGCAGCCTTTAAATTCGTTTTGCTATTAAATTTGATTTTTACGACCCAAAATTAAACTTTTAAAAATACAAGGATGTTTAAAACGATTATTTTAGTTATTCTGTTTTTCATGCGACTCTCGAAATAAATGAAAAAACTTTTTGTTTTCATTGGATTATACTGAATTTTATAAAACCGAGTTTCCTTATGTATTTTAAATTCCAATACAAAGCCAATTTTTTAAAATTTGTTTTCTACCGTTTGGTCATGATAGTTGCAAAAATCGCTTGTTTTGGTTCTCTTTATTATATGGCAGTCTTACGAACTAAATTTATATGTTTTATTATTAACTGGGGTATCAAGTGAATTTGATATAAGATCAATTGTTTTACAAAGCACACGTAAATAGTAGCAGCCTTTAAATTCGTTTTACTATTAAATTTAATGTTTATGAACTAAAACTAAAATTTTAAAAATACAAGGATGTTCAAAACGATTATTTTAGTTATTCTGTTTTTCATTTGACTCTCGAAAAAGATGCAAAAAAAATTTTTTTTTTCATTGGATAATACTGAATTTTTTATAACCGAGTTTCCATATATATTTTAAATTCCAATACAAAGCCAATTTTTTAAAATTTGTTTTCATGATTTTGGTCATGATAGTTGCAACAATCGCTTGTTTCGTTTCTCTTTATTACATGGCAGTCTTATGAACTAAATTTATATGTTTTATAATTCTCTGGGGTACCAAGTGATTTTTATATAAAATCGATTGTTTTACAAAACACACGTAAATAGTAGCAGCCTTTAAATTCGTTTTGCTATTAAATATGATTTTTATGACCTGAAACTAAAATTTTAAAAATACAAGGATGTTCAAAACGATTATTTTAGTTATTCTCTTTTTCATGCGACTCTCGAAAAAGATGCATAAAATTTTTTGTTTTCATTGGATTATACTGAATTTTTTACAACCTAGTTGCCATATATATTTTAAATTCCAACGCAAATCCAATGTTTTTAAATTTGATTTCCACCATTTAGTCATGAATAATTGTAATAATCGCCTGTTTTGTTTCTCTTCAATACATGGCAGTCTTATGAACTAAATTTATATGTTTTATATTTCACTGGGATACCAAGTGATTTGTATATAAAATCGATTATTTTACAAAGCACGCCTAAATAGTAGCAGCCTTTAAATTCGTTTTAGTATTAAATTTAATGTTTATGAACTAAAACTAAAATTTTAAAAATTCAAGGATGTTCAAAACGATTATTTTAGTTATTCTCTTTTTCATGCGACTCTCGAAATAAATGAAAAAAATTTTTTGTTTTCATTGGATTATACTGAATTTTTTACAACCGAATTTCCATACATATTTTAAGTTCCAATACAAATCCAATTTTTTAAAATTTGTTTTCATGATTTTGGTCTTGATAGTTGCAATAATCGCTTGTTTCGTTTCTCTTCATTACATGGCAGTCTTATGAACTAAATGTATATGTTTTATAATTCACTGGGGTATCAAGTGAATTTTATATAAAATCGATTGTTTTACAAAACACACGTAAATAGTAGCAGCCTTTAAATTCGTTTTGCTATTAAATATGATTTTTATGACCTGAAACTAAAATTTTAAAAATACAAGGATGTTCAAAACGATTATTTTAGTTATTCTCTTTTTCATGCGACTCTCGAAATAAATGAAATTATACTGAATTTTTTTCAACCGAGTTTCCATATATATTTTAAATTCCAACACAAATCCAATTTTTTAAAAGTTGTTTCCAGCGTTTGGTCATGATAGTTGCAATAATCGCTTGTTTCGTTTCTCTTCATTACATGGCAGTCTTATGAACTAAATTTATACGTTTTATAATTCACTGGGATACCAAGTGATTTGTATATAAAATCGATTATTTTACAAAGCACGCCTAAATAGTAGCAGCCTTTAAATTCCTTTTACTATTAAATTTAATGTTTATGAACTAAAACTAAAATTTTAAAAATACAAGGATGTTCAAAACGATTAGTTTAGCTATTCTCTTTTTCATGCGACTCTCGAAAAACATACAAAAAATTTTTTGTTTTCATTGGATTATACTGAATTTTTTAAAACCGAGTTTCCATACATATTTTAAGTTCCAACACAAAGCCAATTTTTTAAAATTTGTTTTCCAGCGTTTGGTCATGATAGTTGCAAAAACCGCTTGTTTTGTTTTTCTTTATTATATGGCAGTCTTATGAACTAAATTTATATGTTTTATAGTTCACTGGGGTATCAAGTAAATTTGATATAAGATCGATTGTTTTGCAAAGCACACGTAAATAGTAGCAGCCTTTAAATTTGTTTTGCTATTATATATGATTTTTATGACCTGAAACTAAAATTTTAAAAATACAAGGATGTACAAAACGATTATTTTAGTTATTCTCTTTTTCATGCGACTCTCGAAATAAATGAAAAAAATTTTTTGTTTTCATTGGATTATACTGAATTTTTTACAACCGAGTTTCCATACATATTTTAAGTTCCAATACAAAGCCAATTTTTTAAAATTTGTTTTCCAGCGTTTGGTCATGATAGTTGCAATAATCCCTTGTTTTGTTACTCTTCATTACATGGCAGTCTTATGAACTAAATTTATATGTTTTATAGTTCACTGGGGTATCAAGTGAATTTGATATAAGATCGATTGTTTTACAAATCACACGTAAATAGTAGCAGCCTTTAAATTCGTTTTGCTATTAAATATGATTTTTATGACCTGAAACTAAAATTTTAAAAATACAAGGATGTTCAAAACGATTATTTTTGCTATTCTGTTTTTCATGCGACTCTCGAAAAAGATGCAAAAAATTTTTTGTTTTCATTGGATTATACTGAATTTTTTACAACTTAGTTGCCATATATATTTTAAATTCCAACACAAATCCAATTTTTTAAAATTTGTTTTCCACCATTTAGTCATGAATAATTGTAATAATCGCTTGTTTTGTTTCTCTTTATTACATGGCAGTCTTATGAACTAAATTTATATGTTTTATAGTTCACTGGGGTATCAAGTGAATTTGATATAAGATCGATTGTTTTACAAATCACACGTAAATAGTAGCAGCCTTTAAATTCGTTTTGCTATTAAATATGATTTTTATGACCTGAAACTAAAATTTTAAAAATACAAGGATGTTCAAAACGATTATTTAGCTATTCTGTTTTTTATGCGACTCTCGAAAAAGATGCAAAAAATTTTTTGTTTTCATTGGATTATACTGAATTTTTTACAACCGAGTTGCCATATATATTTTAAATTCCAACACAAATCCAATTTTTTAAAATTTGATTTCCACCATTTAGTCATGAATAATTGTAATAATCGCTTGTTTTGTTTCTCTTTATTATGGGGCATTTATATCAACTGCATTAAAAATGTTATAAATTCTATTGGGATACCAAGTGATTTGTATATAAAATCGATTATTTTACAAAGGACGCCTATATAGTAGCTGCCTTTAAATTCGTTTTGCTATTAAATATGATTTTTATGACCTGAAACTAAAATTTTAAAAATTCAAGGATGTTCAAAACCATTATTTTAATCATTCTGTTTTTCATGCGACTCTCGAAATAAATGAAAAACATTTTTTGTTTTCATTGGATTATACTGAATTTTTTACAACCGAGTTTCCATATATATTTTAAATTCCAACACAAATCCAATTTTTTAAAATTTGTTTCCAGCGTTTGGTCATGATAGTTGCAAAAATCGCTTGTTTTGTTTTTCTTTATTATATGGCAGTCTTATGAACTAAATTTATATGTTTTATAGTTCACTGGGGTGTCAAGTGAATTTGTAATAAGATCGATTGTTTTACAAATCACACGTAAATAGTAGCAGCTTTTAAATTCGTTTTGCTATTAAATTTGATGTTTATGACCAGAAACTAAAATTTTAAAAATACAAGGATGTTCAAAACGATTATTTTAGTTATTCTGTATTTCATGTTACTCTCGAAATAAATGAAAAAAATTTTTTGTTTTCATTGGATTATACTGAATTTTATAAAACCGAGTTTCCATACATATTTTAAGTTCCAACACAAAGCCAATTTTTTAAAATTTGTTTACCAGCGTTTGGTCATGATAGTTGCAAAAATCGCTTGTTTTGTGTTTCTTTATTATATGGCAGTCTTATGAACTAAATTTATATGTTTTATAGTTCACTGGGGTATCAAGTGAATTTGATATAAGATGGATTGTTTTACAAATCACACGTAAATAGTAGCAGCCTTTAAATTCGTTTTGCTATTAAATTTAATGTTTATGAACTAAAACTAAAATTTTAAAAATACAAGGATGTTGAAAACGATTATTTTCGCTATTCTGTTATTCATGCGACTCTCGAAAAAGATGAAAAACATTTTTTGTTTTCATTGGGTTATACTGAATTTTTTAAAACCGAGTTTCCATACATATTTTAAATTCCAATACAAATCCAATTTTTTAAAATTTGTTTTCATTCTTTTGGTCATGATAGTTGCAATAGTCGATTGTTTCATTTCTGTTTATTATATATAGCATTTTTAAGAATTAAATTTATAATGTTATAAAGTCCAATGGGGTACCCAGAGATTTGTATATAAAATCTATTCATTTACAAAGCACACGTAAATAGTAGCAGCCTTTAAATTCGTTTTACTATTAAATTTAATGTTAATGAACTAAAACTAAAATTTTAAAAATACAAGGATGTTCAAAACGATTATTTTAGTTATTCTCTTTTTCATGCGACTCTCGAAATAAATGAAAAAAATTTTTTGTTTTCATTGGATTATACTGAATTTTTTAAAACCGAGTTTCCATACATATTTTAAGTTCCAAGTCAAAGCCAATTTTTTAAAATTTGTTTTCCAGCGTTTGGTCATGATAGTTGCAAAAATCGCTTGTTTTGGTTCTCTTTATTATATGGCAGTCTTATGAACTAAATTTATATGTTTTATAGTTCACTGGGGTGTCAAGTGAATTTGTAATAAGATCGATTGTTTTACAAATCACACGTAAATAGTAGCAGCCTTTAAATTCGTTTTGCTATTAAATTTGATGTTTATGACCAGAATTTAAAATTTTAAAAATACAAGGATGTTCAAAACGATTATTTTAGTTATTCTCTTTTTCATGCGACTCTCGAAATAAATGAAAAAAATTTTTTGTTTTCATTGGATTATACTGAATTTTATAAAACCGAGTTTCCATACATATTTTAAGTTCCAACACAAAGTCAATTTTTTAAAATTTGTTTTCCAGCGTTTGGTCATGATAGTTGCAAAAATCGCTTGTTTTGTTTTTCTTTATTATATGGCAGTCTTATGAACTAAATTTATATGTTTTATAGTTCACTGGGGTATCAAGTGAATTTGATATAAGATCGATTGTTTTACAAATCACACGTAAATAGTAGCAGCCTTTAAATTCGTTTTGCTATTAAATATGATTTTTATGATCTAAAACTAAAATTTTAAAAATACAAGGATGTTCAAAACGATTATTTTAGTTATTCTCTTTTTCATGCGACTCTCGAAAAAGATGCAAAAAATTTTTTGTTTTCATTGGATTATACTGAATTTTTTACAACCGAGTTTCCATATATATTTTAAATTCCAACACAAATCCAATTTTTTAAAATTTGATTTCCACTATTTGGTCATGAATAATTACAATAATCGCTTGTTTCATTTCTGTTTATTATGTGGCATTTATATCAACTGCATTGAAAATGTTATAAATTTTATTGGGATACCAAGTGATTTGTATATAAAATCAATTATTTTACAAAGGACGCCTAAATAGTAGCAGCCTTTAAATTCGTTTTGCTATTAAATTTGATTTTTACGACCCAAAATTAAACTTTTAAAAATACAAGGATGTTTAAAACGATTATTTTAGTTATTCTGTTTTTCATGCGACTCTCAAAATAAATGAAAAAACTTTTTGTTTTCATTGGATTATACTGAATTTCTAAAAACCGAGTTTCCTTATGTATTTTAAATTCCAATACAAAGCCAATTTTTTAAAATTTGTTTTCTACCGTTTGGTCATGTTAGTTGCAAAAATCGCTTGTTTTGGTTCTCTTCATTACATGGCAGTCTTATGAACTAAATTTATATGTTTTATAATTCACTGGGGTATCAAGTGAATTTGATATAAGATCAATTGTTTTACAAAGCACACCTTAATAGTAGCAGCCTTTAAATTCGTTTTACTATTAAATTTAATGTTTATGAACTAAAACTAAAATTTTAAAAATTCAAAGATGTTCAAAACGATTATTTTAGTTATTCTGTTTTTCATTTGACTCTCGAAAAAGATGCAAAAAAAATTTTTTTTTTCATTGGATTATGCTGAATTTTTTAAAACCGAGTTTCCATATACATATATTTTAAATTCCAACACAAATCCAATTTTTTAAAATTTGTTTCCAGCGTTTGGTCATGATAGTTGCAATAATCGCTTGTTTCGTTTCTCTTCATTACATGGCAATCTTATGAACTTAATTTATATGTTTTATAATTCACTGGGGTATCAAGTGAATTTGATATAAGATCGATTGTTTTACAAAGCACACGTAAATAGTAGCAGCCTTTTAATTCGTTTTACTATTAAATTTAATGTTTATGAACTAAAACTAAAATTTTAAAAATACAAGGATGTTCAAAACGATTATTTTAGTTATTCTGTTTTTCATTTGAATCTCGAAAAAGATGCAAAAAAAATTTTTTTTTTTCATTGGATAATACTGAATTTTTTATAACCGAGTTTCCATATATATTTTAAATTCCAATACAAATCCAATTTTTTAAAATTTGTTTTCATGATTTTGGTCATAATAGTTGCAATAATCGCTTGTTTCGTTTCTCTTTATTACATGGCAGTCTTATGAACTAAATTTATATGTTTTATAATTCTCTGGGGTACCAAGTGATTTTTATATAAAATCGATTGTTTTACAAAACACACGTAAATAGTAGCAGCCTTTAAATTCGTTTTGCTATTAAATATGATTTTTATGACCTGAAACTAAAATTTTAAAAATACAAGGATGTTCAAAACGATTATTTTAGTTATTCTCTTTTTCATGCGACTCTCGAAAAAGATGCAAAAAATTTTTTGTTTTCATTGGATTATATTGAATTTTTTACAACCTAGTTGCCATATATATTTTAAATTACAACACAAATCCAATGTTTTTAAATTTGATTTCCACCATTTAGTCATGAATAATTGTAATAATCGCTTGTTTTGTTTCTCTTCAATACATGGCAGTCTTATGAACTAAATTTATATGTTTTATAATTCACTGGGATACCAAGTGATTTGTATATAAAATCGATTATTTTACAAAGCACGCCTAAATAGTAGCAGCCTTTAAATTCGTTTCAGTATTAAATTTAATGTTTTCGAACAAAAACTAAAATTTTAAAAATTCAAGGATGTTCAAAACGATTATTTTAGTTATTCTCTTTTTCATGCGACTCTCGAAATAAATGAAAAAAATTTTTTGTTTTCATTGGATTATACTGAATTTTTTACAACCGAATTTCCATACATATTTTAAGTTCCAATACAAAGCCAATTTTTTAAAATTTGTTTTCATGATTTTGGTCATGATAGTTGCAATAATCGCTTGTTTCGTTTCTCTTTATTACATGGCAGTCTTATGAACTAAATTTATATGTTTTATAATTCACTGGGGTATCAAGTGAATTTGATATAAGATCAATTGTTTTACAAAGCACACGTAAATAGTAGCAGCCTTTAAATTCGTTTTACTATTAAATTTAATGTTTATGAACTAAAACTAAAATTTTAAAAATACAAGGATGTTCAAAACGATTATTTTAGTTATTCTGTTTTTCATTTGACTCTCGAAAAAGATGCAAAAAATTTTTTGTTTTCATTGGATTATACTGAATTTTTTACAACCTAGTTGCCATATATATTTTAAATTCCAACACAAATCCAATGTTTTTAAATTTGATTTCCACCATTTAGTCATGAATAATTGTAATAATCGCTTGTTTTGTTTTTCTTCATTATGGGGCATTTATATCAACTGCATTAAAAATGTTATATATTCTATTGGGATACCAAGTGATTTGTATATAAAATCGATTATTTTACAAAGCACACGTAAATAGTAGCAGCCTTTAAATTCGTTTCAGTATTAAATTTAATGTTTATGAACTAAAACTAAAATTTTAAAAATTCAAGGATGTTCAAAACGATTATTTTAGTTATTCTCTTTTTCATGCGACTCTCGAAATAAATGAAAAAAATTTTTTGTTTTCATTGGATTATACTGAATTTTTTACAACCGAATTTCCATACATATTTTAAGTTCCAATACAAAGCCAATTTTTTAAAATTTGTTTTCCAGCGTTTGGTCATGATAGTTGCAATAATCCCTTGTTTTGTTTCTCTTCATTACATGGCAGTCTTATGAACTAAATTTATATGTTTTATAGTTCACTGGGGTATCAAGTGAATTTGATATAAGATCGATTGTTTTACAAATCACACGTAAATAGTAGCAGCCTTTAAATTCGTTTTACTATTAAATATGATTTTTATGACCTGAAACTAAAATTTTAAAAATACAAGGATGTTCAAAACGATTATTTTAGTTATTCTGTTTTTCATTTGACTCTCGAAAAAGATGCAAAAAATTTTTTGTTTTCATTGGATTATACTGAATTTTTTACAACCTAGTTGCCATATATATTTTAAATTCCAACACAAATCCAATGTTTTTAAATTTGATTTCCACCATTTAGTCATGAATAATTGTAATAATCGCTTGTTTTGTTTCTCTTCATTATGGGGCATTTATATCAACTGCATTAAAAATGTTATATATTCTATTGGGATACCAAGTGATTTGTATATAAAATCGATTATTTTACAAAGCACACGTAAATAGTAGCAGCCTTTAAATTCGTTTCAGTATTAAATTTAATGTTTATGAACTAAAACTAAAATTTTAAAAATTCAAGGATGTTCAAAACGATTATTTTAGTTATTCTCTTTTTCATGCGACTCTCGAAATAAATGAAAAAAATTTTTTGTTTTCATTGGATTATACTGAATTTTTTAAAACCGAGTTTCCATACATATTTTAAGTTCCAAGTCAAAGCCAATTTTTTAAAATTTGTTTTCCACCGTTTGGTCATGATAGTTGCAAAAATCGCTTGTTTTGTTTTTCTTTATTATATGGCAGTCTTATGAACTAAATTTATATGTTTTATACTTCACTGGGGTGTCAAGTGAATTTGATATAAGATCGATTGTTTTACAAATCACACGTAAATAGTAGCAGCCTTTAAATTCGTTTTGCTATTAAATATGATTTTTATGACCTGAAACTAAAATTTTAAAAATACAAGGATGTTCAAAACGATTATTTTAATCATTCTGTTTTTCATGCGACTCTCGAAATAAATGAAAAACATTTTTTGTTTTCATTGGATTATACTGAATTTTTTACAACCGAGTTTCCATATATATTTTAAATTCCAACACAAATCCAATTTTTTAAAATTTGTTTCCAGCGTTTGGTCATGATTGTTGCAATAATCGCTTGTTTCGTTTCTCTTCATTACATGGCAGTCTTATGAACTAAATTTATATGTTTTATAATTCACTGGGGTATCAAGTGAATTTGATATAAAATCGATTATTTTACAAAGCACACGTAAATAGTAGCAGCCTTTAAATTCGTTTCAGTATTAAATTTAATGTTTATGAACTAAAACTAAAATTTTAAAAATTCAAGGATGTTCAAAACGATTATTTTAGTTATTCTCTTTTTCATGCGACTCTCGAAATAAATGAAAAAAATTTTTTGTTTTCATTGGATTATACTGAATTTTTTAAAACCGAGTTTCCATACATATTTTAAGTTCCAAGTCAAAGCCAATTTTTTAAAATTTGTTTTCCACCGTTTGGTCATGATAGTTGCAAAAATCGCTTGTTTTGTTTTTCTTTATTATATGGCAGTCTTATGAACTAAATTTATATGTTTTATACTTCACTGGGGTGTCAAGTGAATTTGATATAAGATCGATTGTTTTACAAATCACACGTAAATAGTAGCAGCCTTTAAATTCGTTTTGCTATTAAATATGATTTTTATGACCTGAAACTAAAATTTTAAAAATACAAGGATGTTCAAAACGATTATTTTAATCATTCTGTTTTTCATGCGACTCTCGAAATAAATGAAAAACATTTTTTGTTTTCATTGGATTATACTGAATTTTTTACAACCGAATTTCCATACATATTTTAAGTTCCAATACAAAGCCAATTTTTTAAAATTTGTTTTCCAGCGTTTGGTCATGATAGTTGCAATAATCCCTTGTTTTGTTTCTCTTCATTACATGGCAGTCTTATGAACTAAATTTATATGTTTTATAGTTCACTGGGGTATCAAGTGAATTTGATATAAGATCGATTGTTTTACAAATCACACGTAAATAGTAGCAGCCTTTAAATTCGTTTTGCTATTAAATATGATTTTTATGACCTGAAACTAAAATTTTAAAAATACAAGGATGTTCAAAACGATTATTTTAATCATTCTGTTTTTCATGCGACTCTCGAAATAAATGAAAAACATTTTTTGTTTTCATTGGATTATACTGAATTTTTTACAACCGAGTTTCCATACATATTTTAAGTTCCAACACAAATCCAATTTTTTAAAATTTGTTTCCAGCGTTTGGTCATGATAGTTGCAATAATCGCTTGTTTCGTTTCTCTTCATTACATGGCAGTCTTATGAACTAAATTTATATGTTTTATAATTCACTGGGGTATCAAGTGAATTTGATATAAGATCAATTATTTTACAAAGCACGCCTAAATAGTAGCAGCCTTTAAATTCGTTTTACTATTAAATTTAATGTTTATGAACTAAAACTAAAATTTTAAAAATTCAAGGATGTTCAAAACGATTATTTTAGTTATTCTCTTTTTCATGCGACTCTCGAAATAAATGAAAAAAATTTTTTGTTTTCATTGGATTATACTGAATTTTTTAAAACCGAGTTTCCATACATATTTTAAGTTCCAAGTCAAAGCCAATTTTTTAAAATTTGTTTTCCACCGTTTGGTCATGATAGTTGCAAAAATCGCTTGTTTTGTTTTTCTTTATTATATGGCAGTCTTATGAACTAAATTTATATGTTTTATACTTCACTGGGGTGTCAAGTGAATTTGATATAAGATCGATTGTTTTACAAATCACACGTAAATAGTAGCAGCCTTTAAATTCGTTTTGCTATTAAATTTGATGTTTATGACCAGAAACTAAAATTTTAAAAATACAAGGATGTTCAAAACGATTATTTGAGCTATTTTCTTTTTCATGCGACTCTCGAAAAAGATGCAAAAAATTTTTTGTTTTCATTGGATTATACTGAATTTTTTACAACCGAGTTTCAATATATATTTTAAATTTCAACACAAATCCAATTTTTTAAAATTTGATTTCCACCATTTGGTCATGAATAATTGCAATAATCGCTTGTTTCATTTCTGTTTATTATACATAGCATTTTTAAGAATTAAATTTATAATGTTATAAAGTCCAATGGGGTACCCAGAGATTTGTATATAAAATCTATTCATTTACAAAGCACACGTAAATAGTAGCAGCCTTTAAATTCGTTTTACTATTAAATTTAATGTTTATGAACTAAAACTAAAATTTTAAAAATACAAGGATGTTCAAACGATTATTTTAGTTATTCTGTATTTCATGTGACTCTCGAAATAAATGAAAAAAATTTTTTGTTTTCATTGGATTATACTGAATTTTATAAAACCGAGTTTCCATACATATTTTAAGTTGCAACACAAAGCCAATTTTTTAAAATTTGTTTTCCAGCGTTTGGTCATGATAGTTGCAAAAACCGCTTGTTTTGTTTTTCTTTATTATATGGCAGTCTTATGAACTAAATTTATATGGTTTATAGTTCACTGGGGTATCAAGTGAATTTGATATAAAATCGATTGTTTTACAAATCACACGTAAATAGTAGCAGCCTTTAAATTCGTTTTGCTATTAAATTTGATGTTTATGACCAGAAACTAAAATTTTAAAAATACAAGGATGTTCAAAACGATTAGTTTAGTTATTCTGTTTTTCATGCGACTCTCGAAATAAATGAAAAAAATTTTTTGTTTTCATTGGATTATACTGAATTTTTTAAAACCGAGTTTCCATACATATTTTAAATTCCAATACAAATCCAATTATTTAAAATTTGTTTTCATGCGTTTGGTCATGATAGTTGCAATAATCGCTTGTTTTGTTTCTCTTTATTATATGGCAGTCTTATGAACTAAATTTATATGTTTTATAGTTCACTGGGGTATCAAGTGAATTTGATATAAGATCGATTGTTTTACAAAGCACACGTAAATAGTAGCAGCCTTTAAATTCGTTTTGCTATTAAATATGATTTTTATGACCTTAAACTAAAATTTTAAAAATACAAGGATGTTCAAAACGATTATTTTAGTTATTCTCTTTTTCATGCGACTCTCGAAAAAGTTGCAAAAAATTTTTTGTTTTCATTGGATTATACTGAATTTTTTACAACCTAGTTGCCATATATATTTTAAATTCCAACACAAATCCAATGTTTTTAAATTTGATTTCCACCATTTAGTCATGAATAATTGTAATAATCGCTTGTTTTGTTTCTCTTCAATACATGGCAGTCTTATGAACTAAATTTATATGTTTTATAATTCACTGGGATACCAAGTGATTTGTATATAAAATCGATTATTTTACAAAGCACGCCTAAATAGTAGCAGCCTTTAAATTCGTTTCAGTATTAAATTTATTGTTTATGAACTAAAACTAAAATTTTAAAAATTCAAGGATGTTCAAAACGATTATTTTAGTTATTCTCTTTTTCATGCGACTCTCGAAATAAATGAAAAAAATTTTTTGTTTTCATTGGATTATACTTAATTTTTTACAACCGAATTTCCATACATATTTTAAGTTCCAATACAAAGCCAAATTTTTAAAATTTGTTTTCATGATTTTGGTCATGATAGTTGCAATAATCGCTTGTTTCGTTTCTCTTTATTACATGGCAGTCTTATGAACTAAATTTATATGTTTTATAATTCACTGGGGTATCAAGTGAATTTGATATAAGATCAATTGTTTTACAAAGCACACGTAAATAGTAGCAGCCTTTAAATTCGTTTTACTATTAAATTTAATGTTTATGAACTAAAACTAAAATTTTAAAAATACAAGGATGTTCAAAACGATTATTTTAGTTATTCTGTTTTTCATTTGACTCTCGAAAAAGATGCAAAAAATTTTTTGTTTTCATTGGATTATACTGAATTTTTTACAACCTAGTTGCCATATTTATTTTAAATTCCAACACAAATCCAATGTTTTTGAATTTGATTTCCACCATTTAGTCATGAATAATTGTAATAATCGCTTGTTTTGTTTCTCTTCATTATGGGGCATTTATATCAACTGCATTAAAAATGTTATATATTCTATTGGGATACCAAGTGATTTGTATATAAAATCGATTATTTTACAAAGCACACGTAAATAGTAGCAGCCTTTAAATTCGTTTTACTATTAAATTTAATGTTTATGAACTAAAACTAAATTTTTAAAAATTCAAGGATGTTCAAAACGATTATTTTAGTTATTCTCTTTTTCATGCGACTCTCGAAATAAATGAAAAAAATTTTTTGTTTTCATTGGATTATACTGAATTTTTTACAACCGAATTTCCATACATATTTTAAGTTCCAATACAAAGCCAATTTTTTAAAATTTGTTTTCCAGCGTTTGGTCATGATAGTTGCAATAATCCCTTGTTTTGTTTCTCTTCATTATGGGGCATTTATATCAACTGCATTAAAAATGTTATATATTCTATTGGGATACCAAGTGATTTGTATATAAAATCGATTATTTTACAAAGCACACGTAAATAGTAGCAGCCTTTAAATTCGTTTTACTATTAAATTTAATGTTTATGAACTAAAACTAAATTTTTAAAAATTCAAGGATGTTCAAAACGATTATTTTAGTTATTCTCTTTTTCATGCGACTCTCGAAATAAATGAAAAAAATTTTTTGTTTTCATTGGATTATACTGAATTTTTTACAACCTAGTTGCCATATTTATTTTAAATTCCAACACAAATCCAATGTTTTTGAATTTGATTTCCACCATTTAGTCATGAATAATTGTAATAATCGCTTGTTTTGTTTCTCTTCATTATGGGGCATTTATATCAACTGCATTAAAAATGTTATATATTCTATTGGGATACCAAGTGATTTGTATATAAAATCGATTATTTTACAAAGCACACGTAAATAGTAGCAGCCTTTAAATTCGTTTTACTATTAAATTTAATGTTTATGAACTAAAACTAAATTTTTAAAAATTCAAGGATGTTCAAAACGATTATTTTAGTTATTCTCTTTTTCATGCGACTCTCGAAATAAATGAAAAAAATTTTTTGTTTTCATTGGATTATACTGAATTTTTTACAACCGAATTTCCATACATATTTTAAGTTCCAATACAAAGCCAATTTTTTAAAATTTGTTTTCCAGCGTTTGGTCATGATAGTTGCAATAATCCCTTGTTTTGTTTCTCTTCATTACATGGCAGTCTTATGAACTAAATTTATATGTTTTATAGTTCACTGGGGTATCAAGTGAATTTAATATAAGATCGATTGTTTTACAAATCACACGTAAATAGTAGCAGCCTTTAAATTCGTTTTACTATTAAATATTATTTTTATGACCTGAAACTAAAATTTTTAAAATACAAGTATGTTCAAAACGATTATTTTAGCTATTCTGTTTTTCATTTGACTCTCGAAAAAGATGCAAAAAATTTTTTGTTTTCATTGGATTATACTGAATTTTTTACAACTTAGTTGCCATATATATTTTAAATTCCAACACAAATCCAATTTTTTAAAATTTGATTTCCACCATTTAGTCATGAATAATTGTAATAATCGCTTGTTTTGTTTCTCTTTATTATGGGGCATTTATATCAACTGCATTAAAAATGTTATAAATTCTATTGGGATACCAAGTGATTTGTATATAAAATCGATTATTTTACAAAGGACGCCTATATAGTAGCTGCCTTTAAATTCGTTTTGCTATTAAATATGATTTTTATGACCTGAAACTAAAATTTTAAAAATACAAAGATGTTCAAAACGATTATTTTAATCATTCTGTTTTTCATGCGACTCTCGAAAAAGATGCAAAAAATTTTTTGTTTTCATTGGATTATACTGAATTTTTTACAACCGAGTTTCAATATATATTTTAAATTCCAACACAAATCCAATTTTTTAAAATTTGATTTCCACCATTTGGTCATGAATAATTGCAATAATCGCTTGTTTCATTTCTGTTTATTATACATAGCATTTTTAAGAATTAAATTTATAATGTTATAAAGTCCAATGGGGTACCCAGAGATTTGTATATAAAATCTATTCATTTACAAAGCACACCTTAATAGAAGCAGCCTTTAAATTTGTTTTGCTATTAAATTTAATGTTTATGAACTCAAACTAAAATTTTAAAAATACAAGGATGTTCAAAACGACTATTTTAGTTATTCTGTATTTCATGTGACTCTCGAAATAAATGAAAAAAATTTTTTGTTTTCATTGGATTATACTGAATTTTATAAAACCGAGTTTCCATACATATTTTAAGTTGCAACACAAAGCCAATTTTTTAAAATTTGTTTTCCAGCGTTTGGTCATGATAGTTGCAAAAACCGCTTGTTTTGTTTTTCTTTATTATATGGCAGTCTTATGAACTAAATTTATATGGTTTATAGTTCACTGGGGTATCAAGTGAATTTGATATAAAATCGATTGTTTTACAAATCACACGTAAATAGTAGCAGCCTTTAAATTCGTTTTGCTATTAAATTTGATGTTTATGACCAGAAACTAAAATTTTAAAAATACAAGGATGTTCAAAACGATTAGTTTAGTTATTCTGTTTTTCATGCGACTCTCGAAATAAATGAAAAAAATTTTTTGTTTTCATTGGATTATACTGAATTTTTTAAAACCGAGTTTCCATACATATTTTAAATTCCAATACAAATCCAATTATTTAAAATTTGTTTTCATGCGTTTGGTCATGATAGTTGCAATAATCGCTTGTTTTGTTTCTCTTTATTATATGGCAGTCTTATGAACTAAATTTATATGTTTTATAGTTCACTGGGGTATCAAGTGAATTTGATATAAGATCGATTGTTTTACAAAGCACACGTAAATAGTAGCAGCCTTTAAATTCGTTTTGCTATTAAATATGATTTTTATGACCTTAAACTAAAATTTTAAAAATACAAGGATGTTCAAAACGGTTATTTGAGCTATTCTCTTTTTCATGCGACTCTCGAAAAAGATGCAAAAAATTTTTTGTTTTCATTGGATTATACTGAATGTTTTACAACCGAGTTTCAATATATATTTTAAATTCCAGCACAAATCCAATTTTTAAAAATTTGATTTCCACCATTTGGTCATGAATAATTGCAATAATCGCTTGTTTCATTTCTGTTTATTATATATAACATTCTTAAGAATTAAATTTATAATGTTATAAAGTCCAATGGGGTACCCAGAGATTTGTATATAAAATCTATTCATTTACAAAGCACACGTAAATAGTAGCAGCCTTTAAATTCGTTTTGCTATTAAATTTTATTTCTATGAACTCAAACTAAAATTTTAAAAATACCAGGATTTTCAAAACGATTATTTTAGTTATTCTGTTTTTCATGCGACTCTCGAAATAAATGAAAAAAATTTTTTGTTTTCATTGGATTATACTGAATTTTTTAAAACCGAGTTTCCATACATATTTTAAGTTCCAATACAAAGCCAATTTTTTAAAATTTGTTTTCCAGCGTTTGGTCAGACATGATAGTTACAATAATCGCATGTTTCGTTTCTCTTCATTACATGGCAGTCTTATGAACTAAATTTATATGTTTTATAATTCACTGGGGTATCAAGTGAATTTGATATAAGAAAGATTGTTTTACAAATCACACGTTAATAGTAGCAGCCTTTAAATTCGTTTTACTATTAAATTTGATGTTTATGACCTGAAACTAAAATTTTAAAAATTCAAGGATGTTCACAACGATTATTTTAGTCTTTCTGTTTTTCATGCGACTCTCGAAATAAATGAAAAACATTTTTTGTTTTCATTGGATTATACTGAATTTTTTACAACCGAGTTTCAATATATATTTTAAATTCCAACACAAATCCAATTTTTTAAAATTTGATTTCCACCATTTGGTCATGAATAATTGCAATAATCGCTTGTTTCATTTCTGTTTATTATACATAGCATTTTTAAGAATTAAATTTATAATGTTATAAAGTCCAATGGGGTACCCAGAGATTTGTATATAAAATCTATTCATTTACAAAGCACACGTGAATAGTAGCAGCCTTTAAATTCGTTTTACTATTAAATTTAATGTTTATGAACTAAAACTAAAATTTTAAAAATACAAGGATGTTCAAAACGATTATTTTAGTTATTCTCTTTTTCATGCGACTCTCGAAATAAATGAAAAACATTTTTTGTTTTCATTGGATTATACTGAATTTTTTACAACCGAATTTCCATACATATTTTAAGTTCCAAGTCAAAGCCAATTTTTTAAAATTTGTTTTCCACCGTTTGGTCATGATAGTTGCAAAAATCGCTTGTTTTGTTTTTCTTTATTATATGGCAGTCTTATGAACTAAATTTATATGTTTTATAGTTCACTGGGGTATCAAGTGAATTTGTAATAAGATCGATTGTTTTACAAATCACACGTAAATAGTAGCAGCCTTTAAATTCGTTTTGCTATTAAATTTGATGTTTATGACCAGAAACTAAAATTTTAAAAATACAAGGATGTTCAAAACGATTATTTTAGTTATTCTGTATTTCATGTGACTCTCGAAATAAATGAAAAAAATTTTTTGTTTTCATTGGATTATACTGAATTTTTTAAAACCGAGTTTCCATACATATTTTAAGTTCCAAGTCAAAGCCAATTTTTTAAAATTTGTTTTCCACCGTTTGGTCATGATAGTTGCAATAATCGCTTGTTTCGTTTCTCTTCATTACATGGCAGTCTTATGAACTAAATTTATATGTTTTATAATTCACTGGGGTATCAAGTGAATTTGATATAAGATCAATTATTTTACAAAGCACGCCTAAATAGTAGCAGCCTTTAAATTCGTTTTACTATTAAATTTAATGTTTATGAACTAAAACTAAAATTTTAAAAATTCAAGGATGTTCAAAACGATTATTTTAGTTATTCTCTTTTTCATGCGACTCTCGAAATAAATGAAAAAAATTTTTTGTTTTCATTGGATTATACTGAATTTTTTAAAACCGAGTTTCCATACATATTTTAAGTTCCAAGTCAAAGCCAATTTTTTAAAATTTGTTTTCCACCGTTTGGTCATGATAGTTGCAAAAATCGCTTGTTTTGTTTTTCTTTATTATATGGCAGTCTTATGAACTAAATTTATATGTTTTATACTTCACTGGGGTGTCAAGTGAATTTGTAATAAGATCGATTGTTTTACAAATCACACGTAAATAGTAGCAGCCTTTAAATTCGTTTTGCTATTAAATTTGATGTTTATGACCAGAAACTAAAATTTTAAAAATACAAGGATGTTCAAAACGATTATTTTAGTTATTTTCTTTTTCATGCGACTCTCGAAAAAGATGCAAAAAATTTTTTGTTTTCATTGGATTATACTGAATTTTTTACAACCGAGTTTCAATATATATTTTAAATTCCAACACAAATCCAATTTTTTAAAATTTGATTTCCACCATTTGGTCATGAATAATTGCAATAATCGCTTGTTTCATTTCTGTTTATTATACATAGCATTTTTAAGAATTAAATTTATAATGTTATAAAGTCCAATGGGGTACCCAGAGATTTGTATATAAAATCTATTCATTTACAAAGCACACGTAAATAGTAGCAGCCTTTAAATTCGTTTTACTATTAAATTTAATGTTTATGAACTAAAACTAAAATTTTAAAAATACAAGGATGTTCAAACGATTATTTTAGTTATTCTGTATTTCATGTGACTCTCGAAATAAATGAAAAAAATTTTTTGTTTTCATTGGATTATACTGAATTTTATAAAACCGAGTTTCCATACATATTTTAAGTTGCAACACAAAGCCAATTTTTTAAAATTTGTTTTCCAGCGTTTGGTCATGATAGTTGCAAAAACCGCTTGTTTTGTTTTTCTTTATTATATGGCAGTCTTATGAACTAAATTTATATGGTTTATAGTTCACTGGGGTATCAAGTGAATTTGATATAAAATCGATTGTTTTACAAATCACACGTAAATAGTAGCAGCCTTTAAATTCGTTTTGCTACTAAATTTGATGTTTATGACCAGAAACTAAAATTTTAAAAATACAAGGATGTTCAAAACGATTAGTTTAGTTATTCTGTTTTTCATGCGACTCTCGAAATAAATGAAAAAAATTTTTTGTTTTCATTGGATTATACTGAATTTTTTAAAACCGAGTTTCCATACATATTTTAAATTCCAATACAAATCCAATTATTTAAAATTTGTTTTCATGCGTTTGGTCATGATAGTTGCAATAATCGCTTGTTTTGTTTCTCTTTATTATATGGCAGTCTTATGAACTAAATTTATATGTTTTATAGTTCACTGGGGTATCAAGTGAATTTGATATAAGATCGATTGTTTTACAAATCACACGTTAATAGTAGCAGCCTTTAAATTCGTTTTGCTATTAAATTTGATGTTTATGACCTGAAACTAAAATTTTAAAAATTCAAGGATGTTCAAAACGATTATTTTAGTTATTCTCTTTTTCATGCGACTCTCGAAAAAGATGCAAAAAATTTTTTGTTTTCATTGGATTATACTGAATTTTTTACAACCTAGTTGCCATATATATTTTAAATTCCAACACAAATCCAATGTTTTTAAATTTGATTTCCACCATTTAGTCATGAATAATTGTAATAATCGCTTGTTTTGTTTCTCTTCAATACATGGCAGTCTTATGAACTAAATTTATATGTTTTATAATTCACTGGGATACCAAGTGATTTGTATATAAAATCGATTATTTTACAAAGCACGCCTAAATAGTAGCAGCCTTTAAATTCGTTTCAGTATTAAATTTATTGTTTATGAACTAAAACTAAAATTTTAAAAATTCAAGGATGTTCAAAACGATTATTTTAGTTATTCTCTTTTTCATGCGACTCTCGAAATAAATGAAAAAAATTTTTTGTTTTCATTGGATTATACTGAATTTTTTACAACCGAATTTCCATACATATTTTAAGTTCCAATACAAAGCCAATTTTTTAAAATTTGTTTTCATGATTTTGGTCATGATAGTTGCAATAATCGCTTGTTTCGTTTCTCTTTATTACATGGCAGTCTTATGAACTAAATTTATATGTTTTATAATTCACTGGGGTATCAAGTGAATTTGATATAAGATCAATTGTTTTACAAAGCACACGTAAATAGTAGCAGCCTTTAAATTCGTTTTACTATTAAATTTAATGTTTATGAACTAAAACTAAAATTTTAAAAATACAAGGATGTTCAAAACGATTATTTTAGTTATTCTGTTTTTCATTTGACTCTCGAAAAAGATGCAAAAAATTTTTTGTTTTCATTGGATTATACTGAATTTTTTACAACCTAGTTGCCATATTTATTTTAAATTCCAACACAAATCCAATGTTTTTGAATTTGATATCCACCATTTAGTCATGAATAATTGTAATAATCGCTTGTTTTGTTTCTCTTCATTATGGGGCATTTATATCAACTGCATTAAAAATGTTATATATTCTATTGGGATACCAAGTGATTTGTATATAAAATCGATTATTTTACAAAGCACACGTAAATAGTAGCAGCCTTTAAATTCGTTTTACTATTAAATTTAATGTTTATGAACTAAAACTAAATTTTTAAAAATTCAAGGATGTTCAAAACGATTATTTTAGTTATTCTCTTTTTCATGCGACTCTCGAAATAAATGAAAAAAATTTTTTGTTTTCATTGGATTATACTGAATTTTTTACAACCGAATTTCCATACATATTTTAAGTTCCAATACAAAGCCAATTTTTTAAAATTTGTTTTCCAGCGTTTGGTCATGATAGTTGCAATAATCCCTTGTTTTGTTTCTCTTCATTACATGGCAGTCTTATGAACTAAATTTATATGTTTTATAGTTCACTGGGGTATCAAGTGAATTTAATATAAGATCGATTGTTTTACAAATCACACGTAAATAGTAGCAGCCTTTAAATTCGTTTTACTATTAAATATTATTTTTATGACCTGAAACTAAAATTTTAAAAATACAAGGATGTTCAAAACGATTATTTTAGCTATTCTGTTTTTCATTTGACTCTCGAAAAAGATGCAAAAAATTTTTTGTTTTCATTGGATTATACTGAATTTTTTACAACTTAGTTGCCATATATATTTTAAATTCCAACACAAATCCAATTTTTTAAAATTTGATTTCCACCATTTAGTCATGAATAATTGTAATAATCGCTTGTTTTGTTTCTCTTTATTATGGGGCATTTATATCAACTGCATTAAAAATGTTATAAATTCTATTGGGATACCAAGTGATTTGTATATAAAATCGATTATTTTACAAAGGACGCCTATATAGTAGCTGCCTTTAAATTCGTTTTGCTATTAAATATGATTTTTATGACCTGAAACTAAAATTTTAAAAATACAAAGATGTTCAAAACGATTATTTGAGCTATTTTCTTTTTCATGCGACTCTCGAAAAAGATGCAAAAAATTTTTTGTTTTCATTGGATTATACTGAATTTTTTACAACCGAGTTTCAATATATATTTTAAATTCCAACACAAATCCAATTTTTTAAAATTTGATTTCCACCATTTGGTCATGAATAATTGCAATAATCGCTTGTTTCATTTCTGTTTATTATACATAGCATTTTTAAGAATTAAATTTATAATGTTATAAAGTCCAATGGGGTACCCAGAGATTTGTATATAAAATCTATTCATTTACAAAGCACACGTAAATAGTAGCAGCCTTTAAATTCGTTTTACTATTAAATTTAATGTTTATGAACTAAAACTAAAATTTTAAAAATACAAGGATGTTCAAAACGACTATTTTAGTTATTCTGTATTTCATGTGACTCTCGAAATAAATGAAAAAAATTTTTTGTTTTCATTGGATTATACTGAATTTTATAAAACCGAGTTTCCATACATATTTTAAGTTGCAACACAAAGCCAATTTTTTAAAATTTGTTTTCCAGCGTTTGGTCATGATAGTTGCAAAAACCGCTTGTTTTGTTTTTCTTTATTATATGGCAGTCTTATGAACTAAATTTATATGGTTTATAGTTCACTGGGGTATCAAGTGAATTTGATATAAAATCGATTGTTTTACAAATCACACGTAAATAGTAGCAGCCTTTAAATTCGTTTTGCTATTAAATTTGATGTTTATGACCAGAAACTAAAATTTTAAAAATACAAGGATGTTCAAAACGATTAGTTTAGTTATTCTGTTTTTCATGCGACTCTCGAAATAAATGAAAAAAATTTTTTGTTTTCATTGGATTATACTGAATTTTTAAAAACCGAGTTTCCATACATATTTTAAATTCCAATACAAATCCAATTATTTAAAATTTGTTTTCATGCGTTTGGTCATGATAGTTGCAATAATCGCTTGTTTTGTTTCTCTTTATTATATGGCAGTCTTATGAACTAAATTTATATGTTTTATAGTTCACTGGGGTATCAAGTGAATTTGATATAAGATCGATTGTTTTACAAAGCACACGTAAATAGTAGCAGCCTTTAAATTCGTTTTGCTATTAAATATGATTTTTATGACCTTAAACTAAAATTTTAAAAATACAAGGATGTTCAAAACGGTTATTTGAGCTATTCTCTTTTTCATGCGACTCTC
The DNA here is from genome assembly GCA_963971155.1 of Anthrax anthrax. Classification (NCBI taxonomy): domain Eukaryota; kingdom Metazoa; phylum Arthropoda; class Insecta; order Diptera; family Bombyliidae; genus Anthrax; species Anthrax anthrax. Next base: position 16,275,167 of record OZ020120.1, read on the forward strand.
GAAAAAGATGCAAAAAATTTTTTGTTTTCATTGGATTATACTGAATTTTTTACAACCGAGTTTCAATATATATTTTAAATTCCAGCACAAATCCAATTTTTAAAAATTTGATTTCCACCATTTGGTCATGAATAATTGCAATAATCGCTTGTTTCATTTCTGTTTATTATACATAGCATTTTTAAGAATTAAATTTATAATGTTATAAAGTCCAATGGGGTACCCAGAGATTTGTATATAAAATCTATTCATTTACAAAGCACACGTAAATAGTAGCAGCCTTTAAATTCGTTTTACTATTAAATTTAATGTTTATGAACTAAAACTAAAATTTTAAAAATACAAGGATGTTCAAAACGACTATTTTAGTTATTCTGTATTTCATGTGACTCTCGAAATAAATGAAAAAAATTTTTTGTTTTCATTGGATTATACTGAATTTTTTAAAACCGAGTTTCCATACATATTTTAAGTTCCAATACAAAGCCAATTTTTTAAAATTTGTTTTCCAGCGTTTGGTCAGACATGATAGTTACAATAATCGCATGTTTCGTTTCTCTTCATTACATGGCAGTCTTATGAACTAAATTTATATGTTTTATAATTCACTGGGGTATCAAGTGAATTTGATATAAGAAAGATTGTTTTACAAATCACACGTTAATAGTAGCAGCCTTTAAATTCGTTTTACTATTAAATTTGATGTTTATGACCTGAAACTAAAATTTTAAAAATTCAAGGATGTTCAAAACGATTATTTTAGTCTTTCTGTTTTTCATGCGACTCTCGAAATAAATGAAAAACATTTTTTGTTTTCATTGGATTATACTGAATTTTTTACAACCGAGTTTCAATATATATTTTAAATTCCAACACAAATCCAATTTTTTAAAATTTGATTTCCACCATTTGGTCATGAATAATTGCAATAATCGCTTGTTTCATTTCTGTTTATTATACATAGCATTTTTAAGAATTAAATTTATAATGTTATAAAGTCCAATGGGGTACCCAGAGATTTGTATATAAAATCTATTCATTTACAAAGCACACGTGAATAGTAGCAGCCTTTAAATTCGTTTTACTATTAAATTTAATGTTTATGAACTAAAACTAAAATTTTAAAAATACAAGGATGTTCAAAACGATTATTTTAGTTATTCTCTTTTTCATGCGACTCTCGAAATAAATGAAAAAAATTTTTTGTTTTCGTTGGATTATACTGAATTTTTTAAAACCGAGTTTCCATACATATTTTAAGTTCCAAGTCAAAGCCAATTTTTTAAAATTTGTTTTCCACCGTTTGGTCATGATAGTTGCAAAAATCGCTTGTTTTGTTTTTCTTTATTATATGGCAGTCTTATGAACTAAATTTATATGTTTTATAGTTCACTGGGGTGTCAAGTGAATTTGTAATAAGATCGATTGTTTTACAAATCACACGTAAATAGTAGCAGCCTTTAAATTCGTTTTGCTATTAAATTTGATGTTTATGACCAGAAACTAAAATTTTAAAAATACAAGGATGTTCAAAACGATTATTTTAGTTATTCTGTATTTCATGTGACTCTCGAAATAAATGAAAAAAATTTTTTGTTTTCATTGGATTATACTGAATTTTATAAAACCGAGTTTCCATACATATTTTAAGTTCCAACACAAAGCCAATTTTTTAAAATTTGTTTTCCAGCGTTTGGTCATGATAGTTGCAGAAACCGCTTTTTTTGTTTTTCTTTATTATATGGCAGTCTTATGAACTAAATTTATATGGTTTATAGTTCACTGGGGTATCAAGTGAATTTGATATAAAATCGATTGTTTTACAAATCACACGTAAATAGTAGCAGCCTTTAAATTCGTTTTACTATTAAATTTGATGTTTATGACCTGAAACTAAAATTTTAAAAATTCAAGGATGTTCAAAAAGATTATTTTAGCCTTTCTGTTTTTCATGCGACTCTCAAAAAAGATGAAAAAAATTTTTTGTTTTCATTGGATTATACTGAGTTTTATAAAACCGAGTTTCCATACATATTTTAAGTTCCAACACAAAGCCAATTTTTTAAAATTTGTTTTCCAGCGTTTGGTCATGATAGTTGCAATAATCGCTTGTTTTGTGTTTCTTTATTATATGGCAGTCTTATGAACTAAATTTATATGTTTTATAGTTCACTGGGGTATCAAGTGAATTTGGTATAAGATCGATTGTTATACAAATCACACGTTAATAGTAGCAGCCTTTAAATTCGTTTTACTATTAAATTTGATGTTTATGACCTGAAACTAAAATTTTAAAAATTCAAGGATGTTCAAAACCATTATTTTAGTCTTTCTGTTTTTCATGCGACTCTCGAAATAAATGAAAAACATTTTTTGTTTTCATTGGATTATACTGAATTTTTTACAACCGAGTTTCCATATATATTTTAAATTCCAACACAAATCCAATTTTTTAAAATTTGTTTCCAGCGTTTGGTCATGATAGTTACAATAATCGCATGTTTCGTTTCTCTTCATTACATGGCAGTCTTATGAACTAAATTTATATGTTTTATAATTCACTGGGGTATCAAGTGAATTTGATATAAGATCGATTATTTTACAAAGCACGCCTAAATAGTAGCAGCCTTTAAATTCGTTTTACTATTAAATTTGATGTTTATGACCAGAAACTAAAACTTTGAAAATACAAGGATGTTCAAAACGATTATTTTAGTTATTCTGTATTTAATGTGACTCTCGAAATAAATGCAAAAAATTTTTTGTTTTCATTGGATTATACTGAATTTTTTACAACCGAGTTTCAATATATATTTTAAATTCCAACACAAATCCAATTTTTTAAAATTTGATTTCCACCATTTGGTCATGAATAATTGCAATAATCACTTGTTTCATTTCTGTTTATTATATATAGCATTTTTAAGAATTAAATTTATAATTTTATAAAGTCCAATGGGGTACCCAGAGATTTGTATATAAAATCTATTCATTTACAAAGCACACGTAAATAGTAGCAGCCTTTAAATTCGTTTTACTATTAAATTTAATGTTTATGAACTAAAACTAAAATTTTAAAAATACAAGGATGTTCAAAACGATTATTTTAGTTATTCTCTTTTTCATGCGACTCTCGAAATAAATGAAAAAAATTTTTTGTTTTCATTGGATTATACTGAATTTTTTAAAACCGAGTTTCCATACATATTTTAAGTTCCAAGTCAAAGCCAATTTTTTAAAATTTGTTTTCCACCGTTTGGTCATGATAGTTGCAAAAATCGCTTGTTTTGTTTTTCTTTATTATATGGCAGTCTTATGAACTAAATTTATATGTTTTATAGTTCACTGGGGTGTCAAGTGAATTTGTAATAAGATCGATTGTTTTACAAATCACACGTAAATAGTAGCAGCCTTTAAATTCGTTTTGCTATTAAATTTGATGTTTATGACCAGAAACTAAAATTTTAAAAATACAAGGATGTTCAAAACGATTATTTTAGTTATTCTGTATTTCATGTGACTCTCGAAATAAATGAAAAAAATTTTTTGTTTTCATTGGATTATACTGAATTTTATAAAACCGAGTTTCCATACATATTTTAAGTTCCAACACAAAGCCAATTTTTTAAAATTTGTTTTCCAGCGTTTGGTCATGATAGTTGCAAAAACCGCTTGTTTTGTTTTTCTTTATTATATGGCAGTCTTATGAATTAAATTTTTATGTTTTATAGTTCACTGGGGTATCAAGTGAATTTGATATAAGATCGATTGTTTTACAAATCACACGTAAATAGTAGCAGCCTTTAAATTCGTTTTGCTATTAAATTTGATGTTAATGACCAGAAACTAAAATTTTAAAAATACAAGGATGTTCAAAACGATTAGTGTAGTTATTCTGTTTTTCATGCGACTCTCGAAACAAATGAAAAAAATTTTTTGTTTTCATTGGATTATACTGAATTTTTTATAACCGAGTTTCCATACATATTTTAAATTCCAATACAAATCCAATTATTTAAAATTTGTTTTCATGCGTTTGGTCATGATAGTTTCAATAATCGCTTGTTTTGTTTCTCTTTATTATATGGCAGTCTTATGAACTAAATTTATATGTTTTATAGTTCACTGGGGTGTCAAGTGAATTTGTAATAAGATCGATTGTTTTACAAATCACACGTAAATAGTAGCAGCCTTTAAATTCGTTTTGCTATTAAATTTGATGTTTATGAACTAAAACTAAAATTTTAAAAAAACAAGGATGTTCAAAACGATTATTTTAGTTATTCTGTATTTCATGTGACTCTCGAAATAAATGAAAAAAATTTTTTTGTTTTCATTGGATTATACTGAATTTTATAAAACCGAGTTTCCATACATATTTTAAATTCCAATACAAATCCAATTATTTAAAATTTGTTTTCATGCGTTTGGTCATGATAGTTGCAATAATCGCTTGTTTTGTTTCTCTTTATTATATGGCAGTCTTATGAACTAAATTTATATGTTTTATAGTTCACTGGGGTATCAAGTGAATTTGATATAAGATCGATTGTTTTACAAATCACACGTAAATAGTAGCAGCCTTTAAATTCGTTTTGCTATTAAATATGATTTTTATGACCTTAAACTAAAATTTTAAAAATACAAGGATGTTCAAAACGATTATTTGAGCTATTTTCTTTTTCATGCGACTCTCGAAAAAGATGCAAAAAATTTTTTGTTTTCATTGGATTATACTGAATTTTTTACAACCGAGTTTCAATATATATTTTAAATTCCAGCACAAATCCAATTTTTAAAAATTTGATTTCCACCATTTGGTCATGATAGTTGCAATAATCGCTTGTTTTGTTTCTCTTTATTATATGGCAGTCTTATGAACTAAATTTATATGTTTTATAGTTCACTGGGGTATCAAGTGAATTTGATATAAGATAGATTGTTTTACAAATCACACGTTAATAGTAGCAGCCTTTAAATTCGTTTTACTATTAAATTTGATGTTTATGACCTGAAACTAAAATTTTAAAAATACAAGGATGTTCAAAACGATTATTTTAGTTATTCTGTTTTTCATGCGACTCTCGAAATAAATGAAAAAAATTTTTTGTTTTCATTGGATTATACTGAATTTTTTAAAACCGAGTTTCCATACATATTTTAAGTTCCAATACAAAGACAAGTTTTTAAAATTTGTTTTCAACCGTTTAGTCTTGGAAGTTGCAATAATCGCTTTTTTCGTTTCTCTTTATTATATGGCAGTCTTATGAACTAAATTTATATGTTTTATAGTTCACTGGGGTATCAAGTGAATTTGATATAAGATAGATTGTTTTACAAATCACACGTTAATAGTAGCAGCCTTTAAATTCGTTTTACTATTAAATTTGATGTTTATGACCTGAAACTAAAATTTTAAAAATACAAGGATGTTCAAAACGATTATTTTAGTTATTCTGTTTTTCATGCGACTCTCGAAATAAATGAAAAAAATTTTTTGTTTACATTGGATTATACTGAATTTTTTAAAACCGAGTTTCCATACATATTTTAAGTTCCAATACAAAACCAATTTTTTAAAATTTGTTTTCCAGCGTTTGGTCATGATAGTTGCAATAATCGCTTGTTTTGTGTTTCTTTATAATATGGCAGTCTTATGAACTAAATTTATATGTTTTATAGTTCACTGGGGTATCAAGTGAATTTGATATAAGATAGATTGTTTTACAAATCACACGTTAATAGTAGCAGCCTTTAAATTCGTTTTACTATTAAATTTGATGTTTATGACCTGAAACTAAAATTTTAAAAATACAAGGATGTTCAAAACGATTATTTTAGTTATTCTGTTTTTCATGCGACTCTCGAAATAAATGAAAAAAATTTTTTGTTTTCATTGGATTATACTGAATTTTTTAAAACCGAGTTTCCATACATATTTTAAGTTCCAATACAAAGCCAAGTTTTTAAAATTTGTTTTCAACCGTTTAGTCTTGGAAGTTGCAATAATCGCTATTTTCGTTTCTCTTTATTATATAGCATCTTTATGAATTGAATTTATAATGTTATAAAGTCCAATGGGGTACCAAGTGTTTTGTATATATAATCGATTATTTTACAAAACACACGTAAATAGTAGCAGCCTTTAAATTCGTTTTGCTATTTAATATGATTTTTACGACCTAAAACTAAAATTTCAAAAATACAGGTATGTTCAAAACGAATATTTTAGTTATTCTGTTTTTCATGCGACTCTCGAAATAAATGAAAAAAATTTTTTGTTTTCATTGGATTATACTGAATTTTTTAAAACCGAGTTTCCATACATATTTTAAGTTCCAATACAAAGACAAGTTTTCAAAATTTGTTTTCAACCGTTTGGTCATGAAAGTTTCAATAATCGCTTGTTTCGTTTCTCTTTGTTATATGGCATTGTATAATTTGAATTAATAATACTAAAATGTCAAATGGGGTACCCAGAGATTTGTATATAAAGTCTATTCATTCACAAAGCACACGTAAATAGTAGCAGCCTTTAAATTCGTTTTGCTATTAAATTTTATTTCTATGAACTCAAACTAAAATTTTAAAAATACCAGGATTTTCAAAACGATTATTTTAGTAATTCTGTTTTTCATGCGACTCTCGAAATAAATGAAAAAAATTTTTTGTTTTCATTGGATTATACTGAATTTTTTAAAACCGAGTTTCCATACATATTTTAAGTTCCAATACAAAGCCAATTTTTTAAAATTTGTTTTCAACCGTTTAGTCTTGGAAGTTGCAATAATCGCTTTTTTCGTTTCTCTTTATTATATAGCATCTTTATGAATTGAATTTATAATGTTATAAAGTCCAATGGGGTACCAAGTGTTTTGTATATATAATCGATTATTTTACAAAGCACACGTAAATAGTAGCAGCCTTTAAATTCGTTTTGCTATTTAATATGATTTTTACGACCTAAAACTAAAATTTCAAAAATACAGGTATGTTCAAAACGAATATTTTAGTTATATTCTTTTTCATGCGACTCTCGAAAAAGATGCAAAAAATTTTTTGTTTTCATTGGATTATACTGAATTTTTTACAACCGAGTTTCAATATATATTTTAAATTCCAACACAAATCCAATTTTTAAAAATTTGATTTCCACCATTTGGTCATGATAGTTGCAATAATCGCTTGTTTTGTTTCTCTTTATTATATGGCAGTCTTATGAACTAAATTTATATGTTTTATAGTTCACTGGGGTATCAAGTGAATTTGATATAAGATAGATTGTTTTACAAATCACACGTTAATAGTAGCAGCCTTTAAATTCGTTTTACTATTAAATTTGATGTTTATGACCTGAAACTAAAATTTTAAAAATACAAGGATGTTCAAAACGATTATTTTAGTTATTCTGTTTTTCATGCGACTCTCGAAATAAATGAAAAAAATTTTTTGTTTTCATTGGATTATACTGAATTTTTTAAAACCGAGTTTCCATACATATTTTAAGTTCCAATACAAAGACAAGTTTTTAAAATTTGTTTTCAACCGTTTAGTCTTGGAAGTTGCAATAATCGCTTTTTTCGTTTCTCTTTATTATATGGCAGTCTTATGAACTAAATTTATATGTTTTATAGTTCACTGGGGTATCAAGTGAATTTGATATAAGATAGATTGTTTTACAAATCACACGTTAATAGTAGCAGCCTTTAAATTCGTTTTACTATTAAATTTGATGTTTATGACCTGAAACTAAAATTTTAAAAATACAAGGATGTTCAAAACGATTATTTTAGTTATTCTGTTTTTCATGCGACTCTCGAAATAAATGAAAAAAATTTTTTGTTTTCATTGGATTATACTGAATTTTTTAAAACCGAGTTTCCATACATATTTTAAGTTCCAATACAAAACCAATTTTTTAAAATTTGTTTTCCAGCGTTTGGTCATGATAGTTGCAATAATCGCTTGTTTTGTTTCTCTTTATTATATGGCAGTCTTATGAACTAAATTTATATGTTTTATAGTTCACTGGGGTATCAAGTGAATTTGATATAAGATAGATTGTTTTACAAATCACACGTTAATAGTAGCAGCCTTTAAATTCGTTTTACTATTTAATTTGATGTTTATGACTTGAAACTAAAATTTTAAAAATACAAGGATGTTCAAAACGATTATTTTAGTTATTCTGTTTTTCATGCGACTCTCGAAATAAATGAAAAAAATTTTTTGTTTTCATTGGATTATACTGAATTTTTTAAAACCGAGTTTCCATACATATTTTAAGTTCCAATACAAAGCCAAGTTTTTAAAATTTGTTTTCAACCGTTTAGTCTTGGAAGTTGCAATAATCGCTTTTTTCGTTTCTCTTTATTATATAGCATCTTTATGAATTGAATTTATAATGTTATAAAGTCCAATGGGGTGCCAAGTGCTTGAATATATAATCGATTATTTTACAAAGCACACGTAAATAGTAGCAGCCTTTAAATTCGTTTTGCTATTTAATATGATTTTTACGACCTAAAACTAAAATTTCAAAAATACAGGTATGTTCAAAACGAATATTTTAGTTATTCTGTTTTTCATGCGACTCTCGAAATAAATGAAAAAAATTTTTTGTTTTCATTGGATTATACTGAATTTTTTAAAACCGAGTTTCCATACATATTTTAAGTTCCAATACAAAGACAAGTTTTCAAAATTTGTTTTCAACCGTTTGGTCATGAAAGTTTCAATAATCGCTTGTTTCGTTTCTCTTTGTTATATGGCATTGTATAATTTGAATTAATAATACTAAAATGTCAAATGGGGTACCCAGAGATTTGTATATAAAGTCTATTCATTCACAAAGCACACGTAAATAGTAGCAGCCTTTAAATTCGTTTTACTATTAAATTTTATTTCTATGAACTCAAACTAAAATTTTAAAAATACCAGGATTTTCAAAACGATTATTTTAGTAATTCTGTTTTTCATGCGACTCTCGAAATAAATGAAAAAAATTTTTTGTTTTCATTGGATTATACTGAATTTTTTAAAACCGAGTTTCCATACATATTTTAAGTTCCAATACAAAGCCAATTTTTTAAAATTTGTTTTCCAGCGTTTGGTCATGATAGTTGCAATAATCGCTTGTTTTGTTTCTCTTTATTATATGGCAGTCTTATGAACTAAATTTATATGTTTTATAGTTCACTGGGGTATCAAGTGAATTTGATATAAGATAGATTGTTTTACAAATCACACGTTAATAGTAGCAGCCTTTAAATTCGTTTTACTATTAAATTTGATGTTTATGACCTGAAACTAAAATTTTAGAAATACAAGGATGTTCAAAACGATTATTTTAGTTATTCTGTTTTTCATGCGACTCTCGAAATAAATGAAAAAAATTTTTTGTTTTCATTGGATTATACTGAATTTTATAAAACCGAGTTTCTATACATATTTTAAGTTCCAATACAAAGACAAGTTTTTAAAATTTGTTTTCAACCGTTTAGTCTTGGAAGTTGCAATAATCGCTTTTTTCGTTTCTCTTTATTATATAGCATCTTTATGAATTGAATTTATAATGTTATAAAGTCCAATGGGGTACCAAGTGTTTTGTATATATAATCGATTATTTTACAAAGCACACGTAAATAGTAGCAGCCTTTAAATTCGTTTTGCTATTTAATATGATTTTTACGACCTTAAACTAAAATTTCAAAAATACAGGTATGTTCAAAACGAATATTTTAGTTATTCTGTTTTTCATGCGACTCTCGAAATAAATGAAAAAAATTTTTTGTTTTCATTGCATTATACTGAATTTTTTACAACCGAGTTTCAATATATATTTTAAATTCCAGCACAAATCCAATTTTTAAAAATTTGATTTCCACCATTTGGTCATGATAGTTGCAATAATCGCTTGTTTTGTTTCTCTTTATTATATGGCAGTCTTATGAACTAAATTTATATGTTTTATAGTTCACTGGGGTATCAAGTGAATTTGATATAAGATAGATTGTTTTACAAATCACACGTTAATAGTAGCAGCCTTTAAATTCGTTTTACTATTAAATTTGATGTTTATGACCTGAAACTAAAATTTTAAAAATACAAGGATGTTCAAAACGATTAGTGTAGTTATTCTGTTTTTCATGCGACTCTCGAAATAAATGAAAAAAATTTTTTGTTTTCATTGGATTATACTGAATTTTTTAAAACCGAGTTTCCATACATATTTTAAGTTCCAATACAAAGACAAGTTTTTAAAATTTGTTTTCAACCGTTTAGTCTTGGAAGTTGCAATAATCGCTTTTTTCGTTTCTCTTTATTATATGGCAGTCTTATGAACTAAATTTATATGTTTTATAGTTCACTGGGGTATCAAGTGAATTTGATATAAGATAGATTGTTTTACAAATCACACGTTAATAGTAGCAGCCTTTAAATTCGTTTTACTATTAAATTTGATGTTTATGACCTGAAACTAAAATTTTAAAAATACAAGGATGTTCAAAACGATTATTTTAGTTATTCTGTTTTTCATGCGACTCTCGAAATAAATGAAAAAATTTTTTTGTTTTCATTGGATTATACTGAATTTTTTAAAACCGAGTTTCCATACATATTTTAAGTTCCAATACAAAGCCAATTTTTTAAAATTTGTTTTCCAGCGTTTGGTCATGATAGTTGCAATAATCGCTTGTTTTGTTTCTCTTTATTATATGGCAGTCTTATGAACTAAATTTATATGTTTTATAGTTCACTGGGGTATCAAGTGAATTTGATATAAGATAGATTGTTTTACAAATCACACGTTAATAGTAGCAGCCTTTAAATTCGTTTTACTATTAAATTTGATGTTTATGACCTGAAACTAAAATTTTAAAAATACAAGGATGTTCAAAACGATTATTTTAGCTATTCTGTTTTTCATGCGACTCTCGAAAAACATGCAAAAAATTTTTTGTTTTCATTGGATTATACTGAATTTTTTAAAACCGATTTTCCATACATATTTTAAATTCCAATACAAAGCCAATTTTTTAAAATTTGTTTTCCAGCGTTTGGTCATGATAGTTGCAATAATCGCTTGTTTCGTTTCTCTTCATTACATGGCAGTCTTATGAACTAAATTTATATGTTTTATAATTCACTGGGGTATCAAGTGAATTTGATATAAGATCAATTGTTTTACAAAGCACACCTTAATAGTAGCAGCCTTTAAATTCGTTTTACTATTAAATTTAATGTTTATGAACTAAAACTAAAATTTAAAAAATACAAAGATGTTCAAAACGATTATTTTAGTTATTCTGTTTTTCATTTGACTCTCGAAAAAGATGCAAAAAAAATTTTTTTTTTCATTGGATTATGCTGAATTTTTTAAAACCGAGTTTCCATATACATATATTTTAAATTCCAACACAAATCCAATTTTTTAAAATTTGTTTCCAGCGTTTGGTCATGATAGTTGCAATAATCGCTTGTTTCGTTTCTCTTCATTACATGGCAATCTTATGAACTTAATTTATATGTTTTATAATTCACTGGGGTATCAAGTGAATTTGATATAAGATCAATTGTTTTACAAAGCACACGTAAATAGTAGCAGCCTTTTAATTCGTTTTACTATTAAATTTAATGTTTATGAACTAAAACTAAAATTTTAAAAATACAAGGATGTTCAAAACGATTATTTTAGTTATTCTGTTTTTCATGCGACTCTCGAAATAAATGAAAAAAATTTTTTGTTTTCATTGCATTATACTGAATTTTTTACAACCGAGTTTCAATATATATTTTAAATTCCAGCACAAATACAATTTTTAAAAATTTGATTTCCACCATTTGGTCATGATAGTTGCAATAATCGCTTGTTTTGTTTCTCTTTATTATATGGCAGTCTTATGAACTAAATTTATATGTTTTATAGTTCACTGGGGTATCAAGTGAATTTGATATAAGATAGATTGTTTTACAAATCACACGTTAATAGTAGCAGCCTTTAAATTCGTTTTACTATTAAATTTGATGTTTATGACCTGAAACTAAAATTTTAAAAATACAAGGATGTTCAAAACGATTAGTGTAGTTATTCTGTTTTTCATGCGACTCTCGAAATAAATGAAAAAAATTTTTTGTTTTCATTGGATTATACTGAATTTTTTAAAACCGAGTTTCCATACATATTTTAAGTTCCAATACAAAGACAAGTTTTTAAAATTTGTTTTCAACCGTTTAGTCTTGGAAGTTGCAATAATCGCTTTTTTCGTTTCTCTTTATTATATGGCAGTCTTATGAACTAAATTTATATGTTTTATAGTTCACTGGGGTATCAAGTGAATTTGATATAAGATAGATTGTTTTACAAATCACACGTTAATAGTAGCAGCCTTTAAATTCGTTTTACTATTAAATTTGATGTTTATGACCTGAAACTAAAATTTTAAAAATACAAGGATGTTCAAAACGATTATTTTAGTTATTCTGTTTTTCATGCGACTCTCGAAATAAATGAAAAAATTTTTTTGTTTTCATTGGATTATACTGAATTTTTTAAAACCGAGTTTCCATACATATTTTAAGTTCCAATACAAAGCCAATTTTTTAAAATTTGTTTTCCAGCGTTTGGTCATGATAGTTGCAATAATCGCTTGTTTTGTTTCTCTTTATTATATGGCAGTCTTATGAACTAAATTTATATGTTTTATAGTTCACTGGGGTATCAAGTGAATTTGATATAAGATAGATTGTTTTACAAATCACACGTTAATAGTAGCAGCCTTTAAATTCGTTTTACTATTAAATTTGATGTTTATGACCTGAAACTAAAATTTTAAAAATACAAGGATGTTCAAAACGATTAGTGTAGTTATTCTGTTTTTCATGCGACTCTCGAAATAAATGAAAAAAATTTTTTGTTTTCATTGGATTATACTGAATTTTTTAAAACCGAGTTTCCATACATATTTTAAGTTCCAATACAAAGACAAGTTTTTAAAATTTGTTTTCAACCGTTTAGTCTTGGAAGTTGCAATAATCGCTTTTTTCGTTTCTCTTTATTATATGGCAGTCTTATGAACTAAATTTATATGTTTTATAGTTCACTGGGGTATCAAGTGAATTTGATATAAGATAGATTGTTTTACAAATCACACGTTAATAGTAGCAGCCTTTAAATTCGTTTTACTATTAAATTTGATGTTTATGACCTGAAACTAAAATTTTAAAAATACAAGGATGTTCAAAACGATTATTTTAGTTATTCTGTTTTTCATGCGACTCTCGAAATAAATGAAAAAATTTTTTTGTTTTCATTGGATTATACTGAATTTTTTAAAACCGAGTTTCCATACATATTTTAAGTTCCAATACAAAGCCAATTTTTTAAAATTTGTTTTCCAGCGTTTGGTCATGATAGTTGCAATAATCGCTTGTTTTGTTTCTCTTTATTATATGGCAGTCTTATGAACTAAATTTATATGTTTTATAGTTCACTGGGGTATCAAGTGAATTTGATATAAGATAGATTGTTTTACAAATCACACGTTAATAGTAGCAGCCTTTAAATTCGTTTTACTATTAAATTTGATGTTTATGACCTGAAACTAAAATTTTAAAAATACAAGGATGTTCAAAACGATTATTTTAGTTATTCTGTTTTTCATGCGACTCTCGAAATAAATGAAAAAAATTTTTTGTTTTCATTGGATTATACTGAATTTTTTAAAACCGAGTTTCCATACATATTTTAAGTTCCAATACAAAGACAAGTTTTTAAAATTTGTTTTCAACCGTTTAGTCTTGGAAGTTGCAATAATCGCTTTTTTCGTTTCTCTTTATTATATAGCATCTTTATGAATTGAATTTATAATGTTATAAAGTCCAATGGGGTACCAAGTGTTTTGTATATATAATCGATTGTTTTACAAATCACACGTAAATAGTAGCAGTTTTTAAATTCGTTTTGCTATTAAATTTAATGTTAATGAACTAAAACTAAAATTTTAAAAATACTAGGATGTTCAAAACGATTAGTGTAGTTATTCTGTTTTTCATGCGACTCTCGAAATAAATGAAAAAAATTTTTTGTTTTCATTGGATTATACTGAATTTTTTAAAACCGAGTTTCCATACATATTTTAAGTTCCAATACAAAGACAAGTTTTTAAAATTTGTTTTTAACCGTTTGGTCATGAAAGTTGCAATAATCGCTTGTTTCGTTTCTTTTTGTTATATGGCATTGTATAATTTGAATTAATAATACTAAAATGTCAAATGGGGTACCCAGAGATTTGTATATAAAGTCTATTCATTCACAAAGCACACGTAAATAGTAGCAGCCTTTAAATTCGTTTTGCTATTAAATTTTATTTCTATGAACTCAAACTAAAATTTTAAAAATACCAGGATTTTCAAAACGATTATTTTAGTAATTCTGTTTTTCATGCGACTCTCGAAATAAATGAAAAAAATTTTTTGTTTTCATTGGATTATACTGAATTTTTTAAAACCGAGTTTCCATACATATTTTAAGTTCCAATACAAAGCCAATTTTTTAAAATTTGTTTTCCAGCGTTTGATCATAATAGTTGCAATAATCGCTTGTTTTGTTTCTCTTTATTATATGGCAGTCTTATGAACTAAATTTATATGTTTTATAGTTCACTGGGGTATCAAGTGAATTTGATATAAGATAGATTGTTTTACAAATCACACGTTAATAGTAGCAGCCTTTAAATTCGTTTTACTATTAAATTTGATGTTTATGACCTGAAACTAAAATTTTAAAAATACAAGGATGTTCAAAACGATTATTTTAGTTATTCTGTTTTTCATGCGACTCTCGAAATAAATGAAAAAAATTTGTTGTTTTCATTGGATTATACTGAATTTTATAAAACCGAGTTTCTATACATATTTTAAGTTCCAATACAAAGACAAGTTTTTAAAATTTGTTTTCAACCGTTTAGTCTTGGAAGTTGCAATAATCGCTTTTTTCGTTTCTCTTTATTATATAGCATCTTCATGAATTGAATTTATAATGTTATAAAGTCCAATGGGGTACCAAGTGTTTTGTATATATAATCGATTATTTTACAAAGCACACGTAAATAGTAGCAGCCTTTAAATTCGTTTTGCTATTTAATATGATTTTTACGACCTAAAACTAAAATTTCAAAAATACAGGTATGTTCAAAAGGAATATTTTAGTTATTCTGTTTTTCATGCGACTCTCGAAATAAATGAAAAAAATTTTTTGTTTTCATTGGATTATACTGAATTTTTTACAACCGAGTTTCAATATATATTTTAAATTCCAGCACAAATCCAATTTTTAAAAATTTGATTTCCACCATTTGGTCATGATAGTTGCAATAAACGCTTGTTTTGTTTCTCTTTATTATATGGCAGTCTTATGAACTAAATTTATATGTTTTATAGTTCACTGGGGTATCAAGTGAATTTGATATAAGATAGATTGTTTTACAAATCACACGTTAATAGTAGCAGCCTTTAAATTCGTTTTACTATTAAATTTGATGTTTATGACCTGAAACTAAAATTTTAAAAATACAAGGATGTTCAAAACGATTATTTTAGTTATTCTGTTTTTCATGCGACTCTCGAAATAAATGAAAAAAATTTTTTGTTTTCATTGGATTATACTGAATTTTTTAAAACCGAGTTTCCATACATATTTTAAGTTCCAATACAAAGACAAGTTTTTAAAATTTGTTTTCAACCGTTTAGTCTTGGAAGTTGCAATAATCGCTTTTTTCGTTTCTCTTTATTATATGGCAGTCTTATGAACTAAATTTATATGTTTTATAGTTCACTGGGGTATCAAGTGAATTTGATATAAGATAGATTGTTTTACAAATCACACGTTAATAGTAGCAGCCTTTAAATTCGTTTTACTATTAAATTTGATGTTTATGACCTGAAACTAAAATTTTAAAAATACAAGGATGTTCAAAACGATTATTTTAGTTATTCTTTTTTTCATGCGACTCTCGAAATAAATGAAAAAAATTTTTTGTTTTCATTGGATTATACTGAATTTTTTAAAACCGAGTTTCCATACATATTTTAAGTTCCAATACAAAGCCAATTTTTTAAAATTTGTTTTCCAGCGTTTGGTCATGATAGTTGCAATAATCGCTTGTTTTGTTTCTCTTTATTATATGGCAGTCTTATGAACTAAATTTATATGTTTTATAGTTCACTGGGGTATCAAGTGAATTTGATATAAGATAGATTGTTTTACAAATCACACGTTAATAGTAGCAGCCTTTAAATTCGTTTTACTATTAAATTTGATGTTTATGACCTGAAACTAAAATTTTAAAAATACAAGGATGTTCAAAACGATTATTTTAGTTATTCTGTTTTTCATGCGACTCTCGAAATAAATGAAAAAAATTTTTTGTTTTCATTGGATTATACTGAATTTTTTAAAACCGAGTTTCTATACATATTTTAAGTTCCAATACAAAGACAAGTTTTTAAAATTTGTTTTCAACCGTTTAGTCTTGGAAGTTGCAATAATCGCTTTTTTCGTTTCTCTTTATTATATAGCATCTTTATGAATTGAATTTATAATGTTATAAAGTCCAATGGGGTACCAAGTGTTTTGTATATATAATCGATTATTTTACAAAGCACACGTAAATAGTAGCAGCCTTTAAATTCGTTTTGCTATTTAATATGATTTTTACGACCTAAAACTAAAATTTCAAAAATACAGGTATGTTCAAAACGAATATTTTAGTTATTCTGTTTTTCATGCGACTCTCGAAATAAATGAAAAAAATTTTTTGTTTTCATTGGATTATACTGAATTTTTTAAAACCGAGTTTCCATACATATTTAAAGTTCCAATACAAAGACAAGTTTTTAAAATTTGTTTTCAACCGTTTGGTCATGAAAGTTGCAATAATCGCTTGTTTCGTTTCTCTTTGTTATATGGCATTGTATAATTTGAATTAATAATACTAAAATGTCAAATGGGGTACCCAGAGATTTGTATATAAAGTCTATTCATTCACAAAGCACACGTAAATAGTAGCAGCCTTTAAATTCGTTTTGCTATTAAATTTTATTTCTATGAACTCAAACTAAAATTTTAAAAATACCAGGATTTTCAAAACGATTATTTTAGTAATTCTGTTTTTCATGCGACTCTCGAAATAAATGAAAAAAATTTTTTGTTTTCATTGGATTATACTGAATTTTTTAAAACCGAGTTTCCAAACATATTTTAAGTTCCAATACAAAGCCGAATTTTTAAAATTTGTTTTCCTGCGTTTGGTCATGATAGTTGCAATAATGGCTTGTTTTGATTCTCTTTATTATATGGCTGTCTTATGAACTAAATTTGTATGTTTTATAGTTCACTGGGGTCCAAGTGATTTTTATATAAAATCGATTGTTTTACAAAGCACAAGTAAATAGTAGCAGTCTTTAAATTCGTTTTACTATTAAATTTAATGTTAATGAACTAAAACTAAAATTTTAAAAAAACAAGGATGTTCAAAACGATTATTTTAGTTATTCTCTTTTTCAGGCGACTTCGAAATAGATGCAAAACATTTTTTGTTTTCATTGGATTATACTGAATTTTTTAAAACCGAGTTTCCATACATATTTTAAATTCCAATACAAATCCAATTTTTAAAATTTGTTTTCATGATTTTGAATATGACTTTTATGACCTGAAACTAAAATTTTAAAAATACAAGGATGTTCAAAACGATTATTTTAGTTATTCTGTTTTTCATGCGACTCTCGAAATAAATGAAAAAAATTTTTTGTTTTCATTGGATTATACTGAATTTTTTAAAACCGAGTTTCTATACATATTTTAAGTTCCAATACAAAGACAAGTTTTTAAAATTTGTTTTCAACCGTTTAGTCTTGGAAGTTGCAATAATCGCTTTTTTCGTTTCTCTTTATTATATAGCATCTTTATGAATTGAATTTATAATGTTATAAAGTCCAATGGGGTACCAAGTGTTTTGTATATATAATCGATTATTTTACAAAGCACACGTAAATAGTAGCAGACTTTAAATTCGTTTTGCTATTTAATATGATTTTTACGACCTAAAACTAAAATTTCAAAAATACAGGTATGTTCAAAAGGAATATTTTAGTTATTCTGTTTTTCATGCGACTCTCGAAATAAATGAAAAAAATTTTTTGTTTTCATTGGATTATACTGAATTTTTTAAAACCGAGTTTCCATACATATTTTAAGTTCCAATACAAAGACAAGTTTTTAAAATTTGTTTTCAACCGTTTAGTCTTGGAAGTTGCAATAATCGCTTTTTTCGTTTCTCTTTATTATATAGCATCTTTATGAATTGAATTTATAATGTTATAAAGTCCAATGGGGTACCAAGTGTTTTGTATATATAATCGATTATTTTACAAAGCACACGTAAATAGTAGCAGCCTTTAAATTCGTTTTGCTATTTAATATGATTTTTACGACCTAAAACTAAAATTTCAAAAATACAGGTATGTTCAAAACGAATATTTTAGTTATTCTGTTTTTCATGCGACTCTCGAAATAAATGAAAAAAATTTTTTGTTTTCATTGGATTATACTGAATTTTTTAAAACCGAGTTTCCATACATATTTAAAGTTCCAATACAAAGACAAGTTTTTAAAATTTGTTTTCAACCGTTTGGTCATGAAAGTTGCAATAATCGCTTGTTTCGTTTCTCTTTGTTATATGGCATTGTATAAATTGAATTAATAATACTAAAATGTCAAATGGGGTACCCAGAGATTTGTATATAAAGTCTATTCATTCACAAAGCACACGTAAATAGTAGCAGCCTTTAAATACGTTTTGCTATTAAACTTTATTTCTATGAACTCAAACTAAAATTTTAAAAATACAAGGATGTTTAAAGCGATTATTTTAGTTATTCTCTTTTTCATGCGACTCTCGAAATAAATGAAAAAAATTTTTTGTTTTCATTGGATTATACTGAATTTTTTAAAACCGAGTTTCCATACATATTTTAAATTTTAATACAAAGCCGAATTTTTAAAATTTGTTTTCCTGCGTTTGGTCATGATAGTTGCAATAATCGCTTGTTTTGATTCTCTTTATTATATGGCTGTCTTATGAACTAAATTTGTATGTTTTATAGTTCACTGGGGTCCAAGTGATTTTTATATAAAATCGATTGTTTTACAAAGCACAAGTAAATAGTAGCAGTCTTTAAATTCGTTTTACTATTAAATTTAATGTTAATGAACTAAAACTAAAATTTTAAAAAAACAAGGATGTTCAAAACGATTATTTTAGTTATTCTCTTTTTCAGGCGACTTCGAAATAGATGCAAAACATTTTTTGTTTTCATTGGATTATACTGAATTTTTTAAAACCGAGTTTCCATACATATTTTAAATTCCAATACAAATTCAATTTTTAAAATTTGTTTTCATGATTTTGAATATGACTTTTATGACCTGAAACTAAAATTTTAAAAATACAAGGATGTTCAAAACGATTATTTTAGTTATTCTGTTTTTCATGCGACCCTCGAAATAAATGAAAAAAATTTTTTGTTTTCATTGGATTATACTGAATTTTTTAAAACCGAGTTTCTATACATATTTTAAGTTCCAATACAAAGACAAGTTTTTAAAATTTGTTTTCAACCGTTTAGTCTTGGAAGTTGCAATAATCGCTTTTTTCGTTTCTCTTTATTATATAGCATCTTTATGAATTGAATTTATAATGTTATAAAGTCCAATGGGGTACCAAGTGTTTTGTATATATAATCGATTATTTTACAAAGCACACGTAAATAGTAGCAGACTTTAAATTCGTTTTGCTATTTAATATGATTTTTACGACCTAAAACTAAAATTTCAAAAATTCAGGTATGTTCAAAAGGAATATTTTAGTTATTCTGTTTTTCATGCGACTCTCGAAATAAATGAAAAAAATTTTTTGTTTTCATTGGATTATACTGAATTTTTTAAAACCGAGTTTCCATACATATTTTAAGTTCCAATACAAAGACAAGTTTTTAAAATTTGTTTTCAACCGTTTGGTCATGAAAGTTGCAATAATCGCTTGTTTCGTTTCTCTTTGTTATATGGCATTGTATAAATTGAATTAATAATACTAAAATGTCAAATGGGGTACCCAGAGATTTGTATATAAAGTCTATTCATTCACAAAGCACACGTAAATAGTAGCAGCCTTTAAATACGTTTTGCTATTAAACTTTATTTCTATGAACTCAAACTAAAATTTTAAAAATACAAGGATGTTTAAAGCGATTATTTTAGTTATTCTCTTTTTCATGCGACTCTCGAAATAAATGAAAAAAATTTTTTGTTTTCATTGGATTATACTGAATTTTTTAAAACCGAGTTTCCATACATATTTTAAATTTTAATACAAAGCCGAATTTTTAAAATTTGTTTTCCTGCGTTTGGTCATGATAGTTGCAATAATCGCTTGTTTTGATTCTCTTTATTATATGGCTGTCTTATGAACTAAATTTGTATGTTTTATAGTTCACTGGGGTCCAAGTGATTTTTATATAAAATCGATTGTTTTACAAAGCACAAGTAAATAGTAGGAGTCTTTAAATTCGTTTTACTATTAAATTTAATGTTAATGAACTAAAACTAAAATTTTAAAAAAACAAGGATGTTCAAAACGATTATTTTAGTTATTCTCTTTTTCAGGCGACTTCGAAATAGATGCAAAACATTTTTTGTTTTCATTGGATTATACTGAATTTTTTAAAACCGAGTTTCCATACATATTTTAAATTCCAATACAAATCCAATTTTTAAAATTTGTTTTCATGATTTTGAATATGACTTTTATGACCTGAAACTAAAATTTTAAAAATACAAGGATGTTCAAAACGATTATTTTAGCTATTCTGTTTTTCATGCGACTCTCGAAAAAGATGCAAAAAATTTTTTATTTCCATTGGTTTGTACTGAATTTTTTAAAACCGATTTTCCATACATATTTTAAGTTCCAATACAAATCCAATTTTTTAAAATTTGTTTTCAACCGTTTAGTCTTGGAAGTTGCAATAATCGCTTTTTTCGTTTCTCTTTATTATATAGCATCTTTATGAATTGAATTTATAATGTTATAAAGTCCAATGGGGTACCAAGTGATTTGTATATATAATCGATTATTTTACAAAGCACACGTAAATAGTAGCAGCCTTTAAATTCGTTTTGCTATTTAATATGATTTTTACGACCTAAAACTAAAATTTTAAAAATACAGGTATGTTCAAAACGATTATTTTAGCTATTCTGTTTTTCATGCGACTCTCGAAATAGATGCAAAACATTTTTTGTTTTCATTGGATTATACTGAATTTTTTAAAACCGAGTTTCCATACATATTTTAAGTTCCAACACAAATCCAATTTTTAAAATTTGTTTTCATGATTTTGAATATGACTTTTATGACCTGAAACTAAAATTTTAAAAATACAAGGATGTTCAAAACGATTATTTTAGCTATTCTGTTTTTCATGCGACTCTCGAAAAAGATGCAAAAAAATTTTTTATTTCCATTGGTTTGTACTGAATTTTTTAAAACCGATTTTCCATACATATTTTAAGTTCCAATACAAATCCAATTTTTTAAAATTTGTTTTCAACCGTTTAGTCTTGGAAGTTGCAATAATCGCTTTTTTCGTTTCTCTTTATTATATAGCATCTTTATGAATTGAATTTATAATGTTATAAAGTCCAATGGGGTACCAAGTGATTTGTATATATAATCGATTATTTTACAAAGCACACGTAAATAGTAGCAGCCTTTAAATTCGTTTTGCTATTTAATATGATTTTTACGACCAAAAATTAAAATTTTAAAAATACAGGTATGTTCAAAACGAATATTTTAGTTATTCTCTTTTTCATGCGACTCTCGAAATAAATGAAAAAAATTTTGTCTTTTCATTGGATTATACTGAATTTTTTAAAACCGAGTTTCCATACATATTTTAAGTTCCAATACAAAGCCAAGTTTTTAAAATTTGTTTTCAACCGTTTGGTCATGAAAGTTGCAATAATCGCTTGTTTCGTCTCTCTTTGTTATATGGCATTGTATAATTTGAATTAATAATACTAAAATGTCAAATGGGGTACCCAGAGATTTGTATATAAAGTCTATTCATTCACAAAGCACACGTAAATAGTAGCAGCCTTTAAATACGTTTTGCTATTAAACTTTATTTCTATGAACTCAAACTAAAATTTTAAAAATACAAGGATGTTTAAAGCGATTATTTTAGTTATTCTCTTTTTCATGCGACTCTCGATATAAATGAAAAAAATTTTTTGTTTTCATTGGATTATACTGAAGATTTTAAACCGAGTTTCCATACATATTTTAAATTTTAATACAAAGCCGAATTTTTAAAATTTGTTTTCCAGCGTTTGGTCATGATAGTTGCAATAATCGCTTGTTTTGTTTCTCTTTATTATATGGCTGTCTTATGAACTAAATTTGTATGTTTTATAGTTCACTGGGGTCCAAGTGATTTTTATATAAAATCGATTGTTTTACAAAGCACACGTAAATAGTAGCAGTCTTTAAATTCGTTTTACTATTAAATTTAATGTTAATGAACTAAAACTAAAATTTTTAAAAAACAAGGATGTTCAAAACGATTATTTTAGTTATTCTCTTTTTCAGGCGACTTCGAAATAGATGCAAAACATTTTTTGTTTTCATTGGATTATACTGAATTTTTTAAAACCGAGTTTCCATACATATTTTAAATTCCAATACAAATCCAATTTTTAAAATTTGTTTTCATGATTTTGAATATGACTTTTATGACCTGAAACTAAAATTTTAAAAATACAAGGATGTTCAAAACGATTATTTTAGCTATTCTGTTTTTCATGCGACTCTCGAAAAAGATGCAAAAAATTTTTTATTTCCATTGGTTTGTACTGAATTTTTTAAAACCGATTTTCCATACATATTTTAAGTTCCAATACAAATCCAATTTTTTAAAATTTGTTTTCAACCGTTTAGTCTTGGAAGTTGCAATAATCGCTTTTTTCGTTTCTCTTTATTATATAGCATCTTTATGAATTGAATTTATAATGTTATAAAGTCCAATGGGGTACCAAGTGATTTGTATATATAATCGATTATTTTACAAAGCACACGTAAATAGTAGCAGCCTTTAAATTCGTTTTGCTATTTAATATGATTTTTACGACCTAAAACTAAAATTTTAAAAATACAGGTATGTTCAAAACGAATATTTTAGTTATTCTCTTTTTCATGCGACTCTCGAAATAAATTAAAAAAATTTTGTCTTTTCATTGGATTATACTGAATTTTTTAAAACCGAGTTTCCATACATATTTTAAGTTCCAATACAAAGCCAATTTTTTAAAATTAGTTTTCCAGCGTATAGTCATGATAGTTGCAATAATCGCTTGTTTAATTTCTCTTTATTATGTGGCATTTATATCAACTGCATTTAAAATGTTATAAATTTTATTGGGATACCAAGTGATTTGCATATAAAAACGATTATTTTACAAAGCACGCCTAAATAGTAGCAGCCTTTAAATTCGTTTTGCTATTAAATATGATTTTTATGACCTGAAACTAAAATTTTAAAAATTCAAGGATGTTCAAAACCATTATTTTAGTTATTCTGTTTTTCATGCGACTCTCGAAATAAATGAAAAACATTTTTTGTTTTCATTGGATTATACTGAATTTTTTACAACCGAGTTTCCATATATATTTTAAATTCCAACACAAATCCAATTTTTTAAAATTTGTTTCCAGCGTTTGGTCATGATAGTTGCAATAATCGCTTGTTTCGTTTCTCTTCATTACATGGCAGTCTTATGAACTAAATTTATATGTTTTATAGTTCACTGGGGACTCAAATGAATTTGATATAAGATCGATTGTTTTACAAAACACACGTAAATAGTAGCAGCCTTTAAATTCGTTTTACTATTAAATTTAATGTTTATGAACTAAAACTAAAATTTTAAAAATACAAAGATGTTCAAAACGATTATTTTAGTTATTCTCTTTTTCACGCGACTCTCGAAATAAGTGAAAAAAATTTTTTGTCTTGATTGGATTATACTGAATTTTTTAAAACCGAGTTTCCATACATATTAAGTTCCAATACAAAACCAATTTTTTTAAAATTTTTTTTTCCACCGTTGGGTCATGATAGTTGCAAAAATCGCTTGTTTTGTTTTTCTTTATTATATGGCAGTCTTATGAACTAAATTTATATGTTTTATAGTTCACTGGGGTATCAAGTGAATTTGGTATAAGATCGATTGTTTTACAAATCACACGTAAATAGTAGCAGCCTTTAAATTCGTTTTGCTATTAAATTTGATGTTTATGACCAGAAACTAAAATTTTAAAAATACAAGGATGTTCAAAACGATTATTTTAGTTATTCTGTATTTCATGTTACTCTCGAAATAAATGAAAAAAATTTTTTGTTTTCATTGGATTATACTGAATTTTATAAAACCGAGTTTCCATACATATTTTAAGTTCCAACACAAATCCAATTTTTAAAATTTGTTTTCATGATTTTGAATATGACTTTTATGACCTGAAACTAAAATTTTAAAAATACAAGGATGTTCAAAACGATTATTTTAGCTATTCTGTTTTTCATGCGACTCTCGAAAAAGATGCAAAAAATTTTTTATTTCCATTGGTTTGTACTGAATTTTTTAAAACCGATTTTCCATACATATTTTAAGTTCCAATACAAATCCAATTTTTTAAAATTTGTTTTCAACCGTTTAGTCTTGGAAGTTGCAATAATCGCTTTTTTCGTTTCTCTTTATTATATAGCATCTTTATGAATTGAATTTATAATGTTATAAAGTCCAATGGGGTACCAAGTGATTTGTATATATAATCGATTATTTTACAAAGCACACGTAAATAGTAGCAGCCTTTAAATTCGTTTTGCTATTTAATATGATTTTTACGACCAAAAATTAAAATTTTAAAAATACAGGTATGTTCAAAACGAATATTTTAGTTATTCTCTTTTTCATGCGACTCTCGAAATAAATGAAAAAAATTTTGTCTTTTCATTGGATTATACTGAATTTTTTAAAACCGAGTTTCCATACATATTTTAAGTTCCAATACAAAGCCAAGTTTTTAAAATTTGTTTTCAACCGTTTGGTCATGAAAGTTGCAATAATCGCTTGTTTCGTCTCTCTTTGTTATATGGCATTGTATAATTTGAATTAATAATACTAAAATGTCAAATGGGGTACCCAGAGATTTGTATATAAAGTCTATTCATTCACAAAGCACACGTAAATAGTAGCAGCCTTTAAATACGTTATGCTATTAAACTTTATTTCTATGAACTCAAACTAAAATTTTAAAAATACAAGGATGTTTAAAGCGATTATTTTAGTTATTCTCTTTTTCATGCGACTCTCGAAATAAATGAAAAAAATTTTTTGTTTTCATTGGATTATACTGAAGATTTTAAACCGAGTTTCCATACATATTTTAAATTTTAATACAAAGCCGAATTTTTAAAATTTGTTTTCCAGCGTTTGGTCATGATAGTTGCAATAATCGCTTGTTTTGTTTCTCTTTATTATATGGCTGTCTTATGAACTAAATTTGTATGTTTTATAGTTCACTGGGGTCCAAGTGATTTTTATATAAAATCGATTGTTTTACAAAGCACACGTAAATAGTAGCAGTCTTTAAATTCGTTTTACTATTAAATTTAATGTTAATGAACTAAAACTAAAATTTTTAAAAAACAAGGATGTTCAAAACGATTATTTTAGTTATTCTCTTTTTCAGGCGACTTCGAAATAGATGCAAAACATTTTTTGTTTTCATTGGATTATACTGAATTTTTTAAAACCGAGTTTCCATACATATTTTAAATTCCAATACAAATCCCATTTTTAAAATTTGTTTTCATGATTTTGAATATGACTTTTATGACCTGAAACTAAAATTTTAAAAATACAAGGATGTTCAAAACCATTATTTTAGCTATTCTGTTTTTCATGCGACTCTCGAAAAAGATGAAAAAAATTTTTTATTTCCATTGGTTTGTACTGAATTTTTTAAAACCGATTTTCCATACATATTTTAAGTTCCAATACAAATCCAATTTTTTAAAATTTGTTTTCAACCGTTTAGTCTTGGAAGTTGCAATAATCGCTTGTTTTGTTTTTCTTTATTATATGGCAGTCTTATGAACTAAATTTATATGTTTTATAGTTCACTGGGGTATCAAGTGAATTTGGTATAAGATCGATTGTTTTACAAATCACACGTAAATAGTAGCAGCCTTTAAATTAGTTTTGCTATTAAATTTGATGTTTATGACCTGAAACTAAAATTTTAAAAATACAAGGATGTTCAAAACGATTATTTTAGTTATTCTGTATTTCATGTTACTCTCGAAATAAATGAAAAAAATTTTTTGTTTTCATTGGATTATACTGAATTTTATAAAACCGAGTTTCCATACATATTTTAAGTTCCAACACAAAGCCAATTTTTTCAAATTTGTTTTCCACCGTTTGGTCATGATAGTTGCAAAAATCGCTTGTTTTGTTTTTCTTTATTATATGGCAGTCTTATGAACTAAATTTATATGTTTTATAGTTCACTGGGGTGTCAAGTGAATTTGTAATAAGATCGATTGTTTTACAAATCACACGTAAATAGTAGCAGCCTTTAAATTCGTTTTGCTATTAAATTTGATGTTTATGACCAGAAACTAAAATTTTAAAAATACAAGGATGTTCAAAACGATTATTTTAGTTATTCTGTTTTTCATGTTACTCTCGAAATAAATGAAAAAAATTTTTTGTTTTCATTGGATTATACTGAATTTTATAAAACCGAGTTTCCATACATATTTTAAGTTCCAACACAAAGCCAATTTTTTAAAATTTGTTTTCCAGCGTTTGGTCATGATAGTTGCAATAATCGCTTGTTTTGTGTTTCTTTATTATATGGCAGTCTTATGAACTAAATTTATATGTTTTATAGTTCACTGGGGTATCAAGTGAATTTGGTATAAGATCGATTGTTTTACAAATCACACGTAAATAGTAGCAGCCTTTAAATTCGTTTTGCTATTAAATTTGATGTTTATGACCAGAAACTAAAATTTTAAAAATACAAGGATGTTCAAAACGATTATTTTAGTTATTCTGTATTTCATGTTACTCTCGAAATAAATGAAAAAAATTTTTTGTTTTCATTGGATTATACTGAATTTTATAAAACCGAGTTTCCATACATATTTTAAGTTCCAACACAAAGCCAATTTTTTAAAATTTGTTTTCCACCGTTTGGTCATGATAGTTGCAAAAATCGCTTGTTTTACAAAGCACACGTAAATAGTAGCAGCTTTTAAATTCGTTTTGCTATTAAATATGTTTTTTATGACCTTAAACTAAAATTTTAAAAATACAAGGATGTTCAAAATGGTTATTTGAGCTATTATCTTTTTCATGCGACTCTCGAAAAAGATGCAAGAAATTTTTTGTTTTCATTGGATTATACTGAATTTTTTACAACCGAGTTTCAATATATATTTTAAATTCCAACACAAATCCAATTTTTTAAAATTTGATTTCCACCATTTGTTAATGAATAATTGCAATAATACCTTGTTTCATTTCTGTTTATTATATATAGCATTTTTAAGAATTAAATTTATAATGTTATAAAGTCCAATGGGGTACCCAGAGATTTGTATATAAAGTCTATTCATTCACAAAGCACACGTAAATAGTAGCAGCCTTTAAATTCGTTTTGCTATTAAATATGATTTTTATGACCTGAAACTAAAATTTTAAAAATTCAAGGATGTTCAAAACCATTATTTTAGTTATTCTGTTTTTCATGCGACTCTCGAAATAAATGAAAAACATTTTTTGTTTTCATTGGATTATACTGAATTTTTTACAACCGAGTTTCCATATATATTTTAAATTCCAACACAAATCCAATTTTTTAAAATTTGTTTCCAGCGTTTGGTCATGATAGTTGCAATAATCGCTTGTTTCGTTTCTCTTCACTACATGGCAGTCTTATGAACTAAATTTATATGTTTTATAGTTCACTGGGGTATCAAATGAATTTGATATAAGATCGATTGTTTTACAAAACACACGTAAATAGTAGCAGCCTTTAAATTCGTTTTACTATTAAATTTAATGTTTATGAACTAAAACTAAAATTTTAAAAATACAAAGATGTTCAAAACGATTATTTTAGTTATTCTCTTTTTCACGCGACTCTCGAAATAAGTGAAAAAAATTTTTTGTCTTGATTGGATTATACTGAATTTTTTAAAATCGAGTTTCCATACATATTTTAAGTTCCAATACAAAGCCAATTTTTTAAAATTTGTTTTCCACCGTTTGGTCATGATAGTTGCAAAAATCGCTCGTTTTGTTTTTCTTTATTATATGGCAGTCTTATGAACTAAATTTATATGTTTTATAGTTCACTGGGGTGTCAAGTGAATTTGTAATAAGATCGATTGTTTTACAAATCACACGTAAATAGTAGCAGCCTTTAAATTCGTTTTACTATTAAATTTGATGTTTATGACCAGAAACTAAAATTTTAAAAATACAAGGATGTTCAAAACGATTATTTTAGTTATTCTGTATTTCATGTTACTCTCGAAATAAATGAAAAAAATTTTTTGTTTTCATTGGATTATACTGAATTTTATAAAACCGAATTTCCATACATATTTTAAGTTCCAACACAAAGCCAATTTTTTAAAATTTGTTTTCCACCGTTTGGTCATGATAGTTGCAAAAATCGCTTGTTTTGTTTTTCTTTATTATATGACAGTCTTATGAACTAAATTTATATGTTTTATAGTTCACTGGGGTATCAAGTGAATTTGTAATAAGATCGATTGTTTTACAAATCACACGTAAATAGTAGCAGCCTTTAAATTCGTTTTGCTATTAAATTTGATGTTTATGACCAGAAACTAAAATTTTAAAAATACAAGGATGTTCAAAACGATTATTTTAGTTATTCTGTATTTCATGTTACTCTCGAAATAAATGAAAAAAATTTTTTGTTTTCATTGGATTATACTGAGTTTTATAAAACCGAGTTTCCATACATATTTTAAGTTCCAACACAAAGCCAATTTTTTAAAATTTGTTTTCCAGCGTTTGGTCATGATAGTTGCAATAATCGCTTGTTTTGTGTTTCTTTATTATATGGCAGTCTTATGAACTAAATTTATATGTTTTATAGTTCACTGGGGTATCAAATGAATTTGATATAAGATCGATTGTTTTACAAAACACACGTAAATAGTAGCAGCCTTTAAATTCGTTTTACTATTAAATTCAATGTTTATGAACTAAAACTAAAATTTTAAAAATACAAAGATGTTCAAAACGATTATTTTAGTTATTCTCTTTTTCACGCGACTCTCGAAATAAGTGAAAAAAATTTTTTGTCTTGATTGGATTATACTGAATTTTTTAAAACCGAGTTTCCATACATATTTTAAGTTCCAATACAAAGCCAATTTTTTAAAATTTGTTTTCCACCGTTTGGTCATGATAGTTGCAAAAATCGCTTGTTTTGTTTTTCTTTATTATATGGCAGTCTTATGAACTAAATTTATATGTTTTATAGTTCACTGGGGTGTCAAGTGAATTTGTAATAAGATCGATTGTTTTACAAATCACACGTAAATAGTAGCAGCCTTTAAATTCGTTTTGCTATTAAATTTGATGTTTATGACCAGAAACTAAAATTTTAAAAATACAAGGATGTTCAAAACCATTATTTTAGTTATTCTGTATTTCATGTTACTCTCGAAATAAATGAAAAAAATTTTTTGTTTTCATTGGATTATACTGAATTTTATAAAACCGAGTTTCCATACATATTTTAAGTTCCAACACAAAGCCAATTTTTTAAAATTTGTTTTCCACCGTTTGGTCATGATAGTTGCAAAAATCGCTTGTTTTGTTTTTCTTTATTATATGACAGTCTTATGAACTAAATTTATATGTTTTATAGTTCACTGGGGTACCCAGAGATTTGTATATTAAATCTATTCATTTACAAAGCACACGTAAATAGTAGCAGCCTTTAAATTCGTTTTACTATTAAATTTGATGTTTATGACCAGAAACTAAAATTTTAAAAATACAAGGATGTTCAAAACGATTATTTTAGTCATTCTCTTTTTCATGCGACTCTCGAAATAAATGAAAAAAATTTTTTGTTTTCATTGGATTAAACTGAATTTTTTAAAAGCTAGTTTCCATACATATTTTAAATTCCAACACAAAGCCAATTTTTTAAAATTTGTTTTCCACCGTTTGGTCATGATAGTTGCAAAAATCGCTTGTTTTGTTTCTCTTTATTATATGGCAGTCTTATGAACTAAATTTATATGTTTTATAGTTCACTGGGGTATCAAGTGAATTTGATATAAGATCGATTGTTTTACAAAGCACACGTAAATAGTAGCAGCCTTTAAATTCGTTTTGCTATTAAATATGATTTTTATGACCTTAAACTAAAATTTTGAAAATACAAGGATGTTCAAAACGATTATTTGAGCTATTTTCTTTTTCATGCGACTCTCGAAAAAGATGCAAAAAATTTTTTGTTTTCATTGGATTATACTGAATTTTATAAAACCGAGTTTCCATACATATTTTAAGTTCCAATACAAAGCCAATTTTTAAAATTTTGATTTCCACCATTTGGTCATGAATAATTGCAATAATCGCTTGTTTCATTTCTGTTTATTATATAAAGCATTTTTAAGAATTACATTTATAATGTTTTAAAGTCCAATGGGGTACCCAGAGATTTGTATATAAAATCTATTCATTTACAAAGCACACCTGTAAATTCGTTTTGCTATTAAATTTTATTTCTATGAACTCAAACTAAAATTTTAAAAATACCAGGATTTTCAAAACGATTATTTTAGTTATTCTGTTTTTCATGCGACTCTCGAAATAAATGAAAAAAATTTTTTGTTTTCATTGGATTATACTGAATTTTTTAAAACCGAGTTTCCATACATATTTTAAGTTCCAATACAAAGCCAATTTTTTAAAATTTGTTTTCCACCGTTTGGTCATGATAGTTGCAAAAATCGCTTGTTTTGTTTCTCTTTATTATATGGCAGTCTTATGAACTAAATTTATATGTTTTATAGTTCACTGGGGTATAAAGTCAATTTGATATAAGATAGATTGTTTTACAAAGCACTCCTGAATAGTTGCAGCCTTTAAATTCGTTTTACTATTAAATTTGATAATTATGAACTAAACTAAAATTTTAAAAATACAAGGATGTTCAAAACGATTATTTTAGTCATTCTGATTTTCAGGCGACTTCGAAATAGATGCAAAAAATTTTTTGTTTTCATTGGATTATACTGAATTTTTTAAAAGCGAGTTTCCATACATATTTTAAATTCCAATACAAATCCAATTTTTTAAAATTTGATTTCCACCATTTGGTCATGAATAATTGCAATAATCGCTTGTTTTGTTTCTCTTTATTATGTGGCATTTATATCAACTGCATTAAAAATGTTATAAATTCTATTGGGATACCAAGTGATTTGTATATAAAATCGATTTTTTAACAAAGGACGCCTAAATAGTAGCAGCCTTTAAATTCGTTTTGCTATTAAATTCAATGTTTATGAACTAAAACTAAAATTTTAAAAATACAAGGATGTAAAAAAGGATTATTTTAGCTATTCTGTTTTTCATGCGACTCTAGAAATATATGAAAAAAATTTTTTGTTTTCATTGGATTATACTGAATTTTTTACAACCGAGTTTCCATATATATTTTAAATTCCAACACAAATCCAATTTTTTAAAATTTGATTTCCACCGTTTGGTCATGAATAATTGCAATAATCGCTTGTTTCATTTCTGTTTATTATGTGGCATTTATATCAACTGCGTTAAAAATGTTATAAATTCTATTGGGATACCAAGTGATTTGTATATAAAATCGATTATTTTACAAAGCACACGTAAATAGTAGCAGCCTTTAAATTTGTTTTGCTATTAAATTTAATGTTTATGAACTAAAACTAAAATTTTAAAAATACGAGGATGTTCAAAACGATTATTTTAGTTATTCTCTTTTTCATGCGACTCTTGAAATAAATGAAAAAAATTTTTTGTTTTCATTGGATTATATTGAATTTTATAAAACCGAGTTTCCATACATATTTTAAGTTCCAATACAAAGCCAATTTTTAAAATTTGATTTCCACCGTTTGGTCATGAAAGTTGCAAAAATCGCTTGTTTTGTTTCTCTTTATTATATGGCAGTCTTATGAACTAAATTTATATGTTTTATAGTTCACTGGGGTATCAAGTGAATTTGATATAAGATCGATTGTTTTACAAATCACACGTAAATAGTAGCAGCCTTTAAATTCGTTTTGCTATTAAATTTGATGTTTATGACCTGAAACTAAAATTTTAAAAATACAAGGATGTTCAAAACGATTTTTTTAGTCATTCTGATTTTCAGGCGACTTCGAAATAAATGCAAAAAATTTTTTGTTTTCATTGGATTATACTGAATTTTTTAAAAGCGAGTTTCCATACATATTTTAAATTCCAATACAAATCCAATTTTTTAAAATTTGATTTCCACCATTTGGTCATGAATAATTGCAATAATCGCTTGTTTTGTTTCTCTTTATTATGTGGCATTTATATCAACTGCATTAAAAATGTTATAAATTCTATTGGGATACCAAGTGATTTGTATATAAAATCGATTATTTTACAAAGCACACGTAAATAGTAGCAGCCTTTAAATTTGTTTTGCTATTAAATTTAATGCTTATGAACTAAAACTAAAATTTTAAAAATACGAGGATGTTCAAAACGATTATTTAAGTTATTCTCTTTTTCATGCGACTCTTGAAATAAATGAAAAAAATTTTTTGTTTTCATTGGATTATACTGAATTTTTAAAAACCGAGTTTCCATACATATTTTAAGTTCCAATACAAAGCCAATTTTTAAAATTTGATTTCCACCGTTTGGTCATGAAAGTTGCAAAAATCGCTTGTTTTGTTTCTCTTTATTATATGGCAGTCTTATGAACTAAATTTATATGTTTTATAGTTCACTGGGGTATCAAGTGAATTTGATATAAGATCGATTGTTTTACAAATCGCACGTAAATAGTAGCAGCCTTTAAATTCGTTTTGTTATTAAATTTGATGTTTATGACCTGAAACTAAAATATTAAAAATACCAGGATGTTCAAAACGATTATTTTAGCTATTCTGTTTTTCATGCGACCCTCGAAAAAGATGCAAAAAATTTTTTGTTTTCATTGGATTATATTGAATTTTTTAAAACCGAGTTTCCATACATATTTTATGTTCCAATACAAAGCCAATTTTTTAAAATTTGTTTTCCAGCGTTTGGTCATGATAGTTGCAATAATCGCTTGTTTTGTTTCTCTTTATTATATGGCATTCTTATGAACTAAATTTATATGTTTTATAGTTCACTGAGGTATCAAGTGAATTTGATATAAGATCGATTGTTTTACAAATCACACGTAAATAGTAGCAGCCTTTAAATTCGTTTTGCTATTAATTTTGATGTTTATGACCAGAAACTAAAATTTTAAAAATACAAGGATGTTCAAAACGATTATTTTAGTTATTGTCTTTTTCATGCGACTCTCGAAATAAATGAAAAAAATTGTTTGTTTTCATTGGATTATACTGAATTTTTTAAAACCGAGTTTCCATACATATTTTAAATTCCAATACAAAGCCAATTTTTTAAAATTTGTTTTCCAGCGTTTGGTCATGTTAGTTGCAATAATCGCTTGTTTTGTTTCTCTTTATTATATGGCATTCTTATGAACTAAATTTATATGTTTTATAGTTCACTGGGGTATCAAGTGAATTTGATATAAGATCGATTGTTTTACAAATCACACGTAAATAGTAGCAGCCTTTAAATTCGTTTTGCTATTAAATTTGATGTTTATGACCTGAAACTAAAATTTTAAAAATACAAGGATGTTCAAAACGATTATTTGAGCTATTTTATTTTTCATGCGACTCTCGAAATAAATGAAAAAAATTTTTTGTTTTCATTGGATTATACTGAATTTTTTACAACCGAGTTTCAATATATATTTTAAATTCCAGCACAAATCCAATTTTTAAAAATTTGATTTCCACCATTTAGTCATGAATAATTGCAATAATCGCTTGTTTCATTTCTGTTTATTATATATAGCATTTTTAAGAATTAAATTTATAATGTTATAAAGTCCAATGGTGTACCCAGAGATTTGTATATAAAATCTATTCATTTACAAAGCACACCTTAATAGAAGCAGCCTTTATATTCGTTTTGCTATTAAATTTTATTTCTATGAACTCAAACTAAAATTTTAAAAATACCAGGATTTTCAAAAAAATTATTTTAGTTATTCTGTTTTTCATGCGACTCTCGAAATAAATGAAAAAAATTTTTTGTTTTCATTGGATTATACTGAATTTTTTAAAATCGAGTTTCCATACATATTTTAAGTTCCAATACAAAGCCAATTTTTTAAAATTTGTTTTCCAGCGTTTGGTCATGATAGTTGCAATAATGGCTTGTTTTGTTTCTCTTTATTATATGGCAGTCTTATGAACTAAATTTATATGTTTTATAGTTCACTGGGGTATAAAGACAATTTGATATAAGATCGATTGTTTTACAAAGCACACGTAAATAGTAGCAGCTTTTAAATTCGTTTTGCTATTAAATATGATTTTTATGACCTTAAACTAAAATTTTAAAAATACAAGGATGTTCAAAACCATTATTTTAGTTATTCTGTTTTTCATGCGACTCTCGAAATAAATGAAAAACATTTTTTGTTTTCATTGGATTATACTGAATTTTTTACAACCGAGTTTCCATATATATTTTAAATTCCAACACAAATCCAATTTTTTAAAATTTGTTTCCAGCGTTTGGTCATGATAGTTGCAATAATGGCTTGTTTTGTTTCTCTTTATTATATGGCAGTCTTATGAACTAAATTTATATGTTTTATAGTTCACTGGGGTATAAAGACAATTTGATATAAGATCGATTGTTTTACAAAGCACACGTAAATAGTAGCAGCTTTTAAATTCGTTTTGCTATTAAATATGATTTTTATGACCTTAAACTAAAATTTTAAAAATACAAGGATGTTCAAAATGGTTATTTGAGCTATTTTCTTTTTCATGCGACTCTCGAAAAAGATGCAAGAAAATTTTTGTTTTCATTGGATTATACTGAATTTTTTACAACCGAGTTTCAATATATATTTTAAATTCCAACACAAATCCAATTTTTTAAAATTTGATTTCCACCATTTGTTAATGAATAATTGCAATAATCGCTTGTTTCATTTCTGTTTATTATATATAGCATTTTTAAGAATTAAATTTATAATGTTATAAAGTCCAATGGGGTACCCAGAGATTTGTATATAAAATCTATTCATTTACAAAGCACACGTAAATAGTAGCAGCCTTTAAATTCGTTTTACTATTAAATTTATTGTTTATGAACTAAAACTAAAATTTTAAAAATACAAGGATGTTCAAAACCATTATTTTAGTTATTCTGTTTTTCATGCGACTCTCGAAATATATGAAAAAAATTTTTTGTTTTCATTGGATTATACTGAATTTTTTAAAAGCGAGTTTCCATACATATTTTAAATTCCAATACAAATCCAATTATTTAAAATTTGTTTTCATGCGTTTTGTCATGATAGTTGCAATAATCGCTTGCTTTGTTTCTCTTTATTATATGGCAGTCTTATGAACTAAATTTATATGTTTTATAGTTCACTGGGGTATCAAGTGAATTTGATATAAAATCGATTATTTTACAAAGCACGCCTAAATAGTAGCAGCCTTTAAATTCGTTTTGCTATTAAATATGATTTTTATGACCTGAAACTAAAATTTTAAAAATTCAAGGATGTTCAAAACCATTATTTTAGTTATTCTGTTTTTCATGCGACTCTCGAAATAAATGAAAAACATTTTTTGTTTTCATTGGATTATACTGAATTTTTTACAACCGAGTTTCCATATATATTTTAAATTCCAACACAAATCCAATTTTTTAAAATTTGTTTCCAGCGTTTGGTCATGATAGTTGCAATAATCGCTTGTTTCGTTTCTCTTCACTACATGGCAGTCTTATGAACTAAATTTATATGTTTTATAGTTCACTGGGGTATCAAATGAATTTGATATAAGATCGATTGTTTTACAAAACACACGTAAATAGTAGCAGCCTTTAAATTCGTTTTACTATTAAATTTGATGTTTATGACCAGAAACTAAAATTTTAAAAATACAAGGATGTTCAAAACGATTATTTTAGTTATTCTGTATTTCATGTTACTCTCGAAATAAATGAAAAAAATTTTTTGTTTTCATTGGATTATACTGAATTTTTTAAAATCGAGTTTCCATACATATTTTAAGTTCCAATACAAAGCCAATTTTTTAAAATTTGTTTTCCAGCGTTTGGTCATGATAGTTGCAAAAATCGCTTGTTTTGTTTTTCTTTAATATATGACAGTCTTATGAACTAAATTTATATGTTTTATAGTTCACTGGGGTGTCAAGTGAATTTGTAATAAGATCGATTGTTTTACAAATCACACGTAAATAGTAGCAGCCTTTAAATTCGTTTTGCTATTAAATTTGATGTTTATGACCAGAAACTAAAATTTTAAAAACACAAGGATGTTCAAAACGATTATTTTAGTTATTCTGTATTTCATGTTACTCTCGAAATAAATGAAAAAAATTGTTTGTTTTCATTGGATTATACTGAGTTTTATAAAACCGAGTTTCCATACATATTTTAAGTTCCAACACAAAGCCAATTTTTTAAAATTTGTTTTCCAGCGTTTGGTCATGATAGTTGCAATAATCGCTTGTTTTGTGTTTCTTTATTATATGGCAGTCTTATGAACTAAATTTATATGTTTTATAGTTCACTGGGGTATCAAGTGAATTTGGTATAAGATCGATTGTTTTACAAATCACACGTAAATAGTAGCAGCCTTTAAATTCGTTTTGCTATTAAATTTGATGTTTATGACCTGAAACTAAAATTTTAAAAATACAAGGATGTTCAAAACGATTATTTTAGTTATTCTGTATTTCATGTTACTCTCGAAATAAATGAAAAAAAATTTTTGTTTTCATTGGATTATACTGAGTTTTATAAAACCGAGTTTCCATACATATTTTAAGTTCCAACACAAAGCCAATTTTTTAAAATTTGTTTTCCAGCGTTTGGTCATGATAGTTGCAATAATCGCTTGTTTTGTGTTTCTTTATTATATGGCAGTCTTATGAACTAAATTTATATGTTTTATAGTTCACTGGGGTATCAAATGAATTTGATATAAGATCGATTGTTTTACAAAACACACGTAAATAGTAGCAGCCTTTAAATTCGTTTTACTATTAAATTTAATGCTTATGAACTAAAACTAAAATTTTAAAAATACAAAGATGTTCAAAACGATTATTTTAGTTATTCTCTTTTTCACGCGACTCTCGAAATAAGTGAAAAAAATTTTTTGTCTTGATTGGATTATACTGAATTTTTTAAAACCGAGTTTCCATACATATTTTAAGTTCCAATACAAAGCCAATTTTTTAAAATTTGTTTTCCACCGTTTGGTCATGATAGTTGCAAAAATCGCTTGTTTTGTTTTTCTTTATTATATGGCAGTCTTATGAACTAAATTTATATGTTTTATAGTTCACTGGGGTGTCAAGTGAATTTGTAATAAGATCGATTGTTTTACAAATCACACGTAAATAGTAGCAGCCTTTAAATTCGTTTTGCTATTAAATTTGATGTTTATGACCAGAAACTAAAATTTTAAAAATACAAGGATGTTCAAAACGATTATTTTAGTTATTCTGTATTTCATGCGACTCTCGAAATAAATGAAAAAAATTTTTTGTTTTCATTGGATTATACTGAATTTTATAAAACCGAGTTTCCATACATATTTTAAGTTCCAACACAAAGCCAATTTTTTAAAATTTGTTTTCCACCGTTTGGTCATGATAGTTGCAAAAATCGCTTGTTTTGTTTTTCTTTATTATATGACAGTCTTATGAACTAAATTTATATGTTTTATAGTTCACTGGGGTACCCAGAGATTTGTATATAAAATCTATTCATTTACAAAGCACACGTAAATAGTAGCAGCCTTTAAATTCGTTTTACTATTAAATTTATTGTTTATGAACTAAAACTAAAATTTTAAAAATACAAGGATGTTCAAAACGATTATCTTAGTCTTTCTCTTTTTCATGCGACTCTCGAAATAAATGAAAAAAATTTTTTGTTTTCATTGGATTAAACTGAATTTTTTAAAAGCGAGTTTCCATACATATTTTAAGTTCCAACACAAAGCCAATTTTTTAAAATTTGTTTTCCACCGTTTGGTCATGATAGTTGCAAAAATCGCTTGTTTTGTTTCTCTTTATTATATGGCAGTCTTATGAACTAAATTTATATGTTTTATAGTTCACTGGGGTATCAAGTGAATTTATTATAAGATCGATTTCTTTACAAAGCAACCTTTAAATTCGTTTTGCTCTTAAATATGATTTTTATGACCTAAAACTAAAATTTTAAAAATACAAGGATGTTCAAAACTATTATTTTAGTTATTCTCTTTTTCATGCGACTCTCGAAAAAGATGCAAAAAATTTTTTGTTTTCATTGGATTATACTGAATTTTATAAAACCGAGTTTCAATATATATTTTAAATTCCAGCACAAATCCAATTTTTAAAAATTTGATTTCCACCATTTGGTCATGAATAATTGCAATAATCGCTTGTTTCATTTCTGTTTATTATATAAAGCATTTTTAAGAATTACATTTATAATGTTTTAAAGTCCAATGGGGTACCCAGAGATTTGTATATAAAATCTATTCATTTACAAAGCACACCTGTAAATTCGTTTTGCTATTAAATTTTTTTTCTATGAACTCAAACTAAAATTTTAAAAATACCAGGATTTTCAAAACGATTATTTTAGTTATTCTGTTTTTCATGCGACTCTCGAAATAAATGAAAAAAATTTTTTGTTTTCATTGGATCATACTGAATTTTTTAAAACCGAGTTTCCATACATATTTTAAGTTCCAATACAAAGCCAATTTTTTAAAATTTGTTTTCCACCGTTTGGTCATGATAGTTGCAAAAATCGCTTGTTTTGTTTCTCTTTATTATATGGCAGTCTTATGAACTAAATTTATATGTTTTATAGTTCACTGGGGTATAAAGTCAATTTGATATAAGATAGATTGTTTTACAAAGCACTCCTGAATAGTTGCAGCCTTTAAATTCGTTTTACTATTAAATTTGATAATTATGAACTAAACTAAAATTTTAAAAATACAAGGATGTTCAAAACGATTATTTTAGTCATTCTGATTTTCAGGCGACTTCGAAATAGATGCAAAAAATTTTTTGTTTTCATTGGATTATACTGAATTTTTTAAAAGCGAGTTTCCATACATATTTTAAATTCCAATACAAATCCAATTTTTTAAAATTTGATTTCCACCATTTGGTCATGAATAATTGCAATAATCGCTTGTTTTGTTTCTCTTTATTATGTGGCATTTATATCAACTGCATTAAAAATGTTATAAATTCTATTGGGATACCAAGTGATTTGTATATAAAATCGATTTTTTTACAAAGGACGCCTAAATAGTAGCAGCCTTTAAATTCGTTTTGCTATTAAATTCAATGTTTATGAACTAAAACTAAAATTTTAAAAATACAAGGATGTTCAAAACGATTATTTTAGCTATTCTGTTTTTCATGCGACTCTAGAAATATATGAAAAAAATTTTTTGTTTTCATTGGATTATACTGAATTTTTTACAACCGAGTTTCCATATATATTTTAAATTCCAACACAAATCCAATTTTTTAAAATTTGATTTCCACCGTTTGGTCATGAATAATTGCAATAATCGCTTGTTTCATTTCTGTTTATTATGTGGCATTTATATCAACTGCGTTAAAAATGTTATAAATTCTATTGGGATACCAAGTGATTTGTATATAAAATCGATTATTTTACAAAGCACACGTAAATAGTAGCAGCCTTTAAATTTGTTTTGCTATTAAATTTAATGTTTATGAACTAAAACTAAAATTTTAAAAATACGAGGATGTTCAAAACGATTATTTTAGTTATTCTCTTTTTCATGCGACTCTTGAAATAAATGAAAAAAATTTTTTGTTTTCATTGGATTATACTGAATTTTATAAAACCGAGTTTCCATACATATTTTAAGTTCCAATACAAAGCCAATTTTTAAAATTTGATTTCCACCGTTTGGTCATGAAAGTTGCAAAAATCGCTTGTTTTGTTTCTCTTTATTATATGGCAGTCTTATGAACTAAATTTATATGTTTTATAGTTCACTGGGGTATCAAGTGAATTTGATATAAGATCGATTGTTTTACAAATCACACGTAAATAGTAGCAGCCTTTAAATTCGTTTTGCTATTAAATTTGATGTTTATGACCTGAAACTAAAATTTTAAAAATACAAGGATGTTCAAAACGATTTTTTTAGTCATTCTGATTTTCAGGCGACTTCGAAATAAATGCAAAAAATTTTTTGTTTTCATTGGATTATACTGAATTTTTTAAAAGCGAGTTTCCATACATATTTTAAATTCCAATACAAATCCAATTTTTTAAAATTTGATTTCCACCATTTGGTCATGAATAATTGCAATAATCGCTTGTTTTGTTTCTCTTTATTATGTGGCATTTATATCAACTGCATTAAAAATGTTATAAATTCTATTGGGATACCAAGTGATTTGTATATAAAATCGATTATTTTACAAAGCACACGTAAATAGTAGCAGCCTTTAAATTTGTTTTGCTATTAAATTTAATGCTTATGAACTAAAACAAAAATTTTAAAAATACGAGGATGTTCAAAACGATTATTTAAGTTATTCTCTTTTTCATGCGACTCTTGAAATAAATGAAAAAAATTTTTTGTTTTCATTGGATTATACTGAATTTTTAAAAACCGAGTTTCCATACATATTTTAAGTTCCAATAC
The DNA here is from genome assembly GCA_963971155.1 of Anthrax anthrax. NCBI lineage: Eukaryota > Metazoa > Arthropoda > Insecta > Diptera > Bombyliidae > Anthrax > Anthrax anthrax. The sequence continues at coordinate 16,316,440 of OZ020120.1, forward strand.
AAAGCCAATTTTTAAAATTTGATTTCCACCGTTTGGTCATGAAAGTTGCAAAAATCGCTTGTTTCGTTTCTCTTCACTACATGGCAGTCTTATGAACTAAATTTATATGTTTTATAGTTCACTGGGGTATCAAGTGAATTTGATATAAGATCGATTGTTTTACAAATCACACGTAAATAGTAGCAGCCTTTAAATTCGTTTTGCTATTAAATTTGATGTTTATGACCTGAAACTAAAATTTTAAAAATACAAGGATGTTCAAAACGATTATCTTAGTCTTTCTCTTTTTCATGCGACTCTCGAAATAAATGAAAAAAATTTTTTGTTTTCATTGGATTAAACTGAATTTTTTAAAAGCGAGTTTCCATACATATTTTAAGTTCCAACACAAAGCCAATTTTTTAAAATTTGTTTTCCACCGTTTGGTCATGATAGTTGCAAAAATCGCTTGTTTTGTTTCTCTTTATTATATGGCAGTCTTATGAACTAAATTTATATGTTTTATAGTTCACTGGGGTATCAAGTGAATTTGATATAAGATCGATTGTTTTACAAATCACACGTAAATAGTAGCAGCCTTTAAATTCGTTTTGCTATTAAATTTGATGTTTATGACCTGAAACTAAAATTTTAAAAATACAAGGATGTTCAAAACGATTATCTTAGTCTTTCTCTTTTTCATGCGACTCTCGAAATAAATGAAAAAAATTTTTTGTTTTCATTGGATTAAACTGAATTTTTTAAAAGCGAGTTTCCATACATATTTTAAGTTCCAACACAAAGCCAATTTTTTAAAATTTGTTTTCCACCGTTTGGTCATGATAGTTGCAAAAATCGCTTGTTTTGTTTCTCTTTATTATATGGCAGTCTTATGAACTAAATTTATATGTTTTATAGTTCACTGGGGTATCAAGTGAATTTATTATAAGATCGATTTCTTTACAAAGCAACCTTTAAATTCGTTTTGCTCTTAAATATGATTTTTATGACCTAAAACTAAAATTTTAAAAATACAAGGATGTTCAAAACTATTATTTTAGTTATTCTCTTTTTCATGCGACTCTCGAAAAAGATGCAAAAAATTTTTTGTTTTCATTGGATTATACTGAATTTTATAAAACCGAGTTTCAATATATATTTTAAATTCCAGCACAAATCCAATTTTTAAAAATTTGATTTCCACCATTTGGTCATGAATAATTGCAATAATCGCTTGTTTCATTTCTGTTTATTATATAAAGCATTTTTAAGAATTACATTTATAATGTTTTAAAGTCCAATGGGGTACCCAGAGATTTGTATATAAAATCTATTCATTTACAAAGCACACCTGTAAATTCGTTTTGCTATTAAATTTTTTTTCTATGAACTCAAACTAAAATTTTAAAAATACCAGGATTTTCAAAACGATAATTTTAGTTATTCTGTTTTTCATGCGACTCTCGAAATAAATGAAAAAAATTTTTTGTTTTCATTGGATCATACTGAATTTTTTAAAACCGAGTTTCCATACATATTTTAAGTTCCAATACAAAGCCAATTTTTTAAAATTTGTTTTCCACCGTTTGGTCATGATAGTTGCAAAAATCGCTTGTTTTGTTTCTCTTTATTATATGGCAGTCTTATGAACTAAATTTATATGTTTTATAGTTCACTGGGGTATAAAGTCAATTTGATATAAGATAGATTGTTTTACAAAGCACTCCTGAATAGTTGCAGCCTTTAAATTCGTTTTACTATTAAATTTGATAATTATGAACTAAACTAAAATTTTAAAAATACAAGGATGTTCAAAACGATTATTTTAGTCATTCTGATTTTCAGGCGACTTCGAAATAGATGCAAAAAATTTTTTGTTTTCATTGGATTATACTGAATTTTTTAAAAGCGAGTTTCCATACATATTTTAAATTCCAATACAAATCCAATTTTTTAAAATTTGATTTCCACCATTTGGTCATGAATAATTGCAATAATCGCTTGTTTTGTTTCTCTTTATTATGTGGCATTTATATCAACTGCATTAAAAATGTTATAAATTCTATTGGGATACCAAGTGATTTGTATATAAAATCGATTTTTTTACAAAGGACGCCTAAATAGTAGCAGCCTTTAAATTCGTTTTGCTATTAAATTCAATGTTTATGAACTAAAACTAAAATTTTAAAAATACAAGGATGTTCAAAACGATTATTTTAGCTATTCTGTTTTTCATGCGACTCTAGAAATATATGAAAAAAATTTTTTGTTTTCATTGGATTATACTGAATTTTTTACAACCGAGTTTCCATATATATTTTAAATTCCAACACAAATCCAATTTTTTAAAATTTGATTTCCACCGTTTGGTCATGAATAATTGCAATAATCGCTTGTTTCATTTCTGTTTATTATGTGGCATTTATATCAACTGCGTTAAAAATGTTATAAATTCTATTGGGATACCAAGTGATTTGTATATAAAATCGATTATTTTACAAAGCACACGTAAATAGTAGCAGCCTTTAAATTTGTTTTGCTATTAAATTTAATGTTTATGAACTAAAACTAAAATTTTAAAAATACGAGGATGTTCAAAACGATTATTTTAGTTATTCTCTTTTTCATGCGACTCTTGAAATAAATGAAAAAAATTTTTTGTTTTCATTGGATTATACTGAATTTTATAAAACCGAGTTTCCATACATATTTTAAGTTCCAATACAAAGCCAATTTTTAAAATTTGATTTCCACCGTTTGGTCATGAAAGTTGCAAAAATCGCTTGTTTTGTTTCTCTTTATTATATGGCAGTCTTATGAACTAAATTTATATGTTTTATAGTTCACTGGGGTATCAAGTGAATTTGATATAAGATCGATTGTTTTACAAATCACACGTAAATAGTAGCAGCCTTTAAATTCGTTTTGCTATTAAATTTGATGTTTATGACCTGAAACTAAAATTTTAAAAATACAAGGATGTTCAAAACGATTTTTTTAGTCATTCTGATTTTCAGGCGACTTCGAAATAAATGCAAAAAATTTTTTGTTTTCATTGGATTATACTGAATTTTTTAAAAGCGAGTTTCCATACATATTTTAAATTCCAATACAAATCCAATTTTTTAAAATTTGATTTCCACCATTTGGTCATGAATAATTGCAATAATCGCTTGTTTTGTTTCTCTTTATTATGTGGCATTTATATCAACTGCATTAAAAATGTTATAAATTCTATTGGGATACCAAGTGATTTGTATATAAAATCGATTATTTTACAAAGCACACGTAAATAGTAGCAGCCTTTAAATTTGTTTTGCTATTAAATTTAATGCTTATGAACTAAAACAAAAATTTTAAAAATACGAGGATGTTCAAAACGATTATTTAAGTTATTCTCTTTTTCATGCGACTCTTGAAATAAATGAAAAAAATTTTTTGTTTTCATTGGATTATACTGAATTTTTAAAAACCGAGTTTCCATACATATTTTAAGTTCCAATACAAAGCCAATTTTTAAAATTTGATTTCCACCGTTTGGTCATGAAAGTTGCAAAAATCGCTTGTTTCGTTTCTCTTCACTACATGGCAGTCTTATGAACTAAATTTATATGTTTTATAGTTCACTGGGGTATCAAGTGAATTTGATATAAGATCGATTGTTTTACAAATCACACGTAAATAGTAGCAGCCTTTAAATTCGTTTTGCTATTAAATTTGATGTTTATGACCTGAAACTAAAATTTTAAAAATACCAGGATGTTCAAAACGATTATTTTAGCTATTCTGTTTTTCATGCGACCCTCGAAAAAGATGCAAAAAATTTTTTGTTTTCATTGGATTATATTGAATTTTTTAAAACCGAGTTTCCATACATATTTTATGTTCCAATACAAAGCCAATTTTTTAAAATTTGTTTTCCAGCGTTTGGTCATGTTAGTTGCAATAATCGCTTGTTTTGTTTCTCTTTATTATATGGCATTCTTATGAACTAAATTTATATGTTTTATAGTTCACTGGGGTATCAAGTGAATTTGATATAAGATCGATTGTTTTACAAATCACACGTAAATAGTAGCAGCCTTTAAATTCGTTTTGCTATTAAATTTGATGTTTATGACCTGAAACTAAAATTTTAAAAATACAAGGATGTTCAAAACGATTATTTGAGCTATTTTATTTTTCATGCGACTCTCGAAATAAATGAAAAAAATTTTTTGTTTTCATTGGATTATACTGAATTTTTTACAACCGAGTTTCAATATATATTTTAAATTCCAGCACAAATCCAATTTTTAAAAATTTGATTTCCACCATTTAGTCATGAATAATTGCAATAATCGCTTGTTTCATTTCTGTTTATTATATATAGCATTTTTAAGAATTAAATTTATAATGTTATAAAGTCCAATGGTGTACCCAGAGATTTGTATATAAAATCTATTCATTTACAAAGCACACCTTAATAGAAGCAGCCTTTATATTCGTTTTGCTATTAAATTTTATTTCTATGAACTCAAACTAAAATTTTAAAAATACCAGGATTTTCAAAAAAATTATTTTAGTTATTCTGTTTTTCATGCGACTCTCGAAATAAATGAAAAAAATTTTTTGTTTTCATTGGATTCTACTGAATTTTTTAAAATCGAGTTTCCATACATATTTTAAGTTCCAATACAAAGCCAATTTTTTAAAATTTGTTTTCCAGCGTTTGGTCATGATAGTTGCAATAATGGCTTGTTTTGTTTCTCTTTATTATATGGCAGTCTTATGAACTAAATTTATATGTTTTATAGTTCACTGGGGTATAAAGTCAATTTGATATAAGAAAGATTGTTTTACAAAGCACTCCTGAATAGTTGCAGCCTTTAAATTCGTTTTACTATTAAATTTGATAATTATGAACTAAACTAAAATTTTAAAAATACAAGGATGTTCAAAACGATTATTTTAGTCATTCTGATTTTCAGGCGACTTCGAAATAGATGCAAAAAATTTTTTGTTTTCATTGGATTATACTGAATTTTTTAAAACCGAGTTTCCATACATATTTTAAATTCCAATACAAAGCCAATTTTTTAAAATTTGTTTTCATGCGTTTTGTCATGATAGTTGCAATAATCGCTTGTTTTGTTTCTCTTTATTATATGTCAGTCTTATGAACTAAATTTATATGTTTTATAGTTCACTGGGGTATCAAGTAAATTTGATATAAGATCGATTGTTTTACAAAGCACACGTAAATAGTAGCAGCCTTTAAATTCGTTTTGCTATTAAATATGATTTTTATGACCTTAAACTAAAATTTTAAAAATACAAGGATGTTCAAAACGATTATTTGAGCTATTTTCTTTTTCATGCGACTCTCGAAAAAGATGCAAAAAATTTTTTGTTTTCATTGGATTATACTGAATTTTTTAAAATCGAGTTTCCATACATATTTTAAGTTCCAATACAAAGCCAATTTTTTAAAATTTGTTTTCCAGCGTTTGGTCATGATAGTTGCAATAATGGCTTGTTTTGTTTCTCTTTATTATATGGCAGTCTTATGAACTAAATTTATATGTTTTATAGTTCACTGGGGTATAAAGTCAATTTGATATAAGAAAGATTGTTTTACAAAGCACTCCTGAATAGTTGCAGCTTTTAAATTCGTTTTACTATTAAATTTGATAATTATGAACTAAACTAAAATTTTAAAAATACAAGGATGTTCAAAACGATTATTTTAGTCATTCTGATTTTCAGGCGACTTCGAAATAGATGCAAAAAATTTTTTGTTTTCATTGGATTATATTGAATTTTTTAAAACCGAGTTTCCATACATATTTTAAATTCCAATACAAAGCCAATTTTTTAAAATTTGTTTTCATGCGTTTTGTCATGATAGTTGCAATAATCGCTTGTTTTGTTTCTCTTTATTATATGGCAGTCTTATGAACTAAATTTATATGTTTTATAGTTCACTGGGGTATCAAGTGAATTTGATATAAGATCGATTGTTTTACAAATCACACGTAAATAGTAGCAGCCTTTAAATTCGTTTTGCTATTAAATTTGATGTTTATGACCTGAAACTAAAATTTTAAAAATACAAGGATGTTCAAAACGATTTTTTTAGTCATTCTGATTTTCAGGCGACTTCGAAATAAATGCAAAAAATTTTTTGTTTTCATTGGATTATACCGAATTTTTTAAAAGCGAGTTTCCATACATATTTTAAATTCCAATACAAATCCAATTTTTTAAAATTTGATTTCCACCATTTGGTCATGAATAATTGCAATAATCGCTTGTTTTGTTTCTCTTTATTATGTGGCATTTATATCAACTGCATTAAAAATGTTATAAATTCTATTGGGATACCAAGTGATTTGTATATAAAATCGATTATTTTACAAAGCACACGTAAATAGTAGCAGCCTTTAAATTTGTTTTGCTATTAAATTTAATGCTTATGAACTAAAACTAAAATTTTAAAAATACGAGGATGTTCAAAACGAATATTTAAGTTATTCTCTTTTTCATGCGACTCTTGAAATAAATGAAAAAAATTTTTTGTTTTCATTGGATTATACTGAATTTTTAAAAACCGAGTTTCCATACATATTTTAAGTTCCAATACAAATCCAATTTTTTAAAATTTGATTTCCACCGTTTGGTCATGAAAGTTGCAAAAATCGCTTGTTTCGTTTCTCTTCACTACATGGCAGTCTTATGAACTAAATTTATATGTTTTATAGTTCACTGGGGTATCAAGTGAATTTGATATAAGATCGATTGTTTTACAAATCACACGTAAATAGTAGCAGCCTTTAAATTCGTTTTGCTATTAAATTTGATGTTTATGACCTGAAACTAAAATTTTAAAAATACCAGGATGTTCAAAACGATTATTTTAGTTATTCTGTTTTTCATGCGACCCTCGAAAAAGATGCAAAAAATTTTTTGTTTTCATTGGATTATATTGAATTTTTTAAAACCGAGTTTCCATACATATTTTATGTTCCAATACAAAGCCAATTTTTTAAAATTTGTTTTCCAGCGTTTGGTCATGATAGTTGCAATAATCGCTTGTTTTGTTTCTCTTTATTATATGGCATTCTTATGAACTAAATTTATATGTTTTATAGTTCACTGGGGTATCAAGTGAATTTGATATAAGATCGATTGTTTTACAAATCACACGTAAATAGTAGCAGCCTTTAAATTCGTTTTGCTATTAAATTTGATGTTTATGACCAGAAACTAAAATTTTAAAAATACAAGGATGTTCAAAACGATTATTTTAGTTATTGTCTTTTTCATGCGACTCTCGAAATAAATGAAAAAAATTGTTTGTTTTCATTGGATTATACTGAATTTTTTAAAAGCGAGTTTCCATACATATTTTAAATTCCAATACAAATCCAATTTTTTAAAATTTGTTTTCCAGCGATTGGTCATGTTAGTTGCAATAATCGCTTGTTTTGTTTCTCTTTATTATATGGCATTCTTATGAACTAAATTTATATGTTTTATAGTTCACTGGGGTATCAAGTGAATTTGATATAAGATCGATTGTTTTACAAATCACACGTAAATAGTAGCAGCCTTTAAATTCGTTTTGCTATTAAATTTGATGTTTATGACCTGAAACTAAAATTTTAAAAATACAAGGATGTTCAAAACGATTATTTGAGCTATTTTATTTTTCATGCGACTCTCGAAATAAATGAAAAAAATTTTTTGTTTTCATTGGATTATACTGAATTTTTTACAACCGAGTTTCAATATATATTTTAAATTCCAGCACAAATCCAATTTTTAAAAATTTGATTTCCACCATTTAGTCATGAATAATTGCAATAATCGCTTGTTTCATTTCTGTTTATTATATATAGCATTTTTAAGAATTAAATTTATAATGTTATAAAGTCCAATGGTGTACCCAGAGATTTGTATATAAAATCTATTCATTTACAAAGCACACCTTAATAGAAGCAGCCTTTATATTCGTTTTGCCATTAAATTTTATTTCTATGAACTCAAACTAAAATTTTAAAAATACCAGGATTTTCAAAAAAATTATTTTAGTTATTCTGTTTTTCATGCGACTCTCGAAATAAATGAAAAAAATTTTTTGTTTTCATTGGATTATACTGAATTTTTTAAAATCGAGTTTCCATACATATTTTAAGTTCCAATACAAAGCCAATTTTTTAAAATTTGTTTTCCAGCGTTTGGTCATGATAGTTGCAATAATGGCTTGTTTTGTTTCTCTTTATTATATGGCAGTCTTATGAACTAAATTTATATGTTTTATAGTTCACTGGGGTATAAAGTCAATTTGATATAAGAAAGATTGTTTTACAAAGCACTCCTGAATAGTTGCAGCTTTTAAATTCGTTTTACTATTAAATTTGATAATTATGAACTAAACTAAAATTTTAAAAATACAAGGATGTTCAAAACGATTATTTTAGTCATTCTGATTTTCAGGCGACTTCGAAATAGATGCAAAAAATTTTTTGTTTTCATTGGATTATACTGAATTTTTTAAAACCGAGTTTCCATACATATTTTAAATTCCAATACAAAGCCAATTTTTTAAAATTTGTTTTCATGCGTTTTGTCATGATAGTTGCAATAATCGCTTGTTTTGTTTCTCTTTATTATATGTCAGTCTTATGAACTAAATTTATATGTTTTATAGTTCACTGGGGTATCAAGTAAATTTGATATAAGATCGATTGTTTTACAAAGCACACGTAAATAGTAGCAGCCTTTAAATTCGTTTTGCTATTAAATATGATTTTTATGACCTTAAACTAAAATTTTAAAAATACAAGGATGTTCAAAACGATTATTTGAGCTATTTTCTTTTTCATGCGACTCTCGAAAAAGATGCAAAAAATTTTTTGTTTTCATTGGATTATACTGAATTTTTTACAACCGAGTTTCAATATATATAATTTAAATTCCAATACAAATCCAATTTTTTAAAATTTGATTTCCACCATTTGTTCATGAATAATTGCAATAATCGCTTGTTTCATTTCTGTTTATTATATATAGCATTTTTAAGAATTAAATTTATAATGTTATAAAGTCCAATGGGGTACCCAGAGATTTGTATATAAAATCTATTCATTTACAAAGCACACGTAAATAGTAGCAGCCTTTAAATTCGTTTTACTATTAAATTTATTGTTTATGAACTAAAACTAAAATTTTAAAAATACAAGGATGTTCAAAACGATTATTTTAGTTATTCTCTTTTTCATGCGACTCTCGAAATAAATGAAAAAAATTTTTTGTTTTCATTGGATTATACTGAATTTTTTAAAACCGAGTTTCCATACATATTTTAAATTCCAATACAAATCCAATTATTTAAAATTTGTTTTCATGCGTTTTGTCATGATAGTTGCAATAATCGCTTGTTTTGTTTCTCTTTATTATATGGCAGTCTTATGAACTAAATTTATATGTTTTATAGTTCACTGGGGTATCAAGTGAATTTGATATAAGATCGATTGCTTTACAAATCAAACGTAAATAGTAGCAGCCTTTAAATTCGTTTTACTTTTAAATTTGATGTTTATGACCTGAAACTAAAATTTTAAAAATACAAGGATGTTCAAAACGATTATTTTAGTTATTCTGTTTTTCATGCGACTCTCGAAATATATGAAAAAAATTTTTTGTTTTCATTGGATTATACTGAATTTTTTAAAAGCGAGTTTCCATACATATTTTAAATTCCAATACAAATCCAATTATTTTAAATTTGTTTTCATGCGTTTTGTCATGATAGTTGCAATAATCGCTTGTTTTGTTTCTCTTTATTATATGGCATTCTTATGAACTAAATTTATATGTTTTATAGTTCACTGGGGTATCAAGTAAATTTGATATAAGATCGATTGTTTTACAAAGCACACGTAAATAGTAGCAGCCTTTAAATTCGTTTTGCTATTAAATATGATTTTTATGACCTTAAACTAAAATTTTAAAAATACAAGGATGTTCAAAACGATTATTTGAGCTATTTTCTTTTTCATGCGACTCTCGAAAAAGATGCAAAAAATTTTCTGTTTTCATTGGATTATACTGAATTTTTTACAACCGAGTTTCAATATATATTTTAAATTCCAATACAAATCCAATTTTTAAAAATTTGATTTCCACCATTTGTTCATGAATAATTACAATAATCGCTTGTGTCATTTCTGTTTATTATATATAGCATTTTTAAGAATTAAATTTATAATGTTATAAAGTCCAATGGGGTACCCAGAGATTTGTATATAAAATCTATTCATTTACAAAGCACACGTAAATAGTAGCAGCCTTTAAATTCGTTTTACTATTAAATTTATTGTTTATGAACTAAAACTAAAATTTTAAAAATACAAGGATGTTCAAAACGATTATTTTAGTTATTCTCTTTTTCATGCGACTCTCGAAATAAATGAAAAAAATTTTTTGTTTTCATTGGATTCTACTGAATTTTTTAAAAGCGAGTTTCCATACATATTTTAAATTCCAATACAAATCCAATTATTTAAAATTTCTTTTCCAGCGATTGGTCATGTTAGTTGCAATAATCGCTTGTCTTGTTTCTCTTTATTATATGGCATTCTTATGAACTAAATTTATATGTTTTATAGTTCACTGGGGTATCAAGTGAATTTGATATAAGATCGATTGTTTTACAAATCACACGTAAATAGTAGCAGCCTTTAAATTCGTTTTGCTATTAAATTTGATGTTTATGACCTGAAACTAAAATTTTAAAAATACAAGGATGTTCAAAACGATTATTTGAGCTATTTTATTTTTCATGCGACTCTCGAAATAAATGAAAAAAATTTTTTGTTTTCATTGGATTATACTGAATTTTTTACAACCGAGTTTCAATATATATTTTAAATTCCAGCACAAATCCAATTTTTAAAAATTTGATTTCCACCATTTAGTCATGAATAATTGCAATAATCGCTTGTTTCATTTCTGTTTATTATATATAGCATTTTTAAGAATTAAATTTATAATGTTATAAAGTCCAATGGTGTACCCAGAGATTTGTATATAAAATCTATTCATTTACAAAGCACACCTTAATAGAAGCAGCCTTTATATTCGTTTTGCTATTAAATTTTATTTCTATGAACTCAAACTAAAATTTTAAAAATACCAGGATTTTCAAAAAAATTATTTTAGTTATTCTGTTTTTCATGCGACTCTCGAAATAAATGAAAAAAATTTTTTGTTTTCATTGGATTATACTGAATTTTTTAAAATCGAGTTTCCATACATATTTTAAGTTCCAATACAAAGCCAATTTTTTAAAATTTGTTTTCCAGCGTTTGGTCATGATAGTTGCAATAATGGCTTGTTTTGTTTCTCTTTATTATATGGCAGTCTTATGAACTAAATTTATATGTTTTATAGTTCACTGGGGTATAAAGTCAATTTGATATAAGAAAGATTGTTTTACAAAGCACTCCTGAATAGTTGCAGCTTTTAAATTCGTTTTACTATTAAATTTGATAATTATGAACTAAACTAAAATTTTAAAAATACAAGGATGTTCAAAACGATTATTTTAGTCATTCTGATTTTCAGGCGACTTCGAAATAGATGCAAAAAATTTTTTGTTTTCATTGGATTATACTGAATTTTTTAAAACCGAGTTTCCATACATATTTTAAATTCCAATACAAAGCCAATTTTTTAAAATTTGTTTTCATGCGTTTTGTCATGATAGTTGCAATAATCGCTTGTTTTGTTTCTCTTTATTATATGTCAGTCTTATGAACTAAATTTATATGTTTTATAGTTCACTGGGGTATCAAGTAAATTTGATATAAGATCGATTGTTTTACAAAGCACACGTAAATAGTAGCAGCCTTTAAATTCGTTTTGCTATTAAATATGATTTTTATGACCTTAAACTAAAATTTTAAAAATACAAGGATGTTCAAAACGATTATTTGAGCTATTTTCTTTTTCATGCGACTCTCGAAAAAGATGCAAAAAATTTTTTGTTTTCATTGGATTATACTGAATTTTTTACAACCGAGTTTCAATATATATAATTTAAATTCCAATACAAATCCAATTTTTTAAAATTTGATTTCCACCATTTGTTCATGAATAATTGCAATAATCGCTTGTTTCATTTCTGTTTATTATATATAGCATTTTTAAGAATTAAATTTATAATGTTATAAAGTCCAATGGGGTACCCAGAGATTTGTATATAAAATCTATTCATTTACAAAGCACACGTAAATAGTAGCAGCCTTTAAATTCGTTTTACTATTAAATTTATTGTTTATGAACTAAAACTAAAATTTTAAAAATACAAGGATGTTCAAAACGATTATTTTAGTTATTCTCTTTTTCATGCGACTCTCGAAATAAATGAAAAAAATTTTTTGTTTTCATTGGATTATACTGAATTTTTTAAAACCGAGTTTCCATACATATTTTAAATTCCAATACAAATCCAATTATTTAAAATTTGTTTTCATGCGTTTTGTCATGATAGTTGCAATAATCGCTTGTTTTGTTTCTCTTTATTATATGGCAGTCTTATGAACTAAATTTATATGTTTTATAGTTCACTGGGGTATCAAGTGAATTTGATATAAGATCGATTGCTTTACAAATCAAACGTAAATAGTAGCAGCCTTTAAATTCGTTTTACTATTAAATTTGATGTTTATGACCTGAAACTAAAATTTTAAAAATACAAGGATGTTCAAAACGATTATTTTAGTTATTCTGTTTTTCATGCGACTCTCGAAATATATGAAAAAAATTTTTTGTTTTCATTGGATTATACTGAATTTTTTAAAAGCGAGTTTCCATACATATTTTAAATTCCAATACAAATCCAATTATTTTAAATTTGTTTTCATGCGTTTTGTCATGATAGTTGCAATAATCGCTTGTTTTGTTTCTCTTTATTATATGGCATTCTTATGAACTAAATTTATATGTTTTATAGTTCACTGGGGTATCAAGTAAATTTGATATAAGATCGATTGTTTTACAAAGCACACGTAAATAGTAGCAGCCTTTAAATTCGTTTTGCTATTAAATATGATTTTTATGACCTTAAACTAAAATTTTAAAAATACAAGGATGTTCAAAACGATTATTTGAGCTATTTTCTTTTTCATGCGACTCTCGAAAAAGATGCAAAAAATTTTTTGTTTTCATTGGATTATACTGAATTTTTTACAACCGAGTTTCAATATATATTTTAAATTCCAATACAAATCCAATTTTTAAAAATTTGATTTCCACCATTTGTTCATGAATAATTACAATAATCGCTTGCGTCATTTCTGTTTATTATATATAGCATTTTTAAGAATTAAATTTATAATGTTATAAAGTCCAATGGGGTACCCAGAGATTTGTATATAAAATCTATTCATTTACAAAGCACACGTAAATAGTAGCAGCCTTTAAATTCGTTTTACTATTAAATTTATTGTTTATGAACTAAAAATAAAATTTTAAAAATACAAGGATGTTCAAAACGATTATTTTAGTTATTCTCTTTTTCATGCGACTCTCGAAATAAATGAAAAAAATTTTTTGTTTTCATTGGATTCTACTGAATTTTTTAAAAGCGAGTTTCCATACATATTTTAAATTCCAATACAAATCCAATTATTTAAAATTTCTTTTCCACCGTTTGGTCATGATAGTTGCAATAATCGCTTGTTTTGTGTTTCTTTATTATATGGCAGTCTTATGAACTAAATTTATATGCTTTATAGTTCACTGGGGTATCAAGTGAATTTGATATAAAATCGATTATTTTACAAAGCACGCCTAAATAGTAGCAGCTTTTAAATTCGTTTTGCTATTAAATATGATTTTTATGACCTTAAACTAAAATTTTAAAAATACAAGGATGTTCAAAACGATTATTTTAGTTATTCTGTTTTTCATGCGACTCTCGAAATATATGAAAAAAATTTTTTGTTTTCATTGGATTATACTGAATTTTTTACAACCGAGTTTCAATATATATTTTAAATTCCAACACAAATCCAATTTTTTAAAATTTGATTTCCACCATTTGTTAATGAATAATTGCAATAATCGCTTGTTTCATTTCTGTTTATTATATATAGCATTTTTAAGAATTAAATTTATAATGTTATAAAGTCCAATGGGGTACCCAGAGATTTGTATATAAAATCTATTCATTTACAAAGCACACGTAAATAGTAGCAGCCTTTAAATTCGTTTTACTATTAAATTTATTGTTTATGAACTAAAACTAAAATTTTAAAAATACAAGGATGTTCAAAACCATTATTTTAGTTATTCTGTATTTCATGTTACTCTCGAAATAAATGAAAAAAATTTTTTGTTTTCATTGGATTATACTGAATTTTATAAAACCGAGTTTCCATACATATTTTAAGTTCCAACACAAAGCCAATTTTTTAAAATTTGTTTTCCACCGTTTGGTCATGATAGTTGCAATAATCGCTTGTTTTGTGTTTCTTTATTATATGGCAGTCTTATGAACTAAATTTATATGTTTTATAGTTCACTGGGGTATAAAGTCAACTTGATATAAGATAGATTGTTTTACAAAGCACTCCTGAATAGTTGCAGCCTTTAAATTCGTTTTACTATTAAATTTGATAATTATGAACTAAACTAAAATTTTAAAAATACAAGGATGTTCAAAACGATTATTTTAGTCATTCTGATTTTCAGGCGACTTCGAAATAGATGCAAAAAATTTTTTGTTTTCATTGGATTATACTGAATTTTTTAAAAGCGAGTTTCCATACATATTTTAAATTCCAATACAAATCCAATTATTTAAAATTTGTTTTCATGCGTTTTGTCATGATAGTTGCAATAATCGCTTGTTTTGTTTCTCTTTATTATATGGCAGTCTTATGAACTAAATTTATATGCTTTATAGTTCACTTGGGTATCAAGCAAATTTGATATAAGATCGATTGTTTTACAAAGCACACGTAAATAGTAGCAGCTTTTAAATTCGTTTTGCTATTAAATATGATTTTTATGACCTTAAACTAAAATTTTAAAAATACAAGGATGTTCAAAATGGTTATTTGAGCTATTTTCTTTTTCATGCGACTCTCGAAAAAGATGCAAGAAATTTTTTGTTTTCATTGGATTATACTGAATTTTTTACAACCGAGTTTTAATATATATTTTAAATTCCAACACAAATCCAATTTTTTAAAATTTGATTTCCACCATTTGTTAATGAATAATTGCAATAATTGCTTGTTTCATTTCTGTTTATTATATATAGCATTTTTAAGAATTAAATTTATAATGTTATAAAGTCCAATGGGGTACCCAGAGATTTGTATATAAAATCTATTCATTTACAAAGCACACGTAAATAGTAGCAGCCTTTAAATTCGTTTTACTATTAAATTTATTGTTTATGAACTAAAACTAAAATTTTAAAAATACAAGGATGTTCAAAACCATTATTTTAGTTATTCTGTATTTCATGTTACTCTCGAAATAAATGAAAAAAATTTTTTGTTTTCATTGGATTATACTGAATTTTATAAAACCGAGTTTCCATACATATTTTAAGTTCCAACACAAAGCCAATTTTTTAAAATTTGTTTTCCACCGTTTGGTCATGATAGTTGCAATAATCGCTTGTTTTGTGTTTCTTTATTATATGGCAGTCTTATGAACTAAATTTATATGTTTTATAGTTCACTGGGGTATAAAGTCAACTTGATATAAGATAGATTGTTTTACAAAGCACTCCTGAATAGTTGCAGCCTTTAAATTCGTTTTACTATTAAATTTGATAATTATGAACTAAACTAAAATTTTAAAAATACAAGGATGTTCAAAACGATTATTTTAGTCATTCTGATTTTCAGGCGACTTCGAAATAGATGCAAAAAATTTTTTGTTTTCATTGGATTATACTGAATTTTTTAAAACCGAGTTTCCATACATATTTTAAATTCCAATACAAATCCAATTATTTAAAATTTGTTTTCATGCGTTTTGTCATGATAGTTGCAATAATCGCTTGTTTTGTTTCTCTTTATTATATGGCAGTCTTATGAACTAAATTTATATGTTTTATAGTTCACTGGGGTATCAAATGAATTTGATATAAGATCGATTGTTTTACAAAACACACGTAAATAGTAGCAGCCTTTAAATTCGTTTTACTATTAAATTTAATGTTTATGAACTAAAACTAAAATTTTAAAAATACAAGGATGTTCAAAACGATTATTTTAGTTATTCTCTTCTTCATGCGACTCTCGAAATAAATGAAAAAAATTTTTTGTTTTCATTGGATTATACTGAATTTTTTAAAACCGAGTTTCCATACATATTTTAATTTCCAATACAAATCCAATTATTTAAAATTTGTTTTCATGCGTTTTGTCATGATAGTTGCAATAATCGCTTGTTTTGTTTCTCTTTATTATATGGCAGTCTTATGAACTAAATTTATATGTTTTATAGTTCACTGGGGTATCAAGTGAATTTGATATAAGATCGATTGCTTTACAAATCAATCGTAAATAGTAGCAGCCTTTAAATTCGTTTTACTATTAAATTTGATGTTTATGACCTGAAACTAAAATTTTAAAAATACAAGGATGTTCAAAACGATTATTTTAGTTATTCTGTTTTTCATGCGACTCTCGAAATATATGAAAAAAATTTTTTGTTTTCATTGGATTATACTGAATTTTTTAAAAGCGAGTTTCCATACATATTTTAAATTCCAATACAAATCCAATTATTTAAAATTTGTTTTCATGCGTTTTGTCATGATAGTTGCAATAATCGCTTGTTTTGTTTCTCTTTATTATATGGCAGTCTTATGAACTAAATTTATATGTTTTATAGTTCACTGGGGTATCAAGTAAATTTGATATAAGATCGATTGTTTTACAAAGCACACGTAAATAGTAGCAGCCTTTAAATTCGTTTTGCTATTAAATATGATTTTTATGACCTTAAACTAAAATTTTAAAAATACAAGGATGTTCAAAACGATTATTTGAGCTATTTTCTTTTTCATGCGACTCTCGAAAAAGATGCAAAAAATTTTTTGTTTTCATTGGATTATACTGAATTTTTTACAACCGAGTTTCAATATATATTTTAAATTCCAATACAAATCCAATTTTTTAAAATTTGATTTCCACCATTTGTTCATGAATAATTACAATAATCGCTTGTGTCATTTCTGTTTATTATATATAGCATTTTTAAGAATTAAATTTATAATGTTATAAAGTCCAATGGGGTACCCAGAGATTTGTATATAAAATCTATTCATTTACAAATCACACGTAAATAGTAGCAGCCTTTAAATTCGTTTTACTATTAAATTTATTGTTTATGAACTAAAATTAAAATTTTAAAAATACAAGGATGTTCAAAACGATTATTTTAGTTATTCTCTTTTTCATGCGACTCTCGAAATAAATGAAAAAAATTTTTTGTTTTCATTGGATTCTACTGAATTTTTTAAAAGCGAGTTTCCATACATATTTTAAATTCCAGTACAAATCCAATTATTTAAAATTTGTTTTCATGCGTTTTGTCATGATAGTTGCAATAATCGCTTGTTTTGTTTCTCTTTATTATATGGCAGTCTTATGAACTAAATTTATATGCTTTATAGTTCACTGGGGTATCAAGTGAATTTGATATAAAATCGATTATTTTACAAAGCACGCCTAAATAGTAGCAGCTTTTAAATTCGTTTTGCTATTAAATATGATTTTTATGACCTTAAACTAAAATTTTAAAAATACAAGGATGTTCAAAATGGTTATTTGAGCTATTTTCTTTTTCATGCGACTCTCGAAAAAGATGCAAGAAATTTTTTGTTTTCATTGGATTATACTGAATTTTTTACAACCGAGTTTCCATATATATTTTAAATTCCAACACAAATCAAATTTTTTAAAATTTGATTTCCACCATTTTTTCATGAATAATTGCAATAATCGCTTGTTTCATTTCTGTTTATTATATATAGCATTTTTAAGAATTAAATTTATAATGTTATAAAGTCCAATGGGGTACCCAGAGATTTGTATATAAAATCTATTCATTTACAAATCAAACGTAAATAGTAGCAGCCTTTAAATTCGTTTTACTATTAAATTTATTGTTTATGAACTAAAACTAAAATTTTAAAAATACAAGGATGTTCAAAACCATTATTTTAGTTATTCTGTTTTTCATGTTACTCTCGAAATAAATGAAAAAAATTTTTTGTTTTCATTGGATTATACTGAATTTTATAAAACCGAGTTTCCATACATATTTTAAGTTCCAACACAAAGCCAATTTTTTAAAATTTGTTTTCCACCGTTTGGTCATGATAGTTGCAATAATCGCTTGTTTTGTTTCTCTTTATTATATGGCAGTCTTATGAACTAAATTTATATGTTTTATAGTTCACTGGGGTATCAAGTAAATTTGATATAAGATCGATTGTTTTACAAAGCACACGTAAATAGTAGCAGCCTTTAAATTCGTTTTGCTATTAAATATGATTTTTATGACCTTAAACTAAAATTTTAAAAATACAAGGATGTTCAAAACGATTATTTGAGCTATTTTCTTTTTCATGCGACTCTCGAAAAAGATGCAAAAAATTTTTTGTTTTCATTGGATTATACTGAATTTTTTACAACCGAGTTTCAATATATATTTTAAATTCCAATACAAATCCAATTTTTTAAAATTTGATTTCCACCATTTGTTCATGAATAATTACAATAATCGCTTGTGTCATTTCTGTTTATTATATATAGCATTTTTAAGAATTAAATATATAATGTTATAAAGTCCAATGGGGTACCCAGAGATTTGTATATAAAATCTATTCATTTACAAATCACACGTAAATAGTAGCAGCCTTTAAATTCGTTTTACTATTAAATTTATTGTTTATGAACTAAAACTAAAATTTTAAAAATACAAGGATGTTCAAAACGATTATTTTAGTTATTCTCTTTTTCATGCGACTCTCGAAATAAATGAAAAAAATTTTTTGTTTTCATTGGATTCTACTGAATTTTTTAAAAGCGAGTTTCCATACATATTTTAAATTCCAGTACAAATCCAATTATTTAAAATTTGTTTTCATGCGTTTTGTCATGATAGTTGCAATAATCGCTTGTTTTGTTTCTCTTTATTATATGGCAGTCTTATGAACTAAATTTATATGCTTTATAGTTCACTGGGGTATCAAGTGAATTTGATATAAAATCGATTATTTTACAAAGCACGCCTAAATAGTAGCAGCTTTTAAATTCGTTTTGCTATTAAATATGATTTTTATGACCTTAAACTAAAATTTTAAAAATACAAGGATGTTCAAAATGGTTATTTGAGCTATTTTCTTTTTCATGCGACTCTCGAAAAAGATGCAAGAAATTTTTTGTTTTCATTGGATTATACTGAATTTTTTACAACCGAGTTTCAATATATATTTTAAATTCCAACACAAATCAAATTTTTTAAAATTTGATTTCCACCATTTTTTCATGAATAATTGCAATAATCGCTTGTTTCATTTCTGTTTATTATATATAGCATTTTTAAGAATTAAATTTATAATGTTATAAAGTCCAATGGGGTACCCAGAGATTTGTATATAAAATCTATTCATTTACAAAGCACACGTAAATAGTAGCAGCCTTTAAATTCGTTTTACTATTAAATTTATTGTTTATGAACTAAAACTAAAATTTTAAAAATACAAGGATGTTCAAAACCATTATTTTAGTTATTCTGTTTTTCATGTTACTCTCGAAATAAATGAAAAAAATTTTTTGTTTTCATTGGATTATACTGAATTTTATAAAACCGAGTTTCCATACATATTTTAAGTTCCAACACAAAGCCAATTTTTTAAAATTTGTTTTCCACCGTTTGGTCATGATAGTTGCAATAATCGCTTGTTTTGTGTTTCTTTATTATATGGCATTCTTATGAACTAAATTTATATGTTTTATAGTTCACTGGGGTATAAAGTCAACTTGATATAAGATAGATTGTTTTACAAAGCACTCCTGAATAGTTGCAGCCTTTAAATTCGTTTTACTATTAAATTTGATAATTATGAACTGAACTAAAATTTTAAAAATACAAGGATGTTCAAAACGATTATTTTAGTCATTCTGATTTTCATGCGACTCTCGAAAAAGATGCAAAAAATTTTTTGTTTTCATTGGATTATACTGAATTTTTTAAAACCGAGTTTCCATACATATTTTAAATTGCAATACAAATCCAATTATTTAAAGTTTGTTTTCATGCGTTTTGTCATGATAGTTGCAATAATCGCTTGTTTTGTTTCTCTTTATTATATGGCAGTCTTATGAACTAAATTTATATGTTTTATAGTTCACTGGGGTATCAAATGAATTTGATATAAGATCGATTGTTTTACAAAACACACGTAAATAGTAGCAGCTTTTAAATTCGTTTTGCTATTAAATATGATTTTTATGACCTTAAACTAAAATTTTAAAAATACAAGGATGTTCAAAATGGTTATTTGAGCTATTTTCTTTTTCATGCGACTCTCGAAAAAGATGCAAGAAATTTTTTGTTTTCATTGGATTATACTGAATTTTTTACAACCGAGTTTTAATATATATTTTAAATTCCAACACAAATCCAATTTTTTAAAATTTGATTTCCACCATTTGTTAATGAATAATTGCAATAATCGCTTGTTTCATTTCTGTTTATTATATATAGCATTTTTAAGAATTAAATTTATAATGTTATAAAGTCCAATGGGGTACCCAGAGATTTGTATATAAAATCTATTCATTTACAAAGCACACGTAAATAGTAGCAGCCTTTAAATTCGTTTTACTATTAAATTTATTGTTTATGAACTAAAACTAAAATTTTAAAAATACAAGGATGTTCAAAACCATTATTTTAGTTATTCTGTTTTTCATGCGACTCTCGAAATATATGAAAAAAATTTTTTGTTTTCATTGGATTATACTGAATTTTTTAAAAGCGAGTTTCCATACATATTTTAAATTCCAATACAAATCCAATTATTTAAAATTTGTTTTCATGGGTTTTGTCATGATAGTTGCAATAATCGCTTGTTTTGTTTCTCTTTATTATATGGCAGTCTTATGAACTAAATTTATATGTTTTATAGTTCACTGGGGTATCAAGTGAATTTGACATAAAATCGATTATTTTACAAAGCACGCCTAAATAGTAGCAGCCTTTAAATTCGTTTTGCTATTAAATATGATTTTTATGACCTGAAACTAAAATTTTAAAAATTCAAGGATGTTCAAAACCATTATTTTAGTTATTCTGTTTTTCATGCGACTCTCGAAATAAATGAAAAACATTTTTTGTTTTCATTGGATTATACTGAATTTTTTACAACCGAGTTTCCATATATATTTTAAATTCCAACACAAATCCAATTTTTTAAAATTTGTTTCCAGCGTTTGGTCATGATAGTTGCAATAATCGCTTGTTTCGTTTCTCTTCACTACATGGCAGTCTTATGAACTAAATTTATATGTTTTATAGTTCACTGGGGTATCAAATGAATTTGATATAAGATCGATTGTTTTACAAAACACACGTAAATAGTAGCAGCCTTTAAATTCGTTTTACTATTAAATTTAATGTTTATGAACTAAAACTAAAATTTTAAAAATACAAAGATGTTCAAAACGATTATTTTAGTTATTCTCTTTTTCACGCGACTCTCGAAATAAGTGAAAAAAATTTTTTGTCTTGATTGGATTATACTGAATTTTTTACAACCGAGTTTCCATACATATTTTAAGTTCCAATACAAAGCCAATTTTTTAAAATTTGTTTTCCACCGTTTGGTCATGATAGTTGCAAAAATCGCTTGTTTTGTTTTTCTTTATTATATAGCAGTCTTATGAACTAAATTTATATGTTTTATAGTTCACTGGGGTGTCAAGTGAATTTGTAATAAGATCGATTGTTTTACAAATCACACGTAAATAGTAGCAGCCTTTAAATTCGTTTTACTATTAAATTTAATGTTTATGAACTAAAACTAAAATTTTAAAAATACAAAGATGTTCAAAACGATTATTTTAGTTATTCTCTTTTTCACGCGACTCTCGAAATAAGTGAAAAAAATTTTTTGTCTTGATTGGATTATACTGAATTTTTTACAACCGAGTTTCCATATATATTTTAAATTCCAACACAAATCCAATTTTTTAAAATTTGTTTCCAGCGTTTGGTCATGATAGTTGCAATAATCGCTTGTTTCGTTTCTCTTCACTACATGGCAGTCTTATGAACTAAATTTATATGTTTTATAGTTCACTGGGGTATCAAATGAATTTGATATAAGATCGATTGTTTTACAAAACACACGTAAATAGTAGCAGCCTTTAAATTCGTTTTGCTATTAAATTTAATGTTTATGACCAGAAACTAAAATTTTAAAAATACAAGGATGTTCAAAACGATTATTTTAGTTATTCTGTATTTCATGTTACTCTCGAAATAAATGAAAAAAATTTTTTGTTTTCATTGGACTATACTGAATTTTATAAAACCGAGTTTCCATACATATTTTAAGTTCCAACACAAAGCCAATTTTTTAAAATTTGTTTTCCACCGTTTGGTCATGATAGTTGCAAAAATCGCTTGTTTTGTTTTTCTTTATTATATGACAGTCTTATGAACTAAATTTATATGTTTTATAGTTCACTGGGGTGTCAAGTGAATTTGTAATAAGATCGATTGTTTTACAAATCACACGTAAATAGTAGCAGCCTTTAAATTCGTTTTACTATTAAATTTAATGTTTATGAACTAAAACTAAAATTTTAAAAATACAAAGATGTTCAAAACGATTATTTTAGTTATTCTCTTTTTCACGCGACTCTCGAAATAAGTGAAAAAAATTTTTTGTCTTGATTGGATTATACTGAATTTTTTAAAACCGAGTTTCCATACATATTTTAAGTTCCAATACAAAGCCAATTTTTTAAAATTTGTTTTCCACCGTTTGGTCATGATAGTTGCAAAAATCGCTTGTTTTGTTTTTCTTTATTATATGGCAGTCTTATGAACTAAATTTATATGTTTTATAGTTCACTGGGGTGTCAAGTGAATTTGTAATAAGATCGATTGTTTTACAAATCACACGTAAATAGTAACAGCCTTTAAATTCGTTTTGCTATTAAATTTGATGTTTATGACCAGAAACTAAAATTTTAAAAATACAAGGATGTTCAAAACGATTATTTTAGTTATTCTCTTTTTCACGCGACTGTCGAAATAAGTGAAAAAAATTTTTTGTCTTGATTGGATTATACTGAATTTTTTAAAACCGAGTTTCCATACATATTTTAAGTTCCAATACAAAGCCAATTTTTTAAAATTTGTTTTCCACCGTTTGGTCATGATAGTTGCAAAAATCGCTTGTTTTGTTTTTCTTTATTATATGGCAGTCTTATGAACTAAATTTATATGTTTTATAGTTCACTGGGGTGTCAAGTGAATTTGTAATAAGATCGATTGTTTTACAAATCACACGTAAATAGTAGCAGCCTTTAAATTCGTTTTACTATTAAATTTATTGTTTATGAACTAAAACTAAAATTTTAAAAATACAAGGATGTTCAAAACGATTATTTTAGTTATTCTCTTTTTCATGCGACTCTCGAAATAAATGAAAAAAATTTTTTGTTTTCATTGGATTAAACTGAATTTTTTAAAAGCGAGTTTCCATACATATTTTAAGTTCCAAGTCAAAGCCAATTTTTTAAAATTTGTTTTCCACCGTTTGGTCATGATAGTTGCAAAAATCGCTTGTTTTGTTTCTCTTTATTATATGGCAGTCTTATGAACTAAATTTATATGTTTTATAGTTCACTGGGGTATCAAGTGAATTTGATATAAGATCGATTGTTTTACAAAGCACACGTAAATAGTAGCAGCCTTTAAATTCGTTTTGCTATTAAATATGATTTTTATGACCTTAAACTAAAATTTTGAAAATACAAGGATGTTCAAAACGATTATTTGAGCTATTTTCTTTTTCACGCGACTCTCGAAATAAGTGAAAAAAATTTTTTGTCTTGATTGGATTATACTGAATTTTTTACAACCGAGTTTCCACACATATTTTAAGTTCCAATACAAAGCCAATTTTTTAAAATTTGTTTTCCACCGTTTGGTCATGATAGTTGCAAAAATCGCTTGTTTTGTTTTTCTTTATTATATGGCAGTCTTATGAACTAAATTTATATGTTTTATAGTTCACTGGGGTGTCAAGTGAATTTGTAATAAGATCGATTGTTTTACAAATCACACGTAAATAGTAGCAGCCTTTAAATTCGTTTTACTATTAAATTTAATGTTTATGAACTAAAACTAAAATTTTAAAAATACAAAGATGTTCAAAACGATTATTTTAGTTATTCTCTTTTTCACGCGACTCTCGAAATAAGTGAAAAACATTTTTTGTTTTCATTGGATTATACTGAATTTTTTACAACCGAGTTTCCATATATATTTTAAATTCCAACACAAATCCAATTATTTAAAATTTGTTTTCATGGGTTTTGTCATGATAGTTGCAATAATCGCTTGTTTTGTTTCTCTTTATTATATGGCAGTCTTATGAACTAAATTTATATGTTTTATAGTTCACTGGGGTATCAAGTGAATTTGATATAAAATCGATTATTTTACAAAGCACGCCTAAATAGTAGCAGCCTTTAAATTCGTTTTGCTATTAAATATGATTTTTATGACCTGAAACTAATATTTTAAAAATTCAAGGATGTTCAAAACCATTATTTTAGTTGTTCTGTTTTTCATGCGACTCTCGAAATAAATGAAAAACATTTTTTGTTTTCATTGGATTATACTGAATTTTTTACAACCGAGTTTCCATATATATTTTAAATTCCAACACAAATCCAATTTTTTAAAATTTGTTTCCAGCGTTTGGTCATGATAGTTGCAATAATCGCTTGTTTCGTTTCTCTTCACTACATGGCAGTCTTATGAACTAAATTTATATGTTTTATAGTTCACTGGGGTATCAAATGAATTTGATATAAGATCGATTGTTTTACAAAACACACGTAAATAGTAGCAGCCTTTAAATTCGTTTTACTATTAAACTTAATGTTTATGAACTAAAACTAAAATTTTAAAAATACAAAGATGTTCAAAACGATTATTTTAGTTATTCTCTTTTTCACGCGACTCTCGAAATAAGTGAAAAAAATTTTTTGTCTTGATTGGATTATACTGAATTTTTTACAACCGAGTTTCCATACATATTTTAAGTTCCAATACAAAGCCAATTTTTTAAAATTTGTTTTCCACCGTTTGGTCATGATAGTTGCAAAAATCGCTTGTTTTGTTTTTCTTTATTATATGGCAGTCTTATGAACTAAATTTATATGTTTTATAGTTCACTGGGGTGTCAAGTGAATTTGTAATAAGATCGATTGTTTTACAAATCACACGTAAATAGTAGCAGCCTTTAAATTCGTTTTGCTATTAAATTTGATGTTTATGACCAGAAACTAAAATTTTAAAAATACAAGGATGTTCAAAACGATTATTTTAGTTATTCTGTTTTTCATGCGACTCTCGAAATAAATGAAAAAAATTTTTTGTTTTCATTGGACTATACTGAATTTTATAAAACCGAGTTTCCATACATATTTTAAGTTCCAACACAAAGCCAATTTTTTAAAATTTGTTTTCCACCGTTTGGTCATGATAGTTGCAAAAATCGCTTGTTTTGTTTTTCTTTATTATATGACAGTCTTATGAACTAAATTTATATGTTCTATAGTTCACTGGGGTGTCAAGTGAATTTGTAATAAGATCGATTGTTTTACAAATCACACGTAAATAGTAGCAGCCTTTAAATTCGTTTTACTATTAAATTTAATGTTTATGAACTAAAACTAAAATTTTAAAAATACAAAGATGTTCAAAACGATTATTTTAGTTATTCTCTTTTTCACGCGACTCTCGAAATAAGTGAAAAAAATTTTTTGTCTTGATTGGATTATACTGAATTTTTTAAAACCGAGTTTCCATACATATTTTAAGTTCCAATACAAAGCCAATTTTTTAAAATTTGTTTTCCACCGTTTGGTCATGATAGTTGCAAAAATCGCTTGTTTTGTTTTTCTTTATTATATGGCAGTCTTATGAACTAAATTTATATGTTTTATAGTTCACTGGGGTGTCAAGTGAATTTGTAATAAGATCGATTGTTTTACAAATCACACGTAAATAGTAGCAGCCTTTAAATTCGTTTTGCTATTAAATTTGATGTTTATGACCAGAAACTAAAATTTTAAAAATACAAGGATGTTCAAAACGATTATTTTAGTTATTCTCTTTTTCACGCGACTCTCGAAATAAGTGAAAAAAATTTTTTGTCTTGATTGGATTATACTGAATTTTTTAAAACCGAGTTTCCATACATATTTTAAGTTCCAATACAAAGCCAATTTTTTAAAATTTGTTTTCCACCGTTTGGTCATGATAGTTGCAAAAATCGCTTGTTTTGTTTTTCTTTATTATATGGCTGTCTTATGAACTAAATTTATATGTTTTATAGTTCACTGGGGTGTCAAGTGAATTTGTAATAAGATCGATTGTTTTACAAATCACACGTAAATAGTAGCAGCCTTTAAATTCGTTTTACTATTAAATTTATTGTTTATGAACTAAAACTAAAATTTTAAAAATACAAGGATGTTCAAAACGATTATTTTAGTTATTCTCTTTTTCATGCGACTCTCGAAATAAATGAAAAAAATTTTTTGTTTTCATTGGATTAAACTGAATTTTTTAAAAGCGAGTTTCCATACATATTTTAAGTTCCAAGTCAAAGCCAATTTTTTAAAATTTGTTTTCCACCGTTTGGTCATGATAGTTGCAAAAATCGCTTGTTTTGTTTCTCTTTATTATATGGCAGTCATATGAACTAAATTTATATGTTTTATAGTTCACTGGGGTATCAAGTGAATTTGATATAAGATCGATTGTTTTACAAAGCACACGTAAATAGTAGCAGCCTTTAAATTCGTTTTGCTATTAAATATGATTTTTATGACCTTAAACTAAAATTTTGAAAATACAAGGATGTTCAAAACGATTATTTGAGCTACTTTCTTTTTCATGCGACTCTCGAAAAAGATGCAAAAAATTTTTTGTTTTCATTGGATTATACTGAATTTTATAAAACCGAGTTTCAATATATATTTTAAATTCCAGCACAAATCCAATTTTTAAAAATTTGATTTCCACCATTTGGTCATGAATAATTGCAATAATCGCTTGTTTCATTTCTGTTTATTATATATAGCATTTTTAAGAATTACATTTATAATGTTTTAAAGTCCAATGGGGTACCCAGAGATTTGTATATAAAATCTATTCATTTACAAAGCACACCTGTAAATTCGTTTTGCTATTAAATTTTATTTCTATGAACTCAAACTAAAATTTTAAAAATACCAGGATTTTCAAAACGATTATTTTAGTTATTCTGTTTTTCATGCGACTCTCGAAATAAATGAAAAAAATTTTTTGTTTTCATTGGATTATACTGAATTTTTTAAAACCGAGTTTCCATACATATTTTAAGTTCCAATACAAAGCCAATTTTTTAAAATTTGTTTTCCACCGTTTGGTCATGATAGTTGCAAAAATCGCTTGTTTTGTTTCTCTTTATTATATGGCAGTCTTATGAACTAAATTTATATGTTTTATAGTTCACTGGGGTATAAAGTCAATTTGATATAAGATAGATTGTTTTACAAAGCACTCCTGAATAGTTGCAGCCTTTAAATTCGTTTTACTATTAAATTTGATAATTATGAACTAAACTAAAATTTTAAAAATACAAGGATGTTCAAAACGATTATTTTAGTCATTCTGATTTTCAGGCGACTTCGAAATAGATGCAAAAAATTTTTTGTTTTCATTGGATTATACTGAATTTTTTAAAAGCGAGTTTCCATACATATTTTAAATTCCAATACAAATCCAATTTTTTAAAATTTGATTTCCACCATTTGGTCATGAATAATTGCAATAATCGCTTGTTTTGTTTCTCTTTATTATGTGGCATTTATATCAACTGCATTAAAAATGTTATAAATTCTATTGGGATACCAAGTGATTTGTATATAAAATCGATTATTTTACAAAGCACGCCCAAATAGTAGCAGCCTTTAAATTCGTTTTGCTATTAAATTTTATTTCTATGAACTAAAACTAAAATTTTAAAAATACAAGGATGTTCAAAACGATTATTTTAGCTATTCTGTTTTTCATGCGACTCTAGAAATATATGAAAAAAATTTTTTGTTTTCATTGGATTATACTGAATTTTATAAAACCGAGTTTCAATATATATTTTAAATTCCAGCACAAATCCAATTTTTAAAAATTTGATTTCCACCATTTGGTCATGAATAATTGCAATAATCGCTTGTTTCATTTCTGTTTATTATATATAGCATTTTTAAGAATTACATTTATAATGTTTTAAAGTCCAATGGGGTACCCAGAGATTTGTATATAAAATCTATTCATTTACAAAGCACACCTGTAAATTCGTTTTGCTATTAAATTTTATTTCTATGAACTCAAACTAAAATTTTAAAAATACCAGGATTTTCAAAACGATTATTTTAGTTATTCTGTTTTTCATGCGACTCTCGAAATAAATGAAAAAAATTTTTTGTTTTCATTGGATTATACTGAATTTTTTAAAACCGAGTTTCCATACATATTTTAAGTTCCAATACAAAGCCAATTTTTTAAAATTTGTTTTCCACCGTTTGGTCATGATAGTTGCAAAAATCGCTTGTTTTGTTTCTCTTTATTATATGGCAGTCTTATGAACTAAATTTATATGTTTTATAGTTCACTGGGGTATAAAGTCAATTTGATATAAGATAGATTGTTTTACAAAGCACTCCTGAATAGTTGCAGCCTTTAAATTCGTTTTACTATTAAATTTGATAATTATGAACTAAACTAAAATTTTAAAAATACAAGGATGTTCAAAACGATTATTTTAGTCATTCTGATTTTCAGGCGACTTCGAAATAGATGCAAAAAATTTTTTGTTTTCATTGGATTATACTGAATTTTTTAAAAGCGAGTTTCCATACATATTTTAAATTCCAATACAAATCCAATTTTTTAAAATTTGATTTCCACCATTTGGTCATGAATAATTGCAATAATCGCTTGTTTTGTTTCTCTTTATTATGTGGCATTTATATCAACTGCATTAAAAATGTTATAAATTCTATTGGGATACCAAGTGATTTGTATATAAAATCGATTATTTTACAAAGCACGCCCAAATAGTAGCAGCCTTTAAATTCGTTTTGCTATTAAATTTTATTTCTATGAACTAAAACTAAAATTTTAAAAATACAAGGATGTTCAAAACGATTATTTTAGCTATTCTGTTTTTCATGCGACTCTAGAAATATATGAAAAAAATTTTTTGTTTTCATTGGATTATACTGAATTTTTTACAACCGAGTTTCCATATATATTTTAAATTCCAACACAAATCCAATTTTTTTAAATTTGATTTCCACCATTTAGTCATGAATAATTGCAATAATCGCTTGTTTCATTTCTGTTTATTATGTGGCATTTATATCAACTGCGT
Organism: Anthrax anthrax; assembly: GCA_963971155.1. Lineage (NCBI taxonomy): Eukaryota > Metazoa > Arthropoda > Insecta > Diptera > Bombyliidae > Anthrax > Anthrax anthrax. The sequence continues at coordinate 16,346,180 of OZ020120.1, forward strand.
TAAAAATGTTATAAATTCTATTGGGATACCAAGTGATTTGTATATAAAATCGATTATTTTACAAAGCACACGTAAATAGTAGCAGCCTTTAAATTTGTTTTGCTATTAAATTTAATGTTTATGAACTAAAACTAAAATTTTAAAAACACGAGGATGTTCAAAACGATTATTTTAGTTATTCTCTTTTTCATGCGACTCTTGAAATAAATGAAAAAAATTTTTTGTTTTCATTGGATTATACTGAATTTTATAAAACCGAGTTTCCACACATATTTTAAGTTCCAATACAAAGCCAATTTTTAAAATTTGATTTCCACCGTTTGGTCATGAAAGTTGCAAAAATCGCTTGTTTTGTTTCTCTTTATTATATGGCAGTCTTATGAACTAAATTTATATGTTTTATAGTTCACTGGGGTATCAAGTGAATTTGATATAAGATCGATTGTTTTACAAATCACACGTAAATAGTAGCAGCCTTTAAATTCGTTTTGCTATTAAATTTGATGTTTATGACCTGAAACTAAAATTTTAAAAATACAAGGATGTTCAAAACGATTTTTTTAGTCATTCTGATTTTCAGGCGACTTCGAAATAAATGCAAAAAATTTTTTGTTTTCATTGGATTATACTGAATTTTTTAAAACCGAGTTTCCATACATATTTTAAATTCCAATACAAATCCAATTTTTTAAAATTTGATTTCCACCATTTGGTCATGAATAATTGCAATAATCGCTTGTTTTGTTTCTCTTTATTATGTGGCATTTATATCAACTGCATTAAAAATGTTATAAATTCTATTGGGATACCAAGTGATTTGTATATAAAATCGATTATTTTACAAAGCACACGTAAATAGTAGCAGCCTTTAAATTTGTTTTGCTATTAAATTTAATGCTTATGAACTAAAACTAAAATTTTAAAAATACGAGGATGTTCAAAACGATTATTTAAGTTATTCTCTTTTTCATGCGACTCTTGAAATAAATGAAAAAAATTTTTTGTTTTCATTGGATTATACTGAATTTTTAAAAACCGAGTTTCCATACATATTTTAAGTTCCAATACAAAGCCAATTTTTAAAATTTGATTTCCACCATTTGGTTATGAATAATTGCAATAATCGCTTGTTTTGTTTCTCTTTATTATATGGCAGTCTTATGAACTAAATTTATATGTTTTGTAGTTCACTGGGGTATCAAGTGAATTTGATATAAGATCGATTGTTTTACAAATCACACGTATATAGTAGCAGCCTTTAAATTCGTTTTGCTATTAAATTTGATGTTTATGACCTGAAACTAAAATTTTAAAAATACCAGGATGTTCAAAACGATTATTTTAGCTATTCTGTTTTTCATGCGACCCTCGAAAAAGATGCAAAAAATTTTTTGCTTTCATTGGATTATATTGAATTTTTTAAAACCGAGTGAGTTTCCATACATATTTTATGTTCCAATACAAAGCCAATTTTTTAAAATTTGTTTTCCAGCGTTTGGTCATGATAGTTGCAATAATCGCTTGTTTTGTTTCTCTTTATTATATGGCATTCTTATGAACTAAATTTATATGTTTTATAGTTCACTGGGGTATCAAGTGAATTTGATATAAGATCGATTGTTTTACAAATCACACGTAAATAGTAGCAGCCTTTAAATTCGTTTTGCTATTAAATTTGATGTTTATGACCAGAAACTAAAATTTTAAAAATACAAGGATGTTCAAAACGATTATTTTAGTTATTGTCTTTTTCATGCGACTCTCGAAATAAATGAAAAAAATTGTTTGTTTTCATTGGATTATACTGAATTTTTTAAAACCGAGTTTCCATACATATTTTAAATTCCAATACAAAGCCAATTTTTTAAAATTTGTTTTCCAGCGTTTGGTCATGTTAGTTGCAATAATCGCTTGTTTCATTTCTGTTTATTATATATAGCATTTTTAAGAATTAAATTTATAATGTTATAAAGTCCAATGGTGTACCCAGAGATTTGTATATAAAATCTATTCATTTACAAAGCACACCTTAATAGAAGCAGCCTTTATATTCGTTTTGCTATTAAATTTTATTTCTATGAACTCAAACTAAAATTTTAAAAATACCAGGATTTTCAAAAAAATTATTTTAGTTATTCTGTTTTTCATGCGACTCTCGAAATAAATGAAAAAAATTTTTTGTTTTCATTGGATTATACTGAATTTTTTAAAATCGAGTTTCCATACATATTTTAAGTTCCAATACAAAGCCAATTTTTTAAAATTTGTTTTCCAGCGTTTGGTCATGATAGTTGCAATAATGGCTTGTTTTGTTTCTCTTTATTATATGGCAGTCTTATGAACTAAATTTATATGTTTTATAGTTCACTGGGGTATAAAGTCAATTTGATATAAGAAAGATTGTTTTACAAAGCACTCCTGAATAGTTGCAGCCTTTAAATTCGTTTTACTATTAAATTTGATAATTATGAACTAAACTAAAATTTTAAAAATACAAGGATGTTCAAAACGATTATTTTAGTCATTCTGATTTTCAGGCGACTTCGAAATAGATGCAAAAAATTTTTTGTTTTCATTGGATTATACTGAATTTTTTAAAACCGAGTTTCCATATATATTTTAAATTCCAATACAAATCCAATTATTTAAAATTTGTTTTCATGCGTTTTGTCATGATAGTTGCAATAATCGCATGTTTTATTTCTCTTTATTATATGTCAGTCTTATGAACTAAATTTATATGTTTTATAGTTCACTGGGGTATCAAGTAAATTTGATATAAGATCGATTGTTTTACAAAGCACACGTAAATAGTAGCAGCCTTTAAATTCGTTTTGCTATTAAATATGATTTTTATGACCTTAAACTAAAATTTTAAAAATACAAGGATGTTCAAAACGATTATTTGAGCTATTTTCTTTTTCATGCGACTCTCTAAAAAGATGCAAAAAATTTTTTGTTTTCATTGGATTATACTGAATTTTTTACAACCGAGTTTCAATATATATTTTAAATTCCAATACAAATCCAATTTTTTAAAATTTGATTTCCACCATTTGTTCATGAATAATTGCAATAATCGCTTGTTTCATTTCTGTTTATTATATATAGCATTTTTAAGAATTAAATTTATAATGTTATAAAGTCCAATGGGGTACCCAGAGATTTGTATATAAAATCTATTCATTTACAAAGCACACGTAAATAGTAGCAGCCTTTAAATTCGTTTTACTATTAAATTTATTGTTTATGAACTAAAACTAAAATTTGAAAAATACAAGGATGTTCAAAACGATTATTTTAGTTATTCTCTTTTTCATGCGACTCTCGAAATAAATGAAAAAAATTTTTTGTTTTCATTGGATTATACTGAATTTTTTAAAACCGAGTTTCCATACATATTTTAAATTCCAATACAAATCCAATTATTTAAAATTTGTTTTCATGCGTTTTGTCATGATAGTTGCAATAATCGCTTGTTTTGTTTCTCTTTATTATATGGCAGTCTTATGAACTAAATTTATATGTTTTATAGTTCACTGGGGTACCAAGTGATTTGTATATAAAATCGATTATTTTACAAAGCACACGTAAATAGTAGCAGCCTTTAAATTCGTTTTTCTATTAAATTTGATGTTTATGAACTAAAACTAAAATTTTAAAAATACAAGGATGTTCAAAAAGATTATTTTAGTTATTCTCTTTTTCATGCGACTCTCGAAATAAATGAAAAAAATTTTTTGTTTTCATTGGATTATACTGAATTTTTTAAAAGCGAGTTTCCATACATATTTTAAATTCCAATACAAATCCAATTATTTAAAATTTGTTTTCATGCGTTTTGTCATGATAGTTGCAATAATCGCTTGTTTTGTTTCTCTTTATTATATGGCAGTCTTATGAACTAAATTTATATGTTTTATAGTTCACTGGGGTATCAAGTAAATTTGATATAAGATCGATTGTTTTACAAAGCACACGTAAATAGTAGCAGCCTTTAAATTCGTTTTGCTATTAAATATGATTTTTATGACCTTAAACTAAAATTTTAAAAATACAAGGATGTTCAAAACGATTATTTGAGCTATTTTCTTTTTCATGCGACTCTCGAAAAAGATGCAAAAAATTTTTTGTTTTCATTGGATTATACTGAATTTTTTACAACCGAGTTTCAATATATATTTTAAATTCCAATACAAATCCAATTTTTTAAAATTTGATTTCCACCATTTGTTCATGAATAATTACAATAATCGCTTGTGTCATTTCTGCTTATTATATATAGCATTTTTAAGAATTAAATTTATAATGTTATAAAGTCCAATGGGGTACCCAGAGATTTGTATATAAAATCTATTCATTTACAAAGCACACGTAAATAGTAGCAGCCTTTAAATTCGTTTTACTATTAAATTTATTGTTTATGAACAAAAACTAAAATTTTAAAAATACAAGGATGTTCAAAACGATTATTTTAGTTATTCTGTTTTTCATGCGACTCTCGAAATAAATGAAAAAAATTTTTTGTTTTCATTGGATTCTACTGAATTTTTTAAAACCGAGTTTACATACATATTTTAAATTCCAATACAAATCCAATTATTTAAAATTTGTTTTCATGCGTTTTGTCATGATAGTTGCAAAAACCGCTTGTTTTGTTTTTCTTTATTGTATGGCAGTCTTATGAACTAAACTTATATGTTTTATAGTTCACTGGGGTATCAAGTGAATTTGATATAAGATCGATTGTTTTACAAAGCACACGTAAATAGTAGCAGCCTTTAAATTCGTTTTACTATTAAATTTGATGTTTATGACCTGAAACTAAAATTTTAAAAATACAAGGATGTTCAAAACGATTATTTTAGTTATTCTGTTTTTCATGCGACTCTCGAAATAAATGAAAAAAATTTTTTGTTTTCATTGGATTAAACTGAATTTTTTAAAACCGAGTTTCCATACATATTTTAAGTTCCAAGTCAAAGCCAATTTTTTAAAATTTGATTTCCACCATTTGGTTATGAATAATTGCAATAATCGCTTGTTTTGTTTCTCTTTATTATATGGCAGTCTTATGAACTAAATTTATATGTTTTGTAGTTCACTGGGGTACCAAGTGATTTTTATATAAGATCGATTGTTTTACAAAGCACACGTAAATAGTAGCAGCCTTTAAATTCGTTTTGCTATTAAATTTGATGTTTATGAACTAAAACTAAAATTTTTGAAATACAAGGATGTTCAAAACGATTATTTAAGTTATTCTCTTTTTCATGCGTCTCTCGAAATAAATGAAAACAATTATTGGTTTTCATTGGATTATACTGAATTTTTTAAAACCGAGTTTCCATACATATTTTAAGTTCCAATACAAAGCCAATTTTTTAAAATTTGATTTCCACCATTTGGTTATGAATAATTGCAATAATCGCTTGTTTTGTTTCTCTTTATTATATGGCAGTCTTATGAACTAAATTTATATGTTTTGTAGTTGACTGGGGTACCAAGTGATTTTTATATAAAATCGATTGTTTTACAAAGCACACGTAAATAGTAGCAGCCTTTCAATTCGTTTTGCTATTAAATTTGATGTTTATGAACTAAAACTAAAATTTTTAAAATACAAGGATGTTCAAAACGATTATTTAAGTTATTCTCTTTTTCATGCGTCTCTCGAAATAAATGAAAACAATTTTTAGTTTTCATTGGATTATACTGAATTTTTTAAAACCGAGTTTCCATACATATTTTAAGTTCCAATACAAAGCCAATTTTTTAAAATTTGATTTCCACCATTTGGTCATGAATAATTGGAAAAATCGCCTGTTTTGTGTCTCTTTATTATATGGCAGTCTTATGAACTAAATTTATATGTTTTGTAGTTCACTGGGGTACCAAGTGATTTTTATATAAAATCGATTGTTTTACAAAGCACACGTAAATAGTAGCAGCCCTTAAATTCGTTTTGCTATGAAATTTTATTTCTATGAACTCAAACTAAAATTTTAAAAATACAAGGATGTTCAAAACGATTATTTTAGTTATTCTCTTTTTCATGCGACTCTCGAAATAAATGAAAACAATTTTTGGTTTTCATTGGATTATACTGAATTTTTTACAACCGAGTTTCAATATATATTTTAAATTCCAGCACAAATCCAATTTTTAAAAATTTGATTTCCACCATTTAGTCATGAATAATTGCAATAATCGCTTGTTTCATTTCTGTTTATTATATATAGCATTTTTAAGAATTAAATTTATAATGTTATAAAGTCCAATGGTGTACCCAGAGATTTGTATATAAAATCTATTCATTTACAAAGCACACCTTAATAGAAGCAGCCTTTATATTCGTTTTGCTATTAAATTTTATTTCTATGAACTCAAACTAAAATTTTAAAAATACCAGGATTTTCAAAAAAATTATTTTAGTTATTCTGTTTTTCATGCGACTCTCGAAATAAATGAAAAAAATTTTTTGTTTTCATTGGATTATACTGAATTTTTTAAAATCGAGTTTCCATACATATTTTAAGTTCCAATACAAAGCCAATTTTTTAAAATTTGTTTTCCAGCGTTTGGTCATGATAGTTGCAATAATGGCTTGTTTTGTTTCTCTTTATTATATGGCAGTCTTATGAACTAAATTTATATGTTTTATAGTTCACTGGGGTATAAAGTCAATTTGATATAAGAAAGATTGTTTTACAAAGCACTCCTGAATAGTTGCAGCCTTTAAATTCGTTTTACTATTAAATTTGATAATTATGAACTAAACTAAAATTTTAAAAATACAAGGATGTTCAAAACGATTATTTTAGTCATTCTGATTTTCAGGCGACTTCGAAATAGATGCAAAAAATTTTTTGTTTTCATTGGATTATACTGAATTTTTTAAAACCGAGTTTCCATATATATTTTAAATTCCAATACAAATCCAATTATTTAAAATTTGTTTTCATGCGTTTTGTCATGATAGTTGCAATAATCGCATGTTTTGTTTCTCTTTATTATATGTCAGTCTTATGAACTAAATTTATATGTTTTATAGTTCACTGGGGTATCAAGTGAATTTGATATAAGATCGATTGTTTTACAAATCACACGTAAATAGTAGCAGCCTTTAAATTCGTTTTGCTATTAAATTTGATGTTTATGACCAGAAACTAAAATTTTAAAAATACAAGGATGTTCAAAACGATTATTTTAGTTATTGTCTTTTTCATGCGACTCTCGAAATAAATGAAAAAAATTGTTTGTTTTCATTGGATTATACTGAATTTTTTAAAAGCGAGTTTCCATACATATTTTAAATTCCAATACAAATCCAATTTTTTAAAATTTGTTTTCCAGCGATTGGTCATGTTAGTTGCAATAATCGCTTGTTTTGTTTCTCTTTATTATATGGCATTCTTATGAACTAAATTTATATGTTTTATAGTTCACTGGGGTTTCAAGTGAATTTGATATAAGATCGATTGTTTTACAAATCACACGTAAATAGTAGCAGCCTTTAAATTCGTTTTGCTATTAAATTTGATGTTTATGACCTGAAACTAAAATTTTAAAAATACAAGGATGTTCAAAACGATTATTTGAGCTATTTTATTTTTCATGCGACTCTCGAAATAAATGAAAAAAATTTTTTGTTTTCATTGGATTATACTGAATTTTTTACAACCGAGTTTCAATATATATTTTAAATTCCAGCACAAATCCAATTTTTAAAAATTTGATTTCCACCATTTAGTCATGAATAATTGCAATAATCGCTTGTTTCATTTCTGTTTATTATATATAGCATTTTTAAGAATTAAATTTATAATGTTATAAAGTCCAATGGTGTACCCAGAGATTTGTATATAAAATCTATTCATTTACAAAGCACACCTTAATAGAAGCAGCCTTTATATTCGTTTTGCTATTGAATTTTATTTCTATGAACTCAAACTAAAATTTTAAAAATACCAGGATTTTCAAAAAAATTATTTTAGTTATTCTGTTTTTCATGCGACTCTCGAAATAAATGAAAAAAATTTTTTGTTTTCATTGGATTATACTGAATTTTTTAAAATCGAGTTTCCATACATATTTTAAGTTCCAATACAAAGCCAATTTTTTAAAATTTGATTTCCAGCGTTTGGTCATGATAGTTGCAATAATGGCTTGTTTTGTTTCTCTTTATTATATGGTAGTCTTATGAACTAAATTTATATGTTTTATAGTTCACTGGGGTATAAAGTCAATTTGATATAAGAAAGATTGTTTTACAAAGCACTCCTGAATAGTTGCAGCCTTTAAATTCGTTTTACTATTAAATTTGATAATTATGAACTAAACTAAAATTTTAAAAATACAAGGATGTTCAAAACGATTATTTTAGTCATTCTGATTTTCAGGCGACTTCGAAATAGATGCAAAAAATTTTTTGTTTTCATTGGATTATACTGAATTTTTTAAAACCGAGTTTCCATACATATTTTAAATTCCAATACAAATCCAATTATTTAAAATTTGTTTTCATGCGTTTTGTCATGATAGTTGCAATAATCGCATGTTTTGTTTCTCTTTATTATATGTCAGTCTTATGAACTAAATTTATATGTTTTATAGTTCACTGGGGTATCAAGTAAATTTGATATAAGATCGATTGTTTTACAAAGCACACGTAAATAGTAGCAGCCTTTAAATTCGTTTTGCTATTAAATATGATTTTTATGACCTTAAACTAAAATTTTAAAAATACAAGGATGTTCAAAACGATTATTTGAGCTATTTTCTTCTCATGCGACTCTCTAAAAAGATGCAAAAAATTTTTTGTTTTCATTGGATTATACTGAATTTTTTACAACCGAGTTTCAATATATATTTTAAATTCCAATACAAATCCAATTTTTTAAAATTTGATTTCCACCATTTGTTCATGAATAATTGCAATAATCGCTTGTTTCATTTCTGTTTATTATATATAGCATTTTTAAGAATTAAATTTATAATGTTATAATGTCCAATGGGGTACCCAGAGATTTGTATATAAAATCTATTCATTTACAAAGCACACGTAAATAGTAGCAGCCTTTAAATTCGTTTTACTATTAAATTTATTGTTTATGAACTAAAACTAAAATTTTAAAAATACAAGGATGTTCAAAACGATTATTTTAGTTATTCTCTTTTTCATGCGACTCTCGAAATAAATGAAAAAAATTTTTTGTTTTCATTGGATTATACTGAATTTTTTAAAACCGAGTTTCCATACATATTTTAAATTCCAATACAAATCCAATTATTTAAAATTTGTTTTCATGCGTTTTGTCATGATAGTTGCAATAATCGCTTGTTTTGTTTCTCTTTTTTATATGGCAGTCTTATGAACTAAATTTATATGTTTTATAGTTCACTGGGGTATCAAGTGAATTTGATATAAGATCGATTGCTTTACAAATCAAACGTAAATAGTAGCAGCCTTTAAATTCGTTTTACTATTAAATTTGATGTTTATGACCTGAAACTAAAATTTTAAAAATACAAGGATGTTCAAAACGATTATTTTAGTTATTCTGTTTTTCATGCGACTCTCGAAATATATGAAAAAAATTTTCATTGGATTATACTGAATTTTTTAAAAGCGAGTTTCCATACATATTTTAAATTCCAATACAAATCCAATTATTTAAAATTTGTTTTCATGCGTTTTGTCATGATAGTTGCAATAATCGCTTGTTTTGTTTCTCTTTATTATATGGCAGTCTTATGAACTAAATTTATATGTTTTATAGTTCACTGGGGTATCAAGTAAATTTGATATAAGATCGATTGTTTTACAAAGCACACGTAAATAGTAGCAGCCTTTAAATTCGTTTTGCTATTAAATATGATTTTTATGACCTTAAACTAAAATTTTAAAAATACAAGGATGTTCAAAACGATTATTTGAGCTATTTTCTTTTTCATGCGACTCTCGAAAAAGATTCAAAAAATTTTTTGTTTTCATTGGATTATACTGAATTTTTTACAACCGAGTTTCAATATATATTTTAAATTCCAATACAAATCCAATTTTTTAAAATTTGATTTCCACCATTTGTTCATGAATAATTACAATAATCGCTTGTGTCATTTCTGTTTATTATATATAGCATTTTTAAGAATTATATTTATAATGTTATAAAGTCTGGGGGTACCCAGAGATTTGTATATAAAATCTATTCATTTACAAAGCACACGTAAATAGTAGCAGCCTTTAAATTCGTTTTACTATTAAATTTATTGTTTATGAACTAAAACTAAAATTTTAAAAATTCAAGGATGTTCAAAACGATTATTTTAGTTATTCTCTTTTTCATGCGACTCTCGAAATAAATGAAAAAAATTTTTTGTTTTCATTGGATTCTACTGAATTTTTTAAAACCGAGTTTACATACATATTTTAAATTCCAATACAAATCCAATTATTTAAAATTTGTTTTCATGCGTTTTGTCATGATAGTTGCAATAATCGCTTGTTTTGTTTTTCTTTATTGTATGGCAGTCTTATGAACTAAACTTATATGTTTTATAGTTCACTGGGGTATCAAGTGAATTTGATATAAGATCGATTGTTTTACAAAGCACACGTAAATAGTAGCAGCCTTTAAATTCGTTTTACTATTAAATTTGATGTTTATGACCTGAAACTAAAATTTTAAAAATACAAGGATGTTCAAAACGATTATTTTAGTTATTCTGTTTTTCATGCGACTCTCGAAAAAGATGCAAAAAATTTTTTGTTTTCATTGGATTATATTGAATTTTTCAAAACCGAGTTTCCATACATATTTTATGTTCCAATACAAAGCCAATTTTTTAAAATTTGTTTTCCAGCGTTTGGTCATGTTAGTTGCAATAATCGCTTGTTTTGTTTCTCTTTAGTATATGGCATTCTTATGAACCAAATTTATATGTTTTATAGTTCACTGGGGTATCTAGTGAATTTGATATAAGATCGATTGTTTTACAAAGCACACGTAAATAGTAGCAGCCTTTAAATTCGTTTTACTATTAAATTTAATGTTTATGAACTAAAACTAAAATTTTAAAAATACAAGGATGTTCAAAACGATTATTTTAGTTATTCTCTTCTTCATGCGACTCTCGAAATAAATGAAAAAAATTTTTTGTTTTCATTGGATTATACTGAATTTTTAAAAACCGAGTTTCCTTATGTATTTTAAATTCCAATACAAATCCAATTTTTTAAAATTTGATTTCAACCGTTTAGTCTTGGAATTTGCAATAATCGCTTGTTTCGTTTCTCTTTATTATATGGCATTCTTATGAACTAAATTTATGTTGTATAGTTCACTGGGGTACCAAGTGATTTCTATATAAAATCGGTTGTTTTACAAAGCAAACGTAAATAGTAGCAGCCTTTCAATTCGGTTTGCTATTAAATATGATTTTTATGACCTAAAACTAAACTTTTAAAAATACAAGGATGTTCATAACGATTATTTTAGCTATTCTGTTTTTCATTTGACTCTCGAAAAAGATGCAAAAAAAATTTCTTTTTTCATTGGATTATACTGAATTTTTTAAAACCGAGTTTCCATACATATTTTAAATTCCAATACAAATCCAATTATTTAAAATTTGTTTTCATGCGTTTTGTCATGATAGTTGCAATAATCGCTTGTTTTGTTTCTCTTTTTTATATGGCAGTCTTATGAACTAAATTTATATGTTTTATAGTTCACTGGGGTATCAAGTGAATTTGATATAAGATCGATTGCTTTACAAATCAAACGTAAATAGTAGCAGCCTTTAAATTCGTTTTACTATTAAATTTGATGTTTATGACCTGAAACTAAAATTTTAAAAATACAAGGATGTTCAAAACGATTATTTTAGTTATTCTGTTTTTCATGCGACTCTCGAAATATATGAAAAAAATTTTCATTGGATTATACTGAATTTTTTAAAAGCGAGTTTCCATACATATTTTAAATTCCAATACAAATCCAATTATTTAAAATTTGTTTTCATGCGTTTTGTCATGATAGTTGCAATAATCGCTTGTTTTGTTTCTCTTTATTATATGGCAGTCTTATGAACTAAATTTATATGTTTTATAGTTCACTGGGGTATCAAGTAAATTTGATATAAGATCGATTGTTTTACAAAGCACACGTAAATAGTAGCAGCCTTTAAATTCGTTTTGCTATTAAATATGATTTTTATGACCTTAAACTAAAATTTTAAAAATACAAGGATGTTCAAAACGATTATTTGAGCTATTTTCTTTTTCATGCGACTCTCGAAAAAGATTCAAAAAATTTTTTGTTTTCATTGGATTATACTGAATTTTTTACAACCGAGTTTCAATATATATTTTAAATTCCAATACAAATCCAATTATTTAAAATTTGTTTTCATGCGTTTTGTCATGATAGTTGCAATAATCGCTTGTTTTGTTTCTCTTTTTTATATGGCAGTCTTATGAACTAAATTTATATGTTTTATAGTTCACTGGGGTATCAAGTGAATTTGATATAAGATCGATTGCTTTACAAATCAAACGTAAATAGTAGCAGCCTTTAAATTCGTTTTACTATTAAATTTGATGTTTATGACCTGAAACTAAAATTTTAAAAATACAAGGATGTTCAAAACGATTATTTTAGTTATTCTGTTTTTCATGCGACTCTCGAAATATATGAAAAAAATTTTCATTGGATTATACTGAATTTTTTAAAAGCGAGTTTCCATACATATTTTAAATTCCAATACAAATCCAATTATTTAAAATTTGTTTTCATGCGTTTTGTCATGATAGTTGCAATAATCGCTTGTTTTGTTTCTCTTTATTATATGGCATTCTTATGAACTAAATTTATGTTGTATAGTTCACTGGGGTACCAAGTGATTTCTATATAAAATCGGTTGTTTTACAAAGCACACGTAAATAGTAGCAGCCTTTCAATTCGGTTTGCTATTAAATATGATTTTTATGACCTAAAACTAAACTTTTAAAAATACAAGGATGTTCATAACGATTATTTTAGCTATTCTGTTTTTCATTTGACTCTCGAAAAAGATGCAAAAAAAATTTCTTTTTTCATTGGATTATACTGAATTTTTTAAAACCGAGTTTCCATACATATTTTAAATTCCAATACAAATCCAATTATTTAAAATTTGTTTTCATGCGTTTTGTCATGATAGTTGCAATAATCGCTTGTTTTGTTTCTCTTTATTATATGGCATTCTTATGAACTAAATTTATGTTGTATAGTTCACTGGGGTACCAAGTGATTTCTATATAAAATCGGTTGTTTTACAAAGCACACGTAAATAGTAGCAGCCTTTCAATTCGGTTTGCTATTAAATATGATTTTTATGACCTAAAACTAAACTTTTAAAAATACAAGGATGTTCATAACGATTATTTTAGCTATTCTGTTTTTCATTTGACTCTCGAAAAAGATGCAAAAAAAATTTTTTGTTTTCATTGGATTATACTGAATTTTTAAAAACCGAGTTTCCTTATGTATTTTAAATTCCAATACAAATCCAATTTTTTAAAATTTGATTTCAACCGTTTAGTCTTGGAATTTGCAATAATCGCTTGTTTCGTTTCTCTTTATTATATGGCATTCTTATGAACTAAATTTATGTTGTATAGTTCACTGGGGTACCAAGTGATTTCTATATAAAATCGGTTGTTTTACAAAGCACACGTAAATAGTAGCAGCCTTTCAATTCGGTTTGCTATTAAATATGATTTTTATGACCTAAAACTAAACTTTTAAAAATACAAGGATGTTCATAACGATTATTTTAGCTATTCTGTTTTTCATTTGACTCTCGAAAAAGATGCAAAAAAAATTTCTTTTTTCATTGGATTATACTGAATTTTTTAAAACCGAGTTTCCATACATATTTTAAATTCCAATACAAATCCAATTATTTAAAATTTGTTTTCATGCGTTTTGTCATGATAGTTGCAATAATCGCTTGTTTTGTTTCTCTTTTTTATATGGCAGTCTTATGAACTAAATTTATATGTTTTATAGTTCACTGGGGTATCAAGTGAATTTGATATAAGATCGATTGCTTTACAAATCAAACGTAAATAGTAGCAGCCTTTAAATTCGTTTTACTATTAAATTTGATGTTTATGACCTGAAACTAAAATTTTAAAAATACAAGGATGTTCAAAACGATTATTTTAGTTATTCTGTTTTTCATGCGACTCTCGAAATATATGAAAAAAATTTTCATTGGATTATACTGAATTTTTTAAAAGCGAGTTTCCATACATATTTTAAATTCCAATACAAATCCAATTATTTAAAATTTGTTTTCATGCGTTTTGTCATGATAGTTGCAATAATCGCTTGTTTTGTTTCTCTTTATTATATGGCAGTCTTATGAACTAAATTTATATGTTTTATAGTTCACTGGGGTATCAAGTGAATTTGATATAAGATCGATTGCTTTACAAATCAAACGTAAATAGTAGCAGCCTTTAAATTCGTTTTACTATTAAATTTGATGTTTATGACCTGAAACTAAAATTTTAAAAATACAAGGATGTTCATAACGATTATTTTAGCTATTCTGTTTTTCATTTGACTCTCGAAAAAGATGCAAAAAAAATTTCTTTTTTCATTGGATTATACTGAATTTTTTAAAACCGAGTTTCCATACATATTTTAAATTCCAATACAAATCCAATTATTTAAAATTTGTTTTCATGCGTTTTGTCATGATAGTTGCAATAATCGCTTGTTTTGTTTCTCTTTTTTATATGGCAGTCTTATGAACTAAATTTATATGTTTTATAGTTCACTGGGGTATCAAGTGAATTTGATATAAGATCGATTGCTTTACAAATCAAACGTAAATAGTAGCAGCCTTTAAATTCGTTTTACTATTAAATTTGATGTTTATGACCTGAAACTAAAATTTTAAAAATACAAGGATGTTCAAAACGATTATTTTAGTTATTCTGTTTTTCATGCGACTCTCGAAATATATGAAAAAAATTTTCATTGGATTATACTGAATTTTTTAAAAGCGAGTTTCCATACATATTTTAAATTCCAATACAAATCCAATTATTTAAAATTTGTTTTCATGCGTTTTGTCATGATAGTTGCAATAATCGCTTGTTTTGTTTCTCTTTATTATATGGCAGTCTTATGAACTAAATTTATATGTTTTATAGTTCACTGGGGTATCAAGTAAATTTGATATAAGATCGATTGTTTTACAAAGCACACGTAAATAGTAGCAGCCTTTAAATTCGTTTTGCTATTAAATATGATTTTTATGACCTTAAACTAAAATTTTAAAAATTCAAGGATGTTCAAAACGATTATTTTAGTTATTCTCTTTTTCATGCGACTCTCGAAATAATTGAAAAAAATTTTTTGTTTTCATTGGATTCTACTGAATTTTTTAAAACCGAGTTTACATACATATTTTAAATTCCAATACAAATCCAATTATTTAAAATTTGTTTTCATGCGTTTTGTCATGATAGTTGCAATA
This sequence comes from Anthrax anthrax, assembly GCA_963971155.1. NCBI lineage: Eukaryota > Metazoa > Arthropoda > Insecta > Diptera > Bombyliidae > Anthrax > Anthrax anthrax. The sequence continues at coordinate 16,361,720 of OZ020120.1, forward strand.
ATCGCTTGTTTTGTTTTTCTTTATTGTATGGCAGTCTTATGAACTAAACTTATATGTTTTATAGTTCACTGGGGTATCAAGTGAATTTGATATAAGATCGATTGTTTTACAAAGCACACGTAAATAGTAGCAGCCTTTAAATTCGTTTTACTATTAAATTTGATGTTTATGACCTGAAACTAAAATTTTAAAAATACAAGGATGTTCAAAACGATTATTTTAGTTATTCTGTTTTTCATGCGACTCTCGAAAAAGATGCAAAAAATTTTTTGTTTTCATTGGATTATATTGAATTTTTCAAAACCGAGTTTCCATACATATTTTATGTTCCAATACAAAGCCAATTTTTTAAAATTTGTTTTCCAGCGTTTGGTCATGTTAGTTGCAATAATCGCTTGTTTTGTTTCTCTTTAGTATATGGCATTCTTATGAACCAAATTTATATGTTTTATAGTTCACTGGGGTACCAAGTGATTTGTATATAAAATCGATTATTTTACAAAGCACACGTAAATAGTAGCAGCCTTTAAATTCGTTTTACTATTAAATTTAATGTTTATGAACTAAAACTAAAATTTTAAAAATACAAGGATGTTCAAAACGATTATTTTAGTTATTCTCTTCTTCATGCGACTCTCGAAATAAATGAAAAAAATTTTTTGTTTTCATTGGATTATACTGAATTTTTAAAAACCGAGTTTCCTTATGTATTTTAAATTCCAATACAAATCCAATTTTTTAAAATTTGATTTCAACCGTTTAGTCTTGGAATTTGCAATAATCGCTTGTTTCGTTTCTCTTTATTATATGGCATTCTTATGAACTAAATTTATGTTGTATAGTTCACTGGGGTACCAAGTGATTTCTATATAAAATCGGTTGTTTTACAAAGCACACGTAAATAGTAGCAGCCTTTCAATTCGGTTTGCTATTAAATATGATTTTTATGACCTAAAACTAAACTTTTAAAAATACAAGGATGTTCATAACGATTATTTTAGCTATTCTGTTTTTCATTTGACTCTCGAAAAAGATGCAAAAAAAAATTTTTTTTTTCATTGGATTATACTGAATTTTTTAAAACCGAGTTTCCATACATATTTTAAATTCCAATACAAATCCAATTTTTTTAAAATTTGTTTCCAGCGTTTGGTCATGATAGTTGCAATAATCGCTTGTTTCGTTTCTTTTTATTACATGGCAGTCTTATGAACTAAATTTATATGTTTTATAATTCTCTTGGGTACCAAGTGATTTTTATATAAAATCGATTGTTTTACAAAACACACGTAAATAGTAGCAGCCTTTAAATTCGTTTTACTATTAAATATGATTTTTGTGACCCAAGGATGTACAAAACGATTATTTAAGCTATTCTGTTTTTCATGCGTCTCTCGAAAAAGATGCAAAAAATTTTTTGTTTTCATTGGATTATATTGAATTTTTTAAAACCGAGTTTCCATACATATTGTTAGAAAATTTACAAGATTATTTTGTTTTTGTATAGGGGTACGTTCCCGAATCAAACGTGAATCAAATTACCGGCACTTGTAAATTTCAAAGTCGCGCTTTTCTGTTTAGCGAGAACTTTATGAAACGCGACCTTTGGTTCCCGAGAGGTTTTTTATTTTATGATTTTATTTAGGTTGAACACCTGTACCAGCAAGGGGTGTTTGGAAAAAAAAAAATGTACCAAACACGTTTATTTTTTTTTTTTTAACATTCACTGATTATATTAGGTTTTCAACTTACCCTTTTCTTTGATTTTGTTTTCGTCCTTTTAATTTTGCTCCTTTTATTTTATTTTGTTTTATTTTATTTTATTTTATTTCTTTGTTTTTATGGGCGCCCTTTAACACAATTTTCTTTATGTCCACTTTTCACTTTTTCTTTTGTCTTTATCAACTTTTATTTTTTTTTATTTTAGTTTTAAAAGAAAAAATCACAAATTTCACGAATTAAATTTTGAAATTTAATTTGTCTATTTTTTCTTCCCGAATTGAATTTAAGTTTAAAAATTTTTAAATTTTTATTTTTCTTGGAAAAAAAACCGCACCGCACAAACTATTCAAAAAAAAAAACACGTCTTACTCGGTCAAGGTCTACCGTAAGAAGAAGGAAAAAATGATGGCCGACCACCCACGTTTTTCAAGATCACTCAAGATCATGGTGTGCGAATCGATATTCGAAAATTTGTTTAATCGATCGCACACGATGGATTCGTTCAATAATCTTGAAAAACGTTACAGACAGGGTGGCGCCATCTGTTAGCAATTTTGCAACATTGCCCCCCCGTTAAAAGCTCGAAGTTCCAACCGAGCTTAATGCATCAGCGGGACTATAGGGTGTGAGGTTAGTGCGATAGAGAAGGATAAGAGCCAAATGATCGTGACGGACGACAGTCTTACGGAGAGAGTCATTATGTGGATGTGCGACATCCGAAATGCATAAGGTCCGTCCCAGTCATTCTCGGACAGGGAAAAGGCGGACTGACACTCTGTAAACAACCGTTTCAAAGAGGCTTCCTGGGGGAATAAAAGGTCTGCGTTACTAGACTGGAAAAGTTATTCCGCTCTGAGCTTGATGACATTGATCAATTGGTTTGTTTCGGCCTAAAAGGGGACAATGTCCGGCACGAAATAATGAGTGACGTATGTCAAATTATTGGTCGTGGTTAACACCGTACCATTGGAAACTCTGGTTCAATATCGACAGCACACTCAGTTGTTTAGAAAGGGAAGCAAATGGCTGAGCGGCAAACGACTTCATCAGAGGCCAGGGCGGTACAAGGGGTGTCATTGCCACTTAATTAAAGAAATCAAGCTTTTGCGAGGACACAATAAAAAAAACGAATGCGACAATTCAGAACCAAGTCTAGAATGCAGTGATTGTCTTCAACACTTCATCCCCAGTTTGCAAAGTTCAAATATTTCGGCTACATGGGCGGGATAAACAAGGAGAAAATTCCCGGCCGAAATTTGAACTACAGCCTTTACTTTGACAGGCGTTGTTTTCAAGAGACACTGTCAATGCAGGTAGACGAAGGTAGACTTTCACCGTAAGAGCCGTCAAGCAGAACTTAGGGGTGTTAACAGTTCGCGTGGCTCCTTTGTGGATTATCATCCCACACAGGGTGTCGTTAACTGAACCAGAAGATAGGGTCTGGCAGTTACGACAGTAATTAGGATGACAAGTGGGCCTGATACTTCCACTGACTCCTGCCCAATGGGGTCAGTGGACGTCAGTTGGATTATGAGGTGGTGTGCATAGAAGAGGCACTCAGCAAACTAAGTTTGCAGGCAACATATTTGGGAGGAGCCTTTGGAGCAGAGGGCTTCACTAAAGCCGCTCCAGTAGTGGAAGTATTTCGCCGACAGTCCTTAGTATACGCGACACGTGCGTGATATGGTGCTGAAGGCGCTGCGCGCGATAGCATATTACGGGTAGACGCGGCGGAGGACTTCGGTGGGCAAGAGGCAGGCGGACGGTTGGGGCGCGAAGGAGGAGGCGCTGTCCGTGGCGGTTTATGATGGGACGACAAGGCAGAGGGCTTAGGTGGACCAGTGGCGAGCGGACAATTGGGGCGCGAAGGAGGAGGCGCTGTCCGTGGCGATCTACGATGTGGCGACGCGGCAAACGGTTCCGGTGGACTACAGGCAGTTGGACATCCTGGGCGCGAATGAAGGGGCGCTGTCCTTGGCGGCCTTTTCCGTACAAGCTTGGGTTCGCGCCATACCTTAAGAGCTCGGGGCGTACGATCCGTGGCGACAATAAAAAATGAAACGACGTCGCCACTCCGTAAAGCTCGCCGTTCACCATTGGACTTACGGAAGTCGCCACGAAGCACGAACACTTCTTGTCCATTATCTCGTTGCTTAATAAAGCCGTAACCTTTTTTACGATTGAGAAATTTTATCGTCCCGATTTTCCGGTCTTTGTTTTTATCCGCAGGAAACTTTAGCGGAGTTTTAATTCGCGGCGTGGAAACGGCGGGCGCAGCGTTGTCACTGATAGGAGTGCAAGACGACGAGGGTGAACCGGAAAATTTATGTCTATCAGCGATCGGTGGATGTGCGGGAAACGGTGGAGTGGACGAGTTTGAAAATTTAGGGGGCGCGTTGATCACGGCACCTTCAGCGTGAACAGGGGCGTCGTTGATGGCCGTGGGCGCGGCACAATCAAGCACTAGGGGCTGATTAAATGGTGCAGGAGGCGCCGGAAAATCAAACAGTTCTATTGAACTCGAAAAATGGCCGTGTTCTTGTTCGTGAACATCACCCACGGAAGCATATTCGAGAGGCGGTGGCACCAAGTGCTCCGCTGAAGGACAGGGTTGCTCCCTAAATGCTCCGTAGGACTCTACGAATGACTTCATGGTGTTGCACAACTCCGCGAACATTCGGTTTTGAACACTCATTTGACCCGATAATTTCACAAGCTGGTCATGTAAATCGGCGTGCTCGGTTACCTGCAAGAAAGGGGCAGTTAACGGGGGAGACAAAGGCGAGGCCTGACCATGCGAAATATTTATAACGTCCATTTCGAAGGAAAAAATAAAAATTAGAGTAAAGGGCAAAAACAAAACTTAAAACGACAGACGTGAAACCGTGATATTTCGCGTGAAAATTTTCACTTTGCGTGAACTTGTTTTATCACTAAAACAGAACGTACCCCACACCTGACACCAATGTTAGAAAATTTACAAGATTATTTTGTTTTTGTATAGGGGTACGTTCCCGAATTAAACGTGAATCAAATTACCGGCACTTGTAAATTTCAAAGTCGCGCTTTTCTGTTTAGCGAGAACTTTATGAAACGCGACCTTTGGTTCCCGAGAGGTTTTTTATTTTATGATTTTATTTAGGTTGAACACCTGCACCAGCAAGGGGTGTTTGTAAAAAAAAAAAAATGTACCAAACACGTTTATTTTTTTTTTTTTAACATTCACTGATTATATTAGGTTTTCAACTTACCCTTTTCTTTGATTTTGTTTTCGTCCTTTTAATTTTGCTCCTTTTATTTTATTTTGTTTTATTTTATTTTATTTTATTTCTTTGTTTTTATTGGCGCCCTTTAACACAATTTTCTTTATGTCCACTTTTCACTTTTTCTTTTGTCTTTATCAACTTTTATTTTTTTTTATTTTAGTTTTAAAAGAAAAAATCACAAATTTCACGAATTAAATTTTGAAATTTAATTTGTCTATTTTTTCTTCCCGAATTGAATTTAAGTTTAAAAATTTTTAAATTTTTATTTTTCTTGGAAAAAAAACCGCACCGCACAAACTATTCAAAAAAAAAAACACGTCTTACTCGGTCAAGGTCTACCGTAAGAAGAAGGAAAAAATGATGGCCGACCACCCACGTTTTTCAAGATCACTCAAGATCATGGTGTGCGAATCGATATTCGAAAATTTGTTTAATCGATCGCACACGATGGATTCGTTCGATAATCTTGAAAAACGTTACAGACGGGGTGGCGCCATCTGTTAGCAATTTTGCAACAATATTTTAAGTTCCAATACAAAGCCAATTTTTTAAAATTTGTTTTCCAGCGTTTGGTCATGTTAGTTGCAATAATCGCTTGTTTTGTTTCTCTTTATTATATGGCATTCTTATGAACTAAATTTATATGTTTTATAGTTCACTGGGGTACCAAGTGATTTTTATATAAAATCGATTGTTTTACAAAACACACGTAAATAGTAGCAGCCTTTAAATTCGTTTTACTATTAAATATGATTTTTATGAACTAAAACAAAAATTTTAAAAATACAAGGATGTTCAAAACGATTATTTTAGTTATTCTTTTTTTTATGCGACTCTCGGAATATATGAAAAAAATTTTTTGTTTTCATTGGATTATATTGAATTTTTCAAAACCGAGGTTCCATACATATTTTATGTTCCAATACAAAGCCAATTTTTTTAAATTTGATTTCAACCGTTTAGTCTTGGAAGTTGCAATAATCGCTTTTTTCGTTTCTCTTTATTATATAGCATCTTTATGAATTGAATTTATAATGTTATAAAGTCCAATGGGGTACCAAGTGTTTTGATTATATAATCGATTATTTTACAAAGCACATGTAAATAGTAGCAGCCTTTAAATTCGTTTTGCTATTTAATATGATTTTTACGACCTAAAACTAAAATTTCAAAAATACAGGTATGTTCAAAACGAATATTTTAGTTATTCAGTTTTTCATGCGACTCTCGAAAAAGATGCAAAAAATTTTTTGTTTTCATTGGACTATACTGAATTTTTTAAAACCGAGTTTCTATACATATTTTATGTTCCAATACAAAGCCAATTTTTTAAAATTTGTTTTCCAGCGTTTGTTCATGTTAGTTGGAATAATCGCTTGTTTTGTTTCTCTTTATTATATGGCATTCTTATGAACTAAATTTATATGTTTTATAGTTCACTGGGGTACCAAGTGATTTTTATATAAAATCGATTATTTTACAAAAATTCGTTTTACTATTAGCAAATTCGTTTTACTATTAGCAGCCTTTAAATTCGTTTTACTATTTAATTTAATGTTTATGAACTAAAACTAAAATTTTAAAAATACAAGGATGTTCAAAACGATTATTTTAGTTATTCTCTTTTTCACGCGACTCCCGAAATATATGCAAAAAATTTTTTGTTTTCATTGGATTATATTGAATTTTTTAAAACTGAGTTTCCATACATATTTTAAGTTCCAATACAAAGCCAATTTTTAAAATTTGTTTACCAGCGTTTGGACATGATAGTTGCAAAAATCGCTTGTTTCGTTTCTCTTTATTATATGGCATTCTTATGAACTAAATTTATGTTTTATAGTTCATTGGGGTACCAAGTGATTTGTATATAAAATCGATTGTTTTACAAAACACACGTAAATAGTAGCAGCCTTTAAATTTGTTTTGCTATTAAATTTAATGTTTATGAACTAAAACTAAAATTTTAAAAATTCAACGATGTTCAAAACGATTATTTTAGCTATTCTGTTTTTCATGCGACTCTCGAAATAAATGAAAAAAATTTTTTGTTTTCATTGGATTATACTGAATTTTTTAAAAGCGAGTTTCCATCTATATTTTAAATTCCAACACAAATCCAATTTTTTAAAATTTGATTTCCACCGCTTGGTCATGAATAATTGCAATAATCGCTTGTTTCATTTCTGTTTATTATGTGGCATTTATATCAACTGCGTTAAAAATGTTATAAATTCTATTGGGATACCAAGTGATTTGTATATAAAATCGATTATTTTACAAAGCACACGTAAATAGTAGCAGCCTTTAAATTTGATTTGCTATTAAATTTAATGTTTATGAACTAAAACTAAAATTTTAAAAATACGAGGATGTTCAAAACGATTATTTTAGTTATTCTCTTTTTCATGCGACTCTTGAAATAAATGAAAAAAATTTTTTGTTTTCATTGGATTATACTGAATTTTTAAAAACCGAGTTTCCATACATATTATAAGTTCCAATACAAAGCCAATTTTTAAAATTTGATTTCCACCGTTTGGTCATGAAAGTTGCAAAAATCGCTTGTTTTGTTTCTCTTTATTATATGGCAGTCTTATGAACTAAATTTATATGTTTAATATTTCTCTGGGGTATCAAGTGAATTTGATATAAGATCGATTGTTTTACAAATCACACGTATATAGTAGCAGCCTTTAAATTCGTTTTGCTATTAAATTTGATGTTTATGACCTGAAACTAAAACTTTAAAAATACCAGGATGTTCAAAACGATTATTTTAGCTATTCTGTTTTTCATGCGACTCTCGAAAAAGATGCAAAAAATTTTTTGTTTTCATTGGACTATACTGAATTTTTTAAAACCGAGTTTCTATACATATTATATGTTCCAATACAAAGCCAATTTTTTAAAATTTGTTTTCCAGCGTTTGTTCATGTTAGTTGGAATAATCGCTTGTTTTGTTTCTCTTTATTATATGGCATTCTTATGAACTAAATTTATATGTTTTATAGTTCACTGGGGTACCAAGTGATTTGTATATAAAATCGATTATTTTACAAAGCACACGTAAATAGTAGCAGCCTTTAAATTTGTTTTGCTATTAAATTTAATGTTTATGAACTAAAACTAAAATTTGAAAAATTCAACGATGTTCAAAACGATTATTTTAGCTATTCTGTTTTTCATGCGACTCTCGAAATAAATGAAAAAAATTTTTTGTTTTCATTGGATTATACTGAATTTTTTAAAAGCGAGTTTCCATCTATATTTTAAATTCCAACACAAATCCAATTTTTTAAAATTTGATTTCCACCGCTTGGTCATGAATAATTGCAATAATCGCTTGTTTCATTTCTGTTTATTGTGTGGCATTTATATCAACTGCGTTAAAAATGTTATAAATTCTATTGGGATACCAAGTGATTTGTATATAAAATCGATTATTTTACAAAGCACACGTAAATAGTAGCAGCTTTTAAATTTGTTTTGCTATTAAATTTAATGTTTATGAACTAAAACTAAAATTTTAAAAATACGAGGATGTTCAAAACGATTATTTTAGTTATTCTCTTTTTCATGCGACTCTCGAAATATATGCAAAAAATTTTTTGTTTTCATTGGATTATACTGAATTTTTAAAAACCTAGTGTCCATACATATTTTAAATTCGAATACAAAGCCAATTTTGTAAAATTTGATTTCCACCGTTTGGTCATGAAAGTTGCATTAATCGCTTGTTTCGTTTCTCTTTATTATATGGCGTTGTATGAATTGCATTAATAATGCTAAAACGTCAAATGGGGTACCCAGAGATTTATATATAAAGTCTATTCATTTACACAACACGCCTTAATAGTAGTAGCCTTTAAATTCGTTTTGCTATTTAATATGATTTTTACGAGCTAAAACTAAAATTTTAAAAATACAAGGATGTTCAAAACGTTTATTTTCTCTATTCTGTTATTCATGCGACTCTCGAAAAAGATGCAAAAAATTTTTTGTTTTCATTGGATTATACTAAGTTTTTAAAAACCGAGTTTCCATATATATTTTAAATTCCAATACAAATCCAATTTTTGAAAATTTGATTTCCACCATTTAGTCATGAAAAATTGCAAGATTCGCTTGTTTTGTTTCTCTTTATTATGTGGCTTTTATATCAACTGCATTAAAAATGTTATAAATTCTATTGGGATACCAAGTGATTTGTATATAAAATCGATTATTTTACAAAGGACGCCTAAATAGTAGCAGCCTTTAAATTCGTTTCGCTATTAAATTTGATGTTTATGAACTAAAACTAAAATTTTAAAAATACAAGGATGTTCAAAACGATTATATTCGCTATTCTGTTTTTCATGCAACTTTCGAAATAAATGAAAAAAAATTTCTTGATTCATTGGATTATACTGAATTTTTTAAAACCGATTTTGCATTCATATTTTAAGTTCCAATACAAGGCCAAGTTTTTAAAATTTGATTTCCACCGTTTGGTCATGAAAGTTGCATTAATCGCTTGTTTCGTTTCTCTTTATTATATGGCATTGTATGAATTGAATTAATAATGCTAAAACGTCAAATGGGGTACCCAGAGATTTATATATAAAGTCTATTCATTTACAAAACACACCTTAATAGTAGTAGCCTTTTAATTCCTTTTGCTGTTTAATGTTATTTCTATGAACTCAAACTAAAATTTTAAAAATACAAGGATGTTCAAAACGATTATTTTAGTTTTTCTTTTTTTCATGCAACTTTCGAAATAAATGAAAAAAAATTTCTTGATTCATTGGATTATACTGAATTTTTTAAAAGCGAGTTTCCATTCATATTTTAAGTTCCAATACAAGGCCAAGTTTTTAAAATTTGATTTCCACCGTTTGGTCATGAAAGTTGCAATAATCGCTTGTTTCGTATCTTTTTATTATATTGCATTTTTATGAATTGAATTTATAATGTTATAAAGTCCAATGGAGCACCCAGAGATTTGTATATAAAATCAATTCATTTACAAAGCACACCCTAATAGAAGCAGCCTTTAAATTCGTTTTGCTATTAAATTTTATTTCTATGAACTCAAACTAAAATTTTAAAAATACGAGGATGTTCAAAACGATTTTTTTAGTTATTCTCTTTTTCATGCGACTCTCGAAATATATGCAAAAAATTTTTTGTTTTCATTGGATTATACTGAATTTTTAAAAACCTAGTGTCCATACATATTTTAAATTCGAATACAAAGCCAATTTTGTAAAATTTGATTTCCACCGTTTGGTCATGAAAGTTGCATTAATCGCTTGTTTCGTTTCTCTTTATTATATGGCGTTGTATGAATTGAATTAATAATGCTAAAACGTCAAATGGGGTACCCAGAGATTTATATATAAAGTCTATTCATTTACACAACACGCCTTAATAGTAGTAGCCTTTAAATTCGTTTTGCTATTTAATATGATTTTTACGAGCTAAAACTAAAATTTTAAAAATACAAGGATGTTCAAAACGTTTATTTTCTCTATTCTGTTATTCATGCGACTCTCGAAAAAGATGCAAAAAATTTTTTGTTTTCATTGGATTATACTAAGTTTTTAAAAACCGAGTTTCCATATATATTTTAAATTCCAATACAAATCCAATTTTTGAAAATTTGATTTCCACCATTTAGTCATGAAAAATTGCAAGATTCGCTTGTTTTGTTTCTCTTTATTATGTGGCTTTTATATAACTGCATTAAAAATGTTATAAATTCTATTAGGATACCAAGTGATTTGTATATAAAATCGATTATTTTACAAAGGACGCCTAAATAGTAGCAGCCTTTAAATTCGTTTTGCTATTAAATTTGATGTTTATGAACTAAAACTAAAATTTTAAAAATACAAGGATGTTCAAAACGATTATTTTAGTTATTCTGTTTTTCATGCAACTCTCGAAATAAATACAAAAAATTTCTTGATTCATTTGATTATACTCAATTTTTTAAAACCTAGTGTCCATACATATTTTAAATTCGAATACAAAGCCAATTTTTTAAAATTTGATTTCCACCGTTTGGTCATGAAAGTTGCATTAATCGCTTGTTTCGTTTCTCTTTATTATATGGCATTGTATGAATTGAATTAATAATGCTAAAACGTCAAATGGGGTACCTAGAGATTTATATATAAAGTCTATTCATTTACAAAACACACCTTAATAGTAGTAGCCTTTAAATTCGTTTTGCTATTAAATATGATTTTTATGACCTAAAACTAAAATTTTAAAAATACAAGGATGTTCAAAACGATTATTTTAGTTTTTCTTTTTTTCATGCAACTTTCGAAATAAATGAAAAAAAATTTCTTGATTCATTGGATTATACTGAATTTTTTAAAACCGAGTTTCCATTCATATTTCAGGTTCCAATACAAAGCCAATTTTTTAAAATTTGATTTCCACCGTTTAGTCTTGGAAGTTGCAATAATCGCTTGTTTCGTTTCTCATTATTATATGGCATTCTTATGAACTACATTTATATGTTTAATACTGGGGTACCAAGTGATTTGTATATAAAATCGATTATTTTACAAAGCACACGTAAATAGTAGCAGCCTTTAAATTCGTTTTTCTATTAAATTTGATGTTTATGAACTAAAACTAAAATTTTAAAAATACAAGGATGTTCAAAAAGATTATTTTAGTTATTCTCTTTTTCATGCGACTCTCGAAATAAATGAAAAAAATTTTTTGTTTTCATTGGATTATACTGAATTTTTAAAAACCGATTTTCCTTATGTATTTTAAATTCCAATACAAATCCAATTTTTTAAAATTTGATTTCAACCGTTTGGTCATGAAAGTTGCAATAATCGCTTGTTTCGTTTCTTTTTATTATATAGCATTTTTATGAATTGAATTTATAATGTTATAAAGTCCAATGGGGCACCCAGAGATTTGTATATAAAATCAATTCATTTACAAAGCACACCCTAATAGAAGCAGCCTTTAAATTCGTTTTGCTATTAAATTTTATTTCTATGAACTCAAACTAAAATTTTAAAAATACGAGGAAGTTCAAAACGATTATTTTAGTTATTCTCTTTTTCATGCGACTCTCGAAATATATGCAAAAATTTTTTTGTTTTCATTGGATTATACTGAATTTTTAAAAACCTAGTGTCCATACATATTTTAAATTCGAATACAAAGCCAATTTTGTAAAATTTGATTTCCACCGTTTGGTCATGAAATTTGCATTAATCGCTTGTTTCGTTTCTCTTTATTATATGGCATTGTATGAATTGAACTAATAATGCTAAAACGTCAAATGGGGTACCCAGAGATTTATATATAAAGTCTATTCATTCACAAAACACACCTTAATAGTAGTAGCCTTTATATTCGTTTTGCTATTTAATATGATTTTTACGAGCTAAAACTAAAATTTTAAAAATACAAGGATGTTCAAAACGTTTATTTTCGCTTTTCTCTTTTTCATGCGACTCTCGAAAAAGATGCAAAAAATTTTTTGTTTTCATTGGATTCTACTGAATTTTTAAAAACCGAGTTTCCATATATATTTTAAATTCCAATACAAATCCAATTTTTGAAAATTTGATTTCCACCATTTAGTCATGAATAATTGCAAGATTCGCTTATTTTGTTTCTCTTTATTATGTGGCATTTATATCAACTGCATTAAAAATGTTATAAATTCTATTAGGATACCAAGTGATTTGTATATAAAATCGATTATTTTACAAAGGACGCCTAAATAGTAGCAGCCTTTGAATTCGTTTTGCTATTAAATTTGATGTTTATGAACTAAAACTAAAATTTTAAAAATACAAGGATGTTCAAAACGATTATTTTAGCTATTCTGTTTTTCACGCAACTTTCGAAATAAATGGAAAAAAATTTTTTGTTTTCATTGGATTATACTGAATTTTTAAAAACCTAGTGTCCATACATATTTTAAATTCGAATACAAAGCCAATTTTGTAAAATTTGATTTCCACCGTTTGGTCATGAAATTTGCATTAATCGCTTGTTTCGTTTCTCTTTATTATATGGCATTGTATGAATTGAATTAATAATGCTAAAACGTCAAATGGGGTACCCAGAGATTTATATATAAAGTCTATTCATTCACAAAACACACCTTAATAGTAGTAGCCTTTATATTCGTTTTGCTATTTAATATGATTTTTACGAGCTAAAACTAAAATTTTAAAAATACAAGGATGTTCAAAACGATTATATTCGCTATTCTGTTTTTCATGTGACTCTCGAAAAAGATGCAAAAAATTTTTTGTTTTCATTGGATTATACTAAATTTTTTAAAACCTAGTTTCCATATATATTTTAAATTCCAACACAAATCCAATTTTTTAAATTTGATTCCCACCATTTGGTCATGAATAATTGCAATAATCGCTTGTTTCATTTCTCTTTATTATGTGGCTATTATATCAACTGCATTAAAAATGTTATAAATTCTATTGGGATACCAAGTGATTTGTATATAAAATCGATTATTTTACAAAGCACGCCTAAATAGTAGCAGCCTTTAAATTCGTTTTGCTATTAAATTTTATTTCTATGAACTAAAACTAAAATTTTAAAAATACAAGGATGTTCAAAACGATTATATTCGCTTTTCTCTTTTTCATGCGACTCTCGAAAAAGATGCAAAAAGTTTTTTGTTTTCATTGGATTATACTGAATTTTTAAAAACCGATTTTCCATATGTATTTTAAATTCCAATACAAAGCCAATTTTTTAATATTTGATTTTCACCGTTGAGTTTTGGAAGTTGCAATAATCGCTTGTTTCGTTTCTCTTTATTATATGGCATTCTTATGAACTACATTTATATGTTTAATACTGGGGTACCAAGTGATTTGTATATAAAATCGATTATTTTACAAAGGACGCCTAAATAGTAGCAGCCTTTAAATTCGTTTTTTATTAAATTTGATGTTTATGAACTAAAACTAAAATTTTAAAAATACAAGGATGTTCAAAACGATTATTTGAGTTATTCTCTTTTTCATCCGACTCCCGAAATAAATGAAAAAAATTTTTTGTTTTCATTGGATTATACTGAATTTTTAAAAACCGATTTTCCATATGTATTTTAAATTCCAATACAAAGCCAATTTTTTAAAATTTGATTTCCACCGTTTGGTCATGAAAGTTGCATTAATCTCTTGTTTCGTTTCTCTTTATTATATGGCATTGTATGAATTGAATTAATAATGCTAAAACGTCAAATGGGGTACCCAGAGATTTGTATATAAAATCAATTCATTTACAAAGCACACCCTAATAGAAGCAGCCTTTAAATTCGTTTTTCTATTAAATATGATGTTTATGAACTCACACTAAAATTTTAAAAATACAAGGTTGTTCAAAACGATTATATTCGCTATTCTGTTTTTCATGTGACTCTCGAAAAAGATGCAAAAAATTTTTTGTTTTCATTGGATTATACTAAATTTTTTAAAACCTAGTTTCCATATATATTTTAAATTCCAACACAAATCCAATTTTTTAAAATTTGATTCCCACCATTTGGTCATGAATAATTGCAATAATCGCTTGTTTCATTTCTCTTTATTATGTGGCTATTATATCAACTGCATTAAAAATGTTATAAATTCTATTGGGATACCAAGTGATTTGTATATAAAATCGATTATTTTACAAAGCACGCCCAAATAGTAGCAGCCTTTAAATTCGTTTTGCTATTAAATTTTATTTCTATGAACTAAAACTAAAATTTTAAAAAGACAAGGAAGTTCAAAACGATTATTTTCGCTATTCTGTTATTCATGCGACTCTCGAAATAAATGACAAAAATTTTTTGTTTTCATTGGATTATACTGAATTTTTAAAAACCGATTTTCCATATGTATTTTAAATTCCAATACAAAGCCAATTTTTTAAAATTTGATTTTCACCGTTTAGTCTTGGAAGTTGCAATAATCGCTTGTTTCGTTTCTCTTTATTATATGGCATTCTTATGAACTACATTTATATGTTTAATACTGGGGTACCAAGTGATTTGTATATGAAATCGATTGTTTTACAAAGCACACGTAAATAGTAGCAGCCTTTAAATTCGTTTTGCTATTTAATATGATTTTTACGACCTAAAATTAAAATTTTAAAAATTCAAGAATGTTCAAAACGATTATTTTCGCTATTCTGTTATTCATGCGACTCTCGAAATATATGCAAAAAATTTTTTGTTTTCATTGGATTATACTGAATTTTTTAAAACCGAGTTTCCATACATATTTTAAATTCCAATACAAATCCAATTTTTGAAAAATTGATTTCCACCATTTAGTCATGAATAATTGCAAGAATCGCTTGTTTTGTTTCTCTTTGTTACATGGCAGTCTTAAGAACTAAATTTATATGTTTTATAATTCACTGGGGTACCAAGTTATTCGTATATGAAATCGATTGTTTAACAAAGCACACTTAAATAGTAGTAGCCTTTAAATTCGTTTTGCTATGAAATTTTATTTCTATGAACTCAAACTAAAATTTTAAAAATACAAGGATGTTCAAAACGTTTATATTCGCTATTCTGTTTTTCATGTGACTCTCGAAAAAGATGCAAAAAATTTTTTGTTTTCATTGGATTATACTAAATTTTTTAAAACCTAGTTTCCATATATATTTTAAATTCCAACACAAATCCAATTTTTTAAAATTTGATTCCCACCATTTGGTCATGAATAATTGCAATAATCGCGTGTTTCATTTCTCTTTATTATGTGGCTATTATATCAACTGCATTAAAAATGTTATAAATTCTATTGGGATACCAAGTGATTTGTATATAAAATCGATTATTTTACAAAGCACGCCCAAATAGTAGCAGCCTTTAAATTCGTTTTGCTATTAAATTTTATTTCTATGAACTAAAACTAAAATTTTAAAAATACAAGGAAGTTCAAAACGATTATTTTCGCTATTCTGTTATTCATGCGACTCTCGAAATAAATGACAAAAATTTTTTGTTTTCATTGGATTATATTGAATTTTTAAAAACCGAGTTTCCTTATGTATTTTAAATTCCAATACAAAGCCAGTTTTTTAAAATTTGATTTCCACGTAAAAAGTAGTATCCTTTAAATTCGTTTTGCTATTAAATTTTATTTCTATGAACTCAAACTAAAATTTTCAAAATACAAGGATGTTCAAAACGATTATATTCGCTTTTCTCTTTTTCATGCGACTCTCGAAAAAGATGCAAAAAATTTTTTGTTTTCATTGGATTATACTGAATTTTTAAAAACCGATTTTCCATATGTATTTTAAATTCCAATACAAAGCCAATTTTTTAAAATTTGATTTTCACCGTTTAGTCTTGGAAGTTGCAATAATCGCTTGTTTCGTTTCTCTTTATTATATGGCATTCTTATGAACTACATTTATATGTTTAATACTGGGGTACCAAGTGATTTGTATATAAAATCGATTGTTTTACAAAGCACACGTAAATAGTAGCAGCCTTTAAATTCGTTTTGCTATTTAATATGATTTTTACGACCTAAAATTAAAATTTTAAAAATTCAAGAATGTTCAAAACGATTATTTTCGCTATTCTGTTATTCATGCGACTCTCGAAATATATGCAAAAAATTTTTTGTTTTCATTGGATTATACTGAATTTTTTAAAACCGAGTTTCCATACATATTTTAAATTCCAATACAAATCCAATTTTTGAAAAATTGATTTCCACCATATAGTCATGAATAATTGCAAGAATCGCTTGTTTTGTTTCTCTTTATTACATGGCAGTCTTAAGAACTAAATTTATATGTTTTATAATTCACTGGGGTACCAAGTTATTCGTATATGAAATCGATTGTTTAACAAAGCACACTTAAATAGTAGTAGCCTTTAAATTCGTTTTGCTATGAAATTTTATTTCTATGAACTCAAACTAAAATTTTAAAAATACAAGGATGTTCAAAACGTTTATATTCGCTATTCTGTTTTTCATGTGACTCTCGAAAAAGATGCAAAAAATTTTTTGTTTTCATTGGATTATACTAAATTTTTTAAAACCTAGTTTCCATATATATTTTAAAATCCAACACAAATCCAATTTTTTAAAATTTGATTCCCACCATTTGGACATGAATAATTGCAATAATCGCGTGTTTCATTTCTCTTTATTATGTGGCTATTATATCAACTGCATTAAAAATGTTATAAATTCTATTGGGATACCAAGTGATTTGTATATAAAATCGATTATTTTACAAAGCACGCCCAAATAGTAGCAGCCTTTAAATTCGTTTTGCTATTAAATTTTATTTCTATGAACTAAAACTAAAATTTTAAAAATACAAGGAAGTTCAAAACGATTATTTTCGCTATTCTGTTATTCATGCGACTCTCGAAATAAATGACAAAAATTTTTTGTTTTCATTGGATTATATTGAATTTTTAAAAACCGAGTTTCCTTATGTATTTTAAATTCCAATACAAAGCCAGTTTTTTAAAATTTGATTTCCACGTAAAAAGTAGTATCCTTTAAATTCGTTTTGCTATTAAATTTTATTTCTATGAACTCAAACTAAAATTTTAAAAATACAAGGATGTTCAAAACGATTATATTCGCTTTTCTCTTTTTCATTCGACTCTCGAAAAAGATGCAAAAAATTTTTTGTTTTCATTGGATTATACTGAATTTTTAAAAACCGATTTTCCATATGTATTTTAAATTCCAATACAAAGCCAATTTTTTAAAATTTGATTTTCACCGTTTAGTCTTGGAAGTTGCAATAATCGCTTGTTTCGTTTCTCTTTATTATATGGCATTCTTATGAACTACATTTATATGTTTAATACTGGGGTACCAAGTGATTTGTATATAAAATCGATTGTTTTACAAAGCACACGTAAATAGTAGCAGCCTTTAAATTCGTTTTGCTATTTAATATGATTTTTACGACCTAAAATTAAAATTTTAAAAATTCAAGAATGTTCAAAACGATTATTTTCGCTATTCTGTTATTCATGTGACTCTCGAAAAAGATGCAAAAAATTTTTTGTTTTCATTGGATTATAATGAATTTTTAAAAACCGAGTTTCGATATATATTTTAAATTCCAATACAAATCCAATTTTTGAAAATTTGATTTCCACCATTTAGTCATGAATAATTGCAAGAATCGCTTGTTTTGTTTCTCTTTATTATGTGGCATTTATATCAACTGCATTAAAAATGTTATAAATTCTATTGGGATACCAAGTGATTTGTATATAAAATCGATTATTTTACAAAGGACGCCTAAATAGTAGCAGCCTTTAAATTCGTTTTGCTATTAAATTTGATGTTTATGAACTAAAACTAAAATTTTAAAAATACAAGGATGTTCAAAACGATTATTTTAGGTATTCTGTTTTTCATGCAACTTTCGAAATAAATGAAAAAAATTTCTTGATTTATTAGATTATACCCAATTTTTTAAAACCTAGTGTCCATACATATTTTAAATTCGAATACAAAGCCAATTTTTTAAAATTTGATTTCCACCGTTTGGTCATGAAAGTTGCATTAATCGCTTGTTTCGTTTCTCTTCATTATATGGCATTGTATGAATTGAATTAATAATACCAAAACGTCAAATGGGGTACCCAGAGATTTGTATATAAAGTCTATTCATTTACAAAACACACCTTAATAGTAGTAGTCTTTAAATTCGTTTTGCTGTTTAATTTTATTTCTATGAACTCAAACTAAAATTTTAAAAATACAAGGATGTTCAAAACGATTATTTTAGTTATTCTCTTTTTCATGCGACTCTCGAAATAAATGAAAAAAATTTTTTGTTCTCATTGGATTATACTGAATTTTTTAAAACCGAGTTTTCATTCATATTTTAAGTTCCAATACAAAGCCAATTTTTTAAAACTTGATTTCCACCGTTTAGTCTTGGAAGTTGCAACAATCGTTTGTTTCGTTTCTCTTTATTATATGGCATTCTTATGAACTACATTTATATGTTTAATAGTTCACTGGGGTACCAAGTGATTTGTATATAGAATCGATTATTTTACAAAGCACACCGTAATAGAAGCAGCCTTTAAATTCGTTTTGCTATTAAATTTTATTTCTATGAACTCAAACTAAAATTTTAAAAATACAAGGATGTTCAAAACGATTATTTTAGCTATTCTGTTTTTCATGTGACTCTCGAAAAAGATGCAAAAAATTTTTTGTTTTCATTGGATTACACTGAATTTTTAAAAACCGAGTTTCCACACATATTTCAAGTTCCAATACAAAGCCAATTTTTTAAAATTTGATTTTCACCGTTTAGTCTTGAAAGTTGCAATAATCGCTTGTTTCGTTTCTCTTTATTATATGGCATTCTTATGAACTACATTTATATGTTTAATAGTTCACTGGGGTACCAAGTGATTTGTATATAAAATCGATTATTTTACAAAGCACACGTAAATAGTAGCAGCCTTTAAATTCGTTTTGCTATTTAATATGATTTTTACGACCTAAAACTAAAATTTTAAACATACAAGGATGTTCAAAACGTTTATTTTCGCTATTCTGTTATTCATGCGACTTTCGAAAAAGATGCAAAAAATTTTTTGTTTTCATTGGATTATAATGAATTTTTAAAAACCCAGTTTCCATATATATTTTAAATTCCAATACAAATCCAATTTTTGAAAATTTGATTTCCACCATTTAGTCATGAATAATTGCAAGAATCGCTTGTTTTGTTTCTCTTTATTATGTGCCATTTATATCAACTGCATTAAAAATGTTAAAAATTCTATTGGGATACCAAGTGATTTGTATATAAAATCGATTATTTTACAAAGGACGCCTAAATAGTAGCAGCCTTTAAATTCGTTTTGCTATTAAATTTGATGTTTATGAACTAAAACTAAAATTTTAAAAATACAAGGATGTTCAAAACGATTATATTCGCTATTCTGTTTTTCATGCAACTTTCGAAATAAATGAAAAAAAATTTTTTTTTTCATTGGATTATACTGAATTTTTTAAAACCGAGTTTCCATTCATATTTTAAGTTCCAATACAAGGCCAAGTTTTTAAAATTTGATTTCCACCGTTTGGTCATGAAAGTTGCATTAATCGCTTGTTTCGTTTCTCTTTATTATATGGCATTGTATGAATTGAATTAATAATGCTAAAACGTCAAATGGGGTACCCAGAGATTTATATATAAAGTCTATTCATTTACAAAACACACCTTAATAGTAGTAGCCTTTAAATTCGTTTTGCTGTTTAATTTTATTTCTATGAACTCAAACTAAAATTTTAAAAATACAAGGATGTTCAAAACGATTATTTTAGTTTTTCTTTTTTTCATGCAACTTTCGAAATAAATGAAAAAAAATTTCTTGATTCATTGGATTATACTGAATTTTTTAAAAGCGAGTTTCCATTCATATTTTAAGTTCCAATACAAAGCCAATTTTTTAAAATTTGATTTCAACCGTTTGGTCATGAAAGTTGGAATAATCGCTTGTTTCGTTTCTTTTTATTATATTGCATTTTTATGAATTGAATTTATAATGTTATAAAGTCCAATGGGGCACCCAGAGATTTGTATATAAAATCAATTCATTTACAAAGCACACCCTAATAGAAGCAGCCTTTAAATTCGTTTTGCTATTAAATTTTATTTCTATGAACTCAAACTAAAATTTAAAAATACGAGGATGTTCAAAACGATTATTTTAGTTATTCTCTTTTTCATGCGACTCTCGAAATATATGCAAAAAATTTTTTGTTTTCATTGGATTATACTGAATTTTTAAAAACCTAGTGTCCATACATATTTTAAATTCGAATACAAAGCCAATTTTGTAAAATTTGATTTCCACCGTTTGGTCATGAAAGTTGCATTAATCGCTTGTTTCGTTTCTCTTTATTATATGGCGTTGTATGAATTGAATTAATAATGCTAAAACGTCAAATGGGGTACCCAGAGATTTATATATAAAGTCTATTCATTTACACAACACGCCTTAATAGTAGTAGCCTTTAAATTCGTTTTGCTATTTAATATGATTTTTACGAGCTAAAACTAAAATTTTAAAAATACAAGGATGTTCAAAACGTTTATTTTCTCTATTCTGTTATTCATGCGACTCTCGAAAAAGATGCAAAAAATTTTTTGTTTTCATTGGATTATACTAAGTTTTTAAAAACCGAGTTTCCATATATATTTTAAATTCCAATACAAATCCAATTTTTCAAAATTTGATTTCCACCATTTAGTCATGAAAAATTGCAAGATTCGCTTGTTTTGTTTCTCTTTATTATGTGGCTTTTATATCAACTGCATTAAAAATGTTATAAATTCTATTAGGATACCAAGTGATTTGTATATAAAATCGATTATTTTACAAAGGACGCCTAAATAGTAGCAGCCTTTGAATTCGTTTTGCTATTAAATTTGATGTTTATGAACTAAAACTAAAATTTTAAAAATACAAGGATGTTCAAAACGATTATTTTAGCTATTCTGTTTTTCATGCAACTCTCGAAATAAATACAAAAAATTTCTTGATTCATTTGATTATACTCAATTTTTTAAAACCTAGTGTCCATACATATTTTAAATTCGAATACAAAGCCAATTTTTTAAAATTTGATTTCCACCGTTTGGTCATGAAAGTTGCATTAATCGCTTGTTTCGTTTCTCTTTATTATATGGCATTGTATGAATTGAATTAATAATGCTAAAACGTCAAATGGGGTACCCAGAGATTTATATATAAAGTCTATTCATTTACAAAACACACCTTAATAGTAGTAGCCTTTAAATTCGTTTTGCTATTAAATTTTATTTCTATGAACTCAAACTAAAATTTTAAAAATACAAGGATGTTCAAAACGATTATTTTAGTTTTTCTTTTTTTCATCCAACTTTCGAAATAAATGAAAAAAAATTTCTTGATTCATTGGATTATACTGAATTTTATAAAACCGAGTTTCCATTCATATTTTAAGTTCCAATACAAAGCCAATTTTTTAAAATTTGATTTCCACCGTTTAGTCTTGGAAGTTGCAATAATCGCTTGTTTCGTTTCTCATTATTATATGGCATTCTTATGAACTACATTTATATGTTTAATACTGGGGTACCAAGTGATTTGTATATAAAATCGATTAGTTTACAAAGCACACGTAAATAGTAGCAGCCTTTAAATTCGATTTTCTATTAAATTTGATGTTTATGAACTAAAACTAAAATTTTAAAAATACAAGGATGTTAAAACGATTATTTTAGTTATTCTCTTTTTCATGCGACTCTCGAAATAAATGAAAAAAATTTTTTGTTTTCATTGGATTATACTGAATTTTTAAAAACCGATTTTCCTTATGTATTTTAAATTCCAATACAAATCCAATTTTTTAAAATTTGATTTCAACCGTTTGGTCATGAAAGTTGGAATAATCGCTTGTTTCGTTTCTTTTTATTATATAGCATTTTTATGAATTGAATTTATAATGTTATAAAGTCCAATGGGGCACCCAGAGATTTGTATATAAAATCAATTCATTTACAAAGCACACCCTAATAGAAGCAGCCTTTAAATTCATTTTGCTATTAAATTTTATTTCTATGAACTCAAACTAAAATTTTAAAAATACGAGGATGTTCAAAACGATTATTTTAGTTATTCTCTTTTTCATGCGACTCTCGAAATATATGCAAAAAATTTTTTGTTTTCATTGGATTATACTGAATTTTTAAAAACCTAGTGTCCATACATATTTTAAATTCGAATACAAAGCCAATTTTGTAAAATTTGATTTCCACCGTTTGGTCATGAAATTTGCATTAATCGCTTGTTTCGTTTCTCTTTATTATATGGCATTGTATGAATTGAATTAATAATGCTAAAACGTCAAATGGGGTACCCAGAGATTTATATATAAAGTCTATTCATTCACAAAACACACATTAATAGTAGTAGCCTTTATATTCGTTTTGCTATTTAATATGATTTTTACGAGCTAAAACTAAAATTTTAAAAATACAAGGATGTTCAAAACGTTTATTTGCGCTATTCTGTTATTCATGCGACTCTCGAAAAAGATGCAAAAAATTTTTTGTTTTCATTGGATTATACTGAATTTTTAAAAACCGAGTTTCCATATATATTTTAAATTCCAATACAAATCCAATTTTTGAAAATTTGATTTCCACCATTTAGTCATGAATAATTGCAAGATTCGCTTGTTTTGTTTCTCTTTATTATGTGGCATTTATATCAACTGCATTAAAAATGTTATAAATTCTATTAGGATACCAAGTGATTTGTATATAAAATCGATTATTTTACAAAGGACGCCTAAATAGTAGCAGCCTTTGAATTCGTTTTGCTATTAAATTTGATGTTTATGAACGAAAACTAAAATTTTAAAAATACAAGGATGTTCAACACGATTATTTTAGCTATTCTGTTTTTCACGGAACTTTCGAAATAAATGGAAAAAAATTTTTTGTTTTCATTGGATTATACTGAATTTTTAAAAACCTAGTGTCCATACATATTTTAAATTCGAATACAAAGCCAATTTTTTAAAATTTGATTCCCACCATTTAGTCATGAATAATTGCAATAATCGCTTGTTTCATTTCTCTTTATTATGTGGCTATTATATCAACTGCATTAAAAATGTTATAAATTCAATTGGGATACCAAGTGATTTGTATATAAAATCGATTATTTTACAAAGCACGCCTAAATAGTAGCAGCCTTTAAATTCGTTTTGCTATTAAATTTTATTTCTATGAACTAAAACTAAAATTTTAAAAATACAAGGATGTTCAAAACGATTATATTCGCTTTTCTCTTTTTCATGCGACTCTCGAAAAAGATGCAAAAAGTTTTTTGTTTTCATTGGATTATACTGAATTTTTAAAAACCGATTTTCCATATGTATTTTAAATTCCAATACAAAGCCAATTTTTTAAAATTTGATTTTCACCGTTGAGTCTTGGAAGTTGCAATAATCGCTTGTTTCGTTTCTCTTTATTATATGGCATTCTTATGAACTACATTTATATGTTTAATACTGGGGTACCAAGTGATTTGTATATAAAATCGATTATTTTACAAAGGACGCCTAAATAGTAGCAGCCTTTAAATTCGTTTTTTATTAAATTTGATGTTTATGAACTAAAACTAAAATTTTAAAAATACAAGGATGTTCAAAACGATTATTTGAGTTATTCTCTTTTTCATCCGACTCCCGAAATAAATGAAAAAAATTTTTTGTTTTCATTGGATTATACTGAATTTTTAAAAACCGATTTTCCATATGTATTTTAAATTCCAATACAAAGCCAATTTTTTAAAATTTGATTTCCACGTAAAAAGTAGTATCCTTTAAATTCGTTTTGCTATTAAATTTTATTTCTATGAACTCAAACTAAAATTTTAAAAATACAAGGATGTTCAAAACGATTATATTCGCTATTCTGTTTTTCATGTGACTCTCGAAAAAGATGCAAAAAATTTTTTGTTTTCATTGGATTATACTAAATTTTTTAAAACCTAGTTTCCATATATATTTTAAATTCCAACACAAATCCAATTTTTTAAAATTTGATTCCCACCATTTAGTCATGAATAATTGCAATAATCGCTTGTTTCATTTCTCTTTATTATGTGGCTATTATATCAACTGCATTAAAAATGTTATAAATTCAATTGGGATACCAAGTGATTTGTATATAAAATCGATTATTTTACAAAGCACGCCTAAATAGTAGCAGCCTTTAAATTCGTTTTGCTATTAAATTTTATTTCTATGAACTAAAACTAAAATTTTAAAAATACAAGGATGTTCAAAACGATTATATTCGCTTTTCTCTTTTTCATGCGACTCTCGAAAAAGATGCAAAAAGTTTTTTGTTTTCATTGGATTATACTGAATTTTTAAAAACCGATTTTCCATATGTATTTTAAATTCCAATACAAAGCCAATTTTTTAAAATTTGATTTCCACGTAAAAAGTAGTATCCTTTAAATTCGTTTTGCTATTAAATTTTATTTCTATGAACTAAAACTAAAATTTTAAAAATACAAGGATGTTCAAAACGTTTATTTGCGCTATTCTGTTATTCATGCGACTCTCGAAAAAGATGCAAAAAATTTTTTGTTTTCATTGGATTATACTGAATTTTTAAAAACCGAGTTTCCATATATATTTTAAATTCCAATACAAATCCAATTTTTGAAAATTTGATTTCCACCATTTAGTCATGAATAATTGCAAGATTCGCTTGTTTTGTTTCTCTTTATTATGTGGCATTTATATCAACTGCATTAAAAATGTTATAAATTCAATTGGGATACCAAGTGATTTGTATATAAAATCGATTATTTTACAAAGCACGCCTAAATAGTAGCAGCCTTTAAATTCGTTTTGCTATTAAATTTTATTTCTATGAACTAAAACTAAAATTTTAAAAATACAAGGATGTTCAAAACGATTATATTCGCTTTTCTCTTTTTCATGCGACTCTCGATAAAGATGCAAAAAGTTTTTTGTTTTCATTGGATTATACTGAATTTTTAAAAACCGATTTTCCATATGTATTTTAAATTCCAATACAAAGCCAATTTTTTAAAATTTGATTTCCACGTAAAAAGTAGTATCCTTTAAATTCGTTTTGCTATTAAATTTTATTTCTATGAACTAAAACTAAAATTTTAAAAATACAAGGATGTTCAAAACGTTTATTTGCGCTATTCTGTTATTCATGCGACTCTCGAAAAAGATGCAAAAAATTTTTTGTTTTCATTGGATTATACTGAATTTTTAAAAACCTAGTGTCCATATATATTTTAAATTCCAACACAAATCCAATTTTTTAAAATTTGATTCCCACCATTTAGTCATGAATAATTGCAATAATCGCTTGTTTCATTTCTCTTTATTATGTGGCTATTATATCAACTGCATTAAAAATGTTATAAATTCAATTGGGATACCAAGTGATTTGTATATAAAATCGATTATTTTACAAAGCACGCCTAAATAGTAGCAGCCTTTAAATTCGTTTTGCTATTAAATTTTATTTCTATGAACTAAAACTAAAATTTTAAAAATACAAGGATGTTCAAAACGATTATATTCGCTTTTCTCTTTTTCATGCGACTCTCGAAAAAGATGCAAAAAGTTTTTTGTTTTCATTGGATTATACTGAATTTTTAAAAACCGATTTTCCATATGTATTTTAAATTCCAATACAAAGCCAATTTTTTAAAATTTGATTTTCACCGTTGAGTCTTGGAAGTTGCAATAATCGCTTGTTTCGTTTCTCTTTATTATATGGCATTCTTATGAACTACATTTATATGTTTAATACTGGGGTACCAAGTGATTTGTATATAAAATCGATTATTTTACAAAGGACGCCTAAATAGTAGCAGCCTTTAAATTCGTTTTTTATTAAATTTGATGTTTATGAACTAAAACTAAAATTTTAAAAATACAAGGATGTTCAAAACGATTATTTGAGTTATTCTCTTTTTCATCCGACTCCCGAAATAAATGAAAAAAATTTTTTGTTTTCATTGGATTATACTGAATTTTTAAAAACCGATTTTCCATATGTATTTTAAATTCCAATACAAAGCCAATTTTTTAAAATTTGATTTCCACGTAAAAAGTAGTATCCTTTAAATTCGTTTTGCTATTAAATTTTATTTCTATGAACTCAAACTAAAATTTTCAAAATACAAGGATGTTCAAAACGATTATATTCGCTTTTCTCTTTTTCATGCGACTCTCGAAAAAGATGCAAAAAATTTTTTGTTTTCATTGGATTATACTAAATTTTTTAAAACCTAGTTTCCATATATATTTTAAATTCCAACACAAATCCAATTTTTTAAAATTTGATTCCCACCATTTGGTCATGAATAATTGCAATAATCGCTTGTTTCATTTCTCTTTATTATGTGGCTATTATATCAACTGCATTAAAAATGTTATAAATTCTATTGGGATACCAAGTGATTTGTATATAAAATCGATTATTTTACAAAGCACGCCCAAATAGTAGCAGCCTTTAAATTCGTTTTGCTATTAAATTTTATTTCTATGAACTAAAACTAAAATTTTAAAAATACAAGGAAGTTCAAAACGATTATTTTCGCTATTCTGTTATTCATGCGACTCTCGAAATAAATGACAAAAATTTTTTGTTTTCATTGGATTATATTGAATTTTTAAAAACCGAGTTTCCTTATGTATTTTAAATTCCAATACAAAGCCAGTTTTTTAAAATTTGATTTCCACGTAAAAAGTAGTATCCTTTAAATTCGTTTTGCTATTAAATTTTATTTCTATGAACTAAAACTAAAATTTTAAAAATACAAGGATGTTCAAAACGTTTATTTGCGCTATTCTGTTATTCATGCGACTCTCGAAAAAGATGCAAAAAATTTTTTGTTTTCATTGGATTATACTGAATTTTTAAAAACCGAGTTTCCATATATATTTTAAATTCCAATACAAATCCAATTTTTGAAAATTTGATTTCCACCATTTAGTCATGAATAATTGCAAGATTCGCTTGTTTTGTTTCTCTTTATTATGTGGCATGTATATCAACTGCATTAAAAATGTTATAAATTCTATTAGGATACCAAGTGATTTGTATATAAAATCGATTATTTTACAAAGGACGCCTAAATAGTAGCAGCCTTTGAATTCGTTTTGCTATTAAATTTGATGTTTATGAACTAAAACTAAAATTTTAAAAATACAAGGATGTTCAAAACGATTATTTTAGCTATTCTGTTTTTCACGCAACTTTCGAAATAAATGGAAAAAAATTTTTTGTTTTCATTGGATTATACTGAATTTTTAAAAACCTAGTGTCCATACATATTTTAAATTCGAATACAAAGCCAATTTTGTAAAATTTGATTTCCACCGTTTGGTCATGAAATTTGCATTAATCGCTTGTTTCGTTTCTCTTTATTATATGGCATTGTATGAATTGAATTAATAATGCTAAAACGTCAAATGGGGTACCCAGAGATTTATATATAAAGTCTATTCATTCACAAAACACACCTTAATAGTAGTAGCCTTTATATTCGTTTTGCTATTTAATATGATTTTTACGAGCTAAAACTAAAATTTTAAAAATACAAGGATGTTCAAAACGATTATATTCGCTATTCTGTTTTTCATGTGACTCTCGAAAAAGATGCAAAAAATTTTTTGTTTTCATTGGATTATACTAAATTTTTTAAAACCTAGTTTCCATATATATTTTAAATTCCAACACAAATCCAATTTTTTAAAATTTGATTCCCACCATTTAGTCATGAATAATTGCAATAATCGCTTGTTTCATTTCTCTTTATTATGTGGCTATTATATCAACTGCATTAAAAATGTTATAAATTCAATTGGGATACCAAGTGATTTGTATATAAAATCGATTATTTTACAAAGCACGCCTAAATAGTAGCAGCCTTTAAATTCGTTTTGCTATTAAATTTTATTTCTATGAACTAAAACTAAAATTTTAAAAATACAAGGATGTTCAAAACGATTATATTCGCTTTTCTCTTTTTCATGCGACTCTCGAAAAAGATGCAAAAAGTTTTTTGTTTTCATTGGATTATACTGAATTTTTAAAAACCGATTTTCCATATGTATTTTAAATTCCAATACAAAGCCAATTTTTTAAAATTTGATTTTCACCGTTGAGTCTTGGAAGTTGCAATAATCGCTTGTTTCGTTTCTCTTTATTATATGGCATTCTTATGAACTACATTTATATGTTTAATACTGGGGTACCAAGTGATTTGTATATAAAATCGATTATTTTACAAAGGACGCCTAAATAGTAGCAGCCTTTAAATTCGTTTTTTATTAAATTTGATGTTTATGAACTAAAACTAAAATTTTAAAAATACAAGGATGTTCAAAACGATTATTTGAGTTATTCTCTTTTTCATCCGACTCCCGAAATAAATGAAAAAAATTTTTTGTTTTCATTGGATTATACTGAATTTTTAAAAACCGATTTTCCATATGTATTTTAAATTCCAATACAAAGCCAATTTTTTAAAATTTGATTTCCACCGTTTGGTCATGAAAGTTGCATTAATCTCTTGTTTCGTTTCTCTTTATTATGTGGCTATTATATCAACTGCATTAAAAATGTTATAAATTCTATTGGGATACCAAGTGATTTGTATATAAAATCGATTATTTTACAAAGCACGCCTAAATAGTAGCAGCCTTTAAATTCGTTTTGCTATTAAATTTTATTTCTATGAACTCAAACTAAAATTTTCAAAATACAAGGATGTTCAAAACGATTATATTCGCTTTTCTCTTTTTCATGCGACTCTCGAAAAAGATGCAAAAAATTTTTTGTTTTCATTGGATTATACTAAATTTTTTAAAACCTAGTTTCCATATATATTTTAAATTCCAACACAAATCCAATTTTTTAAAATTTGATTCCCACCATTTGGTCATGAATAATTGCAATAATCGCTTGTTTCATTTCTCTTTATTATGTGGCTATTATATCAACTGCATTAAAAATGTTATAAATTCTATTGGGATACCAAGTGATTTGTATATAAAATCGATTATTTTACAAAGCACGCCCAAATAGTAGCAGCCTTTAAATTCGTTTTGCTATTAAATTTTATTTCTATGAACTAAAACTAAAATTTTAAAAATACAAGGAAATTCAAAACGATTATTTTCGCTATTCTGTTATTCATGCGACTCTCGAAATAAATGACAAAAATTTTTTGTTTTCATTGGATTATATTGAATTTTTAAAAACCGAGTTTCCTTATGTATTTTAAATTCCAATACAAAGCCAGTTTTTTAAAATTTGATTTCCACGTAAAAAGTAGTATCCTTTAAATTCGTTTTGCTATTAAATTTCATTTCTATGAACTCAAACTAAAATTTTCAAAATACAAGGATGTTCAAAACGAATATTTTAGTTTTTCTTTTTTTCATGCAACTTTCGAAATAAAGTAAAAAAAATTTCTTGATTCATTGGATTATACTGAATTTTTTAAAAGCGAGTTTCCATTCATATTTTAAGTTCCAATACAAAGCCAATTTTTTAAAATTTGATTTCAACTGTTTGGTCATGAAAGTTGCAATAATCGCTTGTTTCGTTTCTTTTTATTATATTGCATTTTTATGAATTGAATTTATAATGTTATAAAGTCCAATGGGGCACCCAGAGATTTGTATATAAAATCAATTCATTTACAAAGCACACCCTAATAGAAGCAGCCTTTAAATTCGTTTTGCTATTAAATTTTATTTCTATGAACTCAAACTAAAATTTTAAAAATACGAGGATGTTCAAAACGATTATTTTAGTTATTCTCTTTTTCATGCGACTCTCGAAATATATGCAAAAAATTTTTTGTTTTCATTGGATTATACTGAATTTTTAAAAACCTAGTGTCCATACATATTTTAAATTCGAATACAAAGCCAATTTTGTAAAATTTGATTTCCACCGTTTGGTCATGAAAGTTGCATTAATCGCTTGTTTCGTTTCTCTTTATTATATGGCGTTGTATGAATTGAATTAATAATGCTAAAACGTCAAATGGGGTACCCAGAGATTTATATATAAAGTCTATTCATTTACACAACACGCCTTAATAGTAGTAGCCTTTAAATTCGTTTTGCTATTTAATATGATTTTTACGAGCTAAAACTAAAATTTTAAAAATACAAGGATGTTCAAAACGTTTATTTTCTCTATTCTGTTATTCATGCGACTCTCGAAAAAGATGCAAAAAATTTTTTGTTTTCATTGGATTATACTAAGTTTTTAAAAACCGAGTTTCCATATATATTTTAAATTCCAATACAAATCCAATTTTTCAAAATTTGATTTCCACCATTTAGTCATGAAAAATTGCAAGATTCGCTTGTTTTGTTTCTCTTTATTATGTGGCTTTTATATCAACTGCATTAAAAATGTTATAAATTCTATTAGGATACCAAGTGATTTGTATATAAAATCGATTATTTTACAAAGGACGCCTAAATAGTAGCAGCCTTTGAATTCGTTTTGCTATTAAATTTGATGTTTATGAACTAAAACTAAAATTTTAAAAATACAAGGATGTTCAAAACGATTATTTTAGCTATTCTGTTTTTCATGCAACTCTCGAAATAAATACAAAAAATTTCTTGATTCATTTGATTATACTCAATTTTTTAAAACCTAGTGTCCATACATATTTTAAATTCGAATACAAAGCCAATTTTTTAAAATTTGATTTCCACCGTTTGGTCATGAAAGTTGCATTAATCGCTTGTTTCGTTTCTCTTTATTATATGGCATTGTATGAATTGAATTAATAATGCTAAAACGTCAAATGGGGTACCCAGAGATTTATATATAAAGTCTATTCATTTACAAAACACACCTTAATAGTAGTAGCCTTTAAATTCGTTTTGCTATTAAATTTTATTTCTATGAACTCAAACTAAAATTTTAAAAATACAAGGATGTTCAAAACGATTATTTTAGTTTTTCTTTTTTTCATGCAACTTTCGAAATAAATGAAAAAAAATTTCTTGATTCATTGGATTATACTGAATTTTTTAAAACCGAGTTTCCATTCATATTTTAAGTTCCAATACAAAGCCAATTTTTTAAAATTTGATTTCCACCGTTTAGTCTTGGAAGTTGCAATAATCGCTTGTTTCGTTTCTCATTATTATATGGCATTCTTATGAACTACATTTATATGTTTAATACTGGGGTACCAAGTGATTTGTATATAAAATCGATTATTTTACAAAGCACACGTAAATAGTAGCAGCCTTTAAATTCGTTTTTCTATTAAATTTGATGTTTATGAACTAAAACTAAAATTTTAAAAATACAAGGATGTTCAAAACGATTATTTTAGTTATTCTCTTTTTCATGCGACTCTCGAAATAAATGAAAAAAATTTTTTGTTTTCATTGAATTATACTGAATTTTTAAAAACCGATTTTCCTTATGTATTTTAAATTCCAATACAAATCCAATTTTTTAAAATTTGATTTCAACCGTTTGGTCATGAAAGTTGCAATAATCGCTTGTTTCGTTTCTTTTTATTATATAGCATTTTTATGAATTGAATTTATAATGTTATAAAGTCCAATGGGGCACCCAGAGATTTGTATATAAAATCAATTCATTTACAAAGCACACCCTAATAGAAGCAGCCTTTAAATTCATTTTGCTATTAAATTTTATTTCTATGAACTCAAACTAAAATTTTAAAAATACGAGGATGTTCAAAACGATTATTTTAGTTATTCTCTTTTTCCTGCGACTCTCGAAATATATGCAAAAAATTTTTTGTTTTCATTGGATTATACTGAATTTTTAAAAACCTAGTGTCCATACATATTTTAAATTCGAATACAAAGCCAATTTTGTAAAATTTGATTTCCACCGTTTTGTCATGAAATTTGCATTAATCGCTTGTTTCGTTTCTCTTTATTATATGGCATTGTATGAATTGAATTAATAATGCTAAAACGTCAAATGGGGTACCCAGAGATTTATATATAAAGTCTATTCATTCACAAAACACACATTAATAGTAGTAGCCTTTATATTCGTTTTGCTATTTAATATGATTTTTACGAGCTAAAACTAAAATTTTAAAAATACAAGGATGTTCAAAACGTTTATTTGCGCTATTCTGTTATTCATGCGACTCTCGAAAAAGATGCAAAAAATTTTTTGTTTTCATTGGATTATACTGAATTTTTAAAAACCGAGTTTCCATATATATTTTAAATTCCAATACAAATCCAATTTTTGAAAATTTGATTTCCACCATTTAGTCATGAATAATTGCAAGATTCGCTTGTTTTGTTTCTCTTTATTATGTGGCATTTATATCAACTGCATTAAAAATGTTATAAATTCTATTAGGATACCAAGTGATTTGTATATAAAATCGATTATTTTACAAAGGACGCCTAAATAGTAGCAGCCTTTGAATTCGTTTTGCTATTAAATTTGATGTTTATGAACTAAAACTAAAATTTTAAAAATACAAGGATGTTCAAAACGATTATTTTAGCTATTCTGTTTTTCACGGAACTTTCGAAATAAATGGAAAAAAATTTTTTGTTTTCATTGGATTATACTGAATTTTTAAAAACCTAGTGTCCATACATATTTTAAATTCGAATACAAAGCCAATTTTGTAAAATATGATTTCCACCGTTTGGTCATGAAATTTGCATTAATCGCTTGTTTCGTTTCTCTTTATTATATGGCATTGTATGAATTGAATTAATAATGCTAAAACGTCAAATGGGGTACCCAGAGATTTATATATAAAGTCTATTCATTCACAAAACACACCTTAATAGTAGTAGCCTTTATATTCGTTTTGCTATTTAATATGATTTTTACGAGCAAAAACTAAAATTTTAAAAATACAAGGATGTTCAAAACGATTATATTCGCTATTCTGTTTTTCATGTGACTCTCGAAAAAGATGCAAAAAATTTTTTGTTTTCATTGGATTATACTAAATTTTTTAAAACCTAGTTTCCATATATATTTTCAATTCCAACACAAATCCAATTTTTTAAAATTTGATTCCCACCATTTAGTCATGAATAATTGCAATAATCGCTTGTTTCATTTCTCTTTATTATGTGGCTATTATATCAACTGCATTAAAAATGTTATAAATTCTATTGGGATACCAAGTGATTTGTATATAAAATCGATTATTTTACAAAGCACGCCTAAATAGTAGCAGCCTTTAAATTCGTTTTGCTATTAAATTTTATTTCTATGAACTCAAACTAAAATTTTAAAAATACAAGGATGTTCAAAACGATTATATTCGCTTTTCTCTTTTTCATGCGACTCTCGAAAAAGATGCAAAAAGTTTTTTGTTTTCATTGGATTATACTGAATTTTTAAAAACCGATTTTCCATATGTATTTTAAATTCCAATACAAAGCCAATTTTTTAAAATTTGATTTTCACCGTTTAGTCTTGGAAGTTGCAATAATCGCTTGTTTCGTTTCTCTTTATTATATGGCATTCTTATGAACTACATTTATATGTTTAATACTGGGGTACCAAGTGATTTGTATATAAAATCGATTATTTTACAAAGCACACGTAAATAGTAGCAGCCTTTAAATTCGTTTTTCTATTAAATTTGATGTTTATGAACTAAAACTAAAATTTTAAAAATACAAGGATGTTCAAAACGATTATTTGAGTTATTCTCTTTTTCATCCGACTCCCGAAATAAATGAAAAAAATTTTTTGTTTTCATTGGATTATACTGAATTTTTAAAAACCGATTTTCCATATGTATTTTAAATTCCAATACAAAGCCAATTTTTTAAAATTTGATTTCCACCGTTTGGTCATGAAAGTTGCATTAATCTCTTGTTTCGTTTCTCTTTATTATATGGCATTGTATGAATTGAATTAATAATGCTAAAACGTCAAATGGGGTACCCAGAGATTTGTATATAAAATCAATTCATTTACAAAGCACACCCTAATAGAAGCTGCCTTTAAATTCGTTTTTCTATTAAATAAGATGTTTATGAACTCACACTAAAATTTTAAAAATACAAGGTTGTTCAAAACGATTATATTCGCTATTCTGCTTTTCATGTGACTCTCGAAAAAGATGCAAAAAATTTTTTGTTTTCATTGGATTATACTAAATTTTTTAAAACCTAGTTTCCATATATATTTTAAATTCCAACACAAATCCAATTTTTTAAAATTTGATTCCCACCATTTGGTCATGAATAATTGCAATAATCGCTTGTTTCATTTCTCTTTATTATGTGGCTATTATATCAACTGCATTAAAAATGTTATAAATTCTATTGGGATACCAAGTGATTTGTATATAAAATCGATTATTTTACAAAGCACGCCCAAATAGTAGCAGCCTTTAAATTCGTTTTGCTATTAAATTTTATTTCTATGAACTAAAACTAAAATTTTAAAAATACAAGGAAGTTCAAAACGATTATTTTCGCTATTCTGTTATTCATGCGACTCTCGAAATAAATGACAAAAATTTTTTGTTTTCATTGGATTATATTGAATTTTTAAAAACCGAGTTTCCTTATGTATTTTAAATTCCAATACAAAGCCAGTTTTTTAAAATGTGATTTCCACGTAAAAAGTAGTATCCTTTAAATTCGTTTTGCTATTAAATTTTATTTCTATGAACTCAAACTAAAATTTTCAAAATACAAGGATGTTCAAAACGATTATATTCGCTTTTCTCTTTTTCATGCGACTCTCGAAAAAGATGCAAAAAATTTTTTGTTTTCATTGGATTATACTGAATTTTTAAAAACCGATTTTCCATATGTATTTTAAATTCCAATACAAAGCCAGTTTTTTAAAATTTGATTTTCACCGTTTAGTCTTGGAAGTTGCAATAATCGCTTGTTTCGTTTCTCTTTATTATATGGCATTCTTATGAACTACATTTATATGTTTAATACTGGGGTACCAAGTGATTTGTATATAAAATCGATTATTTTACAAAGCACACGTAAATAGTAGCAGCCTTTAAATTCGTTTTGCTACTTAATATGATTTTTACGACCTAAAATTAAAATTTTAAAAATTCAAGAATGTTCAAAACGATTATTTTCGCTATTCTGTTATTCATGCGACTCTCGAAATATATGCAAAAAATTTTTTGTTTTCATTGGATTATACTGAATTTTTTAAAACCGAGTTTCCATACATATTTTAAATTCCAATACAAATCCAATTTTTGAAAAATTGATTTCCACCATTTAGTCATGAATAATTGCAAGAATCGCTTGTTTTGTTTCTCTTTATTACATGGCAGTCTTAAGAACTAAATTTATATGTTTTATAATTCACTGGGGTACCAAGTTATTCGTATATGAAATCGATTGTTTAACAAAGCACACTTAAATAGTAGTAGCCTTTAAATTCGTTTTGCTATGAAATTTTATTTCTATGAACTCAAACTAAAATTTTAAAAATACAAGGATGTTCAAAACGTTTATATTCGCTATTCTGTTTTTCATGTGACTCTCGAAAAAGATGCAAAAAATTTTTTGTTTTCATTGGATTATATTGAATTTTTAAAAACCGAGTTTCCTTATGTATTTTAAATTCCAATACAAAGCCAGTTTTTTAAAATTTGATTTTCACCGTTTAGTCTTGGAAGTTGCAATAATCGCTTGTTTCGTTTCTCTTTATTATATGGCATTCTTATGAACTACATTTATATGTTTAATACTGGGGTACCAAGTGATTTGTATATAAAATCGATTGTTTTACAAAGCACACGTAAATAGTAGCAGCCTTTAAATTCGTTTTGCTATTTAATATGATTTTTACGACCTAAAATTAAAATTTTAAAAATTCAAGAATGTTCAAAACGATTATTTTCGCTATTCTGTTATTCATGCGACTCTCGAAATATATGCAAAAAATTTTTTGTTTTCATTGGATTATACTGAATTTTTTAAAACCGAGTTTCCATATATATTTTAAATTCCAACACAAATCCAATTTTTTAAAATTTGATTCCCACCATTTGGTCATGAATAATTGCAATAATCGCGTGTTTCATTTCTCTTTATTATGTGGCTATTATATCAACTGCATTAAAAATGTTATAAATTCTATTGGGATACCAAGTGATTTGTATATAAAATCGATTATTTTACAAAGCACGCCCAAATAGTAGCAGCCTTTAAATTCGTTTTGCTATTAAATTTTATTTCTATGAACTAAAACTAAAATTTTAAAAATACAAGGAAGTTCAAAACGACTATTTTCGCTATTCTGTTATTCATGCGACTCTCGAAATAAACGACAAACATTTCTTGTTTTCATTGGATTATATTGAATTTTTAAAAACCGAGTTTCCTTATGTATTTTAAATTCCAATACAAAGCCAATTTTTTAAAATTTGATTTCCACGTAAATAGTAGCAGCCTTTAAATTCGTTTTGCTATTTAATATGATTTTTACGACCTAAAATTAAAATTTTAAAAATTCAAGAATGTTCAAAACGATTATTTTCGCTATTCTGTTATTCATGCGACTCTCGAAATAAATAAAAACAATTTTTTGTTTTCATTGGATTATACTGAATTTTTTAAAACCGAGTTTCCATACATATTTTAAGTTCCAATACAAAGCCAATTTTTTAAAATTTGATTTCCACGTACACCATTTGGTCATGAATAATTGCAATAATCGCTTGTTTTGTTTCTCTTTATTATATGGCAGTCTTATGAACTAAATTTATATGTTTTGTAGTTCACAGGGGTACCAAGTGATTTCTATATAAAATCGATTGTTTTACAAAGGACGCCTAATAGTAGCAGCCTTTAAATTGGTTTTGCTATTAAATATGATTTTTATGACCTAAAACTAAAATTTTAAAAATACAAGGATGTTCAAAACGATTAGTTTAGCTATTCTCTTTTTCATGCGACTCTCGAAATAAATGAAAAAAATTTTTTGTTTTCGTTGGATTATACTGAATTTTTTAAAAGTTTCCATATATATTTTAAGTTCCAATACAAAGCCAATTTTTTAAAATTTGATTT
The DNA here is from genome assembly GCA_963971155.1 of Anthrax anthrax. Taxonomy (NCBI): domain Eukaryota; kingdom Metazoa; phylum Arthropoda; class Insecta; order Diptera; family Bombyliidae; genus Anthrax; species Anthrax anthrax. Next base: position 16,399,389 of record OZ020120.1, read on the forward strand.
CCACGTACACCATTTGGTCATGAATAATTGCAATAATCGCTTGTTTTGTTTCTCTTTATTATATGGCAGTCTTATGAACTAAATTTATATGTTTTGTAGTTCACAGGGGTACCAAGTGATTTCTATATAAAATCGATTGTTTTACAAAGGACGCCTAAATAGTAGCAGCCTTTAAATTGGTTTTGCTATTAAATATGATTTTTATGACCTAAAACTAAAATTTTAAAAATACAAGGATGTTCAAAACGATTAGTTTAGCTATTCTCTTTTTCATGCGACTCTCGAAATAAATGAAAACAATTTTTTGTTTTCATTGGATTATACTGAATTTTTAAAAACCGAGTTTCCAAACATATTTTAAGTTCCAATACAAAGCCAATTTTTAAAATTTGATTTTCACCGTTTAGTCTTGGAAGTTGCAATAATCGCGTGTTTCGTTTCTCTTTATTATATGGCTTTCTTATGAATTGAATTTATAATGTTATAAAGTCCAATGGGGCACCCAGAGATTTGTATATAAAATCTAGTCATTTACAAAGCACACCTTAATAGAAGCAGCCTTTAATATCGTTTTGCTATTAAATTTTATTTCTATGAACTCAAACTAAAATTTTAAAAATACAAGGATGTTCAAAACGATTATTTTAGTTATTCTCTTTTTCATGAGACTTTCGAAATATATGCAAAAAATTTTTTGTTTTCATTGGATTATACTGAATTTTTAAAAACCGAGTTTCCAAACATATTTTAAGTTCCAATACAAAGCCAATTTTTAAAATTTGATTTTCACCGTTTAGTCTTGGAAGTTGCAATAATCGCTTGTTTCGTTTCTCTTTATTATATGGCTTTCTTATGAATTGAATTTATAATGTTATAAAGTCCAATGGGGCACCCAGAGATTTGTATATAAAATCTAGTCATTTACAAAGCACACCTTAATAGAAGCAGCCTTTAATATCGTTTTGCTATTAAATTTTATTTCTATGAACTCAAACTAAATCTTTAAAAATACAAGGATGTTCAAAACGATTATTTTAGTTATTCTCTTTTTCATGAGACTTTCGAAATATATGCAAAAAATTTTTTGTTTTCATTGGATTATACTGAATTTTTAAAAACCGAGTTTCCAAACATATTTTAAATTCCAATACAAAGCCAATTTTTAAAATTTGATTTTCACCGTTTAGTCTTGGAAGTTGCAATAATCGCTTGTTTCGTTTCTCTTTATTATATGGCTTTCTTATGAATTGAATTTATAATGTTATAAAGTCCAATGGAGCACCAGAGATTTGTATATAAAATCTAGTCATTTACAAAGCACACCTTAATAGAAGCAGCCTTTAAATTCGTTTTGCTATTGAATTTTATTTCTATGAACTCAAACTAAAATTTTAAAAAATACAAGGATGTTCAAAACGATTATTTTAGTTATTCTCTTTTTCATGAGACTTTCGAAATATATGCAAAAAATTTTTTGTTTTCATTGGATTATACTGAATTTTTAAAAACCGAGTTTCCAAACATATTTTAAATTCCAATACAAAGCCAATTTTTAAAATTTGATTTTCACCGTTTAGTCTTGGAAGTTGCAATAATCGCTTGTTTCGTTTCTCTTTATTATATGGCTTTCTTATGAATTGAATTTATAATGTTATAAAGTCCAATGGGGCACCCAGAGATTTGTATATAAAATCTAGTCATTTACAAAGCACACCTTAATAGAAGCAGCCTTTAAATTCGTTTTGCTGTTTAATTTTATTTCTATGAACTCAAACTAAAATTTTAAAAATACAAGGATGTTCAAAACGATTATTTTAGTTATTCTCTTTTTCATGCGACTCTCGAAATAAATGAAAAAAATTTTTTGTTCTCATTGGATTATACTGAATTTTTTAAAACCGAGTTTTCATTCATATTTTAAGTTCCAATACAAAGCCAATTTTTTAAAACTTGATTTCCACCGTTTAGTCTTGGAAGTTGCAACAATCGTTTGTTTCGTTTCTCTTTATTATATGGCATTCTTATGAACTACATTTATATGTTTAATAGTTCACTGGGGTACCAAGTGATTTGTATATAGAATCGATTATTTTACAAAGCACACCGTAATAGAAGCAGCCTTTAAATTCGTTTTGCTATTAAATTTTATTTCTATGAACTCAAACTAAAATTTTAAAAATACGAGGATGTTCAAAACGATTATTTTAGCTATTCTGTTTTTCATGCGACTCTCGAAATATATGCAAAAAATTTTTTGTTTTCATTGGATTACACTGAATTTTTAAAAACCGAGTTTCCACACATATTTCAAGTTCCAATACAAAGCCAATTTTTTAAAATTTGATTTTCACCGTTTAGTCTTGAAAGTTGCAATAATCGCTTGTTTCGTTTCTCTTTATTATATGGCATTCTTATGAACTACATTTATATGTTTAATAGTTCACTGGGGTACCAAGTGATTTGTATATAAAATCGATTATTTTACAAAGCACACGTAAATAGTAGCAGCCTTTAAATTCGTTTTGCTATTTAATATGATTTTTACGACCTAAAACTAAAATTTTAAACATACAAGGATGTTCAAAACGTTTATTTTCGCTATTCTGTTATTCATGCGACTTTCGAAAAAGATGCAAAAAATTTTTTGTTTTCATTGGATTATAATGAATTTTTAAAAACCCAGTTTCCATATATATTTTAAATTCCAATACAAATCCAATTTTTGAAAATTTGATTTCCACCATTTAGTCATGAATAATTGCAAGAATCGCTTGTTTTGTTTCTCTTTATTATGTGCCATTTATATCAACTGCATTAAAAATGTTAAAAATTCTATTGGGATACCAAGTGATTTGTATATAAAATCGATTATTTTACAAAGGACGCCTAAATAGTAGCAGCCTTTAAATTCGTTTTGCTATTAAATTTGATGTTTATGAACTAAAACTAAAATTTTAAAAATACAAGGATGTTCAAAACGATTATATTCGCTATTCTGTTTTTCATGCAACTTTCGAAATAAATGAAAAAAAATTTCTTGATTCATTGGATTATACTGAATTTTTTAAAACCGAGTTTCCATTCATATTTTAAGTTCCAATACAAGGCCAAGTTTTTAAAATTTGATTTCCACCGTTTGGTCATGAAAGTTGCATTAATCGCTTGTTTCGTTTCTCTTTATTATATGGCATTGTATGAATTGAATTAATAATGCTAAAACGTCAAATGGGGTACCCAGAGATTTATATATAAAGTCTATTCATTTACAAAACACACCTTAATAGTAGTAGCCTTTAAATTCGTTTTGCTGTTTAATTTTATTTCTATGAACTCAAACTAAAATTTTAAAAATACAAGGATGTTCAAAACGATTATTTTAGTTTTTCTTTTTTTCATGCAACTTTCGAAATAAATGAAAAAAAATTTCTTGATTCATTGGATTATACTGAATTTTTTAAAAGCGAGTTTCCATTCATATTTTAAGTTCCAATACAAAGCCAATTTTTTAAAATTTGATTTCAACCGTTTGGTCATGAAAGTTGGAATAATCGCTTGTTTCGTTTCTTTTTATTATATTGCATTTTTATGAATTGAATTTATAATGTTATAAAGTCCAATGGGGCACCCAGAGATTTGTATATAAAATCAATTCATTTACAAAGCACACCCTAATAGAAGCAGCCTTTAAATTCGTTTTGCTATTAAATTTTATTTCTATGAACTCAAACTAAAATTTTAAAAATACGAGGATGTTCAAAACGATTATTTTAGTTATTCTCTTTTTCATGCGACTCTCGAAATATATGCAAAAAATTTTTTGTTTTCATTGGATTATACTGAATTTTTAAAAACCTAGTGTCCATACATATTTTAAATTCGAATACAAAGCCAATTTTGTAAAATTTGATTTCCACCGTTTGGTCATGAAAGTTGCATTAATCGCTTGTTTCGTTTCTCTTTATTATATGGCGTTGTATGAATTGAATTAATAATGCTAAAACGTCAAATGGGGTACCCAGAGATTTATATATAAAGTCTATTCATTTACACAACACGCCTTAATAGTAGTAGCCTTTAAATTCGTTTTGCTATTTAATATGATTTTTACGAGCTAAAACTAAAATTTTAAAAATACAAGGATGTTCAAAACGTTTATTTTCTCTATTCTGTTATTCATGCGACTCTCGAAAAAGATGCAAAAAATTTTTTGTTTTCATTGGATTATACTAAGTTTTTAAAAACCGAGTTTCCATATATATTTTAAATTCCAATACAAATATAATTTTTCAAAATTTGATTTCCACCATTTAGTCATGAAAAATTGCAAGATTCGCTTGTTTTGTTTCTCTTTATTATGTGGCTTTTATATCAACTGCATTAAAAATGTTATAAATTCTATTAGGATACCAAGTGATTTGTATATAAAATCGATTATTTTACAAAGGACGCCTAAATACTTAGTAGCAGCCTTTGAATTCGTTTTGCTATTAAATTTGATGTTTATGAACTAAAACTAAAATTTTAAAAATACAAGGATGTTCAAAACGATTATTTTAGCTATTCTGTTTTTCATGCAACTCTCGAAATAAATACAAAAAATTTCTTGATTCATTTGATTATACTCAATTTTTTAAAACCTAGTGTCCATACATATTTTAAATTCGAATACAAAGCCAATTTTTTAAAATTTGATTTCCACCGTTTGGTCATGAAAGTTGCATTAATCGCTTGTTTCGTTTCTCTTTATTATATGGCATTGTATGAATTGAATTAATAATGCTAAAACGTCAAATGGGGTACCCAGAGATTTATATATAAAGTCTATTCATTCACAAAACACACCTTAATAGTAGTAGCCTTTATATTCGTTTTGCTATTTAATATGATTTTTACGAGCAAAAACTAAAATTTTAAAAATACAAGGATGTTCAAAACGATTATATTCGCTATTCTGTTTTTCATGTGACTCTCGAAAAAGATGCAAAAAATTTTTTGTTTTCATTGGATTATATTGAATTTTTAAAAACCGAGTTTCCTTATGTATTTTAAATTCCAATACAAAGCCAGTTTTTTAAAATTTGATTTCCACGTAAAAAGTAGTATCCTTTAAATTCGTTTTGCTATTAAATTTCATTTCTATGAACTCAAACTAAAATTTTCAAAATACAAGGATGTTCAAAACGAATATTTTAGTTTTTCTTTTTTTCATGCAACTTTCGAAATAAAGTAAAAAAAATTTCTTGATTCATTGGATTATACTGAATTTTTTAAAAGCGAGTTTCCATTCATATTTTAAGTTCCAATACAAAGCCAATTTTTTAAAATTTGATTTCAACCGTTTGGTCATGAAAGTTGCAATAATCGCTTGTTTCGTTTCTTTTTATTATATTGCATTTTTATGAATTGAATTTATAATGTTATAAAGTCCAATGGGGCACCCAGAGATTTGTATATAAAATCAATTCATTTACAAAGCACACCCTAATAGAAGCAGCCTTTAAATTCGTTTTGCTATTAAATTTTATTTCTATGAACTCAAACTAAAATTTTAAAAATACGAGGATGTTCAAAACGATTATTTTAGTTATTCTCTTTTTCATGCGACTCTCGAAATATATGCAAAAAATTTTTTGTTTTCATTGGATTATACTGAATTTTTAAAAACCTAGTGTCCATACATATTTTAAATTCGAATACAAAGCCAATTTTGTAAAATTTGATTTCCACCGTTTGGTCATGAAAGTTGCATTAATCGCTTGTTTCGTTTCTCTTTATTATATGGCGTTGTATGAATTGAATTAATAATGCTAAAACGTCAAATGGGGTACCCAGAGATTTATATATAAAGTCTATTCATTTACACAACACGCCTTAATAGTAGTAGCCTTTAAATTCGTTTTGCTATTTAATATGATTTTTACGAGCTAAAACTAAAATTTTAAAAATACAAGGATGTTCAAAACGTTTATTTTCTCTATTCTGTTATTCATGCGACTCTCGAAAAAGATGCAAAAAATTTTTTGTTTTCATTGGATTATACTAAGTTTTTAAAAACCGAGTTTCCATATATATTTTAAATTCCAATACAAATCCAATTTTTCAAAATTTGATTTCCACCATTTAGTCATGAAAAATTGCAAGATTCGCTTGTTTTGTTTCTCTTTATTATGTGGCTTTTATATCAACTGCATTAAAAATGTTATAAATTCTATTAGGATACCAAGTGATTTGTATATAAAATCGATTATTTTACAAAGGACGCCTAAATAGTAGCAGCCTTTGAATTCGTTTTGCTATTAAATTTGATGTTTATGAACTAAAACTAAAATTTTAAAAATACAAGGATGTTCAAAACGATTATTTTAGCTATTCTGTTTTTCATGCAACTCTCGAAATAAATACAAAAAATTTCTTGATTCATTTGATTATACTCAATTTTTTAAAACCTAGTGTCCATACATATTTTAAATTCGAATACAAAGCCAATTTTTTAAAATTTGATTTCCACCGTTTGGTCATGAAAGTTGCATTAATCGCTTGTTTCGTTTCTCTTTATTATATGGCATTGTATGAATTGAATTAATAATGCTAAAACGTCAAATGGGGTACCCAGAGATTTATATATAAAGTCTATTCATTTACAAAACACACCTTAATAGTAGTAGCCTTTAAATTCGTTTTGCTATTAAATTTTATTTCTATGAACTCAAACTAAAATTTTAAAAATACAAGGATGTTCAAAACGATTATTTTAGTTTTTCTTTTTTTCATCCAACTTTCGAAATAAATGAAAAAAAATTTCTTGATTCATTGGATTATACTGAATTTTATAAAACCGAGTTTCCATTCATATTTTAAGTTCCAATACAAAGACAATTTTTTAAAATTTGATTTCCACCGTTTAGTCTTGGAAGTTGCAATAATCGCTTGTTTCGTTTCTCATTATTATATGGCATTCTTATGAACTACATTTATATGTTTAATACTGGGGTACCAAGTGATTTGTATATAAAATCGATTATTTTACAAAGCACACGTAAATAGTAGCAGCCTTTAAATTCGATTTTCTATTAAATTTGATGTTTATGAACTAAAACTAAAATTTTAAAAATACAAGGATGTTAAAACGATTATTTTAGTTATTCTCTTTTTCATGCGACTCTCGAAATAAATGAAAAAAATTTTTTGTTTTCATTGGATTATACTGAATTTTTAAAAACCGATTTTCCTTATGTATTTTAAATTCCAATACAAATCCAATTTTTTAAAATTTGATTTCAACCGTTTGGTCATGAAAGTTGCAATAATCGCTTGTTTCGTTTCTTTTTATTATATAGCATTTTTATGAATTGAATTTATAATGTTATAAAGTCCAATGGGGCACCCAGAGATTTGTATATAAAATCAATTCATTTACAAAGCACACCCTAATAGAAGCAGCCTTTAAATTCATTTTGCTATTAAATTTTATTTCTATGAACTCAAACTAAAATTTTAAAAATACGAGGATGTTCAAAACGATTATTTTAGTTATTCTCTTTTTCATGCGACTCTCGAAATATATGCAAAAAATTTTTTGTTTTCATTGGATTATACTGAATTTTTAAAAACCTAGTGTCCATACATATTTTAAATTCGAATACAAAGCCAATTTTGTAAAATTTGATTTCCACCGTTTGGTCATGAAATTTGCATTAATCGCTTGTTTCGTTTCTCTTTATTATATGGCATTGTATGAATTGAATTAATAATGCTAAAACGTCAAATGGGGTACCCAGAGATTTATATATAAAGTCTATTCATTCACAAAACACACATTAATAGTAGTAGCCTTTATATTCGTTTTGCTATTTAATATGATTTTTACGAGCTAAAACTAAAATTTTAAAAATACAAGGATGTTCAAAACGTTTATTTGCGCTATTCTGTTATTCATGCGACTCTCGAAAAAGATGCAAAAAATTTTTTGTTTTCATTGGATTATACTGAATTTTTAAAAACCGAGTTTCCATATATATTTTAAATTCCAATACAAATCCAATTTTTGAAAATTTGATTTCCACCATTTAGTCATGAATAATTGCAAGATTCGCTTGTTTTGTTTCTCTTTATTATGTGGCATTTATATCAACTGCATTAAAAATGTTATAAATTCTATTAGGATACCAAGTGATTTGTATATAAAATCGATTATTTTACAAAGGACGCCTAAATAGTAGCAGCCTTTGAATTCGTTTTGCTATTAAATTTGATGTTTATGAACGAAAACTAAAATTTTAAAAATACAAGGATGTTCAAAACGATTATTTTAGCTATTCTGTTTTTCACGGAACTTTCGAAATAAATGGAAAAAAATTTTTTGTTTTCATTGGATTATACTGAATTTTTAAAAACCTAGTGTCCATACATATTTTAAATTCGAATACAAAGCCAATTTTTTAAAATTTGATTCCCACCATTTAGTCATGAATAATTGCAATAATCGCTTGTTTCATTTCTCTTTATTATGTGGCTATTATATCAACTGCATTAAAAATGTTATAAATTCAATTGGGATACCAAGTGATTTGTATATAAAATCGATTATTTTACAAAGCACGCCTAAATAGTAGCAGCCTTTAAATTCGTTTTGCTATTAAATTTTATTTCTATGAACTAAAACTAAAATTTTAAAAATACAAGGATGTTCAAAACGATTATATTCGCTTTTCTCTTTTTCATGCGACTCTCGAAAAAGATGCAAAAAGTTTTTTGTTTTCATTGGATTATACTGAATTTTTAAAAACCGATTTTCCATATGTATTTTAAATTCCAATACAAAGCCAATTTTTTAAAATTTGATTTTCACCGTTGAGTCTTGGAAGTTGCAATAATCGCTTGTTTCGTTTCTCTTTATTATATGGCATTCTTATGAACTACATTTATATGTTTAATACTGGGGTACCAAGTGATTTGTATATAAAATCGATTATTTTACAAAGGACGCCTAAATAGTAGCAGCCTTTAAATTCGTTTTTTATTAAATTTGATGTTTATGAACTAAAACTAAAATTTTAAAAATACAAGGATGTTCAAAACGATTATTTGAGTTATTCTCTTTTTCATCCGACTCCCGAAATAAATGAAAAAAATTTTTTGTTTTCATTGGATTATACTGAATTTTTAAAAACCAATTTTCCATATGTATTTTAAATTCCAATACAAAGCCAATTTTTTAAAATTTGATTTCCACGTAAAAAGTAGTATCCTTTAAATTCGTTTTGCTATTAAATTTTATTTCTATGAACTCAAACTAAAATTTTAAAAATACAAGGATGTTCAAAACGATTATATTCGCTATTCTGTTTTTCATGTGACTCTCGAAAAAGATGCAAAAAATTTTTTGTTTTCATTGGATTATACTAAATTTTTTAAAACCTAGTTTCCATATATATTTTAAATTCCAACACAAATCCAATTTTTTAAAATTTGATTCCCACCATTTAGTCATGAATAATTGCAATAATCGCTTGTTTCATTTCTCTTTATTATGTGGCTATTATATCAACTGCATTAAAAATGTTATAAATTCAATTGGGATACCAAGTGATTTGTATATAAAATCGATTATTTTACAAAGCACGCCTAAATAGTAGCAGCCTTTAAATTCGTTTTGCTATTAAATTTTATTTCTATGAACTAAAACTAAAATTTTAAAAATACAAGGATGTTCAAAACGATTATATTCGCTTTTCTCTTTTTCATGCGACTCTCGAAAAAGATGCAAAAAGTTTTTTGTTTTCATTGGATTATACTGAATTTTTAAAAACCGATTTTCCATATGTATTTTAAATTCCAATACAAAGCCAATTTTTTAAAATTTGATTTCCACGTAAAAAGTAGTATCCTTTAAATTCGTTTTGCTATTAAATTTTATTTCTATGAACTAAAACTAAAATTTTAAAAATACAAGGATGTTCAAAACGTTTATTTGCGCTATTCTGTTATTCATGCGACTCTCGAAAAAGATGCAAAAAATTTTTTGTTTTCATTGGATTATACTGAATTTTTAAAAACCGAGTTTCCATATATATTTTAAATTCCAATACAAATCCAATTTTTGAAAATTTGATTTCCACCATTTAGTCATGAATAATTGCAAGATTCGCTTGTTTTGTTTCTCTTTATTATGTGGCATTTATATCAACTGCATTAAAAATGTTATAAATTCAATTGGGATACCAAGTGATTTGTATATAAAATCGATTATTTTACAAAGCACGCCTAAATAGTAGCAGCCTTTAAATTCGTTTTGCTATTAAATTTTATTTCTATGAACTAAAACTAAAATTTTAAAAATACAAGGATGTTCAAAACGATTATATTCGCTTTTCTCTTTTTCATGCGACTCTCGAAAAAGATGCAAAAAGTTTTTTGTTTTCATTGGATTATACTGAATTTTTAAAAACCGATTTTCCATATGTATTTTAAATTCCAATACAAAGCCAATTTTTTAAAATTTGATTTCCACGTAAAAAGTAGTATCCTTTAAATTCGTTTTGCTATTAAATTTTATTTCTATGAACTAAAACTAAAATTTTAAAAATACAAGGATGTTCAAAACGTTTATTTGCGCTATTCTGTTATTCATGCGACTCTCGAAAAAGATGCAAAAAATTTTTTGTTTTCATTGGATTATACTGAATTTTTAAAAACCTAGTGTCCATACATATTTTAAATTCGAATACAAAGCCAATTTTTTAAAATTTGATTCCCACCATTTAGTCATGAATAATTGCAATAATCGCTTGTTTCATTTCTCTTTATTATGTGGCTATTATATCAACTGCATTAAAAATGTTATAAATTCAATTGGGATACCAAGTGATTTGTATATAAAATCGATTATTTTACAAAGCACGCCTAAATAGTAGCAGCCTTTAAATTCGTTTTGCTATTAAATTTTATTTCTATGAACTAAAACTAAAATTTTAAAAATACAAGGATGTTCAAAACGATTATATTCGCTTTTCTCTTTTTCATGCGACTCTCGAAAAAGATGCAAAAAGTTTTTTGTTTTCATTGGATTATACTGAATTTTTAAAAACCGATTTTCCATATGTATTTTAAATTCCAATACAAAGCCAATTTTTTAAAATTTGATTTTCACCGTTGAGTCTTGGAAGTTGCAATAATCGCTTGTTTCGTTTCTCTTTATTATATGGCATTCTTATGAACTACATTTATATGTTTAATACTGGGGTACCAAGTGATTTGTATATAAAATCGATTATTTTACAAAAGACGCCTAAATAGTAGCAGCCTTTAAATTCGTTTTTTATTAAATTTGATGTTTATGAACTAAAACTAAAATTTTAAAAATACAAGGATGTTCAAAACGATTATTTGAGTTATTCTCTTTTTCATCCGACTCCCGAAATAAATGAAAAAAATTTTTTGTTTTCATTGGATTATACTGAATTTTTAAAAACCGATTTTCCATATGTATTTTAAATTCCAATACAAAGCCAATTTTTTAAAATTTGATTTCCACGTAAAAAGTAGTATCCTTTAAATTCGTTTTGCTATTAAATTTTATTTCTATGAACTCAAACTAAAATTTTCAAAATACAAGGATGTTCAAAACGATTATATTCGCTTTTCTCTTTTTCATGCGACTCTCGAAAAAGATGCAAAAAATTTTTTGTTTTCATTGGATTATACTAAATTTTTTAAAACCTAGTTTCCATATATATTTTAAATTCCAACACAAATCCAATTTTTTAAAATTTGATTCCCACCATTTGGTCATGAATAATTGCAATAATCGCTTGTTTCATTTCTCTTTATTATGTGGCTATTATATCAACTGCATTAAAAATGTTATAAATTCTATTGGGATACCAAGTGATTTGTATATAAAATCGATTATTTTACAAAGCACGCCCAAATAGTAGCAGCCTTTAAATTCGTTTTGCTATTAAATTTTATTTCTATGAACTAAAACTAAAATTTTAAAAATACAAGGAAGTTCAAAACGATTATTTTCGCTATTCTGTTATTCATGCGACTCTCGAAATAAATGACAAAAATTTTTTGTTTTCATTGGATTATATTGAATTTTTAAAAACCGAGTTTCCTTATGTATTTTAAATTCCAATACAAAGCCAGTTTTTTAAAATTTGATTTCCACGTAAAAAGTAGTATCCTTTAAATTCGTTTTGCTATTAAATTTTATTTCTATGAACTAAAACTAAAATTTTAAAAATACAAGGATGTTCAAAACGTTTATTTGCGCTATTCTGTTATTCATGCGACTCTCGAAAAAGATGCAAAAAATTTTTTGTTTTCATTGGATTATACTGAATTTTTAAAAACCGAGTTTCCATATATATTTTAAATTCCAATACAAATCCAATTTTTGAAAATTTGATTTCCACCATTTAGTCATGAATAATTGCAAGATTCGCTTGTTTTGTTTCTCTTTATTATGTGGCATGTATATCAACTGCATTAAAAATGTTATAAATTCTATTAGGATACCAAGTGATTTGTATATAAAATCGATTATTTTACAAAGGACGCCTAAATAGTAGCAGCCTTTGAATTCGTTTTGCTATTAAATTTGATGTTTATGAACTAAAACTAAAATTTTAAAAATACAAGGATGTTCAAAACGATTATTTTAGCTATTCTGTTTTTCACGCAACTTTCGAAATAAATGGAAAAAAATTTTTTGTTTTCATTGGATTATACTGAATTTTTAAAAACCTAGTGTCCATACATATTTTAAATTCGAATACAAAGCCAATTTTGTAAAATTTGATTTCCACCGTTTGGTCATGAAATTTGCATTAATCGCTTGTTTCGTTTCTCTTTATTATATGGCATTGTATGAATTGAATTAATAATGCTAAAACGTCAAATGGGGTACCCAGAGATTTATATATAAAGTCTATTCATTCACAAAACACACCTTAATAGTAGTAGCCTTTATATTCGTTTTGCTATTTAATATGATTTTTACGAGCTAAAACTAAAATTTTAAAAATACAAGGATGTTCAAAACGATTATATTCGCTATTCTGTTTTTCATGTGACTCTCGAAAAAGATGCAAAAAATTTTTTGTTTTCATTGGATTATACTAAATTTTTTAAAACCTAGTTTCCATATATATTTTAAATTCCAACACAAATCCAATTTTTTAAAATTTGATTCCCACCATTTAGTCATGAATAATTGCAATAATCGCTTGTTTCATTTCTCTTTATTATGTGGCTATTATATCAACTGCATTAAAAATGTTATAAATTCAATTGGGATACCAAGTGATTTGTATATAAAATCGATTATTTTACAAAGCACGCCTAAATAGTAGCAGCCTTTAAATTCGTTTTGCTATTAAATTTTATTTCTATGAACTAAAACTAAAATTTTAAAAATACAAGGATGTTCAAAACGATTATATTCGCTTTTCTCTTTTTCATGCGACTCTCGAAAAAGATGCAAAAAGTTTTTTGTTTTCATTGGATTATACTGAATTTTTAAAAACCGATTTTCCATATGTATTTTAAATTCCAATACAAAGCCAATTTTTTAAAATTTGATTTTCACCGTTGAGTCTTGGAAGTTGCAATAATCGCTTGTTTCGTTTCTCTTTATTATATGGCATTCTTATGAACTACATTTATATGTTTAATACTGGGGTACCAAGTGATTTGTATATAAAATCGATTATTTTACAAAGGACGCCTAAATAGTAGCAGCCTTTAAATTCGTTTTTTATTAAATTTGATGTTTATGAACTAAAACTAAAATTTTAAAAATACAAGGATGTTCAAAACGATTATTTGAGTTATTCTCTTTTTCATCCGACTCCCGAAATAAATGAAAAAAATTTTTTGTTTTCATTGGATTATACTGAATTTTTAAAAACCGATTTTCCATATGTATTTTAAATTCCAATACAAAGCCAATTTTTTAAAATTTGATTTCCACCGTTTGGTCATGAAAGTTGCATTAATCTCTTGTTTCGTTTCTCTTTATTATGTGGCTATTATATCAACTGCATTAAAAATGTTATAAATTCTATTGGGATACCAAGTGATTTGTATATAAAATCGATTATTTTACAAAGCACGCCTAAATAGTAGCAGCCTTTAAATTCGTTTTGCTATTAAATTTTATTTCTATGAACTCAAACTAAAATTTTCAAAATACAAGGATGTTCAAAACGATTATATTCGCTTTTCTCTTTTTCATGCGACTCTCGAAAAAGATGCAAAAAATTTTTTGTTTTCATTGGATTATACTAAATTTTTTAAAACCTAGTTTCCATATATATTTTAAATTCCAACACAAATCCAATTTTTTAAAATTTGATTCCCACCATTTGGTCATGAATAATTGCAATAATCGCTTGTTTCATTTCTCTTTATTATGTGGCTATTATATCAACTGCATTAAAAATGTTATAAATTCTATTGGGATACCAAGTGATTTGTATATAAAATCGATTATTTTACAAAGCACGCCCAAATAGTAGCAGCCTTTAAATTCGTTTTGCTATTAAATTTTATTTCTATGAACTAAAACTAAAATTTTAAAAATACAAGGAAGTTCAAAACGATTATTTTCGCTATTCTGTTATTCATGCGACTCTCGAAATAAATGACAAAAATTTTTTGTTTTCATTGGATTATATTGAATTTTTAAAAACCGAGTTTCCTTATGTATTTTAAATTCCAATACAAAGCCAGTTTTTTAAAATTTGATTTCCACGTAAAAAGTAGTATCCTTTAAATTCGTTTTGCTATTAAATTTCATTTCTATGAACTCAAACTAAAATTTTCAAAATACAAGGATGTTCAAAACGAATATTTTAGTTTTTCTTTTTTTCATGCAACTTTCGAAATAAAGTAAAAAAAATTTCTTGATTCATTGGATTATACTGAATTTTTTAAAAGCGAGTTTCCATTCATATTTTAAGTTCCAATACAAAGCCAATTTTTTAAAATTTGATTTCAACCGTTTGGTCATGAAAGTTGCAATAATCGCTTGTTTCGTTTCTTTTTATTATATTGCATTTTTATGAATTGAATTTATAATGTTATAAAGTCCAATGGGGCACCCAGAGATTTGTATATAAAATCAATTCATTTACAAAGCACACCCTAATAGAAGCAGCCTTTAAATTCGTTTTGCTATTAAATTTTATTTCTATGAACTCAAACTAAAATTTTAAAAATACGAGGATGTTCAAAACGATTATTTTAGTTATTCTCTTTTTCATGCGACTCTCGAAATATATGCAAAAAATTTTTTGTTTTCATTGGATTATACTGAATTTTTAAAAACCTAGTGTCCATACATATTTTAAATTCGAATACAAAGCCAATTTTGTAAAATTTGATTTCCACCGTTTGGTCATGAAAGTTGCATTAATCGCTTGTTTCGTTTCTCTTTATTATATGGCGTTGTATGAATTGAATTAATAATGCTAAAACGTCAAATGGGGTACCCAGAGATTTATATATAAAGTCTATTCATTTACACAACACGCCTTAATAGTAGTAGCCTTTAAATTCGTTTTGCTATTTAATATGATTTTTACGAGCTAAAACTAAAATTTTAAAAATACAAGGATGTTCAAAACGTTTATTTTCTCTATTCTGTTATTCATGCGACTCTCGAAAAAGATGCAAAAAATTTTTTGTTTTCATTGGATTATACTAAGTTTTTAAAAACCGAGTTTCCATATATATTTTAAATTCCAATACAAATCCAATTTTTGAAAATTTGATTTCCACCATTTAGTCATGAAAAATTGCAAGATTCGCTTGTTTTGTTTCTCTTTATTATGTGGCTTTTATATCAACTGCATTAAAAATGTTATAAATTCTATTAGGATACCAAGTGATTTGTATATAAAATCGATTATTTTACAAAGGACGCCTAAATAGTAGCAGCCTTTGAATTCGTTTTGCTATTAAATTTGATGTTTATGAACTAAAACTAAAATTTTAAAAATACAAGGATGTTCAAAACGATTATTTTAGCTATTCTGTTTTTCATGCAACTCTCGAAATAAATACAAAAAATTTCTTGATTCATTTGATTATACTCAATTTTTTAAAACCTAGTGTCCATACATATTTTAAATTCGAATACAAAGCCAATTTTTTAAAATTTGATTTCCACCGTTTGGTCATGAAAGTTGCATTAATCGCTTGTTTCGTTTCTCTTTATTATATGGCATTGTATGAATTGAATTAATAATGCTAAAACGTCAAATGGGGTACCCAGAGATTTATATATAAAGTCTATTCATTTACAAAACACACCTTAATAGTAGTAGCCTTTAAATTCGTTTTGCTATTAAATTTTATTTCTATGAACTCAAACTAAAATTTTAAAAATACAAGGATGTTCAAAACGATTATTTTAGTTTTTCTTTTTTTCATGCAACTTTCGAAATAAATGAAAAAAAATTTCTTGATTCATTGGATTATACTGAATTTTTTAAAACCGAGTTTCCATTCATATTTTAAGTTCCAATACAAAGCCAATTTTTTAAAATTTGATTTCCACCGTTTAGTCTTGGAAGTTGCAATAATCGCTTGTTTCGTTTCTCATTATTATATGGCATTCTTATGAACTACATTTATATGTTTAATACTGGGGTACCAAGTGATTTGTATATAAAATCGATTATTTTACAAAGCACACGTAAATAGTAGCAGCCTTTAAATTCGTTTTTCTATTAAATTTGATGTTTATGAACTAAAACTAAAATTTTAAAAATACAAGGATGTTCAAAACGATTATTTTAGTTATTCTCTTTTTCATGCGACTCTCGAAATAAATGAAAAAAATTTTTTGTTTTCATTGGATTATACTGAATTTTTAAAAACCGATTTTCCTTATGTATTTTAAATTCCAATACAAATCCAATTTTTTAAAATTTGATTTCAACCGTTTGGTCATGAAAGTTGCAATAATCGCTTGTTTCGTTTCTTTTTATTATATAGCATTTTTATGAATTGAATTTATAATGTTATAAAGTCCAATGGGGCACCCAGAGATTTGTATATAAAATCAATTCATTTACAAAGCACACCCTAATAGAACCAGCCTTTAAATTCATTTTGCTATTAAATTTTATTTCTATGAACTCAAACTAAAATTTTAAAAATACGAGGATGTTCAAAACGATTATTTTAGTTATTCTCTTTTTCCTGCGACTCTCGAAATATATGCAAAAAATTTTTTGTTTTCATAGGATTATACTGAATTTTTAAAAACCTAGTGTCCATACATATTTTAAATTCGAATACAAAGCCAATTTTGTAAAATTTGATTTCCACCGTTTTGTCATGAAATTTGCATTAATCGCTTGTTTCGTTTCTCTTTATTATATGGCATTGTATGAATTAAATTAATAATGCTAAAACGTCAAATGGGGTACCCAGAGATTTATATATAAAGTCTATTCATTCACAAAACACACATTAATAGTAGTAGCCTTTATATTCGTTTTGCTATTTAATATGATTTTTACGAGCTAAAACTAAAATTTTAAAAATACAAGGATGTTCAAAACGTTTATTTGCGCTATTCTGTTATTCATGCGACTCTCGAAAAAGATGCAAAAAATTTTTTGTTTTCATTGGATTATACTGAATTTTTAAAAACCGAGTTTCCATATATATTTTAAATTCCAATACAAATCCAATTTTTGAAAATTTGATTTCCACCATTTAGTCATGAATAATTGCAAGATTCGCTTGTTTTGTTTCTCTTTATTATGTGGCATTTATATCAACTGCATTAAAAATGTTATAAATTCTATTAGGATACCAAGTGATTTGTATATAAAATCGATTATTTTACAAAGGACGCCTAAATAGTAGCAGCCTTTGAATTCGTTTTGCTATTAAATTTGATGTTTATGAACTAAAACTAAAATTTTAAAAATACAAGGATGTTCAAAACGATTATTTTAGCTATTCTGTTTTTCACGGAACTTTCGAAATAAATGGAAAAAAATTTTTTGTTTTCATTGGATTATACTGAATTTTTAAAAACCTAGTGTCCATACATATTTTAAATTCGAATACAAAGCCAATTTTGTAAAATATGATTTCCACCGTTTGGTCATGAAATTTGCATTAATCGCTTGTTTCGTTTCTCTTTATTATATGGCATTGTATGAATTGAATTAATAATGCTAAAACGTCAAATGGGGTACCCAGAGATTTATATATAAAGTCTATTCATTCACAAAACACACCTTAATAGTAGTAGCCTTTATATTCGTTTTGCTATTTAATATGATTTTTACGAGCAAAAACTAAAATTTTAAAAATACAAGGATGTTCAAAACGATTATATTCGCTATTCTGTTTTTCATGTGACTCTCGAAAAAGATGCAAAAAATTTTTTGTTTTCATTGGATTATACTAAATTTTTTAAAACCTAGTTTCCATATATATTTTCAATTCCAACACAAATCCAATTTTTTAAAATTTGATTCCCACCATTTAGTCATGAATAATTGCAATAATCGCTTGTTTCATTTCTCTTTATTATGTGGCTATTATATCAACTGCATTAAAAATGTTATAAATTCTATTGGGATACCAAGTGATTTGTATATAAAATCGATTATTTTACAAAGCACGCCTTAATAGTAGCAGCCTTTAAATTCGTTTTGCTATTAAATTTTATTTCTATGAACTAAAACTAAAATTTTAAAAATACAAGGATGTTCAAAACGATTATATTCGCTTTTCTCTTTTTCATGCGACTCTCGAAAAAGATGCAAAAAGTTTTTTGTTTTCATTGGATTATACTGAATTTTTAAAAACCGATTTTCCATATGTATTTTAAATTCCAATACAAAGCCAATTTTTTAAAATTTGATTTTCACCGTTTAGTCTTGGAAGTTGCAATAATCGCTTGTTTCGTTTCTCTTTATTATATGGCATTCTTATGAACTACATTTATATGTTTAATACTGGGGTACCAAGTGATTTGTATATAAAATCGATTATTTTACAAAGCACACGTAAATAGTAGCAGCCTTTAAATTCGTTTTTCTATTAAATTTGATGTTTATGAACTAAAACTAAAATTTTAAAAATACAAGGATGTTCAAAACGATTATTTGAGTTATTCTCTTTTTCATCCGACTCCCGAAATAAATGAAAAAAATTTTTTGTTTTCATTGGATTATACTGAATTTTTAAAAACCGATTTTCCATATGTATTTTAAATTCCAATACAAAGCCAATTTTTTAAAATTTGATTTCCACCGTTTGGTCATGAAAGTTGCATTAATCTCTTGTTTCGTTTCTCTTTATTATATGGCATTGTATGAATTGAATTAATAATGCTAAAACGTCAAATGGGGTACCCAGAGATTTGTATATAAAATCAATTCATTTACAAAGCACACCCTAATAGAAGCTGCCTTTAAATTCGTTTTTCTATTAAATAAGATGTTTATGAACTCACACTAAAATTTTAAAAATACAAGGTTGTTCAAAACGATTATATTCGCTATTCTGCTTTTCATGTGACTCTCGAAAAAGATGCAAAAAATTTTTTGTTTTCATTGGATTATACTAAATTTTTTAAAACCTAGTTTCCATATATATTTTAAATTCCAACACAAATCCAATTTTTTAAAATTTGATTCCCACCATTTGGTCATGAATAATTGCAATAATCGCTTGTTTCATTTCTCTTTATTATGTGGCTATTATATCAACTGCATTAAAAATGTTATAAATTCTATTGGGATACCAAGTGATTTGTATATAAAATCGATTATTTTACAAAGCACGCCCAAATAGTAGCAGCCTTTAAATTCGTTTTGCTATTAAATTTTATTTCTATGAACTAAAACTAAAATTTTAAAAATACAAGGAAGTTCAAAACGATTATTTTCGCTATTCTGTTATTCATGCGACTCTCGAAATAAATGACAAAAATTTTTTGTTTTCATTGGATTATATTGAATTTTTAAAAACCGAGTTTCCTTATGTATTTTAAATTCCAATACAAAGCCAGTTTTTTAAAATGTGATTTCCACGTAAAAAGTAGTATCCTTTAAATTCGTTTTGCTATTAAATTTTATTTCTATGAACTCAAACTAAAATTTTCAAAATACAAGGATGTTCAAAACGATTATATTCGCTTTTCTCTTTTTCATGCGACTCTCGAAAAAGATGCAAAAAATTTTTTGTTTTCATTGGATTATACTGAATTTTTAAAAACCGATTTTCCATATGTATTTTAAATTCCAATACAAAGCCAGTTTTTTAAAATTTGATTTTCACCGTTTAGTCTTGGAAGTTGCAATAATCGCTTGTTTCGTTTCTCTTTATTATATGGCATTCTTATGAACTACATTTATATGTTTAATACTGGGGTACCAGGTGATTTGTATATAAAATCGATTATTTTACAAAGCACACGTAAATAGTAGCAGCCTTTAAATTCGTTTTGCTACTTAATATGATTTTTACGACCTAAAATTAAAATTTTAAAAATTCAAGAATGTTCAAAACGATTATTTTCGCTATTCTGTTATTCATGCGACTCTCGAAATATATGCAAAAAATTTTTTGTTTTCATTGGATTATACTGAATTTTTTAAAACCGAGTTTCCATACATATTTTAAATTCCAATACAAATCCAATTTTTGAAAAATTGATTTCCACCATTTAGTCATGAATAATTGCAAGAATCGCTTGTTTTGTTTCTCTTTATTACATGGCAGTCTTAAGAACTAAATTTATATGTTTTATAATTCACTGGGGTACCAAGTTATTCGTATATGAAATCGATTGTTTAACAAAGCACACTTAAATAGTAGTAGCCTTTAAATTCGTTTTGCTATGAAATTTTATTTCTATGAACTCAAACTAAAATTTTAAAAATACAAGGATGTTCAAAACGTTTATATTCGCTATTCTGTTTTTCATGTGACTCTCGAAAAAGATGCAAAAAATTTTTTGTTTTCATTGGATTATATTGAATTTTTAAAAACCGAGTTTCCTTATGTATTTTAAATTCCAATACAAAGCCAGTTTTTTAAAATTTGATTTTCACCGTTTAGTCTTGGAAGTTGCAATAATCGCTTGTTTCGTTTCTCTTTATTATATGGCATTCTTATGAACTACATTTATATGTTTAATACTGGGGTACCAAGTGATTTGTATATAAAATCGATTGTTTTACAAAGCACACGTAAATAGTAGCAGCCTTTAAATTCGTTTTGCTATTTAATATGATTTTTACGACCTAAAATTAAAATTTTAAAAATTCAAGAATGTTCAAAACGATTATTTTCGCTATTCTGTTATTCATGCGACTCTCGAAATATATGCAAAAAATTTTTTGTTTTCATTGGATTATACTGAATTTTTTAAAACCGAGTTTCCATATATATTTTAAATTCCAACACAAATCCAATTTTTTAAAATTTGATTCCCACCATTTGGTCATGAATAATTGCAATAATCGCGTGTTTCATTTCTCTTTATTATGTGGCTATTATATCAACTGCATTAAAAATGTTATAAATTCTATTGGGATACCAAGTGATTTGTATATAAAATCGATTATTTTACAAAGCACGCCCAAATAGTAGCAGCCTTTAAATTCGTTTTGCTATTAAATTTTATTTCTATGAACTAAAACTAAAATTTTAAAAATACAAGGAAGTTCAAAACGACTATTTTCGCTATTCTGTTATTCATGCGACTCTCGAAATAAACGACAAACATTTCTTGTTTTCATTGGATTATATTGAATTTTTAAAAACCGAGTTTCCTTATGTATTTTAAATTCCAATACAAAGCCAATTTTTTAAAATTTGATTTCCACGTAAATAGTAGCAGCCTTTAAATTCGTTTTGCTATTTAATATGATTTTTACGACCTAAAATTAAAATTTTAAAAATTCAAGAATGTTCAAAACGATTATTTTCGCTATTCTGTTATTCATGCGACTCTCGAAATATATGCAAAAAATTTTTTGTTTTCATTGGATTATACTGAATTTTTTACACCCTAGTTTCCATACATATTTTAAATTTCTACACAAATCCAATTTTTTAAAATTCGATTTCCACCATTTGGTCATGAATAATTGCAATAATCGCTTGCTTCGTTTCTCTTTATTATATAGCATTTTTATGAATTGAATTTATAATGTTATAAAGTCCAATGGGGTACCCAGAGATTTGTATATAAAATCTATTCATTAACAAAGCACACCTCAATAGCAGCAGCCTTTAAATTCGTTTTGCTATTAAATTTTATTTCTATGAACTCAAACTAAAATTTTAAAAATACAAGGATGTTCAAAACGATTAGTTTAGCTATTCTCTTTTTCATGCGACTCTCGAAATAAATGAAAAAAATTTTTTGTTTTCGTTGGATTATACTGAATTTTTTAAAAGTTTCCATACATATTTTAAGTTCCAATACAAAGCCAATTTTTTAAAATTTGATTTCCACGTACACCATTTGGTCATGAATAATTGCAATAATCGCTTGTTTTGTTTCTCTTTATTATATGGCAGTCTTATGAACTAAATTTATATGTTTTGTAGTTCACAGGGGTACCAAGTGATTTCTATATAAAATCGATTGTTTTACAAAGGACGCCTAAATAGTAGCAGCCTTTAAATTGGTTTTGCTATTAAATATGATTTTTATGACCTAAAACTAAAATTTTAAAAATACAAGGATGTTCAAAACGATTAGTTTAGCTATTCTCTTTTTCATGCGACTCTCGAAATAAATGAAAAAAATTTTTTGTTTTCGTTGGATTATACTGAATTTTTTAAAAGTTTCCATACATATTTTAAGTTCCAATACAAAGCCAATTTTTTAAAATTTGATTTCCACGTACACCATTTGGTCATGAATAATTGCAATAATCGCTTGTTTTGTTTCTCTTTATTATATGGCAGTCTTATGAACTAAATTTATATGTTTTGTAGTTCACAGGGGTACCAAGTGATTTCTATATAAAATCGATTGTTTTACAAAGGACGCCTAAATAGTAGCAGCCTTTAAATTGGTTTTGCTATTAAATATGATTTTTATGACCTAAAACTAAAATTTTAAAAATACAAGGATGTTCAAAACGATTAGTTTAGCTATTCTCTTTTTCATGCGACTCTCGAAATAAATGAAAACAATTTTTTGTTTTCATTGGATTATACTGAATTTTTAAAAACCGAGTTTCCAAACATATTTTAAGTTCCAATACAAAGCCAATTTTTAAAATTTGATTTTCACCGTTTAGTCTTGGAAGTTGCAATAATCGCGTGTTTCGTTTCTCTTTATTATATGGCTTTCTTATGAATTGAATTTATAATGTTATAAAGTCCAATGGGGCACCCAGAGATTTGTATATAAAATCTAGTCATTTACAAAGCACACCTTAATAGAAGCAGCCTTTAATATCGTTTTGCTATTAAATTTTATTTCTATGAACTCAAACTAAATCTTTAAAAATACAAGGATGTTCAAAACGATTATTTTAGTTATTCTCTTTTTCATGAGACTTTCGAAATATATGCAAAAAATTTTTTGTTTTCATTGGATTATACTGAATTTTTAAAAACCGAGTTTCCAAACATATTTTAAATTCCAATACAAAGCCAATTTTTAAAATTTGATTTTCACCGTTTAGTCTTGGAAGTTGCAATAATCGCTTGTTTCGTTTCTCTTTATTATATAGCATTTTTATGAATTGAATTTTTAATGTTATAAAGTCCAATGGGGCACCCAGAGATTTGTATATAAAATCTAGTCATTTACAAAGCACACCTTAATAGAAGCAGCCTTTAATATCGTTTTGCTATTAAATTTTATTTCTATGAACTCAAACTAAAATTTTAAAAATACAAGGATGTTCAAAACGATTATTTTAGTTATTCTCTTTTTCATGAGACTTTCGAAATATATGCAAAAAATTTTTTGTTTTCATTGGATTATACTGAATTTTTAAAAACCGAGTTTCCAAACATATTTTAAATTCCAATACAAAGCCAATTTTTAAAATTTGATTTTCACCGTTTAGTCTTGGAAGTTGCAATAATCGCTTGTTTCGTTTCTCTTTATTATATGGCTTTCTTATGAATTGAATTTATAATGTTATAAAGTCCAATGGGGCACCCAGAGATTTGTATATAAAATCTAGTCATTTACAAAGCACACCTTAATAGAAGCAGCCTTTAATATCGTTTTGCTATTAAATTTTATTTCTATGAACTCAAACTAAATCTTTAAAAATACAAGGATGTTCAAAACGATTATTTTAGTTATTCTCTTTTTCATGAGACTTTCGAAATATATGCAAAAAATTTTTTGTTTTCATTGGATTATACTGAATTTTTAAAAACCGAGTTTCCAAACATATTTTAAATTCCAATACAAAGCCAATTTTTAAAATTTGATTTTCACCGTTTAGTCTTGGAAGTTGCAATAATCGCTTGTTTCGTTTCTCTTTATTATATGGCTTTCTTATGAATTGAATTTATAATGTTATAAAGTCCAATGGAGCACCAGAGATTTGTATATAAAATCTAGTCATTTACAAAGCACACCTTAATAGAAGCAGCCTTTAAATTCGTTTTGCTATTGAATTTTATTTCTATGAACTCAAACTAAAATTTTAAAAAATACAAGGATGTTCAAAACGATTATTTTAGTTATTCTCTTTTTCATGAGACTTTCGAAATATATGCAAAAAATTTTTTGTTTTCATTGGATTATACTGAATTTTTAAAAACCGAGTTTCCAAACATATTTTAAATTCCAATACAAAGCCAATTTTTAAAATTTGATTTTCACCGTTTAGTCTTGGAAGTTGCAATAATCGCTTGTTTCGTTTCTCTTTATTATATGGCTTTCTTATGAATTGAATTTATAATGTTATAAAGTCCAATGGGGCACCCAGAGATTTGTATATAAAATCTAGTCATTTACAAAGCACACCTTAATAGAAGCAGCCTTTAAATTCGTTTTGCTATTGAATTTTATTTCTATGAACTCAAACTAAAATTTTAAAAATACAAGGATGTTCAAAACGATTATTTTAGTTATTCTCTTTTTCATGAGACTTTCGAAATATATGCAAAAAATTTTTTGTTTTCATTGGATTATACTGAATTTTTAAAAACCGAGTTTCCAAACATATTTTAAATTCCAATACAAAGCCAATTTTTAAAATTTGATTTTCACCGTTTAGTCTTGGAAGTTGCAATAATCGCTTGTTTCGTTTCTCTTTATTATATGGCAGTCTTATGAACTAAATTTATATGTTTTGTAGTTCACTGGGGTACCAAGTGATTTCTATATAAAATCGATTGTTTTACAAAGGACGCCTAAATAGTAGCAGCCTTTAAATTGGTTTTGCTATTAAATATGATTTTTATGACCTAAAACTAAAATTTTAAAAATACAAGGATGTTCAAAACGATTAGTTTAGCTATTCTCTTTTTCATGCGACTCTCGAAATAAATGAAAACAATTTTTTGTTTTCATTGGATTATACTGAATTTTTAAAAACCGAGTTTCCAAACATATTTTAAGTTCCAATACAAAGCCAATTTTTAAAATTTGATTTTCACCGTTTAGTCTTGGAAGTTGCAATAATCGCGTGTTTCGTTTCTCTTTATTATATGGCTTTCTTATGAATTGAATTTATAATGTTATAAAGTCCAATGGGGCACCCAGAGATTTGTATATAAAATCTAGTCATTTACAAAGCACACCTTAATAGAAGCAGCCTTTAAATTCGTTTTGCTATTGAATTTTATTTCTATGAACTCAAACTAAAATTTTAAAAAATACAAGGATGTTCAAAACGATTATTTTAGTTATTCTCTTTTTCATGAGACTTTCGAAATATATGCAAAAAATTTTTTGTTTTCATTGGATTATACTGAATTTTTAAAAACCGAGTTTCCAAACATATTTTAAATTCCAATACAAAGCCAATTTTTAAAATTTGATTTTCACCGTTTAGTCTTGGAAGTTGCAATAATCGCTTGTTTCGTTTCTCTTTATTATATGGCTTTCTTATGAATTGAATTTATAATGTTATAAAGTCCAATGGGGCACCCAGAGATTTGTATATAAAATCTAGTCATTTACAAAGCACACCTTAATAGAAGCAGCCTTTAAATTCGTTTTGCTATTGAATTTTATTTCTATGAACTCAAACTAAAATTTTAAAAATACAAGGATGTTCAAAACGATTATTTTAGTTATTCTCTTTTTCATGAGACTTTCGAAATATATGCAAAAAATTTTTTGTTTTCATTGGATTATACTGAATTTTTAAAAACCGAGTTTCCAAACATATTTTAAATTCCAATACAAAGCCAATTTTTAAAATTTGATTTTCACCGTTTAGTCTTGGAAGTTGCAATAATCGCTTGTTTCGTTTCTCTTTATTATATGGCTTTCTTATGAATTGAATTTATAATGTTATAAAGTCCAATGGGGCACCCAGAGATTTGTATATAAAATCTAGTCATTTACAAAGCACACCTTAATAGAAGCAGCCTTTAAATTCGTTTTGCTATTGAATTTTATTTCTATGAACTCAAACTAAATCTTTAAAAATACAAGGATGTTCAAAACGATTATTTTAGTTATTCTCTTTTTCATGAGACTTTCGAAATATATGCAAAAAATTTTTTGTTTTCATTGGATTATACTGAATTTTTAAAAACCGAGTTTCCAAACATATTTTAAATTCCAATACAAAGCCAATTTTTAAAATTTGATTTTCACCGTTTAGTCTTGGAAGTTGCAATAATCGCTTGTTTCGTTTCTCTTTATTATATGGCTTTCTTATGAATTGAATTTATAATGTTATAAAGTCCAATGGAGCACCAGAGATTTGTATATAAAATCTAGTCATTTACAAAGCACACCTTAATAGAAGCAGCCTTTAAATTCGTTTTGCTATTGAATTTTATTTCTATGAACTCAAACTAAAATTTTAAAAAATACAAGGATGTTCAAAACGATTATTTTAGTTATTCTCTTTTTCATGAGACTTTCGAAATATATGCAAAAAATTTTTTGTTTTCATTGGATTATACTGAATTTTTAAAAACCGAGTTTCCAAACATATTTTAAATTCCAATACAAAGCCAATTTTTAAAATTTGATTTTCACCGTTTAGTCTTGGAAGTTGCAATAATCGCTTGTTTCGTTTCTCTTTATTATATGGCTTTCTTATGAATTGAATTTATAATGTTATAAAGTCCAATGGGGCACCCAGAGATTTGTATATAAAATCTAGTCATTTACAAAGCACACCTTAATAGAAGCAGCCTTTAAATTCGTTTTGCTATTGAATTTTATTTCTATGAACTCAAACTAAAATTTTAAAAATACAAGGATGTTCAAAACGATTATTTTAGTTATTCTCTTTTTCATGAGACTTTCGAAATATATGCAAAAAATTTTTTGTTTTCATTGGATTATACTGAATTTTTAAAAACCGAGTTTCCAAACATATTTTAAATTCCAATACAAAGCCAATTTTTAAAATTTGATTTTCACCGTTTAGTCTTGGAAGTTGCAATAATCGCTTGTTTCGTTTCTCTTTATTATATGGCAGTCTTATGAACTAAATTTATATGTTTTGTAGTTCACTGGGGTACCAAGTGATTTTTATATAAAATCGATTGTTTTACAAAGCACACGTAAATAGTAGCAGCCTTTCAATTCGTTTTGCTATTAAATTTGATGTTTATGAACTAAAACTAAAATTTTAAAAATACAAGGATGTTCAAAACGATTATTTTAGTTATTCTCTTTTTCATGAGACTTTCGAAATATATGCAAAAAATTTTTTGTTTTCATTGGATTATACTGAATTTTTAAAAACCGAGTTTCCAAACATATTTTAAATTCCAATACAAATCCAATTTATTAAAATTTGATTTCAACCGTTTAGTCTTGGAAGTTGCAATAATCGCTTGTTTCGTTTCTCTTTATTATATGGCATTCTTATGAACTAAATTTATATGTTTTGTAGTTCACTGGGGTACCAAGTGATTTTTATATAAAATCGATTGTTTTACAAAGCACACGTAAATAGTAGCAGCCCTTAAATTCGTTTTGCTATGAAGTTTTATTTCTATGAACTCAAACTAAAATTTTAAAAATACAAGGATGTTCAAAACGATTATTTTAGTTATTCTCTTTTTCATGCGACTCTCGAAATAAATGAAAACAATTTTTTGTTTTCATTGGATTATACTGAATTTTTTAAAACCGAGTTTCCATTCATATTTTAAGTTCCAATACAAAGCCAATTTTTTAAAATTTGATTTCCACCATTTTGTCATGAATAATTGCAAAAATCGCTTGTTTTGTTTCTCTTTATTATATGACAGTCTTATGAACTAAATTTATATGTTTTGTAGTTCACTAGGGTACCAAGTGATTTTTATATAAAATCGATTGTTTTACAAAGCACACGTAAATAGTAGCAGCCCTTAAATTCGTTTTGCTATTAAATATGATTTTTATGACCTAAAACTAAAATTTTAAAAATACAAGGATGTTCAAAACGATTAGTTTAGCTATTCTCTTTTTCATGCGACTCTCGAAATAAATGAAAACAATTTTTTGTTTTCATTGGATTATACTGAATTTTTTAAAACCCAGTTTCCATACATATTTTTAAGTTCCAATACAAAGCCAATTTTTTAAAATTTGATTTCCACCATTTGGTTATGAATAATTGCAATAATCGCTTGTTTTGTTTCTCTTTATTATATGGCAGTCTTA
The DNA here is from genome assembly GCA_963971155.1 of Anthrax anthrax. Taxonomy (NCBI): domain Eukaryota; kingdom Metazoa; phylum Arthropoda; class Insecta; order Diptera; family Bombyliidae; genus Anthrax; species Anthrax anthrax. The sequence continues at coordinate 16,428,217 of OZ020120.1, forward strand.
TGAACTAAATTTATATGTTTTGTAGTTCACTGGGGTACTAAGTGAGTTTTATATAAAATCGATTGTTTTACAAAGGACGCCTAAATAGTAGCAGCCCTTAAATTCGTTTTGCTAACAAATATGATTTTTATGACCTAAAACTAAAATTTTAAAAATACAAGGATGTTCAAAACGATTAGTTTAGCTATTCTCTTTTTCATGCGACTCTCGAAATAAATGAAAACAATTTTTTGTTTTCATTGGATTATACTGAATTTTTTAAAACCCAGTTTCCATACATATTTTTAAGTTCCAATACAAAGCCAATTTTTTAAAATTTGATTTCCACCATTTGGTTATGAATAATTGCAATAATCGCTTGTTTTGTTTCTCTTTATTATATGGCAGTCTTATGAACTAAATTTATATGTTTTGTAGTTCACTGGGGTACTAAGTGAGTTTTATATAAAATCGATTGTTTTACAAAGCACACGTAAATAGTAGCAGCCCTTAAATTCGTTTTGCTATTAAATATGATTTTTACGACCTAAAACTAAAATTTTAAAAATACAAGGATGTTCAAAACGATTATTTTCGCTATTCTGTTATTCATGCGACTCTCGAAAAAGATGCAAAAAATTTTTTGTTTTCATTGGATTATACTGAATTTTAAAATACCGAGTTTCCTTATGTATTGTATTTTAAATTCCAATACAAATCCAATTTATTAAAATTTGATTTCAACCGTTTAGTCTTGGAAGTTGCAATAATCGCTTGTTTCGTTTCTCTTTATTATATGGCATTCTTATGAACTAAATTTATATGTTTTGTAGTTCACTGGGGTACCAAGTGATTTTTATATAAAATCGATTGTTTTACAAAGCACACGTAAATAGTAGCAGCCCTTAAATTCGTTTTGCTATTAAATATGATTTTTATGACCTAAAACTAAAATTTTAAAAATACAAGGATGTTCAAAACGATTAGTTTAGCTATTCTCTTTTTCATGCGACTCTCGAAATATATGCAAAAAATTTTTTGTTTTCATTGGATTATACTGAATTTTTCAAAACCGAGTTTCCAAACATATTTTAAATTCCAATACAAAGGCAATTTTTAAAATTTGATTTTCACCGTTTAGTCTTGGAAGTTGCAATAATCTCTTGTTTCGTTTCTCTTTATTATATGGCTTTCTTATGAATTGAATTTATAATGTTATAAAGTCCAATGGGGCACCCAGAGATTTGTATATAAAATCTAGTCATTTACAAAGCACACCTTAATAGAAGCAGCCTTTAAATTCGTTTTGCTATTGAATTTTATTTCTATGAACTCAAACTAAAATTTTAAAAATACAAGGATGTTCAAAACGATTTTTTTAGTTATTCTCTTTTTCATGCGACTCTCGAAATATATGCAAAAAATTTTTTGTTTTCATTGGATTATACTGAATTTTTAAAAACCGAGTTTCCATAAATATTTTTAGTTCCAATACAAAGCCAATTTTTTAAAATTTGATTTCTAACATTTGGTCATGAATAATTGCAATAATCGCTTGTTTCGTTTCTCTTTATTATATGGCAGTCTTATGAACTAAATTTATATGTTTTGTAGTTCACTGGGGTACCAAGTGATTTTTATATAAAGTCGATTGTTTTACAAAGCACACGTAAATAGTAGCAGTCTTGAAATTCGTTTTGCTATGAAATTTTATTTCTATGACCTAAAACTAAAATTTTAAAAATACAAGGATGTTCAAAACGATTAGTTTAGCTATTCTCTTTTTCATGCGACTCTCGAAATAAATGAAAACAATTTTTTGTTTTCATTGGATTATACTGAATTTTTTAAAACCCAGTTTCCATACATATTTTTAAGTTCCAATACAAAGCCAATTTTTTAAAATTTGATTTCCACCATTTGGTTATGAATAATTGCAATAATCGCTTGTTTTGTTTCTCTTTATTATATGGCAGTCTTATGATCTAAATTTATATGTTTTGTAGTTCACTGGGGTACTAAGTGAGTTTTATATAAAATCGATTGTTTTACAAAGGACGCCTAAATAGTAGCAGCCCTTAAATTCGTTTTGCTATTAAATAAGATTTTTATGACCTAAAACTAAAATTTTAAAAATACAAGGATGTTCAAAACGATTAGTTTAGCTATTCTCTTTTTCATGCGACTCTCGAAATAAATGAAAACAATTTTTTGTTTTCATTGGATTATACTGAATTTTTTAAAACCGAGTTTCCATAAATATTTTAAATTCCAATACAAAGCCAATTTTTTAAAATTTTATTTCCACCATTTTGTCATGAATAATTGCAATAATCGCTTGTTTTGTTTCTCTTTATTATATGGCATTCTTATGAACTAAATTTATGTTTTATAGTTCACTGGGGTACCAAGTGATTTTTATATAAAATCGATTGTTTTACAAAGCACACGTAAATAGTAGCAGCCTTTAAATTCGTTTTGCTATTAAATATGATGTTTATGAACTAAAACTAAAATTTTAAAAATACAAGGATGTTCAAAACGATTATTTTAGTTATTCTCTTTTTCATGAGACTTTCGAAATATATGCAAAAAATTTTTTGTTTTCATTGGATTATACTGAATTTTTCAAAACCGAGTTTCCAAACATATTTTAAATTCCAATACAAAGCCAATTTTTAAAATTTGATTTTCACCGTTTAGTCTTGGAAGTTGCAATAATCTCTTGTTTCGTTTCTCTTTATTATATGGCTTTCTTATGAATTGAATTTATAATGTTATAAAGTCCAATGGGGCACCCAGAGATTTGTATATAAAATCTAGTCATTTACAAAGCACACCTTAATAGAAGCAGCCTTTAAATTCGTTTTGATATTGAATTTTATTTCTATGAACTCAAACTAAAATTTTAAAAATACAAGGATGTTCAAAACGATTTTTTTAGTTATTCTCTTTTTCATGCGACTCTCGAAATAAATGAAAAAAATTTTTTGTTTTCATTGGATTATACTGAATTTTTTAAAACCGAGTTTCCTTATGTATTTTCAATTCCAACACAAATCCAATTTTTTAAAATTTGATTCCCACCATTTAGTCATGAATAATTGCAATAATCGCTTGTTTCATTTCTCTTTATTATGTGGCTATTATATCAACTGCATTAAAAATGTTATAAATTCTATTGGGATACCAAGTGATTTGTATATAAAATCGATTATTTTACAAAGCACGCCTAAATAGTAGCAGCCTTTAAATTCGTTTTGCTATTAAATTTTATTTCTATGAACTAAAACTAAAATTTTAAAAATACAAGGATGTTCAAAACGATTATATTCGCTTTTCTCTTTTTCATGCGACTCTCGAAAAAGATGCAAAAAGTTTTTTGTTTTCATTGGATTATACTGAATTTTTAAAAACCGATTTTCCATATGTATTTTAAATTCCAATACAAAGCCAATTTTTTAAAATTTGATTTTCACCGTTTAGTCTTGGAAGTTGCAATAATCGCTTGTTTCGTTTCTCTTTATTATATGGCATTCTTATGAACTACGTTTATATGTTTAATACTGGGGTACCAAGTGATTTGTATATAAAATCGATTATTTTACAAAGCACACGTAAATAGTAGCAGCCTTTAAATTCGTTTTTCTATTAAATTTGATGTTTATGAACTAAAACTAAAATTTTAAAAATACAAGGATGTTCAAAACGATTATTTGAGTTATTCTCTTTTTTATCCGACTCCCGAAATAAATGAAAAAAATTTTTTGTTTTCATTGGATTATACTGAATTTTTAAAAACCGATTTTCCATATGTATTTTAAATTCCAATACAAAGCCAATTTTTTAAAATTTGATTTCCACCGTTTGGTCATGAAAGTTGCATTAATCTCTTGTTTCGTTTCTCTTTATTATATGGCATTGTATGAATTGAATTAATAATGCTAAAACGTCAAATGGGGTACCCAGAGATTTGTATATAAAATCAATTCATTTACAAAGCACACCCTAATAGAAGCAGCCTTTAAATTCGTTTTTCTATTAAATAAGATGTGTATGAACTCACACTAAAATTTTAAAAATACAAGGATGTTCAAAACGATTATATTCGCTATTCTGCTTTTCATGTGACTCTCGAAAAAGATGCAAAAAATTTTTTGTTTTCATTGGATTATACTAAATTTTTTAAAACCTAGTTTCCATATATATTTTAAATTCCAACACAAATCCAATTTTTTAAAATTTGATTCCCACCATTTGGTCATGAATAATTGCAATAATCGCTTGTTTCATTTCTCTTTATTATGTGGCTATTATATCAACTGCATTAAAAATGTTATAAATTCTATTGGGATACCAAGTGATTTGTATATAAAATCGATTATTTTACAAAGCACGCCCAAATAGTAGCAGCCTTTAAATTCGTTTTGCTATTAAATTTTATTTCTATGAACTAAAACTAAAATTTTAAAAATACAAGGAAGTTCAAAACGATTATTTTCGCTATTCTGTTATTCATGCGACTCTCGAAATAAATGACAAAAATTTTTTGTTTTCATTGGATTATATTGAATTTTTAAAAACCGAGTTTCCTTATGTATTTTAAATTCCAATACAAAGCCAGTTTTTTAAAATTTGATTTCCACGTAAAAAGTAGTATCCTTTAAATTCGTTTTGCTATTAAATTTTATTTCTATGAACTCAAACTAAAATTTTCAAAATACAAGGATGTTCAAAACGATTATATTCGCTTTTCTCTTTTTCATGCGACTCTCGAAAAAGATGCAAAAAATTTTTTGTTTTCATTGGATTATACTGAATTTTTAAAAACCAATTTTCCATATGTATTTTAAATTCCAATACAAAGCCAGTTTTTTAAAATTTGATTTTCACCGTTTAGTCTTGGAAGTTGCAATAATCGCTTGTTTCGTTTCTCTTTATTATATGGCATTCTTATGAACTACATTTATATGTTTAATACTGGGGTACCAAGTGATTTGTATATAAAATCGATTGTTTTACAAAGCACACGTAAATAGTAGCAGCCTTTAAATTCGTTTTGCTATTTAATATGATTTTTACGACCTAAAATTAAAATTTTAAAAATTCAAGAATGTTCAAAACGATTATTTTCGCTATTCTGTTATTCATGGCACTCTCGAAATATATGCAAAAAATTTTTTGTTTTCATTGGATTATACTGAATTTTTTAAAACCGAGTTTGCATACATATTTTAAATTCCAATACAAATCCAATTTTTGAAAAATTGATTTCCACCATTTAGTCATGAATAATTGCAAGAATCGCTTGTTTTGTTTCTCTTTATTACATGGCAGTCTTAAGAACTAAATTTATATGTTTTATAATTCACTGGGGTACCAAGTTATTCGTATATGAAATCGATTGTTTAACAAAGCACACTTAAATAGTAGTAGCCTTTAAATTCGTTTTGCTATGAAATTTTATTTCTATGAACTCAAACTAAAATTTTAAAAATACAAAGATGTTCAAAACGTTTATATTCGCTATTCTGTTTTTCATGTGACTCTCGAAAAAGATGCAAAAATTTTTTTGTTTTCATTGGATTATACTAAATTTTTTTAAACCTAGTTTCCATATATATTTTAAATTCCAACACAAATCCAATTTTTTAAAATTTGATTCCCACCATTTGGTCATGAATAATTGCAATAATTGCGTGTTTCATTTCTCTTTATTATGTGGCTATTATATCAACTGCATTAAAAATGTTATAAATTCTATTGGGATACCAAGTGATTTGTATATAAAATCGATTATTTTACAAAGCACGCCCAAATAGTAGCAGCCTTTAAATTCGTTTTGCTATTAAATTTTATTTCTATGAACTAAAACTAAAATTTTAAAAATACAAGGAAGTTCAAAACGATTATTTTCGCTATTCTGTTATTCATGCGACTCTCGAAATAAATGACAAAAATTTTTTGTTTTCATTGGATTATATTGAATTTTTAAAAACCGAGTTTCGTTATGTATTTTAAATTCCAATACAAAGCCAGTTTTTAAAAATTTGATTTCCACGTAAAAAGTAGTATCCTTTAAATTCGTTTTGCTATTAAATTTTATTTCTATGAACTCAAACTAAAATTTTAAAAATACAAGGATGTTCAAAACGATTATATTCGCTTTTCTCTTTTTCATGCGATTCTCGAAAAAGATGCAAAAAATTTTTTGTTTTCATTGGATTATACTGAATTTTTAAAAACCGATTTTCCATATGTATTTTAAATTCCAATACAAAGCCAGTTTTTTAAAATTTGATTTCCACGTAAAAAGTAGTATCCTTTAAATTCGTTTTGCTATTAAATTTTATTTCTATGAACTCAAACTAAAATTTTCAAAATACAAGGATGTTCAAAACGATTATATTCGCTTTTCTCTTTTTCATGCGATTCTCGAAAAAGATGCAAAAAATTTTTTGTTTTCATTGGATTATACTGAATTTTTAAAAACCGATTTTCCATATGTATTTTAAATTCCAATACAAAGCCAGTTTTTTAAAATTTGATTTCCACGTAAAAAGTAGTATCCTTTAAATTCGTTTTGCTATTAAATTTTATTTCTATGAACTCAAACTAAAATTTTCAAAATACAAGGATGTTCAAAACGATTATATTCGCTTTTCTCTTTTTCATGCGATTCTCGAAAAAGATGCAAAAAATTTTTTGTTTTCATTGGATTATACTGAATTTTTAAAAACCGATTTTCCATATGTATTTTAAATTCCAATACAAAGCCAATTTTTTAAAATTTGATTTCCACCGTTTGGTCATGAAAGTTGCAATAATCGCTTGTTTCGTTTCTCTTTATTATGTGGCTATTATATCAACTGCATTAAAAATGTTATAAATTCTATTGGGATACCAAGTGATTTGTATATAAAATCGATTATTTTACAAAGCACGCCCAAATAGTAGCAGCCTTTAAATTCGTTTTGCTATTAAATTTTATTTCTATGAACTAAAACTAAAATTTTAAAAATACAAGGAAGTTCAAAACGATTATTTTCGCTATTCTGTTATTCATGCGACTCTCGAAATAAATGACAAAAATTTTTTGTTTTCATTGGATTATATTGAATTTTTAAAAACCGAGTTTCCTTATGTATTTTAAATTCCAATACAAAGCCAGTTTTTTAAAATTTGATTTCCACGTAAAAAGTAGTATCCTTTAAATTCGTTTTGCTATTAAATTTTATTTCTATGAACTCAAACTAAAATTTTCAAAATACAAGGATGTTCAAAACGATTATATTCGCTTTTCTCTTTTTCATGCGATTCTCGAAAAAGATGCAAAAAATTTTTTGTTTTCATTGGATTATACTGAATTTTTAAAAACCGATTTTCCATATGTATTTTAAATTCCAATACAAAGCCAATTTTTTAAAATTTGATTTCCACCGTTTGGTCATGAAAGTTGCAATAATCGCTTGTTTCGTTTCTCTTTATTATGTGGCTATTATATCAACTGCATTAAAAATGTTATAAATTCTATTGGGATACCAAGTGATTTGTATATAAAATCGATTATTTTACAAAGCACGCCCAAATAGTAGCAGCCTTTAAATTCGTTTTGCTATTAAATTTTATTTCTATGAACTAAAACTAAAATTTTAAAAATACAAGGAAGTTCAAAACGATTATTTTCGCTATTCTGTTATTCATGCGACTCTCGAAATAAATGACAAAAATTTTTTGTTTTCATTGGATTATATTGAATTTTTAAAAACCGAGTTTCCTTATGTATTTTAAATTCCAATACAAAGCCAGTTTTTTAAAATTTGATTTCCACGTAAAAAGTAGTATCCTTTAAATTCGTTTTGCTATTAAATTTTATTTCTATGAACTCAAACTAAAATTTTCAAAATACAAGGATGTTCAAAACGATTATATTCGCTTTTCTCTTTTTCATGCGATTCTCGAAAAAGATGCAAAAAATTTTTTGTTTTCATTGGATTATACTGAATTTTTAAAAACCGATTTTCCATATGTATTTTAAATTCCAATACAAAGCCAGTTTTTTAAAATTTGATTTCCACGTAAAAAGTAGTATCCTTTAAATTCGTTTTGCTATTAAATTTTATTTCTATGAACTCAAACTAAAATTTTCAAAATACAAGGATGTTCAAAACGATTATATTCGCTTTTCTCTTTTTCATGCGATTCTCGAAAAAGATGCAAAAAATTTTTTGTTTTCATTGGATTATACTGAATTTTTAAAAACCGATTTTCCATATGTATTTTAAATTCCAATACAAAGCCAGTTTTTTAAAATTTGATTTCCACGTAAAAAGTAGTATCCTTTAAATTCGTTTTGCTATTAAATTTTATTTCTATGAACTAAAACTAAAATTTTAAAAATACAAGGAAGTTCAAAACGATTATTTTCGCTATTCTGTTATTCATGCGACTCTCGAAATAAATGACAAAAATTTTTTGTTTTCATTGGATTATATTGAATTTTTAAAAACCGAGTTTCCTTATGTATTTTAAATTCCAATACAAAGCCAGTTTTTTAAAATTTGATTTCCACGTAAAAAGTAGTATCCTTTAAATTCGTTTTGCTATTAAATTTTATTTCTATGAACTCAAACTAAAATTTTCAAAATACAAGGATGTTCAAAACATTATTTTAGTTATTCTCTTTTTCATGCGACTCTCGAAAAAGATGCAAAAAATTTTTTGTTTTCATTGGATTATACTGAATTTTTAAAAACCGATTTTCCATATGTATTTTAAATTCCAATACAAAGCCAATTTTTTAAAATTTGATTTCCACCGTTTGGTCATGAAAGTTGCAATAATCGCTTGTTTCGTTTCTCTTTATTATATGGCATTCTTATGAACTACATTTATATGTTTAATACTGGGGTACCAAGTGATTTGTATATAAAATCGATTGTTTTACAAATCACACGTAAATAGTAGCAGCCTTTAAATTCGTTTTGCTATTTAATATGATTTTTACGACCTAAAATTAAAATTTTAAAAATTCACGAATGTTCAAAACGATTATTTTCGCTATTCTGTTATTCATGCGACTCTCGAAATATATGCAAAAAATTTTTTGTTTTCATTGGATTATACTGAATTTTTTAAAACCGAGTTTCCATACATATTTTAAATTCCAATACAAATCCAATTTTTGAAAAATTGATTTCCACCATTTAGTCATGAAAGTTGCAAGAATCGCTTGTTTTGTTTCTCTTTATTACATGGCAGTCTTAAGAACTAAATTTATATGTTTTATAATTCACTGGGGTACCAAGTTATTCGTATATGAAATCGATTGTTTAACAAAGCACACTTAAATAGTAGTAGCCTTTAAATTCGTTTTGCTATGAAATTTTATTTCTATGAACTCAAACTAAAATTTTAAAAATACAAGGATGTTCAAAACGTTTATATTCGCTATTCTGTTTTTCATGTGACTCTCGAAAAAGATGCAAAAAATTTTTTGTTTTCATTGGATTATATTGAATTTTTAAAAACCGAGTTTCCTTATGTATTTTAAATTCCAATACAAAGCCAGTTTTTTAAAATTTGATTTTCACCGTTTAGTCTTGGAAGTTGCAATAATCGCTTGTTTCGTTTCTCTTTATTATATGGCATTCTTATGAACTACATTTATATGTTTAATACTGGGGTACCAAGTGATTTGTATATAAAATCGATTGTTTTACAAAGCACACGTAAATAGTAGCAGCCTTTAAATTCGTTTTGCTATTTAATATGATTTTTACGACCTAAAATTAAAATTTTAAAAATACAAGAATGTTCAAAACGATTATTTTCGCTATTCTGTTATTCATGCGACTCTCGAAATATATGCAAAAAATTTTTTGTTTTCATTGGATTATACTGAATTTTTTACACCCTAGTTTCCATACATATTTTAAATTTCTACACAAATCCAATTTTTTAAAATTTGATTTCCACCATTTGGTCATGAATAATTGCAATAATCGCTTGTTTCGTTTCTCTTTATTATATAGCATTTTTATGAATTGAATTTATAATGTTATAAAGTCCAATGGGGTACCCAGAGATTTGTATATAAAATCTATTCATTAACAAAGCACACCTCAATAGCAGCAGCCTTTAAATTCGTTTTGCTATTAAATTTTATTTCTATGAACTCAAACTAAAATTTTAAAAATACAAGGATGTTCAAAACGATTATATTAGATATTCTCTTTTTCATGCGACTCTCGAAATAAATAAAAACAATTTTTTGTTTTCATTGGATTATACTGAATTTTTTAAAACCGAGTTTCCATACATATTTTAAGTTCCAATACAAAGCCAATTTTTTAAAATTCGATTTCCACGTACACCATTTGGTCATGAATAATTGCAATAATCGCTTGTTTTGTTTCTCTTTATTATATGGCAGTCTTATGAACTAAATTTATATGTTTTGTAGTTCACAGGGGTACCAAGTGATTTCTATATAAAATCGATTGTTTTACAAAGGACGCCTAAATAGTAGCAGCCTTTAAATTGGTTTTGCTATTAAATATGATTTTTATGACCTAAAACTAAAATTTTAAAAATACAAGGATGTTCAAAACGATTAGTTTAGCTATTCTCTTTTTCATGCGACTCTCGAAATAAATGAAAACAATTTTTTGTTTTCATTGGATTATACTGAATTTTTTAAAACCCAGTTTCCATACATATTTTTAAGTTCCAATACAAAGCCAATTTTTTAAAATTTGATTTCCACCATTTGGTTATGAATAATTGCAATAATCGCTTGTTTTGTTTCTCTTTATTATATGGCAGTCTTATGAACTAAATTTATATGTTTTGTAGTTCACTGGGGTACTAAGTGAGTTTTATATAAAATCGATTGTTTTACAAAGGACGCCTAAATAGTAGCAGCCCTTAAATTCGTTTTGCTATTAAATATGATTTTTATGACCTAAAACTAAAATTTTAAAAATACAAGGATGTTCAAAACGATTAGTTTAGCTATTCTCTTTTTCATGCGACTCTCGAAATAAATGAAAACAATTTTTTGTTTTCATTGGATTATACTGAATTTTTTAAAACCCAGTTTCCATACATATTTTTAAGTTCCAATACAAAGCCAATTTTTTAAAATTTGATTTCCACCATTTGGTTATGAATAATTGCAATAATCGCTTGTTTTGTTTCTCTTTATTATATGGCAGTCTTATGAACTAAATTTATATGTTTTGTAGTTCACTGGGGTACTAAGTGAGTTTTATATAAAATCGATTGTTTTACAAAGGACGCCTAAATAGTAGCAGCCCTTAAATTCGTTTTGCTATTAAATATAATTTTTATGACCTAAAACTAAAATTTTAAAAATACAAGGATGTTCAAAACGATTAGTTTAGCTATTCTCTTTTTCATGCGACTCCCGAAATAAATGAAAAAAATTTTTTGTTTTCATTGGATTATACTGAATTTTTCAAAACCGAGTTTCCTTTTGTATTTTAAATTCCAATACAAATCCAATTTATTAAAATTTGATTTCAACCGTTTAGTCTTGGAAGTTGCAATAATCGCTTGTTTCGTTTCTCTTTATTATATGGCATTCTTATGAACTAAATTTATATGTTTTGTAGTTCACTGGGGTACCAAGTGATTTTTATATAAAATCGATTGTTTTACAAAGCACACGTAAATAGTAGCAGCCCTTAAATTCGTTTTGCTATTAAATATGATTTTTATGACCTAAAACTAAAATTTTAAAAATACAAGGATGTTCAAAACGATTAGTTTAGCTATTCTCTTTTTCATGCGACTGTCGAAATATATGCAAAAAATTTTTTGTTTTCATTGGATTATACTGAATTTTTCAAAACCGAGTTTCCAAACATATTTTAAATTCCAATACAAAGGCAATTTTTAAAATTTGATTTTCACCGTTTAGTCTTGGAAGTTGCAATAATCTCTTGTTTCGTTTCTCTTTATTATATGGCTTTCTTATGAATTGAATTTATAATGTTATAAAGTCCAATGGGGCACCCAGAGATTTGTATATAAAATCTAGTCATTTACAAAGCACACCTTAATAGAAGCAGCCTTTAAATTCGTTTTGCTATTGAATTTTATTTCTATGAACTCAAACTAAAATTTTAAAAATACAAGGATGTTCAAAACGATTTTTTTAGTTATTCTCTTTTTCATGCGACTCTCGAAATATATGCAAAAAATTTTTTGTTTTCATTGGATTATACTGAATTTTTAAAAACCGAGTTTCCATAAATATTTTTAGTTCCAATACAAAGCCAATTTTTTAAAATTTGATTTCTAACATTTGGTCATGAATAATTGCAATAATCGCTTGTTTCGTTTCTCTTTATTATATGGCAGTCTTATGAACTAAATTTATATGTTTTGTAGTTCACTGGGGTACCAAGTGATTTTTATATAAAGTCGATTGTTTTACAAAGCACACGTGAATAGTAGCAGTTTTGAAATTCGTTTTGCTATTAAATTTGATGTTTATGAACTAAATCTAAAATTTTAAAAATACAAGGATATTCAAAACGATTATTTTAGTTATTCTCTTTTTCATGCGACTCTCGAAATAAATGAAAAAAATTTTTTGTTTTCATTGGATTATACTGAATTTTTTAAAACCGAGTTTCCTTATGTATTTTCAATTCCAATACAAATCCAATTTTTTAAAATTTGCTTTCAACCGTTTAGTCTTGGAAGTTGCAATAATCGCTTGTTTCGTTTCTCTTTATTATATGGCATTCTTATGAACTAAATTTATGTTTTAAAGTTCACTGGGGTACCAAGTGATTTTTATATAAAATCGATTGTTTTACAAAGCACACGTAAATAGTAGCAGCCCTTAAATTCGTTTTGCTATTAAATATGATTTTTATGACCTAAAACTAAAATTTTAAAAATACAAGGACGTTCAAAACGATTAGTTTAGCTATTCAGTTTTTCATGCGACTATCGAAATATATGCAAAAAATTTTTTGTTTTCATTGGATTATACTGAACTTTTAAAAACCGAGTTTCCTTATGTATTTTAAATTCCAATACAAATCCAATTTTTAAAATTTGATTTACACCGTTTGGTCATGAAAGTTGCAATAATCGCTTGTTTCGTTTCTCTTTATTATATAGCATTTTTATGAATTGAATTTTTAATGTTATAAAGTCCAATGGGGCACCCAGAGATTTGTATATAAAATCTAGTCATTTACAAAGCACACCTTAATAGAAGCAGCCTTTAAATTCGTTTTGCTATTAAATTTTATTTCTATGAACTCAAACTAAAATTTTAAAAATACAAGGATGTTCAAAACGATTATTTTAGTTATTCTCTTTTTCATGAGACTCTCGAAATATATGCAAAAAATTTTTTGTTTTCATTGGATTATACTGAATTTTTAAAAACCGAGTTTCCAAACATATTTTAAATTCCAATACACATCCAATTTTTGAAATTTGATTTTCACCGTTTAGTCTTGGAAGTTGCAATAATCGCTTGTTTCGTTTCTCTTTATTATATAGCATTTTTATGAATTGAATTTTTAATGTTATAAAGTCCAATGGGGCACCCAGAGATTTGTATATAAAATCTAGTCATTTACAAAGCACACCTTAATAGAAGCAGCCTTTAAATTCGTTTTGCTATTGAATTTTATTTCTATGAACTCAAACTAAAATTTTAAAAATACAAGGATGTTCAAAACGATTATTTTAGTTATTCTCTTTTTCATGAGACTTTCGAAATATATGCAAAAAATTTTTTGTTTTCATTGGATTATACTGAATTTTTAAAAACCGAGTTTCCAAACATATTTTAAATTCCAATACAAAGCCAATTTTTAAAATTTGATTTTCACCGTTGTTTCAATCGCTTGTTTCGTTTCTCTTTATTATATAGCATTTTTATGAATTGAATTTTTAATGTTATAAAGTCCAATGGGGCACCCAGAGATTTGTATATAAAATCTAGTAATTTACAAAGCACACCTTAATAGAAGCAGCCTTTAATATCGTTTTGCTATTAAATTTTATTTCTATGAACTCAAACTAAAATTTTAAAAATACAAGGATGTTCAAAACGATTATTTTAGTTATTCTCTTTTTCATGAGACTTTCGAAATATATGCAAAAAATTTTTTGTTTTCATTGGATTATACTGAATTTTTCAAAACCGAGTTTCCAAACATATTTTAAATTCCAATACAAAGGCAATTTTTAAAATTTGATTTTCACCGTTTAGTCTTGGAAGTTGCAATAATCTCTTGTTTCGTTTCTCTTTATTATATGGCTTTCTTATGAATTGAATTTATAATGTTATAAAGTCCAATGGGGCACCCAGAGATTTGTATATAAAATCTAGTCATTTACAAAGCACACCTTAATAGAAGCAGCCTTTAAATTCGTTTTGCTATTGAATTTTATTTCTATGAACTCAAACTAAAATTTTAAAAATACAAGGATGTTCAAAACGATTTTTTTAGTTATTCTCTTTTTCATGCGACTCTCGAAATATGTATATGCAAAAAATTTTTTGTTTTCATTGGATTATATTGAATTTTTAAAAACCGAGTTTCCATAAATATTTTTAGTTCCAATACAAAGCCAATTTTTTAAAATTTGATTTTCACCGTTTAGTCTTGGAAGTTGCAATAATCGCTTGTTTCGTTTCTCTTTATTATATGGCATTCTTATGAACTACATTTATATGTTTAATAGTTCACTGGGGTACCAAGTGATTTGTATACAAAATCGATTATTTTACAAAGCACACGTAAATAGTAGCAGCCCTTAAATTCGTTTTGCTATGAAATTTTATTTCTATGAACTCAAACTAAAATTTTAAAAATACAAGGATGTTCAAAACGATTATTTTAGTTATTCTCTTTTTCATGCGACTCTCGAAATAAATAAAAACAATTTTTGGTTTTCATTGGATTATACTGAATTTTTTAAAACCGAGTTTCCATAAATATTTTAAGTTCCAATACAAAGCCAATTTTTTAAAATTTGATTTCCACCATTTTGTCATGAATAATTGCAAAAATCGCTTGTTTTGTTTCTCTTTATTATATGACAGTCTTATGAACTAAATTTATATGTTTTGTAGTTCACTGGGGTACCAAGTGATTTTTATATAAAATCGATTGTTTTACAAAGCACACGTAAATAGTAGCAGCCCTTAAATTCGTTTTGCTATGAAATTTTATTTCTATGACCTAAAACTAAAATTTTAAAAATACAAGGATGTTCAAAACGATTAGTTTAGCTATTCTCTTTTTCATGCGACTCTCGAAATAAATGAAAACAATTTTTTGTTTTCATTGGATTATACTGAATTTTTTAAAACCCAGTTTCCATACATATTTTTAAGTTCCAATACAAAGCCAATTTTTTAAAATTTGATTTCCACCATTTGGTTATGAATAATTGCAATAATCGCTTGTTTTGTTTCTCTTTATTATATGGCAGTCTTATGAACTAAATTTATATGTTTTGTAGTTCACTGGGGTACTAAGTGAGTTTTATATAAAATCGATTGTTTTACAAAGGACGCCTAAATAGTAGCAGCCCTTAAATTCGTTTTGCTATTAAATAAGATTTTTATGACCTAAAACTAAAATTTTAAAAATACAAGGATGTTCAAAACGATTAGTTTAGCTAATCTCTTTTTCATGCGACTCTCGAAATAAATGAAAACAATTTTTTGTTTTCATTGGATTATACTGAATTTTTTAAAACCGAGTTTCCATAAATATATTAAATTCCAATACAAAGCCAATTTTTTAAAATTTTATTTCCACCATTTTGTCATGAATAATTGCAATAATCGCTTGTTTTGTTTCTCTTTATTATATGGCATTCTTATGAACTAAATTTATGTTTTATAGTTCACTGGGGTACCAAGTGATTTTTATATAAAATCGATTGTTTTACAAAGCACACGTAAATAGTAGCAGCCTTTAAATTCGTTTTGCTATTAAATATGATGTTTATGAACTAAAACTAAAATTTTAAAAATACAAGGATGTTCAAAACGATTATTTTAGTTATTCTCTTTTTCATGAGACTTTCGAAATATATGCAAAAAATTTTTTGTTTTCATTGGATTATACTGAATTTTTCAAAACCGAGTTTCCAAACATATTTTAAATTCTAATACAAAGGCAATTTTTAAAATTTGATTTTCACCGTTTAGTCTTGGAAGTTGCAATAATCTCTTGTTTCGTTTCTCTTTATTATATGGCTTTCTTATGAATTGAATTTATAATGTTATAAAGTCCAATGGGGCACCCAGAGATTTGTATATAAAATCTAGTCATTTACAAAGCACACCTTAATAGAAGCAGCCTTTAAATTCGTTTTGCTATTGAATTTTATTTCTATGAACTCAAACTAAAATTTTAAAAATACAAGGATGTTCAAAACGATTTTTTTAGTTATTCTCTTTTTCATGCGACTCTCGAAATAAATGAAAAAAATTTTTTGTTTTCATTGGATTATACTGAATTTTTTAAAACCGAGTTTCCTTATGTATTTTCAATTCCAATACAAATCCAATTTTTTAAAATTTGATTTCTACCATTTGGTCATGAATAATTGCAATAATCGCTTGTTTCGTTTCTCTTTATTATATGGCAGTCTTATGAACTAAATTTATATGTTTTGTAGTTCACTGGGGTACCAAGTGATTTTTATATAAAATCGATTGTTTTTCAAAGCACACGTAAATAGTAGCAGTCTTGAAATTCGTTTTGCTATTAAATTTGATGTTTATGAACTAAATCTAAAATTTTAAAAATACAAGGATGTTCAAAACGATTATTTTAGTTATTCTCTTTTTCATGCGACTCTCGAAATAAATGAAAAAAATTTTTTGTTTTCATTGGATTATACTGAATTTTTTAAAACCGAGTTTCCTTATGTATTTTCAATTCCAATACAAAGGCAATTTTTAAAATTTGATTTTCACCGTTTAGTCTTGGAAGTTGCAATAATCTCTTGTTTCGTTTCTCTTTATTATATGGCTTTCTTATGAATTGAATTTATAATGTTATAAAGTCCAATGGGGCACCCAGAGATTTGTATATAAAATCTAGTCATTTACAAAGCACACCTTAATAGAAGCAGCCTTTAAATTCGTTTTGCTATTGAATTTTATTTCTATGAACTCAAACAAAAATTTTAAAAATACAAGGATGTTCAAAACGATTATTTTAGTTATTCTCTTTTTCATGCGACTCTCGAAATATATGCAAAAAATTTTTTGTTTTCATTGGATTATACTGAATTTTTAAAAACCGAGTTTCCAAACATATTTTAAATTCCAATACAAATCCAATTTTTGAAATTTGATTTTCACCGTTTAGTCTTGGAAGTTGCAAAAATCGCTTGTTTCGTTTCTCTTTATTATATGGCATTCTTATGAACTGCATTTATATGTTTAATAGTTCACTGGGGTACCAAGTGAGTTGTATATAAAATCGATTATTTTACAAAGCACACGTAAATAGTAGCAGCCTTTAAATTCGTTTTGTTATTTAATATGATTTTTACGACCTAAAACTAAAATTTTAAAAATACAAGGATGTTCAAAACGATTATTTTCGCTATTCTGTTATTCATGCGACTCTCGAAAAAGATGCAAAAAATTTTTTGTTTTCATTGGATTATACTGAATTTTAAAATACCGAGTTTCCTTATGTATTGTATTTTAAATTCCAATACAAATCCAATTTTTAAAATTTGATTTACACCGTTTGGTCATGAAAGTTGCAATAATCGCTTGTTTCGTTTCTCTTTATTATATAGCATTTTTATGAATTGAATTTTTAATGTTATAAAGTCCAATGGGGCACCCAGAGATTTGTATATAAAATCTAGTCATTTACAAAGCACACCTTAATAGAAGCAGCCTTTAATATCGTTTTGCTATTAAATTTTATTTCTATGAACTCAAACTAAAATTTTAAAAATACAAGGATGTTCAAAACGATTATTTTAGTTATTCTCTTTTTCATGAGACTTTCGAAATATATGCAAAAATTTTTTGTTTTCATTTTATTATACTGAATTTTTAAAAACCGAGTTTCCAAACATATTTTAAGTTCCAATACAAAGCCAATTTTTAAAATTTGATTTTCACCGTTTAGTCTTGGAAGTTGCAATAATCGCTTGTTTCGTTTCTCTTTATTATATGGCTTTCTTATGAATTGAATTTATAATGTTATAAAGTCCAATGGGGCACCCAGAGATTTGTATATAAAATCTAGTCATTTACAAAGCACCCCTTAATAGAAGCAGCCTTTAATATCGTTTTGCTATTAAATTTTATTTCTATGAACTCAAACTAAATCTTTAAAAATACAAGGATGTTCAAAACGATTATTTTAGTTATTCTCTTTTTCATGAGACTTTCGAAATATATGCAAAAAATTTTTTGTTTTCATTGGATTATACTGAATTTTTAAAAACCGAGTTTCCAAACATATTTTAAATTCCAATACAAAGCCAATTTTTAAAATTTGATTTTCACCGTTTAGTCTTGGAAGTTGCAATAATCGCTTGTTTCGTTTCTCTTTATTATATGGCAGTCTTATGAACTAAATTTATATGTTTTGTAGTTCACTGGGGTACCAAGTGATTTTTATATAAAATCGATTGTTTTACAAAGCACACGTAAATAGTAGCAGCCTTTCAATTCGTTTTGCTATTAAATTTGATGTTTATGAACTAAAACTAAAATTTTAAAAATACAAGGATGTTCAAAACGATTATTTTACTTATTCTCTTTTTCATGCGACTCTCGAAATAAATGAAAAAAATTTTTTGTTTTCATTGGATTATACTGAATTTTTCAAAACCGAGTTTCCTTTTGTATTTTAAATTCCAATACAAATCCAATTTATTAAAATTTGATTTCAACCGTTTAGTCTTGGAAGTTGCAATAATCGCTTGTTTCGTTTCTCTTTATTATATGGCATTCTTATGAACTAAATTTATATGTTTTGTAGTTCACTGGGGTACCAAGTGATTTTTATATAAAATCGATTGTTTTACAAAGCACACGTTAATAGTAGCAGCCCTTAAATTCGTTTTGCTATGAAATTTTATTTCTATGAACTCAAACTAAAATTTTAAAAATACAAGGATGTTCAAAACGATTATTTTAGTTATTCTCTTTTTCATGCGACTCTCGAAATAAATAAAAACAATTTTTGGTTTTCATTGGATTATACTGAATTTTTTAAAACCGAGTTTCCATAAATATTTTAAGTTCCAATACAAAGCCAATTTTTTAAAATTTGATTTCCACCATTTTGTCATGAATAATTGCAAAAATCGCTTGTTTTGTTTCTCTTTATTATATGACAGTCTTATGAACTAAATTTATATGTTTTGTAGTTCACTGGGGTACCAAGTGATTTTTATATAAAATCGATTGTTTTACAAAGCACACGTAAATAGTAGCAGCCCTTAAATTCGTTTTGCTATTAAATATGATTTTTATGACCTAAAACTAAAATTTTAAAAATACAAGGATGTTCAAAACGATTAGTTTAGCTATTCTCTTTTTCATGCGACTCTCGAAATAAATGAAAACAATTTTTTGTTTTCATTGGATTATACTGAATTTTTTAAAACCCAGTTTCCATACATATTTTTAAGTTCCAATACAAAGCCAATTTTTTAAAATTTGATTTCCACCATTTGGTTATGAATAATTGCAATAATCGCTTGTTTTGTTTCTCTTTATTATATGGCAGTCTTATGAACTAAATTTATATGTTTTGTAGTTCACTGGGGTACTAAGTGAGTTTTATATAAAATCGATTGTTTTACAAAGGACGCCTAAATAGTAGCAGCCCTTAAATTCGTTTTGCTATTAAATATGATTTTTATGACCTAAAACTAAAATTTTAAAAATACAAGGATGTTCAAAACGATTAGTTTAGCTATTCTCTTTTTCATGCGACTCTCGAAATAAATGAAAACAATTTTTTGTTTTCATTGGATTATACTGAATTTTTTAAAACCGAGTTTCCATAAATATTTTAAATTCCAATACAAAGCCAATTTTTTAAAATTTTATTTCCACCATTTTGTCATGAATAATTGCAATAATCGCTTGTTTTGTTTCTCTTTATTATATGGCATTCTTATGAACTAAATTTATGTTTTATAGTTCACTGGGGTACCAAGTGATTTTTATATAAAATCGATTGTTTTACAAAGCACACGTAAATAGTAGCAGCCTTTAAATTCGTTTTGCTATTAAATATGATGTTTATGAACTAAAACTAAAATTTTAAAAATACAAGGATGTTCAAAACGATTAGTTTAGCTATTCTCTTTTTCATGAGACTTTCGAAATATATGCAAAAAATTTTTTGTTTTCATTGGATTATACTGAATTTTTCAAAACCGAGTTTCCAAACATATTTTAAATTCCAATACAAAGCCAATTTTTAAAATTTGATTTTCACCGTTGTTTCAATCGCTTGCTTCGTTTCTCTTTATTATATGGCTTTCTTATGAATTGAATTTATAATGTTATAAAGTCCAATGGGGCACCCAGAGATTTGTACATAAAATCTAGTCATTTACAAAGCACACCTTAATAGAAGCAGCCTTTAAATTCGTTTTGCTATTGAATTTTATTTCTATGAACTCAAACTAAAATTTTAAAAATACAAGGATGTTCAAAACGATTTTTTTAGTTATTCTCTTTTTCATGCGACTCTCGAAATATATGCAAAAAATTTTTTGTTTTCATTGGATTATACTGAATTTTTAAAAACCGAGTTTCCATAAATATTTTTAGTTCCAATACAAAGCCAATTTTTTAAAATTTGATTTCTACCATTTGGTCATGAATAATTGCAATAATCGCTTGTTTCGTTTCTCTTTATTATATGGCAGTCTTATGAACTAAATTTATATGTTTTGTAGTTCACTGGGGTACCAAGTGATTTTTATATAAAGTCGATTGTTTTACAAAGCACACGTAAATAGTAGCAGTCTTGAAATTCGTTTTGCTATTAAATTTGATGTTTATGAACTAAATCTAAAATTTTAAAAATACAAGGATGTTCAAAACGATTATTTTAGTTATTCTCTTTTTCATGCGACTCTCGAAATAAATGAAAAAAATTTTTTGTTTTCATTGGATTATACTGAATTTTTTAAAACCGAGTTTCCTTATGTATTTTCAATTCCAATACAAATCCAATTTTTTAAAATTTGCTTTCAACCGTTTAGTCTTGGAAGTTGCAATAATCGCTTGTTTCGTTTCTCTTTATTATATGGCATTCTTATGAACTAAATTTATGTTTTAAAGTTCACTGGGGTACCAAGTGATTTTTTTATAAAATCGATTGTTTTACAAAGCACACGTAAATAGTAGCAGCCCTTAAATTCGTTTTGCTATTAAATATGATTTTTATGACCTAAAACTAAAATTTTAAAAATACAAGGACGTTCAAAACGATTAGTTTAGCTATTCAGTTTTTCATGCGACTATCGAAATATATGCAAAAAATTTTTTGTTTTCATTGGATTATACTGAACTTTTAAATACCGAGTTTCCTTATGTATTTTAAATTCCAATACAAATCCAATTTTTAAAATTTGATTTACACCGTTTGGTCATGAAAGTTGCAATAATCGCTTGTTTCGTTTCTCTTTATTATATAGCATTTTTATGAATTGAATTTTTAATGTTATAAAGTCCAATGGGGCACCCAGAGATTTGTATATAAAATCTAGTCATTTACAAAGCACACCTTAATAGAAGCAGCCTTTAAATTCGTTTTGCTATTGAATTTTATTTCTATGAACTCAAACTAAAATTTTAAAAATACAAGGATGTTCAAAACGATTATTTTAGTTATTCTCTTTTTCATGAGACTTTCGAAATATATGCAAAAAATTTTTTGTTTTCATTGGATTATACTGAATTTTTAAAAACCGAGTTTCCAAACATATTTTAAATTCCAATACAAAGCCAATTTTTTAAAATTTTATTTCCACCATTTTGTCATGAATAATTGCAATAATCGCTTGTTTTGTTTCTCTTTATTATATGGCATTCTTATGAACTAAATTTATGTTTTATAGTTCACTGGGGTACCAAGTGATTTTTATATAAAATCGATTGTTTTACAAAGCACACGTAAATAGTAGCAGCCTTTAAATTCGTTTTGCTATTAAATATGATGTTTATGAACTAAAACTAAAATTTTAAAAATACAAGGATGTTCAAAACGATTAGTTTAGCTATTCTCTTTTTCATGAGACTTTCGAAATATATGCAAAAAATTTTTTGTTTTCATTGGATTATACTGAATTTTTCAAAACCGAGTTTCCAAACATATTTTAAATTCCAATATAAATCCAATTTTTTAAAATTTGTTTTCCAGCGTTTGGTCATGATAGTTGCAATAATCGCTTGTTTCATTTCTCTTTATTATGTGGCATTTATATCAAATGCATTAAAAATGTTATAAATTCTATTGGGATACCAAGAGATTTGGATATAAAATCGATTATTTAACAAAGGACGCCTAAATAGTAGCAGCCTTTAAATTCGTTTTGCTATTAAATATGATGTTTATGAACTAAAACTAAAATTTTAAAAATACAAGGATGTTCAAAACGATTATTTTAGTTATTCTCTTTTTCATGCGACTCTCGAAATATATGCAAAAAATTTTTTGTTTTCATTGGATTATACTGAATTTTTAAAAACCGAGTTTCCATATATATTTTAAGTTCCAATACAAAGCCAATTTTTTAAAATTTGATTTCTACCATTTGGTCATGAATAATTGCAATAATCGCTTGTTTCGTTTCTCTTTATTATATGGCAGTCTTATGAACTAAATTTATATGTTTTGTAGTTCACTGGGGTACCAAGTGATTTTTATATAAAGTCGATTGTTTTACAAAGCACACGTAAATAGTAGCAGTCTTGAAATTCGTTTTGCTATTAAATTTGATGTTTATGAACTAAATCTAAAATTTTAAAAATACAAGGATGTTCAAAACGATTATTTTAGTTATTCTCTTTTTCATGCGACTCTCGAAATAAATGAAAAAAATTTTTTGTTTTCATTGGATTATACTGAATTTTTTAAAACCGAGTTTCCTTATGTATTTTCAATTCCAATACAAATCCAATTTTTTAAAATTTGCTTTCAACCGTTTAGTCTTGGAAGTTGCAATAATCGCTTGTTTCGTTTCTCTTTATTATATGGCATTCTTATGAACTAAATTTATGTTTTAAAGTTCACTGGGGTACCAAGTGATTTTTATATAAAATCGATTGTTTTACAAAGCACACGTAAATAGTAGCAGCCCTTAAATTCGTTTTGCTATTAAATATGATTTTTATGACCTAAAACTAAAATTTTAAAAATACAAGGACGTTCAAAACGATTAGTTTAGCTATTCAGTTTTTCATGCGACTATCGAAATATATGCAAAAAATTTTTTGTTTTCATTGGATTATACTGAACTTTTAAATACCGAGTTTCCTTATGTATTTTAAATTCCAATACAAATCCAATTTTTAAAATTTGATTTACACCGTTTGGTCATGAAAGTTGCAATAATCGCTTGTTTCGTTTCTCTTTATTATATAGCATTTTTATGAATTGAATTTTTAATGTTATAAAGTCCAATGGGGCACCCAGAGATTTGTATATAAAATCTAGTCATTTACAAAGCACACCTTAATAGAAGCAGCCTTTAAATTCGTTTTGCTATTGAATTTTATTTCTATGAACTCAAACTAAAATTTTAAAAATACAAGGATGTTCAAAACGATTATTTTAGTTATTCTCTTTTTCATGAGACTTTCGAAATATATGCAAAAAATTTTTTGTTTTCATTGGATTATACTGAATTTTTAAAAACCGAGTTTCCAAACATATTTTAAATTCCAATACAAAGCCAATTTTTAAAATTTGATTTTCACCGTTGTTTCAATCGCTTGTTTCGTTTCTCTTTATTATATAGCATTTTTATGAATTGAATTTTTAATGTTATAAAGTCCAATGGGGCACCCAGAGATTTGTATATAAAATCTAGTCATTTACAAAGCACACCTTAATAGAAGCAGCCTTTAATATCGTTTTGCTATTAAATTTTATTTCTATGAACTCAAACTAAAATTTTAAAAATACAAGGATGTTCAAAACGATTATTTTAGTTATTCTCTTTTTCATGAGACTTTCGAAATATATGCAAAAAATTTTTTGTTTTCATTGGATTATACTGAATTTTTCAAAACCGAGTTTCCAAACATATTTTAAATTCCAATACAAAGGCAATTTTTAAAATTTGATTTTCACCGTTTAGTCTTGGAAGTTGCAATAATCTCTTGCTTCGTTTCTCTTTATTATATGGCTTTCTTATGAATTGAATTTATAATGTTATAAAGTCCAATGGGGCACCCAGAGATTTGTATATAAAATCTAGTCATTTACAAAGCACACCTTAATAGAAGCAGCCTTTAAATTCGTTTTGCTATTAAATTTTATTTCTATGAACTCAAACTAAAATTTTAAAAATACAAGGATGTTCAAAACGATTTTTCTAGTTATTCTCTTTTTCATGCGACTCTCGAAAAAGATGCAAAAAATTTTTTGTTTTCATTGGATTATACTGAATTTTTAAAAACCGAGTTTCCTTATGTATTTTCAATTCCAATACAAAGCCAATTTTTTAAAATTTGATTTTCACCGTTTAGTCTTGGAAGTTGCAATAATCGCTTGTTTCGTTTCTCTTTATTATATGGCATTCTTATGAACTACATTTATATGTTTAATAGTTCACTGGGGTACCAAGTGATTTGTATACAAAATCAATTATTTTACAAAGCACACGTAAATAGTAACAGCCTTTAAATTCGTTTTGTTATTTAATATGATTTTTACGACCTAAAACTAAAATTTTGAAAATACAAGGATGTTCAAAACGATTATTTTCGCTATTCTGTTATTCATGCGACTCTCGAAAAAGATGCAAAAAATTTTTTGTTTTCATTGGATTATATTGAAATTTTAGAAACCGAGTTTCCATATGTATTTTAAATTCCAATACAAATCCAATTTTTAAAATTTGATTTACACCGTTTGGTCATGAAAGTTGCAATAATCGCTTGTTTCGTTTCTCTTTATTATATAGCATTTTTATGAATTGAATTTTTAATGTTATAAAGTCCAATGGGGCACCCAGAGATTTGTATATAAAATCTAGTCATTTACAAAGCACACCTTAATAGAAGCAGCCTTTAATATCGTTTTGCTATTAAATTTTATTTCTATGAACTCAAACTAAAATTTTAAAAATACAAGGATGTTCAAAACGATTTTTTTAGTTATTCTCTTTTTCATGCGACTATCGAAATATATGCAAAAAATTTTTTGTTTTCATTGGATTATACTGAACTTTTAAATACCGAGTTTCCTTATGTATTTTAAATTCCAATACAAATCCAATTTTTAAAATTTGATTTACACCGTTTGGTCATGAAAGTTGCAATAATCGCTTGTTTCGTTTCTCTTTATTATATAGCATTTTTATGAATTGAATTTATAATGTTATAAAGTCCAATGGGGCATCCAGAGATTTGTATATAAAATCTAGTCATTTACAAAGCACACCTTAATAGAAGCAGCCTTTAAATTCGTTTTGCTATTAAATTTTATTTCTATGAACTCAAACTAAAATTTTAAAAATACAAGGATGTTCAAAACGATTATTTTAGTTATTCTCTTTTTCATGCGACTCTCGAAATATATGCAAAAAATTTTTTGTTTTCATTGGATTATACTGAATTTTTAAAAACCGAGTTTCCATATATATTTTAAGTTCCAATACAAAGCCAATTTTTTAAAATTTGATTTTCACCGTTTAGTCTTGGAAATTGCAATAATCGCTTGTTTCGTTTCTCTTTATTATATGGCATTCTTATGAACTGCATTTATATGTTTAATAGTTCACTGGGGTACCAAGTGAGTTGTATATAAAATCGATTATTTTACAAAGCACACGTAAATAGTAGCAGCCTTTAAATTCGTTTTGTTATTTAATATGATTTTTACGACCTAAAACTAAAATTTTAAAAATACAAGGATGTTCAAAACGATTAGTTTACCTATTCTGTTATTCATGCGACTCTCGAAAAAGATGCAAAAAATTTTTTGTTTTCATTGGATTATACTGAATTTTTAAATACCGAGTTTCCTTATGTATTTTAAATTCCAATACAAATCCAATTTTTAAAATTTGATTTACACCGTTTGGTCATGAAAGTTGCAATAATCGCTTGTTTCGTTTCTCTTTATTATATAGCATTTTTATGAATTGAATTTTTAATGTTATAAAGTCCAATGGGGCACCCAGAGATTTGTATATAAAATCTAGTCATTTACAAAGCACACCTTAATTGAAGCAGCCTTTAATATCGTTTTGCTATTAAATTTTATTTCTATGAACTCAAACTAAAATTTTAAAAATACAAGGATGTTCAAAACGATTATTTTAGTTATTCTCTTTTTCATGAGACTTTCGAAATATATGCAAAAAATTTTTTGTTTTCATTGGATTATACTGAATTTTTAAAAACCGAGTTTCCAAACATATTTTAAGTTCCAATACAAAGCCAATTTTTAAAATTTGATTTTCACCGTTTAGTCTTGGAAGTTGCAATAATCGCTTGTTTCGTTTCTCTTTATCATATGAATTCTTATGAATTGAATTTATAATGTTATAAAGTCCAATGGGGCACCCAGAGATTTGTATATAAAATCTAGTCATTTACAAAGCAGACCTTAATAGAAGCAGCCTTTAAATTCGTTTTGCTATTGAATTTTATTTCTATGAACTCAAACTAAAATTTTAAAAATACAAGGATGTTCAAAACGATTATTTTAGTTATTCTCTTTTTCATGAGACTTTCGATATATATGCAAAAAATTTTTTGTTTTCATTGGATTATACTGAACTTTTAAAAACCGAGTTTCCAAACATATTTTAAGTTCCAATACAAAGCCAATTTTTAAAATTTGATTTTCACCGTTTAGTCTTGGAAGTTGCAATAATCGCTTGTTTCGTTTCTCTTTATTATATGGCATTCTTATGAACTGCATTTATATGTTTAATAGTTCACTGGGGTACCAAGTGAGTTGTATATAAAATCGATTATTTTACAAAGCACACGTAAATAGTAGCAGCCTTTAAATTCGTTTTGTTATTTAATATGATTTTTACGACCTAAAACTAAAATTTTAAAAATACAAGGATGTTCAAAACGATTAGTTTACCTATTCTGTTATTCATGCGACTCTCGAAAAAGATGCAAAAAATTTTTTGTTTTCATTGGATTATACTGAATTTTTAAATACCGAGTTTCCTTATGTATTTTAAATTCCAATACAAATCCAATTTTTAAAATTTGATTTACACCGTTTGGTCATGAAAGTTGCAATAATCGCTTGTTTCGTTTCTCTTTATTATATAGCATTTTTATGAATTGAATTTTTAATGTTATAAAGTCCAATGGGGCACCCAGAGATTTGTATATAAAATCTAGTCATTTACAAAGCACACCTTAATTGAAGCAGCCTTTAATATCGTTTTGCTATTAAATTTTATTTCTATGAACTCAAACTAAAATTTTAAAAATACAAGGATGTTCAAAACGATTATTTTAGTTATTCTCTTTTTCATGAGACTTTCGAAATATATGCAAAAAATTTTTTGTTTTCATTGGATTATACTGAATTTTTAAAAACCGAGTTTCCAAACATATTTTAAGTTCCAATACAAAGCCAATTTTTAAAATTTGATTTTCACCGTTTAGTCTTGGAAGTTGCAATAATCGCTTGTTTCGTTTCTCTTTATCATATGAATTCTTATGAATTGAATTTATAATGTTATAAAGTCCAATGGGGCATCCAGAGATTTGTATATAAAATCTAGTCATTTACAAAGCACACCTTAATAGAAGCAGCCTTTAAATTCGTTTTGCTATTAAATTTTATTTCTATGAACTCAAACTAAAATTTTAAAAATACAAGGATGTTCAAAACGATTATTTTAGTTATTCTCTTTTTCATGCGACTCTCGAAATATATGCAAAAAATTTTTTGTTTTCATTGGATTATACTGAATTTTTAAAAACCGAGTTTCCATATATATTTTAAGTTCCAATACAAAGCCAATTTTTTAAAATTTGATTTCCACCATTTGGTTATGAATAATTGCAATAATCGCTTGTTTCGTTTCTCTTTATCATATGAATTCTTATGAATTGAATTTATAATGTTATAAAGTCCAATGGGGCACCCAGAGATTTGTATATAAAATCTAGTCATTTACAAAGCACACCTTAATAGAAGCAGCCTTTAAATTCGTTTTGCTATTGAATTTTATTTCTATGAACTCAAACTAAAATTTTAAAAATACAAGGATGTTCAAAACGATTTTTCTAGTTATTCTCTTTTTCATGCGACTCTCGAAAAAGATGCAAAAAATTTTTTGTTTTCATTGGATTATACTGAATTTTTAAAAACCGAGTTTCCTTATGTATTTTCAATTCCAATACAAAGCCAATTTTTTAAAATTTGATTTTCACCGTTTAGTCTTGGAAGTTGCAATAATCGCTTGTTTCGTTTCTCTTTATTATATGGCATTCTTATGAACTACATTTATATGTTTAATAGTTCACTGGGGTACCAAGTGATTTGTATACAAAATCAATTATTTTACAAAGCACACGTAAATAGTAACAGCCTTTAAATTCGTTTTGTTATTTAATATGATTTTTACGACCTAAAACTAAAATTTTGAAAATACAAGGATGTTCAAAACGATTATTTTCGCTATTCTGTTATTCATGCGACTCTCGAAAAAGATGCAAAAAATTTTTTGTTTTCATTGGATTATATTGAATTTTTAAAAACCGAGTTTCCATATGTATTTTAAATTCCAATACAAATCCAATTTTTAAAATTTGATTTACACCGTTTGGTCATGAAAGTTGCAATAATCGCTTGTTTCGTTTCTCTTTATTATATAGCATTTTTATGAATTGAATTTTTAATGTTATAAAGTCCAATGGGGCACCCAGAGATTTGTATATAAAATCTAGTCATTTACAAAGCACACCTTAATAGAAGCAGCCTTTAATATCGTTTTGCTATTAAATTTTATTTCTATGAACTCAAACTAAAATTTTAAAAATACAAGGATGTTCAAAACGATTTTTTTAGTTATTCTCTTTTTCATGCGACTATCGAAATATATGCAAAAAGTTTTTTGTTTTCATTGGATTATACTGAACTTTTAAAAACCGAGTTTCCAAACATATTTTAAGTTCCAATACAAAGCCAATTTTTAAAATTTGATTTTCACCGTTTAGTCTTGGAAGTTGCAATAATCGCTTGTTTCGTTTCTCTTTATCATATGAATTCTTATGAATTGAATTTATAATGTTATAAAGTCCAATGGGGCATCCAGAGATTTGTATATAAAATCTAGTCATTTACAAAGCACACCTTAATAGAAGCAGCCTTTAAATTCGTTTTGCTATTAAATTTTATTTCTATGAACTCAAACTAAAATTTTAAAAATACAAGGATGTTCAAAACGATTATTTTAGTTATTCTCTTTTTCATGCGACTCTCGAAATATATGCAAAAAATTTTTTGTTTTCATTGGATTATACTGAATTTTTAAAAACCGAGTTTCCATATATATTTTAAGTTCCAATACAAAGCCAATTTTTTAAAATTTGATTTTCACCGTTTAGTCTTGGAAATTGCAATAATCGCTTGTTTCGTTTCTCTTTATTATATGGCATTCTTATGAACTGCATTTATATGTTTAATAGTTCACTGGGGTACCAAGTGAGTTGTATATAAAATCGATTATTTTACAAAGCACACGTAAATAGTAGCAGCCTTTAAATTCGTTTTGTTATTTAATATGATTTTTACGACCTAAAACTAAAATTTTAAAAATACAAGGATGTTCAAAACGATTAGTTTACCTATTCTGTTATTCATGCGACTCTCGAAAAAGATGCAAAAAATTTTTTGTTTTCATTGGATTATACTGAATTTTTAAATACCGAGTTTCCTTATGTATTTTAAATTCCAATACAAATCCAATTTTTAAAATTTGATTTACACCGTTTGGTCATGAAAGTTGCAATAATCGCTTTTTTCGTTTCTCTTTATTATATAGCATTTTTATGAATTGAATTTTTAATGTTATAAAGTCCAATGGGGCACCCAGAGATTTGTATATAAAATCTAGTCATTTACAAAGCACACCTTAATTGAAGCAGCCTTTAATATCGTTTTGCTATTAAATTTTATTTCTATGAACTCAAACTAAAATTTTAAAAATACAAGGATGTTCAAAACGATTATTTTAGTTATTCTCTTTTTCATGAGACTTTCGAAATATATGCAAAAAATTTTTTGTTTTCATTGGATTATACTGAATTTTTAAAAACCGAGTTTCCAAACATATTTTAAGTTCCAATACAAAGCCAATTTTTAAAATTTGATTTTCACCGTTTAGTCTTGGAAGTTGCAATAATCGCTTGTTTCGTTTCTCTTTATCATATGAATTCTTATGAATTGAATTTATAATGTTATAAAGTCCAATGGGGCACCCAGAGATTTGTATATAAAATCTAGTCATTTACAAAGCAGACCTTAATAGAAGCAGCCTTTAAATTCGTTTTGCTATTGAATTTTATTTCTATGAACTCAAACTAAAATTTTAAAAATACAAGGATGTTCAAAACGATTATTTTAGTTATTCTCTTTTTCATGAGACTTTCGAAATATATGCAAAAAATTTTTTGTTTTCATTGGATTATACTGAACTTTTAAATACCGAGTTTCCTTATGTATTTTAAATTCCAATACAAATCCAATTTTTAAAATTTGATTTACACCGTTTGGTCATGAAAGTTGCAATAATCGCTTGTTTCGTTTCTCTTTATTATATGGCATTCTTATGAATTGAATTTTTAATGTTATAAAGTCCAATGGGGCACCCAGAGATTTGTATATAAAATCTAGTCATTTACAAAGCACACCTTAATAGAAGCAGCCTTTAATATCGTTTTGCTATTAAATTTTATTTCTATGAACTCAAACTAAAATTTTAAAAATACAAGGATGTTCAAAACGATTTTTTTAGTTATTCTCTTTTTCATGCGACTATCGAAATATATGCAAAAAATTTTTTGTTTTCATTGGATTATACTGAATTTTTAAAAACCGAGTTTCCATATATATTTTATATTCCAATACAAATCCAATTTTTTAAATTTGATTTACACTGTTTGGTCATGAAAGTTGCAATAATCGCTTGTTTCGTTTCTCTTTATTATATAGCATTTTTATGAATTGAATTTATGTTATAAAGTCCAATGGGGCACCCAGAGATTTGTATATAAAATCTAGTCATTTACAAAGCACACCTTAATAGAAGCAGCCTTTAAATTCGTTTTGCTATTAAATTTTATTTCTATGAACTCAAACTAAAATTTTAAAAATACAAGGATGTTCAAAACGATTATTTTAGTTATTCTCTTTTTCATGCGACTCTCGAAATATATGCAAAAAATTTTTTGTTTTCATTGGATTATACTGAATTTTTAAAAACCGAGTTTCCATAAATATTTTTAGTTCCAATACAAAGCCAATTTTTTAAAATTTGATTTTCACCGTTTAGTCTTGGAAGTTGCAATAATCTCTTGTTTCGTTTCTCTTTATTATATGGCATTCTTATGAATTGAATTTTTAATGTTATAAAGTCCAATGGGGCACCCAGAGATTTGTATATAAAATCTAGTCATTTACAAAGCACACCTTAATTGAAGCAGCCTTTAAATTCGTTTTGTTATTTAATATGATTTTTACGACCTAAAACTAAAATTTTAAAAATACAAGGATGTTCAAAACGATTAGTTTACCTATTCTGTTATTCATGCGACTCTCGAAAAAGATGCAAAAAATTTTTTGTTTTCATTGGATTATACTGAATTTTTAAATACCGAGTTTCCTTATGTATTTTAAATTCCAATACAAATCCAATTTTTAAAATTTGATTTACACCGTTTGGTCATGAAAGTTGCAATAATCGCTTTTTTCGTTTCTCTTTATTATATAGCATTTTTATGAATTGAATTTTTAATGTTATAAAGTCCAATGGGGCACCCAGAGATTTGTATATAAAATCTAGTCATTTACAAAGCACACCTTAATTGAAGCAGCCTTTAAATTCGTTTTGCTATTAAATTTTATTTCTATGAACTCAAACTAAAATTTTAAAAATACAAGGATGTTCAAAACGATTATTTTAGTTATTCTCTTTTTCATGCGACTCTCGAAATATATGCAAAAAATTTTTTGTTTTCATTGGATTATACTGAATTTTTAAAAACCGAGTTTCCATATATATTTTAAGTTCCAATACAAAGCCAATTTTTTAAAATTTGATTTTCACCGTTTAGTCTTGGAAGTTGCAATAATCGCTTGTTTCGTTTCTCTTTATTATATGGCATTCTTATGAACTACATTTATATGTTTAATAGTTCACTGGGGTACCAAGTGATTTGTATACAAAATCAATTATTTTACAAAGCACACGTAAATAGTAACAGCCTTTAAATTCGTTTTGTTATTTAATATGATTTTTACGACCTAAAACTAAAATTTTGAAAATACAAGGATGTTCAAAACGATTATTTTCGCTATTCTGTTATTCATGCGACTCTCGAAAAAGATGCAAAAAATTTTTTGTTTTCATTGGATTATATTGAATTTTTAAAAACCGAGTTTCCATATGTATTTTAAATTCCAATACAAATCCAATTTTTAAAATTTGATTTACACCGTTTGGTCATGAAAGTTGCAATAATCGCTTGTTTCGTTTCTCTTTATTATATAGCATTTTTATGAATTGAATTTTTAATGTTATAAAGTCCAATGGGGCACCCAGAGATTTGTATATAAAATCTAGTCATTTACAAAGCACACCTTAATAGAAGCAGCCTTTAATATCGTTTTGCTATTAAATTTTATTTCTATGAACTCAAACTAAAATTTTAAAAATACAAGGATGTTCAAAACGATTTTTTTAGTTATTCTCTTTTTCATGCGACTATCGAAATATATGCAAAAAGTTTTTTGTTTTCATTGGATTATACTGAACTTTTAAAAACCGAGTTTCCAAACATATTTTAAGTTCCAATACAAAGCCAATTTTTAAAATTTGATTTTCACCGTTTAGTCTTGGAAGTTGCAATAATCGCTTGTTTCGTTTCTCTTTATCATATGAATTCTTATGAATTGAATTTATAATGTTATAAAGTCCAATGGGGCATCCAGAGATTTGTATATAAAATCTAGTCATTTACAAAGCACACCTTAATAGAAGCAGCCTTTAAATTCGTTTTGCTATTAAATTTTATTTCTATGAACTCAAACTAAAATTTTAAAAATACAAGGATGTTCAAAACGATTATTTTAGTTATTCTATTTTTCATGCGACTCTCGAAATATATGCAAAAAATTTTTTGTTTTCATTGGATTATACTGAATTTTTAAAAACCGAGTTTCCATATATATTTTAAGTTCCAATACAAAGCCAATTTTTTAAAATTTGATTTTCACCGTTTAGTCTTGGAAATTGCAATAATCGCTTGTTTCGTTTCTCTTTATTATATGGCATTCTTATGAACTGCATTTATATGTTTAATAGTTCACTGGGGTACCAAGTGAGTTGTATATAAAATCGATTATTTTACAAAGCACACGTAAATAGTAGCAGCCTTTAAATTCGTTTTGTTATTTAATATGATTTTTACGACCTAAAACTAAAATTTTAAAAATACAAGGATGTTCAAAACGATTAGTTTACCTATTCTGTTATTCATGCGACTCTCGAAAAAGATGCAAAAAATTTTTTGTTTTCATTGGATTATACTGAATTTTTAAATACCGAGTTTCCTTATGTATTTTAAATTCCAATACAAATCCAATTTTTAAAATTTGATTTACACCGTTTGGTCATGAAAGTTGCAATAATCGCTTTTTTCGTTTCTCTTTATTATATA
Organism: Anthrax anthrax; assembly: GCA_963971155.1. Taxonomy (NCBI): domain Eukaryota; kingdom Metazoa; phylum Arthropoda; class Insecta; order Diptera; family Bombyliidae; genus Anthrax; species Anthrax anthrax. Next base: position 16,462,379 of record OZ020120.1, read on the forward strand.
GCATTTTTATGAATTGAATTTTTAATGTTATAAAGTCCAATGGGGCACCCAGAGATTTGTATATAAAATCTAGTCATTTACAAAGCACACCTTAATTGAAGCAGCCTTTAATATCGTTTTGCTATTAAATTTTATTTCTATGAACTCAAACTAAAATTTTAAAAATACAAGGATGTTCAAAACGATTATTTTAGTTATTCTCTTTTTCATGAGACTTTCGAAATATATGCAAAAAATTTTTTGTTTTCATTGGATTATACTGAATTTTTAAAAACCGAGTTTCCAAACATATTTTAAGTTCCAATACAAAGCCAATTTTTAAAATTTGATTTTCACCGTTTAGTCTTGGAAGTTGCAATAATCGCTTGTTTCGTTTCTCTTTATCATATGAATTCTTATGAATTGAATTTATAATGTTATAAAGTCCAATGGGGCACCCAGAGATTTGTATATAAAATCTAGTCATTTACAAAGCAGACCTTAATAGAAGCAGCCTTTAAATTCGTTTTGCTATTGAATTTTATTTCTATGAACTCAAACTAAAATTTTAAAAATACAAGGATATTCAAAACGATTATTTTAGTTATTCTCTTTTTCATGAGACTTTCGAAATATATGCAAAAAATTTTTTGTTTTCATTGGATTATACTGAACTTTTAAATACCGAGTTTCCTTATGTATTTTAAATTCCAATACAAATCCAATTTTTAAAATTTGATTTACACCGTTTGGTCATGAAAGTTGCAATAATCGCTTGTTTCGTTTCTCTTTATTATATGGCATTCTTATGAATTGAATTTTTAATGTTATAAAGTCCAATGGGGCACCCAGAGATTTGTATATAAAATCTAGTCATTTACAAAGCACACCTTAATAGAAGCAGCCTTTAATATCGTTTTGCTATTAAATTTTATTTCTATGAACTCAAACTAAAATTTTAAAAATACAAGGATGTTCAAAACGATTTTTTTAGTTATTCTCTTTTTCATGCGACTATCGAAATATATGCAAAAAATTTTTTGTTTTCATTGGATTATACTGAATTTTTAAAAACCGAGTTTCCATATATATTTTATATTCCAATACAAATCCAATTTTTTAAATTTGATTTACACTGTTTGGTCATGAAAGTTGCAATAATCGCTTGTTTCGTTTCTCTTTATTATATAGCATTTTTATGAATTGAATTTATGTTATAAAGTCCAATGGGGCACCCAGAGATTTGTATATAAAATCTAGTCATTTACAAAGCACACCTTAATAGAAGCAGCCTTTAAATTCGTTTTGCTATTAAATTTTATTTCTATGAACTCAAACTAAAATTTTAAAAATACAAGGATGTTCAAAACGATTATTTTAGTTATTCTCTTTTTCATGCGACTCTCGAAATATATGCAAAAAATTTTTTGTTTTCATTGGCTTATACTGAATTTTTAAAAACCGAGTTTCCATAAATATTTTTAGTTCCAATACAAAGCCAATTTTTTAAAATTTGATTTTCACCGTTTAGTCTTGGAAGTTGCAATAATCTCTTGTTTCGTTTCTCTTTATTATATGGCATTCTTATGAATTGAATTTTTAATGTTATAAAGTCCAATGGGGCACCCAGAGATTTGTATATAAAATCTAGTCATTTACAAAGCACACCTTAATAGAAGCAGCCTTTAATATCGTTTTGCTATTAAATTTTATTTCTATGAACTCAAACTAAAATTTTAAAAATACAAGGATGTTCAAAACGATTTTTTTAGTTATTCTCTTTTTCATGCGACTATCGAAATATATGCAAAAAATTTTTTGTTTTCATTGGATTATACTGAATTTTTAAAAACCGAGTTTCCATATATATTTTATATTCCAATACAAATCCAATTTTTTAAATTTGATTTACACTGTTTGGTCATGAAAGTTGCAATAATCGCTTGTTTCGTTTCTCTTTTTATATATAGCATTTTTATGAATTGAATTTATGTTATAAAGTCCAATGGGGCACCCAGAGATTTGTATATAAAATCTATTATTTTACAAAGCACACGTAAATAGTAGCAGCCTTTAAATTCGTTTTGCTATTTAATATGATTTTTACGACCTAAAACTAAAATTTTAAAAATACAAAGATGTTCAAAACGATTATTTTCGCTATTCTGTTATTCATGCGACTCTCGAAAAAGATGCAAAAAATTTTTTGTTTTCATTGGATTATATTGAATTTTTAAAAACCGAGTTTCCATATGTATTTTAAATTCCAATACAAATCCAATTTTTAAAATTTGATTTTCACCGTTTAGTCTTGGAAGTTGCAATAATCGCTTGTTTCGTTTCTCTTTATTATATGGCTTTCTTATGAATTGAATTTATAATGTTATAAAGTCCAATGGGGCACCCAGAGATTTGTATATAAAATCTAGTCATTTACAAAGCAGACCTTAATAGAAGCAGCCTTTAAATTCGTTTTGCTATTAAATTTTATTTCTATGAACTCAAACTAAAATTTTAAAAATACAAGGATGTTCAAAACGATTATTTTAGTTATTCTCTTTTTCATGCGACTCTCGAAATATATGCAAAAAATTTTTTGTTTTCATTGGATTATACTGAATTTTTAAAAACCGAGTTTCCATATATATTTTATATTCCAATACAAATCCAATTTTTTAAATTTGATTTACACTGTTTGGTCATGAAAGTTGCAATAATCGCTTGTTTCGTTTCTCTTTATTATATAGCATTTTTATGAATTGAATTTATGTTATAAAGTCCAATGGGGCACCCAGAGATTTGTATATAAAATCTATTCATTTACAAAGCACACCTTAATAGAAGCAGCCTTTGAATTCGTTTTGCTATTAAATTTTATTTCTATGAACTCAAACTAAAATTTTAAAAATACAAGGATGTTCAAAACGATCATTTTAGTTATTCTCTTTTTCATGCGACTATCGAAATATATGCAAAAAATTTTTTGTTTTCATTGGATTATACTGAATTTTTAAAAACCGAGTTTCCATACATATTTTAAGTTCCAATACAAAGCCAATTTTTTAAAATTTGATTTTCACCGTTTAGTCTTGGAAGTTGCAATAATCGCTTGTTTCGTTTCTCTTTATTATATTGCATTCTTATGAACTACATTTATATGTTTATTAGTTCACTGGGGTACCAAGTGATTTGTATATAAAATCGATTATTTTACAAAGCACACGTAAATATTAGCAGCCTTTAAATTCGTTTTGCTATTTAATATGATTTCTATGAATGCAAACTAAAATTTTAAAAATACAAGGATGTTCAAAACGATTATTTTAGTTATTCTCTTTTTCATGCGACTCTCGAAATATATGCAAAAAATTTTTTGTTTTCATTGGATTATACTGAATTTTTAAAAACCGAGTTTCCATATATATTTTATATTCCAATACAAATCCAATTTTTTAAATTTGATTTACATTGTTTGGTCATGAAAGTTGCAATAATCGCTTGTTTCGTTTCTCTTTATTATATAGCATTTTTATGAATTGAATTTATGTTATAAAGTCCAATGGGGCACCCAGAGATTTGTATATAAAATCTATTCATTTACAAAGCACACCTTAATAGAAGCAGCCTTTGAATTCGTTTTGCTATTAAATTTTATTTCTATGAACTCAAACTAAAATTTTAAAAATACAAGGATGTTCAAAACGATCATTTTAGTTATTCTCTTTTTCATGCGACTCTCGAAATATATGCAAAAAATTTTTTGTTTTCATTGGATTATACTGAATTTTTAAAAACCGAGTTTCCATACATATTTTAAGTTCCAATACAAAGCCAATTTTTTAAAATTTGATTTTCACCGTTTAGTCTTGGAAGTTGCAATAATCGCTTGTTTCGTTTCTCTTTATTATATGGCATTCTTATGAACTACATTTATATGTTTATTAGTTCACTGGGGTACCAAGTGATTTGTATATAAAATCGATTATTTTACAAAGCACACGTAAATAGTAGCAGCCTTTAAATTCGTTTTGTTATTTAATATGATTTTTACGACCTAAAACTAAAATTTTAAAAATACAAGGATGTTCAAAACGATTATTTTCGCTATTCTGTTATTCATGCGACTCTCGAAAAAGATGCAAAAAATTTTTTGTTTTCATTGGATTATATTGAATTTTTAAAAACCGAGTTTCCATATGTATTTTAAATTCCAATACAAATCCAATTTTTAAAATTTGATTTTCACCGTTTAGTCTTGGAAGTTGCAATAATCGCTTGTTTCGTTTTTCTTTATTATATGGCTTTCTTATGAATTGAATTTATAATGTTATAAAGTCCAATGGGGCACCCAGAGATTTGGATATAAAATCTAGTCATTTACAAAGCACACCTTAATAGAAGCAGCCTTTAATATCGTTTTGCTATTAAACTTTATTTCTATGAACTCAAACTAAAATTTTAAAAATACAAGGATGTTCAAAACGATTTTTTTAGTTATTCTCTTTTTCATGCGACTATCGAAATATATGCAAAAAATTTTTTGTTTTCATTGGATTATACTGAATTTTTAAAGTTTCCTTATGTATTTTATATTCCAATACAAATCCAATTTTTTAAATTTGATTTACACTGTTTGGTCATGAAAGTTGCAATAATCGCTTGTTTTGTTTCTCTTTATTATATGGCAGTCTTATGAACTAAATTTATATGTTTTGTAGTTCACTGGGGTACCAAGTGATTTTTATATAAAATCGATTGTTTTACAAAGCACACGTAAATAGTAGCAGCCCTTAAATTCGTTTTGCTATTAAATATGATTTTTATGACCTAAAACTAAAATTTTAAAAATACAAGGATGTTCAAAACGATTAGTTTACCTATTCTGTTTTTCATGTGACTCTCGAAATATATGCAAAAAATTTTTTGTTTTTATTGGATTATACTGAATTTTTAAAGTTTCCTTATGTATTTTATATTCCAATACAAATTTAATTTTTTAAATTTGATTTACACTGTTTGGTCATGAAAGTTGCAATAATCGCTTGTTTTGTTTCTCTTTATTATATGGTAGTCTTATGAACTAAATTTATATGTTTTGTAGTTCACTGGGGTACCAAGTGATTTTTATATAAAATCGATTGTTTTACAAAGCACACGTAAATAGTAGCAGCCCTTAAATTCGTTTTGCTATTAAATATGATTTTTATGACCTAAAACTAAAATTTTAAAAATACAAGGATGTTCAAAACGATTAGTTTACCTATTCTGTTTTTCATGTGACTCTCGAAATATATGCAAAAAATTTTTTGTTTTTATTGGATTATACTGAATTTTTAAAGTTTCCTTATGTATTTTATATTCCAATACAAATCCAATTTTTTAAATTTGATTTACACTGTTTGGTCATGAAAGTTGCAATAATCGCTTGTTTTGTTTCTCTTTATTATTTGGCAGTCTTATGAACTAAATTTATATGTTTTGTAGTTCACTGGGGTACCAAGTGATTTTTATATAAAATCGATTGTTTTACAAAGCACACGTAAATAGTAGCAGCCTTGAAATTCATTTTGCTATTAAATTTGATGTTTATGACCTAAAACTAAAATTTTAAAAATACAAGGATGTTCAAAACGATTAGTTTAGTTATTCTCTTTTTCATGCGACTCCTGAAATAAATGAAAAAAATTTTTTGTTTTCATTGGATTATACTGAATTTTTCAAAACCGAGTTTCCTTATGTATTTTAAATTCCAATACAAATCCAATTTTTTAAAATTTGATTTCAACCGTTTAGTCTTGGAAGTTGCAATAATCGCTTGTTTCGTTTCTCTCTATTATATGGCATTCTTATGAACTAAATTTATGTTTTAAAATTCACTGGGGTACCAAGTGATTTTTATATAAAATCGATTATTTTACAAAGCACACGTAAATAGTAGCAGCCCTTAAATTCATTTTGCTTTTAAATATGATTTTTATGACCTAAAACTAAAATTTTAAAAATACAAGGCAGTTCAAAACGATTAGTTTACCTATTCTGTTTTTCATGCGACTCTCGAAATATATGCAAAAAATTTTTTGTTTTCATTGGATTATACTGAATTTTTAAAGTTTCCTTATGTATTTTATATTCCAATACAAATCCAATTTTTTAAATTTGATTTACACTGTTTGGTCATGAAAGTTGCAATAATCGCTTGTTTTGTTTCTCTTTATTATATGGCAGTCTTATGAACTAAATTTATATGTTTTGTAGTTCACTGGGGTACCAAGTGATTTTTATATAAAATCGATTGTTTTACAAAGCACACGTAAATAGTAGCAGCCCTTAAATTCGTTTTGCTATTAAATATGATTTTTATGACCTAAAACTAAAATTTTAAAAATACAAGGATGTTCAAAACGATTAGTTTACCTATTCTGTTTTTCATGTGACTCTCGAAATATATGCAAAAAATTTTTTGTTTTTATTGGATTATACTGAATTTTTAAAGTTTCCTTATGTATTTTATATTCCAATACAAATCCAATTTTTTAAATTTGATTTATACTGTTTGGACATGAAAGTTGCAATAATCGCTTGTTTTGTTTCTCTTTATTATTTGGCAGTCTTATGAACTAAATTTATATGTTTTGTAGTTCACTGGGGTACCAAGTGATTTTTATATAAAATCGATTGTTTTACAAAGCACACGTAAATAGTAGCAGCCTTGAAATTCGTTTTGCTATTAAATTTGATGTTTATGAACTAAAACTAAAATTTTAAAAATACAAGGATGTTCAAAACAATTATTTTAGTTATTCTCTTTTTCATGCGACTCCTGAAATAAATGAAAAAAATTTTTTGTTTTCATTGGATTATACTGAATTTTTAAAAACCGAGTTTCCAAACATATTTTAAATTCCAATACAAATCCAATTTTTTAAAATTTGATATTCACCGTTTAGTCTTGGAAGTTGCAATAATCGCTTGTTTCGTTTCTCTTTATTATATGGCATTCTTATGAACTACATTTATATGTTTATTAGTTCACTGGGGTACCAAGTGATTTGTATATAAAATCGATTGTTTTACAAAGCACACGTAAATAGTAGCAGCCCTTAAATTCGTTTTGCTATTAAATATGATTTTTATGACCTAAAACTAAAATTTTAAAAATACAAGGATGTTCAAAACGATTAGTTTACCTATTCTGTTTTTCATGTGACTCTCGAAATGTATGCAAAAAATTTTTTGTTTTCATTGGATTATACTGAATTTTTAAAGTTTCCTTATGTATTTTATATTCCAATACAAATCCAATTTTTTAAATTTGATTTACACTGTTTGGTCATGAAAGTTGCAATAATCGCTTGTTTTGTTTCTCTTTATTATATGGCAGTCTTATGAACTAAATTTATATGTTTTGTAGTTCACTGGGGTACCAAGTGATTTTTATATAAAATCGATTGTTTTACAAAGCACACGTAAATAGTAGCAGCCTTGAAATTCGTTTTGCTATTAAATTTGATGTTTATGAACTAAAACTAAAATTTTAAAAATACAAGGATGTTCAAAACAATTATTTTAGTTATTCTCTTTTTCATGCGACTCCCGAAATAAATGAAAAAAATTTTTTGTTTTCATTGGATTATACTGAATTTTTCAAAACCGAGTTTCCTTTTGTATTTTAAATTCCAATACAAATCCAATTTTTTAAAATTTGATTTCAACCGTTTAGTCTTGGAAGTTGCAATAATCGCTTTTTTCGTTTCTCTTTATTATATGGCATTCTTATGAACTAAATTTATGTTTTAAAGTTCACTGGGGTACCAAGTGATTTTTATATAAAATCGATTATTTTACAAAGCACACGTAAATAGTAGCAGCCCTTAAATTCATTTTGCTTTTAAATATGATTTTTATGACCTAAAACTAAAATTTTAAAAATACAAGGAAGTTCAAAACGATTAGTTTAGCTATTCTGTTTTTCATGCGACTCTCGAAATATATGAAAAAAATTTTTTGTTTTCATTGTATTATACTGAATTTTTAAAAACCGATTTTCCTTATGTATTTTAAATTCCAATACAAATCCAATTTTTAAAATTTGATTTACACCGTTTGGTCATGAAAGTTGCAATAATCGCTTGTTTCGTTTCTCTTTATTATATAGCATTTTTATGAATTGAATTTTTAATGTTATAAAGTCCAATGGGGCACTCAGAGATTTGTATATAAAATCTAGTCATTTACAAAGCACACCTTAATAGAAGCAGCCTTTAATATCGTTTTGCTATTACATTTTATTTCTATGAACTCAAACTAAAATTTTAAAAATACAAGGTGTTCAAAACGATTATTTTAGTTATTCTCTTTTTCATGAGACTTTCGAAATATATGCAAAAAATTTTTTGTTTTCATTGGATTATACTGAATTTTTCAAAACCGAGTTTCCTTTTGTATTTTAAATTCCAATACAAATCCAATTTATTAAAATTTGATTTTCACCGTTTAGTCTTGGAAGTTGCAATAATCGCTTGTTTCGTTTCTCTTTATTATATGGCATTCTTATGAACTACATTTATATGTTTATTAGTTCACTGGGGTACCAAGTGATTTTTATATAAAATCGATTGTTTTACAAAGCACACGTAAATAGTAGCAGCCTTGAAATTCGTTTTGCTATTAAATTTGATGTTTTTGAACTAAAACTAAAATTTTAAAAATACAAGGATGTTCAAAACAATTATTTTAGTTATTCTCTTTTTCATGCGACTCCCGAAATAAATGAAAAAAATTTTTTGTTTTCATTGGATTATAGTGAATTTTTCAAAACCGAGTTTCCTTTTGTATTTTAAATTCCAATACAAATCCAATTTTTTAAAATTTGATTTCAACCGTTTAGTCTTGGAAGTTGCAATAATCGCTTGTTTCGTTTCTCTTTATTATATGGCATTCTTATGAACTAAATTTATGTTTTAAAGTTCACTGGGGTACCAAGTGATTTTTATATAAAATCGATTGTTTTACAAAGCACACGTAAATAGTAGCATCCCTTAAATTCGTTTTGCTATTAAATATGATTTTTATGGCCTAAAACTAAAATTTTAAAAATACAAGGATGTTCAAAACGATTAGTTTACCTATTCTGTTTTTCATGTGACTCTCGAAATATATGCAAAAAATTTTTTGTTTTCATTGGATTATACTGAATTTTTAAAGTTTCCTTATGTATTTTATATTCCAATACAAATCCAATTTTTTAAATTTGATTTACACTGTTTGGTCATGAAAGTTGCAATAATCGCTTGTTTCGTTTCTTTTTATTATATAGCATTTTTATGAATTGAATTTATGTTATAAAGTCCAATGGGGCACCCAGAGATTTGTATATAAAATCTATTCATTTACAAAGCACACCTTAATAGAAGCAGCCTTTGAATTCGTTTTGCTATTAAATTTTATTTCTATGAACTCAAACTAAAATTTTAAAAATACAAGGATGTTCAAAACGATCATTTTAGTTATTCTCTTTTTCATGCGACTCTCGAAATATATGCAAAAAATTTTTTGTTTTCTTTGGATTATACTGAATTTTTAAAAACCGAGTTTCCATACATATTTTAAGTTCCAATACAAAGCCAATTTTTTAAAATTTGATTTTCACCGTTTAGTCTTGGAAGTTGCAATAATCGCTTGTTTCGTTTCTCTTTATTATATGGCATTCTTATGAACTACATTTATATGTTTATTAGTTCACTGGGGTACCAAGTGATTTGTATATAAAATCGATTATTTTACAAAGCACACGTAAATAGTAGCAGCCTTGAAATTCGTTTTGCTATTAAATTTGATGTTTTTGAACTAAAACTAAAATTTTAAAAATACAAGGATGTTCAAAACAATTATTTTAGTTATTCTCTTTTTCATGCGACTCCCGAAATAAATGAAAAAAATTTTTTGTTTTCATTGGATTATACTGAATTTTTCAAAACCGAGTTTCCTTATGTATTTTAAATTCCAATACAAATCCAATTTTTTAAAATTTGTTTTCAACCGTTTAGTCTTGGAAGTTGCAATAATCGCTTGTTTCGTTTCTCTCTATTATATGGCATTCTTATGAACTAAATTTATGTTTTAAAATTCACTGGGGTACCAAGTGATTTTTATATAAAATCGATTATTTTACAAAGCACACGTAAATAGTAGCAGCCCTTAAATTCATTTTGCTTTTAAATATGATTTTTATGACCTAAAACTAAAATTTTAAAAATACAAGGCAGTTCAAAACGATTAGTTTACCTATTCTGTTTTTCATGCGACTCTCGAAAAAGATGCAAAAAATTTTTTGTTTTCATTGGATTATACTGAATTTTTAAAGTTTCCTTATGTATTTTATATTCCAATACAAATCCAATTTTTTAAATTTGATTTACACTGTTTGGTCATGAAAGTTGCAATAATCGCTTGTTTTGTTTCTCTTTATTATATGGCAGTCTTATGAACTAAATTTATATGTTTTGTAGTTCACTGGGGTACCAAGTGATTTTTATATAAAATCGATTGTTTTACAAAGCACACGTAAATAGTAGCAGCCCTTAAATTCGTTTTGCTATTAAATATGATTTTTATGACCTAAAACTAAAATTTTAAAAATACAAGGATGTTCAAAACGATTAGTTTACCTATTCTGTTTTTCATGTGACTCTCGAAATATATGCAAAAAATTTTTTGTTTTTATTGGATTATACTGAATTTTTAAAGTTTCCTTATGTATTTTATATTCCAATACAAATCCAATTTTTTAAATTTGATTTATACTGTTTGGTCATGAAAGTTGCAATAATCGCTTGTTTTGTTTCTCTTTATTATTTGGCAGTCTTATGAACTAAATTTATATGTTTTGTAGTTCACTGGGGTACCAAGTGATTTTTATATAAAATCGATTGTTTTACAAAGCACACGTAAATAGTAGCAGCCTTGAAATTCGTTTTGCTATTAAATTTGATGTTTATGAACTAAAACTAAAATTTTAAAAATACAAGGATGTTCAAAACAATTATTTTAGTTATTCTCTTTTTCATGCGACTCCTGAAATAAATGAAAAAAATTTTTTGTTTTCATTGGATTATACTGAATTTTTAAAAACCGAGTTTCCAAACATATTTTAAATTCCAATACAAAGCCAATTTTTTAAAATTTGATATTCACCGTTTAGTCTTGGAAGTTGCAATAATCGCTTGTTTCGTTTCTCTTTATTATATGGCATTCTTATGAACTACATTTATATGTTTATTAGTTCACTGGGGTACCAAGTGATTTGTATATAAAATCGATTGTTTTACAAAGCACACGTAAATAGTAGCAGCCCTTAAATTCGTTTTGCTATTAAATATGATTTTTATGACCTAAAACTAAAATTTTAAAAATACAAGGATGTTCAAAACGATTAGTTTACCTATTCTGTTTTTCATGTGACTCTCGAAATATATGCAAAAAATTTTTTGTTTTCATTGGATTATACTGAATTTTTAAAGTTTCCTTATGTATTTTATATTCCAATACAAATCCAATTTTTTAAATTTGATTTACACTGTTTGGTCATGAAAGTTGCAATAATCGCTTGTTTTGTTTCTCTTTATTATATGGCAGTCTTATGAACTAAATTTATATGTTTTGTAGTTCACTGGGGTACCAAGTGATTTTTATATAAAATCGATTGTTTTACAAAGCACACGTAAATAGTAGCAGCCTTGAAATTCGTTTTGCTATTAAATTTGATGTTTATGAACTAAAACTAAAATTTTAAAAATACAAGGATGTTCAAAACAATTATTTTAGTTATTCTCTTTTTCATGCGACTCCCGAAATAAATGAAAAAAATTTTTTGTTTTCATTGGATTATACTGAATTTTTCAAAACCGAGTTTCCTTTTGTATTTTAAATTCCAATACAAATCCAATTTTTTAAAATTTGATTTCAACCGTTTAGTCGTGGAAGTTGCAATAATCGCTTTTTTCGTTTCTCTTTATTATATGGCATTCTTATGAACTAAATTTATGTTTTAAAGTTCACTGGGGTACCAAGTGATTTTTATATAAAATCGATTATTTTACAAAGCACACGTAAATAGTAGCAGCCCTTAAATTCATTTTGCTTTTAAATATGATTTTTATGACCTAAAACTAAAATTTTAAAAATACAAGGAAGTTCAAAACGATTAGTTTAGCTATTCTGTTTTTCATGCGACTCTCGAAATATATGAAAAAAATTTTTTGTTTTCATTGTATTATACTGAATTTTTAAAAACCGATTTTCCTTATGTATTTTAAATTCCAATACAAATCCAATTTTTAAAATTTGATTTACACCGTTTGGTCATGAAAGTTGCAATAATCGCTTGTTTCGTTTCTCTTTATTATATAGCATTTTTATGAATTGAATTTTTAATGTTATAAAGTCCAATGGGGCACTCAGAGATTTGTATATAAAATCTAGTCATTTACAAAGCACACCTTAATAGAAGCAGCCTTTAATATCGTTTTGCTATTACATTTTATTTCTATGAACTCAAACTAAAATTTTAAAAATACAAGGATGTTCAAAACGATTATTTTAGTTATTCTCTTTTTCATGAGACTTTCGAAATATATGCAAAAAATTTTTTGTTTTCATTGGATTATACTGAATTTTTCAAAACCGAGTTTCCTTTTGTATTTTAAATTCCAATACAAATCCAATTTATTAAAATTTGATTTTCACCGTTTAGTCTTGGAAGTTGCAATAATCGCTTGTTTCGTTTCTCTTTATTATATGGCATTCTTATGAACTACATTTATATGTTTATTAGTTCACTGGGGTACCAAGTGATTTTTATATAAAATCGATTGTTTTACAAAGCACACGTAAATAGTAGCATCCCTTAAATTCGTTTTGCTATTAAATATGATTTTTATGGCCTAAAACTAAAATTTTAAAAATACAAGGATGTTCAAAACGATTAGTTTACCTATTCTGTTTTTCATGTGACTCTCGAAATATATGCAAAAAATTTTTTGTTTTCATTGGATTATACTGAATTTTTAAAGTTTCCTTATGTATTTTATATTCCAATACAAATCCAATTTTTTAAATTTGATTTACACTGTTTGGTCATGAAAGTTGCAATAATCGCTTGTTTCGTTTCTTTTTATTATATAGCATTTTTATGAATTGAATTTATGTTATAAAGTCCAATGGGGCACCCAGAGATTTGTATATAAAATCTATTCATTTACAAAGCACACCTTAATAGAAGCAGCCTTTGAATTCGTTTTGCTATTAAATTTTATTTCTATGAACTCAAACTAAAATTTTAAAAATACAAGGATGTTCAAAACGATCATTTTAGTTATTCTCTTTTTCATGCGACTCTCGAAATATATGCAAAAAATTTTTTGTTTTCATTGGATTATACTGAATTTTTAAAAACCGAGTTTCCATACATATTTTAAGTTCCAATACAAAGCCAATTTTTTAAAATTTGATTTTCACCGTTTAGTCTTGGAAGTTGCAATAATCGCTTGTTTCGTTTCTCTTTATTATATGGCATTCTTATGAACTACATTTATATGTTTATTAGTTCACTGGGGTACCAAGTGATTTGTATATAAAATCGATTATTTTACAAAGCACACGTAAATAGTAGCAGCCTTTAAATTCGTTTTGCTATTTAATATGATTTTTTCGACCTAAAACTAAAATTTTAAAAATACAAGGATGTTCAAAATGATTATTTTCGCTATTCTGTTATTCATGCGACTCTCGAAAAAGATGCAAAAAATTTTTTGTTTTCATTGGATTATATTGAATATTTAAAAACCGAGTTTCCATATATATTTTAAATTCCAATACAAATCCAATTTTTTAAAATTTGATTTGCATCATTTAGTCATGAATAATTGGAATAATCGCTTGTTTTGTTTCTCTTTATTATGTGGCATTTATATCAACTGCATTAAAAATGTTATAAATTCTATTGGGATACCAAGTGATTTGTATATCAAATCGATTATTTTACAAAGGACGCCTAAATAGTAGCAGCCTTTAAATTCGTTTTGCTATTAAATTTGATGTTTATGAACTAAAACTAAAATTTTAAAAATACAAGGATGTTCAAAACGATTTATTTAGCTATTCTGTTTTTCATGCAACTCTCGAAATAAATACAAAAAATTTCTTGATTCATTTGATTATACTCAATTTTTTAAAACCTAGTGTCCATACATATTTTAAATTCGAATACAAATCCAATTTTTTAAAATTTGATTTCCACCGTTTGGTCATGAAAGTTGCATTAATCGCTTGTTTCGTTTCTCTTTATTATATGGCTTTCTTATGAATTGAATTAATAATGTTAAAACGTCAAATGGGGTACCCAGAGATTTGTATATAGAGTCTATTCATTTACAAAGCACACCTTAATAGTAGTAGCCTTTAAATTCGTTTTGCTATTAAATTTTATTTCTATGAACTCAAACTAAAATTTTAAAAATACAAGGATGTTCAAAACGATTATTTTAGTTATCCTCTTTTTCATGCGACTCTCGAAATAAATGAAAAAAATTTTTTGTTTTCATTGGATTATACTGAATTTTTTAAAACCGAGTTTCCATACATATTTTAAGTTCCACTACAAAGCCAATTTTTTAAAATTTGTTTTCCAGCGTTTGGTCATGATAGTTGCAATAATCGCTTGTTTCGTTTCTCTTTAATACATGGCAGTTGTTTTGCCCAAAAAGCAAAACATAACCCCTATTTCCTATTTACACTAACACATTATTTTTTTTTCACCACCTTTTCACATTTATTTTCACATATTATTTTTTCACATCTTTTTTCATATTTATTATTTTTTCACATTTATTATTTTTCACACATTTTTATTTTTCACGATCATTTTTTTATTTATTTAAATATTTATTTCAATATTCATTCACTATTACAACACACACAACACTACTGCACTTGTCAAACCATTTGACAAGTGCAATAAACATAGAATTTATTGTTTACATTGTTCCATTGTTTACACTGGGAAACAATAAAAATACAGTTTACCCAGAACGTATATAAACGAGATGAAATCCAACAGAAATCATCATTTTTGATCAAACTTTCCAAGTGAATACTTCACTAATTCCTTGTCTGCTTATTCAGTCTCAGCGAATCTTAACTGAGAACCAAGAAGGACGAATCTTAATCCTTCGAACCTCTAGAGCCTTTTAGCGAATCTTAACTAAAAGGTACCCCCGATTTAACGAGACAGCGAATCTTAACTGGATCGTTAAATCAAAAAATATTTTTATACTAATCCGGATTCTAGCGAATCTTAACTAGAATCCAAAGTACCTTCGTAGTGATATCTCAAGCGAATCTTAACTTGGATATCATCTACATTTAAACTGATCTTCAGCGAATTTTAACTGAGGATCCGGTACAATAATTTTCAACCCAGACAACTTCAGTAAGTTTACTAAGTCTGACTAACACAAATTGCACATATAATTTATAATTTTTTTTAATTCTTTTATTATTTTATTTTCTTCTTTCATAGACCGCCTTGGACATAGAAAGGTGGGATAGGTCCAAGCATTAATCTGCTTTAGTTATTTACTTGCTTTTAATTTCATTTCATCATTTAATTCATTTTAATTTGTATTTATTTTGTTGAATTTTTTATTATTTATTCATTTGTTTTTTGAATTCTTATTTAATTATAATTTATTCTTTGTTTACTATTTATTTGCTTTAATTTTTTTTTAATTTTATTTTATTATTTGAATTATTAATTTGCTTGAATTTTTATTTTTATTGTTTTTCCTAATTTTTAAGTTTAAATAAAAATAAGTTTTATAACGAATTTAAAACACGACTTTTTTTCATTTTTGCTGCCCAACACCCTAATTCTGGTTTACAAAACAGCGGCACTTCAAACTTGTTATTAATTAACATTGTATTGTCATTCTCTGCCATTACTAGGTATTAGAATAACAGAGACGGCAATACATTTTTTGGTCCTTCGATCAATAGTGCAACCAGAATGGGACGTGGCAGTAAAAAAGTGGAAGTCGCTGCCATCGTTAAGACTTAAACATCTTTGCTTGAGCAACTTACACGATCGGCAAACAATTTTGATAAAAATTCAGGAAAGCAATTTACAGAGTCATACTACAAAGCAAGATTAGAATGCTTTGAAGTTTTATGGAAAAAATTTCAAACAAATCATATACTCATCTATGATAATGAAGAAGAAAACGATGAAGCTGATACATATATCAGCAGCGATTTATACGAACAATTCGAGAATTTATATCTCGAATACTTTGTAAAATAAATGCAAAGACGCATTAAAATCATTTGAATTAGAAACAAAAACTGAAAATATAAATACATCTCAAATAGACCCTGAACATACAGAAAAAGACAATATTCAATTAACTCCTATTCCAATACCAAAATTTGATGGTAATTATAAAAATTGGAGATCATTTTTCGATCTATTTTCTTGTCTAATACATAAAAAAGCAAATCTTGCAAGTGTTCAAAAATTACATTACCTCAAAGCTTCAGTAACCGGTGAAGCTGAAAAATTGCTTAGACAGTTTGACGTCACTGCCTCAAATTACACCAAAGCATGGGAATTACTACAAAAACGATACAATAACAAACGTGTGCTAGTAAATACCCATCTCAAAACCTTGTTTAGCCAACCAGCAAACAAAATCGAAACCTCAAATTCGATCAAACACTTGTTAGATCAAACTGAAGAAGTTCTACACGAACTCACAGCATTAGAGCTCCCAACAAACCATTGGGACGCCATACTAGTACATACACTTGTACAAAAACTTCCGCCTGAGACTCATGCATTATGGGAACAGCAACAAGGAAATAACACAGAGATACCTACGTACTCTCAATTCAAAGAATTTCTAGAAGTGCGCTTCCGTACTCTTGAAGCCATTCAAGAAATTAACAAACCAAGAACTTCTTTCCAAACACAATCGACGTCAAAAAATACAAACAACTTTTTGAACACACTCAAATGCAAAAAATGCAATCAAAATCACATTCTGTTCAGGTGTCCTATATTCAGAAAATTATCCACCAAACAAAGAATAGAATTTGCCACACAACATAACCTATGTAAAAATTGCTTAAATGATTCACATAGTATAGAAAAATGTCCAAGCAAAAACACTTGTGCAATATGCAACAAAAAACACAATACATTATTACATGTACAAAAAACACCAAATGAATCCACAACAAGTACTTCTACAAATTTAACAGCACAAAGCCATAGACAGAGCACAAAACTTGCTTTACTAGCCACAGCACTAGTAAACGTAAAGGATAAAAATGGCAGAAGGACTCATTTAAGAGCGTTATTAGACACGGGTTCACAGACATCTTTCATCTCAAAGTCTGCGTGTAAAAAATTAAAATTAAATTGTATTCCAACTGATACACAAATATCAGGTTTAGGAAAAACACAAACAGCACATGTACAATATAAAACAAAAGTATAGTATGTATGAAATCAATTTATACCAATTTCAAGACAAATGTTGAAGTTTTCGTCATCAATCAGATTACTGGTAAAACACCTAGTACCATAATCAACATCGAAAACTGCAAACATTTGTTAGAATTAAAACTAGCAGATGAAAGATTTTTTGAACCGGGTCCAATAGACCTCTTATTAGGTGCTGATATATATACAAAAATATTACAAAATAATATAGTAAGAGGGAATAAAACAACACCTACAGCCCAATTAACCTTGTTAGGATGGATTTTATTTGGATCTGCCATATCAGACAGCAATACAAAAACGTTCCATACGGTAACATCACCAACAGAAAATTTAAATGAACAATTACGAAAGTTCTGGGAAATAGAAGAAATCCATACTTCAAAACCACAAAAAAAGGAGGACATACTATGTGAAGACAATTTTCAAACAACCCACACAAGAAAAAGCGATGGGACATACAAAGTAGAACTCCCCTTTAAATCCAAAAAAGGCCCTGAATTAGGACAATCAAGGTCAAAAGCCATAAGTCAATTTTTAAGTCTAGAAAAAAGATTTGCTAAAGATCAGCATTATTTTCATTTATACAGAGAATGTATAAATGAATACTTAACAATGGGTCATATGAGGGAAGTAAAAGAACCAAACAGTAACGATAAACAAATACAACATTACTACTTACCACATCACGCTATCATAAAAGACAGTACAACAACCAAATTAAGAGTAGTCTTCAATGCATCTAGCAAAACCACAAATGGTAAATCATTAAATGAACAACTGCTCACTGGTCCAACAATACAACCAACATTATGGTCAAGATTAATGAGATGGAGACAATTCCAATATGTGATGACAGCAGATATAGAAAAGATGTACAGGATGATCTGGATCTCTGAAAAACATCACAATTACCAACGAATTGTTTGGAGAGAATCACCCCATCATAAAATAAAAGACTATGCTTTAACAACCGTCACCTTCGGAACCACACCAGCACCATTCCTTGCAATACGAACATTGCAACAATTAGCAAAAGACGAAGCTAAGAATTTTCCAAAGGCAGCCAAAGTCTTACCAACTTGTTTCTATGTAGATGACTGTTGTCTGGGATCCAATGATAAGAGTGAAGCATTGGAGTTACAATCTCAGATGATAGACATGTTAAAAACAGCAGGTTTTCATTTGAGAAAATGGACCTCAAATTCACAAGATTTGTTAATCAACATTCCATACGAAGATAGGGAAATGAAAACCTCATTAGAACTTACGTCACAAGAGTCATTCAAAACTTTAGGTCTCCATTGGTATCCAGGTGAAGATGTTTTCCAATTTAAAATTCAATTACACGAACCAAAAACAAATTATACAAAAAGAACCATTCTGTCTGAAGTAGCGTCTTTATTTGATCCCTTTGGGTGGTTAGCACCATGTATAATTATAGCTAAAATATTAATTCAAAAACTCTGGATATCAGGCTGTAGCTGGGATGAACATCTCAACAATCATCTATCAGATGAATGGTTAGGTTTCCGAAATCAAATTACCCAACTCCAAACAATCAAAATTCCTAGATGGACAAAATTCCACTCACACCATAGAGCAGAACTCCATGGATTTTGTGATGCATCAACACGAGCATATGCAGCAGTAGTATATTTAGTTATCTATCAAAATAACGTAAAAACTAGTTCCCTTATAGCTGCAAAAACCAAAGTTGCTCCTATCAAGCCCATTACCTTACCTAGACTTGAATTATGTGCAGCAGTCTTATTGTCCAAACTCATGAAACAAATCCAAAACGATATGGATCTTCAAAATATCCAAAAATACGCCTGGTCTGATTCTAAAACAACATTAGCATGGATTAAAGGATCACCATCAAAATGGAAAACATACATAGCAAACCGTGTCGTAGAAATCCAAGATAATGTCCCACCAGAAGAATGGCGATATGTTCCATCAGCAGACAATCCAGCTGATTGTGCGTCGCGAGGAATTCCTCCGGAATTACTACCATCCCTTACATTATGGTGGTCAGGTCCCAATTGGTTAATTAAAACTCAAAATACATGGCCAATACAGCCCAAAATTATCGAACCTAAAATAGAAGTTAAAACATTAAC
This sequence comes from Anthrax anthrax, assembly GCA_963971155.1. Classification (NCBI taxonomy): domain Eukaryota; kingdom Metazoa; phylum Arthropoda; class Insecta; order Diptera; family Bombyliidae; genus Anthrax; species Anthrax anthrax. Next base: position 16,482,044 of record OZ020120.1, read on the forward strand.
GACATTATTAAATATACAAGAACCATCATTATTATTCAAATACTCATCCCTTTCAAAATTAATACGAGTTGTAGCCTGTTGTCTTCGATTCTTTCACAATTGCAAATACCCTAAGAGCAAAAGAAAAAATCATCTTACATTAGAAGAACTAAATACAGCAGAATTACGTATAATATCAATAATTCAACACAACAATTTCAGACAAGAAATTGAACACATTAAAAATAACAAACCTATATCAAGTAAAAGTCATATTATTAACCTTCGCCCATTTATCTGCGAAAAGGGTATACTTAGAGTAGGTGGTCGTCTGTCCAATACCAATTTACCTTTCAATACTAAGCACCCAATCATTATTCCAAATAAACACCATGTCACAACACTAATAATTAATCATTATCACAAAATTACACTACATGGTGGAACACAATTAGTTCTAAACACTTTACGACATAAATATTGGCTACTAAATGCACGAAAGACAATAAGACTACATTTGCATAAATGCATACAATGCTATAGAACAAAACCAAAAACATCACAACAAATTATGGGTGACTTGCCTGTATGTAGAGTCAACATTTCATTACCATTTAAACATGTCGGCATAGATTATGCAGGGCCAATCAATATCAAAACATCAAAGATCCGAAACGCAAAGACCTTAAAAGGCTACATTGCCATATTCATTTGCATGGTTACCAAAGCCATACATATCGAGTTGGTAACCGAATTAACAACAAACGCATTCCTAGCAGCCTTCAGAAGATTTGTCAGCAGACGAGGCTTATGCACAGATGTTTACTCTGACCAAGGCACAACATTTGTAGGCGCTAACAAGGTTCTGGATAACGAATTCAAAAAATACCTAAAAGAATTCAAAAACAGTATTAATACAATTTCAGCAAATTTAAATATAAAATGTCATTTTAACCCACCATCAGCTCCACACTTTGGCGGTTTATGGGAGGCAGGAGTAAAATCAGTGAAGACACATATGAAGCGGATTATTCCAGCAGCCAATTTAACTTACGAAGAATTAACAACTTTACTGTGCCAAATAGAAGCCTGCGTTAATTCCAGACCATTAATACCACTGACTAATAATCCTGACGATCATTCATTAATAACTCCAGGCCATTTTTTAACAGGGCGACATCTACTGACTACTCCAGAACCATCCCATCCAGATCAAGCTCTACACATCAACAGATGGAAATACATACAACAACTGACAAATGATTTCTGGAAAAAATGGTCAAATGAATATCCACATACATTACAACAACGTAGCAAATGGAATAAAAATAATACTCACATCCAAGAAAATGATATCGTAATGATAAAGGATGAACGATATCCTCCCACACAATGGCCCTTAGGTAAGGTTATACAATTACATCCAGGCAATGACAATTTATGCAGAGTTGTAACAATCAAAACTTCAAATAACATATTACAGCGACCAATCACAAAGATTTGTAAACTGCCATAATGCAAATGTAGTCTAGACGTTATGTCAAATTTTCAAATTTCTTTCCTTTCAAAATTTTCAGTTGATTAAAACAGTTTTTCTTTTCCTTTGTCCATAAAAATTTTCTTTATATTTTTTTCATATAAATACAAGGCAAAATTTTAATTTTTCATCATTAAATTTCGATCAGCAATTAGTAAGTACATAAGTAAGTAAGTACTCTAAAAAATTTTAAGAAATTAAAAAATTAAAATTAAAAACATAAAATATTTATAAACAAAACCCTTTCACCAAAGACTAGTTACACACAATGGATAAGACACCCGAGGACATCTGTTGAATCTCAATTAAAGATTTCAACTTAAACGTGTCTAAGTTCTTGTACTTAGACTTTGATGAAATACTGTACAATTAATTCTTGTATTAATGTACGGTAAGTGTAATGCGTGTTCTTATATGATTGAATGAATGGACAATTGATTTATAGATTAAGTTATATTATTTCTTTAAGTACAAAACCAAAAGAAATTCGTTGTTGAAATGAAATGCTCTTGTTGATTGCCAAAAATGAACTAAATTATTTATTAAAATTAATTTACCTTTACAATTCTTAAATTGTTAAAAATACAAATTTTCTCATAATTACATATAACAAATATTATTAAAAAAATCAACCTTTGATAACAATTGGTTACAATATAAAATGCAATCAATGCATTTTTACATAAAATAAAGAAATATTAAAAATGTAATTTGAGTAATATAAAATTTATGCATATACATTAAATTTATTGTACATATTAATTGATATACTGTAAATATTTGGAAAAATAGCTAATTGCTGTCTTAGCAATATTAGGTGTGTGAACGGATGTTAACACTCTCCCCGCCTTGAACCTCTGGTTCAAGATTATATGTTGACAGTAAATTCTTGTTGTGTTGTTGGTCTCGCCTTAGGAATGAACATGATGGTAGGCTTACACTTCGTTTTATAACATACATATGCTGCAACCAAGATTACTAATCCTATAGCAATGTAGCTAACAGAAAAGTTGTGTATTAGGTAAGGTTCAATAGTTCTTGAAAAGTGCGTTTTGGTATGTGTTTTAAGCTCTTCCTTCAAGTTATCTAATTCTTCAACATGTGGTTTGTATGTCACTTCTTGGGTTAATGTGAAGTTTAGTTCCCTTCGTTGTTCAAGTATAATTTCACTAATATCTCCTAATCGGGGGTAAGATGTACGAATTTTGCTTGTATAAACTTGATGACCATCTAACGCAATGAGTCCTTGCCTAAGTTGACAATTGGGTGGAAGATGTAATAAACCTGATCCTGACATGATTAAATGTTGTACTTCATCGTCACAAATGAGATTCGCTGAAGTCGGTTTGGACATGGCAAAAATCCATTCATTTGCTGTTGTAAGTTGTATCCACCTGGGACTAACGACTGATGTCATGAACTGGCATGATTTAAGCACCCTTGAATCGAAGAATAATGACACTTCACATGCGTGTATAGGTGAGCCCTTACTGTACACTGGATGTCGTTGTTTGCAGATAATGTTTTGGTCATTACTGTTGATGCACATTGCGTATTGAGCTTCTGTTAGAGAATAATAACGTTCTCTTTGAGTATCAATAGCCAAATATTTCGTAGTTGGTGTAATTTCAATGAGTGTCTCATTGTTGACTGTTGGTATGGGTACTAAGTGGAATAGCATAAAATTTTCAGCATCAAGAATCGGCAATTTGAGCTCAAAAATTACGTAATCTGAGGTTATTCTTGCTTTCACTGACATTAATTTGTAGAATTGTGGAATGTCTTCTTGTTCAGCAGGCAGACGCAAATGATGTCGCAAGTGTGTTTTTATTTTTAATATTTCAGCTTGTAATTGTTGTGGTGCTAATAAAAGAGGACTAATTTGTCCATGTTGACCATCAGTTATCACTGGTACAATTACTGACTGGATTCGTTGAATGTTGATTAACATCAGCATCATTTGTGTAGAAATGGAATTGAACAGTTCGAATCGATGATTTTGTTGAAATTCATCTTCAATAGAACGTAGTTGGTTAAAAACTTGTGCAAAATGTTGGTCCAGGTTATCAAATTTTTGCTTTACTTCCTGTTGATCTTTCTTAACGATGTTGATCGTCGCGTCAACAATGCTTGTCTGATTTTTAATTAAATTAAGAAGATAGTCATCGTTATTTCTCATTGCATTAATCGTTTCTTCCATATTTTTCGCGTAGTCAGCATCAAGTATCCCAAAAGCCCAATTTGCTGCTCGACCGACTATATCAACAGCTCCTCTTTTTATTATTTTGTGATTGATGGTATTTAGTAAATCATTATCTATATGAATTTCCTCAATAAGATGATTGAAGTGATTAATTGTTTGATTACATGATGCTTTGGTTTTATTTAACTGATTGCATAAATGTTGTAACGCTAAAGTTCCATTAATTAATGCCGATAATTCCATCCAAAATGGCTTAAGATCATAGAAAGAAATAATTTTTCATTCTGTTTCTTGTAGGCTCATGCTTCCTATATTTTCAAAATATATTCCGGCGCTGGAATTGAAGCTGGATACTTGAAGTGAATTATTTTGTAAAGAGTTAACGATGGGTAAAGTGAAGCATACTACAAGAAGTGTCGTGAGTAAAGATAATCTTGGCCTTTTCTTGACTGGCGTTTCATTCGAGCGATCGACTTCAGGTTGATGGTGAGAGGTTGATGATTGATCGTAATCATTTTGATCTATCACATTATCATTTTGAGGGCTTTCGTTGTTTTCGTTTTCGTGTGGCAGTAGTGCGAGTCTATTTACTGGTCTTTTAAGGATTCCCTTTGCTGATTTGATTTCTGCAACACGAACCATTCCGTCGTTTCCTTTGTGTACGTTTGTGATTCTTCCTAGTAACCACTTCATGCTTGGTAAATTATCTTCTTTTACTAATACCATCATGCCAGGTTGCACATTTTGCATTCTTTCTTTCCACTTATATCGGTGTTGCAGTGTATTCAAATATTCAATGGACCACCTGTTCCAAAAGTCTTGTTTTATGCGTGTAACAAGCTTCCATCTTGATTTATTTGGTTGTGCTTCATGATCTACAGTTGAAATTAACGGCTCGCCAATCAGAAAATGACCCGGAGTTAAAGCTGACAAATCATTTGGATCTGAAGAAAGGGGAGTGATTGGTCTTGAATTTAAAATAGCTTCGACTTCAATAACAACGGTTTCCATTTCTTCGTAGGAAAGGTTTGCTGATTGAACTATTTTTACGAGCAGATGCTTAGCTGATTTTACTGCTGCCTCCCATAATCCACCAAAGTGAGGTGATCTGGGAGGAATGAATCGAAACTCGATTCCCTTTGACGTGCATGCGTTAATAATTGCCTCTTGTGCCTTTTCTGTATAAACGGAATATGATAATTCTGCTAGTTGATTTCTTGCGCCTACGAAATTCGTGGCATTATCACAGTAAAGATGTCTGCATCTACCTCTTCGTCCTATAAATCTTTTCAACGCTCCAATAAAAGCGTCTGTTGTAAGATCCGTTACCAGTTCTAAATGGACTGCCTTTGTTGCGAAGCAACAAAATACAGCTATATAACTCTTTTGTGGTTTACGACCTCTTGTATGGAAATGTACCCATATAGGACCACAAAAATCCACCCCTGAATTTAAAAATGGACGCGCTGGTTCTATTCTATCTGATGGTAGATTGCCCATAACTTGATTCACTGTCTTAGGTTTGGATTTGAAGCAAATAATGCAATTTTGGGTGATTGATCTTGCCACTGTTTTACCTTTCATACCAAAAATGTTGTCGTGTTATAGACAAGAGACCTTGTGGACCAATGTGTCCATTTTCGTTATGAAGATCTGTCATGAGCATTTTTGTGTATTCATTTGGATATGGAAGGAGCATCTGATGTCTAGCATCCAGAGGTAATGATGACGCTTCCAATCTTCCTCCTACTCGAATTATGCCTCTGTTGTCTAAATATGGTGCTAAGGAACTGATTGAGCTATGCTTTTCGACATATCCATGTGTGCGTAGCTGTTTGAGCTCGTCAATAAATGAGTCTTGTTGAATAATTTTTACAATGATGTATAATGCCTCTTGCATTTCACTAGGAGTAACGGCCTTGTGATTTGGTTGACGAATTTTGTCTCTAGTATTTGTTAAGAATCGCCTCATGTAGCTAATTATTCGTTGCAACCTTCGGAATGACCTTCCATGATGGATTTGTTCAATTAAGTTTTCCCTTGGAGTCGTAATTAAAGCTGTGGTCTTGCGTTTTGCCTCCACTGTACATTGTGTCTTGTTTTGAAACTTAGCCGGCCACGTAGTTTCATTTCCATAAAGAAAAAGTGGTCCGTATATCCAAAAACTGCCTTGATGTAATTGAGACGGTTCAATTCCTCTTGACAGAATATCAGCAGGATTTTGCTTTGATGGTACATGACGCCATTGTTCTGGAACTGATAATTTTTGAATATTACTAATTCGATTAGCAACAAATACATGATACTGTGATGGCGATGAATTGATCCATGAGAGAGCGATTTCTGAGTCAGTCCAAAAATATGTTAAGGTTTGTTGCACGTTTATGTCTTTTGTTACTCGTTCTGTTAACTCAGTGGCTAGTTCACATGCGCAGAGTTCTAATCTTGGCAACGTAATTTTTTTGAGCGGAGCTACTCTTGTTTTGGAGCACAGTAATTTAACCTTGATTTGCCCATTTTTGTCTATTGACCGGATTTAAACTACTGCTCCATATGCTTTTTCAGACGCATCTGCAAATGTGTGTATCTGCGTTTGTTTATTGGTGTTGTTGCATAATACAAATCTTGGGATTTGTACCTTTTCTAATGCTGAAAGGTTTTGTTGAAATTTGCGCCATCGTTGTTGTAGATCTGATGGTAATTCGTCGTCCCATTCAAGCTTCAGCTGCCACAGTTCTTGTAAAAAGATCTTTGCTCTGATGATAATTGGACTTAACATACCTAGTGGATCAAATAATCTGGCTATATCTGATGCAACTGTACGTTTTGTAATGTGTGTTCTGTCATTGTGATTAATCTTCACAGAAAAATTATCACCCTTTGGATGCCATGTCAGTCCCACAGTTTTTATTTGTTGATCTTCGTGATCATTGAAATTAATTTGAACCTCTTGATGTTCAGGTGGAATATGTTTCAATAGGTTGGGATGATTCCCACACCACTTTCTTAATTCAAACCCTCCTTCTTTTAAAAGCTTCCTTATAAGACCTTTGATCCTAATGGATATTTTGCACTACCATCTTGAGCCAGTTGCTGCAGACATTTAATGGCCAAATACGGTGCAGGTCTAGTGCCATATGTAACTGTTTTTAGTTGGAAGCATTTAACTTGTTCTTCCGTATGATTTCTCCAAAAAATAAGCTGGAATTTTCTATCATCCTCGTGTACAAATATTTGGCGATACATTTTTTGAATGTCCGCCGTGAATACAAATTTCTTCATACGAAATCTGAGTAAAATTGAAAATTGATCGTCTTGCAGAAGTGGCCCGATGTGAAGAATGTCATTCAGTGAAATGTTTGTAGTTGTTTTTGCTGATGCATCAAAAACAACTCGTAATTTTGTTGAGGAGCTCTCTGGCTTAAGTACACAGTGATGAGGAAGAAAGTATTTTGGTCCAATTATTGTCTTCAGATTTACAGGCTCCATGTGATCTAGCTGCAGATACTCGTTCATAAATTGTTCATATTGTTCTCGCAAAACCTTATCATTGATTAACCTTTTTTCTAATGCCATGAACCGTCTGTACGCCAATCCTGTTGAATCACCTAATTTTGTTTGGCTATCCTTGAATGGCAATCTTATCACAAATCGTCCTTCGGAATTTCGGTGTGTCGTTGTCAAAAAGAATTTTTCACATTGAATTTCGGCTTCAGACATTGTTGCTGGTTGATCCTTAATTGTTTCGATTTTCCAAAATCTTTCAATGGCATTGTCAAGCGCTTCTTTTTCGGTAAATATGTTGCATGTTGTAACCATTGAAGTTACATTTTTCACACTTCCAGCAACAATCCACCCTAACTGAGTGTTTTGGATTACTGGAGGATCGTCACCAATTTTATGTTGCTCTGATGCTAATAATTCATAATACAACTCAGCTCCTAGCAATAAGTCTACTCGTTTTGGTATGTTGAATGATGGGTCTGCTAATTTAATGTTATGTGGTAATTTCCATTTCGATGTATCAATGGTTATTGCTGGCTGCATGGTTGTCATTTGTGGTAAAACAAGTGCCTCAATGTGTGTAGCATATTTGGTGCATGTTGATTGCATATGAACATTTATTTTGTGTTGGATTTTGTGTGTTTTGTTGCCGACGCCTTCAATGAACAATGTATCAGAATTTGAATGTAAACCTAATTGTTTCACGATTCTAGATGTTATTAGGTTTACTTGCGAGCCTGAATCTAATACAGCACGACATTCTGCTGTACCATTTGGACCGCTTAATTTGATGTTAGCTGTGCCTAACAAAATGTATTGTTTTCGTGATTGTGTTGAGACTGTATTAACAGCAATTGGATCTGATTGCTTAATAATTGGTGCTGTTTGATTATTATTGAAATTTGAGGTTGAATTCTGCTTGATTGCTGCTTTGTTTTGCTCATAATGAAGTAACGTATTGTGCTTCTTGTTGCAAATTTTACATGTTCTTGATGTACATTTTGATGCTTGATGACCGGACTTCAGACAGTTCATACAAAGATGGTTCTTTTGAATCAATCTGGCTCTGTTTTCTGGTGCAAGTTGTAAGAATGATTTACATCCAAATAATGGATGTTGTTCCTTGCATGCAATGCATTTATAATGCTCTGTGTTCATTACAGATGTTAATATTTTGGCAGGACTGTTGTTGCGAAGCTGCATTTCGTTGAATCTAGGTTTATTTAAGATTTCTAATGATTGAAATCTTGTTTCTAAAAATTGTAAAAATACTTGTAATGATTGTAAATTTTTAGGTGCCCTGAGAGATTGTTCGTACAAATTCAACGAAACGCGGTCTAATTTTTTCGTAAAGAGATACAGTAACAATTGATCCCAATTTTCTGTATTTACTCCCAAGCTTTCTAGTCCCATCAGACATTGTTCAGTTGCATCTCTTAAATTCTTTATGGCTGCAGCTGACACGCTTTCTGTCGTGTGTGCAGGTTGTGATATCAATTTATTAATCAATGAATTTGCTTGTAAACGTAGATTTGTATATCTGTTTTTCAAAAATTCCCAGGCTGTTAAATAATTATTGTCTGATAACATAAAATTTCTCAACAATCGTTCAGCATCACCTGTTAAGCTTGTCTTTAAGTACCACATTTTCTGACAGTTGCTCATAACAGGAGACAAATGTATCATTTGATAAAATAAATCATAGAATGATTGCCATTTCATGTAATCACCGTCGAATTTTGGAAGAGTTACTCTAAGTAACTCAACAGATGGTTGATTTGCATGATTTATATGATTCGCTGGCGATGTGAAGCTGGTTTTTATGTTGTTGTTATTTTGTTGATCAATATGTTGAGAAAATTTGATGATAAATTGATTGACTTCATCTTCTAGTTTGTCATAATCTTGAACAAGTATGGGATTTTCTGCATATTCCCACATTGCATGCTTAATATTTTCCATTTGAGTCCAATAATCACTCAAAGCTTTAATTTTGAGTTGATAAAATTGGACTGGATGTTCAGCATGATCATCTTTCAGTGCTTGTAACAATTTACGAAGAGATGATGCTATGCTGTCTTGTCTACGATGGAGTCGTGTTAAATCTGGATCATTGATCATGTGAGGCATTGAGTTATTCATTGTAGAATTACGTATGATTTGATTGATTTGCTGAATTTTTGTGTCAATTGCCGTTGCTGATTCTGATGAAATTCTGTTATGATTAGCACCTTGTGTAAGTGCCGTAATTTGGTCATTGATTTGCTGTTGATAGGTATTGTATAGTGATTGTATCCTTTCGTAATATTCATTTGTAAAATATTGATGATCCAACGGAGGTTTATCAAGACTACGAATTTTCGTGTCTGTGGTTTCAAATAAATCCCATGCCGTTTCCAAACGTAACAACGAATCTTTCAGTGACTCGATAGTAACTGATTTGGCTGCAATATGTTCCTTGAATTTACTGATGATACTCTGAATGAGTTTTCCATTTTCATTCTGTTGAGTAAATAGGTCTGATGACATGTTGATCAATTGACTTGAATGCTTGTTAAATGGTTTGCTGGATAATTGAATTTGTGTTTGCTGGGTAATTGAATGTAAGATCCACTAATTGTGAATCACGTCGGGGTCACCAAATGTTGAATCTCAATTATAGATTTCAACTTAAATGTGTCTAAGTTCTTGTACTTAGACTTTGATGAAATACTGTACAATTAATTCTTGTATTAATGTACGGTAAGTGTAATGCGTGTTCTTATATGATTGAATGAATGGATTTATAGATTAAGTTATATTATTTCTTTAAGTACAAAACCAAAAGAAATTCTTAATCTAAAAATATTATTTCTTTAAGTACAAAACCAAAAGAAATTCGTTGTTGAAATGAAATGCTCTTGTTGATTGCCAAAAATGAACTAAATTATTTATTAAAATTAATTTACCTTTACAATTCTTAAATTGTTAAAAATACAAATTTTCTCATAATTACATATAACAAATATTATTAAAAAAATCAACCTTTGATAACAATTGGTTACAATATAAAATGCAATCAATGCATTTTTACATAAAATAAAGAAATATTAAAAATGTAATTTGAGTAATATAAATTTATGCATATACATTAAATTTATTGTACATATTAATTGATATACTGTAAATATTTGAAAAAAATAACTAATTGCTGTCTTAGCAATATTATGTGTGTAAACGGATGTTAACAACATCTTAAAACAAAAATTGAAGGAAAGGATAAGGCAGCAGCTAATAGCCACCAAAAAACGTAGCCTACGAACTACGTTTAAGAGGCCGTTAGCAGCCACCAAAAGGACACCTAAATTGCCAGAGCAGCAGAAGCTGCAACAACAACTTCAGCAGCGACAACAACAACAGCAACAACAACAACCACTACAACATCAAGACTGTAGTAAGTACAGTCTCTTCGGAGGCGGGAAAATGTTTTGCCCAAAAAGCAAAACATAACCCCTATTTTCTATTTACACTAACAGATTATTTTTTTTTCACCACCTTTTCATATTTATTTTCACATATTATTTTTTCACATCTTTTTTCATATTTATTATTTTTTCACACATTTTTATTTTTCACGATCATTTTTTTATTTATTTAAATATTAATTTCAATATTCATTCACTATTACAACACACACAACACTACTGCACTTGTCAAACCATTTGACAAGTGCAATAAACATAGAATTTATTGTTTACATTGTTCCATTGTTTACACTGGGAAACAATAAAAATACAGTTTACCCAGATCGTATATAAACGAGATGAAATCCAACAGAAATCATCATTTTTGATCAAACTTTCCAAGTGAATACTTCACTAATTCCTTGTCTGCTTATTCAGTCTCAGCGAATCTTAACTGAGAACCAAGAAGGACGAATCTTAATCCTTCGAACCTCTAGAGCCTTTTAGCGAATCTTAACTAAAAGGTACCCCCGATTTAACGAGAGAGCGAATCTTAACTGGATCGTTAAATCAAAAAATATTTTTATACTAATCCGGATTCTAGCGAATCTTAACTAGAATCCAAAGTACCTTCGTAGTGATATCTCAAGCGAATATTAACTTGGATATCATCTACATTTAAACTGATCTTCAGCGAATTTTAACTGAAGATCCGGTACAATAATTTTCAACCCAGACAACTTCAGTAAGTTTACTAAGTCTGACTTACACAAATTGCACATATAATTTATAATTTTTTTTAATTCTTTTATTATTTTTTTTCTTCTTTCATAGACCGACTTGGACATAGAAAGATGGGATAGGTCCAAGCATTAATCAGCTTTAGTTATTTACTTGCTTTTAATTTCATTTCATCATTTAATTCATTTTAATTCGTATTTATTTTGTTGAATTATTTATTATTTATTCATTTGTTTTTTGAATTCTTATTTAATTATAATTTATTCTTTGTTTACTATTTATTTGCTTTAATTTTTTTTTAATTTTATTTTATTATTTGAATTATTAATTTGTTGGAATTTTTAAGAGTGTTTAAGCGTTAAAAATTCACCATTTGGTCATGAATAATTGCAATAATCGCTTGTTTCATTTCTCTTTATTATGTGGCATTTATATCAACTGCATTAAAAATGTTATAAATTCTATTGGGATACCAAGTGATTTGTATATAAAATCGATTATTTTACAAAGGACGCCTAAATAGTAGCAGCCTTTAAATTCGTTTTACTATTAAATTTAATGTTTATAAACTAAAACTAAAATTTTAAAAATACAAGGATGTTCAAAACGATTATTTTAGTTATTCTGTTTTTCATGCGACTCTCGAAATAAATGCAAACAATTCTTGATTCATTCGATTATACTGAATTTTTCAAACCTAGTGTCCATACATATATTAAATTCCAATACAAATCCAATTTTTTAAAACTTGTTTTCCACCGTTTGGTCATGAATAATTGCAAAAATCGTTTGTTTACATTACATATAAGAAAAAAAAGTTATACAATAAATGCCGCTACAAAAATTGCACTGTAGATGATATTGAACGCAGCCTTATATTATTACACATATTTAAGTAATACTGATGACTGTTGTATGCATGTCATACTGGTGTATGTACATACATACATATATATTATAACATTATATAACTATACTTATGTACTTATATATGTATGTAGATAATACTCTTACACCACAAAATCAATTTCATTCAATTACACTCATCGAGTATGATGTGCATATGGACCGTTTATTTTGAAAGTGGTGTAAATCCATTTTTTGAAAAACTTGAGAATTCATATAATTTACTTATAATTTGAACATCACCAGAGAAGAAGAAAGTTGACTTACACCACTTTCAAAATAAGCAATTCATATAGTTTTATGAAAATCTGACTTGGGTCCGATTTGTCTACTAGGGTACTTTTTTCACTCATTTTTTCACTTTAAAAAACAAAAAATTAAATAAAAATTATAACTATCGGCTTTAACTTATTTTATTATAACTTGTGTTAATTTATATTTATAAATATAATAATAATAATTATAATAACGATAAATTTATGGATATGACTTAATTAAAAAATATTAAACTTAAATAACTTTAATTTGGCTTTAATGAACTCGAAGAAATTCAAATTTGAATAAATTCGGGCAAAGAGCATATATATAGAGTTTCCACTTGTCTGTATGTTTGCAAAAAATGTCTTCGAAATGTCTTCGAAATATCTTCGAAACGTCTTCGAAAAAATTAAAGTGGGAGACTACTATAGGCGTAGAACTTTACACGTAGTTTGTGTGATGATGTATAGCATAAAATAAATGTAAAAGAGAAAAAGTAATACATTTGCAAAACGTAGATATGAAAACATGCTAAGGGGAAATAAAAACCAGTTGAAGGCGGTATCATATACACAAGTTTGTGTGATGGTGCTAAGAAATTCTTTTCATTGAGAGCGAGAAAAAAATTTATAAAGGAATAAATATTCCTTTATATTAATGTCCTTATATATTTCATATTTTCTTTTCAAATATATGATCTCTTTCATTTTAAAGCGGTATAAGTTCAAAATTGTCAACATATTTAGAATTTTTTTATCAAAATTCTAAATAAATTATCGTACAAGAAAATATATTTATTTATCCTTACAGAGAGATTTACAAAAAAAAACAATGCGGATTTTGTAGAAGTCCAAGTTTTTTTCCCATTAAATTTACTAGTAATTATAAAAGTAAAATTTAACATATGTATGTATCTAGAAATTTGAAAAATGAACTTGTTCCACTTTCAAAAAAATCGGCTCATGTTATTACAGATATTTGAAGTCTACCTGGTTGTATTATATGTACAGTTTATATACGCATAACAATTATTCATATGCGGTTAATGCAATACACGTACATTTACCTTATATGTATGTATATATTATAGACTATACAAAATGAATTATTTAATGTGTGTTGCAGTGAAGTATGTATTTGTATATATTATTTCTATTATAGGACATCCAGTTATATTTTACGTTTTGTTTAATATACCTATATATGTATGTTCAAAATCCTGTTTTGTTATTACGTATGTCGTATCCACTTCAAATATTGTTTACATGTGTTAAATAAAAGCATATGTATAATGTATATTATTTGAACAAATAAACAAATCCTTCTCTAGCAATTATATGTATACTCATATATAGCAATATAGCGTATGCAATATACCTACATATTTTTCTTCTTAAACTACTACTTTATAGTAGTAGTAACTACTAACTATACTTTATTTACTAGTAGGTACTACTTTATAAGATCGTGTATATAAATATTGTATAGAAAGGATCATATACACATCCAATATATAATTTTTACTATGTACATATATATTTATGCTTCTACATTGTATGATCACATACATCATAATAGTATAATAAACATTCAAACTTATTGGCCTATTCACATTATACTAGTAAGAGTAACCATCTGCTGGCAAAAAAGCATGCTTTTTCTATTAACATTTAAAGAAGAAAAACATGCTATTTTTTACGTTACAATATGGTGAAAACTGCATAAATTTTATTTAAGATAATTAGTATAATTGCGTATATATTACAATAATTTTGTTACATTTCAATTATTTCCAATTATTTTTAATTTAATTTTAACATGAAAATTAAATATATAGTATTAAATCACTTTTTATGTGATAAATCACCAATTCAATTTGATATTTACTCTATTTTTCAGCTTCAGCATTCTGAACTTTTTAAAACTATTTTTAAAAGCATGGTATTCCACCAACATTGGCGACATTATGCTTTGTGCATGCTATTTTCACTTGGTAGTTACCATTAAATGGCTACTGGCATAATGTGAATAGCGCATATATTGGACTTAACTTGATCGTAAGAATTTTGATGATTCTAAATTTTGTTTTGAAAAAGAATTTTACACGTGCTGCATACATTTTGTTTGTGTTTTTTGGAATTTTGACAACAATGCTTTGCTTTTGTACTACATATGTATATTTATGAATGGAAAATGAAAAGTAATATGTATTTTATATTCACATGTATGCACATATAATTGTACATACATATACTATACAATTATAGTTCATGTTTTGAATAAGTGTATGTAATTCAGTTTTGGTAGGTATTTTTTGTCCAAAAAATTCTAAAATTTTTTGGAATTTTGACAACAATGGGTTGCTTTTATCTTATATATTAATGGCAAATTACAGATAATACGTACATATATCCATATCTGAAACGCTCACGAGTGTACACCACATATAAAATGTATATATATACATATATGTATGTGGTGATTAAAAATTAATCCATTTTATTTAGTTTAACATTATAATATTGTACTTACCTACTATTAGCTGAAATATATTGTATTACACTAAATACTAACACAACTCAATACTTACCATTGTCATTTATTAAAGTAAACCATTGTAAAAGAATGTACTTATCACAAAATGTAATACCAATACAACTTAATACTTACCGTTGTCGAATTTAAAGTGATCTGTAGATAATATTGATAATGTGAATGGTAATGATAATGATAATGATAATGTATTAGTATCAATGTAAAGCAAATGAATTTAGAAGAGATGAATATAGCAGAGGGTAGAACAATCTTCTTTCTTTTCTCATCGGGTCGTCGAGGTGTTAAGTTGCGTTGGTAAGAATTCGTAAAAATAACAAATGTACTTACCTTTAATTAATATAATGTTAAATTTTGCTATTATTATTATTTAATAAATTATTTTAAATATAAATTTATATTTTAAATCTCACATCTGGGGGCTCAACCGGGATTACTTTGCTATTTTTGTAGGAAGAAAATTATTTTCAAAAATAGACATAAAAAAAAAATATATATCTTAAAGAAAATATTTTCTTCATGACACGTGTTTTGTGATGGTGTTTATTTAAATATATAGTATGTCTGAGGAAACAAGTGAAATTAATTTCAAATTAATTAGAAGTGAAGACGCGTAAAATAAAATTTTGGAAGAAACGAGTGAAATTAATTTAAAATAATTTAATAGTGAAATTTGGTGAAAACGAGTTATAATAAAGGTAAAGAAGCCGATGAGAAAAGCAGGTGATGAAGATATAAATTTCATACACGTGCCTAATGAACATATAACAATTTTCCTTTAACAAGATCATCTTCACATATAGTACATTTTTTTTCTCGGAAAAAAAAAAATAACTCATTGCTACGATTTCTTTTTGAAAATTATTTTTACAAGTGAAAAATATTTGTTTCAAAATTCAGAAACCGCAATTCAAAAGCGATCAAAGTTCTCTGTATTCTTGAAATACAATACGAGGTAAAGTTATTTATTATTGTACTATTCTATTATACAAGTGCATAAGTTTGAAAGTGTATTATATCGTTTAATGTATTTTGAATAGTGTACCTAAATATCAAAGTAAAAATACATTAAATCAGAAATCCAAAACTAGGAGATACTGCAAGCAGTGCAAATTCGACGTTCAAAAATTTTTCTTCCTGGGTACTGACATCAGTACCCAGTGCTACCGTTTTATTCAAAAAATAAGGTGTAAAATAAGAAAATGTATTGAAATATATAAAAAAAGCAAGCAATTTTCAGAATAAAATACCCATGTAAAAAAACTAAAATACCCATGAATCAGCATAGAATGTGAATATGTATGCATATTTATCACATACGTGCGTATGTAATTTAAGTGTACATATTATTTCAGAAGAAATCATTCAGTACCCACTAAAATACCCATAAATCAGCATAGAATGTGAATATGTATGCATATTTATCACATACGTGCGTATGTAATTTAAGTGTACATATTATTTCAGAAGAAATCATTCAATACCCACTAAAATACCCATGAAGCAGCATAGAATGTGAATATGTATGCATATTTATCACATACGTGCGTATGTAATTTAAGTGTACATATTATGCGCAATATTTATAAGAATATTTTGTAATGTACGTATTTATCGTATATATGCGTGTGTAAAACTTCTGTCCTAAACAAACAAATTATCGTCCTAAACAAATATAATTATTTCATAATTGTACGATCATATGGGTCATACATTTCATTACATCAGAAACGAGGATAGAAATACAAAATGTAAATTCAAATTGTAATGTATTGTATGGGAAATACAATATATTTTGAATACGATCGGTTTAATGTTAAATTTTGATTTTTTGGGTATTCAAAATTCATACTTTTTAGGTAATGATAAATAAAAGTATGATCGTATGAATGCATTATATATCGTATACGTAATACGATATGTAATTTAAGTATACACTCCACGTGGAGTCATATATGTCCCTATACAAAATTGTACCATAAACTTAATGACTTGATTTTGTTAATTATAAATACAATATATACATACATACGTGCAATATTCCGTACACATCTTTCGACCGTATACAAATTTATGGGTTTATAGATCGTACTTGTATATATTTTCTTGTCTGATATAAAAAGTAAAGGTAAAATGTCAAATATGAACAAAAATCGACGTAAAAAAAAAGTAATGTACGTATATGAAATATTGTACGATATATCTATGTATGTATGTTAATCTGAAATTACAAATTTTTTACTACTATCCAAGTCTCTGATCTTTAATTCACGTTCATATAAAATACCCATGAATTTATAGTTAAGATACCAAATTCGTATGAAAATATTTACAAACACTTGTATGTAATATATTATTACACATGTATACATCCATATATATAGTAAGTACATGACTTAAAATTTCTCGAGTTTATTTTGAATATTCTTATACGAAAAAACGACATCCCTTTTTTTACCAACAAATGTACTAAATTATTCCATCATTCATGCCGTCCCCTCTTTCATCGCCCGAACCGCTCTATCGGCTAAAAAATTTTTTAAAGCTCCATAAGAATTCTTGTTAAATTTTAATTATTCTTTGGTTTTACATAAAATTATGTTAGTTTTCTTTAAATTAATTTATAATACTACAATCATAATATTATTTAATTAATACTACAACACGATATCATTCCTCCTATTGAACCTTCTAATTCAATATCCAAATTAAAACTAAACTATTCTATTTTTTAATTTAAAACATTAATTTCTATTTAAAACAAAACATACTAGATTGTTTGTATTGAATGTAGTAGTGTACATGAGCTATTAAGACAAATTCATTATTTTCGGCATTAGGGTAAATTCACTATTGTCGGTATTAAGGTAAATGCACGGTTGTCGGTACTAAGGTAGATAAACTGTTGTCGTCGGTCAAGAATATTTGAGAATTGCGAAACAATTCGAGTTAAATGAAAATATTTTAAAAATTGTGAAAAGTTCGAAACTGAGTGATATTTGATAATCAAATCTAAACAATCGATTGTTAAATGTATGAAATGAGTGGAAGAAGAAATCGGCGAAATCAACGTTCGGATTCAATGGTAGATTTTGAAGTGGACTCACACAATTCCACGCGTTTTCATATTAACGAAATGAATGAGGCTCAACCTAAATTCAATTTTGCCGATTTCGATAATATATTAAGAAAATTTTCAGGCGATGAAACGATTAGCGTACAATTGTGGTTGCGCGAGTTCGAACAGTATGCCGATACATTTCGTTGGTCAGAAATGCAAAAGTTTATATTTTGTCGAAGATTATTAAGTGGCGCAGCTAAAGCCTATATTGAATGTGAAGCAAAACCGTTACATTTTCGCGACCTGAAAACGGCATTATTAAAAGAATTTCAATCACGTGTTAACAGTGCGAAAATTCATAAAAAATTACGGGAAAGAAAGAAACGGAATAATGAAACATTTCGCGAATATTTGTATCATATGATTGACATTGGTTCTCAAGCAAATGTAGACGATAGTTCAATTATCGGTTACGTGATTGATGGTATTCCAGATTCTTCAACTAACAAAATGTTGTTGTACGGTACACATATAATAGAAGAATTTAAAGAGAAGTTGTTAACGTACGAAAAAATGTTAGAAAATAACAAAATAATAAGAAAAGTTGTAGGTCCAAATTTTCAGCAGAGGAAGACACACGAAGATAAAGCCATCGTTCAACAGAACAAGAGACGTTGTTACAATTGTGGATCGGCTGACCATTGGTCTCAGGCTTGTCCTCGAAAGAACAATGGTCCTAGATGTTTTGGATGTGGCAAGTTCGGCCATAAAAACGCGGATTGTCCTAATTCGGCTAGCACTGCAGTTAATAATGCTCAGACAGACAGAATACTGACAACAAAAGGTACCCACGTTGCTGTTAAAAGTGGTATGTACATAACTGCAAAGGTAAATGGTATAGCAATTGAAGGGTTGGTAGATACCGGAAGTGATATTTGTATTTTTAAAAAATCATTACTAAAATTAATAAGTCCTAAGTGTTTTTGTCAAAACATTCGTATGTCGTTAGCCGGCTTAGGTGCTGATGTTAAAACCGAAGGATGCTGTAATGTTAGCATTGAAATAAATCGAGAAATATTTGAAAATGTCGATATACACATAGTAAATAACCGCTTCATGAAACCAGATCTGATAATAGGAATGGATTTAATTAAAATGGCTGTGGTGAACATTGAAGAGGGAGAAGTTGATTTCAAGAGAAAGGTTGTTACTACGGAAAGAGAACAAACAAAACCTGAAAGAGTTCAAGAAGAAGAGCTAGAAACCACCACAAATACTTGTTTTTTTTTACCCTTGTGACTTCAGATGACAATAAACAAGATGATAACTTACCTGATTTGTCTAACATAAAAGATAAAGAAATGCTAAAAGAAGTACTTACCCTAATTCGAACATACTCACCTGATCAGCTGATCGAATCTCCCATACAGATGAAGTTAGTAACCACAGATGATGAACCAGTGTCGTGTCCTCCGCGAAGATTTCCACCTAAAGAAAGAAAAATAATCGACGACCAAATTAAGGATTGGATCCAGCAAGGAATAGTGCGAGAGAGCGTTTCAGATTATGCTAGCCAGGTTGTGCTTGTACGCAAAAAGGATAGATCGCATAGACTGTGTGTAGATTATCGCAAGCTGAATAAGAGGTTACACAAAGATCACTATCCCATTCCTAACATTGATGACCAAATAGATCAGCTTCATAGTGCAAAATATTATACAACACTTGATCTGCAGAAGGAAGCAGAAAATATACTTCATTCGTTACGCAGAGTGGGCAATTTGAGTTTGTGCGGGTGCCGTTTGGGTTATGCAATTCACCCAGCGTTTTTCAAAAATATATAAATTATATTCTAAAAGATTTAATTAATGAAAATGTCGTTATAGTTTACATCGATGACATCGTAATACCATCGTCAACGCTAGAAGAAGGACTAGAAAAGCTGAAAAGGGTGCTAAAGGTGGCACAAAAACATGGTCTACAAATCAAGTGGAAGAAATGTCAATTCCTGCAAGAAGAAATAGAGTATCTTGGCCATGTTGTTCGAGAAGGAAGTATCTCACCATCAACGACAAAGGTGAAAGCGGTAATAAATTTTCCAGTACCCACCACGACGAAGCGGCTACAAAGTTTTCTGGGTTTGGCCACATTTCGGAGCTTAAGCAAGCTTTATCCAGCAAGCCGGTTTTGAAAATTTTTCGCTACGGAATACTCACCGAGCTCCATACAGATGCTTCAAGAGAGGGGTATGGTGCAATATTACTGCAAAAGGGACCAGAAGATGACGCATTTCATCCAGTGCAGTATATGAGTCGGAAAACATCAGACGCTGAGAAGAATTATAGTAGCTATGAACTTGAGGTTTTAGCTGTCATTGAAGCTGTAAAGAAATTCCGAGTCTATCTTTTAGGCCAAAAATTTAAGATGGTGACAGATTGTAAAGCCTTTGAATGTACAATGCAGAAAAGAGACCTAACGACAAGAGTAGCAAGATGGGCATTTCTCTTACAAGAATATGATTATCAGCTAGAACATCGACCGGGAAATAGAATGAAGCACGTGGACGCGTTAAGTAGAAACGCTGTCGTTATGTGTATCACTGCCAGTAATGGGTTTCTGCAACGACTAGAAGAAGCACAGAAAAACGACGAGAAATTAAATGCCATCATTGAATTATTGAAGCAGGGTCCTTACAAAGATTTTCTGATGCAGAATGGGGTACTGTGTAAAGCTGGCAACAAAAATATTCTTTTTGCGGTACCAGAATCGATGGTTGGAAATATTGTTAGAGAAGTACATGAGAAAGGACATTTTCACACAAAGAAAATGAGAGATGTAATTGAAAGAGAATTCTATATTCCACATTTGAACAAAAGGATAGAAAGATGTGTTGCCAGTTGTGTCAAATGCATTTTAAGTGAACGGAAGCATAGTAAACCAGAAGGCGTTCTATATCCGATCCCAAAAGGTGAACGACCATTGCAGACCTTCCATATAGACCATGTGGGTCCTATGCAAACTACAAAGAAACAGTATAAGTACATATTGGCTGTGATAGATTGGTTTACTAAATTCTGTTGGTTATTTCCAACCAAAAGCCTTGGATCAGAGGAAGTGATTCAAAAACTCGAAGTCATCGCTGATACATTTGGTTACCCTGAAAGGATAATAGCAGATAAAGGTGGCGCATTCATCTCAAATCAGTTTCAGAACTATTGTAAAGCCCACGAGGTCAAATTGTATTGGACAACAGCTGGTGTACCTAGAGGAAATGGCCACGTGGAACGCCTACATGCGGTAGTCATATCGGGCCTCACCAAGCTATCATTGAGCGACAGTGAAAAATTGTACTGCCATGTGAAACCATTTCAAAGAGTTTTGAATGCGACAACACAAAGAGCTATCAACACAACGCCGTTTCACCTGCTCATTGGAACAAAGATGAAAACAGACCATGATTTAGAAATACTAAAAATAATAGAAGAAGAAGCAATACAACAATTCTGCAATGCAAGAGAAGAGTTAAGAGAAAAAGCAAAACTTGAAATTAGCAGAATCCAAGCAGCAAATCAACACAGCCATAACAAAAATCGAAAACCAGCAAAGAGATATTCAGTAGGAGATTTAGTAGCCATAGAAAGAACACAGTACGGAGTTGGATTGAAGATCAAACCTAAATTCTTGGGACCATATAGAATTATAGCAGTGAAAGGGTACGATCGTTACAAAGTGGAGAAAGTCGGTGAACAAGAGGGACCAAAATTTACAGAAACCAGCGCTGACAAAATGAAGTTATGGATAGACGGCGATTCAGATGCTTTCGTTGATGAAGAGACTGAGAACGAGCAGTTTGGTATTTCGATCCATGAATCATCATCTGGGACAGATGATTAGTCAGGACGGCCGAATGTGGTGATTAAAAATTAATCCATTTTATTTAGTTTAACATTATAATATTGTACTTACCTACTATTAGCTGAAATATATTGTATTACACTAAATACTAACACAACTCAATACTTACCATTGTCATTTATTAAAGTAAACCATTGTAAAAGAATGTACTTATCACAAAATGTAATACCAATACAACTTAATACTTACCGTTGTCGAATTTAAAGTGATCTGTAGATAATATTGATAATGTGAATGGTAATGATAATGATAATGATAATGTATTAGTATCAATGTAAAGCAAATGAATTTAGAAGAGATGAATATAGCAGAGGGTAGAACAATCTTCTTTCTTTTCTCATCGGGTCGTCGAGGTGTTAAGTTGCGTTGGTAAGAATTCGTAAAAATAACAAATGTACTTACCTTTAATTAATATAATGTTAAATTTTGCTATTATTATTATTTAATAAATTATTTTATATATAAATTTATATTTTAAATCTCACATGTATATATGTATGTAGTTCATGTTTTTAATAAAGAGTATGAATGAAATTCATTTTTGTTGGACATTTTTTGTCCAGAAAACTTTTTTATATTAAACTATAAAAAACATATACAATATAATATATTGTACTACAATTATACAATCTACATACATATTATAAAATAGAAATATATTTTATTATATAGGTACATGTATATTTTATATATTAAATTATACATTTAACATGTTTAATATATATGTTGTACGATAAGCGCATGATAAGTCTGATAACCTACATGCGCTATATGTACAAATACTATATATTACATATATACATACATGCATAAACGTTTTACTACGAGCTGATGATAGTAATAAAGAAATTAAGGATTTTTTGTAGAAAATTAAAACATTGAAAATTTTTTTTTAATTTTAAAACATTTATTTCACTTTTTATATAACTGAAAGAAATTAAAGGATTTCTGCCTTACAGTACTTACAGTTAATAATTTACAAATCAAATTTATAGATATTCACATACAATTTTTACACGTTATCTTTAACATTTCCTAAACTATGACTTATTCTAAGGATAAAAAACATCAGTTAAGTCTGTAATATTGATAAAACTACTTTTGTTTCAATTACATTTAATGCTCTCCTTATGCTGCGATGTACTTTATTGCCAGCATTTATTAAGACTCTTGGCACATTATCTTTTCCATTAAATGTTATAATTTTTAAATACTCAGCTAATGATGCTCTTTCTTTTGCTGTTAAATGTCTAGCTGCTTGATCACATATTGAACAATGTATATCACCATGTCTCAAAAATATTCATAAAATATGTTCAAAACTAAAATGTTTACTTAAAGCAACATCTAATGACCTAATACTTTACATGTAATAGCAATCAATTGCCACAATTTTCCTGATAAAAAACCAAAGGATATCTAATACGTAATTTGGCAACTGAATATCACTGTTTCATCATTCATAATTTAGTCAACATGACTGTGATGAAAAAGAAGAGAGAACATTTTTCTAAATATCTTATTTTTCATTAAATCACAAATTAACTTACATAATACGCATAGTATTTGTAAATCCAGATCCTTGTTTCCATACAATAACAATAACAACTGTATCTCCAAATTTTATAAAACCATTCTTCTTTTTACCAAGTGAAGTCCAAATTGTACACGAGTATCTACATTTTTAAGCAAATCAGATAGTGTTGGTTCTAATTTAAGAACAAAATGACTGATGTGCATGCCAGTGTAAATTAATGACAGAATAGCACGATAGAGCTGGCGAAGACATTTTTGTGTTAAATCTCAGCTTCAGCTTCTTTGCATTTTTTTGCCATTGTTAGAAGTAAAACACATTCTAATGGACAATTATCCTTTGTTGTTTCACCTGATAACGTAACACAATCAGCACCATCTAAGATTTCATTGGCAACATTGGAAATTTCAGCGCGAGTTAGACGTGGTTGCTTATCCATTGATTCAAGTATTTGTGTTGCACAAATCACTGGTTTGCCTTGCTGGAATTTTATTAAATAAATTAACAAAACGCAGAAATTAAAAACAAACTATTTTTAGTTACCTTGTTGCAGCGAGAAAATCTTTTCTGGTGGAATTTCATTTCCAAGATCACTACGGCACCGTCAGATGCAGCAATAACTTCATATAAATTATGCATATCCGGTTGATTTTAAAGCTTTTTTCCTACATCATCGGGTGCACAACAGATTTCGCGAAATGCATGTGCATTTCGAATAAATTACATCAAATTTAAAATCTGATTTGTTTTTTTTTTTTTCAGATACAGAAACACCTTGAATTTCTTTAACAATCAACGAAATAAGACATTCATCAACGAATACTCTATTATTTGGCTTAACAATATTTACATAACCAACAAAAATCACATCCTTATGGCCCTTGTCTGCATATTCCTTATTTGTTGTTAATTTTATTTTATCATTTCGTTTAAGTTTAACTTCAGCTGTACTGCTACCATCAGTACGAATTTCATGTTCTTTTTGAATCTATTGCAGAATGTGAACGATTCTTATCTCCTTAAATTTTGTTTAAATTAAATGACAAACTCCTTTACGAATATTTTTAATCGTATCATGAAAAAAATTCAATTTTTGCTATGTTCATTCTTGTTTGCATCATTTTTGCTATCATTTCAATGCTAACCGATGCTGGCCCAATGGGTACTTGTACACTTTCGAACATGTATGAAAAATTTTCCTTATGAGTAAAATCACAAAATTGTTTTTGATCGTATATAGTATATCGTATACAAGCTGTCAAATTAATCGCCTTCTCCGTTTTATTTTATTTTTCGGTTTTTGATGTTATGACTCAAAATATGATCATGTAATATAAAAGTCATACGCTTTTATTCACTCGATTCATTTAAAAATTTATTCGTTGTCAAATTATCATCTATTCTCTTAATTCATTTTCGCTTTGGTTATGTTATGAAATAATGTAAAATAAATAATAGATAAAAATTCTTTTGAATTTATTATTTATTAATTACATTCGATTTATTTAATTTTTAAAATATTTTTGGTAATTTTTTCAACGCCCAAATTGATGCATATTTTGATTTTATCCGATGTTTACTGCATGGCAGCGAAAGAAAATAAAACGGAGAGGAAAATAAGAATATGGCACAAAACAGAATGTGAAAAAAAAGAAGAAAATTTGTTTACGATATTAAAAACCCGCGGGTACCGGGCTACCTGATACTCTCCTCACTTTCCCTCGCCCGGTATCTCGTAAGTATTTCTCTTTAGTGTGCAAGTAGTCAATTGTACATACAAATGATGCCAGATAATCGAACATGTGGTGCAGGTAATGCAAAATCAAGTCCTCACATATATTCAAATGATTTGGTGTTTTAGCTACTTCCATCTGGAAAACTGTTGTTATCTAAAAAAGAATTAAACATACAGCATTAGACGTACAGCTTTGACCAATACCTCATTCGAAAGAACAAAAGGTTTTCTATCACTTCTCTAAACATACTGGTAACATTAGACTGACAGTTCGCGAGCTAAAACGTATTTTATGAAACAAAGACAAAATTTTTTAAACGCCCCCTAGTAGCGAAATGAGCCCGATTCGCACCACGAGACTAGCACCGTTCAACTAGACTCATCGAGTATAGTGTATGTACCAATTTTCATAAAAGTCGGTGGCGGGTCCAAATTTATAATTTGTCTAATTAAATAATTTATTCTATTTTATAAATAACATAGAGTAGATATAGAGAAAAATGTTCCATAAAAAACTTGATTTACGGTTATAAAAATTTCCTATACGCGTTATAAGGTGCGAATGAAAAATAAAATTTTGTGGCTTGGAAAAGTCGATAGCAATATTAATGGCCATAAGGATCCTTAAGAAAGATAAAGAAATCAATAGAAAGCGGGGCATGACATTTTATGATTTTTGTTTTATTTTTTACAAATAATTTCTCTAAATTCCCACTGCTTACAAAATTTAGCAGTATATTTCTCTAATTTTCTCAATGCTGAATGACGTAGTTACAAATCGGTGTGAATATCACATATGTGAATATCACAGCCATTTAAAAATATTCATAAAAAAACGCACGTGGAAAACATATGATTGTACAACTACATTCGCAGGTAATATACTCTATCGGTGTAAATCACTAATTTGTCACACCTTGGTCACACCTAATATACCCATTTAAAAAAAGTGTTCATAAAAATTATGTAAACAATCGAATTTTACCCATACTTAACCGAAATTCTCTGCTGAGTTTAAGAAAGTGTTATGTGTAGGGTTGGACTAAATTACTCGAGTATTACTTGGTATCGAGTACTTTGTGTCGAATACTCGATACCACGTAGCGAGTACTTGGCCTTGAATACTCGATACTTTTCAATGAGTACTCACTAGTAATACAGTGAGAAATTTTACCATAATTTCGAAATTTTATTGAAATTGAATTACATTTGGTTTGAAATTCATACTAACTATATTACATCCACTAATATTAAGGTCTTATGGGACCTTGTATGGGCATACATACATGTCTTTTTTCTTCTCTCATAATTTCTAATTAAACTGTTTCACGAGCAGTATTACCGCAATCAATAAGGCTTTTATTATATATCAGATTAATTTATTGAATATCAATATATGTATAGTGATATATTGATCACTTAAGTAATCGTCATAAGACCTTAAGTGCATAATATTAGTGGACAGAGTACAGCTAAATATGTATATGAATATGAGATGAACACCCATGAGTCCTGTTAAAAGGGTAAATAGTCAATCGAAATTCAGTACAAAATAAAGGGAAAATCACATATAATATGCTACATACATACATACATACATACATACATTTGTATATAATTGGCAACTAGTGAGTACTGATACCAAATACTCGATACTTTTCAAAAACTCGATCGGTATCGAGTAGTATCGATACCTTGAGCAAGTACTCGTACTCAATACTTTTTAGAAAAAATACAACCCTAGTTGTGTTTCTCTTTCATATAAAGGTTATTTTTTATAACTTTATGCTTCTACATATTTATGGTGGGACCAAAAGAATATAGATTAAAACAAGAATGGGAACAGTATGGGAGTGAGTGCAGCCAAAATCCAAAACTAACCCATATAAGCAACATAAAATTGCACCAATACTAATACAATGTTAGTGCAGTTCATTACATTTTGAAAAAGTAGACCGCGTATAGAAAAAGAGATATATGAAAAAGGATAGCCGCCAAGAACAGAATAATCCGCATTTACTACATCGTTTTATTCTAGAATCTATAGAGACTTCTGAGAATTATTTTGTTTACAAAAATACAATTTCTCGGTGAGTTCTGAGAATTCTTTAGTGTTGTTGGGTTAATGTGTAATAAACAAACTTTATAATTTGTCTAATTAAATAATTTATTCTATTTTATAAATAACATAGAGTAGATATAGAGAAAAATGTTCCATATAAAACTTGATTTACACTTATAAAAATTTTCTATACGCGTTATAAGGTGCGAATGAAAAATAAAATTTTGTGGCTTGGAAAAGTCGATAGCAATATTAATGGCCATAAGGATCCTTAAGAAAGATAAAGAAATCAATAGAAAGCGGGGCATGACATTTTATGATTTTTGTTTTATTTTTTACAAATAATTTGTGTTTCTTTTTAATATAAAGGTTCTTTTTTATAACTTTATGCTTCTATTTATAGTGGGACTTTCACGTACAGGAAAATTTTTGTTTTTTTTTTGGTTGCATGGGGAATAAAACAATGAAAACAAAAATAAGTCCTTGTAACTTCTGTGACGTCAGAGACATTTTTCTCTATATCTCTCTACTCTATGATAAATAATGTCATGCAATCATTTCAATCTGTTTAAAGTGAAAATGTTTGGATATACTGTAATATATTTTTTTTGGACGAATCAAAAAGTTTTATTTAAAATTGTTTTGCCCAAAAAGCAGAACATAACCCCTTTTTTCTTTTTATTTTCACTAACACATTATTTTATTATTTTTTCACCACCTTTTCACATCTTTTTTCACATATTATTTTTTCACACTTTTCACATTTATTATTTTCTCACATTTTTTATTTGCCACGATCATTTTATTTCAATATTTATTTAATTATTTATTTCAATATTTATTTCACTATTCCACACACATTACACAACACTACTGCACTTGTCAAACTATTGATTGTCATTATTTGACAAGTGCAATAAACAGAATTTATTGTTTACATTGTTCCATTGTTGGGAAACAATAGAAACACAGTTTACCCAGATCATATATAAACGAGATGAAATTCAACAGAAATCATCATTTTTGATCAAATTTTCAAAGTGAACACTTCACTAATTCCTTGTCTGCTTATTCAGTCTCAGCGAATCTTAACTGAGAATCAAGAAGGACGAATCTTAATCCTTCGAACCTCTAGAGCCTATTAGCGAATCTTAACTAAAAGGTACCCCCGATTTAACGAGACAGCGAATCTTAACTGAATCGTTAAATCAAAAAATATTTTTATACTAATCCGGATTCTAGCGAATCTTAAGTTGAATATCATCTACATCTAAACCGATCTTCAGCGAATTTTAACTGAAGATCCGGTATGAGTGTATTTCTTTATTCGTACCGTACGTTCGGTAAATTCCAAAAAGTATATTAATTCGGTATATTTCAAAAAGTATATTCCGAACGTTCTTTTCCGTGTTTCTTTATTCATTCGGAATATGCAAAACGTATTCTTTTTAATCCTAGACTGATGATGGTATAAATGCAATAAACCCTACTTTTAATTTGTAATCTGTCAAATATATGATAGTGAAAGGGAAAATAGGGTTATGTCGCAAAAAAATAATTTAATAAAATAAATAAATTACATTATTTTATTTTATTTTTCATTTTTTATAATTTTTGAAAACCAAAATTTTTATCCTTAAAAAATCTTATTTTTTTGTAACTAAAATAATTAAATTATTTTTCTCCAGCCATTTTAATATACCATTTATTCTATTTTGTTTCTTTATTAATACTATTCCAAATTGTCCGGACAGTATTCTGTATATTCTATTCCAACTACGGAATAAATAAAGAAATACACCCTATATTACTTTTCAACCTAGACAACTTCAGTAATTTTACTAAGTCTGTACTAACACAAATTACACATATAATTTATAATTTTTAAATTCTTTTATTTTTTTTTTCTTCTTTCTTTCATAGACCGCCCTAGAAGTCAAAAGGTGGAAAAGGGCTAAGCCAAAAGAATATAGATACTAACGTACAAGAAGAGAAATTTAAAACTTTATTCAATAATATTTTAAATGAAACTTTTTGATTCGTCAAAAAAAATATATTACAGAATATCCAAACATTTTCACTTCAAACAGATATTAAAATAATTGCATGACATTATTTATAAAATAGAATAAATTATTTAATTAGACAAATTATAAAGTTTGTTTATAACACATTAACCTAACAACACTTAAGAATTCTCAGAACTCACCGAGAAATTGTATTTTTGTAAACAAAATAATTCTAGGAACTCTCTAGCTAGATTCTAGAATGAAACGATGTAGTACATGCGGTCTATTCTGTACTTCGCGACTATCCTTTTTCATATAATTTTTTTCTATACGCGGTCTA
Organism: Anthrax anthrax; assembly: GCA_963971155.1. Taxonomy (NCBI): domain Eukaryota; kingdom Metazoa; phylum Arthropoda; class Insecta; order Diptera; family Bombyliidae; genus Anthrax; species Anthrax anthrax. Next base: position 16,511,824 of record OZ020120.1, read on the forward strand.
CTTCTTTCAAAATGAACTGACCTGCACCAACATTGTATTAGTATTGGTGCAATTTTATGTTGCTTATATGTGTTAGTTTCACTCACTCCCATACTGTGCCCATTCTTGTTTTAATCTATATTCTTTTAGCTAAGCACTGATTGCATTTGCTTCAAATATTTATTTAACTCTTTTTTATTCATCCTTTTTTTTTTTTTGAATCTTTATAACTTATTATTTGAATTTTATTTGCTTGAATTTTTTATTTATTTACTTATTTTTATTTTGCTTTGAATTTTATATTTTTTTATTTATTTGGCTTGAATTTTTATTTTTATTAAATTATTGTTTTCTTAATTTTAAGTTTTTAATAAAAAGTAAGTTTTATAACGTTTAAAACAAGACTTTTTCATTTTACTGCCCAACTCCCTAATTCTGGTTTACGAATCAGCTGCACTTCATACTTGTTCTTAATTAACATTGTATTGTCAATCCCTTACATTTCTAGGTATTAGAAAAACAGAGACGGCAATACATTTTTTGGTCCTTCGAGCAATAGTGCAACCAGAATGGGACGTGGCAGTAAAAAAGTAAAAGTCGCTGCCATCGTTAAGACTTAAACATCTTTGCTTGAGCAACTTACACGATCGGCCAATAACTTTGACAAAAATTCAAGAAAACAATTTACCGAATCATACTACAAAGCAAGATTAGAATGCTTTGAAGTTTTATGGAAGAAATTTCAAGCAAATCATATACTTATCTATGATAATGAGGAAGAAAACGATGAAGCTGATACATATATCAGCAGCGATTTATACGAACAATTCGAGAATTTATATCTCGAATACTTTGTAAAATGCAAAGACGCATTCAAATCATTTGAATTAGAAACAAAAACTGAAAATATAAATACATCTCAAATAGACCCTGAACATACAGAAAAAGACAATATTCAATTAACCCCTATTCCAATACCAAAATTTGATGGTAATTATAAAAATTGGAGATCATTTTTCGATCTATTTTCTTGTCTAATACATAAAAAAGCAAATCTTGCAAGTGTTCAAAAATTACATTACCTCAAAGCTTCAGTAACCGGTGAAGCTGAAAAATTGCTTAGACAGTTTGACGTCACTGCCTCAAATTACACCAAAGCATGGGAATTACTACAAAAACGATACAATAACAAACGTGTGCTAGTAAATACCCATCTCAAAACCTTGTTTAGCCAACCAGCAAACAAAATCGAAACCTCAAATTCGATCAAACACTTGTTAGATCAAACTGAAGAAGTTCTACACGAACTCACAGCATTAGAGCTCCCAACAAACCATTGGGACGCCATACTAGTACATACACTTGTACAAAAACTTCCGCCTGAGACTCATGCATTATGGGAACAGCAACAAGGAAATAACACAGAGATACCTCCGTACTCTCAATTCAAAGAATTTCTAGAAGTGCGCTTCCGCACTCTTGAAGCCATTCAAGAAATTAACAAACCAAGAACTTCTTTCCAAACACAATCGACGTCAAAAAATACAAACAACTTTTTGAACACACTCAAATGCAAAAAATGCAATCAAAATCACATTCTGTTCAGGTGTCCTATATTCAGAAAATTATCCACCAAACAAAGAATAGAATTTGCCACACAACATTATCTGTGTAAAAATTGCTTAAATAATTCACATAGTATAGAAAAATGTCCAAGCAAAAATACTTGTGCAATATGCAACAAAAAACACAATACATTATTACATGTACAAAAAACACCAAATGAATCCACAACAAGTACTTCTACAAATTTAACAGCACAAAACCATAGACAGAGCACAAAACTTGCTTTACTAGCCACAGCGCTAGCAAACGTAAAGGATAAAAATGGCAGAACGACTCATTTAAGAGCGTTATTAGACACGGGTTCACAGACATCTTTCATCTCAAAGTCTGCGTGTAAAAAATTAAAATTAAATTGTATTCCAACTGATACACAAATATCAGGTTTAGGAAAAACACAAACAGCACATGTACAATATAAAACAAAAGTATGTATGAAATCAATTCATACCAATTTCAAGACAAATGTTGAAGTTTTCGTCATCAATCAGATTACTGGTAAAACACCTAGTACCATAATCAACATCGAAAACTGCAAACATTTGTTAGAATTAAAACTAGCAGATGAAAGATTTTTTGAACCGGGTCCAATAGACCTCTTATTAGGTGCTGATATCTATGCAAAAATATTACAAAATAATGTAATAAGAGAGAATAAAACAACACCTACAGCCCAATCAACCTTGTTAGGATGGATTTCATTTGGATCTGCCATATCAGACAGCAATACAAAAACGTTTCACACGGTAACATCACCGACAGAAAATTTAAATGAACAATTACGAAAGTTCTGGGAAATAGAAGAAATCCATACTTCAAAACCACTAAAAAAGGAGGACATACTATGTGAAGACAATTTTCAAACAACACACATAAGAAAAAGCGATGGAACATATAAAGTAGAACTCCCCTTTAAATCCAAAAAAGGCCCTGAATTAGGACAATCAAGGTCAAAAGCCATAAGTCAATTTTTAAGTCTAGAAAAAAGATTTGCTAAAGATCAGCATTATTTTCATTTATACAGAGAATGTATAAATGAATACTTAACAATGGGTCATATGAGGGAAGTAAAAGAACCAAACAGTAACGATAAACAAATACAACATTACTACTTACCACATCACGCTATCATAAAAGACAGTACAACAACCAAATTAAGAGTAGTCTTCAATGCATCTAGCAAAACCACAAATGGTAAATCATTAAATGAACAACTGCTCACTGGTCCAACAATACAACCAACATTATGGTCAAGATTAATGAGATGGAGACAATTCCAATATGTGATGACAGCAGATATAGAAAAGATGTACAGGATGATCTGGATCTCTGAAAAACATCACAATTACCAACGAATTGTTTGGAGAGAATCACCCCATCATAAAATAAAAGACTATGCTTTAACAACCGTCACCTTCGGAACCACACCAGCACCATTCCTTGCAATACAAACATTGCAACAGTTAGCAAAAGACGAAGCTAAGAATTTTCCAAAAGCAGCCAAAGTCTTACCAACTTGTTTCTATGTAGATGACTGTTGTCTGGAATCCAATGATAAGAGTGAAGCATTGGAATTACAATCTCAGATGATAGACATGTTAAAAACAGCAGGTTTTCATTTGAGAAAATGGACCTTAAATTCACAAGACTTGTTAATCAACATTCCATACGAAGATAGGGAAATGAAAACCTCATTAGAACTTACTTCACAAGAGTCATTCAAAACTTTAGGTCTTTTCAAAAATCGGTGGTTGGTCCTAAAAGGAACTTCAGCCGTAGTATATTTAGTTATCTATCAAAATAACGTAAAAACTAGTTCCCTTAAGGTACGTGGACACGATAGAGAAATTCATGTAGAGCTCTACAAAAAAATACGTCATCCATTGTAGAGCTCTACGCAGATTGTTTACATTAAAACAAAAATCTACTGAAAGTGTCTCTACGAAGCTTTTTAGTAGAGAAACTTTTAGTAGAGCTCTATCAGAAACTCTACGTAGTATTTACATGGTAGACATTTTATTCTAGAGATTTTTATTTCGGTAGATTTTTTGGTTTTTTTTTAAATGAAAATATTACAAATGTCGGCTAGACAAACACGAACGTCTGCTGCACTTGCAGTTTATTTATTATTAAATAATAATTAAAATAAAATATTGTAATTATTATAAAATTTTATTATAAATTTTATTATATTATTATAAATTATATTATAAATAATATTATAAAATATTAAAATATCATTATAATATTATAATTTTATTATAATATAATATAATATAATATAAGTTTTATAATAATATAATTTTATTACAATATTTTATTATATTAAAATATTCATGTACATATGTATGTATGTATTTTATTATATTAATATTATCATATTCAAAAATATTTATGATAGGTCAAACAACAAAAAATCAATATCATAATATGAAAACTCTACCAACTCTATTTAACTAGTTAAATAGAACTGGTAGAGCTGGTAGAGCTGTCAAAAAAACGTAGAGTTCTCTACGAGGAAGTGTTTACACGATAAAGCTTTTTCTACCAAAAACTCTGTCGTAGAGACGTACGTAGAGCTCTACGTAGAGCTCTACAAGGGTGTTTACACGTCTCTACGATATTTTTTTGACATTTGAGGTAGAGCTCTACATGAATTTCTCTACCGTGTCCACGTACCATTATAGCTGCAAAAACCAAAGTTAGACTAGAATTATGTGCAGCAGTCTTATTGTCCAATATCTTACATTAGAAGAACTAAATACAGCAGAATTACGTATAATATCAATAATTCAACACAACAATTTCAGACAAGAAATTGAACACATTAAAAATAACAAACCTATATCAAGTAAAAGTCATATTATTAACCTTCGCCCATTTATCTGCGAAAAGGGTATACTTAGAGTAGGTGGTCGTCTGTCCAATACCAATTTACCTTTCAATACTAAGCACCCAATCATTATTCCAAATAAACACCATGTCACAACACTAATAATTAATCATTATCACAAAATTACACTACATGGTGGAACACAATTAGTTCTAAACACTTTACGACATAAATATTGGCTACTAAATGCACGAAAGACAATAAGACTACATTTGCATAAATGCATACAATGCTATAGAACAAAACCAAAAACATCACAACAAATTATGGGTGACTTGCCTGTATGTAGAGTCAACATTTCATTACCATTTCAACACGTCGGAATAGATTATGCAGGGCCAATCAATATAAAAACAACAAAGATCCGAAACGCAAAAACCTTAAAAGGCTACATTGCCATATTCATTTGCATGGTTACCAAAGCCATACATATCGAGTTGGTAACCGAATTAACAACAAACGCATTCCTAGCAGCCTTCAGAAGACTTGTCAGCAGACGAGGCTTATGCACAGATGTTTACTCCGACCAAGGCACAACATTGTCTCTACTCTATGGTACAAACCAAAAGAATAGAGATTAAAACAAGAATGGGCACAGTATGGGAGTGAGTGCAGCCAAAATACAAAACTAACACATATAAGCAATATAAAATTGCACCAATACTAATACAATGTTTGGGCAGGTCAGTTCATTTTGAAAGAAGTAGACCGCGTATAGAAAAAGAGGTATATGAAAAAGGATAGTCGCGAAGTACAGAATAGACCGCATGTACTACATCGTTTCATTCTAGAATCTAGCTAGCGAGTTCCGAGAATTATTTTGTTTACAAAAATACAATTTCTCGGTGAGTTCTGAGAATTCTTAAGTGTTGTTGGGTTAATGTGTTATAAACAAACTTTATAATTTGTCTAATTAAATAATTTATTGTATTTTATAAATAATGTCATGCAATTATTTTAATATCTGTTTGAAGTGAAAATGTTTGGATATTCTGTAATATATTTTTTTCGACGAATCAAAAAGTTTCATTTAAAATATTATTGAATAAAATTTTAAATTCTATGGAAGTTTTTGTGTTTACAATTTTTGAAGAGAAATATATTTTTATTGTGTGTGATATGAATTTTAATCAATAATTTTGAATATTTAGATATTGTGTTATAGTTTGTATCTAATGTCATGTGACAATAATTAAAAAAACATATTGTAATGTTCATTTAAAAATCTTGTACGAAAAATCAAATTTTCACGTGTATGAAAACTTCGGTGAGTTCCAGGAACTTGAATTTGTGTATACGGATAGGTAAATTTAATATGATTTTAAAACTCCAGTGAGTTCCAGGAAAACGTGGTTAATACAAATAAAACAAACATGTGGTTATACATTTTCGAGTGATTCTTTTTTTCTCTTTTTTTCAAATGCGATATATAGAACTATTACATTTTGGCATTCATAGTGCATTTTTTTTTGTTTTTTAATGGTTTTATGTATTGTTTTTTTCTTAGAAAATATCAGCATCTCTTTTGGTTTTTTTAGTCTAATTTAATTTTCTCTTCTTGTACGTTAGTATATCTATATTCTTTTGCCTATACCAAAAGAATAGAGATTAAAACAAGAATGGGCACAGTATGGGAGTAAGTGCAGCCAAAATCCAAAACTAACACATATAAGCAATATAAAATTGCACCAATACTAATGCAATATTGATGCAGGTCAGTTCATTTTGAAAGAAGTAGACCGCGTATAGAAAAAAATTATATGAAAAAGGATAGTCGCGAAGTACAGAGTAGGCCGCATGTACTACATCGTTTCATTCTAGAATCTAGCTAGAGTTCCGAGAATTATTTTGTTTACAAAAATACAATTTCTCGGTGAGTTCTGAGAATTCTTAAGTGTTGTTGGGTTGATGTGATATAAACAAACATTAAAATTTGTCTAAAATAATAATTTATTGTATTTTATAAATAATGTCATGTTATAATTTTAATAGCTATTTAAAGTGAAAATGTTTGGAATTACTGTGTTATATTTTTTTTGACGAATCAATAAGTTTTATTTAAAATATTGTTGAATAAAATTTTAAATTGTATGGAGGTTTTTGTGTTTACAATTTTTGAAGAAAAATATATTTTTATCGTGTGCGATATGAATTTTAATCAATAATTTTGAATATTTAGATATTGTGTTATAGTTTGTATCTAATGTCATGTGAAAATAATTAAAAAAACATATTGTAATATTCATTTAAAAATCTTGTTCGAAAATCAAATTTTCACGTGTCTGAAAACTTGAGGGAGTTCCAAGAACTTCAAATTTCGTATACGGATAGGTAAATTTTATATGATTTTAAAACACCAGGGAGTTCCAGGAAAACGTGGTTAATACAAATACAACAAACATGTGGTTATACATTTTCGAGTGATTGTTTTTTTCTCTTTTTTTCAAATGGGATATATAGAACTATTACATTTTGGCATTCATACTGCATTTTTTTTTGTTTTTTAATGCTTTTATGTATTGTTTTTTTCTTAGAAAATATCAGCATCTCTTTTGGTTTTTTTAGTCTAATTTATCTTTCTCTTCTTGTACGTTAGTATCTATATTCTTTTGCCTATACTGTGCCCATTCTTGTTTTAATCTATATTCTTTTGGTACAAACAAACAAAATGTCAAACGTCGAAATACACGTTGCAAATTATTTGTTGCATGGTCGATGTTCATGTGTTTATATTTTGGTATTAATTCTGCCTGGAGTTCTGATATTTTTTGTAGCAACAATTAACAATAATGGATAACACTAATAAGGTAGCTTAGATCTACATCATTTATCAAATAATTGCAATACACAAACTCAAATTCAATTTTATTTTTCTTTTGTAGCAGCCTGATAACGAAGCGTTAAAGGATTGCATAAAAGAAGGCAGTGCGACAGTATTATCTAATGGCAATGTATTCTATAATCCTGTACAAGAATTTAATCGTGATTTAAGTGTTCTCGTTTTGAATACATTCTCTAAACAATGGCATGGAAATTATGATTGTAACAGAAGTGATCAAACAGGGAATAAGGAAGAAAATTCAAGACGTAATGTAAGAACTTTTTTTTTCAAAGTTTTACTCCACCAAGAAGGTTGGAGATCAATTCTAGATAATTCAAGGCATGATAAGCAACTTAAACTGTCTGCTTCTCTTACCATATATTTTTTTTTTGTTTAATTTTTTTTAAATGAAATTTCGTATATTTCAACAGGTAGATGGGTTAAGAATTCTTGAAGCTTTGTCTGCTACTGGTTTAAGAAGTATACGATATGCAAAAGAGGTGTTTGGTGTAAAAGAAATTATCGCTAACGATATATCAGCTAAAGCAGTTGAATCAATTAGAAAAAATATTGAACATAATAACGTTTCAAATTTAGTTTCAGCAAATAATTCAGATGCCTCGTAAGTTATTTTCATAGAAAATTCTACCTTAAGTTTTAGAAAAAGATAATTACTCATTATTCGCATTTATATCTTCTAGCACTTTAATGTATCTTTCAAGTGCACCAGATAGACGTTTTCATGTAATCGATTTAGATCCTTACGGTTGTCCAAATCGATTTTTAGATAGTGCTATTCAAAGTTTAACAGATGGTGGTCTGTTATTAGTTACAGCAACTGATATGGCAGTTTTAGCTGGTAATACTCCAGAAGCATGCTTTGTTAAATATGGTAGTGTACCATTAAGAACTAAATGTTGTCATGAAATGGTAAGCAAAATTTTTTCTGATATCAAGAGAAATAAAAAGAATTTCTTATAAAAATCAATTTAATATCTTAAGGCTATACGAATTCTTTTAAGATGTATAGAAGGACATGCAAACCGATACGGTAGATATATTAAACCATTATTAAGTATATCAGCTGATTTTTATATTCGCGTTTTTGTTAAAATCTACACGAGCCAGCTAAAATGCAAAAACACGTTAAGGTAAGAAATTTTTTAAAAATTTAAATTTCACTGGGAGATTAAGTTTTTCTTTCTTTCGAATTTAACGAATTTCAGTAAACAATCAATGGTATACCAGTGTACAGGATGTGAAACTCTTACTGTTCAACCATTGGGAATAATTAAATGTAACGAGAAACGACAAAAAAATGTAAAGTTCGGTTTATCAACAGGGCCAACTGTTGGTATGAACTGTGAGCATTGCGGCCATAGGCATCATGTTAGTGCGAAAATATATTTCCATATATTCGACTTGAAGAAAATTTTTAAAATATCTTCATTTCTTTTTTACTTCACTTTCAGTTAGGTGGACCAATTTGGTCAGCACCAATACACAATCAAGAATTCGTTGAAAAACTTTTAAATGAAATAAAAAATGATACAATAAAATTAGAAACATCGCGTCGTATTATTGGAATGCTTAGTGTTATCCAAGAAGAATTGAAAGATATTCCATTTTATTATTCAATAGAAAAATTATGTTCAATTCTTAAATTAGAAATAATACCGGTTTTAAAACTTCGTTCAGCTCTTTTATATGCTGGCTATAGGGTATCATATTCTCATGCATATAAAAATTCAATTAAAACTGATGCACCTACATCAGTTTTATGGAATATATTAAGTTGTTGGGAAAAACAGCATCCAGTTAATAAAAAACATTTAATTGATGGATCAATAACTAAAATGATATTAGATAAATATTCAAATAATGAATATAATTTAAATGATATTCATCCAAATGCAAATCCTGATAGTAGAAAAAATGCATTAGCAAGATTTCCAGAAAATCCAACACCACATTGGGGACCAGGAACACGTGGTACTTTAATGTACGTAATTAATTAGAATATAAATACGAATTCGTTATAATTAATATAAATTTGATAAAAAATTTTATAGGATTGGAGAAAGAATGACAAAATCAGTACGAAATCAAAATAAAAAGAGTAAAAACAGAGAGATCCCAGCAGAAAATGATGAAGATGCAAAGGGATTAAAACATAGTAAATGTATAAAACTTGATGATACAAAATGTGTAAATGATGAAGAAAATGTTTCATGATGTTGATAAAATAAATAAGTGGAATAAAATGAAAAAAGCAGTACTGTTTTTTTTTACACTTATAAGTTTTATTGTTAATTACTTTTAAATGGAATTATCGTTACTATGACGATAAACATTTTCTGAGCCAAAGAAAATATATTTGATAATGTACTTGGACTTACGAGCAAAATGCTCTTGGTACTTTGGTACACGAAATCTGCAATAACACAAACAGAAACCTACACTGAAATATTTTTCATTTTTACTGTAAGCAATACTCTTTATATACGGCTTTTACTGATACATATACAAAAATTAGAACTTAACTCTTGTTGCTAGGCGACGCATTGTTATTAGATTAGTTTACTTAATAAAAATAAGTAGATATTCGACTTATTCCCAAGTGAGCACATCTAGGCCAGAGAAGACTGATTGTGATTAATAAAAAAATAATTATGGCAACAAATATCAATAATCATAAAAGAATAGGAAATATAAATGAACGTTTATATTGCAACCTTACAGAAAGTTTTACTCAAAAATTAATAACATATGAAACATCATCATCAGTATCTAAAAATATTCCTAGAGATTCTTTAGATTATTGTTTAAAATCAATTTATAAGCATAATGAAGATTTATTTGTAAATAAATCAAAAACTTATATACAAAATGATGAAACAACAAAAAAATTACTTAATTATTGTTCAAAACAAAATAAATTAAAAACAAATTTAAATTTGAATTCATCATCAAATGATACATTGATGATTGGTAAGAATATTATTAAATACATATTTTCAGATACGATAGATAATTTTTTAATAAGAATTTCACTAATTTTTAACATTCATTTAGGAGGTATAAAAGAAAAAATTTCACCATTTAGTGTTAAACTGATGAATAGTGGACACCATACACATATAACAAATCCTGGCTATTCTAGACAACCGTTAGATGGGAATGTTTTTAATTATTGAATTTATTATTTACGAAATGGGAAATTAAAAAGATAAGTTTTATTAAAATTTAATTTTTTATTTTTCTTATTTAAAAAAAAAAAAAAAACTTAAAATATCTCACCTTTGATAAAATCTTTTATTTTTAAATCTGCAAGAAAACAGTAAATAAAACAAAACAAAAAAAAGAAAGTAATAATAACCCACAAGATGGACACCTTTTTGACTTTATGCCAAGGAGACAGGAAACACTTGGTTTTCTATTTTTTTTTTTTTTTCATTATTTTCTAAACTGCTATCTAACAGTAGTAGTAGTAGTAGTGAACGCAGGAACTGAATTTCGAACAGGAATGAACAGTAAACAGGAACTACTTTATAATTAAAATACAGCTTAAGTAGAATGTCTCTTCCCTCTATCCCCGACTAACTACAGCAAAATTTCAGGCTTTCTTTTTCTTTTTTTTTTTTTTTTTTTTTTTTTTTTTTTTTTTTTTTTTTTTTGTTAGAAAAACATCATCATAATTCCATCACCAACCAGTTTAAGTTAAAAAAGCAACGAATGTAGCAGGAAAAACAAAATAAAAATAAATATTTATATAATAATACGCGATTCTTATACATGTTAGCTTAGTTATTTTTTTATGTAAAAAATTGCATAGATGTTGAAAAAGTTACTTGCATTGCAGGATAATAACATTTCCTCTTTTCCATATATACATTTTTTTAAAACTGCTTATATTAGTTATTTAATCCATCATTTTCTACAAGCTCTTCATCACCATCATCATTAATAACCACCAATAATCACCAACATTGTTTTTTTTTAATTAAATGGTTTTTCATCCATTTTTTTTTTTTTTGTTTCAATCAAAATTAGGAAATTTTATATTTTTTTCTTTTTCAAAATAATGTTCTGCCTTTCTGCCTTCAGCTTTATGAGTTTGTGTGAAACACGACGCAGTTCTGCATTATATAAAAAATAGACTGCAATCATAAACCGCAACAAAAAGTTCTGCTGCAACCACACCATCAACTACATTATCACCATCAACATACATTTTTACCATTTTTTTTTTTTTTTAATATTAAAAATTATTGATCTGTTATATAAGACAATGACTGCGCGCATGTACAGCATTCTTTTCATTTTATTACATTCAGTAATCACCCGAACGGCCTATTTTTAATTACATATTGTTTTTGAATTGAATTTGAATTTTTTATTTTTTTCGAATGTGTATTATTTCGGAAACAGGAAAAAAGTCGAATCAGGAGGCAGTAGCAATTAGCGAGCGTGCAACACACAAATTCGTCAGCAAAAACAGGAACGGCCTGCATTAAAATTTTATTTTTATTATTTTTATTTTGTATTTTTTAATTAAAATTTTACAAATCAAAATTTTGATTCTTTTTTTTTATTAAAAAATTTTCAAATTATATTTTTGAAATCTAATAATTTATATTCATAATATTTTTTGTTTTTCAATTAAAAAAGAAATTTTTATGATACGATTCATGATAAGTCTCTTTCAAAGGTTCTTAAAATAAATAATATAATTAAACAGAAAAAAAATAAAAAAAATAAAGAAAAATGTTTCAATAATTGGTATAGATTTTTCTATACAAAAATTGTACAGGGTGACTAAGAAACCATAATTTTTTTTGTAATAAAATTTTAGTAGTTACTTTGACTTGACTTGTTCTGATCAATAAATTTGTAAAAATTATTTGAAAAATTGAATTTGAATTTTACAGAACTAAATTTATTTTCCGCAAAACTGAAATTGAAATTAAAAATTATAACTTTATTTTTCTACGTTAAAATAATTATTAATGGAATATAATTTGATTATAATTAGCTAATGTTCTGTCTTCCAGTTTATTATTTATAATAAATTTAAAGAAAGAAAATACGAAAATAAATCAATAAAAAATAGTTTTAAAAAAATCAAGACTTATCATGGATTTTTATAGTATGTATTATGTAATGTACATTAAAAACTAAAAATAAAAGAAAATAGTAAAATAAAAATTTTTTAAATGTAAATTTAGATACAGTGGAAATATGTTAAGTTGACCATTCAATGAAGCCATTCACAAACCAAATCGACTAAACCCGTCTAAGTATAAGTATAGACAAATTAACCTCCACTTATCCATAATAAAAAAATATATATGTATTATTTAGCAAACAACTAAATAATGACAGTATTGGAAATAGTTTAATTCATTAAAAAAATGTTAAAATCGAATTATGAAAAATGTTGAGTTATTAAATTTGATTTTTAATTTCTCAGCCCCATGCCTGTTTGATACAATTAATTTTAGTTCGAAATATGCAAATTTTTTAAAAACCAGTATTTTTGGTTACCTGCACAAATTAATCAACATTTTTTAATTTGCGTTAGTGATCGACATAAACAAATTCCACTGTATATATTTTATAAATAATTACTCATAAACGTAATCATTGGAAGAATAAAAAAAATAAAATAAAAAAATAAAAGAAAAAAAATTTATTTTCATTTAAATTTAATTACTACTTGATTAATTATTAGTTGGAAAGAAATATTTTTTGTTTTTTTTTTTTTTTTTTTTTTTTTGTATTGTATAATGTATGTTATACACACTTTCTCTATATATCATGATAAAGACAAAAAAATAATGTTAATTTTTATTTAATTTCTTTTTTCTTTGCATCAGATTTATAATTAATTTAATTTGACTTCTGATTATAACTTTTGTTTTTTGTATGTTATTACTTCTATTTTTTATAATAATAGGTTTTTTTTTCTCTAGATAATGTAGTAGTATATTTTCTAATTTTCATACATAACATCACTTAAAATCTACATTGTTTTTTTTGTTTTGAAAATTATATTCTTAAAATTTGTTTCTAAGAGAACAAAAAAAAAAACAATTGTTTTAAATCGTTATATTTGTTTTTTAATATAAAATAAAATAAAAAATAAAATTATTCCGAAGAATGTATGTATATGGATGTATTTGTTTTAGAAAAAAAAAAAATTTCAAGAAAATTAAAAATGACAAAAACAAAGTATGAATGTATTGTTCTACTCTATACCAGTTTTAAGAAAATTTCTAATTAAAAATTACAAACAATGAATATAAAAAAATTACAATTTTTTTTGTAAATATGCAATAATTTTGTTTTTTAAATAAAAGGGCATAAATCATGTACCTTAGAAAAATGTGTTTAAAAATCTTGCCGTCTAGTAAGAGGATTTTTTTTTCTCTGATTGATGGTCTTTTGTATTTGTTAAATGTCTAAAGATATAAATTTATGATGAATATTTCGTTAGAGTTTTTTAAAGTATGAAATAGGAGATTTTCTTACCTTGTCTTACTATACGGCATGCCACGTCAATATGTGTATGTTTTCTCCTGTTTGCTTTTCGTTTAACTTCTGCTACGGCTTCTAGATACACTATGACCATTACGGCTATTACTTCGTGATGCTGATTTACGAGCTGGACTTCTGGAACGTGAAAATTTACTTCTCCTAACTGGTGATCGACTAATCGATCTTGATCGTGATCTTGGTGAAAATGATGCATTACGACGCCTTGGGCTACGTGATCGACGACGTGGTGTTCTTGAACGTCGACGACGTCCACCACGACCACCACCACCACGTCTATGTGGTGATGTAGGTCGCCCATATCTGGCCATTTGAACTCTTAACTCCCTACCATCTAAAACACGACCATCCATAGCTTCTAATGCATCTTCGGCATCTCTCTTATCGTAAAATCTATTTTTTTAAATCATATAGAAAAAATATGCACAATTTTATATGTGAAAATTTATTTTTAAAATTTACTAAATTTCCTGAGAGTTTTACCTTACGAAAGCGAATCCTCTACTTTCTCTAGTAAAACGATCACGAGGAATATAAATATCTCCAACTTCTCCACAACGTTCAAAAACACGTCGAAGATCTTCTGGTGTTGTACGATAAGTTAAATTATCAACCTACACAATAAATGCAAAAAAAACATAAAAACAAAAAAAAAAAATACAATAGAAAAAATTCATATTTTACACATTGTGACTGTGACGCCATTTCACTTTATCTACACTTAGAAAAATATTTTTGTAACATTACACATTTACCTTTAAGGAAACCATTCCATCAATTCTTGGTGGAGGCCTATTACCACCGTGACTCATTTTTTTCCAAATAAATTTCTCTTTATTTAAATCAGAAAGGATATTATGAAAACAAGAAATCACTTTTATTTAACTAAAATGTAAAACATAAAATGAAACCAATTAAATTTTCTCCGGTTTTATAAGGCAAAAAAAAAATTTACGACGGTCAGTACTCGCCAGTCGTCACACACTCGTCAATTGTCAATAGCCTTACTACTCGCACTCGCTAGCCGTTTCGTTAATTAAACTGAAGAAAAAAAAAAGTAAAAATGGCGACATAACGCCCAAATACAATTGGCTTACGTGACTTTAGTAAAACTAAAGGGCTAACTAAATTTGTCTAGAATAAGCTAAAGTCAGAAGTCTGATTATAATTATATTGTTTTATATGAGTTTGACTTAAATGAAGGTAAGCAAAAATTTGATATTCAAATAGATTTTCCAAAGAAATTAGAAAGAAAAAACAAGAAAATAGATTTTTCAAAGTAATAAAACAGTCAAAATTCAGAACACAAGGGATTAAATGTGTTTCGAAGACATTTTTTTGCAAACCTTCAGACAATTGGAAAATCTATTTGAATATATAATTTTGAGTTAAGTCGGATTAAGTGAAACTGAACAAAGCTGTCAAATTTTCGTTGACTTCAGTTTGTGTGCTTCTGACAATGAGTAAATATAAAAACTATAGAGGCAAAATGACTCAATTTTTGACATTTGCCAGATTTTGAACATAGAGTAGAGAAATATAGAGAAAATTGTTCCATACAAAACTTGATTTACAGTTATAAAAATTTCCTATACGCGTTATAAGGTGCGAATGAAAAATAAAATTTTAAGACTCTGAAAAGTCGATAGCAATATTAATGGCCATAAGGATGCTTTAGAAAGACAAAGAAATCAATAGAAAGCAGGGCATCAAGATCTATAAAATATACAAGGTCTGTGCTTCACATATAAAAAAAATTTTTTTAAATAATTTGACACTCTTGACAGTTTGACGTCATTATTGCAAGATTTTAAATTTTTACGGATTTTTAGTACAACTTCAAGAAATTAAATTATTTAAAAATATTGAAAAATATATAATTTTACATAATTTTGTGTAATTTTTTTTTAATTAAATAATTTTTTCGATTTACGTTTTGTATTCGGTTGGTGTTGAGTTTTATTGTTTGAATTTTTGTGAAATAATCTCAATTTAAAGTTGAATGAAAAATGTTGAAATGCATAGTGTTTTGTTACAAGAATTATAAATAAAAAATATTGTGTTATGTGAATATACAGAATATTTTAGTAAATTTTAAAATTATTTCAATTAAATTACTTTTGGTTGTTTGGCTTTTTTCTTCATTTTTTTTTTAAATTTAATTTTAACAAATATAAAAATTTAAAATTTAAATTTTTTATTTAATTGAATTAATTTTATTTTTCTCAAATATCTTAAATGGCTTTATTTTATTTGAAAAATTTTTTAACCGATTAATTAAATTTTTATTGAACACATTTATACAAATAATTTTACAATCGATAAAAATTTTCTGAATTAAATCCATTTAATATCCGTTTCGTATAAATTTGAAAAATAAAAACATCAAAATTTTTCAAATTTTACAATAATGAAATAATATAAAAGAAAATAAACATATTTTTATATGTGAAATGTACAACTGAATTGTTTTGGATAAATTCAAAGTTCAATAGAACTGGTTTGTTATGTTAATTTATTATTGATACAAAATTACATATAAATCCAATAATTTTTCGGAAAATCATTTTTTGTTGCTGTGATTCGTTTGATTAATTTTCTATTATTAACAAAATTTTATTATTAAAAAATTATAAAAAAATTTAAAATACGTATATCAGGTACCTATTAAGTACACAAAAATACAGTAAATTTATAAATATTTTTTATGACTTTAATATAACATACCGCATTTGATATGATAATTACGACGGTGATGGTGATGATATGTACATAAAAAATTGTTTTTTTTTTGTTTTTAAATTTTATTTTTATTAATAACTGAATATGAAGTGAAAATTTATAGCTTTTTTAAAAAAATTAAAATTTTTTATAATACTATATAAAATGTTACATGAATAAGTCTCAGTATTCAATTAAAAACTGAATATGAAAGGAAAAATAGGTATTCGAACATTATCATATTAATATTTTTTTCGGTCTCAAAAAACCTTTTTTTTCCAACTGTTACATATCATACTTTTTTCAAAATTTTTAGTGTGTCTGAAAAAATCATTTGCATTCCGCACAATACCCATCATTTTAAATTAATTTTTAAAAATTCAATAAATGACGTCGATATTCGATCATCTAATCAAGAAGTTATTTTTTAATTTATTTCATCTTATAAAAGCAAAAGTAATAAATAGAATAAATAAACGGTTTACTTATAAACGGAAATTTAAAAATTTTAAATCCATATTGTGTAAACATGTTGTAAACGCAGGAAAGATTCAAATTATGTATAAAAATAGTTAGTATAAAATAGTTGAAACAAATGTCAAACAATAATTCCTATCGGTGTGCACTCATACATCGACAGCTAATATCCCCATTTAAAAACCTATTCAAAAAAAAAAAAAACGCACGTGGAAAACATAAGGAAAACATATGTTTTACTACCACATTCGCAGGTAATATACTCTATCGGCGTAAATCACTAATATTGTCGCACCTAATATCCCCATTTAAAAACCTATTCAAAAAAAAACGCACGTGGAAAACATAAGGAAAACATATGTTTTACTACCACATTCGCAGGTAATATACTCTATCGGCGTAAATCACTAATATTGTCGCACCTAATATCCCTATTTAAAAAAAGCGTTCATAAAAAAGTTGTCAAAATCTAATTTTACCAATACTTCCGGTCATTTCTCTGCTGAATTAAAGAGAGTGTCATGTGTTCGTTTTCATATAAAAGTACTTTTTTATAACTTAATGCTTCTATTTATGGCGGGAGCTTCATGTACTGGAAGCTTTTTTTTTTTGTTTTCAAGAGCCAATGTAAACATTTAGTCAATGTAAACCAACAGAGACATTTTTCTTTATATCTCTACCAAAAGAATATAGATACTAACGTACAAGAAGGGAAAATTAAATTAGACTAAAAAAACCAAAAGAGATGCTGATATTTTCTAAGAAAAAAACAATACATAAAAGCATTAAAAAACAAACAAAAATGCAGTATGAATGCCAAAATGTAATAGTTCTATATATCCCATTTGAAAAAAAGAGAAAAAAAGAATCACTCGAAAATGTATAACCACATGTTTGTTGTATTTGCATCAACCACGTTTTCCTGGAACTCACCGGAGTTTTAAAATCATATAAAATTTACCTATCCGTATACGAAAATTGAAGTTCCTGGAACTCACCGAAGTTTTCACACACGTGAAAATTTGATTTTTGTACATGATTTTTAAATGAATATTACAGTATCTTTTTTTAATTATTTTCACATGACATTAGATACAAACTATAACACAATATCTAAATATTCAAAATTATTGCTTAAAATTCATATCACACAAGATAAAAATATATTTTTCTTCAAAAATTGTAAACACAAAAACTTCCATAGAATTTAAAATTTTATTCAATAATATTTTAAATAAATCTTATTGATTCGTCAAAAAAAATATATCACAGTAATCCCAAACATTTTCAGTTCAAACAGATATTAAAATGATTGCATGACATTATTTATAAAATAGAATAAATTATTTAATTAGACAAATTATAAAGTTTGTTTATAACACATTAACCCAACAACACTTATGAATTCTCAGAACTCACCGAGAAATTGTATTTTTGTAAACAAAATAATTCTCGGAACTCTCTAGCTAGATTCTAGAATGAAACGATGTAGTACATGCGGTCTATTCTGTACTTCGCGACTATCCTTTTTCATATAATTTTTTTCTATACGCGGTCTACTTCTTTCAAAATGAACTGACCTGCACCAACATTGTATTAGTATTGGTGCAATTTTATGTTGCTTATATATGTTAGTTTTGTATTTTGGCTGCACTCACTCCCATACTGTGCCCATTCTTGTTTTGATCGATATTCTTTTGTCTCTACTCTATGATATTTTTACTTCGTTTTAGGACTAGTTCAGAAATCAGAACTTCAGATTTCAGATTTTTAAATAAACTCAGCTACAAAATCGAAATCAAAGAGCATCAAAGATCAAATATACTACAAATAGATTTTCTAAGTAATAAAACTGTCAAAATCCAGAACGCATAAATGCACATACTACTCTGATCAAAAATAACCCGGACTCGTTCATGTACAACCCCCGCCAATATTTTAAGATGCATTTCTTTTAGTATTTATGTTTGTATACCTGTTTTTTACATTTCCTCCAAATTCGAGCTATATATGTCAATCAGTTGTTTTTTGACAGCACTTTGTTTAGGTCAAGTTTTTGCTTACTTTCGATTTTGCGATGGAAAAAATAATTGAACAAAGAATTTGTATTAAATTTTGCGTAAAAAATGAAATTAATGCTACTGAAACGCTAAAAATGTTGCAAAAATGTTATGGTGATAGTTCTCTATCGAAAACAACAACATTTGAATGGCATAGTCGTTTTAAAAATGGTCGTGAATCAGTGAAGGATGACATTCATCCTGGGCGTCCTTCAACATCAAAAACCAAAGAAAATGTTGATCTGATTAAATCAATGGTTTTGGAAAATAGAAGATTAACAATCAGAGAGATGGTTACTGAAACAGGAATTTCATTTGGTACAATTCAAAGCATTTTAAGTGATGATTTGGGCTTGACACGACTTGCAGCGAAATTGGTTCCTAAATCATTGAATTTTTTACAAAAACAAGAACGTGTTATTGTTGCTGAAGAGATGCTTTCCAGAGTAAATGCTGATCCTGCATTCATTCAACGGATCATTACTAGTGATGAGACGTGGGTGTACGAGTTTGATGCGTTAACAAAGCAACAATCAAGTGAATGGCGCGCTTCAGAAGAACCAAGACCCAGAAAAATTCGTCGTACTCAATCAAAGAAAAAGATTTTGCTTACCGTTTTCATCGATTATCGTGGTGTTGTGCATCATGAATTTTTACCAACAGGTCAAACAGTTAATAAGGATTATTATTTAAGCGTAATGAAGCGTTTACGAGAAGCAGTTCGTCTAAAAAGACCCGATTTGTGGCAAAATAATTCGTGGATTTTACACCACGATAACGCACCTTCTAACACAGCCGTGGTTATTCGTGAGTTTTTGACTAAAAACTCAACAAACACTATTCATCAACCACCATATTCACCGGATCTCGCACCGTGCGACTTTTTTTTGTTCAGTCGCTTAAAAAAACCACTTCGGAGAACCCGCTTTGACAGCATAGAAGCAATTAAAGACAAATCGAAGAAGGAACTTATGGCGATCCCAAAAAGTGAGTACGAAAAATGTTTCCAGGATTGGATTAAACGGTGGCACAAGTGCATTGCATCAGACGGAGAATACTTTGAAGGGGAAAAAATAAATATTAATGAATAGACTTGTACTTTGTGTTTTATTGACCAAGTCCGAATTATTTTTGATCCGGGGGTTATATACACAGGGGAAAAATGTCTTCGAAAAATTTGTACTACTTACAAATGTGGCGGGGACAGAAATGTAGTATATAGTAAATTAAACAATCGTGATTCGTGGATCGAATTACTTTGTATATGAAAGAAGAGAAAAAAAGAGTATAAAAGTGAGAAAAATAAAAAATATGAATTTGTAAAGTAAAGATGTTAATATAACATACAGCACAGCTACTAATATTAGTATATGTACATATGTATATGTATTATAATATACAAGTACGAATATACGATATAATTATTTTACAGTATTTACATGCATTATTCTCTGTATAGGATTTCGGGTATTTCACGTTGTTTAAAATCCTGTTTTGCTACTATCCTTCTGTATAATTTCATTTTCGTATGGCATAGTAAAAATCATACAACTAAAATTTTTTTCCATTCATTTTTCTGCTATACGAAATAATCATAAGCATGTTCACGTAGTATTTGTACATAATCAGGTTTATCATGCGCTAACAAGTTGCAATGTTTAAATTTTACAATATATACATATGCACACACATAAACACATTAAATTTTATCACGTTGATTAATATGTATAATATATTAAGATATGCACATACATATGTATGTATGTATGTATGTATGTATATTAGCCAAATACAATACAAAATGTCAATGACTTCAAATTATTGGCCTAAAAAAATATGTACGTATTAAAATACATCAACATACATACATGTGATGATAAGGATATTCATTCGTCATCATATTTGATATATGTATTTATAGGTAATTATATCAAACTAGCTGATTGTTCATATGCTTTTTATCTTGTTGTTTTTGTCTGTATCCTTTTGTCCTAATTAACTTTCTTACAAATATAAAATAAAACCTATTACCTAATTAAGACTAAAATTGAAAATGCTACAAACATACATATTTATACGCAAAATTGAAATTTAATCCATTTCCTCGTCACGGTAGGATTATTGACGCGTTTTTTTTAAGAGGTTTCCCCAATAGGCCTATTCCTCTTTAGAACGGGTGAAAGTGTAAATTAAAAATAAATTTAAGAAAATAATTTAATTTAATATAAATAATTCAATAAAAATAATTTAATACAGTTTTTTTAATTTGGACACGACCGAATCATTAATTTTTTCGCGATCCATTTTAAATGCACAATGCTTCCGTATCAAAATAGTTACAGTAAAATCAAGTATTTTTAAAATGTGATCAAAACATTCATCATTTCTATTTATAATATTTGTAAACGATGACTCAAATCTTGTTAAAAATTCTTGGACAATGGTTTTTTTTAAATTTCTAATTTGAGGGGTTTTGGAAAATATTTCCTGAAAAACGTTTAATATAGAGTTAAATAAATCAAAAAATGAGTCGGAAGGATTTAATAAACTTCCGAAATCTGAATCAAATCTATAGTTTTTGAAATGAATGAATAATTCTGAGTCATTATTTACACAATGACTTTCACCGACGAATTTGATACGACAAGTTGTACATTTTATTTTTTTAAAAAATTTATATAAAATGTATCCCGAAAAATATCTCCTAGGTGCTATGTCGGGAATATTGTTTATTATTTCGATCTCCGCGATATCTTCAGAGGAAGTTTCAATATATTGTATCCAATTTTCTTCATTGGTGTCAACATTATTAGAATTTGACGGCCTGTGGTTTTTATCGCGTATATTATTTAAATCTGTTGAATTAGTACAGAGGAAGGAATCATTATCAGGTTCACAATTTGATTTTTTCGATTCAAAAGACAAACGCATAGACATAATTTTAGACATAATAAAATTAAATTCACAAACAGAAGGATGCGAATTATATCCTCCGTGGGATCGAACAAAAGCAAATAAATTTTCTATAACGTCTTGATTAAAACGCGAAGTCAGCAAAAATTTCATATCGAATTCGACATTTAGATCATCGTACAGAGAAGTTATTGAATTAATGGTCTGAATGATTCCTTCCTTCCAGAATATTTTACGAGTCGAGTCAACTTTTAAATTATCAAGAAAAGTTTTCATTTTTTCTAATTGTATTCGCGGTGGATTTGAAGAATATAAAGCCGCGTTAAAAACGTTAGGACTTTTAATCGATTTGCTGTTTAATGAATCAAAAAGTTTGTTGACATTATCAATGAAATCCGCAGCTCTAGATGCGTATTGCATAACTTCCTCTGAAAACATATTTTGTTTTTCATACGTTCTAATCGCGGCCGCGTTAGTTGCGCTATAAATTTGGGTTGCGAGTTTTACCCTCATTTTATCGACAAAATTTGGGTAAATATGGGATTGTGTTAACTTTGTATTACACTTTTTTTCTTGCCGATTGGCAGAAGTGAGCTATTTCCACGTACATACATATATATGTTGGTCATAGCCATGATTGAAGATAAAAAAATTTTGGACTTTTGGGTACATGTCGTAATACAGAATTGAGCCCTAACAACAATGTAACGTGTAGTCTAGAGTCAAGACTCTAGAGCGTAAAAACTTCAAATATTCCAAGATAATATACTCCTCTAAAGAACATATGTATACTACAGTAATAGCTAAAATTTATCTGGCATAAATTTGATTGAATAAAAATTGGATTAAAATTAATAAATTAAAAATTAATTAATTAAATTGATAAAAATTATTTTTATGGCTTTAAATCTCGCGATAAATATAATAAGAACAAATACTTCTGAAATTTAAATATTATTATACCTACATATTTCCAAAAATATTCGTCTCTATGAAGTAAGATGTTTTATCGAAAATGCTTAATTCTTAGCAAATTTTTCTCAAATCAATAAAAGCAAATTTTAGAAACGAAATTTAGAACGACTTTAAAAAAACAAAACAATTTGACTGAACTTATTAAATTATTTTTGATGGGAATATAAAGTGCAAATCAGTAATCCTACCACACGGTGACGAGGAAATGGATTAAATTTCAATTTTGCGTATAAATATGTATGTTTGTAGCATTTTCAATTTTAGTCTTAATTAGGTAATAGGTTTTATTTTATATTTGTAAGAAAGTTAATTAGGACAAAAGGATACAGACAAAAACAACAAGATAAAAAGCATATGAACAATCAGCTAGTTTGATATAATTACCTATAAATACATATATCAAATATGATGACGAATGAATATCCTTATCATCACATGTATGTATGTTGATGTATTTTAATACGTACATATTTTTTTAGGCCAATAATTTGAAGTCATTGACATTTTGTATTGTATTTGGCTAATATACATACATACATACATACATATGTATGTGCATATCTTAATATATTATACATATTAATCAACGTGATAAAATTTAATGTGTTTATGTGTGTGCATATGTATATATTGTAAAATTTAAACATTGCAACTTGTTAGCGCATGATAAACCTGATTATGTACAAATACTACGTGAACATGCTTATGATTATTTCGTATAGCAGAAAAATGAATGGAAAAAAATTTTAGTTGTATGATTTTTACTATGCCATACGAAAATGAAATTATACAGAAGGATAGTAGCAAAACAGGATTTTAAACAACGTGAAATACCCGAAATCCTATACAGAGAATAATGCATGTAAATACTGTAAAATAATTATATCGTATATTCGTACTTGTATATTATAATACATATACATATGTACATATACTAATATTAGTAGCTGTGCTGTATGTTATATTAACATCTTTACTTTACAAATTCATATTTTTTATTTTTCTCACTTTTATACTCTTTTTTTCTCTTCTTTCATATACAAAGTAATTCGATCCACGAATCACGATTGTTTAATTTACTATATACTACATTTCTGTCCCCGCCACATTTGTAAGTAGTACAAATTTTTCGAAGACATTTTTCCCCTGTGTATATATGTGCATTTATGCGTTCTGGATTTTGACAGTTTTATTACTTGGAAAATCTATTTGTAGTACATATGATCTTTGTCGAAATCGTATTCAAATGAGATCCATGTCAAATCCATGCCGATGCGTACTGTTTGGATATGTGAAATATTCGGTTACAGAGTTTCTCCAATGGAAACCTTATGATGCCGGCAATATTTCACAATAGGAATATTGCCATTGCCTCAGGCAGCAATATTGCTTCTTGAAATATTGCGGCAATATTTTGGACATTTCAGTATATTTGAGTCTTCTTCTTTCTGTTTCTTATAAATTTTTGAAATATTGACGCAATATTTTGCCCAGAAGGCGAAATGAACTGTCAAATAAATATTGCCTTCTAGAGCAATATTCCCAATGGAGACACTCTTTTAGTGGGTTATACACGCTGTTATTTTATTAAAACAATTATTTACCGTGTATATTATTGTTTTCGGTTGCGTAAAATGAATTAAATGAGTACTTGTACACTAGCGAATACGAATGAAAAATTTTCCTCATGAGTAAAATCACGAAATTGTTTTTGATCGTATAAATCGTATACGAACTGTCAAATTAATCGCCTTCTCCGTTTTATTTTATTTTTCGGTTTTTGATGTTATGACTCAAAATATGATCATGTAATATAAAAGCCATACGCTTTTATTCACTCGATCCATTTAAAAATTTAGTCAGTTGTCAAATTATCATCTATTCTCTTAATTCATTTTCGCTTTGGTTATGTTATAAAATAATGTAAAATAAATAATGGATAAAAATTCTTTTGAATTTATTATTTATTAATTACATTCGATTTATTTAATTTTTAAAATATTTATGGTAATTTTTTCAACACCCAAATTGATGCATATTTTGATTTTATCCGATGTTTACTGCATGGCAGCGAAAGAAAATAAAACGGAGAGGAAAATAAGAATATGGCACAAAACAGAATGAGAAAAAAAAACATAATATGGAAAAAAACAGTCAAAAACATAAACCATAAAGTAGAGATATAGAGAAAAATGTCTCTGACGTCACAGAAGTAACAAGGACTTATTTTTGTTTTCATTGTTTTATTCCCCATGCAACCAAAAAAAACAAAAATTTTCCTGTACGTGAAAGTCCCACCATAAATAGAAGCATAAAGTTATAAAAAAGAACCTTTATATGAAAAAGAAACACATGACACTTTCTTAAACTCAGCAGAGAATTTCGGTTAAGTATGTGTAAAATTCGATTGTTTACATATTTTTTATGAACGCGTTTTTTAAATGGGGATATTAGGTGCGACAATATTAGTGATTTACACCAACAGAGTATAATACCTGCGAATGTAGTTGTACAATCATATGTTTTCCACGTGCGTTTTTTAAAAATGTTTTTAAATGGCTGTCAGTGTGTTGGTATTCACACCGATTTGTAACTACGTCATTCAGCATTGAGAATATTAGGGAAATATTTTTAAATATTTTATTAGGAATTTAGAGAAATTATTTGTAAAAAATAAAACAAAAATCATAAAATGTCATGCCCCGCTTTCTATTGATTTCTTTATCTTTCTTAAGGATCCTTATGGCCATTAATATTGCTATCGACTTTTCCAAGCCACAAAATTTTATTTTTCATTCGCACTTTATAACGTGTATAGGAAATTTTTATAACTGTAAATCAAATTTTATGTGGAACATTTTTCTCTATATCTCTACTCTATGCATAAATATATATACATTACACATCTCCATACATCCATAATATATCAATATGTACGTATGTGCTTTATTCTAGATAATATTCTTCAAAGCCATAACAAAAGAATATAGATACTAACGTACAAGAAGGGAAAATTAAATTAGACTAAAAAGACCAAAAGAGATGCTGATATTTTCCTAAAAACAAAAAACAATACATAAAAGCATTAAAAAACAAAAAAAAATTCACTATGAATGCCAAAATGTAATAGTTCTATATATCCCATTTGAAAAAAAAGAAGAAAACAATCACTCAAAAATGTATAACCACATGTTTGTTGTATTTGTATTAACCACGTTTTCCTGGAACTCCCTGGTGTTTTAAAATCATATAAAATTTACCTATCCGTATACGAAATTTGAAGTTCTTGGAACTCCCCCAAGTTTTCATACACTTGAAAATTTGATTTTTCGTACAAGATTTTTAAATGAATATTACAGTATCTTTTTTTAATTATTTTCACATGACATTATATACAAACTATAACACAATATCCAAATATTCATAATTATTGATTAAAATGCATATCGCACATGATAAAAATATATTTTTCTTCAAAAATTGTAAACACAAAAACTTCCATAGAATTTACAATTTTACTCAATAATATTTTAAATAAATCTTATTGATTCGTCAAAAAAAATATATTACAGTATATCCAAACATTTTCACTTTAAACAGATATTAAAATAATTGCATGACATTATTTATACAATAGAATAAATTATTTAATTACACAAATTATAAAGTTTGTTAATAACACATTAACCCAACAACACTTATGAATTCTCAGAACTCACCGAGAAATTGTATTTTTGTAAACAAAATAATTCTCGGAACTCTCTAGCTAGATTCTAGAATGAAACGATGTAGTACATGCGGTCTATTCTGTACTTCGCGACTATCCTTTTTCATATAATTTTTTTCTATACGCGGTCTACTTCTTTCAAAATGAACTGACCTGCACCAACATTGTATTAGTATTGGTGCAATTTTATGTTGCTTATATGTGTTAGTTTTGTATTTTGGCTGCACTCACTCCCATACTGTGCCCATTCTTGTTTTAATCTATATTCTTTTGGCCATAACCAAAGAGCATATATATGTATTGCTCTTTGTAATATATATGATCTTTGCCATAACATATACATATATGTATAGTGCTGTTCAAGATTATTTGTGCTCTGCTATTTTTATGCTAAAGCCAAAATAAAATTAACTGTAATTTTTAAAATAACAAATTTTTTCCAAAATTTTTTTTTTTACTTTTTAACTAATACCTTAAATATTTTATTTAAAAAAAATTAGCAAATAAAAGTTATTTTTTGACTGTAAAAAAAGTGCTATTAAATGGGCATGATTATTTGTGCTCTCACTTTTTGGTTCATGATTATTTGTGCTCCTATATAAATTGCTGGAAAAGCTAGCTTTTTTCTACAGAATTTTTTTGGAGTATACATTCATACATACACGTAAATGTGGATAAGTTCACATTTTTGAGTACATTTTTTCTTCGGAATTTTTTTTTCAATTTTTTTTTTATCAACTTTTTTTTTATTTTTTTGCAAATTACAGATCAAGCCATAAATCATTTGTTTTGTATTACGTAATATACAATACATACATATACATACATATGTATGTATGAGTATGATGAATAAGAACAATAGAGATGTACATATGTACATACTTCTATATCAATTTTGATGGGTATGTATAGGAAGTGCACCTGCACGCAAATTGTGTGTTCAATGTTCGTATATTTATGTACATATGTATGTATGTACATAAGTACTTACGCATGAAATTATATACATTTGAATTCATACGTGACATATATGCATATTTATTTGTTGTTTCTTTAATTAATAACGGATTCAACGGATTTTTAATTTTTACAGTTTTGACTGAGCTGATTTCGATTTCAATCAGCTGTTGCTGGCTGCCCTTAAAGAATACACAAACAAAATATATTCATGATCATGAACAATTAAATAGTCCAGAATTAGAAAAATTGTGTGTAATGAAATTACACAAACAAAATATATGCTTGCAAATTTTGATTAAAAAAAAAATGTAAATCCGAACATAGTTCTAGGAATACACAAACAAAATGTATTGCACAAAACGAAAGACCCAGTGATCATTCATGCGTAACTAATTGAAGTCATATATTTA
The DNA here is from genome assembly GCA_963971155.1 of Anthrax anthrax. Classification (NCBI taxonomy): domain Eukaryota; kingdom Metazoa; phylum Arthropoda; class Insecta; order Diptera; family Bombyliidae; genus Anthrax; species Anthrax anthrax. The sequence goes on from OZ020120.1 coordinate 16,539,941, forward strand.
AATATACACACAATCAAACGTAGGTAAAATCGTGACTTATCATATGGCTGTAATATAAAGTCTTGTTTCTTAATAGAAAGATCATATGGATAGAACTTTGAAGCTGGTAAATGCTGAACTTTACCCAGCTTCAACTTCATTCTGATCTTTCACACTGGTTTTTTAAAATTTTAGCGTGAAATTCAAAAATGATTCTTCTTTTTAGATTAAACTTCTTTGATAGTACGGACTATACTATACATACTGTACGTACATACACTATATGTACATATGTATGTACGTATACATGCGTATATGCAAATCATATATTATACGTGAAAATTTATATTCTCTACTAACATGTAGTACGTGTGCGTACCAATACATAGAGTGAATTAGGCAAAAACATCTGCCCAATTTGCCTGAACCCTTTTAATGGGTTTCACAGGAAAAAAAAGTAGCAAAAGTTCGAAAATTTTCATGCAAAAATTATTTTCTTTTGCTTATAACATCTAAACCACGTAACTTTTTTTCTTAACTTTTTTTATAAATGGCCAGGGAGAGTTTAAATTTTATCTTTTAATTTTAAAAATCATAAAAATATGTTTTTTATTTAAGAGATATATTGAAGCAAAGTCAAAGGACTTTTTCATAAAACATACTTAGACTTTTTTTCAAATTCTAAGGACTACAAGCAGAAATTTAAAAATTTTTTCTACTTAAGAAACATAACTTAGTTAGGACTATGCTTGTTTAAAATTTCGTGGAAATCGGTCCATAAATGGCTGAGAAACTAGGTATCGAAGTCATCGATTTACGGAAATCTCCGCCTTAAATATCGTTCTGTGTACCTTTGTACTCTTAAGTCTCTAATTGTATCAAAAATGGTACAATTGTACGCTCCGTAGTATCCCTGGCATTATGCAATGTAAATTGTAAATTCTGGACTGTAGACTATGTGGCAACTATGTGGTCTGTTTTATTAAATTTACAGTTGTTTATTTAGTACATTTCCATGAGAAAATCAAGAAAATCGAAAGATCCAAAGATCGAAATGTGGAACAAATTAGATCTGCGTATTTCGATACAATGGATCGAAAGATTGAGTCGAGATGAGATCTAAATGTAAGGTTAAGTAGCACTAGTATTAGAAAATATATTAAATTATTTTTAAATTTTATAATAAATTTTCCAATAATTTATAAAAAATAATAATAACAAATCACGAAATTCCACATAACTGCAATATCAAAAAATTTTGATAATATTCGATTGCTTACAAATTTTTTATGAATGCTCTTTTTAAATGGGGCCTGAAGGTGTAACAATGTTAGTGACTCACACCGATAGAGTTCCGTATCCCAACAAACATTCTGGCAAGAATTTGTAGCAATAATTTGGAAATGATTAGGCAATAGTTTTCTCAAATTATTGTAGATTTTAAGAATTGGTAATAAAGTGGCAATAAAACCACAAAAATTCTTTATTATTTCTTCTTTCTCTTCATACATTTTACTGGATAACACTAAAAACAATGCGACTATTCTTAATTGAAAAAAATTATCATTCGTTGTTCAGAAGTGCATTAGATAACATCAATTGTGTTGTGAAAAAAATTAATATATGTATATGTAGTGTTCCTTAAAAATGTTAAAATTGGTAAGTAATATTATTTATTAATTAAGACTACGTTAATAGGGATATAATATATATTATTTAAAATCTTTAAAAGTTTTAAGTAAAAAAATCGATCCCATTTTTGAGGAAAAAAAACGTAGATTTTCCAAAAACTACTTAATTTTTTGTAGTAAAAATAATGTCAAAACAAGCTATCCATAAATCAGCGCGTAGGAATACCGCAAAAAATATTTCATATTTGGTAAACCAGTCAAAACCAATAAAAAAAAGAAAATCAACTTTTTCACTGGCTTTCACACAACTGACGTACCAAATTTCTGTAAAAGTTCTGTATCTAACGAAACTGAAATCAATGCTGATAATTGCACACATGATTTAACGGAAAAGTTTCAACCTGATTTAGAAGACAATTTGGGAAAAAATGAAGAATGTGAATTAGTAAGTTATAGAATTTACAAATAGTTTTATTTTATTTTTTGTTAATTATTTATTAAACATTTCAGAACCTACGAGATAATTTAAGAAAAATTATTACCGATGAGGGGGCTGAGCAGTTCTGATGGACTGGCACAAAATTTACGAGTGATGTTTCTTTGCACTCTTGTAAAAAGTGAGTTATTAATTTGATTTATTTTACCACATATTCATATATTTATGCCTAAAAATATATATTTTTTTAATGTCATACTTGCTTCCCTAATAGTGAAGAAAAAGCTACAGAAAGGATAATAAAATCCAACTTCATTTTCGCGCATGATCGTATCCAAAAAAAAAAAACGACGGTGTTAACATCCGTTCACACACCTAATATTGCTAAGACAGCAATTAGCTATTTTTCCAAATATTTACAGTATATCAATTAATATGTACAATAAATTTAATGTATATGCATAAATTTTATATTACTCAAATTACATTTTTAATATTTCTTTATTTTATGTAAAAATGCATTGATTGCATTTTATATTGTAACCAATTGTTATCAAAGGTTGATTTTTTTTATAATATTTGTTATATGTAATTATGAGAAAATTTGTATTTTTAACAATTTAAGAATTGTAAAGGTAAATTAATTTTAATAAATAATTTAGTCCAATTTTGGCAATCAACAAGAACGTTTCATTTCAGCAACGAATTTCTTTTGGTTTTGTACTTAAAGAAATAACATTTTTAGATTAAGAATTTCTTTTGGTTTTGTACTTAAAGAAATAATATAACTTAATCTATAAATCAATTGTCCATTCATTCAATCATATAAGAACACGCATTACATTTACCGTACATTAATACAAGAATTAATTGTACAGTATTTCATCAAAGTCTAAGTACAAGAACTTAGACACATTTAAGTTGAAATCTATAATTGAGATTCAACATTTGGTGACCCCGACGTGATTCACAATTAGTGGATCTTACATTCAATTACCCAGCAAACACAAATTCAATTATCCAGCAAACCATTTAACAAGCATTCAAGTCAACTGCCAAGAACAATCAACATGTCATCAGACCTATTTACTCAACAGAATGAAAATGGAAAACTCATTCAGAGTATCATCAGTAAATTCAAGGAACATATTACAGCCAAATCAGTTACTATCGAGTCACTGAAAGATTCGTTGTTACGTTTGGAAACGGCATGGGATTTATTTGAAACCACAGATACGAAAATTCGTAGTCTTGATAAACCTCCGTTGGATCATCAATATTTTACAAATGAATATTACGAAAGGATACAATCACTATACAATACCTATCAACAGCAAATCAATGACCAAATTACGGCACTTACACAAGGTGCTAGTCATAAAAGAATTTCATCAGAATCAGCAACGGCAATTGACACAAATATTCAGCAAAGCAATCAAATCATACGTAATTCTACAATGAATAACTCAATGCCTCACATGATCAATGATCCAGATTTAACACGACTCTATCGTAGACAAGACAGCATAGCATCATCTCTTCGTAAATTGTTACAAGCACTGAAAGATGATCATGCTGAACATCCAGTCCAATTTTATCAACTCAAAATTAAAGCTTTGAGTGATTATTGGACTCAAATGGAAAAAATTAAGCATGCAGTGTGGGAATATGCAGAAAATCCCATACTTGTTCAAGATTATGACAAACTAGAAGATGAAGTCAATCAATTTATCATCAAATTTTCTCAACATATTGATCAACAAAATAACAACAACATAAAAACCAGCTTCACATCGCCAGCGAATCATATAAATCATGCAAATCAACCATCTGTTGAGTTACCTAGAGTAACTCTTCCAAAATTCGACGGTGATTACATGAAATGGCAATCATTCTATGATTTATTTTATCAAATGATACATTTGTCTCCTGTTATGAGCAACTGTCAGAAAATGTGGTACTTAAAGACAAGCTTAACAGGTGATGCTGAACGATTGTTGAGAAATTTTATGTTATCAGACAATAATTATTTAACAGCCTGGGAATTTTTGAAAAACAGATATACAAATCTGCGTTTACAAGCAAATTCATTGATTAATAAATTGATATCACAGCCTGCACACACGACAGAAAGCGTGTCAGCTGCAGCCATGAAGAATTTAAGAGATACAACTGAACAATGTCTGATGGGACTAGAAAACTTGGGAGTAAATACAGAAAATTGGGATCAATTGTTACTGTATCTCCTTACGAAAAAATTAGACCGCATTTCGTTGAATTTGTACGAACAATCTCTCAAGGCACCTAAAAATTTACAATCATTACAAGAATTTTTACAATTTTTAGAAACAAGATTTCAATCATTAGAAATCTTAAATAAACCTAGATTCAACGAAATGCAGCGTCGCAACAACAGTCCTGCCAAAATATTAACATCTGTAATGAACACAGAGCATTATAAATGCATTGCATGCAAGGAACAACATCCATTATTTGGATGTAAATCATTCTTACAACTTGCACCAGAAAACAGAGCCAGATTGATTCAAAAGAACCATCTTTGTATGAACTGTCTGAAGTCCGGTCATCAAGGATCAAAATGTACATCAAGAACATGTAAAATTTGCAACAAGAAGCACAATACGTTACTTCATTATGAGCAAAACAAAGCAGCAATCAAGCAGAATTCAACCTCAAATTTCAATAATAATCAAACAGCACCAATTATTAAGCAATCAGATCCAATTGCTGTTAATATAGTCTCAACACAATCACGAAAACAATACATTTTGTTAGGCACAGCTAACATCAAATTAAGCGGTCCAAATGGTACAGCAGAATGTCGTGCTGTATTAGATTCAGGCTCGCAAGTAAACCTAATAACATCTAGAATCGTGAAACAATTAGGTTTATATTCAAATTCTGATACATTGTTCATTGAAGGCGTCGGCAACAAAACACACAAAATCCAACACAAAATAAATGTTCATATGCAATCAACATGCACCAAATATGCTACACACATTGAGGCACTTGTTTTACCACATATAACAACCATGCAGCCAGCAATAACCATTGATACATCGAAATGGAAATTACCACAAAACATTAAATTAGCAGACCCATCATTCAACATACCAAAACGAGTAGACTTATTGCTAGGAGCTGAGTTGTATTATGAATTATTAGCAGCAGAGCAAAATAAAATTGGTGACGATCTTCCAGTAATTCAAAACACTCAGTTAGGGTGGATTGTTGCTGGAAGTGTGAAAAATGTAACTTCAACGGTTACAACATGCAACATATTTACCGAAAAAGAAGCGTTTGACAATGCCATTGAAAGATTTTGGAAAATCGAAACAATTAAGGATCAACCAGCAACAATGTCTGAAGCCGAAATTCAATGTGAAAAATTCTTTTTGACAACGACACACCGAAATTCCGAAGGACGATTTGTGGTAAGATTGCCATTCAAGGATAGCCAAACAAAATTAGGTGATTCAACAGGGTTGGCGTACAGACGGTTTATGGCATTAGAAAAAAGGTTAATCAATGATAAGGTTTTGCGAGAACAATATGAACAATTTATGAACGAGTATCTGCAGCTAGATCACATGGAGCCTGTGAATCTGAAGACAATAATTGGACCAAAATACTTTCTTCCTCATCACTGTGTACTTAAGCCAGAGAGTTCCTCAACAAAATTACGAGTTGTTTTTGATGCATCAGCAAAAACAACTACAAACATTTCACTGAATGACATTCTTCACATCGGGCCACTTCTGCAAGACGATCTATTTTCAATTTTACTCAGGTTTCGTATGAAGAAATTTGTATTCACGGCGGACATTCAAAAAATGTATCGCCAAATATTTGTACACGAGGATGATAGAAAATTCCAGCTTATTTTTTGGAGAAATCATACGGAAGAACAAGTTAAATGCTTCCAACTAAAAACAGTTACATATGGCACTAGACCTGCACCGTATTTGGCCATTAAATGCCTGCAACAACTGGTTCAAGATGGTAGTGCAAAATATCCATTAGGATCAAAGGTCTTATCAAAAGATTTTTACGTTGATGATGTTATCACAGGGGCTGACAGTCTTTCAGAATTACTCGAAATTCAACAACAACTGACGAAGCTTTTAAAAGAAGGAGGGTTTGAATTAAGAAAGTGGTGTGGGAATCATCCCAACCTATTGAAACATATTCCACCTGAACATCAAGAGGTTCAAATTAATTTCAATGATCACGAAGATCAACAAATAAAAACTGTGGGACTGACATGGCATCCAAAGGGTGATAATTTTTCTGTGAAGATTAATCACAATGACAGAACACACATTACAAAACGTACAGTTGCATCAGATATAGCCAGATTATTTGATCCACTAGGTATGTTAAGTCCAATTATCATCAGAGCAAAGATCTTTTTACAAGAACTGTGGCAGCTGAAGCTTGAATGGGACGACGAATTACCATCAGACCTACAACAACGATGGCGCAAATTTCAACAAAACCTTTCAGCATTAGAAAAGGTACAAATCCCAAGATTTGTATTGTGCAACAGCACCGATAAACAAACGCAGATACACACATTTGCAGATGCGTCTGAAAAAGCATATGGAGCAATAGTTTACATCCGGTCAATAGACAAAAATGGGCAAATCAGTGTTAAATTACTGTGCTCCAAAACAAGAGTAGCTCCGCTCAAAAAAATTACGTTACCAAGATTAGAACTCTGCGCATGTGAACTAGCCACTGAGTTAACAGAACGAGTAACAAAAGACATGAACATGCAACAAACCTCTTAACGTATTTTTGGACTGACTCAGAAATCGTTCTCTCATGGATCAATTCATCGCCATCACAGTATCATGTATTGGTTACTAATCGAATTAGTAATATTCAAAAATTATCAGTTCCAGAGCAATGGCGTCATGTACCATCAAAGCAAAATCCTGCTGATATTCTGTCAAGAGGAATTGAATCGTCTCAATTACATCAAGGCAGTTTTTGGATATACGTACCACTTTTTCTTTATGGAAATGAAACTACGTGGCCGGCTAAGTTTCAAAACAAGACACAATGTACAGTGGAGGCAAAACGCAAGACCACAGCTTTAATTACGACTCCAAGGGAAAACTTAATTGAACAAATCAATCATGGAAGGTCATTCCGAAGGTTGCAACGAATAAGCATAGCTCAATCAGTTCCTTAGCACCATACTTAGACAACAGAGGCATAATTCGAGTAGGAGGAAGATTGGAAGCGTCATCATTACCTCTGGATGCTAGACATCAGATGCTCCTTCCATATCCAAATGAATACACAAAAATGCTCATGACAGATCTTCATAACGAAAATGGACACATTGGTCCACAAGGTCTCTTGTCTATAACACGACAACATTTTTGGCCAATGAAAGGTAAAACAGTGGCAAGATCAATCACCCAAAATTGCATTATTTGCTTCAAATCCAAACCTAAGACAGTGAATCAAGTTATGGGCAATCTACCATCAGATAGAATAGAACCAGCGCGTCCATTTTAAAATTCAGGGGTGCATTTTTGTGGTCCTATATGGGTACATTTCCTTACAAGAGGTCGTAAACCACAAAAAGGTTATATAGCTGTATTTTGTTGCTTCGCAACAAAGGCAGTCCATTTAGAACTGGTAACGGATCTTACAACAGACGCTTTTATTGGAGCGTTGAAAAGATTTATAGGACGAAGAGGTAGATGCAGACATCTTTACTGTGATAATGCCACGAATTTCGTAGGCGCAAGAAATCAACTAGCAGAATTATCATATTCCGTTTATACAGAAAAGGCACAAGAGGCAATTATTAACGCATGCACGTCAAAGGGAATCGAGTTTCGATTCATTCCTCCCAGATCACCTCACTTTGGTGGATTATGGGAGGCAGCAGTAAAATCATCTAAGCATCTGCTCGTAAAAATAGTTCAATCAGCAAACCTTCCCTACGAAGAAATGGAAACCGTTGTTATTGAAGTCGAAGCTATTTTAAATTCAAGACCAATCACTCCCCTTTCTTCAGATCCAAATGATTTGTCAGCTTTAACTCCGGGTCATTTTCTGATTGGCGAGCCGTTAATTTCAACTGTAGATCCTGAAGCACAACCAAATAAATCAACTCTCGTAACAAGATGGAAGCTTGTTACACGCATAAAACAAGATTTTTGGAACAGGTGGTCCATTGAATATTTGAATACACTGCAACACCGATATAAGTGGAAAGAAAGAATGCAAAATGTGCAACCTGGCATGATGGTATTAGTAAAAGAAGATAATTTACCAAGCATGAAGTGGTTACTAGGAAGAATCACAAACGTACACAAAGGAAACGACGGAATGGTTCGTGTTGCAGAAATCAAATCAGCAAAGGGAATCCTTAAAAGACCAGTAAATAGACTCGCACTACTGCCACACGAAAACGAAAACAACGAAAGCCCTCAAAATGATAATGTGGTAGATCAAAATGATTACGATCAATCATCAAACTCTCACCATCAACCTGAAGTCGATCGCTCGAATGAAACGCCAGTCAAGAAAAGGCCAAGATTATCTTTACTCACGACACTTCTTGTAGTATGCTTCACTTTACCCATCGTTAACTCTTTACAAAATAATTCACTTCAAATATCCAGCTTCAATTCCAGCGCCGGAATATATTTTGAAAATATAGGAAGCATGAGCCTACAAGAAACAGAATGGAAAATTATTTCTTTCTATGATCTTAAGCCATTTTGGATGGAATTATCGGCATTAATTAATGGAACTTTAGCGTTACAACATTTATGCAATCAGTTGAATAAAACCAAAGCATCATGCAATCAAACAATTAATCATTTTAATCATCTTATTGAGGAAATTCATATAGATAATGCTTTACTAAATACCATCAATCACAAAATAATAAAAAGAGGAGCTGTTGATATAGTCGGTCGAGCAGCAAATTGGGCTTTTGGGATACTTGATGCTGACTACGCGAAAAATATGGAAGAAACGATTAATGCAATGAGAAATAACGATGACTATCTTCTTAATTTAATTAAAAATCAGACAAGCATTGTTGACGCGACGATCAACATCGTTAAGAAAGATCAACAGGAAGTAAAGCAAAAATTTGATAACCTGGACCAACATTTTGCACAAGTTTTTAACCAACTACGTTCTATTGAGGATGAATTTCAACAAAATCATCGATTCGAACTGTTCAATTCCATTTCTACACAAATGATGCTGATGTTAATCAACATTCAACGAATCCAGTCAGTAATTGTACAAGTGATAACTGATGGTCAACATGGACAAATTAGTCCTCTTTTATTAGCACCACAACAATTACAAGCTGAAATATTAAAAATAAAAACACACTTGCGACATCATTTGCGTCTGCCAGCTGAACAAGAAGACATTCCACAATTCTACAAATTAATGTCAGTGAAAGCAAGAATAACCTCAGATTACGTAATTTTTGAGCTGAAAATTTTATGCTATTCCACTTAGTACCCATACCAACCGTCAACAATGAGACACTCATTGAAATTACACCAACTACGAAATATTTGGCTATTGATACTCAAAGAGAACGTTATTATTCTCTAACAGAAGCTCAATACGCAATGTGCATCAACAGTAATGACCAAAACATTATCTGCAAACAACGACATCCAGTGTACAGTAAGGGCTCACCTATACACGCATGTGAAATGTCATTATTCTTCGATTCAAGGGTGCTTAAATCATGCCAGTTCATGACATCAGTTGTTAGTCCCAGGTGGATACAACTTACAACAGCAAATGAATGGATTTTTGCCATGTCCAAACCGACTTCAGCGAATCTCATTTGTGACGATGAAGTACAACATTTAATCATGTCAGGATCAGGTTTATTACATCTTCCACCCAATTGTCAACTTAGGCAAGGACTCATTGCGTTAGATGGTCATCAAGTTTATACAAGCAAAATTCGTACATCTTACCCCCGATTAGGAGATATTAGTGAAATTATACTTGAACAACGAAGGGAACTAAACTTCACATTAACCCAAGAAGTGACATACAAACCACATGTTGAAGAATTAGATAACTTGAAGGAAGAGTTTAAAACACATACCAACACTCACTTTTCAAGAACTATTGAACCTCACCTAATACACAACTTTTCTGTTAGCTACATTACTATAGGATTAGTAATCTTGGTTGCAGCATATGTATGTTATAAAACGAAGTGTAAGCCTACCATCATGTTCATTCCTAGGGCGAGACCAACAACACAACAAGAATTTACTGTCAGCATATAATCTTGAACCAGAGGTTCAAGGCGGGGAGAGTGTTAACATCCGTTCACACACCTAATATTGCTAAGACAGCAATTAGCTATTTTTCCAAATATTTACAGTATATCAATTAATATGTACAATAAATTTAATGTATATGCATAAATTTTATATTACTCAAATTACATTTTTAATATTTCTTTATTTTATGTAAAAATGCATTGATTGCATTTTATATTGTAACCAATTGTTATCAAAGGTTGATTTTTTTAATAATATTTGTTATATGTAATTATGAGAAAATTTGTATTTTTAACAATTTAAGAATTGTAAAGGTAAATTAATTTTAATAAATAATTTAGTCCAATTTTGGCAATCAACAAGAACGTTTCATTTCAGCAACGAATTTCTTTTGGTTTTGTACTTAAAGAAATAACATTTTTAGATTAAGAATTTCTTTTGGTTTTGTACTTAAAGAAATAATATAACTAAATCTATAAATCAATTGTCCATTCATTCAATCATATAAGAACACGCATTACATTTACCGTACATTAATACAAGAATTAATTGTACAGTATTTCATCAAAGTCTAAGTACAAGAACTTAGACACATTTAAGTTGAAATCTATAATTGAGATTCAACAGACGGAGTACAAATAAAATTTAAATACCAACTGTAACTAAACTAATATGTAAAATCAAAGCTGTAAACTAAAATGTAAAATTTAAACTGCAGACTGAAATGTAAAATTTAAACTGTGAACTGAAATGTAAAACGTAACTGAAACCAAAATGTAAAATTGAAATACTAAATTTCAAAATGTATATATTATGATTTATATTAAGTACATAATTGAATGTTTTAATAATTATGTTTTTTCAAGTTTTGTTTTTTAAATTAAACATTTTAAAGTACTTAAAATTTTTTCTTGTAAAAAATTTTCCTGAAAATGAAAACGGTTGTCAATTTAACTTTGAAAAATCTTTGATATAACCGTTGTAAATAGTATAATATAGCTTTATTATTTATAATATACAAGATAATCTAAATTATATTTTCTTCTCGTTCATAGGTGATAGACCTTGAAGAAACAAGATCAAAAATAAGAAACGTTTGTTTCTTCAAGATCTATAACCCATATAAACGAGAAGATACTAATAGTCGAGATTATACTGTATATTATATTTTATTGCCATATTATTGGAAATATATTGTACTCAGCAAGAAACTAATACGGCAGCGATATTAATTTCGGCATAATTTTATTATTGCATTCTTATTACTTTCTTATTGAATTCTCATACCTTTTCTAACTGTCTAAGTATTATTCTCCTAACGAAAAAGTATTTGCCTTCTTATTACAAAAGCAACAAGAACAACGGTCAACCTTTTTCCAAGCAAAACGTATTGTATTCCGATAGAAAAACAATATTTCGGCAATAGTAATAGTTGCCATTTTATTGTGGTATTATTCTACATATTTCGGATTGCTTTCTTATTGCCATGTTTGCTGAGTGTACAATCATATGTTTTCCACGTGCGTTTTATGCATTTATGCTTTGTTTTTTTAACTTAGGCACGTGTTAAATCATAGGAGATAAGAAAAAAAACCACTAGTGTTTATGATCTAAGTTTGCTCCCATGTGATTGTTGTTGTTTTCGTTTATAAAACGCAGTAAACTAGTAATCTGGTAAAACTAGTGTAGAGAGAGAAAAAGACGAATTTATACAAATTGAACGCAAAAGAATAAAGAAAAGCAACACTAACAACAACACGTGCCTATCTTTTAAAAACGAAATATAAATATTTTGCACAATTTCGCACTAACCCAAAAATGACCCTAAAAATAGATGGTATTATTACTTACATTGAACAAAAAGGGATACAAAAAAATTTAAATTTACAAATTACACCATATTCACCACATTTGGTAAAAAAAAACAAATGTCAAATGTGAATTTCAAATAAGTATATTTATAAAACATGGTTTGATCTGCATTGTTTGAATATATTTTGAAATTATATTTTATTTAAAACATTTCATAACCATTTTATTTTGAAGGAGAATTAAAACAAGAAGAAAACGAAAAGGAGAAACGTCAAGACGACGAAGATTGAAAAGTATAAACAATGGCGCGTTTTTAATAATTATTTTCTAAATATTTTTATGTGATTTATTTAAAGTTTATTGAATTCGGTAAAAACATACGTTTTTTAAATTGTGAGACTGAGAATGTGTTTTATGTTAATATTTGTTTATGTTTTATGTTGATGAAGAAATTATGTCACATTTTAATTTGTAATTAAAAAGGAATTTGTTTCGTAAATGCAGGATGTATTTCTTTATTTTTTCCGTACTCGGAAAAGAATATACAAAATACTGCCCGGAAAATTTGGAATAATATTAATAAAGAAACAAAATAGAATAAATGGTTTATTACAATGGCTGGAGAAAAATAATTTAATTATTTTAGTTACAAAAAATAAAATTTTTTCAGGATAAAAATTTTTGTTTTCAAAAATTATAAAAAATGAAAAATAAAATAAAATATTGTAATTTATTTATTTTATTAAATTATTTTTTTGTGACATAACCCTATTTTCCCTTTCACTATCATATATTTGACAGATTACAAATTAAAAGTAGGGTTTATTCCATTTATACCATCATCAGTCTAGGATTAAAAAGAATACGTTCTGCATATTCCGAATGAATAAAGAAACACGGAAAAGAACGTTCGGAATATACTTTTTGAATAAAAAAATACATATGGAATATACCGAACGTACGGTACGAATAAAGAAATACACTCACAGTGTAAACTCTCTATAACGAAATTCGAGGGACCGACCATTTTTGTACGTTATAGCAGAAAACTCTATATATGAGAATCACTATCAGGTGGAAAAGACACATTCAAAAATTTTTCTTCTATTTTTCAATACAACCCCATTTCACTCAAATAACAACGCACTCAATATTATTTTTCTTTTGCTAGTATGAAGAAAAATATATGAACATAAAGAAAAATTTTTTATAAGAAATGAGTCAGAACCCCATGCAACATTTTACTCAAAGCACAACCGGTTCAAATGTGCATATCGTTACATATGCCTGTGAATAGATTTAAGTGTACGTACTTATATGTAATACGTGTTGTTGAAATATTTTGTAATGTGCGTATTTATCGTATATATGCGTGTGTAATACTACTGTCCTAAACAAACAAATTATCGTCCTAAACAAATATAGTTTTTTTTTATTTCATTAAAATACTACTTGGTAATTGTACAATCATATGAACGGTCTAAATTTTATTACATCAGAAACGATAGTAGTAAATTCAAATTGTAATGTATTGTATGTGAAAAACAATATATTTTGAATATGATCGGTTTAATGTTAAATTTTGATTTTTTGGTATTTAATATTCATACTTTTTTGGTAATGATAAATAAAAATATGATCGTATGAATGCATTATATGTATATCATATACGTAGGTATGTAATTTAAGTATATAATCCACGTGGAATCCTATATGTCCCTGTACAGATATTATACCAGAAACTTAATGACTTGATTTTTTAATTATATATATATAATATACATATACATACATATGTACATACATGCGTGTAATATTCTGTACACATTTTTCAAGATATATGTATGTAGGATTTTATAATTGAAAAGATTCAATTTTATTTTTATAAATTTATTTGTTCAATAATTTTAAGTTTTACCAGAAACCCAAACTACGAGATACTGCAAGCAGTGCAAATTCGACGTTCAAAAATTTTTCTTCCTGGGTACTGGCATCAGTACCCAGTGCTACCGTTTTATTCAAAAAATAAAGTGTACAATAAGAAAATGTATTGAAATGTATAAAAAAAGCAAGCAATTTTCAGAAGAAAATACCCATGTAAAAAAACTAAAATACCCATGAATTAGCATAAAATGTGAATATGTATGCATATTAATTACATACGTGCGTATGTAATTCAAGTATACATATTGTGCGCAATATTTGTAAGAATATTTTGTAATGTACGTATTTATCGTATATATGCGTGTGTAAAACTTTTGTCCTAAACAAACAAATTATCGTCCTAAACAAATATAATTTTTTCATAATTGTACGATCATATAGGTCATAAATTTCATTACATCAGAAACGAGGATAGAAATACAAAATGTAAATTCAAATTGTAATGTATTGTATTGGAAATACAATATATTTTGAATACGATCGGTTTAATGTTAAATTTTGAATTTTTGAGTATTCAAAATTCATACTTTTTTGGTAATGATAAATAAAAATATGATCGTATGAATGCATTAAATATCGTATACGTAAGTATGTAATTTAAGTATACATTCCACGTGGAGTCATATATGTCCCTGTACAAATATTGTACCAGAAACTTAATGACTTGATTTTGTTAATTATAAATACAATATATACATACATACGTGCAATATTCTGTACACATCTTTCGATTGTATACAAATTTATGTGTTTATAGATCGTACTTGTATATATTTATTTGTCTGATATAAAAAGTAAAAGAAAAGTGTGAAATATGAACAAAAATCGACGTGAAAAAGAAAAAGTAATGTATGTATATGAAGTATTGTACAATATATGTATGTATGTATGTTAATCTGAAATTATACATTTTTTACTACTATCCTAGTCTCTGATCTTTAATTCACGTTTATACATATATATGATCGAACCATTACAAAATTGTGTTCTAGTGTTCTTATGAAAGAAAATTATGTTTGTTTAGGATGACGGTATTTATAGTTAAGATACCAAATTCGTATGAAAATATATACAAACACTCGTATGTAATATATTATTACATATGTATACATACATATATATAATAAGTACATGGCTTAAAATTTCTCGAGTTTATTTTGAATATTCTTATACGAAAAAACAACATCTCTTTTTTTACCAACAAATGTACTAAATTATTCCATCATTCATGCCGTCCCCTCTTTCATCGCCCGAACCGCTCTATCGGCTAAAAAATTTTTTAAAGCTCCATAAGAATTCTTGTTAAATTTTAATTATTCTTTGGTTTTACATAAAATTATGTTAGTTTTCTTTAAATTAATTTATAATACTACAATCATAATATTATTTAATTAATACTACAACACGATATCATTCCTCCTATTGAACCTTCTAATTCAATATCCAAATTAAAACTAAACTATTCTATTTTTTAATTTAAAACATTAATTTCTATTTAAAACAAAACATACTAGATTACTATTAATTATATAAATATAAAAGATTTCTAAGACCTAATATAAACTAATAAAAAATATCATCCTACATTCGGCCATTCCTGACCACTCTTCGGACCCCGAAGAGGATTCACCTCTTTCTTAATGTTCTGATACTTCTTCTCCTTCATTATCTTCACCTTCAGATTCAATGTCTTCTTTGACATCATGCCAAAAGAATAGAGATTAAAACAAGAATGGGCACAGTATGGGAGTAAGTGCAGCCAAAATCCAAAACTAACACATATAAGCAATATAAAATTGCACCAATACTAATGCAATGTTGATGCAGGTCAGTTCATTTTGAAAGAAGTAGACCGCGTATAGAAAAAAATTATATGAAAAAGGATAGTCGCGAAGTACAGAATAGGCCGCATGTACTACATCGTTTCATTCTAGAATCTAGCTAGAGTTCCGAGAATTATTTTGTTTACAAAAATACAATTTCTCGGTGAGTTCTGAGAATTCTTAAGTGTTGTTGGGTTGATGTGATATAAACAAACATTAAAATTTGTCTAAAATAATAATTTATTGTATTTTATAAATAATGTCATGTTATAATTTTAATAGCTATTTAAAGTGAAAATGTTTGGAATTACTGTGTTATACTATATTTTTTTTGACGAATCAATAAGTTTTATTTAAAATATTGTTGAATAAAATTTTAAATTGTATGGAGGTTTTTGTGTTTACAATTTTTGAAGAAAAATATATTTTTATCGTGTGCGATATGAATTTTAATCAATAATTTTGAATATTTAGATATTGTGTTATAGTTTGTATCAAATATCATGTGAAAATAATTAAAAAAACATATTGTAATGTTCATTTAAAAATCTTGTACGAAAAATCAAATTTTCACGTGTATGAAAACTTCGGTGAGTTCCAGGAACTTGAATTTTTGTATACGGATAGGTAAATTTAATATGATTTTAAAACTCCAGTGAGTTCCAGGAAAACGTGGTTAATGCAAATACAACAAACATGTGGTTCTACATTTTTGAGTGATTGTTTTCTTCTCTTTTTTTCAAATGGGATATATAGAACTATTACATTTTGGCATTCATACTGCATTTTTTTTTGTTTTTTAATGCTTTTATGTATTGTTTTTTTCTTAGAAAATATCAGCATCTCTTTTGGTTTTTTTAGTCTAATTTATCTTTCTCTTCTTGTACGTTAGTATCTATATTCTTTTGATCATGCTCCAATACTTCTTCTTCTTCTTCATTATCTTCATCTTCATATTCATCATTATCTTCAACTTCATGTGCTAATTCTTGAATTTCTTCTTCTTCATAATCTTCATCTTCACATTCATCATCTTGTTCATTATCAATTTCAACTCTTGACCTCTGTTGTAATAATTTCAATAAACAAAAAAATGTGATTTAATTTACAAGTTTTTAATTGTTATGATGTACAAATTACAATGTGTTTATTTTACAATTTTTTATTGAATTGATGCAACCTCATCCGATGACCGTCAAAACGAGAAGAACGATTCAAAAATTAAAATTAATAGTGCAAGTATCAATTATTCAAAATGCTGTTAGATGAGAATTACAATGAATTACACCAAATTATCAAAGAGTGCGTGTATGTGTATGTGTAAATGGTATTCAAACAAATCGTATGAGATTACAGTACAATGTTCAATATTTTAAGCTATGCAATGTACATAAGTTATGTTACAAATCAAGCAATATACAATTTTAGTTAGGTAGATATTTACACTTTATCAATTATGATTAACAGGCAATATGAGAACTAGAGAGAATACAATCAAATAAATATGAGAGAGTAAATGTAAATATAATACAATAGCTATAATACAATATAATACTAAATAATACTAAATCCATATATGTAGTACAATGTAGTAGAGTAGTATAGTACATAAGTGGTGTAGTATATAGTAGAGTAGCAAATGTAATACAATGATATTAGATCCATTTCTCAACATCCCGCCCCCTCGCTGGAGAATCCAGCTAAGATATAGGTAAAGGTACAAGTTTTACCGTTGGACGTTTTAATAGACCAGATTTGGTACGAACTGTGGCCACACGAATTAAGCCATCGTCACCCGGATGCAACTCAATCACCCGTCCTAGAACCCATGATGCTGGTGGTTGATTAGTGTCTCTTATAACTACAAGATCATCCTTCCTTAAGTTAGGTTGTTGAGTCTGCCATTTCGTTCGGTGCTGTAGAGACGTGAGGTAGTCACGATGCCATCTTTTCCAAAATCCACGGACCATGCTTTGCAATAATTCCCAATTTTTTAAATGAGACGTTGAAATGTTGTAATTTGCGTCTGGTAAGGTTGTATGAGGATGTCCAACCAAGAAATGAGCAGGTGTTAGAGCGTCGATGTCATTATCAGACATGGCGCACATTGGCCGTGAGTTCAACAATGCTTCAATTTGGGTTAAGACAGAATACATCTCCTCGTACGTAAGTATGTTGTTTCCAATCACTCGCCTGAGGTGCTGTTTGACTGATTTCACTCCGGCTTCCCAAAGTCCACCAAAATGTGGCGCTGCTGGAGGTATGAAGGACCAAGATATACCTTCATTGCATAAGTAATTTTCAACCTTGTTGTTATGTTCCCTTGACTGCAACAACTGATACATAGTAGAGCGTGTTCTATTGGCGCCTTTAAAATTCGTGCCATTATCTGAAAAAATATGTAAACATTTTCCCCTACGGGAGATGAATCTTTTTAATGCTAAAATGAAACAATCTGTTGATAAGTCACTAGCGAGCTCTAAATGTATCGCTTTTATAGAACAGCACACAAAAAGTACGATGTATCCCTTGACGTATTTAGGATTTCGACCGCGTGATAACCGAAGTGTTATTGGACCGGCGTAGTCACATCCGACGTTTACTAACGGGCGCGCGTATGTAACACGATGTTTTGGTAGATCAGCCATCCGTTGATGATTATGAACAGCTCTTTGTCTAAAGCATGGTATGCATGTATGAACAATCTTTTTGATCATATTTCTGCATCCTAAAATCCAGTATTCTTGACGTAGAATGAAGAACATTTCAGATATTCCAGCATGTAAATGTGTTGTGTGTGTATGCGTGATGATCAAAGTAGTTACAATGTGTCCCTTGGGTAGAATGATAGGATGTTTTGTCTGATATGAGAGTTCAGTATGTCTTAAGCGACCTCCCACACGAAGTATTTCATTCTCATCAATGAATGGTGATAACATAAACAGTTTGCTACTAGGAGAAAGGCACTTGTTTTGTTTTATAAGTCGTTTCTCAAATTGGAAAGCGCTATCTTGAGCATGTCTAATACAAATAAACTTAACAAATTTAAGTTCATGAACTTGAATATTTCCAATGGTACGGGATGAAGGAGGAGAACGAGCATTATTAATAAATCGATAACAAAAAGCCAAAATCCTTAAAATTGTATTCCATGAAGATCTTCGTGAGAAAATGATATCTAACAATGGTTGTGTACTTTCAACAAGCATAGATTTTAACATAACCTTTCTCTCTTCACTGTTAACATTTATTGAAGGCATGAATTCATGTACAGTCTTGGGCCAAGTGGTTTCCGGTTTGCCTAACCAATCTGGTCCACACCACCAGAGTTTATGTCGAATCAATTCTTCCGGACGAATACCACGTGATGCACAATCTGCAGGATTCTGCTTCGAACTTATATGATGCCAACAATTACGAGGAAGTGTTTCGAGAATTTCACTGGTTCTATTAGCAACAAAAGGTTTCCAGCGTCGTGGAATCGATGACAACCAATGTAAAACTATTTGTGAATCAGTCCAAGCAAAAATCGGTTTATCAATAATCTTGATTGAATTGTTAACCTTTCGTATGAGGCGTGTAAGCAACACTGACGCACATAGTTCGAGACGAGGAACGTTTATTTGCTTCAACGGTGCAACCTTACTTTTTGCAGCGACGAGACGAACAGTAATATGACCATTTTGATCAATGCTTCGACAGTACAAAACAGCAGCATATGCTGATTCTGATGCATCAGCAAAACCGTGGTATTCAATATGTGAGTCTGGTATCATTAGACGCGGAACCTTAATATCATTCAAATGATGCAATGTATTTCGAATATGTAACCAATTTTCTTCTACCTTCTTGGGTACAGAATCATCCCAATTTAAATTGAGCAACCAGAGTTGTTGAAACAAAATTTTTATTGATACAGTTACAGGAGTTAGGAAGCCAAGTGGGTCAAATGTCTTGGAGGCGTCTGATAAAATTTGTCTTTTGGTGGTTTTAGCTGCTTGTGGCAAATTAACCTTGAATGAAAATGTATCAGCTGATGGCGACCATTGAAGACCAAGAGTTTTTATGGATTTTGATTTGTCATCAAGATCCTTAGCAGATAATTCACAAGAGGTATTTGGAATATCCTTTAACAACCTACAACAATTAGAACTCCATTTGTGCAGCTTGAATCCACCAAGGTTGAGTAGAGTGGTCAAATCGTCCTTGAGTGTTAAAAGATCATCAATTGAGTCAGCGCCAGTTAAGACATCGTCAACGTAAAACTCGTTCAAAAGGACTTGTGATGCTTTAGGAAAACGAGTCTTGTAATCCAAAGCCAATTGCTTCAAGGTGCGTGTTGCTAAAAAGGGTGCGCTAGCAGTGCCATAAGTTACTGTGCATAAACGATAATGTTCAACCGGTTTATCAGGTGATTCACGCCACAATATGCGTTGCAGATCGCGATGACATTTGCTGATCCAAATTTGCCTATACATTTTCTCAATATCAGCAGAAAAAACGTACCGATGACAACGAAAGCGTAAACAAATTGTGAATAAATCAGGCTGAATGTTAGGTCCAAGAAGTAATGCGTCATTCAAAGAAGTACCATTTGTAGATTTGGAGCTTCCATCAAAAACTACACGTACCTTTGTCGTGGAGCTGTCAGGTTTAAATACAGCATGATGTGGTAAATAGTAAACATTTCTGGTGTTGATTTCAGTGGCAGGTACGCGTTCCATATGACCTAGATCTAGATATTCCTTTAAGAAATGAATATAAGCGTTCCTTAGGTCTCTGTTGCGATTAAGTGATCGTTCTAGTGAATATAATCTACGTAATGCAGCATGGAAGGTATCACCTAAAAATACAGACTCCTTGAGAGGTAAATTGACAACATATTTACCATCAGTTGTTCGAACGGTCGTGTGTGTGTATGATGCTTCAGCCTGTTGCTCATCTGATGACAGTGAAGGCTGGTCACAAATGTGTTCAATTTCCCAAAAGCGTTGCAATGTTTTATCAATATCAAACTCTGTAAAATGAGACATTATTAGTGTTGAATGCGCATCAATGTTCTCACTAGTAGGTATTTCCCCAGCAAGAACCCAACCAAAAATTGTAAACTGTGCAACTGGGTGAGTATTAATATGGCCATCTCGAAAACATTGGAATACTCCGTCTGCACCTAACAAGATATCAATTTCCCTTGGTTGATTAAACTTAGGATCAGCTAATTGAAGCGTACTGATGATGTTGGTATTTATGTCTAATTCTTCGCTAGGTAGTGGTGATGTTAATTTGTTTAGAATAAACGCGTTGATGACAATTGAATCAGCTGAATAAATTGATTTTAGGGTAACTGTGACAACTCCCCTTGTAACTCCTGTATGAGTTGCTGACAACCCACTGACAGACAGTCTAGCATGTCGACGCCGAAGACCAAGTTTTTTCGCAAACGATTCAGTAATAAATGAGGCTTGAGAGCCCGAATCAAGGAGAACTCTACAAGGATGTATGGTTCCATGAACATCTGAAACATGAACAAGTGCAGTTGGCAATAACGACGTGATCTTAGGTGACCCGCTACGAATAGAATGAGTGTTAATCATTGGTTTTGCAATTGAATTGAGTTGCGCGTCATGGTTTTGATTTTGGTCATCATCGATATGAACAAGAGTGTGATGCTTACGATTACAATGATGACAAGAATGTTTGGATTGACAAGACTTAGAAACATGACCATTTCGTAAGCAATTATAACATAATTCGTTATCTTTTACAAATTTTCGTTTAGCTTCAATGTTTAAGGATTTAAAGTTTTCACACGCAAATAGATTATGTTGTCCCTTACAGTTGGGGCAAGTAGTAACATTCGGCTGATATGATTGAGTAACTGATGTGTTAGCCCTTATTTGTTTGGTTTGTACATGTGATTTATGTGATGGTTGAGATGCTTCCAATGCAACACATCGATTGTCGAGGAAAGTCAATAGTTCATTTACCGTTGGAAAGTCCTTGTTGATGTTCGCTTCTGCCCATTCATGTTTGGTAACTGGATCGACCTTATTGAGTATAAGATAGATGATCCATGGATCACGTTGCTCAGCCTCCTCTCCAAGAGCTCTCAATCCACGTATAACCTCATCGCAGCCATCTGAAATGCGTCGTAAACCCACTGATGATGTGATCGCAATCGAAGGAAGATTCAGCAACGCCTTGATGAATGATGATACTATTGGAGCCCTTCGGTTATACCGGCTGTTCAACCTTGACCACGCTTCTTCATAATTATCTTCTGAAATGGGAATGTGGCGCAGCAAGGACTCTGCTTCTCCAGTTAATAACCCTTTCAAGTAGTGAAATTTCTGAGTTTTCGTCAATCTTGTATTTGCATGGATTGTTCCGTTGAACATATCACGGAAAGAAATCCATTCTTTATAATTTCCAGAAAATGGAGGTATGTGAATTTTCGGTAATTTTGAACTAGCTTCAGGAGTATTGTTTATGCAGGTACTTGAAAATTTCTCTAAGAAGCTGGCTTGTTGTGAAACAAGTTTATCAATAACAGTAACATCGTTATCTGAATTTATTGTAACACGTGACTTTATAGCTATGGATAACAACTCATGCACTTTAAAATATTTGTCTTCAAATTGTTCACTTTCTATGTTATGTTCACTAAATTCAGAATCAGACAATAATTCACATATATCACATTGTATAGAAAGGAATTCAGTCCAACATTCATTGAGCTTTTGTAAACGAGCCTGTAACGCTTCGAGAGTGGTATTCGGCCCTATCGTTTCACAAAATGTACCGAGACGTGTGACTGTAGCCTTAATAGTGCCACGTTTCTTTTTCAATGCGTCCATTTTTTTTTATTATAATTACAAACAACAATGGTACAAAAAATCGGGGTTATGACAAAAGTAAAGTTGATTCAAAAGGTTACAAGATTGCAATTTATGGAACACAATTTCAAATAAAGTACAATGCAAATACAATGCAGTTGAACGTATGCGTATGTATTACAATATGAAAAAATAGTCATCGGCATCAATATGTGAGGCACACCTTATGATAATCACAATCACTGTTTTTTTTTTTTTTTTTTTATAATTTCAAACAATTATTTTAACCAATATTTAAAAAATAAATTCACTTTCCTCCCTTTTTTATATCAATAGAAATTTAAATCAAAAAAATTAAAAAAATGTTCAAGACCAATCACAGCACAATGACACGTGTTTCTTACCGGCTTACAATTTTATTTCACACTTTAGAAAGTAATTTCGAAAAAATCAAAATATTAAAGAAAAATACTTATCTTAAATAATATCCTGTAGGATCCGGCTCGAAGGACCAAAAAATGTTGTAATAATTTCAATAAACAAAAAAATGTGATTTAATTTACAAGTTTTTAATTGTTATGATGTACAAATTACAATGTGTTTATTTTACAATTTTTTATTGAATTGATGCAACCTCATCCGATGACCGTCAAAACGAGAAGAACGATTCAAAAATTAAAATTAATAGTGCAAGTATCAATTATTCAAAATGCTGTTAGATGAGAATTACAATGAATTACACCAAATTATCAAAGAGTGCGTGTATGTGTATGTGTAAATGGTATTCAAACAAATCGTATGAGATTACAGTACAATGTTCAATATTTTAAGCTATGCAATGTACATAAGTTATGTTACAAATCAAGCAATATACAATTTTAGTTAGGTAGATATTTACACTTTATCAATTATGATTAACAGGCAATATGAGAACTAGAGAGAATACAATCAAATAAATATGAGAGAGTAAATGTAAATATAATACAATAGCTATAATACAATATAATACTAAATAATACTAAATCCATATATGTAGTACAATGTAGTAGAGTAGTATAGTACATAAGTGGTGTAGTATATAGTAGAGTAGCAAATGTAATACAATGATATTAGATCCATTTCTCAACAACCTCTTTCGATCCGCACTGGTAATATTCGGCTCTTCATGTTCTCCATTTTTTCTAACTTCGTATATATTAAATCCTTTAATTCTTGCGTCCTTGGCTCCAACAAAATATAATTTAACTTTTCTTCGTTTTCTATTATAATACTTCGTATTCTCTTTTTGCATTTTGACGATATCTTTCTTCTTTTGCTGATGCAATTCATTTCGTCTATCGCTGTTTTCTTCAATTATTTTCATGATACTTTTGTGTCCCTTCATCTTCATCTCACGAACAATCAACAAATCCATTTGATAACTAAAATTTAAAATTTGCTGCACAATCTCAAAAAATGTGTACCATTTACTCGTATCATTAATATTAAGCTTACTCAATACACTAATTATTATCAAATACAACCTTTCTACTCGTCCAGTATTCCAAAGTGGTGAAACATCATTCTCATCGTCCGAACTTTTAATTTCTGTGCTGACATCAACGATTTCAATGTCTTCTTCGTTCTTATTCTGGTAATAATTGTCCATGTTTTCATCTTTATTCTCCGCTTCGGTTCTTTCAATATCAATTTCTTCTTTCTCAGATTTAACATTTACGTCAATCTCCTCGACATTTTTTTCTTTTTCATCATTTCTTTCTTCTTTCTCTTCTTGTATTCCTCCAACATTAACTTCTTTCATAAATTTAACATTTTCTTTGATCTCCACAATATTTTTTTCCTCTTCATCGTTTCTGTCTTTATTTTCGAAATACGAAAAATCAGGGTCATCACGTCTTTCATCAAGGGTTTCGTCCAACTGTGCCAGGAAACAAATAGATAGAATATTGACCTCTTCAAAATTACCTTTTCGTTTTTCTTCTAAATCTACCGATTTAGTAACTTTGATTTAATTTGTAGATATTGAAACTTCTGCTTGCATTAGAACATTCATACCAATTATGACATCATTTTTCATATGAATATCATCCACAACATGCATTTCGATATCCTTGAATTGAGATGAATCTATCTTCAAATCAACTTTACTAATTCCCTTGGTATTAATTGTTGCTCCCAAACCTGTTATTGGAATAGTAAATTCTCTTGAAAAAATTCTTGGATTAATGGCTTCAATCACTGATGTCTTGACAATACTGATTTCACTACCAGTATCAATTAATGCTTCAAAAGGAACACCATTAACTTCCACTAAACAATGAGCATAATTCTTCTTTACTTCTTGTTCATTTCTTGTTTCTCCTTTCCAACTAGTTTCTTTTCTTGGACTTCTCCTTGCTACTTGTACGTTTCTTGCCCCACTTCTCCAATTAGCTTCTTTTCTTGAAGTATCGGCTTCTTTTCTTGGAGTATCAGCTTCTTTTCTTGGGCAATCAGGTTTTTTGTGACCGTATTAACCACACTTGAAGCACCTAGGTCCGTTTTCCTTTGTTGGGCAATTAATAACTGTATGTCCACTTAAAGCACAATTATAACAAACACGTTTTTCAATAACATCTTGTTTGTTATTATTAGCTTGAAAAGATTCCCAACTATTACTAGCTTGACTCTCCTTGATTTTTTCATAAATGAACAACTTATTTTTCAATTCTTCAATAGTTTCTGCACCATACAATACTATTTTATTCGGAGTATTATCCCGAATTCCATCTATAACATAACTTATGATTGACCTCTCATCCACATCTACTTGTGCTGCAATGTCAATCATTTTGTACAAATATTCTCGCACTGATTCATTCGTTTTTTCTTAGTCTCACGTAACTGTTTATGCACATCTGCTGCACTAACACGTGGAGAAAACTCTTTGTACAACGCGATTTTAAGTTCACGGTATGTTAATACATTACTTTCACACTGAACAAATAATTTTGCAGCGCTTGTTAACGATCGCTTACAAAAAACATACTTTTGTATTTCAGACCAATTAAACGTTGAAGCAAATGCTTCAAATTCGTTTAACCACTTTTTAACGTGTAACAAATTATCGCCCGAAAATTTTCTAATTAAATTATCGATATCACCGAAAGTAAACTTTATACTAGGTTCCTCACCTTGAATTTCTTCAAGACTTTGGGAACCTCTACCATTTCTGCGTCTTCCGTTCATTTTATTATATATATTTTTTATAACAATAATTGGTTACAATTGATAACGTTTTTTTTTAAATTTTAAAATACTCATAATATATAAATTAATATATATTAATATTCAAGTTAATATACTAACTCACTTCCCTTTTATTTAATATATTAGTATACTTTCCAAATTTTTTAATTCTTCTGCTTTATGACATCACCCCTTTTTCTATTTTCCTCCTTATTTTCTTGATATTTTTTTTTTTAAATCTCTTTTCTTCCTCTCTTTACTTCTTCCTATGTTCTTTTTCTTTTCCTCTTATACTCACTTTTTCCTATTCCCTTTTCATTCTTTATCTTTATCCCGGTTGAGCCCCCAAATTTGTAGGATTTTATAATTGAAAAGATTCAATTTTATTTTTATAAATTTATTAGTTCAATAATTTTAAGTTTTTTATAAAATTATGTTAGTTTTCTTTAAATTAATTTATAATACTACAATCATAATATTATTTAATTAATACTACAACACGATATCATTCCTCCTATTGAACCTTCTAATTCAATATCCAAATTAAAACTAAACTATTCTATTTTTTAATTTAAAACATTAATTTCTATTTAAAACAAAACATACTAGATTACTATTAATTATATAAATATAAAAGATTTCTAAGACCTAATATAAATTAAGTAATTATAAAACACAGTAAAAAATATCATCCTACATGTATGTATGTATGTTAACCTGAAATTACACATTTTTTACTATCATCCTACTCCTAGTCTTTGATCTGTAATTTACGTTCATTTATATGATCAAACCATTACAAAATTTGTGTTCTAATATTCTTATGAACGAAAGTTGTGTTTGTTTAGGATGACGGTATTTATAGTTAAGCTATACCAAATTCGTATGAAAATATTTACAAACACACGTATGTAATATTTATTACATATACCTATATACCCTATATATCTATATATACTATAATAAGTACTTGGCTCAAAATTTTTCGAGTTCATTTTGTACGTTATTATACGATAAAATTTTTTCATGTTTCTATACACTCAGTTACTGACTTAATTGCACAGTCCCCTCTTTCATCGCTCGAACCATTCCATCGAATAAATGATGTTTAGAAAACTGATGTTGGATCTTTAAGATTTCAATTCTTTTTGGTTATAGAGAGTTTTCGTTATATGGAGAGGAGAAAAAACACACCAATATTTCATAAATACATAATTTCATACATTATACATAATTTATTATTTTTTGTAATCGTTACATCTAGTTTTAAATTACAGAACATTACGTGTTTTCAATAAAATCTGCTATTTTTGCTTCAAATTTTTTGAGTGCCAATATTTTGTTCGTATTTTATCCATGTTTTGGCATATAGTGAGATCATTTTCATATATAATACTTGTGGGTATCCAAATTTCCACATTTTAATAAAATAAAAAATAAGTTTAATTTTTACTTAACACTTTATTGACACGTCTTAATTGTACAAAGTCTAAAACTATAAGAGAGATGATAAGAAAATATGGTACAGTACATCATGTAGAAATATTAGTATCAGTACACTTGCATTTCTTTGATTACATTGTAAAAGAATGTCATGTGACCTAATACAATTAAATGATCATTATTAATTTACATTTGTATTTATACTTTGTATGTAATTCTGATCTCTCTGTATAGTATAGAGATTGAGAGTCGATAACAATAGTAATATTGATTACTATTGAACAATAGTTATACCGATATAAAATAAATTTCTACAGGGTGTACCGCCACATTACTCCCCCTTTAATGAAAGTTATATACGCAGTATATAAGATATAAATAAATACAATTTAAATTAGCTTAAATTATTTTATTGTACATATAGTATGTTACTTCTAAATTTCTTATCTTAAAATTTATTTTAGTCGATCAATTCTAAAACTTATCAAATTATCGTCTTAAAATGTTGTTTTCTAAAACGAAAAGTAAATACACAATATTTAAATAATTCAAATTTTATTTTTATCACTAGTATATTATCAGTAGTATATTAAATATATAAGATTTGTAATGTAAGCCATTGGTGCTATTAAAAAAGGACAAATCTGGCATTACCGTGATCTGCCATTTTCGAATAATACCAAGTTTGAAATGGAAATGATGTATATTTCTGTTTCACTCACATTACACATTTATGTATAGATAATGCACTTGTCTTTTGAAATAATGAAATATGGCGTGATCGGTTGCCGCTAATTTCATTGTTTCAAAAGGTCAGGTGATTTTCTCACATACATATTGTATGTGAAAAAGCGAGAGAACAGATTATCCAGAACATTCTGGAACCGTTTTCGAAAAAGAGGGAATCAGAAAAAGAGAAGATAGGAAAAAGAAAAATAGGGAGATCGGACAGTCAGTGATGAGGCGGCTCGGACGATAGACATCAGACGGATAATCGGGTAACAAAGAAGAAAAACAAAAACAACGTGCATTTTTTTAGAAAAAAATGGTAGCAATAAAAATTTATTTGTTTAAAAAAAGAAATTAATTGTGTAGAAATTAAACGCAAAAATAAAAGATTAAAAGAAATATTTAGTCGGGCTTTTATAAAATGGAAAAGGAATTTTCGTCCTCTCGATGAGGATGTTCAGAAAAAAATTGCGATTTTATTCATCATGTCCCTTGGACTTAATAAATCACAAACGCCGGGTATCGGATGGATTTCTTTGTTTTATTACTTAAAAAAGAAAGGAAAAGAAAAAAAAATATAACTTAGAAAAACAAAATGTGCATGAAATATTGAAATATCAATTATTTATTTTAACATCAAATGGTCATCTTTTTGTTCATTTATTTTTGATTACATATTAATTGTGGTGTTCAATTCCTGGATGCTGATAAAATTTAAAAAAAAAAACAAAAAAAGCTTGAAATAAAATGATAAAATATTTCTATGGTATACATATTTATATAGGTATATTTAATTTCTAACATTGAAATTAATTTTGGAATTGATAATTAAATAAATAAACAAAAAAAAATAAACACAAAAAAAAATGATTGCTATCTAAAAATAGGAAAATATAATATTGTAATAAAATCTCATGTAAATATAATTAAAATTTTAAGTGAAAAGAAAAAAAAATATATATATACATATATAAGAAAAAAAAATAATAATAATAAAATCTGATTAAATTTAGAAAAGAAAAAATATATATATAACCCCCGGATCAAAAATAATTCGGACTTGGTCAATAAAACACAAAGTACAAGTCTATTCATTAATATTTATTTTTTCCCCTTCAAAGTATTCTCCGTCTGATGCAATGCACTTGTGCCACCGTTTAATCCAATCCTGGAAACATTTTTCGTACTCACTTTTTGGGATCGCCATAAGTTCCTTCTTCGATTTGTCTTTAATTGCTTCTATGCTGTCAAAGCGGGTTCCCCGAAGTGGTTTTTTTAAGCGACTGAACAAAAAAAAGTCGCACGGTGCGAGATCCGGTGAATATGGTGGTTGATGAATAGTGTTTGTTGAGTTTTTAGTCAAAAACTCACGAATAACCACGGCTGTGTTAGAAGGTGCGTTATCGTGGTGTAAAATCCACGAATTATTTTGCCACAAATCGGGTCTTTTTAGACGAACTGCTTCTCGTAAACGCTTCATTACGCTTAAATAATAATCCTTATTAACTGTTTGACCTGTTGGTAAAAATTCATGATGCACAACACCACGATAATCGATGAAAACGGTAAGCAAAATCTTTTTCTTTGATTGAGTACGACGAATTTTTCTGGGTCTTGGTTCTTCTGAAGCGCGCCATTCACTTGATTGTTGCTTTGTTAACGCATCAAACTCGTACACCCACGTCTCATCACCAGTAATGATCCGTTGAATGAATGCAGGATCAGCATTTACTCTGGAAAGCATCTCTTCAGCAACAATAACACGTTCTTGTTTTTGTAAAAAATTCAATGATTTAGGAACCAATTTCGCTGCAAGTCGTGTCAAGCCCAAATCATCACTTAAAATGCTTTGAATTGTACCAAATGAAATTCCTGTTTCAGTAACCATCTCTCTGATCGTTAATCTTCTATTTTCCAAAACCATTGATTTAATCAGATCAACATTTTCTTTGGTTTTTGATGTTGAAGGACGCCCAGGATGAATGTCATCCTTCACTGATTCACGACCATTTTTAAAACGACTATGCCATTCAAATGTTGTTGTTTTCGATAGAGAACTATCACCATAACATTTTTGCAACATTTTTAGCGTTTCAGTAGCATTAATTTCATTTTTTACGCAAAATTTAATACAAATTCTTTGTTCAATTATTTTTTCCATCGCAAAATCGAAAGTAAGCAAAAACTTGACCTAAACAAAGTGCTGTCAAAAAACAACTGATTGACATATATAGCTCGAATTTGGAGGAAATGTAAAAAACAGGTATACAAACATAAATACTAAAAGAAATGCATCTTAAAATATTGGCGGGGGTTGTACATGAACGAGTCCGGGTTATTTTTGATCAGAGTAGTATATTTAAATTTAAAATATTGAATATTAATGATTCAATAATAATTCAAAAACAAAGTGAAAAATACTAGAAAAATAAAATTATTAATTAAGAAATGAAATCATAAAACCATAACAACCAATAAAACAGTTTCAGCATAATTATATTATTTATATTACAAAAAGAGATATTATATTTGAATTATAAAGTATGAATGAAATGATACAAAATGAAAATAATTTTTTTTAAATTCTTATCATCAGTCAATTTTTTGGTAAGAGTTCCTTTTAGGACCAACCACCGATTTTTTTGAAACTTTTCACACTCGTTCTACTCAATGAGTACAATCCAAAAAATATGGTCTCTAGGCGCGAAAAAGGTCATTTCAAGGTCAAAAAATTGAAAGAAAATCTCGAAAATTGACAGAAAACTTCGAATAACTCATGATGTTATTGTTCAATTTTCATGAAATTTTCACAATTTGAAGACCTCAATACACGACGACTTTTCGCTTAATTAGTACAAAATTTTCCATACAAAAGTTTTACAGGGTGACCCAAAAACTATATTTTCTTCAAAAAACAATATTTTTATATTTTTAACAGTAATAACTACAGACGTACTAATCCGATTGTAATGAGTTATGCTTTGTCAGAAACACCTATGTCTCACCTTTAATAATTGATAACATTCACTCGAATACATAACATAGTTCAAAAGAAATAGCCCAATATACAATGTTGTGTATTCGAAAATTTTCAAACAGACATATGTTATGCATATATACCTATAATATACCTATAATATAATATATACATAATATATATATATGTATATATATATATATGTATATTATATATACATATATAATAATATATATATATATGTATATTATATACATATATGTATATAATATATAACACATATATATGCAAAAATACTCTAGCTTCTCTCAGTGTCGAATAAATCTTTCGCCTTTTACTAAAGATTTCCGCTGAGAGGAGCATTCAACCTACCTGGAATATATCCCTTAATTACTTTTACATAAAATAAAAACAAAAATTCATTTACTAAAAAAAATTAATTATTTAATAAAATCTTCTATTATTTATAAAAAAAACTTAAATTATTTACAACAGAAAATGTTATTTAAATAAAAAACAAAAAGAAAAAATTTTTTTTTTAAACAAAAAAGAATTACTGTTATTTACAAAATTACTAAAATACTATTATTTAAAAAAACTCAAAATTATATTATTTATAATAAATACGTCGCTATATACACCTAATATAACACTATATACAACATACAACTATATAATAACAACTATACAAAAAATGTACAAAATTAAATGAATTTGCTTGATAAATTTGCTTTGACTTATGCATTTTTAAAATTGAATAAAAAAAAAACTGTAAGAGATAGAACTTTTGTGTAAAAAGAAATCTTCTAGAAAAACGAACAGAGATTTCATTTTTCCCGACATATTATCAACTTTTCCAACAGCGTCTTGAAAAATCATCAAAATTTCGAAAAAAATTGACAAATTTTCTTAAATTTTTGACTTTTAACTCAAATGACTCACGAACCATTAGACGTAGAGCTTTGACCAATACCTCATTCGAAAAGACAAAAGGTTTTCTATCACTTCTCTGAACATACCAGCGACATTAGACTGACAGTTTGTAAGCTAAAACGTATTTTATGATACAAAGACAAAATTTTTTAAACGCCCTCTAGTAGCGAAATAAGCCCGATTCGCACCACGAGACTAGCACCATTCAACTAGACTCATCGAGTATAGTGTATGTACCAATTTTCATAAAAATCGGTGGTTGGTCCTAAAAGGAACTTCAGCCATTTTTTTTTTTAAAAACTATTTTAAATAATTTTTAAATATTATTAATAATATCTATATTTAACAAAATGTTTTCAAACAAATATAAGAAAATAGTTAAGATAAAAGTGAGTTTATCTAGTAAAACAAAAAAAAAAAAAAATAATAATAATACAGAAATTATAAAAATATCAAATTATTATAATACAACTTAAATACCAGTTTATTGGCTTCCTGCTGGACCGCCTTGATATAGGACAGCTTTCTTGATAAGAGGCGAGAACAACCTCCGTTAGTTGTTCTGAGGCTACCTCTAAGTCAAGTGTATCCTTAATGGACTTTTTAAGGTTTTTTACTCCCTCGTTCACTTTTTCACTGTACAAGGCCCAATTTGTTCTGCGCAGGTTACGATACATAATGTTTGGTCTATCTATGCCCTCGATAGTCATCATTATGTACCTATGGTCAGAGAGAGACGGTTCTCTAGAGACCTCCCACTTACAGATATTGGGCTCTACTTTACTTGACGACAGGGTTATGTCGATTACTTCTTCGCGTATCGCGTTTATAAAAGTAGGTTCGTTACCTTTGTTAATTATACTTATATTATGAGTGATAATAAAGTCTAAAAGGTACTCACCTCTTCTATTTGTATTGGAGCTCCCCCAAATGGTGTGGTGCGCATTAGCATCTGCTCCAATCAGGTACTGGAGGTTATTGTCCTCACAGTACTCAACCAGACTCTCCAGCTCTTTGGTTGGTGGAGGGTCTGTCGAATCGTACGGAAGGTAGGCGGATGCTAGGGTAATTGTCCTACATCCTCCCTCCGTAACGATGGTCAGATTCCCTGCAATCAGGTCCCTGTAAAAGAGATTTTGCAAAATTAAAATCTGTAAGCCATTCTTGACAAATATGCAAGACCTTGGCTTGTCTGCATGTAAGTCGTAAATAACCTTACCTGCTAGTGTTCCGAGCCCCATAGCCCTGTTCTTCACTATCCAAGGTTCCTGGATTAGGGCCACGTCTATTCCCTCTGCAGTAATCAGCCTGCAGAGAGACGCTGTAGCAGCCCTACTATGCTGAAGGTTTATTTACACAACCTTCAACATGTGTAGGCTTCGACAGCACTCGGAAGTTCAGTTGAGAGAAACCGAGGTACGCTTTGTATCCCGTTTCTCTCAACGCTTCCGCAGACTTCTCGTCAAGAGCTGCAAATGCTCCAGTCTTCTGTGTTCAGCCCCATGTTCTGGGTCTTCAGAAGCTGGAGTATTTTCTGGGGTGATTTCTCCCCCAAAAGATCCGTATTCGGAATTGTTACCAGGACTTTGGTTGTCCTTACAATCTCCTTTGCTTCCCCAACTCGGAGGATCGCGCCCTCCCATGGGGTGATCAAAGGGACTGTAAGTTTCAACCAGACCTTGGCAGCCTGGTTGGCACAGGTTACGAATAGCACGCCCTTATCAAAGAAGCTATTCGTAAACTGAGGCCCTTTGGAGGGTTCACACCTCCAGACCTCTGCCAAAATAGCTCTCTGAACCAGGCGCGCCTTCTCCTGATCCAACTTAGCTTCTGGGTAGCCTTCTAAGACTACCGCCATTTTCAAACCAGACACCACCTGCCTGTAGGTGAGCCCCGTCTCCACCTCCGAGGAGGGACTGGGTTGTCCTACCGCAGGTGGAACCTGCTTTGTCTTTTTGACAGGGGGTTTCGGTGGTCCCCCCTGATTCGGAGAGGTAGAGCTCACCGACCTCGCTTGCTTCAGGATTTTGCCGGTCTGTTGTTTTCCAGCACCCTGAGCGGCTTGATTTCGTTTGCGAGGTATATAGGCCTCGCCTCTTGCCCGGGCAGCCTCTCTGGCGAGTTTTCGCCTTTGCGCCCCGGACAGTTTTTTGTCTGCTCGCTTGAGCTTGCTGACAAGCAGTAGCAGTAGTTTTGTCTTTAATGTTGGTTTCCATTTATGGTCCCACGAGTTTGGAGTAAAAACGGTCGCCATATGCAGTGACTCCTGTACATATAGAAGGCTAATTACTCTAGGGGGTCGCCTGGTACCCTAGAGGCTCCGTAAGCGGTATCATTTGCCCCTGATACCATTTACTCCTCGGCACGGGTCGCATAACACCTTGAGTTAGTGGTTTTTGGTTGCGTTTGGTTTCATTCACTCCACGTTTATATCTTCCACTTTTTCAAGTAGATTAATACAAACGTCTCATTGGGAACTACTCAGCCGCCCCACCACGACAAGGCGCAACCTCCGAAGGGGCCAATAATAGGCTTCCCAAAAAGGATAAAACGGACGAGTTTTCTTTTCTTCATATATCAGTATAAATCATCGCATCAAATCAACATATCCGTCAGCCGAAAAAGCAAGTCAACGAGGACATACCTGAGCTCGGGTAAGATACGGACTACTAAAATATTAATTATTCAAAAAAAGAAAAAAAAAAAGAAAAACAAAAGAGAAATTTTGTATTTGATAGAATTTTTTTTTTATTCATGTTATGATTATTATAATATTTAGTATTACTTATTCTACACCTAGATTAATTTCCCAATTTTTAGGAATTTATCCATGTTAAAAGATAGCAAGAAAAAAAAATAAATAAATAAATAACAATAAGAAACGAAATTTGTAAAATATATGAAATTCTTATTATTTCATAGGCTTAATGGTTTATTTTTTTTTTATATTTCACAATATACTGTAGATATAACGTTTTACATGAAAACTTTCTTTTTTTTATTATTAAAAACAAATTTAAATATTCATTTGTCTTTCTTATGAATCATCTGCATCTTGGAAAGAAGCCATGTTTTTTTTTTTTTATTAACGTAACGTCGTAATTGTAAAGGAGGATGAGACGTGCTCGTATGCACCAACGATGGCTGTAACATCCTCCACTTGGTGGGTATCCCTATCGTCACCGAACGTTGGTTCGTGAACCCCTCTCTTCTTGCATATTCAATCCGGTCCTTTATCATAAATTCGTTTTGATAATTTATTTTAAATTTGATATTTTGAAGTTCGATCAATAACAGGTTCGTTCGGTTTATACCTGTACGTTTACATATTATATGAGAACCGTCTCATATAAAGTGATTCTATAAAATTTCATGTATACAATCACTTCGCGGATAAATACGTCATTCGCCTTTCAGTAGTAAATTTTTTTTTTCTCTTTCTTCGTATGAACTTCATCAAATCCTCGGCATGATTTTTTATGTGTTATGCGAGGATGTTCGATCATGTGTGTGTGTGCGTTACGTTCATTATTGGTTAAAGATCCCCCCTCCCCCTCGACTGAGCACGGCCTGCTTTGCTGAGGTATAACCGATAATGATCAGCAAGTCAAGTTTAAGTACATATTTATTTAGTTTCGCGAACACATGTTTAATTCATGTTTATACATATTTCCGTTAAACTTTTAAATTTCAGAACGTTACATTTCTTTAATAAACCACACATGATACATAACATCCGCGTCCTTACATAACATATATGGCGCCCAACGGTGTCGTGCCTAACATCCACATCCTTACATAACATATATGGCGCCCAACGGTGTCGTATATGCTATGGGCGTGACATCCTTACATAACAGATTTTTATTTTAATTCATTTAGATGTAATTCAAAAATTGATTTTAATGTATTACACAAGTAGTCAAAACAATCATTAATGTTCATAATCTGAATCTTACTCGTTTTTAAAGTTATTACTTCTGGTTATTCTGCTGTCTACATCTGTAAGTAAATTTTGATTCAAAAGATACGCTGGTTTTATTCTATCTACGGATATCATTTCTTGTTTATTATTTTCCAATAATATTTTGAAAAATTTTTATGTTTAGAAATAACTTCGTAAGGACCTGAGTAGGGTGTACTAAGACTACCTTTATATACAGATTGTTTTATAAAAACATGCGAACAATTTTCTAAATTTTCAGGTATGAAAATATTATTTTGTTTACGACATCGTTGTGGTTGTGGTTTTATTTTGTTTAAAGTTTCGTATAAGACTTTGGCAATGCGTGAATCAATCTTTTTAACGTCTATTGTGTCTGTTGTGACAAATTCACCTGGTAACCTTAGTGGTTGACCATATAAAAGCTGTACAGGTGATACGCTTAAATCTTCTAACAAGGCCGATATGACGCCTAAAAGAATCCAGGGTAATGAAAAATACCATTTTTTGGGTTCATCAGATGCTCTTATGGCTGTTTTGAGGTGTCGATGAAATCTTTCAACGAAACCATTTGCTTGTGGGTGATAAGTTGTAGTACGAATACGATGACAACCAAGGATACAGGAGATTTCACGGAAAAGAGAAGACTCAAATTGTGTACCTTGATCGGTAGTGATGAAGCTTGGTATACCGTAATGAGAAACCCAAGAATATATGAATGTTAAAGCGACGTTTTCGGCTGTTATATTCTTTAAAGGGATAGCTTCAGGCCAATGAGAGAAACGATCTTTTATGGTTAGTATGTATGTAAAACCGTTAGAAGGTGGTAAGGGACCTACTATGTCCATATGGATATGCTCAAACCTTCCTTTGGGAGTATTAAATGTACCAAGAGGGCTATTAACGTGACGTGTAATCTTTGATTTCTGAATTTGAATACATGTCCTTGCCCAAAAAGTAATTTGCTTATTCATTTCAGGCCAAAAGTATTTAGAGGTAATTAATTTTCTAGTGACTCGAATGCCAGGGTGTGAAAGATTGTGGATTTTATTAAAAATGACTACGTAATTTCTGTTACAAACGGTCTAGTGTATCCTGTAGAGGTTTCACACCATATTTCTACGTCTTCTACGGGTATGAGAATTTTTGAAAGAGTAAAAGATTTAGCACGTTTGTTATCTTTTTGAGTCTCAAGAATTCGTTTAAGTTCGTCGTCTCTTTTTTGTTCTTGTGCTAAGTTATGGATATTGAGATCAGTTTCGCTGACTATTGAGTCTATTGAAGATCTTGAAAAGGTGTCAGTTACTATATTTTTTATTCCTTGAACATATCTTATGTCATTCGTATATTGAGAAATATAATCGAAATGACGAGTCTGACGTAGTGATTTCTCGGTTTTCGAAGATAACGCTTTGACCAGAGGTTTATGGTCTGTATGTGTATCTGATTTATGACTGGACTATTTGCAAGGTCTTATGCATTTTTTGGCACTATTTCTGAATTTGTGATGATACCAACAAAATTTTGTAGGTGCAGGATTTCTTCTAAAATTTCTGGAGGATGATCGATCTCTACTTTTAGATTGAGATCTGTTAAGCTCTAAATGTTTTATACGTTCTTCTAGTTTTTGAATGGAATTCACAATATCATTGGACAAGTGTTCAGAGGTTAGTAGTTGAAATAGGGGAGTTCTGGCACCACCACAAAGCTCTATGAAAGCTTTTAGAGCTTTATGCGCGGTGCATGTCTTGGGAAAATCCGGATATATGCATATTATTCCGGTGGGTGTCTTGAATGTAGCTTTTGTTTTGCCTAATTTTTGGTGATCGTCTGTTGGTGGGTATCTTGAATGTAGCTTTCGTTTTGCCTGATTTTTGGCGATCGTTTATGTTGAAACTGGTAAGTACTTAAAATTGATTTTAGATTTAAATATAATCAGTTATGAAGAATAATTATTATTGAATTAAAATGTTTTGAATCTAAACGGTTAAGGATCGTTATGAAATTTGAACTTGTGAAAGATCATACGAAAAATTTTAAAAATCGTTAAGACTGATGTTAATGATGATATATTAACTTTTATTGTAACGTCAATAAATAGGAATAAGGACAAGATATTCTCATTAAGAAAAATGAAATTCTTTTTTAGATATTTCATTAAATGTATTTATTTGATTTTTATCTTATCTGATTCATAATATATAATATTTAATACATATTGCATGCTCATAAAACGTTAATAGTTTACACATGCCGTAGATATTTTATGATCTTTGTTACTACTGAAAAAAAATATTTTTTTTATGTGACATACAATTTCTTCTAATATTCATAACAGAAAAACAATTGTCATTTACATATTTTTTTTATTCAAAAATAATAATCTGCCTTCCTGTTTTTAAAGAAAACAATTGTACATGTACATACATATTTATTTTTTATTCAAAAATAATAATCTGCCTTCCTGTTTTTAATTTAATTTTTATAATCAAAAACATTGTTTTTTATTATATTTCCTAAGCAAAAATTATTAAATACATTGTAACTACCGAGAATTGTTACTATCGAAAGAAATTTACTTTTTTTAT
Organism: Anthrax anthrax; assembly: GCA_963971155.1. NCBI lineage: Eukaryota > Metazoa > Arthropoda > Insecta > Diptera > Bombyliidae > Anthrax > Anthrax anthrax. The sequence continues at coordinate 16,578,573 of OZ020120.1, forward strand.
TTCGGGTTAAATATTTTTTTCTAATCTATAATTTATACATAAAATATGTAATAAAATCCATTGCGATTTTTGTTACTAGCGAAAAGACACTTTCTTTTTTCTTATTATTCTTTATAAATCATTCTTTGATATTCTTATCAGAACACAATTTTACTTGTATATTCTTGTTTATGCTTTTTGATTTCCTGTTGTCTTTTGATAATCTTATTCTTAATTGGAATAAAAATAATTAAAAAATATAATCAATACACATGTTTTGCTACTTCCTCTATTTTTTGTGAACATAATTATGCTTATAATGTGTGAATGAAATACAATTAAAAGAGAATTATAAAATTTTCACTCTATATATATATATATAAAATATATAATCTCTTCAGAAATTTAGTTTTCGGTTTTATTTAACGCGTTAAAGGACAAACATTTTCAAAAATATTTCTCGCAATTTAGCGGTTGAATTTATTCTAAATTCAGTGAAAAAAAGACTTAGAAAAAAAATAAATTATTTTTAAAAATTAAATTTTTTATAAATATTGAATTATTTTTTTTTAAATAGTGAAATATTTTTTAAATATTGAAATATTTTTTTCATATATTGAAATTTTTTCAAATATTTAAATTTTTTTATAAAAAAACACAGTATATATACGCATGTAATAAAAAAAATATACTTTTAAAAAAAAAACAAAAAAGTGAAAAAAAATAGAATAAAAAAGTGGGTAAGTGAAAAAAAACAGGTGAAAAAAAAAGAGTGAACAAAAAGTGAAAGTGATAAAAAAGAAAAGAAAAAAAATTGAATAAGTGAAGAAGAAAAAAGTGAAAAATAAATAAAATATATTTTTTTTAAAAAGTAAATAGAAAAAAATAAGAAAAAAAATAAGAGTGAACCAGTGAAAAAAAATTAAATAAGTGAAAAGAAAAAAAAGTTAAAAATAGATAAAACACTTTTTTTAAAAAAAAAAAGTGAAAAAAAAATTTAAAAATAGAATAAAAAAAAGAAAATAGAAAAAAATATGAGTGAACAAGTGAAAAAGAAGAAATAAGAAAAAAAATTGAATAAGTGAAAAAAAAAGTGAAAAATAGATAAATCATACTTTTTTAAAAAAAAAAAACAAAAGTGAAAAAAAATTAAAAAAATAGAACACAAAAAGAAAATAAAAAATAAGAAAAAAATAAGAGTGAACAAGTGAAAAAAAATTGAATAAGTGAAAAGAAAAAAATAGATAAAACATACTTTTTTTTAAAAAAAACAACAGTGAAAAAAAAGAAAACAGAAAAAAAACAGGTGAAAAAAATATAAGAAAAAAAATAAGAGTGAACAAGTGAAAAAAAAAGAAAAAAAAATTTAATAAGTGAAAAGAAAAAAAGTGAAAAATAAAAAAAAAGAAAAAAAAAGGCAAAAAAAACAAAGAAGTGAAAAAAGTGAAAAACAAGTGAAAAAAATATTTGAAAAAAAGGAAATAGAAAAAAATGTAAGAAAAATTATACAAAAATTTAATAAAATCAATTTTTTTTAAAATCAATAAAGAAAGAAACAAAAAAATGGTTGGGAAAAAAATATTAAAAAAAAAATGCGAAAAAAACCAAAAAAATTTCATAACAACATTAAATAAACAGAATTTTAAACCGACAATTTCTATCATGAAGATGGATTCATATAAAAAATATAAAATTTTAAAAGCAAAGAAAGTGAATACAAAATTTGGAGAAAGAATAGTTCTAGAGCTGGAGGATTATTCTTTATTCCTCCCAACATCATATTTAAATAACTTCGATGAAGATATAATAGAAGACATATCAAAAACAACAACCTACTACGTACAAAGAAATGGCAACGATAAATTTGTAAAATTTGAAAAAGAAGAGGAATCAACTGATGATGAAGTACGTATGATACAACACGGTCAGCCATTCATGACATCTGATGATGAGGAAGTATTGCAAAAAAAAATGAAAAAAAGTAATGTAAATTAAATTCTTATTACTTTATATTTAAAAAAAAAAAAAAAATATGCTATATAAACAATCATAATCAAAAAAAATTTTTTTAATATTTTTTCGGGGTATTTTTCGGTTTTTTTTCTAAAAAAATTATTATGTTTAATTGCAATAATTAAATGTTTTAATTATACTAATAAATTATAATTACACTAATTAAATTAAACTAATTAAATGTTTTATTAATTTGATAATTATTTGTTTTTTTAAAAATTATACTATATAAAATATTATAATCAAAAAAATTATACTATACAAAATTATATTATGTAAAATATTATCAAAAAAAATGATTAACAAAATTATACCATACAAAATTATATTATGTAAAATATTGTTATCAAAAAAATTATTAAAAAGAAATATATATGCTTATATATAAAATAATTATAAAAAAAATAGTTTATTACTTTTCTGGGGGTATTTTTTTGGTTTTTTTCTGAAAGAGAATACATATTTATATAATATTTATTACTTTAATGGTTTTTTGGTTTTTTGTAAAAAATATTTTTTACTACATTTTTTTTGAGGTATATTTTTTGGTTTTTCTTAAGAAAAATAAATTTATTATTTTTTGTTTTTAAATTCGAACCAATTTTTTGTTTCTTTCTTTATTAAGATGTATATGTTATATATATATATGTATGTATACAGCTTCGTCAAAAAAAAAATCACTGCGCTTCATAGCATTTTTTATTTTTTATTGGTTAATTTTTTCAAAAATTAAAATTAAAATTTCAATATTTTTATATAAAAAAATTCATTAACAATTTACAGAAAAAATAATGTTTAAATTTTTTTAAATATTGAGATTTAATTTTAAATTTTTGAAAAGTTCAGTCAATAATAATTAAAAAAAAAACTGAGGGTATAATCAAATGTTTGTTTTTTTTCTTTTTAAATACAATATATAATTAAATAATAAGTTAATACATTATTATCATTTTCTATAAGTGCTTGTCTCAAAAAAATTTTAAAAAAACAATAAAAAATGTTTAAATGTGAAATTTGTAAAAAAATTTTTACGAGGAAAGATTCTCAATTAAGACATATGAAAAGCATTCATAAAGATATTTTTAAAAAAAATGAATACGAACAATCGAACAAGAAAATGAAACTAAGTGATTGTAAAAGTAAAGAGGAAAAAAAAATTTAAAAAAGAAATGTGAAACGTGTAATGTTGAATTAGAAATGAATAAATATGCGGGACATTTAAGAAGCAATCATCACAAAGATAATTTATGCGAAAATATTGGAAAAAAAATACAAAAAGTTAAATCTGCTTTTAATTCAAAAATAATTAATTTTCGCATTATTGCAACTGAGAAATCTCCAAATATTGAAAAAATTTTTCATGATATAAAAGAAGATGCAATAAATTTAATCAATGTTCAAATTGAATGTTTACTATCATTCAAATTAAATTTTGAACTATTCGCGTTGTATACGAAAAAAACAAGTGACGATAATGTTATAGATAACGTTAAATCGTTCAATACAAAAAATAAAACAATTTCACGAGGTAGTACCATAATCAATATTTTCGAAGAATTTGTAGAAAATATTATAAAAAAATCAGAAGAATTCCAAGAGAGGGATTCTGGATGGGCTCTTAAACACGTACTGTATTTAGAAATAAGATTTAATAAATACAATCCTTTGAAAGCATCATCATACATCGAACTTCCAAAAAAAATTTCATCTAAGAAGGCGATCATCAATATACAAAATAATGACGAAATGTGCTTTGCTTGGTCAGTTGTGGCTGCAATGTATCCAGCGAAAACTAATCCGCAAAGAACTTCATCATATCCTCATTATAAGAATGTGTTAAATATTGAAGGTATAAATTTCCCGATTAAAATGACTGATATGTGTGAATTTGAAAAAAAAAACAATGTAAGTATTAATGTTTATGGTATCGAAGATAATGATATTGTGGGTCCTCTATATTTCTCAATCAACAAAAAAAGTAATCATATTAATCTTTTGTTTTTAGAAGATAATTTTAAAAGTCATTATTGTCTAATAAAAAATTTAAGTAAGTTAGTCAGTTGTAAATTAAGTAAACACCATGGAACAAAATGGATTTGTGATGGCTGTTTACTGTATTTTAGAAATAAAAGTGATTTAGAAGAACATTCTCTTCTTGATTGTAATTTGAAAAGAACTATCATGCCATCAGAATCAGCAAATATTCTAAGTTTTTCAAATATAGATAAACAAATAAAAGTGCCGTTTGTAATATATGCTGATTTTGAGAGTATCTTAAAACCGGTTGCATCGTGTTCGTCTAATATTGAGTCTTCTTTTACCCAAGATATTCATGTTCACGAACCTTACAGTTTTTCATATTATGTTAGTTGTGACTTTGATTCATCTTTAAGGAAATTTGAATTGTATAGAGGTGAAAGGTGTATAGAAGTATTCATGGAAAAAATTAAAAACGAAGCAATAGTAATATCTAAAATACTTAACTCAACTATCCCTTTGACGTGTTTAGATGAAAGTGAAAAATATATGTATGAAAAAGCTGTTTCATATCATATATGTAAGAAAGATTTAAATGATGATAAAGTGTGTGATCACGATCATTTTACTGGAAAATTTCGCGGTGCAGCTCATTCAAAGTGTAATTTAAAATTTCAAAGACCGAAATTTATCCCTGTTGTATTTCATAATTTATCAGGCAATGATTCACACTTCATCATCAAAAATTTTTCAAAAGAACATGTAAGAGTAATCGCGATTAGTATGGAGAAATATATATCTTTTATACTATATGTTCAAATTGATCATGAAAATGAAATAGTTATACGATTTATAGATTCCTTCCGATTTATGCAGGCAAGTTTAGAAAATTTAGTCAATAATTTAGAAGATAAGCAATTGAAAATTTTAAGAAATTTCTTTTCACTCGACCATCAATTTAAGTTGTTACGTAAAAAAGGAATATTTCCTTATGAGTATGTCGATGATGTAATTCGACTAAATGATACACATTTACCGTATAAATCTCATTTTTTTAGTGTTCTTACTTCAGAAAATGTTAGCGATATTGAATATTTACGTGCTCAGAAGATTTGGAATGAACCCTAGGAGAATAAAGCGATCTTTACTTAAAAACAGATGTGCTTCTTTTAGCTGACGTCTTTGAAAACTTTCGTGATGTCTGTATAAGTACTTATGATCTTGACCCTGCTCATTATTATACTCTACCTGGTTTAAGTTGGGATGCGATGTTAAAAAAAACAAATGTTGAACTAGAATTATTCACAGATATAGACATGGTTAATTTTATAAAGAAAAATATTAGAGGCGGACTATGTCAATGTATACAAAAATATTCATCGGCAAATAATAAATATATGAAAAATTACAATTGTTTGAAAGATTCTAAATATTTAATATATTTAGATGCTAATAACTTATATGGCTGGGCAATGACACAAAATTTACCACTAAGAAACTTCGAGTGGCTTAATAAAGAACAAATTGAAAATTTAAGTATTAAAGATATCGATGATAACAGCTCAACAGGATACATACTTGAGGTTGACATAGAATATTCACAAAATTTACATGATTCTCATAATGAACTTCCTTTTTGCGCTGGAAATATTATTCCCCCTGGTAGACAAAAAGGTTGCAAAAAGTTAATTGCAAATCTTAATCATAAAAATAAATACGTTATATATTACAGAAACTTAAAGTAATGTTTACGTAACGGGCTTAAAATAAAAAAAATTTATCGTGTTTTACAATTTATTCAAAATCCATGGTTAAAGCCATACATTGATTTTAATAACAATTTACGTACTTTAGCTAAAAACAATTTTGATAAAGACTTTTACAAATTAATGAATAATAGCATTTTCGGTAATGGAAAACATTGATAAGCGTATTGATATTAGAATTATCAGAAAATGGGAACAAGAGGGTAAGAAAACATCAGCAGAACGTTTAATAAAAATGCCAAATTTTCATAGCAGTAAAATAATCAATGAAAACTTAGTTTTGATTCGCATGAACATGTTGAAAGTAGTGTATAATAAACCAATCTATGCCGGTTTTAGTATTTTAGAGATATGTATGGCAAATATACAAAATTCTTATGTATGACTTTCATTATGATTTTATCAAAAGCACATATAATAATAGATCACAATTGTTGTATATGGATACAGATTCATTCTTTTATGAAATAAAAACTGATGATTTTTATGAAGACATGAAAAAGAATATAGATAAATTTGATACAAGTGATTATAGCGAAAATAATATTTACAACTTACCACGAGTTAATAAGAAAATCTTGGGTAAATTTAAAGACGAATGTGTAGGTGAAATCATTTTGAAATTTTATGGCGTAAAAGCTAAAACATATTGTTTTATAACAGTTAATGATATTATTAAAAAAATCAAAGGAATAAAAAAAAATATAGTAAAAAACGACATTTCAGTAGAAGATTTTGCGCAATGTGTTAATGATAGTTCTTTACAAATAAGAAGAAAAATGTTCGTGATAAGGAGTAATAACCATAATGTGTATACTCAAACAATAAATAAAATAGCATTAGAAAATAATGATGAAAAAAGATTTCTCATACCTAATCAAAATTATAAGACTTTAGCATGGGGTCATTCAGATATTGAAAAATATTATTTCAAATGAATCTTGTTACTGTAAAAAAATGATCAATTAAAAATAACAACTTTGAAAAACCAAAAAAATACTTTATTTAAGTCTTTGAAAAAAATTATTTTTTGAAAAAAAAAAAAAAAAACTAAAAAAACAAGAAAAGTAATTAAAAAAAAAACACTTTATTTACCTTTTTAAAAAAAATTTATTTCGATAAAAAATTTATCTTTATGTAACAATAGTTCTAAGTTTATTTTTCTAATTATATATTTTTATTTTAGATAATAAAAAATATTATAAATACAAATATATTATAAATAAAACAAAATTATTGTTAAAAAGTAAATTTTTCGTTTTTTAATTCAAATTCCATAAAATTCCGTAATAATAAAGCATTTTGCAGAGAACAATAGCCATCATGTGTTGGACATTTTAAAGTTGATGGATATTTATCACGTAATGATGCTACAGATGGACACTCGAGGTCTTCAAAATTATAAACTTCTGCTTTATTTTCAAATAAATCGGCAATCCACTTTTTTTTCTCACATCCTTTTACATAAATAACAGCGTCATTTATATTTTGCAATAAGAATTGTTTTACACTATCAAAATCTACACTTCCTTCATGCCAAGTTAGGCCATGATAATTATTATATAACCATTTAGCTTGAATTTGCTGTTTTTTTGGTAATTTATCAAATTCATATGGTGATTTAATTATAAAATTTTGGAATTCAGTCGAATTGTATGAAATAGTCAGTTCTTTAGGTATGAATCTATTCTGAAATCCTCTAAAGCCTTGCACGTCAATAATTATAGATGATGATTTGTCCATTTGAAAAAAAAAAAAAAAAAAGTTCTTACTTTTTAGTTGTAGACAACACAGTCAACTGAAGCAATATAATACTTTAATATACTTTTATATTAATTTTCGAACTTCATTTGTAAGTGGATTATACTGCACAATTCTGTCATGTAGTAATAAACAATAAGCTGTTGTTGAAGCAGGAAAACTACTTGACGCTTTAAATTCTACTTTAACGTCAACTGGTCCTGTTTTTCCAGTTTCACTTTGATGTGAACAATCAATAACAATGATTGGCGCTAAATTTTTGAATTCAGTCCATTTCAATAAAGGTTTTGAATCTCGTCCATAATAAGAATGTTGAAATCTTGTATACATGTCATATAGTAAAGCATACCGTTCGCGGTCAAATTTAACATTTAAATCATCATAAGGATACGTCTCTGAATTCAAATGTACTTTAATATCAGTTAAATTGCAATGGTCGAATGATGTGTTATCTTTGTCTTTAATGTTATTTTTATTTGTTTGTAAAGCGAAAATTATGAATCTTGGTTTTTCGAGTTGTGATGAAGTTTTTATTGTCCATACATGTTGAGTAGATGCTATTGGTAATGCAGGATATTCGTACATATCCCAACTTCTAAAGCTCATTTGTATTGGATGTCCTCTGTCAATAATCTTGAGAAGAGATAAACGTTCAGTATCAGATACGCTTATATGCGGTACACGCCAAAGCAGTTTATGAATGCTAAGTTTAAAATCTTTTAATGTATGAACGACATTATTATCTGATCTAGCTCGAATTAAAATAAGATCGTGACGTGAGTTAACGATAATTTTAGTATAATCTTCAGCAAATCCTAAAAGCATTTTCAATGGAATGCAAAAATTGAAAAATCCATCAGAAACTGTAATATGTGAACTCGGTGACCAGCCTGCATTATACAATATTTTACTTTGAGTCTCTGTTAAAGAAATATAATTTTTCAATGTGCTTGTAAAGCCTAAATTTCTTGTTCGATCAATTTCAACACCATTTAGCTCATATCGTATTTCATCAAAAAGAAAAGACATACAATTATTGTTAAGTTTTGAATCAGTAGCAGTCAATTTTTTTCCATCTGTGTCAGTTATCACTCCTTCAATGTATATATAGCTTTCACTAGGCAAAATATATAAATCTTGATGTTGTATTGATATTCTGATTTCATCACTATTTTGATATGATAATGAAAAAGGTGTATAATTGTGATATTCTTTCTTCACAATACTTTTATCGAATGTAGGCGGATTTGAAATATTTAGTATCTGACTCATTTTTCTTGTACTATATATCCTAGTGAAGTAGTGTATTTATGCGGGTTCTGAATCACCGGCTCTGCCGGCTCATGACGTCACAAAGGCATTGTCTTGATCTTGATCTTGTATTGATCTTGTCTTGTCTTGTCTAGACGAAGGGTGTGCGTGTGTTGTTGTAGTGATAATGAGAAACTAGTTGCAGGTGTTATTTAAGGATTCATATTTAAGCAGGTGCTTTATGTTGATTATTAGTAAGATCAATAACTGTCAATGGATTTAATAAAATAGTGTAATTTATGGCTTGTGAAACAATAGATTTCTTTCTAGAAACTATCCTGAGTTTTAATTTCAAAGGAATTTAAATGGATTCAGGATTTAAATTTTTACCCAAAACTGTCAATGGATTTAATAAAAATAGTGTAATTTATGGCTTGTGAAACAATAGATTTCTTTCTAGAAACTATCCTGAGTTTTAATTTCAAAGGAATTTAAATGGATTCAGGATTTAAATTTTTACCCAAAACTGTCAATGGATTTAATAAAAATAGTGTAATTTATGGCTTGTGAAACAATAGATTTCTTTCTAGAAACTATCCTGAGTTTTAATTTCAAAGGAATTTAAATGGATTCAGGATTTAAATTTTTACCCAAAACTGTCAATGGATTTAATAAAAATAGTGTAATTTATGGCTTGTGAAACAATAGATTTCTTTCTAGACACTATCCTGAGTTGTAATTTCAAAGGAATTTAAATGGATTCAGAATTTCAATTTTTTCCCAAAACTGTCAATGGATTTAATAAAATTGTGTAATTTATGTCTTATGAAACAATAGATTTCTTTCTAGAAACTATCCTGAGTTTTAATTTTAAAGGAATTTAAATGCATTTAGGATTTTAATTTTTTCCCAAAACTGTCAATGGATTTAATATAATAGTATAATTTATGGCTTACGTTAATATTAGATTATTCCAGAAATTGTTCTGATAGGTTAATTTTTTAGAGTGGGGGTGAACTGATTATTCTAAAAATTGTTGTGATTGGTTATAGAGTTTTACATTTTCACTAAAGTTTGAAATTTTCTGGTATAAATTCACCCGAGTTTTGGTAAAAATTCACAGTTCAGTTTTACTAGTTAAAAGTTTAACAAGTAGAGTCAAAAATTTTTAATTCAAAACAAAATGGAAAAGAATCAAATTGAAACTAATATTGCTGAGTCAACAGCAAAAGCAGAAAAATTACCAAGACGGAAGAAACTATCTTGGAAAGATAGAGAAGAAGAAGTTCCTGAAAAAAAGTTTGCTTCTTCAGTTGAAGCACTTAATTCTGCTCGTAGAATATATTTGAACTTATCAAGCATGGAAATAAAAAAACCATACAGAATACTAAAATCTGTCATGTTATCAACAACTTACGGCAATAGAATTTTATTGGATTTGGAGGATAATATGAAACTGTTTTTACCTGAAAAATATAGCTCGTTATACAAGCATTTTGAAAAGGATATGAACGAAGGAAAACTACTTATTATCAACAATGGACAAATTGGAAAGGGATACGATTTGATTTTTAAAGAACAAGAACTTGTAAAAAATGATGACGAAACGTTCCACTATGATGACTACAATATTTACTCACAACATAAACTACCTAATTTTTATAATGCATTTTAACTTGTAGATTATAACATAGTGTAATTTAGAAATAGTAATTTTAGAGTATAAATTATTGAACAAAAAATTTCAATAAGTTAGTTTTAAATTAGCTATACAAGTGTGCAGGTTAAAAAATTATTAATATAGTTTATATTAAAGAAATTCTTAAAATTTAACGAATATGACTGCTGACAAAATAGAAAACTTTATACTTGATTTCAATGATGTCATACTTGATGAACATAAAGAAGAGTTATTACGATATTTGGAATTTTTGAAATTTTATGGTAAAAAGGCAAAAATTATTTCAATCTATGGACTCCATTATGCTGATTGTCCTTGGTCCAAAAGTACTACTACTTCTGGACCTGACACATGCAGTTGTTGGAATGTACCAAGGATACAGCAAAAAGCAGAAAAATTAATGAATTTGTATTATAGAATAAGAGGAATTAAATTTATAAATGAATAAATAAAGAAAAACACATTTGTTAAAATCAAAATACATGTTTTATTTAATATACAGTATACGTACACATAAACATTTTACAATTATTGATCATTATTTACCCACGAATTTTGTCCATTAGAATATTTAATACATTAGAATACATTAGAATACATTTTTGAAAATTTTCAATTAACTAAATATTAAACTAAATCTTTTTTATCAATCCATGCATTATGTTCATTTGTAAAACCCAACCATTTTACAAAAGCTTTATTATTCTTTTGTTTTATGATTTTTTCAATGAGAAATGTATCTGGATACTTTGTTCGAATTAGTTCTTGTTCATAAAATCCACCTTTTATTGGATTTCCTTGATAATCTTCTAAAATATACGTAACAGGGTTTGTGTTTTGAATTTTTTTGATTTTAAAAACTTCAGTTGTCCAGTTAGGTGTGTAACCTTTTTCAAACAAATGTTTAAATTTACTAATGCGAACTTGATCGCCAACTTTATACTTTGGTTTACGAAAAACTTTTAAATTAGCATATACTGTTTTTAACAATGTTTTTTCGTTTTTGGAATCAACATCAACTGGTTTCATTTGAATAGTCCTGTGTTTTGTGTTATTGTATAATTTTACTAATTCGTTTATTTTATCAATCCATCGATAAGTACCATGCATACTAAATTCTTTCCACATCATTGACTTCAAAGTTCTGTTGAAACGTTCAACAATTGAGGCTTTCATTGTGCTGTACGTTGAATAATGGTTAATATTATATTTATTCATTAAATTTTGAAAATGTTGATTATAAAACTCTTTGCCGAGATCGCTTTGTAAATTATGTGGTATTCTATTTGACGAAGTAAATATCTTCTCCATTGCTTTGGTTACATCTATGCCTTTTTTACTTTTAAGAGGAATGGCCCAGGCAAATTTTGAAAAGGTGTCAATTACAGTTAACAAAAAGCGATATCCTTTATTATTAGCAGAATAAGTACCCATTTCAACTAAATCTATTTGCCAAAGATCATTTATTCCTTTTGTAATAACCTTTCTTCGAATAAATCTTCTACGAGCTGATTTATGTAATTCCTCAACTAGTTGTCTTTTGCTCATTTTTTTAACAAATGACGTAATGTTAACATAAGAGATGTATGTATGTATTTATTATTTAATGAAGACCATGTTTTTTAAATAGCGATGATCTTGCTTTAACCATGTATTCACCTGTATTTTTGTCTTTTTCGATATACAGTGCATTTTGTATAAGCTGTTTGTAATCAGTAAAATCTTTATGATAATTAATTAAATCAGTTTCTAATTTTTTTATTGCTTGTAGAAAGTTTTTATTTGCGCTTAAATCTTTATTATAATTGTTTGTAATAAGTTCTAACTGGTTAACTCTCTGTAAAATATTTTCAATTTTAAGAAAATGTGCTTGATGATTATTTTCAAATGCTTCTATTTTTTGTAATTTTTCATTAAAAATTGTTTTAAATTCATTTATCGTATAGGTTACACTTTTATCGAGACTATGCAGTTTTTCTACTAAAAGATTTCTGTTGCTATCAATTTCCTGTGAAAGATTTGTTCTTAAAGCTGTTATTTCATTTTCAAAGATTGCTTTTGTAACAGCATCAAAATTGTCAACTGGTAATCCTATGTTTTGTAAACGTTTATATTCTATATCAAAATTTCCATCAGGGGTTAATTTAAATCCAATTCCAGGTTGACCTGGAGGGCCGCGTTCATTATTTCTTTTACAATTGAGTAAGAAACGTCCAAACTTATCAACACTCATTTCGTAAATGACGCACTCTGTTTGTTAAATATGGTTTTTATACGATAATGTCAGCTTCTTTGAGCTCTTCAATAATTGAAATTATTTTATTTCCATGATTATTGTGACCTGCATTCTGTGAGGCTAACAATAATCTTATTCTGTCTACTAGCTCGTTTGGATCATCCCAATAAATATAATCAGTTTTGTTTCTTGAAAACTTCATTAAACCAGATCCCTTATGTGGATTTAAAAATCTTTTAATAAACTGATATTTTTTACTTCGAGTTCCTGAGATTTGTTTGTTTGCATCGTAATCACGTTTCATAGCATTTGTACTATTTAAGATTTGTACATAGATCCCTATGTCTTCAATAGTATATACTCCTTTACGGGGACTTTTTGTAAATATTAACTGTATTAAACCAGGTGTAAGTTTATAAGATTTGTTATTTATAACAATATTTTCATCATCTATTACAAATGCTGAATCACCTATTTTCCAAGTATTTGTATCGTGATCTAAGTGAGGACCATACTTGTAATCAATTTCATTATCTTTCAAATTTAAACTCTTTATAATACTGTTAGGTGAATTTGTAAACGCAAGAGGTGTACTTATTGTGTAATCATCAAATTTATCTGAACCTGAAGCTTGTAAAACAATAACTCTCGGTTGTAGAATACCTTTTGGTGTAGAAAACGGTATGTTGAAATTATCGTTTAAAATTTTTGAATTGTCAAACGATAATCTAGTTTTTTCAGGTTTTATTTTCTTATTTTGGCATGGTGTTTCATTTTCATAATCACCTTCAAAATTATTCTTTGTTTTTTCTTTAAGTTTTGCATTAAGTATTTCTTTGAGAGGTTGTGTAATTGGTTTAAATGTATTTTCAAGTTGGAAATCAGTTTCTGCTTTTCCTCTTGTTAGTGTTAGATATTTTTTCCTAATTTCTTTTCTTGTTTTGATTATATCCTTAATCAAATTTTCATCCATTTTAAACAGCTAATGCACGGAATAGTTTTAAACAGGTATATATGAAGCAGTTGTAAACAGCTATGAAACAGCTATGAAACAGCTATGAAACAGCTATGAAACAGCTATGAAACAGCTTTAAACAGCTCTAAACAGCTATGAAACAGGTTGAAACAGCTATGAAACAGCTATGAAACAGGTTGAAACAGCTACAAAACAGATTTTAAACTAATTATTGCGTTTTTTGTTCGTGATGATCAGTTTCTTTGTAGTTCACTTACATAAATGACTAAAACTTTCTTATTACTCTGTTTTTATACTTGAATAAAGATGTCAAATCCTTTTCTATATCTTCCTCTGTTTAGTTCATTATCTTTACTAATTACTAAGAATCCATATTTATCCTTCCAACATTCGGAGCATACTTCACGAAATTTTTCATATGACATATCCGTGTTAACATGATCAGTATATATATGTTTTAAGTTTACATCATCTTGTTTAAAAGCTATTATTAAATTTGCATTATGTCGTATCAGATGTTTTGGAATACGTGTGTATGTCTGACATAAATAAAAACTGTCTACATCCCTATGTCGACCGATACAAAAATATTCTCGTATATTGTTTTGTTTTTCACATGCAACATCGTCAAATACAAATATAGAATTACTTTTAGCTTCATTTGGAGGTATAACATCGTTATTTTCAGTGAATGTGTAATAACCAAGTCCCTTTATATGTGTTAATATGCGTTTTAAAAATTCGTATTTAGGTTGATATGGAGATTTCGAATAAATATATATGTTTTCAAATTTAAGACCGTGTGGATGTTCGAGTAAACTAATCATAACATTTGTTTTACCACAGTTAGATGGACCTACAACAATAGCTCTAATACTGTTCGGTAGTAACGTACTGTGTCTAATTCTACTGCTGTTATTGTTTGTTTTAAAGTCTAGGTTTTTTACTGCTAACGTGTCACGTTGTTTAATTAGTCGCATTCTGGATAGTAACTGCACGAAATTTTCTATAAATACTGTATTTATACCTTAATTGTCATCATTTCACTTTAGTCTTTGCATGAAACGATATAAAATGAATAATCATAAAAATAAATTTGTTAGTCGTTGTCCAACGCACAAAGGAAAAGGATTACTTAACTCATTAATAAACAAACTCCCATTTGAATTACATCTTCCTGGCTATCAATATTGCGGTCCTGGTACAAAACTAAGAAAACGATTAGAAAGAGGAGACATAGGGGTAAATCCACTAGACGCTGCCTGTAAAGAGCACGATATATTTTATTCAAAACATCTTGATAACGACAGTCGACATACAGCTGATCGCCTTTTAGCAGAAAAGGCTTGGGAAAGAGTAAAGTCTAAAGACGCTAGTATTGGTGAGCGTGCAAACGCTTTGTTTGTGACGAACGCAATGAAGACAAAAGTAAAACTTGGAATGGGTGTTAAAACTAAAACTAAAAAACAAATAGTCAAATTAAAAGAAAAAAAACTATTTCATCAGGCTATTCAAAATGCCCGTACAATTATAAAAGTACATAGGCCTAATAAGCTGCAAGATGCAATAAAATTGGCTCTAACAGCAACCAAAGATATTTTAAAGAAAAAAAAATCATCAATTGAAATACCACGAGTTATACCCGTACCTAAAACTGGAGGTGTTTTACCGTTTCTTGTTCCAATTTTTGCGGGACTATCAGCTGTAGGAGCACTATCTGGTGGAGCAGCGCAAATCGCAAAAGTAATCAAGGAAGCCAAGAATGCGAGAGATCAGTTGACAGAAAATCAAAAACATAACAAAACAATGGAAGCATTAGCAATGGGGAAAGGATTATATTTGAAACCATACAGAAAAGGATTTGGACTCTTCTTAAGACCTTATCCAAAAAACTTTTAAATAAGCTACCTAATAGACCTCTTAACGAACTTGATTTAAATAAATATTCAAAATTTATTCCATATTTTCGAGGTGTTTTTATGCGTAATAAATTACCAAAAAAGCCTTGGAAAAAGAATGTGGAGTTATAAATTTAGATGATGCAAGTGGACCAGGTACGCATTGGGTAGCTTATTACAAAAACAATAACTATGCTGAATATTTTGACAGCTTTGGAAATTTAAAACCTCCTTTAGAAGTAATAGAATATTTAGGTAGTAATATAAGGTATAATTACAAGAGACAACAAAATTATAATTCAGTTAACTGCGGACATTTGTGTTTAAAGTTTCTGTGCAGCAAATATAAAGAATATATATAAATAAAGTGAATTTTTATAAATTTGTTCAGTATATTTTTTATCATATGGCGAAAAAGGTGTGTTTTAATCCTCAAGTACAAATTTTTTTTTTACATAAGTGGAACTACGCTTATCGTCAAAATCGCAAAAGATATTGGGAAATAATCGCATGCGATCGCGAAAGATTTAATAGACGAATTGTTCAAACTAGCGAAGTTCTAAATCCAATTCTTACGTCTGCTCATCGACAAAAAGTATATGATCAACGGTTTAAATAGAAGGTTCACAACACAAAATTAATCACTCAACTGACATCTTTCAAAATGTCAATTACATTAACTCTTACTGGAAATACTTCAGTTCTTACCTCAGAATATTTCCCTCCTATAGATTTACCAATCAACTATGTATGTTTGCGGACTAGTTGACTTTCATACTTATAATTCAATTCCCAACGTTGATCGTAACAATAATTTATTTCATATAGGCAATGAAGTTATTACAATACCTGTGGGGTCTTATGAAGTTGATGACATTGCCAATTACTTGCAGAAAGAGCTGGCAAAAACAGAAAGTAAACCTAAAGTCGAAATTCGTGCAAACAACAACACACTCAAAACAGAAATTAAAAGTACAGAAAACATTTACTTCAACAGGAAGCGATCTATTGGTCAACTTCTAGGATTTACTAAAACAGAATTATCTGCAAATGTATTACATGTATCTGATTTACCAGTAAACGTCACTAAAGTAAATGCTATACGAATTGAATGTAATTTAGTAACAGGTTCGTACTGTAATAATATACCTGTGCATACTCTTCATGAGTTTTCACCAGATGTTGGTCCAGGGTATAAAATAACAGAGGTTCCTAAAAATGTAATTTATTTACCAGTTAACGTTAAACAAATCAGATCGATCGTAATTAGAATTGTTGATCAAGACGGAAATTTAATAAATTTCAGAGACGAAAATATTACAGCCTGATTACATTTAAAACCAGAATAAAAAAAGAAATGATTCTTTATAACAAAAATGTAAATATAAATCCAATACATCGCAGAAATTTTGCTAGTTCTAGTTCAACTCTTAAAGGAGTAACATCGAAATCGAGAGCTAAATTAACTATTGAAAACAGAAAGTTTCTTGAATCTCTGGGATTTGTTTTAAAAACTCATAATGAGTGATATACTGAATATTTCACAACAACCTTATTTTGATGAACGAATAACAAAAAAAGAGTATCATACTTACTCTCCTTTTGTAGACTCTTTTAAAAATAATGATGAAATACGGATTTCAATACAAAATCAAGATCTTTATGTACTTCCAAGTGAAAGCATTATTTACATTGAAGGTACACTGAAAAAAACTGATGGTACAGATTTAGCTGACTATAAACTTAACAATAATTGTACATCATATTTATTTGATGAAATACGTTATGAGTTAAATGGTGTCGAAATTGATCGTACTAAAAATGTTGGAATTACTACTTCATTAAAAAATTATATATCATTAAATCAAAACGAAAGTTCTATGCTTCATAATGCAGGATGGTCACCAAACGAAACTATAAATCCTACATCTGGAAATTTTAGTTTTTGTATTCCTCTGAAAATGTTATTAGGATTCGCAGAAGATTATAAAAAAATCATCACAAATGCAAGACACGACTTGATTTTAATTCGTGCAAGAACAGACTTAAATGCAATTCAAACAACAGCCGACGGTTCTAAACTTACAGTTACAAAAGTGATGTGGAAAATACCACATGTTAGTGTGTCAGATGAAGGAAGACTTCGTTTACTTAAATTTGTTCAAAATGGAAAATCATCTCGTATAAGTTTTCGAAGCTGGGACTTGCATGAATATCCTAGCGCGCCGCAAACAGATCATCTTGTTTGGACTGTTAAGACTACACCACAATTAGAAAAACCCCGATTTGTGATTGTTGCTCTACAAACAGACAAACAAAATAGAAAAGAGAAGGATGCTAGTAAATTCGATCATTGTAAACTTACTAACATAAAAGTTTATTTAAATTCTGAAACATATCCGTATGATAACTTAAATATTATGTATGACCGTAATCGGTATGCTTTACTGTATGATATGTATATGAAATTCCAAGAATCATACTATGGTAAAGAAAACCATCTATTACTGAAATGGAGTGAATTTAAAGAAATAGCACCAATTGCTGTTATTGACTGTTCACATCAAAATGAAATTGTTAAATCTGGTCCAGTAGATGTGAGAATAGAACTGCAAACAGATGGTAATATTCCAGCAAATACAAATGCATACTGTTTACTTTTACATGATAGAATAATTGAATACAACCCACTTAATGGTGATGTACGAAAATTAGTATAATAAAAGAAGAAGCATGAGCATTTGGAAATTAGTCATTAGTTTGTCAACGGAGATAAAACATCTTATAAAATGAAAAATATTGTCGTCATAGATATACAAGGATTTAAAACTCAAAATAATAAATTCATTGTAAAAGAATTAGCAATATCATATAATGTACGAGAGTTTCAACATTTTTTAATTAAACCGCCATACGAGTATTCATCTTTAACAGTAAAAGAACAAAAACAAGTTAATTGGTTAACAAGAAATTATCACGGATTGAATTGGGATGAAGGTTCAATTTCTTTTAGAAGTTTGATAGTTTTTTTATTAAAAAACCTGAAAGACGCAATAATTTACGTTAAAGGTAGAGAAAAAACATTATTTATAAGCGCAACACTCAGGAAAAAAATTGTAGTTCATGATTTAGACGAATTAGGATGTCCAAGTTTACATACTTTACATCAAAACCATCCTAATGTTCTAAGATGTGTTGTACATGGCGGTTGTTGTGCTTTGCAAAATATGTTTATTTTAAGACATTATGTAGAAGCAAATTTAAATGAAACATTGTAATTTTTTTGTTTTCAATAAAATTTATTAAAATTAAATATAAACTTATACTACTCTTTTTATTTTTCACTTAACCTATAATGACCCCAAGCATACGTACTTATACCATCTTCATTTACATGCCTCTTATCATCTATATAACTTAATGATATTTTATGTACATTTTGAGTATATAATGTATGTATATGAGATCTAAAAACTAACATACTACTATAAAATATTTTTTTTCTATACAAGCAGTCCCTATAATTTTCTAAACTTAAATTATCAACAGTTGTTTTCTTAACACCTTTAGCTTTTTTAACTACTTGACTATTTTCTACATCTATTGAATACATTTTTGACTTAAGACCTATAAATTCTTTCATTATTCTACCATTGTTTTCATCTTTCATTAATCCTAATACTTTTTTATTTATTAATGGGATGTTGTATGGATTATCTCGAGCATATTCTGATGTGTCAAATCTGTTATTAATATCATCTTTAATATCATCGTAAAAATCTTCAGTTTGTATAGTGTAAACGAAAGAGTCTGTATCCATATAATTCAATAAAACATTCGTACCATATTTAGGTTTCATGTAGTCGTAGTGGAATTCGTACATTTTCCATTTTGATAATTCCAGTACAGCGAATCCTAAATAAATCGGTTTATTGTAGCATGTTCGCACTCGATTCATCTGAACAGCTACCATATTTTGTGTAAATTGGGCTAAGCTATGAAAATTTGGTTTTGACACTAATGCTCGAACGCCTAAACGTTTTCCGCAGTTTTCCCAGTTAGTTACAATTTTCACATCTTTACGGTTATCAACGTTTTCCATTGTTTTTCCATACACTGCATTATTTAATAACTTGAAAAAGTTCTTCTCAAAAGCATTCTTAGCTAGTGTACGGTGATGAGTGTTTAGGTCAATATATGTTTTTAGCCAGCAAGATTGTCTAAACTGTAGGCTCTATGAATTTTAACTATTTTTAATCCATGTTGAACACATTGTTGTAAATTTCTATAATGTATTATATAATTTTGTTTGTTTGTTACATCTGTTATCAACTTTGAAAATTTTGATCCTGGACTCTTTTTATTTTCTGCACAAAATGGCAGATCGTTGTGTTCATCATGTATTTCTTTTGGATATTCTAAATCAACTTCAAGAATGTATCCAATATTAGAGTTATCTGGTATTGATGTAAGATTTATTTCTTCTGGATTTTCAACCCATTTAAAGTCTGAATAAGGTAAAGCTTGAGACATGGCCCATCCATACAAGTTGTTTGCATCCACGTATGCCAAGTACTTTGAAGGTTTAGTATTATCAAAGCCTTCCATATACTTATTGTTTGCCACTGAATGTTTATGTGAACATTGTGTTATACCTCCTCTAATACCTTTCTTGACAAAGTTATACATATTAATGTCTGTTAAAAGTTGAAGATTTATTCCTGTTAGTTTAAGCATAGCGTCCCACGATAATCCAGGTGTTGTATAGTATTGACAAGGGTCTAATGAATATATATTTTTGCATACTTTTCTAAAGTTTTCGAAAACATCGGTTAAAAGTAGCACATCTGTTATCAAATACAGCTCTAAATAATCCCAAAGACTTTTACAGTTGAATTTTTTCCAAATCGTCAAAGCATGTAAATAATCTGCGTCATTACATTTGCTGTTTGTCAATTTGTTATCAAATTTTTCTCGTGGAGGTAAAGAAGTCTCATCCAAACGTTCCCACGAGTTAATGTATTCGTATGGAAATACTCCTTTTCTTGTTACCATCTTAAATGCTTCCTCTTCTGGATACATTGATTTGACAACTTCAAAATCTTGTGGTGTTAAATTTCTAACCAAAGAATCTAAGCTAGATTGCATGAATCTGGCAGAATCTAAGAATCTTAGTTCAATTGTATCTGTATCATTTACGTAAATACGTTTTGATAAGGATACATATAATTCTTTATTTAGTGGTATTAAATTTATATCTCCATCAATATTTGAAAGTTCTTTGACAAACAAGTGACAGTCGTATCCAGAGAAATTATGAAACAAAATAGGGAAAAATTTTGGTACTTGATAACGCAAGTTACATTCATTGTGAGCTGGACCTCTGTATTTGCCCGTTAAATGACAATGATCAGCAACTCTAATATTTCCTAAAAACTTTTTGCATATGTGGCACAGTTTGCTTTGTTCTTGTATTTTAAGTTGATATGGTGTTAAAGGATTCATAGACTTTGGATTCATAATGTAGTTATGATAAATGTGAAGTATGTCTTCAACCAATGATTGTACAAATTTTGATGGTGAGTCTTTTCCCTTATACACTTTCAATTTATTTAAACTATTGTCATATGAGCATTTTATATAGTATGCAAATGCACAAGGAACGTGTTGCTGAATATTTGTTGTAGATGACCCTGATGGATTAGGTAGACAAGAATTTACATCTTGAAGAATGCATTCAAAATCTGCATAAACTGTGAATGGGACTTCCAACTGACGTTCGTATTTTTCAAATTTTAGTTCACTTTTTTCAGGTGATGGCATCAAAGTAACAATCTTGCTGCATTCGTTTTTGTGTGTTTCATAAGCATCTTTACTATAAAAATGTTGTAAGCAAGAGTTGCATAAATATAACATACTTTTGTTTTTTGATAATTGGCTTGTAATCAATCTCGACATATTTTTAATCCATACATAATGGCTTTTATCATTATCTTGAATAAGTAGTAGGTTGATGTGTTTGTTTTTTTCTTGTTTTGTACAATAGAAAGGACCCACTATTTTACACTTGTTTTGATTTATTTCTTCGTAACCAAATACGTTTATGCTAATATCAGGATTCATTTCTTCAAATTTCTTTATGTCTGTTATTTTTAACGGAAATTCGAGGTTCCCAAACTCTAATCTAATATTGTTTCGTAGAATAATAGTAGTAGCAGTAATATCATGAATAAAGTAAGATGATGGTCGGTTGTTATTGTGTTGGTTGTCAACTGGATATAGAGCTGATATAACTGCCCACTTAAAACAATATTCATCTGAATTATTGACATTGACACAAGCATGTTTTTGTTGAATATATGGTGGTAGTGGTAAGTACTGCGATCCCTTAATTGGTTTGTATTGATTAATATTCATTTCAAGGTGACTTATCCTGATCAACGAGCAACCACTATCACGTTCTTGGAATTCTTGCATCTTTGTGTGAATGGTATCAATCATATTGTTGACGACTGATAGTGCTTCGGTTTCATCGCGTAGAATTTCCATTTTAGATTGAAAAGATTTTACTGATAACACCATATCTTCTTCCTCCTCATCATTCGCTTTAGAAATTTTAACATATTCTGCAAACAATTCAAAATTAAATTTGAGTGATCTATGCTTACTCAACTGATTTCTTAAACATTGTAAAATTGTTTGTTTTGCTATTTCGAAAAACTTAAGTGGGCCCAAGTTTGATTCATTTTTATTTTCGTACAAAAGTGTCTCTATTCTTTCTGCAAAACCACTTCTTATAACCTTAAACTCATCATTGATTGGTTGTGCTGTGTTTTGTTTATGAGCGTTTGTTCTTAAATGATAACTCCAATCTTTAACTAAAATGTTTTTTTTACACGCAATACACAGCTTACACAACTCATTGTCTGTTATTTCAGTCAGACGCTGTTTTTTTGATGATGAAGGTTGATTGATTTCTTCATGTTTAACAATAAAGTTAGAATTCACTGTGTGCATATTTCTCATGTGTTTTATTAAATCATCTCTGCGTGAATAACTTTTTTTACAAATGTCACAATTAACTCGCTCTCCGTGCACTGATGAAATATGCCTTTTTAAACTATTTTTAAAAGCAAAACTGCTTCCACAAACTTCACAAATAAAATTGTTCATTTTGAAATATTTTCAGCTTTAACTTTACTCAACTAAATAAATAATATACTATTAAAAGATTTCACTCTAGTTGTTGAGTTTTGTAACTAGTAAAACTGAACTGTGAATATTTACCAAAACTCGGGTGAATTTATACCAGAAAATTTCAAACTTTAGTGAAAATGTAAAACTCTATAACCAATCACAACAATTTTTAGAATAATCAGTTCACCCCAACTCTAAAAAATTAACCAATCAGAACAATTTCTGGAATAATCTAATATTAACGTAAGCCATAAATTATACTATTATATTAAATCCATTGACAGTTTTGGGAAAAAATTAAAATCCTAAATGCATTTAAATTCCTTTAAAATTAAAACTCAGGATAGTTTCTAGAAAGAAATCTATTGTTTCATAAGACATAAATTACACAATTTTATTAAATCCATTGACAGTTTTGGGAAAAAATTGAAATTCTGAATCCATTTAAATTCCTTTGAAATTACAACTCAGGATAGTGTCTAGAAAGAAATCTATTGTTTCACAAGCCATAAATTACACTATTTTTATTAAATCCATTGACAGTTTTGGGTAAAAATTTAAATCCTGAATCCATTTAAATTCCTTTGAAATTAAAACTCAGGACAGTTTCTAGAAAGAAATCTATTGTTTCACAAGCCATAAATTACACTATTTTTATTAAATCCATTGACAGTTTTGGGTAAAAATTTAAATCCTGAATCCATTTAAATTCCTTTGAAATTAAAACTCAGGATAGTTTCTAGAAAGAAATCTATTGTTTCACAAGCCATAAATTACACTATTTTTATTAAATCCATTGACAGTTTTGGGTAAAAATTTAAATCCTGAATCCATTTAAATTCCTTTGAAATTAAAACTCAGGATAGTTTCTAGAAAGAAATCTATTGTTTCACAAGCCATAAATTACACTATTTCTATTAAATCCATTGACAGTTTTGGGTAAAAATTTAAATCCTGAATCCATTTAAATTCCTTTGAAATTAAAACTCAGGATAGTTTCTAGAAAGAAATCTATTGTTTCACAAGCCATAAATTACACTATTTTATTAAATCCATTGACAGTTATTGATGTTACTAATAATCAACATAAAGCACCTGCCTAAATATGAATCCTTAAATAACACCTGCAACTAGTTTCTCATTATCACTACAACAACACACGCACACCCTTCGTCTAGACAAGACAAGACAAGATCAATACAAGATCAAGATCAAGACAATGCCTTTGTGACGTCATGAGCCGGCAGAGCCGGTGATTCAGAACCCGCATAAATACACTACTTAATGATTTAAGGAAATTTTTATTAAGTTCTGTTAAATGCGGTTTTGACACTTTTATAGTACCAGTGAAATTTGGTGTTAAAAGATTCACACTTGATGATGTACTAGTTAAAAACTTATTATCACTATGATTATATATCAACATATTTATATTGCCTTTAAATGTAAACGAATTGTTATTGTTTCACCTCTAAAATTCACTAGATCACCGTCTTGATCAAGAATTCTTATTTCTATAGATCTTATTTGTCTGGTGTTTATTGGTAAATAAATTACATTTTTTGGTACCTCTATTATTTTATACCCTGGACTAACATCTGGTGAAAATTCATGTAAAATGTGTGCGATTTGGTTATTTATAAAAAAGCCAGTGATAAGATTACATTCTATACGTATAACATTTACTTTGATAATATTTACAGGTAGTGTAGATATATGAGGTTTATTTGCTTCTAATATGATTTCTTCAAAACCTAATAATTTACCGATAGTTTGCTTTCGGTTAAAGTAGATTTTTTCGCTACATTTAATTTCTGTTTTAAGTGTGTTGTTATTTGCTCCAATTTCGAGTTTGTACTCTTTTTTTCTTTTCTCCAATTCTTTTTGCAAGTAAACTGCAATATCATCAACTTCGTAAGATCCCACAGGTATTTCAATTTTTTCATTTTCGATGTAAAATAAATTATTATTGCTGTCTATATTAGGTATTGAATTGTACGTTTGAAAATCAACTAATCCACACATGTAATCATATGTTAATTCTAAAGGAGGAAAATATTCTGCATTTAACACTGACGAGTTTCCACTTAGAGTCAGTGTTACTGACATGATGACTGATAATAACAAAATAAATAAATTTTTAAAACTTCATTTTTATTTATAATTTATTTTTATTTATTTTAGTACAATCATATAAAAACTTTAAACATAAATGTCCACATATAACCGAATTAAAATCTTGATATTGGTAATAATTATATCTAATATTATTTCCTAAATAATTAATGACTTCTTGTGGAGGTTGTAAGTTTCCAAAACTATCAAAATATTCTACATAGTCATTATTTTTATAATACGCTACCCAATGAGTACCTGCACCTGTCGAATCATCTAAATTTATAATACCAAATTCTTTAACTCGAGGACTTTTAGGCAATTCATTACGCATAAAAACACCTCTGAAATATGGTACATATTTTGCATATTTAATAATATCAATTTCACTCAAGGCTTTATTAGGTAGCTGCTTTAAAAGTTTTTTGAATGTGGCGTTAAAAAAAGTCCTAATCCTTTTTTGTATGGTTTTAAATAAAGACCTTTTCCTAATGCAATAGCTTCCATTTGCTTGTTATGTCTTATGTTTTCAGCCAGTTGCTCTTTTACATTTTTTGCTTGATTTATAGCCTTAGCAATCTGTGATGTACCGCCAGCTAGCGCGCCAATTGCAGAAAGACCAGCAAATATTGGTAAAAGAGGTAAAACACCACCAATTTTAGGTATTGGTATAATTCTAGGTATTTTAACTAATGACTTTTTTCCTTTAACGACATTTTTAGCTGCTTATATAGCTAAATTTATACTGTCAGCCATGTCTTCTGATATATTTTTATTTAATACAGATTTTATATTGTTCAAAGTTTTTCTAAATAACTGTTTTCCATTTTGTCTTTTATGTTTTTTTTTACTCTTTACTTTTCTTTTTACAATACCCATTCCAAATTTTACTTTCGTTTTCATTGCGTTTGTAACTAACCATGCATTTGTTCGTTCGCCTAAACTGGCTTTATTAGAACTAGCCCTTTCCCAAGCTTTTCCTGCTAAGATTTTATCAGCTATATGTCTGTTATGTACGTCTTTATGTTTAGAATAGGCTATATCATGCTCTTTACAAGCTTCATCAAGTGGATTTACTCCACTATCTCCTCTATTCAATCGTTTTTGTAGTTTTGTGCCAGGTCCACAAAAATTATAACTTGGTAAATGTAATTCAAACGGTTGATTACTAATCGCAGAATTGATTAAACCTTTTCCTTTATAAGTTTTGCCGCAACTATTTAATTTTCGTTTGTGATCTATCATTTTATACCTTTTTCGTTCTGAATTTCTAATCAAAGTGATAAAAATTTTCTAAAAGTGTTCTATAAATATTCTCTTTAAATTATTTACAATTTAGTGTATAAAATGAAATTAATAAAACAACATGAAACATTACAAGTTAAAAACATTGACTTTGATCGTGATACAAATAAAAGAAAGAAACATAGTGTACTGCTACCAAATAATATAAGAGCAATTATTGCAGGTCCATCAAACTGTGGCAAAACGAATGTAATGCTATGTTTACTTGAACATCCAAATGGTTTAAAATTTGAGAACATTTATTTATATTCAAAATCTTTATATCAGCCGAAATATGAATATTTGAAAAAAATTATAACCTCAATAAAAGGAATTGGTTACTATGCATTTTCAGAGAATAATGAAGTTTTAGCTCCTGAAGAAGCTAAACAGAATTCAATATTTATTTTTGATGACGTTGCATGTGAAAAACAAAATAATATGAGATCTTATTTTTGCATGGGTCGTCATAAAAATATTGACAGTTTTTATCTATGTCAAACATACACACATATACCTAAACATTTAATAAGATATAACGCAAATTTCATTATTTTATTTAAACAAGATGATATGAATTTAAAACACATATATAAAGACCATGTGAATACTGATATGTCATTCGAAAAATTCAAGGAAAGATAATTATGGATTTGTTGTAATTGATAAAGACTGCTCAATAGATGACGGACGATATAGGAAAGGATTTGATGTATTCATAAAAAATATAAATAAAAGTACAACTTAAAATTTTCTCAATGTATTAAACATTTCTTTCTAAAGTGGTCATACACACACACACATGCTTATAAAAAAATATTGCTGTTTACAACTAAAATACAACACCGTTTTTTACTGTTTGCTACTTGTTTGCGTTGTTCACAAGTTGTGTGCAAGTTGTTTGCAAGTTGTTTGCAAGTTGTTCATAAGGTGTTTGCAGGCTGTTGATAATACACACTCACACACACACACACACACACACACACACACACACGTTGATAAAAAAATAATGGAGACTAAGTTACTTAAAAATTTAATAAAGTCAAAAAATGCCATTCGCAAAAAATATAATGCGATAAAATTTGGAAAAAATGAAAAAGAAATAATGCTTGAAGAGACGTTCATGCCTGTTAGTAAACCTTTACGTGAATTCAAAGAAAAAACTGAAAATGATATTGATAAAAAAATTAAAACTGGAATCAAAAAAGAAATAGATAAAGAGCTTTTCACATCTGATCGGTTTCTGACTTTTGAAAATAGTAGTGCTTCACCATCACAGCAACCACATAAATTCTTTAAATCATCACCACATTTTACAGACAATTCATTCATCAAGACACCTGAGAAAACAATTTCATCAGAATATTCTTCAAAAAATAGCCCTTTTCCGCAAGAATCTTTTAATAAAAACCGAACACTAGCTACTTTCTACACTAGAGAGTATATGAACAATAGTAGAAGTGTAGATAAAGCTTTCGGACCGAAATACAATGAAAATCTTAATGCTTTTGAAATAGGGCGTCATAAAATAGAATTCAAAGAAGATGTTATAATTGTAGGAGAAAATGAATATCCCGCAACTCAAGGACTATATGAATTAATTTTTATGAAAAATCCAGAAGATTACACAACATCTGATCTTGAAAACTATAAGAACATTTTGATTACAACAAATGTTTTTAGAACAGTAAGTTCAGACAACAACAGCAGAATTAAAGGAAATGGTGGCGAAAAATATAAAAACATTATAAGCAAACTGATAAAAAAAGAGGAGAAGGTCTTATGACAATAAACACTAGTAAACCTAACTACATATACTGGGATGACCCAAATGAATTAGTTGATACATTACGCTTACTTATTGCTTCACAGCAAGCAGAGCATTCTAATCATAACAATGAAATTATATCAATTATTGAAGAATTACGTGAAGCAAATATAATTCTTTAAATAATTCATCCATACTTTTTTTATTTTCAATGTTAAGATGAGTGTTGATAAGTTTGGACGGTTTTCGCATAATAAAGCTCGACATATAAAAGGTGAACGAGGACCACCAGGCCAACCTGGATTAGGTTTTAAAATATCATCTGACGGACATTTTGATATAGAATACAAACGCTTACGGAAAGTAGGAACACCATTAGACAATTTTGATGCAATTACAAAAGATTATTTTCAAAATGGTCTAGAAAATTTCTCAAATAAAATTGCATACATTGAAAGTAATTTAGTTGAGCAATTTAAAACTTTCAATTAAAAGATTATGAGTTCAATGAACGAATTAAAATCATATGTTGAAAACAGAAATAAACAATTAGAAAATTTAATAGTCAGAAACAAGAGTGATTTAGATGACTTTAAAGTAATTATAAATCGAAAAGTACGCGAAACAGATACATTCTTAGCTGAGTGTAAATCAAACAATGAAAAAATATCTTCAATTTTACAAAATTCTTTGTATGTAGAACAATCTATAAACGGAGAAAACACTTTGAAATTAAGTGTATAATCTATATTGAGTATATATTATTTGAGATATCATTAACTTAAATATGAGTAAACGACAATTAGTTGAGGAACTTCATAAGACAGCACGGAAAAATTTTAAACGTAGAAGAGTAATAATGAAAGGCATTGATGATTTATGGCAGATTGATTTAGTTGAAATGGGAGCATATTCGTCTATTGACAAGAGTTATCGGTTTCTGTTGACAGTGATTGATACGTTTTCGAAATTTGCATGGGCTACACCCTTAAAAACTAAAAATGGAGTAGATGTCACTAGAGCTATGAAAATGATATTTACAACATCAAAAAGATCACCAAAATGTTTACAAAGCGACCTCGGCAAGGAATTTTATAATCATCATTTTCAAAATTTAATGAAAGATTATAATATAAATCATTATTCGACGTATAGTACTTTAAAAGCATCAATTATTGAACGCTTTATTCGTACTTTGAAAAACATGATGTGGAAAGAGTTTAGCATGAATGGATCTTACAAATGGATAAATAATATCAAAAAGTATATATTCAAATAGAGTTTCCAAGTAATAAAACTGTCAAAATTTCGAATACATAAATGCACATACTATATATACAATTGTATTAAATGTGTTTCGAAGATATTTCGAAGACATTTCGAAGACATTTTTTGCAAACATACAGACAAGTGGAAACTCTATATACTATATATGCTCTTTGATAATATTCAAGAATTACTTAATAAGTACAACAACACAAAACATCGTACAATTAAAATGCGACCTAGTGATGTCAACGCTGTGAATGAAAAACATTTATTAAAAACAGTTTACAACAACTTGAAAATATTCTTAAAACCAAAGTACAAAGTTGGAGATTTTGTACGAATTAGTAAATATAAACATATATTTGAAAAAGGGTATACACCGAATTGGACAACTGAAATTTTCAAAATACGAGCCGTAAATAATACAAACTCTACTACATATTTATTAGAAGATTTTAATAGAACCCCTATTCAAGGTAGCTTTTATCATGAAGAATTATTGAAAACAAAATATCCTGATATTTATTTAGTAGAAAAAGTTTTAAAAAAGAAAGACAATAAAGCTTTTGTTAAATGGTTAGGCTTTTCAAATAAATACAACTCTTGGGTTGAAATGAAAGACTTAGTGTAAATTTTATGAAAATATATTTTTATTTTTTAAATAAAACATTCTTTTAAAACACAATTGTTACGTTTTTTATTTTTTAATCTATAATAAAAATGCATAAGTTTTAATAATCTTCTAGTTGTCATTATAACATTTATACATTCACATGTGTCAGGACCTGCTACTGTAGTATTTTTCGACCATGGACAACACAAATAATGTACGCCATATATCGATTTTGCTTTTTCCATACTGCAATAAGGTTTCAAAAATGCTAACGCAAAATTTCATCTCGATGTTCTTCTAATAACAGTTCACTAAATTCAGATAAAAATTCTTCAAAATCTGCAAACTCCATTATATTTCATTTATTATGTAATTATTTTATACTAAATTTTTGTTTATTTTTCACTTATAATCGACTAGTTCACTTGGATTGATAGCAACATACTAAAATTTACGATGATTGATTGAATATTAAGTAAATAGTTTAAAATTAAGAAATTTCCATTGTGTAAATTTGTTTGACATTTCTAGCGTCAATAAGTTCAACATCTGTTTTATATTCCAAATCTGCCATACGAATTGTTTCTACTTCGCCATTACTTAAAATCCGCTCAGCATCATATTCTCGATATTCAAAACAAGCGATATTCAAAGATCGTTTCATATAATTGCTATCATATGTACAACGGACTCCTATCATTAAATCATCCTGGAACTGAAGTTTAAAATGTCTATAAAATGGTTGAGCACTTTCGATTATTCCAGCAATATCTTTTTCTTTTTTTATAAGTTCTTGCCTGAATTTTAATAGCTTCCTGAACTGTGACATATTTCGTATCAGGAATTTCAGTTGTAGATATAGTTGTAGACGGTGTAGTTATCGGCTCATCATTATATGAAAATGTAGTTTTATCAGTTGTTGATTCATTTAATGGTTTACTATATGTAAGAAGTTTAAATGACAAATCAATTTGAACTGTGTCATTATTTGGTAATTGTAGTGCAAATTCCAAATTTCCTTGATTTTCTTTAATAGCATCTAATTTTATTGGTATCGGCCCTGTGTATATGATGTTAAAAACAGAACATAGAAGAAAAAAATACACAAATATATTCTCCATTTTTTATGTATTGAATACGATGTTAACTGGTTAAGATTGTTTTTAAAAATGATGAATATGTATTGTACATTCAATTATATTTAAAACTAATTTATATTATTAAGTTTTATCGCAGTTTTGTTTTCTTTTAATTCAGCATTATTATCTAATCCTGTAGATCTTGGTTGTCTGAATCTCTCCCTTCTCTTCCAGTCATCTTCATCCGCAAAAGGGCAATTCGACGGGAAGCTGTTGTTATTTTTGTTACTTGTTGTTCCTTCATGTGATTGTCCTACTATAACAACATGTCCGCCAATTGCTTGTAATTTAACATGTTGAAACGGTTTGAAAATAAAATTATAATCTAATTTTGATGGTAAACTTTCATTTTTTCATTGTGAGAATATCGTACACTTATTGCCATCTACTGGTGTTACATTGAAAGTTAATAAATCATCAATAACATCAGTATTAATAATTTGAAAGTTTTTCCACGATCCTTCACAAGTACAAATTTTATAACGATCTTTAACCGTTTCAGACCAAAACATTTTTAAAAAACTTATTTATTGTTCTTTATAACTGCCTTGTAACTAATTACATTTAAGACTGAAATAAATTTCAACTACTTATCAGTATTAATACAGAAACGATCACTAAAAAGTAGGCAAAACAAAAGCTACACAAAAGCTACATTCAAGACACCCACCGGAATAATATGCAAATATCCGGATTTTCCCAAGACATGCACCGCGCATAAAGCTCTAAAAGCTTTCATAGAGCTTTGTGGTGGTGCCAGAACTCCCCTATTTCAACTACTGAGGTTGGTTGTTTAGCAGCGGAGGTTTGCCAAGGTGTAATAGAAGTCGAATCATGAATGCGATCTGCTATTTCAAAAAGACCTTCCTTCGAATGGGTATTTTCGATGGCTATCAAACATGCTTGGATATTTGGCGTTAATTTATTAATCCAAATCTTTTTTTGAAGAGTATCATTAACAAGAGTATTGCCGGATGCAAGGGATTCCATTTGTCTATAAAGGTCTGATGGTTTTGAATCACCTAATTCAACCTTGTGTAGTAATGCATCCAGTCTACGACCTTCCGAGTCTCTACTTCTGGTTAATAATAATTCTTTAAGAGTTTCGTATTTGCTTGAAGCTGAGGGGTTCAAAAAGATATCAGCCACCATTTCCATAGCTTCTGGCGATAATGAGGCAACGAAATAATCATATTTTGTACTAGACAATGTAATATTTTTAACTCTAAATTGGGATTCTACTTGGAGAAACCAAAGATCGGGCCTGTTATTCCAGAAAGGTGGAATTTTTAGAAAAAACACTTGTTTAGTACTGTCATTATTCGGGTTTGGGACTTGTCAACTTGAGTTGATGGTACATTATCACCATTTTTAACTTAATCGTTTTCCGACATTGTATGGATTGAAACAAATGAGATGAAGCTAAAACTGAATTTTCACAAGACTTTCTAAGACTTTGTAAGTTATTCACTAATAACCGAAACTTGAAAAATACGAAACTATAATAAAATTTTGAACCACGCGCGGGAACGTGAATATGTATCCGAAGGTATATATAACGTTAACGTATTAAACATATGTAACGTAGAAATATATACTAAGAATATTTTAATAATAAATGTGTTGTAATGTACATATACATATGTAGTATATAATTTTTAAAATTAAAAATGCAAATGTATTTATATATTTTAATAGAAATTAATTTTAAGCGTATCTTTTAAAGTTTTAATATGTACTTACAGTTTCTTGTATGCATATAGTTCTCATGGGAAAAAAATCAATTATTATATGAAATTGTTGTACCTACTTGTGCGAATTTTTATTAAATTTATAATTGTCTTGTTTTATGTTGTTTCTTAATATTATATGTATGCATATGTTGTTATCGATTTGTTGCTCCTTTTGATGCATGCATAGATGAAAACACGTGTTGTCCCTGTGGTAATCCTTAAATATCTCCGCTTGGAAAAATAATTCTTGAAGGAATCTTGAAATTTTTGTAATTTTTAACGTTGATTTATTGATGATTCCTGATATTTTCTGCTTCTGAACACTTAAATGTGACCAGACTTTGATTTTATATTTTTCGTGTTTGCCGGTCTATTATTATGACGTGTATTAATTGATTATTTATTAATTTTTTTAAATTGCAAATAAATTTATATTTCAAAAATTCGATTTTGAAAGTTTATTGCAATTATTATGTTTTTATTTTTACATAAATTTTTTAAATGAGCTTTGAATACACCTTGTTCACTAACCACATGTATAGTGTTTAATTATGTTAACCAGTATTTTAATAATTTTTTTTAAGTTTTTAATTATTAAATTTATTTGATTTATTTAAGACAAATAATTTAATTTTAAAATTATGTTGTATTATTTTTGAAAATAATTTTAATTAATTTTTCGACGTCGGGGTCACCAATTATGTGGGTATACAAATTTCCACATTTTATTTTATTCTTAATTGTACAAAGTCTGAAACTAGAAGAGAGATGATAAGAAAATATAGTACAGTACATCATGTAGAAATATTAGCATCAGTACACTTGCATTTCTTTGATTACATTAGTAGTGTGTATATGGCGTTCCTAAGCCAGCGGCTCTGCCGGCTCTGTCGGCTCATGACGTCACAAAGGCATTGATCTTGTCTTGTCTTGTCTAGACGAAGGGTGTGCGTGTGTTGTTGTAGAGATAAGAGAAACAGGATGCAGGTGTTACTTAAGGATACATATTCAAGCATGTGTTTTATGTTGATTATTAGTAAGATCAATAACTGTCAATGGGTTTAATAAAATAGTGTAATTTATGTCTTATGAAACAATATATTTCTTTCTTCAGTTAAAATTCGCTGAAGATCGGTTTAAATGTAGATGATATTCAAGTTAAGATTCGCTTGAGATATCACTACGAAAGTACTTTGGATTCTAGTTAAGATTCGCTAGAATCCGGGTTAGTATAAAAATATTTTTTGATTTAACGATCCAGTTAAGATACCCTTTACAGTTAGGGTACCTGTTAGTTAAGATTCGCTAAAAGGCTCTAGAGGTTCGAAGGATTAAGATTCGTCCTTCTTGATTCTCAGTTAAGATTCGCTGAGACTGAATAAGCAGACAAGGAATTAGTGAAGTATTCACTTTGAAAGTTTGATCAAAAATGATGATTTCTGTTGAATTTCATCTCGTTTATATACGATCTGGGTAAACTGTATTTCTATTGTTTCCCGGTGTAAACAATGAAACAATGTAAACAATAAATTCTGATAAATGTTTAAGTCAATATATGTTTTTAACCAGAATGATTGTCTAAACTGTAAGACTCTATGAATTTTAACTATTTTTAATCCATGTTGAACACATTGTTGTAAATTTTTATAATGTATTATGTAATTTTGTTTGTTTGTTACATCTGTTATCAATTTTGAGAATTTAGATCCCGGACTCTTTTTATTTTCTGCACAAAATGGTAGATCATTGTGTTCATCATGTATTTCTTTTGGATATTCCAAATCAACTTCAAGAATGTATCCAATGTTAGAATTATCTGGTATTGATGTAAGATTTATTTCTTCTGGGTTTTCAACCCATTTAAAGTCTGAATAAAGGAAAGCTTGAGACATGGCTCATCCATACAAGTTGTTTGCATCCACGTATGCCAAGTACTTTGAAGGTTTAGTAATATCAAAGCCTTGCATGTACTTATTATTTGCCATTGAATGTCTATGTGAACATTGTGTTATACCTCCTCTAATACCTTTCTTGATAAAGTTATACATGTTAATGTCTGTTAAAAGTTGAAGATTTATTCCAGTTAGTTTAAGCATAGTGTCCCACGAAAATCCAGGTGTTGTATAGTATTGACAAGGGTCTAATGAATATATATTTTTGCATACTTTTCTAAAGTTTTCGAAAACATCAGTTAAAAGTAGCACATCTGTTATCAAATAAAGCTCTAAATAATCCCAAAGACTTTTGCAGTTGAATTTTTTCCAAATCGTCAAAGCATGTAAATAATCTGCATGGCTACATTTGTTGTTTGTCAATTTGTTGTTGAAATTTTCTTGTGAAGGTAAAGAAGTCTCATACAAACGTTCCCACGAATTAATATATTCATATGGGAATACTCCTTTTCTCGTTATCATATTAAATGCTTCTTCTTCT
Source organism: Anthrax anthrax (assembly GCA_963971155.1). Taxonomy (NCBI): domain Eukaryota; kingdom Metazoa; phylum Arthropoda; class Insecta; order Diptera; family Bombyliidae; genus Anthrax; species Anthrax anthrax. The sequence goes on from OZ020120.1 coordinate 16,613,662, forward strand.
GGATACATTGATTTGACAACTTCAAAATCTTGTGGTGTTAAATTTCTAACCAAAGAATCTAAGCTAGATTGCATGAACCTGGCAGAATCTAAAAATCTCAGCTCAATTGTATCTGTATCATTTACGTAAATACGTTTTGATAAGGATACATATAATTCTTTATTTAGTGGTATTAAATTTATATCTCCATCAATATTTGAAAGTTCTTTAGACTGTCTTTAACAAACAAATGACAGTCGTACCCAGAGAAATTATGAAACAAAATAGGAATAAATTTTGGTACTTGATAGCGCAAATTACATTCATTGTGAGCTGGACCTCTACATTCTCCTGTTAGGTGACAATGGTCAGCAACTCCAATGTTCCCCAAAAACTTCTTGCATATATGACATAGTTTGCTTTGTTCTTGTTTTTTAAGTTGATATGGTGTTAGAGGATTTATAGACTTTGGTTTCATAATGTAGTTATGATAAATGTGAAGTATGTCTTCAACCAATGCTTGTACAAATTTTGATGGTGAGTCTTTTCCTTTATACACTTTCAATTTATTTGAACTATTGTCATACGAGCATTTTATATAGTACGCAAATGCACAAGGAACATGCTGCTGAATATTTGTTGTAGATGATCCTGATGGATTAGGTAGACAAGAATTTACATCTTGAAGAATACATTCAAAATCTGCATAAACTGTGAATGGGACTTCCAATTGACGTTCGTATTTTTCACATTTTAGTTCACATTTTTCAGGTGATGGCATCACAGTAACAATCTTGCTGCATTCGTTTTTGTGTGTTTCATAAACCTCATTGCTATAAAAATGTTGCAAGCAAGAGTTGCATAGATATACCATGTGTTCATGCTTTGTTACTTGACTTTTGATTAATCTCGATATATTTTTAATGCATACATAATGGCTTTTATCATTATCTTGAATAAGTAGTAGGTTGATGTGTTTGTTTTTTTCTTGTTTTGTACAATAGAAAGGACCCACTATTTTACACTTGTTTTGATTTATTTCTTCGTAACCAAATACGTTTATGCTAATATCAGGATTCACTTCTTCAAATTTCTTTATGTCTGTTATTTTTAACGGAAATTCGAGGTTCCCAAATTCTAATCTAATATTGTTTCGTAGAATAATAGTAGTAGCAGTAATATCATGAATAAAGTAAGATGATGGTCGGCTGTTATGTTCTCGATAGCCAACTGGATATAGAGCCGATAAAATTGCCCACTTGAAACAATATTCATCTGAATTATTGACATTGACACAAGCATGTTTTTGTTGAATATATGGTGGTAGTGGTAAGTACTGCGATCCCTTAATTGGTTTGTATTGATTAATATTCATTTCAAGGTGACTTATCCTGATCAACGAGCAACCACTATCACGTTCTTGGAATTCTTGCATCTTTGTGTGAATGGTATCAATCATATTGTTGACGACTGATAGTGCTTCGGTTTCATCGCGTAGAATTTCCATTTTAGATTGAAAAGATTTTACTGATAACACCATATCTTCTTCCTCCTCATCATTCGCTTTAGAAATTTTAACATATTCTGCAAACAATTCAAAATTAAATTTGAGTGATCTATGCTTACTCAACTGATTTCTTAAACATTGTAAAATTGTTTGTTTTGCTATTTCGAAAAACTTAAGTGGGTCCAAGTTTGATTCATTTTTATTTTCGTACAAAAGTGTCTCTATTCTTTCTGCAAAACCACTTCTTATAACCTTTACTTCATCATTTATTGGTTGTGCTGTATTTTGTTTATGAGTTGTTTCATTCAGACGCTGTTTTTTGATGATGAAGGTTGATTGATTTCTTCATGTTTAACAATAAAGTTAGAATTCACTGTATGCATATTTCTCATGTGTTTTATTAAATCATCTCTGCGTGAATAACTTTTTTTACAAATGTCACAATTAACTCGGTCTCCATGCACTGATAAAACATGTCTTTTTAAACTATTTTTAAAAGCAAAACCGCTTCCACAAACTTCACAAATAAAATTGAAAATTCATTTTGAAATATTTTCAGCTTTAACTTCACTCAACTAAAAAATAATAACTCATTAAAAGATTTCACTTACTTGTTGAACTTGTAACTAGTAAAACTGAACTGTGAATTTTTACCAAAACTCGGGTGAATTTATACCAGAAAATTTCCAACTTTAGTGAAAATGTAAAACTCTATAACCAATCACAAAAGTTTGTAGAATAATCTATTATTAACGCAAACCTTAAATTATACTATTATATTAAATCCATTGATAGTTTTGGGAAAAAATTAAAATCCTGAATCCATTTAAATTCCTTTGAAATTAAAACTCAGGATAGTTTCTAGAAAGAAATCTATTGTTTCATAAGACAAACATTACACTATTTTATTAAACCCATTGACAGTTATTGATCTTACTAATAATCAACATAAAACACATGCTTGGATATGTATCCTTAAGTAACACTTGCATCCTGTTTCTCTTATCTTTACAACACACACGCACGCCCTTCGTCTAGACAAGACAAGACAAGATCAATGCCTTTGTGACGTCGTGAGCCGACAGAGCCGGCAAAGCCGCTGGCTTAGAAACGCCATATACACACTACTTACATTGTAAAAGAATGTCATGTGACCTAATACAATTAAATGATTATTATTAATTTACATTTGTATTTATATTTTGTATGTAATTCTGATCTCTCTGTATAGTAGAGAGATTGAGAGTCGATAACAATAGTAATTGATTACTATTGAACAATAGTTATACCGATATAAAATAAATTTCTACCGGGTGTATCGCCACAATACTGTAAAAATTTTACTACTCATACTAATAATGCTCAATTTTGCACTTTCAAACAGCATAAATTATAAGATTCATAGTTTCTTTAAAAATGTGTATGTGACAAATGAAACGTCCGAATGTTGATTCCTGGACTGAATTTCAACCTATTTAAATGGTCGCAACAATGAAAAATTATCTCGTTATAAAGAATGACTTTAACGTTATATAGAGTGTATCAATGCATAAGTTTTAAATCAAACCAAACAAACTCAAGTAATTTTTACGTTATAGCCAAAAGAATAAAACTAAGAGCCAACATCAGTTTTCTCAACATTATTTAGTCGATGGAATGGTTCGGGCGATGAAAGAGGGGACGGTGTAATTAAGTCAGTAACTGAGTGTATAGAAACATGAAAAACCTTTGTCGTATAATAACGTACAAAATGAACTCGATAAATTTTGAACCAAGTACTTATTATATACATATGCATACATACATATATACATATATGTATATGCATATAAGTATATCATATGTAGTAATATATTACATACGTGTGTTTGTAAATATTTTCATACGAATTTGGTATCTTAACTATAAATACCGTCATCCTAACCAAATATAACTTTCGTTCATAAGAACATTAGAACACAATATTGTAATGGTTCGATCATATATATGAACGTGAATTAAAGATCAGGCACTAGGATAGTAGTAAAAAATGTGTAATTTCAGATTAACATATGTACATACATATATCGTACAATATTTCATATACGTACATTACTTTTTCTTTTTCACGTCGATTTTTGTTCATATTTTACACTTTGCTTTTACTTTTTAATTCAGGCAAGAAAATATATACAAGTACGATCTATAAACCCATAAATTTGTATACGGTTGAAAAATGTGTACAGAATATTACACGCATGTATGTACATATGTATGTATATGTATATTGTATTTATATAATTAACAAAATCAAGTCATTAAATTTCTGGTACAATATGTGTACAGGGACATATAGGATTCCACGTGGACTGTATACTTAAATTACATACCTACGTATACGATATACTATATAATGCATTCATACGATCATATTTTTATTTATCATTACCAAAAAAGTATGAATATTAAATACCAAAAAATCAAAATTTAACATTAAACCGATCATATTCAAAATATATTGTTTTTCACATACAATACATTACAATTTGAATTTACTACTATCGTTTCTGATGTAATAAAATTTAGACCGTTCATATGATCGTACAATTACCAAGTAGTATTTTAATGAAATAAAAAAAAAACTATATTTGTTTAGGACGATAATTTGTTTGTTTAGGACAGTAGTATTACACACGCATATATACGATAAACACGCACATTACAAAATATTTCAACAACACGTATTACATATAAGTACGTACACTTAAATCTATTCACAGGCATATGTAACGATATGCACATTTGAACCGGTTGTGCTTTGAGTAAAATGTATATGGGGTTGCATGGGGTTCTGACTCATTTCTTATAAAAAATTTTTTCTTTATGTTCATATATTTTTCTTCATACTAGCAAAAGAAAAATAATATTGAGTGCGTTGTTATTTGAGTGAAATGGGGTTGTATTGAAAAATAGAAGAAAAATGTTTGAATGTGTCTTTCCCACCTGATAGTGATTCTCATATATAGTATTTTCTGGTTATAGAAAGTTTTACCCTATAATGAGTTTCGTTATAAAGAGTTTACACTGTATTAATATTTTTGAATTTTTTATATAAATCAAGTGTTCCACTTTGCATATAATTATACAAAATCATAATTAAATCGTATAAATAATTAGAAATAATCTCATTAAAATAATATTGTTTGTGCATGAAAACACGTGGTACCACACATACTAAGGTACTCGTCAGTGAGCAATAAAACATGTAAAAATTGTATACGAATATTATCAGTGAACTGGTAAACTAAGGCACTAACTGTCGTCAGTGAACTGAAAAATTTTTCATGAAATTTAGACATTTCGGATAGAGGTGCGGCGAAGGGTTGTTTATTTGGCCATATATTTTGTTCTTCTAGCAAATTAGAATTTTCATTTAAAATATAATTGTTACTTTTTTACCAATGCAAAAACTTTTAAATATTTTTTTGACTTTTTTTACCGTTATATAACGGTAAAAGCAGTCTAGCACTTTTCCTTTTTTTTGTTCAATTAAATCAATTTAACTTATAATACCTCAGCCTTGCCGATTGTAACTACGTCATTCAGCATTAAGAAAATTAGAGAAATAAACTGCTAAATTTTGTAAGCAAAATAAATCTTGAGAAGTTATTTGCAAAAAATGAAACAAAAATCATAAAATGTCATTCCCCGCTTTCTATTGATTTCTTTGTCTTTCTAAAACATCCTTATGGCCATTGATAATGCTATCGACTTTTCAAATGCATTAAATTTTATTTTTCATACGCACCTTATAAATTATAAGCTATAACATAACGCGTATAGGAAATTTTTATAACTGTAAATCAAATTTTACATGACACATTTTTCTCTATGGGGGTTATCACCGTTTTCGATACGACGGTTGATCGAAGGAGCTGGTTTGATTCGATTGAATTTAATTTCGGTATCATGTAACTTGATCGATCGAATCAAAAATCATTGCCATATACACTTTAGGTATAGGTATAATTATAGTGAATTATTGTGAATGAATTCTTAATTTAACGACTTTTTAGTTGTCAAAATTTAAAAATTGTTTGAAAATTTAAATTTAACACCTTTTTAGTTGCCAAAAAAAAAGGTTTTGCAAATTTAAATTTAACAACTTTTTTGATTAACCAAAAATGTTTGAAATTTTCCTATTCAACAAAAAAAAACAAAAAAAAAATGTAAACGTTTTAGTACAATTAATTGTACTTCTTAATTATTTTTTTAAGTAAATTAATATTTTTTAAAATATATAAAATTAAATAATGAAATTAATTAGTGTAAAATAATAAATTAATATAAATATTTTAATATATATTTTTTTTAAATATTTAAAAATTAAATATTAAAATTTATTAATATAAAATAATAAATTAATTTAAATATTTCATATATATATTTTTAAAATATTTAAATATTCATATTCTTTACACTTCGCATCACAATTCGCGCAAATTCTTGTAAAAATTACAATTCGACAGTACAAAAATGAAATTTTATTTTTCATTCGCACCTTATAACACGTATAGGAAATTTTTATAACTGTAAATCATGTTTTATATGAAACATTTTTCTGTATATTTCCTTAATTTATGCTCAAGATTTTAAACTTTCTGACGTGACAGAAGTAACAAGAAGCTATTTTTGTTTTCATTATTTTATGCCTCTTGCAACAAAAAAACACAAAAATTTTTCTATACGTGAGAGTTCTACCAAAAGAATATAGATTAATAGCCCTATTTACGAATCGCAATTTTGCAATTTTTTATTATTGAATAAAATTTTGAATTGTATGGAGGTTTTTGTGTTTACAATTTTTGAAGATAAATATATTTTTATCGTGTGCGATATGAATTTTAAGCAATAATTTTGAATATTTAAATATTGTGTTATAGTTTGTATCTAATGTCATGTGAAAATAATTAAAAAAGGTTATAGTAATATTCATTTAAAAATCATGTACAAAAATCAAATTTTCACGTGTGTGAAAACTTCGGTGAGTTCCAGGAACTTCAATTTTCGTATACGGATAGGTAAATTTTATATGATTTTAAAACTCCGGTGAGTTCCAGGAAAACGTGGTTGATGCAAATACAACAAACATGTGGTTATACATTTTTGAGTGATTGTTTTCTTCTTTTTTTTCAAATGGGATATATAGAACTATTACATTTTGGCATTCATAGTAAAGTTTTTTTTTGTTTTTTAATGCAAAATGTATTGTGTTTTTCTTAGGAAAATATCAGCATCTCTTTTGGTTTTTTTTAGTCTAATTTAAATTTTCCTTCTTGTACGATAGTATCTATATTCTTCTGGTATATACACCAAAATTGCGTTTTTGGATTTTACTTACTCACATAATTTTTTCAACCTCATATGTATGTACATATAACATCTAATAAATATGCAAATCAACTCACACTACTTTACTTCACTTGTGTTTGTATATATTCACTGCAAAACCTTCTATATTATCAAGCCGTGCTGTGGTTGTCAACACTAACACAATCAAAGCAAATAGAAGTGTTGTTTGTCAAACTGCAAACTGTCACTTCTGTCAGTTAGTAGTATATTTTATATGGAGTTGGAAGTGTTATTTGTTTTTTCTTAAATAAAGTTATGAATTATTATACAATAATAATAAGAAAAATAATAAAAAAATAATAAAAATTAAAATAATATAATGTAAATATTTTAATAATAATTGAAACAGTGAAATCGATTTGCAAAAATAATTTATTTATGTATAAATTCAATTTTTTACATTATAACCTTAAAATACATACATAGTCTTATAAAATTCAATTAATAATTTCATACGTAATATAGGGTATAGATAAATATTGAAAATTATAAAACAAATTACAATAAAAATGTAATAATTAAAACAAAAATAATTTGTGATAAAAAAAAATAATTTATCATTATAACAACAATATAAGTGTATATATGTATGTTGTACTGTGTATTTGTTTATCTTATAAATCAACATTTTGAATTTCCTTGATGAAGTGGCTCGCAGTATAAAACTATGCATATAGAAATAAAAAATAAATAATATAAATTATGAATTCGAGAATTCGATCAAAATAATTAAATTTTTATGTACTTGCCTAAACTAAATTTTTCCATATGTACATGGTTTAGTTTTACATATTAATTTATGTACTGAAAATAAAGGAAAAGTGTGTTATTATTAAGTATTTTATATAAATATTGATTATAAATTTAATAACCGATTTAATAAAATAAATCAATTTATTTACTTCAGTTTTATTTTAACGTTTTTTCCCTGGTTTTAAACGTTTTTCTAACTTTATACACTACAATTATTAGTACTAGCACTACTATTTTGACAGATAAACGAGAATGTAAACAAAACAGCCACACTTCTATTTAATACATACAAAACACTAGTTCAGGGCTTTTGTATAGAAGGTTTTGATTCACTGTCATTCAGTACTAATTGTAATGTGTTTTTCATTTTTCGCCATATTGGAAATTTGCCACACATACATTCCATAAAAAAAAGACAATAGTAAAGAAGCCAAATGGAACACAATGTTCCACTTTTGATAACTTCCGATAAACACCTTTGTTCACGAAAATAAGAGTTCATTTAAAAAAAAAAACTTGTGCTTTTGATTTTTATATATAGAACACGACCAAAAGAATAGAGATTAAAACAAGAATGGGCACAGTATGGGAGTGAGTGCAGCCAAAATCCAAAACTAACACATATAAGCAATATAAAATTGCACCAATACTAATGCAATGTTGGTGCAGGTCAGTTCATTTTGAAAGAAGTAGACCGCGTATAGAAAAAGAGGTATATGAAAAAGGATAGTCGCGAAGTACAGAATAGTCCGCATGTACTACATCGTTTCATTCTAGAAATAGCTAGCGAGTTCCGAGAATTATTTTGTTTACAAAAATACAATTTCTCGGTGAGTTCTGAGAATTCTTAAGTGTTGTTGGGTTAATGTGTTATAAACAAACTTTATAATTTGTCTAATTAAATAATTTATTCTATTTTATAATTAATGTCATGCAATTATTTTAATATCTGTTTAAAGTGAAAATGTTTGGATATACTGTAATATATTTTTTTTGATGAATCAAAAAGTTTTAATTAAAATATTATTGAATAAAATTTTGAATTGTATGGAGGTTTTTGTGTTTACAATTTTTGAAGATAAATATATTTTTATCGTGTGCGATATGAATTTTAAGCAATAATTTTGAATATTTAGATATTGTGTTATAGTTTGTATCTAATGTCATGTGAAAATAATTAAAAAACATATTGTAATATTCATTTAAAAATCTTGTTCGAAAATCAAATTTTCACTTGGCTGAAAATTTGAGGGAGTTTCAGGAACTTCAAATTTCGTATACGGATAGGTAAATTTTATATGATTTTAAAACACCAGGGAGTTCCAGGAAAACGTGGTTAATACAAATACAACAAACATGTGGTTCTACATTTTTGAGTGATTGTTTTCTTCTCTTTTTTTCAAATGGGATATATAGAACTATTACATTTTGGCATTCATAATGAATTTTTTTTTGTTTTTAATTGCTTTTATGTATTGTGTTTTTCTTAGGAAAATATCAGCATCTCTTTTGGTTTTTTTAGTCTAATTTTATTTTCTCTTCTTGTACGTTAGTATCTATATTCTTTTGACACGACCATATAAAAACCATATGAATCATTTAAGGAGAAGAGAAGGTTCTTGCTTATATATGCAATTATATGATCATATATGATCATATAATTAAAAACATTTTCAGATAGGTAAATAATGAGAATATATAATGTACATATGTATATTACGACGTTTTATGTTATTCATCAGTATAACGTCATTATAATATGTACATGTTAAGAGCAGCCAGCAACAGCTGATTGAAATCGAAATCAACTCAGTCAAAAATGTAAAAATTAAAAATCCGTTAAATCCGATAATGATTAAAAAAAACAACAAATAAATATGTACATATATCACGTATGAATTCAAATTTTGACAACTATTTTTGACTTAATGACCAAAACTTTACTTCGTCTATCTATGTGAAAAATTTCACAAAAATCGGTTCATAAATAGCCGAGAAACGAGGTGCAAAAGTTTGGAAAATTCTCAAATCTACGCCTTAAGTAGAATGCATATATAATACATATACAGTGTAAACTCTTTATAACGAAACTCGTTATAAGGGAAAACTCTCTATAACGCAAAAATTACTTGAGTTTGTTTGGTTTGATTTAAAACCCATGCATTGATACACTCTATATAACGTTCAAGTCATTCTTTATAACGAGATAATTTTTCATTATTGAGCCCGTTTAAATAGGTTAAAATTCAGTCCAGGTATCAACATTCGGACGTTTCATTTGTCACATACACATTTTTAAAGAAACTATGAATCTTATAATTTATGCTATTTGAATGTGCAAAATTGAGCATTATTAGAAAAATTTGTACAGTAATATGTATGAAAATAATCTCGCTATGTTTTGGCATATATGGATAAAATACGAACAAAATATTGGTATTCAAAAAAATGTCAGGCAAAATTAGCAGATTTTATTGAAAAAACGTAATGTTCTGTAATTTAATACTAGATGTAACGATTACAAAAAATAATAAATTATGTATAATGTATGAAATTATGTATTTATGAAATTTTGGTGTGTTTTTACTCCTCTCCATATAACGAAAACTCTCTATAACGTACAAAAATGGTCGGTCCCTTGAATTTCGTTATAGAGATTTTACACTGTATGTATTAACCATATTAAAACATTTGAAAATTTTTTTCCTTTGTTAATTGTTATCATCGTAACGCCCAATGAACAATATGATATATAATTATGCGTGTGTGTAATGCTAATGCCATTTGAAATTTTGTACATACATATATATGTATATACATATATATTAATTTTTCAGGAATGAATACATAATTATATTGTTAAAATGAATAATATATGTACATATGTATTATCTGTATAATACGATGGTATAGTATGTGTATATGTATGACGCACATGTATGCGTACATCATATTACATTCATATATCCAAATTTTGAAAATAATTCTTGTGTACTTCATTTCTGCCACATATTTATATGTACATGAAAATAGTTTAAAAGTACAAGTAACCCTCGTATAACACAGGAGTTGAGTTCCTAAAATATTTCCGTCTTATACAAAACAAAGAACTAGTACAAAAGAAGGGGTAGGTTCGAAAAATGTAAAAACTTGGTATTATGTTTTCATAATTACATATATTGTCGCTTCATTTGTATCCAATGATTTGACGACATATGATATATTTTCGCCCTTTTTGAACCGATTTAAAATTTGTAGCACTGCTTAGACATATGTCTACTCAATGTTTTATGAAGGTTTTTCTCATTTTCCGAACTGTGTTAAAGTGAGTCCGTGCTATAGAAGTGTCATGTTACACGGAGAGTACTTGTACAACCATTAGAAATTCATTGTACAGACTCCAGACAAGAAATTTTGCAACAGGCGTGAAATAATGTGTACATATATCATATTTAATATAAATACATCAAAGTGGCAACGATGTTGCTATACTTCATACACTTTTTCGATGCAGTTAAAGTCTTATGGAAATGGCAAAAAGTAGAACCACTTTACGTCGCTGTATATTGATCTTAAAAATATTCATCTCGTATTATATGATAACCTTACAGATCGTGGTAACACTATTCGTGAGATGATCTTATTAGAAATTAAGAGAAAAGAAAAAGGTCACATGTACTGGACCTTAACTGCATTGAATTAGTGTATGGAGTATACATATGAATTATATAATGTATAATGTATTTTAATTTTTTATGTAAACATAAATATAGCATCATATACGTGCAAATAAATTTAAAGCGTATTACCGACATAAGTGGCAAATAATTTCAGTTCTATATGCAACACACGTACATATGTACATATCTATATAGGCATAAGAAAACATACATGGCTGACAAATACATATATTGAATTAATTTTTCAATGTACCTATATACGTATATATAAAGAGGAGAAGAGCATATGATAAGACAATATTTATATATAACACAAAAAAACACCATAAGTCTATATGGACATCAAATCAAATGATCATGTAATAATCTCCCCTCATGTTTTATACATTACATGTATGAAATTTATTTACATACGTCATATTATATTATTATATGTATATATGCGTATATCATACAATCATGTATACAAAATATAAAGAAAGTATATAATACATAATAACGTCCCAGAAGACAAAAGTCGGTTTTGCATTCGTTCTAAATCAATTTTTGTAATCGCAAAAAACAATTCTTTTTGGGTGAAAATGTGATTACTTTGTGTGAACGATGTCCGCTTTTTTTGTATTGCTATTGGTTTGAAACATAGCCAACAAAAAATAAGTTCAAAGTAGTTAATTCGAAATCTCTTCAAAATCTATTCTTATAATTCGTAAATTTTTGATTACGACCACCGATACTGATTCCAAATACTGATTCAGAATTGATTTCTAGGTGCGTTAAATAATCATTTTCATGACATTAATTCACATAGAAATAAGGTAGTTCTAAGTAATTGCTTTGTTTATTAAGAGTGGCTAGCAACAGCTGATTGAAATCGAAATCAGCTCAGTCAAAAACGTAAAAATTAAAAATTCGTTGAATCCGTTAATAATTAAAAAAAACAACAAATAAATATGTACATATGTCACGTACGAATTCAAATGTATATCATTTCATGCATAAGTACTTATGTACATACATATCTACATACATATATGAACATTAAATACACAATTTGCGTGCAGGTGCACTTCCTATACATACGCATCAAAATTGATATAAAAGTATGTACATACATACAACTCTAATGGTCTTATTCATTACGTGTATGTATGAATGTATACTCCAAAAAAATTCTGTAGAAAAAAAAACTAATTTTTTTCTTCTAATTGCTTTTTTCTCACACTCAATGTTCTATGCGTATACATACACACATGTACATCAAATACTATATAACACATGATCATATGCATATCGTATATACCTACGTCTACGTGTATATATATTATATGTACTTATGAAATACAAAAATCGTTTATTGACTATACAGTGCAAATTAAAACATTTGTAATCAAATTATGAATTCATTTACATTGGAAAATGAATTCATATTATTCTGAAATAAACAACAATTACAATACAAACATTACTATGATTTTCAATTATTTTATTAGTAATAATTTAAAACCAAGTATCACGTTTTATTGTTGTTTATTATGAAGATTATAGTACAAATGTATTGATTGCAATTTAGCAAAATGGTCATATGTATTTTAGTCGGCACTGTATGTGTATTATTTTAAAATCACTTATATTATTGGTGCCACCTAGCAATTTTTGCTTGAACTGTTTTTTGAAAATTTTCAAATATAAATTGAAACAGAAATAAATATGCAATGAAAATTGAAAATTTCATACAAAAAATAGTAATTTTCATTTATTAATAAAATGTAAACTACGAAACATTTTTAATTGATTTTTTTTGCAATCAATTAGGAAAAGTTGAAATTTTATGTTTATATCACAAAAATTACATAAATCGTTCGTTTAATAGCAGATAAATTGTAACAAAGTCAAAGTACTTTTTCAGGAAACATGCCTTCACTCTTTTTCAATTTTCCACTGAATGAAGTCCTCTATCAAAAATCTGTCTCTTTACGCACTACAATTCCCTTCAACCTATGTGTGTTAAAAATTTCATTGAAATCGGTTGGATAGTTTTTGAGCTAGAAGGTCACTTTGAAGCGTCAAAAAACGGGAAAAGTGCGATTTGCATCTACTTTGAATCCTTATAAAAACTGAACGGAGTCCTTTATCAAAAATCTGTCTCTTTAAGCACCACAATTCCCTTCAACCTATATGTGTTCAAAATTTCATTGAAATTGGTTGGATAGTTTTTGAGCTAGGTCACTTTGAACACGGATTTACCACTTTCCACACTTAAATGCGATCATAATATGTAATCGAAATGAAATCGATTTTGTATCGAAACTTTCTGTAAAAAAGCGGAGTTAATATTAAATAAATTTTGGTCATCGATCCTAAACTAGTTTTAAAGTTGTTTACTTCATTAAAATTGTCTTTTTTTAGAATTTGTGATTACATTTTAGTTATAGTAACCATTTTAAATTCAATAACATTCTCGATTTCGATGTAACCGGTTACCAATGTCTTGCTGGGATATGATAATACTTATATACTTGGTTAGAGCTTTGGATACTAAAAACCAAAACAAATGCTTAATACACAAAAGCTGGTGTCGCCATCTATTATCTTTCAAAATCTGGGAAATGTCAAATATTGAGTCATTTTCCCTCTATAGTTTTTGTTTTTACTCTTGGCAAGTTGGCACTCATAGTACAAATACTATAAAGGTATCCCGTGCTCTTCTTCGTCCTTGTTCTTTTCATGACGTCATTGCGTGTATTAGTGGCTGTGTCCGATTACACAATTTTCTTACTTCGCCGCAAGTAAGAAAAAAAAGTAGACTTGTACTTGAAAGTTGTTTACTTCTCTTGATAAGTAATTTGGTAAATGTGTAGATAACGGGACGCACGATTGGAAGGGGGTGTGAGTGGGTGGGGGTGGTAGAGAGGATCGTGTACAACACTGATCAAGTATTTTTATGTGATCAAGTGTTTAAGTGCCGCCCTATCGTCGGCGCGACTCAACCACACCAATTTTCACGCGCCGGTACGCCGGCCTCACCTATGCACACCCGCCTCCGAACGCGCGAGTAATATATTTGTAAAATTTGTGTCAAAAAGAACAAATTCTTTTTTTAATAGAAATAAAAAAAAAACACTTAATTTCACTTTATTGTATATATTTATTTTAATATATATATTCAATTGATTTACTTGTACAAAAACGAACTGAACAGCTTAAAAGACCGAAACCAACTCTCATTCTATTTCTTAATTTTATTACCGATTCAATTCTTTATTTAAAAAATAATCTAGTTGATACTTTTGTTTTTGATTTAAAATATTTTTAAATTATTTGGCGACGTAGCTTTTGTTAAAGTCACATTGTTGGAAGGTACATTATACATAACCCCTCCACCGCTAGAGTTGGAATCGTCTTTCTCAATTTTTTCCTTAGTGATTATTTTCAAACTTATCTTTTTTTGTTTTATACATAGTACAATAATTACAATACTCATTACTATGATTACAACAAATGTTATACTTATACCATAAGACATATTTGTTTGAAATTTAACTTCTCAATTTCCTTTATATTTTCAAATTTTTTTACTACAATCTTATCAAGAATTACTTCTTTTATGTATGAATGATTAAATTTATTACTTGGATAGAAATATTTATCTTTTATTGATATTTTCTGATTATAAAATGTTTTATTATATAATTAATTTCACAATTGTAAAAATTTTTAAAGTAATTTTTTTCTAATATTATGTTTCTATCGTCACAATTTTGTATTAGCTTTCTTTTACAGCATTTTTAATTAGTAATATTTCATCATCTAAAACTTCAATCTTCGTTTCACATAGTTTTCTACATAGTTTTCTCTTTTAATGTTTTTTTTTATTTATTACCAGAAATCCAAAATTACGAGATACTGCAAGCAGTGCAAAATCGACGTTCAAAAATTTTTCTTCCTAGGTACTGTCAACAGTACCCAGTGCTACCGTTTTATTCAAAAAACAAAGTTCACAATATTATCTGTACTAAACTCAATGAAAAAATGTATGAAAATGTATTGTAATGTATGAAAAAAGCAATATTTACAATTTTCAGAAGAAATCATTTAGTACCCACTCAAATACCCATGAATCAGCATAGAATGTGAATATGTATGCATATTTATCACATACGTGCGTATGTAATTTAAGTGTACATATTATGCTCAATATTTAAAAGAATATTTTGTAATGTATGTATTTATCGTATATATGCGTGTGTAAAACTTCTGTCCTAAACAAACAAATTATCGTCCTAAACAAATATAATTTTTTCATAATTGTACGATCATATGGGTCATAAATTTCATTACATCAGAAACGAGGATAGAAATACAAAATATAAATTCAAATTGTAATGTATTGTATGGGAAATACAATATATTTTGAATACGATCGGTTTAATGTTAAATTTTGAATTTTTGAGTATTCAAAATTCATACTTTTTTGGTAATGATAAATAAAAATATGATCGTATGAATGCATTATATAGTATATCGTATACGTAGGTATGTAATTTAAGTATACAGTCCACGTGGAATCCTATATGTCCCTGTACACATATTGTACCAGAAATTTAATGACTTGATTTTGTTAATTATATAAATACAATATACATATACATACATATGTACATACATGCGTGTAATATTCTGTACACATTTTTCAACCGTATACAAATTTATGGGTTTATAGATCGTACTTGTATATATTTTCTTGCCTGAATTAAAAAGTAAAAGCAAAGTGTAAAATATGAACAAAAATCGACGTGAAAAAGAAAAAGTAATGTACGTATATGAAATATTGTACGATATATGTATGTATGTATGTTAATCTGAAATTAAACATTTTTTACTACTATCCTAGTCCCTGATATTTTATTCATGTCATATATATGATCGAACCATTACAAAATTGTGTTCTAATGTTCTTATGAACGAAAGTTATGTTTGTTTAGGATGACGGTATTTATAATTAAGATACCAAATTCGTATGAAAATATTTACAAACACTCGTATGTAATATATTATTACATATGTATACATACATATATATAATAAGTACATGGCTTAAAATTTCTCGAGTTTATTTTGTATATTCTTATACGAATAGACTACATCCCTTTTTTTACCAACAAATGTACTAAATCATTCCATCTTTCATGCCCTCTTTCATCGCCCGAACGGCTCTATCGGCTAAAAAATTTTTTGAAGCCCCATAAGAATTCTTGTTATGTTTGAATATTCTTTGTTATTACATATTTACATATTATTTTCATATTATTAATTCTTTCTCTAATTTTTTCAACATCTATTTGTCCTTTAGCTTCCCTGGGAGTATATTTTATAGTGGAGTAATAACAATCATTATAGTTTGCTATAGCCATCTGTATCTTCATTTCTACTGAGAGTTCACTATCCTCAATTACTGTTAGTTTTTCTTAGAGGGTTGAATGTAGTCTCTCTACGTCAGCATTCCCGGTATGATTGTTCGGCTTTGTTAAATGTACATCAACATTTTCTTTATTTAAATAGTTCATGGGTTGTTCTGCTCGAAATTCATTATCCATAATTAACTTTTTTGGTTTGCCGAATTTTGCGAAATGTTTCATTATAATAGTCTTCTTTGCTTTCCAATTTCTGTCAATTATGTGATATGCTGCAGCAAATTTCGTTAATTTATCAATTATCGTTACAAATGTTGGTTTTTAAAATGAAATATATCTAGATGTATAACTTCGTTTTACTCATCTGGTGTCTCGGTTATTGCAAATTTTGGTTTAATTGGCTTTCTGTCATACTTTATTCGTTGAAATTTTTCACAATTGTTTATAATCAATTGAACATGCTCTTGCAGCTTAGGAAAATATATTTTGTCTTTTAAATTTTGATAAGATTCATTTATTCCACTATGCATGGATTCCTTTGTGTGGTATAAAGATAGTTGCTTGCAAGATCTATAAAATATATTTTATAGATCTTGGTTGCTTGTGTAATTCGTCTTCTGTCAAAATCTCTTTGGCTCCTTTTGTACTCCTTACAAATTTTATTCTTTTATCACTCGAGAACATTTCTATTACAATTAATTGAAATTTATTATAATCTGTATTATTCACCTCTGAATAGATACTTGTATATCTCTGTTTAACATATTTTTTAATTTGTCTTTTATTATATTTTCATTATCAAGTGGATTTATTTCAATAATTCTTCGTTAATGTATTACCTCTATTTCTTTTTCTTTTGGGCTATATGTTAAAATTATTTGTGTTTTGTATTTATTAACTATGTCTTCTTTCAAATCTATATAGTCTAATCTCTGTTCGTCAACTGAGTGTACTGTCATAGATAAACTATACTCTACATAGATTTCTACTTTCAATGCAATGACATGGTATATGAAAAATAAAAATTACACATTCGAAATAAAGCTCTACACGTTTAAAACAAAGCTCTTTGAATTTGAGTTTGAGATAAAGTTTTAAACACGACACAATACATGTATTGCATTGCATGAAAATGATCGTTTATCCTATTCTATCATCTTAAGGATATTGATTATGTACGATAACAAGATATGAATATGTTTGATGGATAGTGAATACATACATATTTTGTTGTCCTGTCATATACATATAGTACAAAATTGTATATGTATATGCATTTAAGATCAAACCAAATATAGTTAATATATGAAAAACCAGATTGTATACTATATTGTGCAACTGAAGATCTTTTTTTTTTAGCTCAGATATTTGAATATGAAAATCATCAGGTCAGGTATATATACATATGTACATACATATATGTACTGTTTGGTACGTAAGGATACCAACTATACAAATATGCATTAGGATTCAAGATTTTTTCATGTATATTCTTGCGATTGTAAAAAATTTGAGCCTTTTCTATATTATCGTCGTTTTACATATTTTTACTTTGATAGTTGTTGTTTTCATTTTCAAATACAGTATATTAACAAGGGAAGAGTAAACATAAAAACGATTTTTTTCTTATTACATACGAATGCTAATGCATTGAAACTGAATACACACATTTCATTCTCTGAACATTAGAAAAAAAAATTGTTGGCTTCTTGATTTTTTATTTGTTTATACTTTTTTTTTTGATTTTAACAAATAAGGGATATAATTGATACACAGTGTAAACTCTTTAATCTTTATAACGAAACTCGTTATAAGGAAAAACTCCTTATAACGTAAAAATTACCGGAGTTTGTTTGGTTTGATTTAAAACCCATGCATTGATACACTCTATATAACGTTAGTCATTCTTTATAACGAGAAAATTTTTCATTGTTGAGACCGTTTAAACAGGTTGATATTTATTACATATTATATAGGTGTACATATATTATCGAAATCGCTTCTCTAAATAATAACATGAATATTAGAAAAAGGGAACGAATATGTTGCCCAAAAATATAACTGTTATACTTTTCTGTTTTGATTTTTTGATTTTAAAGTTATTGACAAGCACAAATCAAAAATCAAGAAGCCAGAGATTTCTTTTTCTAATGTTCATATTATTACTTGAGAAAACTAGAAAAGATTTCAAAGAATGAAATGTGTGAATTCAGTTTCAATGCATTTGCATTTGTATGTAATAAGAAAAAACTCGTTTTTATGTTTACTCTTTCCTTGTTAATATACTGTATTTGAAAATGAAAACAACAACTATCAAAGTAAAAATATGTAAAACGACGATAATATAGAAAAGGCTCAAATTTTTTACAATCGCAAGAATATACATGAAAAAATCTTGAATCCTAATGCATATTTGTATAGTTGGTATCCTTACGTACCAAACAGTACATATATGTATGTACATATGTATATATACCTGACCTGATGATTTTCATATTCAAATATCTGAGCTAAAAAAAAAAGATCTTCAGTTGCACAATATAGTATACAATCTGGTTTTTCATATATTAACTATATTTGGTTTGATCTTAAATGCATATACATATACAATTTTGTACTATATGTATATGACAGGACAACAAAATATGTATGTATTCACTATCCATCAAACATATTCATATCTTGTTATCGTACATAATCAATATCCTTAAGATGATAGAATAGGATAAACGATCATTTTCATGCAATGCAATACATGTATTGTGTCGTGTTTAAACTTTATCTCAAACTCAAATTCAAAGAGCTTTGTTTTAAACGTGTAGAGCTTTATTTCGAATGTGTAATTTTTATTTTTCATATGCCATGTCATTGCATTGAAAGTAGACATCTATGTAGAGTATAGTTTATCTATGGTACTGTATAGCTTTATCCAAAATAGAAACGCTACGTAACGCGCTGGTTCGTTGAATTTTACCTAACGTTACGTATTTTTGACATGTGAACCAAAATAGAAACGTATACATACGTATACACCTGTAAACAGCTGTTACAAATTACATTGACAACCTAAATATTTTGTTATAAACAGAAATGAATGTAAACAATGAATGAATGTGCATATAGTTGATGAATTAAAAAAAAATTTTTCTTGGTAATTTCTTATTACTTTAACCACAAAATTTAAAATTAAATTCAGAAAAAATATTTCATTTTTCTTTTTATTTAACATTTCTCAAATGATTTTAAAAAATTTTTTAAATAAAAATTTTTAAATGTTTAACATTACACGTGCGTAATTTAAAACGTGCGTTACCTTAAACGTGCGTAACTTCAAATGTACGCATACCTTATTTTTAATGCTTCAAACTTAAATAGACGTATACGTACGTGAACTTACGCACGTATTATTCGATTCTTACCGAACTTATACGTACGTAAATTTGACATTTTGAAGCGAACGAAACTTGACGAACGTAAGTTAACGTCTATTTAAGTTTGCCTTATGGGTTTCAATGTATTCGAACCTAGCGTCGCGTTGCGTTACGTCTTATATTGGGCCTAGTTTTTGCCTTATGGGTTTCAATGTATTCGAACCTAGAGTCGCGTTGCGTTACGTCTTATTTTGGTCTTAGCTAAACTTAGTATTAAAACAACTGAAAAAAATAAAATTCGAAAGAATTTTTATCCATTATTTATTTTACATTATTTCATAACATAACCAAAGCTAGAATGAACTAAGAGAATAGATGATAATTTGACAACTAAGTAAATTTTTAAATGGATCGAGTGAATAAAAGCATGTGACTTTTATTTTACAAAATCCTATTTTGACTCATAACATCAAAAAATGAAAAATAAAATGAGACAGAGAAGGCGATTAATTTGACAGTTCGTATAAGAACAAAAACAATTTTGTGATTTTGCTCATGAGGAAAATATTTCATACGTGTCCGACGGTGTTTAAGACCCCATTGAAATACTTTTATAAAGCACTAATAAAACTATGGTTGTTATATCATTTAGTTTGGTAATGTCTTAATGACCCTGCAGTATGTCAAAAAGGTGAACATTTCATAAAATCATAAAATAGCGTTAAAATTAAGGTTTATTTAATTTTAATATTGTTATTGCCTATATTTGTTTTGACGCAATAAGACTTGTAAAAGAAGATTCCAAAATCTACTGCTATTTTGAAAAATCTACTGCGATTTTACAAGATTTTTACTGCACTTTTTATTTTCGAGGTCGCAACACTGATACCTATGCTGATACTGAGTGTTGAGTGACACAAGTCTTCTCGATCGTCGTGGCCATTTTGACTGGTGTGCCGAAAAACGCGTGTAAATTTGGACGTAAAAAATTTTTTTTTTTTTGGGTGTTTTACGGAAATTTTATAAATTTCTAATATAAAACAAATTTTATTAAATAATTTAGCTTTTAAAAAAAATATATATATCTATTAAATAGTTGTGCTTAAGTTAAATTAAATCAAATAAAAAAATTATAAATAAATCAATCATGGCTCAAGATAGTAATGCAGAATTTAGTGCAAAATTTTCAACATTAAATGTTAATGCAATGGAATTCGTACCAAGTTTTCAATTTAGTGGCCAATCAATGAATACAAATAATACAACAATGGATAACACAACAATATCATCAAGTAATACATCTCCGACAATGACAACATCATCATCATCAATAATAGCACCACAACCACCACCCGTTGAAAATCTAGAAGATACGTTAATCGAAAATAAAATAAATAATGGTGGGTATATTTATGTTGGTCCCATATACATACATGATTTTGAAAAATTTGATTTTTGTGATTTTCTTTTGTTATACAAGATAAAGAATAACATAATTGGATACAAAATTTTCCATAAGTTTAAAACAAAAATCGTCGGATATTTTGCATATTATAATGAAATCAATTCATTGTGGATGATAATTTTGAGACGTCATAAATTCAACATAAGTATAAATTTGTGTGTATCATGAAATTGCGAATGAAGTCGAAATCATTGAAATTCATCAATTGTAGATATCAGTATTCCCACAGAAACAGGACAGTAGTTCCATGAGAAATTAAAAATTTTTAAAAGGAAAATCTTAATTTATATATATTTTGAACTTTTGTTAGATTCATCACATACATATGTATGTACGTCCTTGTTCAGAATCTCTCGTACATAACCTCAAAACAATTTTTTTTTTTTGTTATGACACGTCTTATAATTAGAAACTTTTTTTTTTGTTTAATACATTATGAAATGAATTTCATGTTGTAGAAATATTTCATTCTTTAATTTTCTATTTATTTTAATTTTATTATTTTCATTTGCATTCCCCATTTAACACAATTTAGTTTTGTGTAAAATTTCTCATATGATTGAGGAAAAAAAGACCTAAAAAAAAATTAAGAAAAACAAGGTTATTCTGTTGAAGTTTTCTTAAAGACCTACTTTTCGAAGAAATCCAATGTACATTAGAAAGAAAGAAAGAAAAAAAAATACGACATAAGATACTGCACTACAAGTTGAAAATTGTGACTAAAGTTAAAAAGGAAAGAAAATTATTTTACTTCTTTTTTCTTTTTTTTATCAATATTATATGATGAACCGGTTAGATTCTGTTTAAATTGCTTTTTACTAACTTAAATTCGATACACAATTGGAAATTGGATGGAAGAAAAAATAAAACAACATAAAAAAACACTCAAACCAAAAGAGTTTTACAACACGACATGCAAAATTTGTGTTTAACTTAAGAAAAATATCTTTTAAAGTTGAATAATAATAAAAAAGATATATACATATAATATAATGATAAAATTAATTTTTTTCCTTTATGTATTTAGAAAATGATCCTGTTGATAGTTGGGATGTAGAAGATGAACCAGTTATAACACCAGAAGATGATGATGTTGATGATAATGAAGATGGTGAAAATGAGGATGAAGTTGTACCAAAAATATCTAAAAAGAAGCTACCAAAAATTGAAGAGAATAAAAGCAAAAAAGAACACGTTAATGTAGTATTCATTGGACACGTCGGTATATATTATAAAAATTAAATTTAAAAAAATTTTGGTACGTTTGATAATTTTAATATTTATATTGATCAATTTTGTTGTATTTTTTTAGATGCTGGTAAATCAACAATTGGTGGTCAAATAATGTCTTTAACTGGTATGGTAGATAAAAGAACATTAGAAAAATATGAACGTGAAGCTAGAGAAAAATCAAGAGAAAGCTGGTATTTATCATGGGCACTAGATACAAATCAAGAGGAACGTGATAAGGGGAAGACCGTTGAAGTTGGTCGTGCCTTTTTTGAAACTGATAAAAAACATTTTACTATATTGGACGCACCTGGTCATAAAAGTTTTGTACCAAATATGATTGGTGGTACTGCCCAAGCCGATTTAGCTGTGTTAGTTATATCAGCTAGAAAAGGTGAATTTGAAACTGGCTTTGATCGTGGGGGACAAACAAGAGAGCATGCTATGTTAGCTAAAACGGCCGGTGTTAAACATTTGATTGTACTCGTTAATAAAATGGATGATCCAACTGTTAATTGGGATGAAGCAAGATACAACGAATGTAAAGAAAAAATTTTACCATACCTCAAAAAATTGGGTTTCAATCCTAGTAAAGATTTGACATTTATGCCTTGTTCTGGTTTAACTGGCGTTGGATTAAAAGAACAAATTGATGAAGCAATATGTCCATGGTACCGGGGGCCAGCATTTATACCATTTATCGATGAATTACCATCATTAAATCGTAAAATTGATGGACCATTTATAATGCCAATAGTCGATAAATATAAAGATATGGGTACAGTGGTAATGGGTAAAGTTGAATCTGGATGTGCAAAGAAAGGACAAAATTTACTAGTTATGCCTAATAGAGTAATTAAATTTTAAACATTTAACGATGTGTACGAAATTAATTTTTTCATTATTATTTTTTATGCTTTTTGTATTGATTTAGACTCAAGTTTCTGTAGATCAATTATGGTCCGATGATGATGAAGTCACGTCTGTAGGTCCTGGTGAAAATGTTAAAATTAAACTGAAAGTAAGTCGAAAAGAAAAAAAAATTCCTTAGAAGAGAAAAGTTGAAAATAAAAAAAATGATTTTATAAATCTTAAAAGGGAATCGAAGAAGAAGATGTATCACCTGGATTTGTACTTTGTGATGCTTCTAATCCAATTAAAACAGGAAGAGTATTTGACGCTCAAGTTGTCATATTAGAACATAAATCTATTATATGTGCTGGTTACTCAGCGGTTATGCATATCCATTGTGCAGCAGAAGAAATTAATGTTAAGGTAATACCAAATTTATCCACGAAAACATTTTTTTTTTTTTAATTTAAATATAATTTTAGTATCTCATCTGTTTAATTGATAAGAAGACTTCCAAAAAATCTAAAACACGTCCAAGATTCGTTAAACAAGATCAAGTAGCAATAATGAGAATTGAATGTTCCGGAGTGATATGCCTTGAACAATTTAAATTATTCCCGCAAATGGGTAGATTTACACTGAGAGATGAAAGTAAGTTAAAAATATACATTTTCTTTTTTTGTAATCGAATTACATAACTATATTGGATTTTTTATTTGCAGATAAAACAATTGCAATCGGTAAAGTGTTAAAAGTAGTTGAGTAAATTTAGTACTAATATATACTTAGAATTTTTTTTTTAAATATAATCACTGGATTTATTTTTTTTCCTTCATTTGAATTTTTTTTCGTTTAATAATTTACTATTTTTGTTGTATATTTTTGATTCATTAGAATGTCAAATGAAAAATGAAACAAAAATAAAAACAAATAGTTTATATAACATGCAAAATGTTATTGCAAAAAAATACTGTATATTGTTTTCAATCTTTTTTGAAAAAAAGATTTAAAATAAAAATTTAAAAAAAATGAACAGAATTTTCAACTAGAACAAAAACAAAAAAACTTAATATCATTGCCTCCTCCAGGAAAACAAAAAAAAGGGACATTTGAGAAAAAAAAAAAACATATTTATATGTACACACACATATATATAAACACACGTATCCATAAATATTATTAATAATTATATATATAATGACGTACATACGAAGAAACAGATAATTTTCCTGCAGCGCGCTAAATACATTTAGCGAACAAAATAAAAAATAAAACCTTTAACAAAAGAAATTGTGTTATAATTATATTGATTACATTATTACAGAAAAGCAAAAAATAAAAATAAAAAAAATCGAAAAGAAAAAAATATGTATTTTGTTAAAAGAAAACTAAGAAGAAAAAAAATTGTATAATAAAAAAAGATGTATTTGATTATTATTATTATTAATATTATTATTGTTTTAATTATTTTTTTTTTTTCTTAAAAAAAGATCACACTTTAATTTAAATAAAAATAAAATGAAAAATTAATTGAAAGTGTAAGGTAAAAAAACAACAAAAAAAATATTTCATTGCTTAAAGTTATGGCTTATTTGTAATATCTAAATTTAAAAGATAGAAAAAATTTATTAAAATAATGAATGAGAAAAAAAATTATAATTATGTAATATTAAAAAAAAATATTTATACACCTTTAAATATGCTGAAAAATTTTTTATTAACTTAAATACAAGATATTAAAAAAAGTAAAAAAATAAAAACAACAAAAAACCGAAAATATCGTTTATCTTTCATTTAATTATATGAATATTTATAATTTCGATACGTATTATCAGGTATTATATTGTGTACAATGCAACAAGTTCTAAGACTGAAACAGGTGTATGAATAATATTGACCGACCCTGATTATAAGTGTCCCGACTTTTTAGTTGAGACAAACGGTTGAGTTATATAAACAAATCGCCTTAAATAAAAAAATAAATAAATAAACAGCAAGACATAAATGTGTTGAGGGCTGGACAGATAAATAATTTGTACAAGATGAAGATTTCAAATTTATTCAATCTTTCAAAGTCTAATTCCCGAAATAAGTTCAATAATCCTACACTGTTTATTTGATGCGACACATAATAAACTGAATATCGTATCGAGTGATGCTATATTAGAATATACTGTCATTCTGATAACATCAAAATACATATATTGAAAATTATTTATTAAATACACAGAGAAAAATGGATTTAAAAAAGCTAAAAAACACACACGATATATTTAGATTAGGAAAAAATGTACTACTAAAAATTTATCAACATCACTTCAAATAGAAGATTATTTTTTGTTTTATATTTTAAACATCACAATTATTAATCACAATTGAAAAAAGAAAAAACGAAACGTTAAAAATCACTTGTAGTTTTAAAAATTTATTAAATTGAAAAAAAAAAAAAAATTCAAAATAAAAAAAATGGAAATTTACTGTACACATAGATTTACTATGCTATCTAATATAGAATGCAAACCATCTGTGATGAATATTTTAGAAGAGGTTCCCAATTGTGTTAGTGAAATTTCGTTTACATATACATATCTCGATCTTGAAAATGCACGGATGAACAATTTGAATGTTATTCCAATCTAGAGGACAAATTGTACATATGAACAAGTGCCTTTTATTCTACACATAGGAATTCAGAGTTAATGCTCAGAGTAGATGGTTTACACTCTAGATTAAATGATTATTATATAGTAAACATAAAACGTTTGTATTCTATATAATATGCTATAATCAAAAGATACGTATGTGTAGTACGTACACATGCTTTATACATATACATGTGCTTTATATTGTACTCATATACATATTTTGTACATATATTATTATAGTTATTTCTTTTTAATGATAAATGAAGTCTTATTTAATCAGTCATCATCTAAATTGTCGATTGTTACAAAAAGGCAAAACATTTTTTATATTATTTTCAGTTTAGTTAGTTAAGTTAGTTATTGACTAATCATACACGTTGAATATCGTTTATACTTAATAGTAAAAAAACATATACACGCGTTTAGTACATAAAAGTCCAGATTTTAGAAAACATATTATTGTAACAGTCTAAAATTAATTTAATCATTTTTTTTTTTGTTCATTCAGTTTAGTTTATGAATTAAACAGTGGATACGTTTGTTTATTATTTTATTTTATTTTTTTATTTTTTTTTCAATGTTTTCGTTTGAATAAAAATGCAGTGGTGAATCTATTCTAAATTTTGGGTACAGTTTACAAAGTTTTTGTTTACGTAAGATACATTTTATCTGTTGTTTTTCAAATTTAACGAATTTTCAATTTCTAAAAAAATTAAAAAAATTTTTTTATACGGTCTCTTTTTCATATCTCTGTTCTTATTTTTTAATTTCAATTATTTCGTTTGTATGTTATTTTTTTTTAATTTGTTTTTTATTTATTTAATTTGATTTTATTATTTTTAAATTCTTAAAAAAATTTAATTCAATTTACCAATTGAATTTTTTAAAAACGAAATGTTTTTTAATTTCTTTTAAATTTAATATATTTTTTTTAAATTTTGTTTTTATTTTTTTTAATTTAATTTGATTTTACCTTTTTTTATTTTATTTTTTTAAATTTTTTATTTTTTTAATATTTTATTTGTTTTTTGTTTTTGTTTTGTTTTTTCGTTTTTTTTTTTGTAATTTCACAAAAATATTTTCAGTTACATTTACATAGGTCCATTTTTAAGATCATTTGTAATTATAACCAAATTTCATGGATTTCATTTGTACAAGAAGACCATAATCGACTCAGTTTTGATAACAAACAAAATTCAAACACATCTGTATTTTTATTTTCCTTTTTTTTGCATTTTGTCAACGAAAAAAAATATTAAAAATCATCATGAAATTACGCTTAGAAAAAAAACAGCGAAAAAATTTTATTTTTATTTCGTGGTTTTCAAATCAATCGATATCAATATACTAATCAAAATATGCCAACAAAAAAAATTTTTTTTATCTAAAAAAAAAACAAAACAATGACTTTTTGAAAAATGTAATATCTGATTGATAAAACACAGGTTTTATTACAATTTAAAAACACACCAAAACAAAAAAAAACAAGGGAAATTCAATTGATAACCACTTGATAATTTTAGTCTATACGCTATAATGTGTATGTAGTCTGTTGTATTAGTAATCTAGTATAAACAAAGATATAGATAACTTTGAAAGGGAATGCGAAGTTTCATTGTTGTTATTGGAAATTTGAAAAATTATCTGTGCTACAGATTTAAAAAAAAAAATTATATCCTCGAAATGATGAAAAAAACCCTTACTATTTGAGTTATATTTGAATGGAAGACAAGAAACAACATTTGAGCTATCGGCTTTTGTTTTTCTTTTAAAATGTATTAAGAGCAAAAAGAGCTTATAGAATGTGATTCATAGAATCTCAGGCTGTCTTGGGCCATAAGTTCTTATACCTGTTAAAAACTGTTTATACCCTTCCATTCTAGCGACTTTACATGACTAAATATTCATTAGGAAATCGCTAGTACTGTGGTCTCGATAAGATAACCGTTACGACGATCTAATTTTGGCAATGCTAAGATTTGACCATTCTTTAATATTGCGATACTAAGATCTGATATTGCCAGTTTTAGAATTTTGAACTTTCCATCTAGGTGGTATGCAAACGTTTTGCAATTCGCCGTTTATTTTTATCATTTTCTAAATCAAATTGATGAATGACCTTTTAATTTATTTAATTAAAATCAAATCAATATTTTCATTTTATTACAAACGTATAACAATTAATTATACATCAATTGATTGATTTATTGATCAAACAGAACGGCATTATTTTTCCCATTTTATATTTGCTCTATTTATATGAAAAGAAAAAACGTTACCAATCAAATTGTCGTGAGACGTTACAAAAACTCTTTCATAATTATTATTTTTTTCTTTTTAATTCTAATAGCCTACATTTTACAGGAATCTAGAATTTACTTATGCATAACAACAACAACAGCAGCAGCAACGTACACAACGATCAACAATTATTTTATATTTTAAATTCAATTTCTACCTTTATAATGGAATCGAAATATTATGATAATCGAAAAAACCAACACAAAAGTGATAAGCATTTATGTGGCTTAAATTTTTGGCATCCATCATGTTTTCAATATTTTGCTAATACAAAATCATTTATGATCGTTTATGGTCTCTTAGGGACTGTCCAAGCGATGTCATCTATGTATTTTATCGTTACATTAACGACTATCGAGAAAAGATTTAAAATTCCAAGTCAAACAACGGGTATCGTATATTTTAAATTTGTGATCTTGGGATAACGGAAAATTCAGTATTTAACTATTACAGACTTTTCTCATTTATCTGTATTATATAGGTATCATATTAAGTGGTAATGAAATATCACAAATTTTATTATCATTGATTTTATCATATCTTGGTGGACAACGAAATCGTCCTAGATGGATTGCATGGGGTATAGTATTTTGTGGTATATCATGTTTCATACTTGCTTTACCACATTTTTTTTATGGTGCTGGAGATGAATATCTTCGTTATACAAAGGAGCATATAGAAGAGATCTATGCAAAAAATCAAAGTAATCCTATGATTATAGTAAGTAATGTGAGATCACATATTGTGAACACTGTTCATTTATTTTGTTTCTCATTTATTTGTATAGAACAGTACATTTTTTGAAGAAAAAACCCGACATTTTTGTATTAATGATGATGTAATCAATGAATGTGATGATGAATTAATAACAATTATTCCATTAATTTTAATATTTTTATCACAATTTGTTTTGGGTATTGGAAATACACTATATTATTCCTTAGGTCAAACATATCTTGATGATAATTCAAAGAAAACGAATACTCCATTAATGTTAGCATTAGCCATGTCATTACGTTTAATTGGTCCAATTATAGGATTTTTTCTGGGTAAAAAAAAATATAATAATAATCCCGTTTTCCCTAAATTTTATTTATCTAGAATTTTAATTAATAATTTTTTTAGGTTATGTATCATTAAATATGTTCGTTGATCCAAGTAAAACTCCATTAATTGATAATAAAGATTCTCGATGGCTTGGAGCATGGTGGTTTGGTTGGATAATACTTGGTTCCATAATGTTATTATTTTCTGGTTTTATTGGAATGTTTCCAAAACAATTACCAAAAAGAAATAATAATAATAATAATAATAATAATAATAATAGACGATTCCATTACGATGATATTAGAAATGACAAACGTAAAGATCACACATCTGATTTACCATTAGTGTACAAAGCAGAAATAAAGATTGCAGCGTGTGATCAAACACAGATTATACCGGATAGTACAAAAATGAAAGGTCTATATCTTTTTGTTTGAAAAAAAAAAATTTTTTAGCAAAATTAATTTTCTATTTTTTTCTATAGACTTTCCAACGGCTCTTATGCGACTTCTAAAAAATAAACTTCTTATATTCAACATTATTTCAGCGATATTTTATATTTTGGGTGCAGCCGGTTATATGACATTCCTTACTAAATACATGGAAGTACAATTTCATCAGACACCACAAAATGCAACAATCGTAATTGGTCCAGTTACTATTTTTGGAATGGTTCTAGGATTATTATTCTCTGGTTATGTTATCTCAAAATTTAAGCCAAGCGCTAGTAAAGTTTTATTTTGGAACGTTATTGTTGGATTCATTTACATGTTTGGTCAAATAACGTATCTTTTTCTTTATTGTGGTAATACAAGCACTTTAATGCAAAATGGAATGTATGTAAAATCCTTACACATCATTTAAGTCAATTTCATCACTAATAATGGATCGTTTTTTTATTTTCAAATTCAAATTTCAGTTTAAATTTAACATCAAATTGCAACGTTAATTGTTCATGCAACGGTATTTCATATAGTCCAGTTTGCCATATATCCACAGGAACAACATATTTTTCAGCTTGTCATGCTGGCTGTAATGCCTGGAGCACAGAAAATAAAGTAATTTAATTTTGTCTCTTATTTTTTTTATAACAGAAAATTTTAACGGATTTTTTTTTTGAAATTCAAATTTTAAAAGGCATACGTAAATTGTTCTTGCATTGAACAATTAATGTTTAATGATGAAATAAATACAGATTTAAAAAATCAAAAAATAACTGAAAATGATTTAACAATAATCGAAAAATATACTCAATATTTAAAGTCTGGAGCATGTGTTCAGGGTTGTGATACAGCTTATTATATATTTGCATTTATATCGATGATTATTAATTGGTTTGGATCATCTGGACGTATTGGAAATGTTTTAGTTAATTATCGTGCTGTTCATCCGAAGGATAAATCATTTGCACAGGGTTTAGCACTTATGATGTTAAGTTTATTTGCCCTAATACCAGGGCCAATTATATTTGGGCGTATAATAGATAGTACCTGTTTAATGTGGACACAACAATGCAAAAATCAAGGACGTTGTCAGTTATATGATCAAAAATATTTTAGATTTTACGTGAATTTAACAGCAGTAGGTCAGTTTCTTTTTCTTTTTTTTTTTTTGAAATCATTATTTGCTGTTTTCGCACTTATTTTGTTTGAATCGAGAACAGCCATTATCTCCTGTGCTGTATGCTGTATCAAAGAAAAATTCTTTTTCTTTTTTTTTTTTGTTAGGTTTAACAATGCTCGGGGTCTTATTCGATTTTCTTGTTTGGTTCTATGGAAGAGATTTAAAT
Source organism: Anthrax anthrax (assembly GCA_963971155.1). Taxonomy (NCBI): domain Eukaryota; kingdom Metazoa; phylum Arthropoda; class Insecta; order Diptera; family Bombyliidae; genus Anthrax; species Anthrax anthrax. Next base: position 16,645,083 of record OZ020120.1, read on the forward strand.
TTATACGATGACACCCAACACAAAATGCATGATTGTATGAAAAAGAAAAAAATTAATTCATCTGTAACAGATCCATACAATTGATTTTTGTAACGTTTTTCCATTAAATTTGAAATAAAACAAATTTTTCATTTTGAATAAAATATTATTGTATTTTTTTTTTTTTTTAATTCAAAAAATAAAATACAGAATGAAATTTTAGGATAATTCAATATAAGGATTGGAATCTATCTACTGAACATGTGGTACAGTTTTACACTACTGATGAACACCTCTCTAGAAATCAGTTTCAACAGAAGTTTGAAAACGTCGAAATTTTAATGCAGATGCATTTTTAGGTATTGCACCTTGACGACGATATGATGAAATTTGTGGTGATGGGCTATCAGAACTTGTTGATGGACTATTAGGACGAAGAATTGCTGGACGTTGTATGAAAGTATATTTTTGTTGTGGTTTTTCCTCATCTTCTTGTTGTTGCTGCTGTTGTTCTTGTTGTTGTTGGTTTGCTTGATTTCTAGAATTGGCCTGTAGAATTGGTGCACTTTCAGATTCATCATTATCAAGTTCATCAATCATTCGATTCGATTGGGTTCGATTACTATTATTTATTAATTGTTGTGATGATGCACTCACAACTGGTACTGGTGATGACCGTTGTTGTTGTTGTTGTGACGATTCTGGTGGTGATGATAATGATGGAAACGATAATGTTTCTTCGTAATATGGTGGATTTCGTACAAATAAATTCAAATCACCAACAAATATAAAAACGAATATTTCCAATATGAGTGCAATCCCGATAAAGATCATAGTTACAAAATTTAATAAATCACCATACAATAATGAATCATGTAATAAACATTTTTTATAATTGAACGACCAAAATGCACAAACATTTCTTGCAATTATATCATAAATAAATTTCCCTGGTATGTATACAAATATACCAGATAATAACAGCTCTAATGCTAAAGCTAAAGGCTTATCTTGATCTAAAATGCAACGTAGCGATAATAAAATTTTGCATATTAGAATTGTACCATAAAATGCTGTAGCAGCAACAGATAATATTTGAAAAATTGTCCATTTAATTTGGCATTCTTTCATATTGCAAGCACCTTGAGTAACTCGTCCTCCATTTGGACTGCATGTACAATTTTCGTATATCTGAAAATTTCGATAAAAAGAAAAATGAAAAGAATGTACCGAATTTTCGAAAATGCCCCATCACTCTGCCTATTTGATGCGGTATTCAGCTTAAAATCCATAATACGTTGGATATCGAATCAAGTAGGCAATGATACATTTTCGAAAACATGCGGGTATTTTTTGGGAGTAAAACAAAAATTAAAAATAAATTCGAAATAAATACCGTTACATCATTTAAAGACACTTGAGTTTTACATCCGGCATGACATGGTGAGAAATATGTTTGATTGCTTTTTTCAGGACAAACTGGCATGAAAAGCACTTCGTCAGCTAAACAAATGCATTCTCGTGAACAATACGGTTGGGTTACAATGCCTTTACGTATACCCGCTAAACTGTTAGATTTCGAACAATCGATGAAAACAAACGAAATAAAAATAATTACAACCAAACACTCAGATACAATATTCCATATGGTTAAACATCTGAAAAATTGAACTCATTTCAATTCTTTTGTCATACCTTAATTATATGTACTTACATATACATACATACATATGGTATATAAGTAAATCTGTACATTAATTATAAGCAGTGGCAACTATAATTAAAGTACAGAGTATAAATTATATCTATTTACCTTACACTCGGTTTAAGTCGGCTAATTAAAAGACCAGTTATTAAAATGAATGTACCAACAATTGGTGGTTCTAATAAATATGATAACAAACGAGATGTCCATTCATCCATAATTCCATTATTTTCATTTGTTGGAAAATAAAATCTTGATTGTAAATAATTATCACGATTCATTTCATAATTAATTATTCCAGTTTTAATTAATGTTAAACCAATTAAATTGATTAATAAAATTTTATTTGTTAATAAACGTTTTAATGTTGGTACAAAATTTATATTATCAAGATATTGAATTTTTTTTAATCGAATTATATCAAAATTATTTGAATTTTCATTGATTATACGTTGTGCAGCTTGTTGTATAACGATATTTAATAATTTACGTGGAAATAAAATAATTAATGTACCAATAATTAATAATAATGGTCCAAATATAATCCATCCAAACCACCAATTTAAATATTTAATATCAGCTATAAAACTAATTATAATACCAAATAATGTACCCCATAAATGTGTTGCAAAAATTGTACCATAAATAGTTGGTACGTCTTCTAAATTTGAATTATTATCAATAAATGGTAATCCAATTGTATAAAGAGCTGTATAACATAATCCGATACCAATTTGTAACAATAATAACATTGAAATTTTTGTTAAATATTGTTCAGATAGATCATGATCTAAATTTGATAAACTCGAATTTTCATTAAATGAAATTTTACAAATTGAAGTGAAATTATCGTATTTCGGTGATGTTATATCGGAAGTACTGTATCAATAGAAAATGTAACGAAATTAATTAAAAAAAAAAAAAAAAAATTAAATTTAAATAAAATCACTATAATTCATATTTTAGCACAGTCATGTGTGTCCTTATGGAAAAAATTTTGCGTTGTTGCCACATTTTCATTTTTATTATTATTTTTTTTATTGTATTATTTCCAAAATACAGGAAAATTGGCAGTCGAGGAAAAATAGTGTGAAAAATAAATTTGGATACTGTCTATTTGATGCAATCAGATTCAACTTAAGATCATAATACGAAACGCTGAATATCGCATCAAATATGCAATGATTCATTTCCGAATTCACCCACTTATTCAAATTGAATGGAATCACATAACCATGCTTTGAATATAAATTTTAAAAATTGTACTCACAATTGTGTTAATGTTGGAATAACGGATAAAAAACAAAATACAGATTGAAATATGATTGAAGCACCTAACCAACTAATAGGATGATATCGTTGTGACCAATATCCAATTATGAATGCTAAGAGAGCTTGAAATATTTTATTACTGACTAATAACCAATCTAAAATAAAAGATACGAAAACCATAATTAATGCTTTAAAATATCCAAAAAACAATTCAAATTTGATACCAATTAATTCTGAATCATTTTTATAATAGTATGCCATTTGTTTCGTTGATATCCTGAAGTATGTTTCGGTTGCACCATGGATTAAAACTGTTAATAAAAATATTGGTAAAAAATACCGTAATCTTGCTAAACGCTGACATTTTTCTCCTTTACACCATCCAAGAGCTTTTAAGCCACAATCAAGTGATTCTACAAAAAAAAAAAAAAAAAATAGGAAAACATTTTTTCGTTTTATATGTATCTTCTTGTTAACATCGCTTCAACAATCAAAGGAAACCACAAGACAGGGGTTTATATAAACTAAGGATACAGCTAAGGATGTAGTAAAAACCAACCCAAAAGAACATTTTATAAGGTATACTACATTCCTATGCACAGCAGAAGACATACATATGCAAATATTGCCTTCAAGATTTTCAGTTATCAATATCAAGTTGTCCGCACTTGCATCAATAAAGATTTTTATTTTCAACATCGAGATCTGCAATTCTGCACATGTATACGAAATCTTCACTAAAACTAATAGTAGCCTTCACTAAAATGTTCTTCTCAGTTGGTTTCCAAGTTTTTACTCCACACCGATTACTCATCATCGTTGTATTACCTTGCGAAATATTATTTGTACCTGCTGTTATCGTTGGAGTCAACGGCTGTGACGTCATTTCTGTTTCTATTCACACTGTATACTTATTTATTTATTTTGTTTTGTAATTCCAAATTGTTTTTATTTTTCAAAAAAAAAAAAAATTTGCACTCTCTGCACACGTCCTTATACGTTGTATTTACTTTGATAAAAAATCGTTACTTTTTTTGTCATGAATTTTAATTATTTGATTGATAAGCAGCATCATTTCAAAACTTTTGTTGTGTTTTGATTTCGGTTTTTTTATGGGTGATCTTATTACTGTTTTGTTTAAATCAAAATACCTTTCGAGAAGCATAAAAATTTTATAATGGTCACTAAAAAATCTGATTAAAAAATGACTGAAAATTTTGAGTGAAAAAAAATCAATTTTATTTCTATACAGTATCAAGAAAATTTGTTTTTATTTTGATAACAGTCTTTTATCTTTTAGATTGGAGTTATATTTGTTGATAAGATTAGAATAGTAATTGAAACAGAAATGTAATCGTAATCATTTTGTATGTTTTTTTTTAATTTTTGTATTTTTGTTTACTTATAACGATGTATGTATGCAATATGAAATGAAAATAAACGAATGGTATGTGATGCTATCGTAATTTTCATTGTTTGTAAGAAATTCCGAATTATACAATCAGTTGAGTTGCACAGGTGTACAAGGCTTAAATCATATGTCTATTAACTTAAATACCATGAGCTGTACATATTATACACAATGATGCCAGTCTTTTCGAGCACAAAAGTCTTTTCGAGTGAATTATAATCACAAAACAAAAGTGGGTTACTTGTAGTGAATTCGGAAACAGTGAATTAGTAAAGTTGGTAATCCAGACAAACGACGGAAACTACAAATTGAACCTGGGACCAACGGACTTGAAAACCACTACTCTCCCTTTTGAGCTGTTGAACTCCTACATATTTTACATATAACGACAAAAAATTTTGAAATAATTAATTTTCTCTAATTTTTCATTTTTGTATATTTTTATTTTTTTTATTTTTTTATTTTTAACATGACTTTATTTTATTATTATTTCTTTTTCTCATTAATTTATACCATCATTTTTATTTATATCCTTCAATTTTTTGAGAAATAAAGAACATGAAAACAGGAATATTATCATTAATATTATTATTAATTTTTTTTTTTTTTTCAAATGTATAATGTGTAATTATACTCATTAATACATCATATATTTTTTTTATATTTTTATTATTATTATTTTTTTTTAATGTAGTAATGTAAATGCATATACATGTAATGGTATGTGTGTAATATATATCATTATATTTAATACATATAAGTATATCATGTATGTATGTATATATTATCTAAGAAGTCCACTTTGGTTACATTGATTTAATAAACTCACAAAAGGTATTTTAATTCTTTTTTTATATTTATTTTTATTTTGTTTTTAGTTATTATTTATTATCAATATTTAATCATTATAATCGTGATCATAATGCTTTCATCATTTTCTACATTGTAATTTATTTTTAATTCTATACTTCATAACTGTCTTTAATAATTAAATTTTTTTTTTGTTTTTAAATTTTTCGTTCAAATTATATGCATTATTATGTGATTTATTTTTTTAATTTCATATTTTTCTGTACTTCAAATAACAATTCTAGATATTTTGTATGGCGGCTTTTTATTTTCATTTCATTTTTAATTTGTATTTAAATTTTTTTTATTTTTGTTTTTAAGCTTTTTTTCATTTTAACTTCAATTTTTTTATTTTATTTTAATTTTTTAAATTATAGAAAACATTTTTGCGTTTCTGTCTTCTCAGTATTATAGACCTCTTTTTTATTTTTAATTCATATTTTCAATGTACACATGTATTTTTCATTTTATTAATTTATCTTTAGTTTGATATATTTTTAATTTTTTATTTATTTATTTAATGTGATATTTTATATTCCTATTTCTTTCCTACTAAATAAAAAAAAAGATAACAAAATAATAATAATAAAAAAAATACAAAATCGTTTTCATAATAATAATAAAAATTATATATTCTTCTTCACAAATACATTTACTTTAATAATTACATCATAGTATTATAAATGAGTAAAAAAAATAAAAATATAAAATGTAAATTATAATTACAAATAATAACAATCAATTATTAAAATAATAACGTAACAATTCGACTAATATATGTACATATGTACATATAATAATTAATATATGTATGTAATAATAATAATTAAATACAGTAAATCCTTCGCCTAATTGAAATAAGTTTCTTTGTTTTCGAAAATATATCATCATACCTATTTGATCTAATATTAAGCGTATTGATTTTACTGCTGAATATCGGTTCAAATGAGTAGTGATGCATTTTCGAAAATACAAGGTACATTTATCAAATTACAGTTTTACATGAGAACTGTTAATAATTGATTGTTAATTTGAGTGCACCGTATTAAACGAAGGTCTACTGTATATGTAAATATATATCTTTTTTATCTACTTAAGAGATTACATTGACTATATCATCAAATGCATTTAAATCAAGAATTTCTTTTTATAAACAACATAAATTTGGTCCATTTCCCTACTTCTCCACTCTTAAGTGAAACGATTTTAATGCATTTTACAAGTCAATCAATTTACATGTATATGTACCTAAAAAAACGTACATTTTATTATTTTATACATCATCATTTTGGTATACTCTTAAGTAGTCCCAATATCTTAATGATAAGATTTAATTATAGCAATCAGTAATCATAATAATAATAATATGTAATAATAATAATAATACATTAAATGGAATAATGATATATATAGTCAAAGAAACTTAATCTAAAAAGAAGAATCAATTTTCAATTTCACGCTAAAATTTTAAAAAACCAGTGCGAAAGATCAGAATGAAGTTGAAGCTGGGTAAAGTTCAGCATTTACCAGCTTCAAAGTTCTATCCATATGATCTTTCTATTAAGAGACAAGACTTTATATTACAGCCATATGATAAGTCACGATTTTACATACGTTTGATTGTGTGTATATTTAAATATATGACTTCAATTAGTTACGCATGAATGATCACTGGGTCTTTCGTTTTGTGCAATACATTTTGTTTGTGTATTCCTAGAATTATGATCGGATCTACATTTTTTTTTTATTAAAATTTGCAAGCATATATTTTGTTTGTGTAATTTCATTACACACAATTTTTCTAATTCTGGACTATTTAATTGTTCATGATCATGAATATATTTTGTTTGTGTATTCTTTAAAGTTTGAATACAAAATTTTAAAAGCCAAAAATTGAATATTGAGTTTATGAAATTTTGTACTGCATAATTATAATTCGCATGGCGTATATTTTGTTTGTGTAATTTCATGACGAAAAAATTTTCTGATTCTAGTTTTTGATCATGAAAATGAATAATTTTTGATTTTTTTTTTTTTGATGACGTACATATGCTCATGTACTATAATACATATACATATGTCCATATATACATATATACATAGATATGTACATGCATAATATTAATGCATACAAATATATGGATATATAAAATAACATTTTATTATGTATCAAAAAAATAAAATAATATTTTATTATTATAGTACTATAATTGATACAATGATGATTGGATATATAAAATGTTATATTATATATCCATATATTGATCTTAATACTTAATGTATAAACGTATGTACATACAAATGTATATACATATGTACGTACATTCCTTTCAAAATTTCATAAACTCAATATTCAATTTTTGGCTTTTAAAATTTTGTATTCAAACTTTAAAGAATACACAAACAAAATATATTCATGATCATGAACAATTAAATAGTCCAGAATTAGAAAAATTGTGTGTAATGAAATTACACAAACAAAATATATGCTTGCAAATTTTAATAAAAAAAAAATGTAGATCCGATCATAATTCTAGGAATACACAAACAAAATGTATTGCACAAAACGAAAGACCCAGTGATCATTCATGCGTAACTAATTGAAGTCATATATTTAAATATACACACAATCAAACGTATGTAAAATCGTGACTTATCATATGGCTGTAATATAAAGTCTTGTCTCTTAATAGAAAGATCATATGGATAGAACTTTGAAGCTGGTAAATGCTGAACTTTACCCAGCTTCAACTTCATTCTGATCTTTCGCACTGGTTTTTTAAAATTTTAGCGTGAAATTGAAAATTGATTCTTCTTTTTAGATTAAGTTTCTTTGATATAGTGCATATACAGTATAATATATCGTACTAGCATACTAACGGAATTTTGTTTTACATTTTTTATTTATTTTTTACATCATTTTTTACGCTTTTATTTTTCTTTTTTTTTAAATTTTTTTACGTAACCATTTTAATTTAATAATTTTTAATTCTTTCATATTTTTAAATCTTTTTTTTTAAATTTATCCATTTTTGTATATGTATGTAATTTTTTTGCGTTGTATTATATATGTATATTATTTCATTAATATGTGTATGTATGTATAACGTATTTTTTTTAATTTAATATATATATAGCATGTAAATATGTAATCGTATTGTAATAACCATGTAATGATGTCTACAATATTTTATTATTATCGTATGTACTTCTTTGTTTTTTTTTTGCATTTCGGAATTCTTTTTTTTTCTAACTTTTTAATTTTCAACTTTCTTAGATATACGCAATGTTTTCATATATAGTATTTTAATTTTTAATAGTCTATATAATGTATACATACATATGTATTTAAACGTGAATATTTTCATTTTATATCGATACCACTAACAATATTTCTTATAACTGTTGCTATTTTTTTAATTTATCTTTTTTTGTGTTTATTTTATTTTTACTTTATGTTCATTTTTACATTTTGCTTTAATTTTATTTTTCATTTTTATCTTTTTATTTTTATTATTTTTTTGTATTTTTCTTATTTCTTGTGAATGAATATAATTAAATTTAAACAGAGTATTCTAAAGGATACCATAAGATTTTTGTTTTTATGATTTCTTTATGTACAATACATAATATTATTATGTACCCCCAATTAACGTTTTTTCTCCTAAATTTGGTTTAAATTAATTTTTTTTTCTTTTTAGCTCTAAATAAATGACTAACTACAAATTTAATCAAAGTAATAAAACACATAACACATTATTATAGTCTTTATATCAATTAATATAATTTTTCTACGTATTCATATGATGTGATAATGATCGTTATTACACTCAAATAAATTCAACGACAAGAAAGTAAAAGAGGAAAAACAAATTTAAAAAAAAAGTATTTCAATTATTTTGCTTTTACTAACACTTCACATTTTACATATGCATATATATTTTTTAATGACATAATAATTATTTATTATTATTACTAATTCTATCACATATAAAGATATTACAATTTTTTTTTTTTTTTTTTGTTTTAATAATTACACAATTATGATTGATATATTTTATAATATAGAATGTATGTTTGAGTTTGTATACCACCAAATTGCAAAGAAATAAAAAATAAAACAAAAAAAAAGTTAAAATTTAAATTAAAAAAAATACGATTGTAAATAGTACCACGTAATTGTAAATTTTTATTTAATAGGTGTTCATACTTTATTTTTACTTATTTTTCTTTCTGATTTTTTTTTATTTTAACTTAAGGACCTATTAGACAAATAATTTTTTTAGTAAAAAAAAAAGAAGGAAAAACAACTTAAAAATAAATTATTTACAATTAACTGAAAATTACTTGTAAAAAATACAAAAAAAAGGAAAATAAATAAATAAAAATAAACGGAATATTCTTCTATATATCTTACAACGATAATTTAAAAAAAAAAAGAAAGAAATAATTTGCTTCGTTATTTTGTATTTAAAAAGATACAAAAAAAATTTTTTTTTATTTCCACACAATACAGTGAAACCCGTACTGTTGAACACCAACATATAACTCAATGATTTTAAATATGTACATTAAAACGTATTTCATACCGCATACCAAATATTTCTGGTTTTGATATCAAGTGATCAACATAGGTTAGTTTTACTGTATTAACATTATTATAACTTTTACTTTGCACCTCTCGATTGTTAACATAAAAAATTATACCTTTGAAATAATATTGCGTTTAACTAATAGAAAAATACCTTAAAAAAAAATTAAAAAAAAAACAAACGAATAACGTACATTCAAATAATATCTAATCAGAATATCTAATTTTATTATTTGAATTCTTTCATAAATTGTATCCAACTCATTGTACGAGACTACATACTTTCAGCGTATTAGAGGAGTATGCACAAAAAACGAATATAACATATTTTTTTAAATTTTTCCTTTGCTTTTAAAAATCTAATTTCTTTGTTAAGGATTACATCATTTCATTGGATATTACTAAATATTGGAATTATATTTTTTTTCCTTTTGACATACATAATAGTATTAGCATTAAATATATATATATATATAAGTATACATATACATATATATATATACTTTTTTTAACATCTAAATTTATAAATTATTATTGTTATCATTTTTTTTAATGAATAATTTAACATAATTTCAATTTAAGTATTACTTAACAAAAAAAAAAGGAAGTATTCAATTTTCTTTTTAATTTTTTTTTTTTCATATGTATATGTTATGTGTATTAATTTTAAGTTAATAGGCAAAATTTAATGCGTTAATCATATGATATAAAGGAAATTTTTCATGATCTTTTAATATTTATTAACATGATATTTTCCTTTGTTTTTGTATTTTTGTTGATCTCGTTTTTATTTTGTTTTTCCAGCAATTGATACGCTTTTATTAATTTTTTTATTTTCTTACTTTTCGTTTTCATTTATTTTATTTATGAATACATACAACTATTTTCGTTTTCTTTATTTTATTTTAATGATCATTTTTTTTTACTTAATATTTCTTTATGCGTTTTCATTTTTAAATATTAATTACATATAATAATAAACCTTAAAACTATTAAATAAATATTGAAATTTCATTCTTTCTTATATTGTTGCTTTTATTTTGATCCGAAAAAAGTATATTTTTTTCGTTTTTTTTTTTTCACTTTTTTCTTTTTGTAATAGTTTATATCTTATATTACTCCCATTTTAAATCACAGGTTACACATTACCTATTTTCAAAAACAAAATCGAAAAAAGAAAAAAAATTGTAAATAATTTCACATTATTTAATTTGTTTTCTTCTTGCTTACCTGATGAAACAAATGGTCCTACATAATTACTTGGGAATAATCCAGTTAAACCATTTAATTCACCACGCCACCATTCTGGTTCATCACGTCCTAATACACTAATTATATCGTCTTTATCAAATGATAATTCATCATCATTTTGCGCTTTGTATGGATATAAAGCAATCACTTTATCTGTGATCAATAAAAAAATTATAAAAGAAAATTAAATGAAATCAATAAACTATTTTTTTCTTCCTTTTTCTTTTTTTTACCTAAAATCGTTTCAGTCATTTCGATTTTACTACCCGATACTGGTGTATTACGACCACTATTACGTCCACCTTGTAATATTTTAACATATGATGCTGGAAACCAACCGATTTGTCGTCTTCTACCTTTTGCTTGTAATTCACCTTCCCACCACCCAGAATCGGTTTTCTTTCTTACCATTATCAATTGACCACGTTGTAATGATAATTGTTCTGGACTTTTTGATTCATATGGTGCAAGTACTTGTGCTATATCATATTTTTTACCACGCATACCCTAAAGAATAAAAATTTTCCAAATAAATTTGATAAAATTGAATTATAAATAATAGAATAATAAAATAATATAATAAATAATAAAATTTTTTAAAATAATTTTTAATTATATTTATTCACCGGAGTCATAGATGATGTTCTTGACATTGGTCGACTATATGTCTCCTGTGTTTGTTCAACATTCTTTGATTGTGTATTAATTTGTGACACTTCTGTATCTAAATCTTCTTGAGTTTTTGTATCTTCTGCAGTTAATTTTTGTGTTACCGATTCATTAAATTGTTTCATTTCATTTATATCTTGGGTATTACCATTAACAATGTCCTATAGAAATGTAAAACAATGTATTAGAAATTACAAATAAATCAAGAAATGAGCAGTTTTTATACTTTTGTTGTTGATTCTTGAATGTAATCGGTAATTTCTGTACTAGCACCGCTACTACCGCCACCACCAATATCTGCTTTTTGAACGTAATTCGATGGAAATATGCCAGTTCTTGTACCTATCGTTCCTGTCCACCAATCACCCTCTTTTTTTGTTACCATTATCATTTCACCAGCATTAAAATTCAGATCACCAATTTCGGTTGATGCATACGGATAAGCAGCGATATAATATTCAATATCACCGTTATATGCGACATCATTAGTCGTTGTGGATGAAATTTCTGTGATTGTTGTTGTTGTTGTTGCCGTAGTTATTGTAGGTGACATTACGTTATCATGTGAAGTTACATCTTCAGTTATCTCTCTGAAAATATAAACGGTGAAAACGAAATAAGAATAAAACAGAAATAACCACGTAGCAAAAATTATTGTTTACTCTATTTGTTCAACGTATGTATCCTGAGTATTGAAATTTTCTACAGCATCACCATCACCAGTATCCATTTTTTCAACATAAGTTTCGGGAAACCAACCAGTATGACCATTTATTTCACCAGCTAACCAACCTGGTTCAGCAATCTGTTCAATTGGTACTAATATAATGTCACCAGGTTGAAATGATATTTCATCAGCATTTCGCGCACTAAATTCATATATTGCTTTATATTTAACGAAACCTTCTGGAGCTGGCTGTGTATCAATATCAGTAATATTACTAGCAGTTGTTGTTGGTATAACATTTGATTCGTATGCTGTTGTTGTTGTATCATTATCACCCCATGCCGATGATGGTGCTGTATCCCATGCCGAATTATATGATTCATTCTTTTTATTATGTTTTAATTCAAGCACTTGATTTCGATGAGTATCATAAGTTGTATACAGTTCCTCACATTTAACAATTAAATCTTTTAATTCAGCCTTTATTTCTGTTAACTGAACATCATTTGAATTAATATCGGTATTTTTCGATTCAATTTCTTCTCGAATGTTTGCAATTTTATCTTTTAACTGTTTAATTATTATCTGAAAATGGAGAAAATAATAAATATTATTCGTAAAATTGAAAAAAATACAATCTTATGAAACTGTACTTGTTTATTTGTGAATGCAGCATTCATTTGTTCTTGTTGATCACCAAATTGTCCACCACTTTTCGCTTTAGCATCCCATTTAGCTTTTTCTTGTGTTAATTGTAATAATTTTTGATTTTGTTCTTTGATCTTTGCTTTTAATTGTGCCAATTCAGCCATATTAGTATCTCGTGTTGTACGCATACCATCTATAATCGATTTAACATTTGTAACTCCAACACGTGTATCACAAATTTTTTGCGTCAATTCTTTTATCTGTGAATTAAAGTAAAAATATAAGTCGTACTCATTATATTCTGTATTCTAAATGCAAACCTTCTCATTAAGGGTGCTTAATTCTATATTTAATGTTTGATTTTGAGCCTTCAATTTTAATACTTTCTCTTGTTCACGCTGTTTTTGAAGTTGCATCTCTTGTATTCTTTGTTTTTCCCATTCCAACTGTCTTTGTCTTTCCAGTTCTCTGAAATTTTCAAAAAAGAAAAATTAATTCTCTCTTAATTGTATTAAATGTTAAAATTTTGGGTTTCATACTTTCTGGCAGCTTCTTTCGCCTCCAATGCACGTTTACGTTGTTCTTCTTTTTCCATTTCGATTTCACGTTGACGTTGTAACTGACGTTCTAGCTCCTCCTGTTGTTTTCTTTCCGCCTCCAATCGTGCTTTTTCCTTCTTTTCGGCTTCTTCTCGTTCCTTTCGTTCACGTTCTTCCTGCTCTTTTCGTTGTTGTTCCATTAATAATTTACGTCTTCTATCTAATTCTGCTTGGCCTTTATCGAAGTTCTCTTTTCGTTTATCCTCAAATGTTGCTGTAATTAATATTGGAAGATAAAACAAAATTTCTTTTCGCAACTTTCAAGTCAAAAAATCTATTTTATTACTTTGTGGTAGACTAGCAGCTGGATCTATGTCCACAGCACCTTGTGATGATATCGAAGCATGACGAGATCCTGGTTGTGAGCCATGACGTGATCCTGAGATTGAACCATGTCGTGAGCCTACTTTTCGAAAGCTTGGAGGAATTAAATCTGGTGGCAATGTTATCGGAATTTTTTCTCCGGCAAGTGCCTTATCACACAAATACATTGCAAGTACAAATTCTTCACATCCCAATCTCCCGTCAGAATCCATATCAGCAAGTGCCCAAATTTGAGCTAATACAGCTTGTGGTAATTTCGTTTGCACCATAATATTTCTTGCTTGTGCACCTGTTAGATATCCGCTACGTGTACGATCCGTTGTATTAAACAATTGTGTATATTTGAGTTTAACTGGCCCTTTAATCGCCCATTCTATTTGTCTGTAGATCATAAAAAGAAACAGAAATTAGTTTTATGAAGATTAATAATTGTTTAAAATCTGACTTACGGAGATTCTACGGGCATTCCTCTTTCTGATATAGACGTACTACGACTTGGTGGATTACTTTGCGGTGGTGTTGGTGGTGCTGGCGATGATATTAATGGCTCTATGGTATTAAGACCGGTGTTTATAGCTGGTGTTCCCGTTGGTTGTGGTGTTATTGTTGAAGGAATAATTTGTGATAGTTGCCCTTGTATTAAAGGTGCTACAACTGGTGCAACGGCATTTGTTGCTGGAATTAGTGGTGGTACTGAGACTAGAGGCTGTACACCAGGAATTATTGGTTGTGTAGCAAGTGGCATTTGTCCCGGAATTAATGGTGGCTGTTTATTATCCATTCCTGGTAGAGTCTGTGTGATTGGTATTTGTGGAGCAACACCAACCGTTGGTACAGTAACAACGCCTGGTGCCATTACATTTGAAACAGCAGGAGGTGGAATTATTGGTACACAGGGTGGTATTGATGAAATAACAGCTTGTGGTGGTGGTTTAACACCAGTCATTGACATTGTCGGTACAGGTGGTACAGTTGGTATTGTCGGCATTGTCGGTACACCTGGTACCGTCGGTACTGTTGGTATCGTTGGCAATGTAGTAACACTGTTATTAAGCGATTTTAATGGATCTAATGGGCTTAAACTTCCAGTAGGTGTTAATGTTGGTGTACCGGCTGCTGACGATAGTGATGCTATTAACGTTGGTGGTAATACTTTTGGTATTTCGAATCCTCTCAGTTTTAAATTAATTAATTTACAAGCTATACTAAATTCGTTTATATTCATTTTGCCATCTGAATCGGTATCAGCCAAAGCCCTAAAAAAAAGTATAAGAAAATTTTGAAGTAAATTAAATGAATAAAAAACAAATGGAACACACATTTCTTATGATAGGGGCGTATACAACAATTTTTTCAAAATTGAATAGTTTGCAATTGCTTTGTACATTACCATATTTGTCCTAATATAAGTGGTGGTAGCTGTGATTGAAGGAAGAATCCTTTTGCTTGTGCACCAGTTACAATACCATTTTGTGGTTCTAATGCTTTAAATTGTTCTTGAAATTTTAATTTTTCACGTTGTGTTATAACCCATGGATCTATGGCTGCATTCATTTTGAATTATTGTAGCACAATAATGGAAATTAAAATGAATTATACTTTTTTTCACGTTTTTTTATTTTGCATGTAATGGCAAGAACAAATGTGTGTGTGAATAAAATATTTTAGTAAAAGAACACAAAATACTCCAAATTCCAATGTAATTATATCAATATATTTTATTTTTATTTTATCAGTACAAATAGCCGGATTTATTGTTAGCAACCTTGACAAAAAAAAATTTTTTTTGTTCTTATTCCTTTTTTTCTCCAAATTTGTGCCTATTAAAGATAAGAAAATACAAAAAAATGAAATAATTTTTTTTTTTGCTTCCAATTGTTTTCTAATTTAAATTAATTTACAAGCAAATTGTTAGAAATTTTGTTTTGTTAAAAATTCTACTGAAATAAATCTACTATCATTTTAAAATGATGAACAAAAAAAAGTGCATTAAAGAAATAGTAGTAAGAAAAAAAATATAGTGCTAGTAATTCTTGAAAAGTCGATAATTTTGGTATGTAGTGCGTGCGTATGTATGCAATCACTCAGAATAAATCACAACTTTTTTTTTTGTTTTTTTTTTTTACTATATTCTGTAGAAGTTTTAATTTTGAGACACTTTAAAATTTATTTTTTTTATCGTCTTTTACTTTTAATGTACGATCACTTACTTAAATTAATTAGATGGCATAGCACAAATTTTATTTTAAGTCTTTTATTTAAGACTTAAAAATAAAATTATTTATATTTTTTTATAAAAATCACCAAAGCTTTATCTCCGATAAAACTAAAATAAGAAATTTCCTCTTTTTTTCTTGCTTGGCCTGCCTGGCTGCCACTTCTTTTGAACTTTTTTTTTTATTCAAATATGTCATTTTTTTTCTTTAATCAATAAATGACACAATGTTACCATACCAATGTTTTAATGATTTGGTATAAAATTCAATATTCTGAGTGTATTTCTTTATTCGTACCAAAAGAATATAGATACTAACGTATATTTTAATCTCTATTCTTTTGTTCGGTATATTCCATATGCATTTCTTTATTCAAAAAGTATATTCCGAACGTTCTTTTCCGTGTTTCTTTATTCATTCGGAATATACAGAACGTATTCTTTTTAATCCTAGACTGATGATGGTATAAATGGAATAAACCCTACTTTTAATTTGTAATCTGCCAAATATATGATAGTGAGAGGGAATATAGGGCTATGTCACAAAAAAATAATTTAATAAAATAAATAAATTACATTATTTTATTTTATTTTTCATTTTTTATTATTTTTTAAAAACAAAAATTTCCATCCTGAAAAAATTAATTTTTTTATAACTAAAAAAATTAAATTATTTTTTCTCCAGCCATTTTAATATACCATTTATTCTATTTTGTTTCTTTACTAATACTATTCCAAATTTTCCGGACAGTATTCTGTATATTCTATTCCGAGTACAGAAAAAATAAAGAAATACACCCTCTGATTAGAATTTTATTTTGTCAGTTAATACATAAAGTAGAGTACACATTTATCAAATCGGATCTATAATCAAGCATGATTGAGATAATCAGTCACGGTATACAAACAATACAACGCTTCATTTGCATAACGTGCCAATGAATTTGACAATATGTAATTATCTGACTAAAATATGTAATTGAAAATATAGGTGTATTTCTTTATTTTTTCCGTACTCGGAATGGAATATACAAAATTCTGTCCGGAAAATTTGGAATAATATTAATAAAGAAACAAAATAGAATAAATGGTTTATTAAAATAGCTGGAGAAAAAATAATTTAATTTTTTTAGTTATAAAAAAATAAGATTTGGTAAATATTTAGATCCGGGTACACACGGTCGCTCAGAGTGGTGAGTTGGTGGGGGATAGAGGGGGTCGAGTACAACACTGATCAAGTGTTTTTAGGTGGGTGGTGGACAAGGGGCGGACAGGAGGGGGGTTAAAGATTGAATTTTTAGGTTTTTTAATGATTAAATAGTGGACAGTAGGGGGGGAAAAGTGGGTAAAAATGGGTGGACACTAAAAAGTGGAACCCGTGTTGTGGGGGCGAACGACAGGCAGATAAAAAATGAATATTTTTTATATTCATTTAGATATTTTTTATTTAATTTTCAGGGACCTCTTGTACATAAATATCCATCAGCCAGATAGCACATGGGTTGTATAAAGGTCACCATGAACCCATGATGCCCTCTGGGCCCTATAAGTCCCTAGATCATATCATCTAGCATCTAATATTCAATAATCTATACATACCTAATATTCGATTTTTTACGTTCATCCTCTGTCCTCTTATCCTTCTACACAAAATTTTTAATCATCAAAAAATGGTCACCATCCCTTTATCACACTCACCCTCTAACACGCTCTTCCGGCCCATCCAATCACACGTCTCTCCATAAATAAAAATTTTTAAATGTTTAACCTTAAACGTGCGTAACTTTAAACGCGCGTTACCTTAAAAGTGCGTAACTTCAAATGTATGCATACCTTATTTTTAATGCTTCAAACTTAAATAGACGTATACTTACGTGAATTTACGCACGTATTATTCGATTCTTACCGAAATTATACGTACGTAAATTTGACATTTTGAAGCGAACGAATCTTGACGAACGTAAGTTAACGTTTATTTAAGTTTGCCTTATGTGTTTCAATGTATTCGAACCTAGCTTAGCGTTGCGTTACGTCTTAAGGTAATAAGAATTTTTAATAACCAAATTTATGAAATATTTATACAAATATATAAAATAAATAAATCAAATTGGCCGCAATTGATACAACAATATAAATTTACAGAATAAATTTGAAATAAGCACTCAGAAATATATTTTATGTTAAATAAAATTTATTGGGCTGGAAAAGTCGATGGCAATATTAATGGCCATTAGGATGCTTTAAAAAGACAAAAAAATCAATAGAAAGCGGGGCATGACATTTCATGATTTTTGTTATATTTTTTACAAATAATTTCTCTATATTCTCATTGCTTACAAAATTTAGCAGTTTATTTCTTTAATTTTCTCAATGCTGAATGACGTAGTTATAAATAGGTGTAAATACCATTGTATATAGATTTACTAAACAAGTAATATTACTGTTAAGGAAAAAATACGCAAGGAATATAAATACCAACTCATTGACAGCCATTTAAAAACATTCATAAAAAAACGCACGTGGAATACATATGATCGTACAAATACATTCACAGATACGGGACTCTATCGGTGTGAATCACTAACATTGATACACTTTCGGGCCCCATTTAAAAAAAGCGTTCATAAAAAATTTGTCAACAAACGAATATTACCCATACTTAACCGAAATTCTCTGCTGAGTTTAAGAAAGTGTTATGTGTTTCTTTTTCATATAAAGGTTCTTTTTTATAACTTTATGCTTCTATTTATGGTGGGACTTTCACGTACAGGAAAATTTTGGTTTTTTTTGGTTGCATGGGGAATAAAACAATGAAAACAAAAATAAGTCCTTGTTACTTCTGTGACGTCAGAGACTTTTTTATCTTTAGTATAGTAAATCTTCGGTAAACATCTTTGTGCGTTTTGGATTTTTTTAAATTTTTTTATTTTATTATGTGTCAAAAACTCGTAGAATAATTAAGACGACTAATGGTATATTTGTAAATATTTGTATCTACATGTTTATGTATGTACATATATAAAATTTTCAAATTTCAATTGTTCAATATTTTTTGATGTTTTGCAATAATTCAACAATTAAATTGAGACTTAAGCGCTACAAGACCAAAATGAAATCGCGAAAAACTATATTTTGTAGCCGAAATCGAGAAATTTCATCGATTTTAACATGATTTTGCATAATGAAACCGTCGAAAAAATATTCAATTTTAATTGAAATCATCTACGACTCGTCATCTGTTATTGGGAATGGAAAACATTTAAATGGGAAATTTCTATTTTCCATCGTCATATTCATATATTGATATGATGTTATGTTTATTAATAACTAAAATTTGAAATAAACTATGTACATACAATAACTATAGAATTGAAATCGTAAAAGTCTATATTGTGTCACTAAGTGATTTCGTTAAAAGCGATTTCGTGGAATCAACTGATTTCGATTTCGGTGTGTCTAGCCGAAGATTTTCTACACTAAAGATAAAAAAGTCTCTGACGTCACAGAAGTAACAAGGACTTATTTTTGTTTTCATTGTTTTATTCCCCATGCAACCAAAAAAAACCAAAATTTTCCTGTACGTGAAAGTCCCACCATAAATAGAAGCATAAAGTTATAAAAAAGAACCTTTATATGAAAAAGAAACACATAACACTTTCTTAAACTCAGCAGAGAATTTCGGTTAAGTATGTGTAATATTTGTTTGTTTACATATTTTTTATGAACGCGTTTTTTAAATGGGGCCCGAAGGTGTAACAATGTTAGTGATTCACACCGATAGAGTCCCGTATCTGTGAATGTATTTGTGCGATCATATGTTTTCCACGTGCGTTTTTTTATGAATGTTTTTAAATGGCTGTCAATGTGTTGGTATTCACACCGATTTGTAACTACGTCATTCAGCATTGAGAAAGTTAGAGAAATATACTGCTAAATTTTGTAAGCAATGGGAATTTAGAGAAATTATTTGTAAAAAATAAAACAAAAATCATAAAATTTCATGCCCCGCTTTCTATTGATTTCTTTATCTTTCTTAAGGATCCTTATGGCCATTAATATTGCTATCGACTTTTCCAAGCCACAAAATTTTATTTTTCATTCGCACCTTATAACGCGTATAGGAAATTTTTATAACTGTAAATCAAGTTTTGTATGGAACATTTTTCTCTTATCTCTATACTCTTTGGTCTAGCGCTTTAAATGTCGTCACATCACAAAACTTCTGATGTGGCCTATTTTTAAAAAAAAGTAGTAGAAAATAAAAAGTAGGTTCTGAAACTTTATATGACTAAAATGTAGTAGAATCTACTACGATAGTAGTAAAGTGCTGGCCCTGATGCCCAAAGCTGTAATAATTGTTGGTTTTTGGTATAAATCAAAAAATTCAAAATTGGCATTTCTGTATAAAACACCAAAATGGAAAATAAACACAAAACAAGACAAAATCAAGAGTGACGAGTGACGCTGACGACCACGTGAAAACGTACTTACATTTTGATAAATAGGACAAAATATTTGGTGGGAACAAAAATTAATTTTGTAAAAATTTGGACAAAGTATATTAAATTTATAAAAAAATGGATAAAAGTGAAACAGATGAAGACTCTTCTTCAGAAGGTTTATCTGAAGATGTGAAGAGTGCAGAAAATGTAGAAGTCAAGACCGAACATGAAGATGAAGTTCAAAAATCAAAAGATGTATCATGGAAAGATTTGGTATAGAATTTTTAGATTGAGACACAATGGATTAAAATAATTTTTTCCTTTTTTTTTTTTTTTTTTTTGTAGGGATTAAATGATATTTTATGTGAAGCATGTTCAGATTTGAAATGGAAATGTCCAACAAAAATTCAAATTGAAGCAATACCTGTTGCATTACAAGGTAAAGATATAATTGGATTAGCAGAGACAGGAAGTGGAAAAACTGGAGCATTTGCTCTACCAATATTACATGCATTAATAGAAAATCCACAAAGATATTTTGCTTTGATTTTAACACCAACACGTGAATTAGCATTTCAAATATCAGAACAGTTTGAAGCTTTAGGTAAATATAAGACATGGTACATGCATGTTATTTTTTTGTAAATGATGAACAATTGATTTGAAATTAAAATGAAATTAAATTAAATTTATAATTCGTCACTACCTCTGATTATTTAAATTTTCAATTAAGAGTTTATTCCGCAAAATCCTTCGAACAGTATTTAAGAAATCCAAAAAATAAATTATTTTTCCAGGTAGTACAATCGGAGTTAAATGTTGTGTTATTGTCGGTGGAATGGATATGGTATCACAGGCATTACAATTAGCTAAAAAGCCACATATTTTGATTGCAACACCAGGAAGACTTGTTGATCATTTAGAGAATACAAAAGGTTTTAATTTAAAAGCAATCAAATATTTAATTATGGATGAAGCTGATCGAATATTAAACATGGATTTTGAAGTTGAATTAGATAAAATATTAAAAGTAATACCACGTGAACGTCGTACATTTTTATTTAGTGCAACAATGACAAAAAAGGTTAAAAAATTACAAAGAGCATCATTACAAGATCCAGTTAAAATTGAAATATCAAATAAATATCAAACAGTTGAACAATTACAACAATATTATATTTTTATACCAGTTAAATATAAAGATGTTTATTTAGTACATATTGTTAATGAATTAGCTGGTAATAGTTTTATGATATTTTGTAGTACATGTAATAATACAATAAGGACAGCATTAATGTTACGTGCATTAGGTATGGCTGCAATACCACTTCATGGTCAAATGTCGCAAAATAAACGTTTAGCTGCATTAAATAAATTTAAATCGAAAAATCGATCAATTTTAATATCAACTGATGTTGCATCAAGGTAAATTTGAATAGTAGAATTTGCCAATTGAACCAACTGGATTAACAATAAATTATTGATTTTATTTACAGAGGTTTAGACATACCACATGTTGATGTTGTATTAAATTTTGATATTCCAACACATAGTAAAGATTATATACATCGTGTTGGTAGGACAGCTAGAGCTGGTCGTTCTGGTAAAGCAATAACCTTTGTTACTCAATATGATGTGGAATTATATCAGCGTATCGAACATTTACTAGGTAAACAATTACCATTATATAATTGTGAAGAAGATGAAGTGATGACACTTCAAGAACGAGTAAATGAAGCACAACGTACAGCTAAATTAGAAATAAAAGATCTTGAAGATTCAAGAAAAGGTCGTGGTAAATCAAAAGCAATAGATGATTTAGATGATTCCGAACAATTTACTGGTGCACGAAAACGTATTAAAATGTCATCTTCCAATGATAAAGGTAAAAAATGGAACAAACCATTTAAAAAGAAATAATTTAATTGTACGTATTCAGAAAATCTAATTTAAAAATAAATTTTAAAAATTTATAAAACAAAATTCGATGAAATTTTCAAATTTTATTTTATTAAGAAATTTTAGAAAAAATTTTATAGATTAAAATGAAACATAAAAAAAATCTTTCCTGGATGAAATATAAAAAAATAGAATAAAAATATGTTGAGAAAATTTATTTTTTCTCTGCTAACGCCGATAACGATGTTGATAGTGATGATACACCATTATCTAATGCTGGTGTAATTGTAAATTTTCGTAATGATTTCCTTTCATTATCTAAAGAAACATTAAATCTTCCTTTTCTATTACAATTTTCTAGATTTGAGTTTGGTATATTTTTATTACGTAATTTTTCTAATGGCTCCCATTTAAAATTATTACCAATTCGATTACAACATTGTTGCCTATTAGATTGTATTATATCTAATGTTTGTGTATTACGTAAAAATGATTTTGGTGACTGAAAATTAAATTTTAGATTTTTTATATAAGTACAAGAAAAATTTTTTTAATGATTTTTGCTTACCAAATTATAAATTGATGGTCTACTTTTTGGCAAATCATATAATGTTGAACCTCTAAAAATAGAAAATCAAATTGAAATTTAAAAATCTTTAAAAGTATTACAAAATTTTTGGGGTGTTTCTACCTTGATAATTTTCCAATTTCATAACTACTTGGTTTTGTGACGGTCATATATAATTTTTCCAATTCTCTTAAATTTGAACGATTTTCATGATTAGCAAATAATTCAAATGTATTTCGATTACCCATTGGTGACCATGTATTTTGATATGATCCATTACCAATATTCAATGAATTTCTAATTTTTGAACCAAATATTAAAGTATTTTTATCTTCTTTAGATATTGTAATTCCATTAATAACATCATTATCACCACCACTACAATTTTTGTTCAAATCACGTGCGATCTTGATGTCATGTTTCCAAAATTGTCGATTATTACGTGATATAACTGGTGCAATTTCTTTAACCTTTTAAAAAAACAAAAATAAAAACGGGAATTTTTAATTTTTTTGAAATTTGTGTCAGTCATATTATAGACGATACCCTGAGTACTATAATACCCATTATATAAATGCAAATAATATTCGATATCGTTATACACATGCTAATTCCACCTCGTATTAATATTTCAGTTGTTTGATCATTGGAGTATAATTTTTTCTTAATAGCGAAATTGAATCGTTTCTCATCAGATTGATAAATCATACAAATTGTTGCAAAAGCCCATACTATTCCCTGTGGAAGAAACGAAAAATTTAAAAATGACGAATTTAGAATCTTTTTTTTCATATTTACTGAATTAACAGCAGGCGGAAGAATTGATGCTGATATTGCAACACCAACTAATGATCCAACATTACCACCTAAAACTGCTATAGCAGCAGCTGCTCCTGATGGTATCGCAACTAAACAGCCAATGAATAAAGAATCCAATTCACATCTTGATAGAATTTCAGCTGTAAATCCATCACCTGTCTCGTATTTTTCATCGATTGCACACATTATAATACCAAAAACGTATCCAACAAGAGTTGCTGATGTTACACCAATTAATTCATTTAAAATTCCCAAACTTTGTAATGAATGATCTTTAATAGCTGTTCCAAATATTGCTGCTATTATTGGTCCCTGTAATAGAAAATTCATTCGATATTCATTGAAAAATTCTACGGGGAAAAGAAATTATGTACCATCAACGGTGAAACAAGCATACTGGATGCCAAAAATATTGTGTTGTCTCCTACTAATCCGAATGATGCTAAAATTCTGGAATAAAAATTGGACATATTAAATCTAAAAATAAACAATAAAATTTATTTGTTATATACGCTGCTGATATTAAAAGGACGATAAAATCAAATGTGATCGAAGCTTCTTGCCGTATATCCCTAACAATTTGGGCAACATTCAATTTAGCTGTGAAACTGTTCATAAAACGATTCCATGCTGTTTGCTTTTGGATGGTCATTTCTCTATAATGTAAAAAAAAAATTAAAAAAAAAATCATTTGCGTGATCAGTTATAAAAGTAGATCACAAAACTAAATAATACTGATTATCATATTTTTCTTCAATATCCATGTCTTTTGCAAACGTGTTAAATGTAGTACAATGCAAAATTGATATTGTTGATCCTTCACGATCACCAATTCCCCATTCATTTAATTTTCTCAAAAGTGTCTCGTATTTTTCATCATATTCAATTGAAAAGATAATCTGATTACAAAAGAATTAAAAAAAATTAAATTTTCTAAAATTTTTCAAAAATTTTCACTTATACCTGATAAAATTTCTCATTAATTGATTTACTCCATGTTGCATGATCAATTTTAAGTTTTCTTAAAATATCCTCAAGAATCATTTCCATAGATGATGTTGATGAGATTTTTAATAATTCAGTTGGGCTACATTTTTCTTCATTTTTATTTTTTTCTTTATCCTGAGAAATAGAAAAAAACCGATCGTTAATTCAAATAAAAATGATCACCCTTCAGTAAAGATCTTACATTATCAGAATTTTTTATAGGTGTAATATATTGATCATCAATTGAAACTGCTAAACTATTTTTATTTGATAACAGTTTATTCGATGGTGAAACTGATTTTTCTGTCTACGAAATGAACCAAAAAAAAATTTTTTTTAATTTTTTAATAAAAATTGATCGTGTTACATTAACCTGTGTAAATGTCCCATATTGTAAATCTCCAATTTTTGATGATGTGCTTAAACGTTTTTGTACATTATTACCAAGATCATCATTATTCATCGATGTATGGTTTTTTCGTAATCGTGGAATATCAAATCGAATTTTTTTCGTTTTCTCTTGTAATAATTTTTCTTGATTTTCCGTTGGAATTGTTATTATAAAAAGTGCTCCAGACATTTTTAATTTTCGATTTATCTAATATTTGAAAAATTTAAATTTAAATTTAAAAATACTTTTTTTTTGAATTTTTAGGAATTCAATTACATTTTACACTTTAAAAAAAATACAGATAACGAAACAAATAAAATCAAACCGAAAACAAAGAAAAAGAAAAAAGGGAGTGAAGATCATTTGGAACAAGTTAGAATAAAACTAACTGTTAAAAACAGAATAATCAGATCGGAGAAACGATGCAATGAAATATTCATTTTTTGATTTAAATTTCATGTTTATTATTTGATCAGTGGATATACATAAATATGTTTATGTTTATATAATACGACTAGTTTGTGGGTTTGTAAGCATGTGTGTGTGTATGTGTAGCAGAAGTATATACGTGTGATATGAACCGATTTTTTGTTTTTGTATAACAAAAACATGATAATAATAGAAAATAATTAGAATATAAACATGATCAATATTTGATCAAATTGTACACTGTAGAGCGAATAAAATGACACAGATGTACAAACAAATTGGAAAGTGAGAAGTCAAGTCATGTATACTGTAAACACAACAAACGTTATTATTACTGAACGCAATTAAATTTTGAAAAATATGGAAAAATTTTGTTTTTATGCAGAATTAGAGTTTAAATTGGGTGTATTATTAGAATTAATCATCTACGATGAAACAAAAGAATAAGCATACGAACATTTTTACTCGAAATGGTCGAAAGGTCATATTTTTTTATCTTCAGGATCAAGATCTGCGTATACATGAAATTTTTCACTAACACAAACGGGAATTTTCACTAAAATGTTTATCGTAGATTATTTTACTTCATATATACATAGGTATTTTTGAATATTCAAAAAAATAACGGTCGTTTTAGAAAAAATTATCCATATACTATATAGTAAGTCCTAGGATGTCCTAGTCAATCCTAGTTTAGTGAAAATGCTTTGCATTGTATTTAGAACAGGGATGGGCATTTACGCGTAAACAGCCGGAGTTTACGTTTACTTGGTAAAGAGAGTAAAGAGTGTAAATACCGTAAAGACTGTGTAAATAGCGTAAATAGACGTAAATGCATAAAAATAAAACAGCTGTGTGTAAATCATGGTTGTGCGCGTAAACTATTTACAGCGTTTACAACCACAATTTACACGTAAAAACAACGTACGTAAAGAGTTTTTCAGTTTACCGAAAAGACGTAAAGAGTGTAAACGTAAACAAATTTATTAAAAATTAAATTTTATTCATAAAAATAAAAAAAAAAAACAAAATATTTTGTTTAACATCAACTTCAATATTTATTTTGTGAATAAAAATTATAAAAACTGTACATAAGTTTGGTATTTAAAAGATCAAAATCACCCGACTTTGTTTTTTTAATCTGTTAATTTTTAAAAGTGACAGACAATTTACACACAGCTGTTTTATTTTTATGTATTTACGTCTATTTACGCTATTTACGCAGTCTTTACGTTATTTACACTCTTTACTCTCTTTACCAAGTAAACGTAAACTCCGGCTGTTTACGCGTAAATGCACAACCCTGGTGTAAATTGTCTGTCACTTTTAAAAATTAACAGATTAAAAAAACATAAGTCGGGTGATTTTGATCTTTGAAAATACCAAACTTATGTACAGTTTTTATAATTTTTATTCACAAAATAAATATTGAAGTTAATGTTAAACAAAATATTTTGTTTTTTTTTATTTTTATGAATAAAATTTAATTTTTAATAAATTTGTTTACGTTTACACTCTTTACGTCTTTACGGTAAACAGAAAAACTCTTTACGTACGTTGTTTTTACGTGTAAATTGTGGTTGTAAACGCTGTAAATAGTTTACGCGCCCAACCATGATTTGTACATTACGCGTGCCAATTGTATATACATATATAATGTCATTCACACATCTTTATTTCAAAATCATCTGGTTTTGTTACTGTTAAAGAAGCAACGAAAAATCGAGGAAAATTTTGTTTCCAACATGAAAATTGTATGTGTATAAACATGGAAAATGTATCGATTGGTTTCATAAACATTTCTTTCTTTTAAAGGCTAACCAAAATAAATCTGTAACGTTTTGTTAAATAAAGTGCATATACATATGTATGTATATCATAGAGTACATATTTGATTTTTTTTTTGTATAACAACATTTTTATTTCGGAAATGTGTATACACTCCATATGTGCATATAAAATGTATCCTTCCTTATAATACTGTATTTAGGTATGTTTAGATACACATTAGTACATATGATATGAGGGATAAAAGCTATTTAAGGACTAAAATAATATTCAGTCATCATTTTATCGTCGCCTACATTAAATTGTATGTAACAAAAAAAAAAGGAAAAAAAAAACTACATAACTGTACATACATACATATAATATGGCGGCCATAATTATCAATAATAAATTAATACGAAATTATAATAAAAATACAAAATCATCAACATCAAGAAATTATCATAAAAATCATGTTCAATTGTACGCTGTCTATATAAAAACAGTAAAAATCTTTTATTTATAAATCAAACAAAAAAAAAAGGAAGAAAAAAAATTAAGAATCCGAAATAACTTGACAACGATATAAAATATTTTCTTTTTTAATTTTTTTTTTTTTTTTTGAAATTTCTTTCACTTAACTCTACGGTATACCATCGGTATAAGTACGTATGTGTATGGCAGATTCCATAATTTCAAAAATGTGTGCAAAATGAAAAAAAAAATAATAATAAAGTAGAATCTCAATTTTGGTGTATTATTTATACATAAGGTACTCTATGCCTAATAAAATTTTTCGAAAAACAAAAATTGTACAGTGTGTTCTTTTTGAAGTTTACCTGAAATATGAAAAAAAATTTTTTGATAACCATAAAAATGTACCACTGAAGCAAATCGTAGTGTCAAAGGAATAAAAGGATTTATTTTTAATTATTTATTCAAGTTAAGTGAAATATTTTTAAAAAAAACGAAATTGTGTGATTCAATGTGATGGGATTTTTTTTGAAATCTAAAAAAAGAAATTTAAAAGGATACACATTTAAAATAAAAAGTGCTCCTAATTACTCCAACGATAAATGACTGATGTCATGTGTGATGTTTAGTAACTGATTGCATGAAATATCAAAACCATAGCTGAAATTAAAAAAAAAAAAAAAAATTTGTAAAATGAAAATAAGTAAAGCTCATCATAACCATCATATTATGAATCCTTGTATACCATGCAATGGAAACTGCTGAACAACACGACTACATGTATGTATGTATGTATGTACACTATATTAACACATTAGTTTTGATGTGTTGGCATTATTGATTTGAAAAAAAAAAAGTAAAAAAACGATTTTTTTAAAAATTTTTTAAGTGTACACGAAATATACACAAGTACAAATATACTAGGAAGGATTTAAGAGTCCTTTTTTTGCTTTAAAGATGGAATTAATTTAATACCACTCAAAATAATGAAATGTACGAACAAAGTAAAAAAAAAAACAGAAAAATGGGTGTATTTACAAATGTACACATGCTTTGACACAGTTTGTTTACAGCTCCACTGTATAATTCATACATATACATACATATATCCTTCACTTATGTATGGCATACGTATAAAGGAAAATGAAAAATTCATACTTTTACTTTGTTTTAAAATTACATTTCAAGTAAATGGCTTTTTGTTTTTCTCTAGAACATAATGTTATGTAACGTTTATGAAAGAAAAATTTTAATTTTCAAATGAATTTTTTTTCCGTATAGTGTATACGTAACAGTAACGGTAATAAATTTTGCTCATTTGAATTTTGTCATTTCTATACTTTCATCCATCGACGTTTGTTAGAACGTTAGAACCTATCCGTACAACTTGATGTGGGTCTTAGCCTGTTACAATTTTTGCCAATACCGTTTGGCTCCTTTGCAACGTAAAATTTTCAAAGCCTCTTGGCATCTGATGGTTTACTTCTTGGAAAATGCAAAAATGCACCAAAGTATAAATTTATTCGTATATTTATTCGTACATATTTATTTTTTTGAAAATTTATTCCTTATATATCCAACATGTTTGTGTACAGATTACATAAAAATTTTAATCTTTCTATGTATACAAATGCGTGATTACACATTTACGAGTACATATACATATATGTGTATGTATACAAAAAGAAAAAAACAGATACAAACATAAATATACAACACACGTTTATAGGTTTTTTCATTTTTTTTCTATCAGGATAATTCAAGGTTACATTTATTTGGCAAAGAAATTCTAGGCTGTCCTTTACCAAAGTGGTATGTACATATGTATGTATATGCATGCACGTGTAATCCTTCATATACACAATGTATACTATGTATATATGTATGTTACTTTATTTTTGTTTTATATACAATTTTAATGTACATACATACACATGTATAACATGTAGATTATGTAATTGAAACAAAATTTTTTAATATTATAAAAAGAAAACCAATATTCATTGTTTTAATGTTCTAAAGATGATACAGTCGAATTGATGATCCATGGATACAAACAGAATGCAAATGTATTACAGCGAACTCATGCAAATAAGTCAATAGAAAATTTCATTTGAAGTGTCTGAGGATTTTTAAAAAGTCAAGTATTAAAGTGGAGTAAAAAAATTCTGGTTTCCATCAACTTTGAATCCTTATCAAATAAAACCAAAATCCTTTTTCAAAACTCTGTTCCATTTTAAGGAAAATTATTTAGTTAAGATTACGTTCGTATTAAATTTCATGGGAATTAGTCCGGAAATCGTTGAGAAATTGAGTATCAAAATCAAAGTTAGTGATTTTTAGAAATTTCAATTTTAAATCTTATTTCAAAGTATTGAGATTTCTAAATATGTAGGTAAAATGTATGTATATGTGTACAATATAGAGCACATATGTATGTACATATATGGAAAGCATTTTTGTATGTAACCATTTTTAAGGACACAACACCTGTTTCAAGCCGTTAAGTGTAGCGGGTGAAGGAAGTGCAACCTCATACATGCCTCACTTCCTTCACCTGGTGTCTCATACGACAATTTTTCATAAATGTCTTATAGTTTAAAACCCCCTATTTCGGTTTAAGCTAAAATTCGAATTATGTCCGTTTATACGAGTATTAAATTGGGAGTATCCAAAATCCGCATTAGAATAGGATTAGGGATAAACATATACATTGAAGTAATAAAAAAATGCATTGCATAATAATTTAAACATGCGAATCCATTGTATGTGTTATTGTAGCTCATATGTATGTGTGTAGATGTATTATAATTATTATAGTAATCAAGTGGATAAAAAGCAATCAAGAACATGATTTATGTAGAATAGGAAATTCGTAAGTAATGCAGTAATTTTAGTTTACAGTGGTTTAATAACAAAAATAATTTATGATTATTGTTGAGGAATGTACACATACACGTAAAAGTATAGCTATAGAACCAAAATAAGTCTGTAAAGTAAAGTATAATACGAAGCTATGTAATCAAATGAGTTCTCCATGGGCCATCATAATGCACGTATTGTAAACTCTCAGTTTGTTCAGTTTCATCAACTTGAAAATGCCATTTTTCCGAAAGGTAATGTACTGTTGTAATGTAATTGTTATTTTAGAAATCCAATGAATTTTCGATATTACTGAACTTCACGTTTCCATTGTAGTCAATGTGCATTTTTGATGTCCGTGTAAACTAAATTCGTAAAGTTTCTTACTTTACACTACAGAATGTAACATTTTCTATATAGTTAGCCTATATATTTTGTATATGTAGGTATACCCGAAAATTAAAGATTTGTTTTTTTCTCTAGACGGTTGTTACGTAGACGGATAAACATAAACAGTCCCTAGTCCCTCATTTTATTCCTTAGAAAACAAAAAAAACCTTTCCTAAATTGAACTGCACGTACAATCCATGTATATATGTATATTAGTAAATATTTTAAAATGATGACATACAATATTCATGGGGAATGTTCAGGTTTAAAAATTATTGATTTTTGCAATATCGGATTTTTTAGATAGTAGCAAAGTAGATAGGTATACATAAGTGTACCAATATCATCATGTAGTATAGAAACTTATCCATTTGCCTAAAAGCTTTAATTTTTCGGTATCCACATGTATCCATACTTTTTGTTTTTCTGATATAGACACATTTTCGAGCAGTCGTAACGTAACAACTCGTAAATATCATATGATTTTGTTTGTTTTTCTTTTAATGTTTTTAAATCGACAAAGCATAGATTCATAGAGTAGAGATAAATCTTCGATAGATTTAAACTCAAATACTTCTATTTTAGTCACAAAACTTTGATCGAAAAGGGTGCTGTGCGGGCAGAGTAGAAGGGGGTAAAATATATTTCTCTTTATTGAGAATCACTAAATTTCAATTTTTCATTCTTTAAATGTATGTGTGAATTCTATTTACACATAAGGAAAATACCAAAAAGTATAGTGTAGTCTCAGAAAATGTGCTACTTTTCCAATATTTATCATTACATCATTCTTTTTAATTGTGAAAAGTTTCAAATTACATAGAAATATTTTCATACAATTCACGTTTTCTTTGTTAATCGCCGACTGTACTATTTTATTGCACCGATTTTGTAATACACAAATGGGTGGAGTTTTATTTCTTATGATGTCATGATCTTCAAATTTATTACGCATTTGTCCGTTTTTCAACATTTTAATTTTACATGTACTTACATTTAAAATACATGTGTTTGTATCGCAGTACATCAATTACCACATGTTCGTATATGTATTCATTTATCTCAATATGAAATCCATGCTTTCTAATAGAAATAAAAGGTTCTTTACTTTTCATATGTGTATGTACACAGATCATATACAAACATTCATATGATCATGAAAAAGTGTGAAAAAAAACAATGTCTGAAGTGGAAAGATCATTTTTTTATTGTACCGAAGTATTTATATATTAAGGATAAATATATATACAAACAAACATGTACTATTTTTATGATGTATAAATACGTATTACAGCTAACTGATATAATGCGATACAAACAAGTGTATTTTAAATGTAAGTACATGTAATATTAAAATATTTAAAAACGGATAAATGCGTAACAAATTTGAAGTTCATGATGTCATATGAAATCAAACTCTACCCCATGTGTATTATAAAATATACGATCAGTGCAATATGTATGTAACTTGTACACATTTATTTTTATTATGTAGCCTGACCAAAATTAAGTTAAGTAACACTTGTTTAGGTTTAGAATATCTAAGCACAAGTACAATGAATGTGTAATACTTTACTTTACAGTACATTATTTTACTATGTGGTTCTAGCATTATTCCTACAAGTGTATCGTAGCTAATTGATATACTGCGATACAAACACGTACATTTTTAATATAAGTACGTATAAAATTAAAATGTTTAAAATCGGACAAATGCGTAAAAAAGTTTTGGTCTTTAAGAAAAAAGAAAAAATTCTAAACAAATAACTAGTTTTGGGTGGTGGTAAGATTCTTACACATCCATTCATGAAAATTAGTATTTATTTCGTACATGTACACGATTTTTTTTGATTTTTTTTTTTTTTTTTTTTTCAAAAAATATTTTTGCCGTGGAGGTAAAATTTCTTTCGTGGAGGTTTTCAAACGATCACAATTTTTGCCGTAAGAAGTTTAATTCTTGTTGCTATATATCTTCTTTGGTTTTTATTAGCAAAACAAAAAAAATCATTTTTTTTATGGACATGTGTAAAGACGATTACGTCATATAATGAGATATTTTTATAACCGTTACACTACAGGAACTTTACATATGTACGTTTGTATAACATTGTGCGCTATATTCTATTTTTATTATGCGTACGTCAAAGTATATATTTTGGTACACTCCATACACATATATTTTGAATTCTTATATATGCCTCAATTTATGCAAAATATTTTAAATGTAAACTAAAAATTTTAACTTTTTTTTTTGTGGAATTTGTTTTTGTTATAAGAATTAATGTTTAAAAAACTTCAAGTTTCTTTACAGAACTGGGTGTATGTGTAATTTTATTTTAAAATAATTCTGTTATGTAACTGAAAAAAATGAATGGGTGACCCTGGAAAACCTTGTAGACTTGAATATAAATTTGAATATTCAAAATTTTTCAAAAAACATGCATATATACGTTACAAAAAAATGACAACATTTAAGTGTATACTTTGTAATAAAAAAGAGAATGAAAATTGGGTAACACACCTAAAGGCCATATCCTTCCCCTTGATTTAAATAAGGCCAACGTACATTGCACTTGTGCAAATATATTTCAGCGTAAAATGATGAACAAACAAAGTTACAACCATTTATTTTAAATTAATTACAACACGTTAAATTTTTATCGACTATACTTACGTATGTATCTGTTTTGAATTGTTTTAAGTTTAACAATAAATTTCTGAAATTCAAAAATTTCAAATTTAACGGTCCCTAATTTCACTCATTTTTCAGTACCGACAAAGATTATATATATTATAAATAGATTTTCCAATTATCTGTATGTTTGCAAAAAATGTCTTCGAAACACATTTAATCCCATTGTATATACATATGTGCATTTATGTATGTGTTCCGAATTTTGACAGTTTTATTACTTGGAAAATATATTTGAATATATAATTTTTGGTGCCCATGAATGCATTTATGTTTTCAAGAATAGGTCAATTATCTATTTGATGTGATCCATTTGTATCATAATAGCCGGGTATCCCATCAAATAGGCATTAAATCAGCGATACATTTTCAAAAACACAACATATTTTACGTTATATTGTACATTTCAGTTAATTTTAATTTTAAATACCAGGTCTGAACCAAAATCAACAAGACATAGAGAGTGTATTTCTTTATTCGTACCGAACGTTCGGTATATTCCGTATGCATTACTTTATTCAAAAAGTATATTCCGAATGTTCTTTACCGTGTTTCTTTATTCGTTCGGAATATACAGAACGTATTCTTTTTAATCCTTGGCTGATGATGGTACAAATGGAACAAACCTTACTTTTAATTTATAATCTGTCAAATATATGATAGTGAAAGGGCGAATAGGGTTATGTCATAAAAAAATAATTTCATAAAATAATAAAATTACATTATTTTATTTTATTTTAATTTTTTAATTTTATTTTTCCAACCTCTCTCTCCAATAACTAAAAAAATTTAATTATTTTTTCTCCAGCCATTTTAATAAACTATTTATTCTGTTTTGTTTCTTTATTAATACTATTCCAAATTTTCCAAACGACCAAACAGTATTCTGTTCGTTCTATTCCAAGTACGGAAAAAATAAAGAAATACTGCCACAGAATAGAATAAAAAATTGTTTGAATTCTATTGTGACTTCGTGAACTATCAGTTAAAACTTAAAGTAGAGTTAGCTGAATATTTGATTTTAGAGTTGCCAAATGCCACTTATGATTTGCTAAATAATGTTTAGTTTTCAGTTGCTGCTTGCCAGCTGGTTGCGGTTAGCGGTTACATGGGCACATAGCATATGTGTTGGCTTCGTACATCACAAAAATTAAATCATATAACATAAATATAAACATATTGTTAGGCGGAGGCACAAGTGTGTGTGTGTGTATAATATACCTTTTGAATTTTGTTTCTGCATTCAACGCTTTTATATTGCAGTTGTTTATAGAATTGAATGAAAATCAATGAAAATTTGAAAACCGCGTGCGTTTAACGTTATTGGTGTTCGCTTTTAAGTATACACATATACATATTAAACTTTTTTATTACATTTTGTTATTGTATATATGTATGAGTATTAGTGTCGTAAATCACTATATTTTCATCACTGAGTAAAAAACAAAAACAAAAAAATATTACAGAAATTTTTTTGTGAACGGTTTATATTGTATTTGTTGTCATTTCATCGTTTTGTATTCTAGAGATTGTGTACAGAATAGAGTAGCATGTGTATAGTTTAATTTTGATTGTCAAATTGACATCATGGGAAAGTTTTAATATTTTTTTTGTTTTTTAAAATTTTAAATAATGAATTATTTAAAAAAAAAATTTTTTTGTATTATGTTTTTAAATTTTTATTCAATAATTTTTATGCTTGTAATTAATAGTGAACTGTCATAATTTTATTGTTGGAATTTTTGTGAATAAAATACAGATAAAAAAATTTAATTGTAAATAATTTTCCTAACAAAATTAATTATTAAAATAATTTATTGTGTACTGTGTACTTTGCATATTATGTGCATGCGTTTTCTTTCTTCAGATAAATTGTGTACAAAAGATGCACACACGTTACAAACAAATGCAAGTTCGTGTATGATATAAAATCGTGTATACTATTTGGTGCCGTTCATATCTATCTATACATAATACATACACATGTACATACATTAGACATTGTACATTATATGTATATATATACCATCAAGACACATGTGTTCTCATATTTTGTAATATATATATGTATGTACATATGTATAGCATCCACGTTTTCTGTTCAATTTATTTCATATATTACTAAAATAC
The DNA here is from genome assembly GCA_963971155.1 of Anthrax anthrax. Lineage (NCBI taxonomy): Eukaryota > Metazoa > Arthropoda > Insecta > Diptera > Bombyliidae > Anthrax > Anthrax anthrax. The sequence continues at coordinate 16,681,113 of OZ020120.1, forward strand.
TGAAATATTGACAAAAATAAAAAGAAAAAATATATGAATCAATTTTACTGTACATTTTATTAATTTGTAATTTCGATTTTCGAATGTACGAGATTACATAGTAATATTTTTTTATAAATTAAAAATTTTATAATTTTTTGAATTATAGTAAAATACACGTAGTACACGATTAACGTACATACTTATACAGGGTGTCCCAGACCCAGAGTCAAGGTTACAAAACGTGTTTATTGTACAGTTTAGAGTTTATTCTAGCAAAAATTCGTTTTAGTGACATGCACAAAGTAACTTTTTGCATAAAAAACAGTATTTTTGAATTTTGAATGATAATAACTTTGAACTTTCTTATTCGATTTTAATGAACGATCATATTTTGGAAAGGTCTCAGCTTTCATTGCAGTAGATATAAACCAGATACGTAAAATTGTTCAAAAAATATTGCCTATTATATGACGTTATGTACTGTAATTGTTCGAAAAATTTTCGAACCCTTATATCCCTCAGAAGGGATGAACTTCAATGAGGGTACCTATACAGAACACTGCCATCACCGGGCCGGGACATCCTGTAATGTATGTAATAATGTATATGTATATGGTTATCTGTCATTTTTATTAATTTTGCATTTATTACTACTTATAGAAAAATCATAAAAAAGTTTTTCTTTTTTTAGTGTTATACATGTGCGGAGCCAGAGAATATAAAATATCTGATTAATAAAAAAAATACGTAGGTACTTACCAATACCAATACTTAAGTGCAATTTTAAATGTTGTGTGTATAGATAGATTTATATATGTGAAAACTCAACAATACAATAAAACATTGTAACGAATGTACTTATGTAGGTATTTAAAAAAAGAAATAAAAAAATTAAAAATATTACCTAGGTATTCACTATTTGTGACTTAATAATTAATTATTATCTGTGTAGAATATTTTCAATTTTATTTTATCTAATTAAAATATTTTAATTAGCATATTATTCATGAATTGTGAAAAAATTCCCGGTTCAGTTACATAAAGTACTTATCTAAAAATTTAAATTGATGATAAATGAAATTAAACAAGGACATGTGGACACTGATCGTAATTTAATAAATTTAATCACAGTGCAATATTAAGTATTTTTTCAAAATAAACAGCTGTTAACAGAAATAAAAAGAAAATTTTTTTTTTTGTAAACATTCAGGTTTACCTATCTTAAAGGTAAGTTCAAATACGATGAAATAATTTACCGTAATTTTGTATTTTTATTAACAAAAATTTTATTTCTAATTTTTAAATAATTTATTCATCTACCATTTATCTCTGTGAGGCATTTTATCTTACTTAGGTACCTATGTAATTTAATTTGATTAATTTACAAATTTAATTGATAATTCATTATTTATAATAAGCCATTTATTTTGAAAATTATGCCAGATCATTATTTACAAATTCTGAAATGTTTTTATGTTTCTCTACTAATCCTCGTAGAAGAGAAAAATTTTGTAAATATTTATTTTTTGTAAATATAATTTTTAAAAAAATAAAATGCGTAATTTTTAGACTCTTGAGGGTATCAGTGGACATATGTATATGTATATCCTTTTTAATATGAATTGTAAGTTTTCTTTTTTAAAAGAAAAAAATTATTCATTGAATTCTAATTTTAAATTTATTGCAATATCACACGTCTGGTATTTGCAATTATCCAGAAATAAAACTCAAAATAAACATTAAAAAATCAAAGTTCATACGTTTACCGTATGAGGACTGGTTTTATAATTCACATTATGTTCATATGAAAAGAATAAATTTGATCACTAAGAAGAAAGAATGCATATATACATACTCGTCGGTATTATGTAAATCCACTCGAGTCCAGTTTTGTCTGGTAATAACTCCAATTTACCGATCGATGATGATGGTGATAGGTGGTGGTATTACTAGAGCAGCAGTACATTAACATCTAAGAACGTCAGCTATTATTTGTGCAAACAAAAATTTCAGGAGTCAAAATCAAAATCGTCAGTATCATGAAAAATAAGTACGGAAATAAAAACAAATAATGGATGAGTTTGCCATTATTTTTTTTTTATAATTTAAACAATTGTCATTTTATCAAATTGAATTAGTGAGGGAAAAGGACAATTCTTTTTAGTCTAAAATCGCGTAGGATATGCAAAAATTAGGTACACGCTAAAGTAAATGTAAAAAATTTGATTGTTTCTTCTGCTAAAGACAGCCAAATTTATTCTAGATTGTATTCCAAGTCCCAATCCAGGTCGATAAAATTTCACCTTCATTTTATCCACTTTTGAATTTAAAAATTAATTTGAATGTAAATTAGATTGCTATCATCTGAAAGTAACGTTCGTGCTACCTTTTTATATTTGAACTTGAAATTATTTTGGGAATTCTTTATTGGATCTCATATTTTCCAAAAATGAAACATATGTCAAGATGAAACATACATTGTAAGCTATATACAGTTACAGCTCAAATGTACAGTTGTGTATAATTTTTGAAAACTATATTCCATCACATTTATTTATTTATCGTTTTTAATTATTCATACATCTATTTTTATAGATGTGTAATATGTGTGTAATGTCCAACCCATAAAATATAGTTTCCGACTGTTGCTTTATAATTTATATAATTAGATACAATAACATGTTCTTGCCATATATCTGTACTTTAAAAGTGAAGTGACAGGTAGACCGACATTCATGGATTTTGGATTCATATGACTTTTTTGGCCCATTATTTGCTTTCAGCTCTCATCTTTGTGGATCCATATCATTTCTACGAATTTCCATTGAGAGAATGAAAATTTTGTAATTAACTGTAAATTTTTAAACTTGTTTCTGTCAACATTTCTCAATCTTTGCAATATGATTTATATGAAACACTAACTAGGTTTTGAATATTTCGAACACCCTGTACAAAAAGTTATCCTATTAATGAGTTTTTCTATTGTACTTTCTCATGTTTTTGATTTGTTTATTTTTTTTCCTACGACACAATATATTTGATAAGCTTCTGGCAGCTTTATTATGATTTTATAAAATGAAACGAAGATTAGATAGATACTTACATATATATATATACACTTTTGTCCCTGAATTATTAAAAAAATAAAAAAAAAGGAAGATAATATTTGTTAAAAAAGAATATTATTTTATGCGTAATCTCTCAAAATAATGAAAGTAGGTAATATTCATTCCGATATAATATACTGTACTGTACTGTATATATACTGTGAATATCGTATAGATATAACGTATATCAATTACATGTATTGCACCCAGAAGACGATTGTATAGTCTTTATGATAATTTACATGATTGTAAATTATTTTTCTTCTGTATTTTTTTTTTGTCATTTTATCATGAAAAATCCTATCTCAATATATACAGTTTGTATGAGACTTTTCGCTGTTTATTTTAGTTTTTCAAAACCAGAACCAAAATGGTCTTCCGTAAAGTAAAATAACATAAAGTACGTATTGTAAACTTTCGTTTGTTAATTTTCGTAACATACATAGAAATATCCATAAAGCAATGAATCGTATAGAAAACTTTTCGCAGTTGTAGTTTCAGAAATTCATTGAATTTAACAGATTGACAGATATTACTGAATTTCACTCTACGTACCTATATTTATTTTGGTCAATATGTCGTTTTTGATATTCGTAAATTACTTTACTTTACGGAATTTTACTTATTTACTATGGATGCAGGCATACATAAATCTTTTTAAAAAATAAATTTTCAAATATAATACGTATGTATGTAGATATATGTATATAAAAATGTAAAATGTTGTTAAAAAAATTTGTACGTTAATACGTTACGTTCTAAAATTAAAATAGGCGCCTCAAGTTTTATAAAATACGTGTACATAGGGTATTCTTTCCGAATAAGTATGAATTTTGGTATTAGACCGGATTTTTGGTATTTTTAAGGGAATCCAATGAATTTAAAATAATTTTGCTTATCTCAATGCTCACGTGAATAGCAAGATTTAAGAGATGTGTGATCGTGAATATTTACATGATTTATGCAAATCACGAAATAAAATTAAATGACTATCTACAACTAATAAATTTATTTATTTATTTATTTATTGATGAAATTTTACATTTTTGCGTATTTATTTTCATTGTGGAAATTTACAAAAAAAGACTCATCAAACAGCATTCCCTAAACTATTTATTTTCATACATGTACGACTTGTACGAGTATGTGAATAATGAAAAAAAAAATTTTTTTTGGCTTTTTCTGGTACACAATGTATTCTACAATAATGTTTACTCACTGATAATAAAAGAGCAAAATTATAAGAGATGGAAAAAAATTGAAATTAAAATATGTAACCAGCGCTGCCGTTTTGAAATCTTAAAGAGAAGTAAAATTATGGGTTGGAGCGGAGTATTAAGCATGGGAAGGGAGTATAATTAAAAAATCAAATTTTTTTCGTGTATATAATACATAAGATATAAAATAACCATACATATCAATTAGAAAAAATATACTTTTTTTTTGCTAAACAGTATGTAAATAAGAACATAAACTTTTGGCGCAAAAAAAGTCTTGTGTTTTTTATTTTATATGGTTTTTTATAGTTGTATAAGGTTTGTAACCAGCTACTAATAAACAGTACTAAAAAATTTAGGTTTATGGAGTAATGTTACGGGGTTGTATGCCAGTAATTGGTGTGGGCAATTTGCAATTCATGGAAAATGCAATGAATCAAGGTGGTCAGTTAAATATTTTTCGGGAAATTGCCCAAAATATGGATTTGGATCTGAATTTTCACTTTAAACAAGACAATGATCCAAAAAACACAGTGTATGAAGTGCGCTGTTGAATCATTTTTAATATTTCAATCTTCTGACGTCAGATCTTCCATATTAAAAAAAATAATACAATATGGAATTACATCGAACAGCCAACTTGAAGAAGTAATTACAAGAGACTGCGTTTATCTACAGAAAAAAAATCTTGTCTCATCTATGCCTCGACCGTTTTAAACTATTATCCTGGCGATAGGGTATCTCAAAAAATATAAGAATTTTAAAAATTTATTTTCACTGCCGTACGAATAGAAAAACTACAATAAAATCGTTAAAAGTTGATAAATTTTGAAATTTATTTGTAAAATGTGGGTCTAAACATGATTGTGATCGTCGTACGTAAATTTATGCGCGACACTGTATGTAAATTACGTAAAATCACATTTTAGGAGAGTTAAAAATGATGTCTTTTGGTAGCATACATGTCCTAGCCTCGTTTTTATTTAATAATTTTTTGACGACCTGACGACCATAAATGAATTCACAGTTTTTGGTTTCAGGGCATTTCTTTTTTTCGTTTTAATTAAATTCAAATTTGAAAAGATTGTTTCTGCTTTTGCATTGCTATGAGGTAAGCTTAGAAGAGACCCAATAAATTTTTTTTAAACATTAGTACACATATTCTTCCCTAATCAGTATTTTTATATTAAAAATATTAGCCCAAAATTCTTCTAATTTTAAATTCTGATTATTTGAAATATCCGGCAGTATTTTCATTAGCAAATTTTTCCATTCTTCTAATTCTTCAACATCAATTTCCAAATTTTCGACAATATAAGGATAGCCCATAACATTATAGGAATTGTTAACAATCAACGCAATCACATATAAAAATGAAGCCATATGTGTTAACAAATGAAAAAAATGATGTGACATGTTATTAAGCCATTAAAAAGTGTAAAAAAAAGCAATTTTAATAACTTTTCTTGAGTCAACCTGAAAAGGGAGTAAAATCTTAACAAGCGGATTTGAAATAGGAGTAAAATACTCCGATCGGAGTATAAACGGCAGCAGTGTATGTAACACATTTTTAAATAAATTTTAAAAAAATAGACTTTAATTTTCAATTTTAATACAGTAAACTCTCGTTTAGCATAGTGTCTACATAACGTGATTTACAAATTGTGGAAAAATTCGCTTAACGCAATTGTAGGCTTGTTTTAGACTTACGCATTAATGATGGATTACTTTTTGGCACATATGTTGAAATTTAAAACATATTCGGTCACTGCTAAATAAATCTCGTCTACACTCTGTCTATTAATATTATGCACTTAAGGTCTTTTACATTATGGTACCATTTTACATTACAAAGCTTTGTGAATTGTGGTAATACTGCTCGTGAAACAGTGCATAATATCAGTGTAAAAGGTATAAGAATTTATAGTCTCCAAAACATCACATTTAATTACAATGTAAATTTCGTATAATAACGGAAAAGTTTGGAATCATCATTAACCGCGTTTAACGAAAGATTATTGTACTATTTGTGAAAGATTAATTTTGTTAATTTTATTTATTTTTAAATTTTATTATTTTAATAATGATAATAAAATGATCTCGAGTACATTGTGTATAAAAATCCATAAATAACTTCACGTGCAATAAAAGAAATATTCCAGTCTGTAACCGGTTTTTCGAAAATCCTTATCTTTCAAGCATTTTAAATTGTCCAAACAATAATGATAATGTCAATATTTAATCACCATATATTAATCTGAAGAGTATAAAAAGAAGATGATAAATGTGGATTTTATTTATTTTTTAAAAAAATTTTTTGATTCGCTAATCATATTTTGCACTTTTAAACGTGCAAAAATGAAAACCAAATAAAGCATAAAAAACCCAGATATTGAACATGCTGAATGGCTATTCAAATACAATAAATTTTTGTCTTCTTAAAAAAGCGAAACATTATTTTATTCTTTTTTTGAAAAATGATTTATTGGCGTATATATGCTTATACAGTACATACGTACTTATGCGATCTAATTAACAGATAAATAATTATAGCATATATTAACGTCTCTAATTGAATATTAAATGTCTTGTTAAAAACGAAAAAAAAAAATTCAAATTGGTATATAATCAAAAATAATTGTGATAAGTTAAAGTAGAAAAAAAAAGTTGCAAAACATTTCAATGTTTACACATTTGGACGATCCGATATAATTTTAGAAGCATTTTGGACAACATGTTCTAGCGCCAATAAATTCGCGAAAAAAAGATTTATTTTATATTTATTATCATTTATGTTTATTGTGATAAATAAAAAAATAATTTGCAAAATTTTTCCAATTTTATGTATAAAATGATTGAAGGTGATAATTGGGAAAATTTCTTGAGATAATTTTAATTTCCAACATTTAACGTTTGTTTACTTGTTCTGTATCGTCTATATTTATGTGACTTTAAAGGTAGAAATTTTTTTTTGTTTTTAAATATTTTAAATTTAAAGTATCATTTCATAAGCTATCATTTAGACCACTTTTCATGAATCGAATTAATGAGGATCTCAAAAGTGCAAAAAATTGTGATCTTTTGAATTACTTTTCCGTTACATATGAATATTTAAAATTTTGATTTTGCATTTCGACTGATTATTTTATTATTTTATCAGGATTATAAAAGAATTAACCCGCGGATCATTTTCATAATCACCACAACAATTGTTTAAATAATAATCTACAAGCACAGTCTATATTTACATATACGCATACATAAGTGTTAGTCGCGTAAAGACAAAGTTTAAATAATAATATAAAAAAATAAAATAAAATAAAAAATAAATAGAAATTGATATACCACCAATAGGCAATAAACTAACAGGTAACTAGTATGTAGCCGTCTTATACAGTAATTGTTTATTAATTATTATTTAATATTTTTATTAATTTATTTTACAAAGAGTATTCTTCTAATGCAATAATTTGTTTGTATGCGAGAAAACTAATAAATAACATTTGTGTAATTAAATTTCAAATAGTGCGAGTTGTATTGTATCTATTAAGATAAGAAAATGTATGTATATCCATTAAGATAAGAAAAAGATACATACGATCATTTAAAATATAGTCAGTTTTCGTATAATGCGGTTCAGAAATATAATTTCCTGATTGACATGGAAGCTGACGATGTTGCTTATACATATGTATGTGACCCTGACCATATCAATTTTTTCGTATGGTGCGAAAACTGGTGTGATTTTTATAGGAATGTAATCCACGTCGTGAAACGACAAAGTGCGTTATTATCTCTAACTCCACCCTTTATTTCTATAGTTTTAATTTTTTTTCTTAATTTGTGCCGTGATAAACTTGAAATATATCACCGTATTAAGTGAGTAAAGTTAACATTATTTTTTCAAAGTGAAAACTATACTTACAAGGTGTTCCAGAGATCACAAAGTTATATTTTTCTTGAAGTTCCAGCTGTTTCTGTTGATACTACTAAATATTTGAACTCATAAGTAAAAAGCTTTTGATAATCGATACTCATTCAAAGTTGATGTAGGGAATGGTAAAATATAAAAACACAATTTTTCTTCAATCGTCTAAATCTGGCGTCGAATCTGGAACCAATATATTCAGAAGCTAATGCTTTACCAATTGAGCTACAGCCTCTCACATCACATCATACTCGTATATGATCGGAAATTTATGATCTTTACCATGGGACACCCTACCAGTTTTAGTACAGATGATACCCAAGACTTTAAATTAAAAAAGAAAGAAATTACCCATTGATCATTACTAAAGAAAAGGAAATTTTTAAATTGAAACGTTCGAACGTGTGTACGAAATTTAAGATAAAATGATAAATAAATTTATCAATGCTTTTTTTTTTTGAATTTTGAATTATGTACACACAGGTATTTTTGATCTACACTTGAAAGCAATATGTACACGACGTATACAGACACTGAGTTCGATTAGATACAGAGTCTGTACTTTTCTAGTATGTTTTTATGTAAAATGTATCCACTTAAATTTTCTAATTTTCATTTAAATACTGTTTGTAATTTGGTGTACAATAGTGAATTAGTAGAGCGTTGAGAATGAAGTAAATTACATATTTTTGATTTGTGATCGCGATACAATTACTACACGCTATGAGCTAAATTTCAAGACTTCAAAAATTTAGAAATAAAGAAAAAAAAAGTTACAAAGTCTGAAGTAATAATGAAATTAACAACAAAAGATTTGAAAATTGAAAAATTATTTTTTACCTTTTTTTCACTTGTGTACATTTTGTAACGTTTATTTTCAATTTTTTTTTTAATTTCGTTTCAGGTTATTTCATTGTTCCTATAATAGAAAATAAAATTAAAAAAAAATAAATAAACAATACTTAGAAAAAAGGGCCTATGTACGTATAAAAACTTAAAAAAAAAATAAACAGAGCCTTAAAAATATAATTTACAGTTTATAAATTAAATATTTAACCTAATTATAAATTTAGATAAAATTTATTGGCTTAAAAATATTTTAATTCTTAGATTGTTGTTAATCAAAAAAATAAAAATAAAATAAAAATAAAAAATAAATAAATAAATAAAGTTTTTTTAGTTCATTTTATTGATTATGTGGTAAAGATAATTTTAATTAAACTGGAAACATTTTTTTCTTTAATTTAAATTTTAATTTTATGTAGTTAAATGTAATGTTGTGAAACATTTTGGCCTTTTAATTTTTCTTTTGTGTGTTTGTGTTTTTTATTTAATGTGAATATTATTTTAAAAATAAAACCAAAGAGACAAAATAATAATAACAAAAAAAAAAGATAAATAAAAAATAAAATAAAAATTCAATAATAGAAAAAAAGATAAATAAATAAAACAAAAAATAAACAATAAAATCATGTCATTTTTATTAGAAAATTTCTATTATGTTATTCGGTCTAATAATAATTTAAATTTAAAAATAACTGATGATATTCATGATGATAATGATGATGATGACTACTATGATGGCGATAATGTAAAAAATTATCAAGTGATTATTAATGATAATAATAATAATAATAATAATAATTATAATTTAATAAACGATGAAAATAATGATAATGATAATGATGACAGTGATGATAACAATTTTAATTTAATGAACAATGATGATAATGATATTGTTGATGATCATGAAAATGACCATGATAATGTTGATGATGATGTATTTAAAAGAAATAATGGTGCTAAGTGTCTTCGAAAATTCTTATCAAAATTCAAAACATTTAATTACAATGATAATAAAAATATAAATAATTATAATAATTTAAATAGTAATAATAATAATAATAATAATATACAAAATAATAATAATATAAATAATTGTGATTTATCATCATTTTTTCATAGTAGTCAATTCTTTAAAATGTTTTTTTACAAATTTATGAATTGTATATTAGATATTCTTAAATTTTATTCATTTCGAACGGATAAACGATGTAAAAATTTACGTATGATTCGATTATTATTATTTTCAAATTATAATTATTTAAATGTAATAAATAATACATCAACAACAATTATTAAATCAAAAATAAAAACGACAACAACAACAACAATTACAAAGAAAATAATTAAAAAAAATAAATCTAATATAATGCAATTGAATAGAAAATTTTTAATTACATTATTAATTAGCTGCATTCTATTATGTTGTATTGGTAATACTGAGAGCCGTCCAAATTTAAGTTCAACAAAATCAGTTAATAATCAACATGATGCTGATACAACTGGAATTAATGATAATGCTGCTGGTGGAAGTGATGATCGAGGATCATCGAATTTTGCTTCAGAAAATGTAAGTATTAAAGAATTTGTTTTTCTCAATAATAAATTAAAATTATCTATAATTTAAACATTGTATATCGATTGATGAATCAGTTGAAGCCCTATCATACAAAAATTGAGTTTAAGTCTCTACTTCAACAAACTCAGTGGTTCATAATCCACGTTAAACTGTAGGTGCACGTACGATAGATTTATCGTGAAAAATCTTCAGTACTGATAATTAGGCCCAGGCTCACATCGAGCTGTTCCGCCATTGATGAATAGATATCGATTGAAGGAAGGGAAGGGAAGATTTGTTTTATTTGATATAGTGTAGAGAGAGACAGGTCAAATATTTTCTTGTATGTTTGTATGTACTGTTTTGGTAGTAAAAAACCAAGTAGAAGTTGTATCAATTGAATTGTTACTTAAGTTTTATATTTTATTGATATCTTTCGATTCTCATACGTGTTTGTATCCTAATTACTTTGACTGATTTTAATTGCAATTTTCCTTTTAGAAGGTGTATATGCCTTGAAGTAGTTAGTTTGACGTAGTTATAACTCATGGTAAACTCGAATAAAGTTTCTCAGGCGTAGTTTGGCATAACTACGATAATACATACTTCTGCTACAGAGGTAACTATTAGACCAAAAAATGACTTTTTAAATGGAAGTCAATCTTAATTTTAATTTTTTGACTATTTGTTTTGGTTTTTGTGTATAGCCTATTTAAGAAAAGACAACAAAAAATTTGAATTTCTGAAGATTTTCCAAGGAAAATCAAAAAAAAATTTTTTTAACTACAAGTATTTTTTTCTTTCTCTGTTTTATTATTATAAATGTCAAATAAACATATTCAGTTTGTTTTAGAACTCCTTGACTCTTCACCTCTAATCTCATCATCATCATCATCAATAACAAATCGATTTTTTATTACTAAATGTTCATGTTTTATATATATATATATATATATACATACATACCTGAATACATGCTAGAGATTTCATACAAACAAGAAAAAAAAGCCCACTGTTGTTTGTAAATATGTATGTATGTGAAAAGAAAAATGTCAAAAGGAGATTTTCAATTTTAATACTTATAATAACAGCGCTATACATATGTACATGTACTCGTATATTCTGTAACAATATTAGCACTTTATTGTTTTTATACGATATGTCATATATATTTATATACAATTCATTTATAGTACATCTTTGAAATGTGAGGCCAATCTATAATTTATACTTTTTCTACCTCCACCTGTTCCCTTTTCTTTTGTGTTTTTTATTTTTTAATTAAATAACAAAAAACTTTTCATTGAAACTAAAAATAAAAGAAAAGTAAAAACAAAATGGAAAGAAAATGAAATTAAAATTATGAACACCTGTAGTTGTATTAATAATGATAATAATAATGGAATGATGAAATTTATTGAGTAAATTCAAATATTATTAGGCAGGTATACCCTCAAATAAGAAAAATGTGATGAATTCTGTAATTTCATTAAAACTAGAAATAAATGTTAAAATAAAGTGGATCACATAGAAATGCCACAATATACGGTCGTGTATCATAAGCTATAAAAATATAAATAAAATTAAAATAAAAAATTGAATTCATGTACGTACACATGAATACACATATTCGATATAAATGTCTATTTTCTTTTATTAAGACGAAAAACGTAATTTTGCCTTCGAGCCACCCTTCAACTCTTTAATCGCGTATTCATGTTTTCCATTAAGGCATATAGACTATATAGACGTAGATACAGAACACTACTATATAATACGGATATTGATTTTACGTCATACAGAAAATAAATACTAAATTAATTTCTATGTTCATAAGAGTATACAAATATAAAAAAATAAATAGAATCCTTCAATTATTATTTTTAAGGTTTTCCATTAGTTTTTTATTGCCTCCTTATTGACAAAATATAGTGTATGATGCGTACAGAAGCCATAGGGTGAAGGGTATATAAAATTATGTATCTATGTTAAAATCAAAATTTTAATTTGCATTTTAACGAAAAAAAAAAAAATTGATAATTTTCCTTCCTTCACTTTATGTTGCTTTGTCCTTTTTCGACCCTCGACGTCAATTTCTTAATAGAAAAGAAAATATTTTCCATAATAGATACTTTACATCTTTTCTAGTTTTTCTTTTAGTTATCGATTCTATTATTAGTATACAAAGACAACCAAATTGTTTTTGTGTTTTACTTATTCTCTATGAAAAAATGAAAATTTATTTCAAAATTGTTTATCCGGATTATCAGAATTAATAACAATTCAAATTATTTATAAGTTTTCGTATCACAATTTATTTCTGAAATTTGTATTTATGTATATGGCGACTCTGTTAAGCATACATTGACGTGAAATTCCAGTTTTCAGTAACTATAATGGCATGAAGTGATTCTTATATACAGAGAAATTAGTTGAGAGATTTTAAAATTTTTAGATTTTAGCTCAAACGATTTAGGTATATTTTAGAGATAGATCACTAGTATAAATGTCTGCTATTATTTTCTATTTACTTTGGCGACGTAAAAAAATAACGTATTTTTGTACGTCATAAATTTTATTTTCAATTTTCCATAAACAAGTAATTCTCGTCTAATACGATGCATATATACCTATATACATATGTATGTATACATACGATATAACGTGATTTGGAATTGACGTGGTTTTTGTATAATCACGTTAAAGCTAAAGTCAGACATCGCTACTTTTAGTGCTGCGCAATATGAAAAACTGCATTTACAGGAAGTTGCGATCAAAGTAGAAACCTCGAAAACTGCGCCTGAAGTCAGACTGCGATTACAACTTGCAGAAGCAAAAGTAGCCATGTCAAACCTTAGCTTTAGCTTAACTTTGCTTCGGAAAACATGTTGATCAACTTGATTGAATTTCACAAAAAATTTTATACTGTATGGAATTATTAATCAACCAGTCTGAAGGACTGATTGAATCAGAATATTTTGATTTTATGTGGTAAAAATTTTGATTGAATACTAATTTTCATCTAACACGACGGTTATCTGTATATAATTTATAAATTAAATGGCAAAGTAGAGAGAGAGTATTAATAATTTTCAGTTTGTATTCTAAACGCAATAATTGTATGATCATTTTAATTTTTTTTAATTAGTCATATCATACATTCATTGAGTATTTTTACTTTTTTATTTATTTATTTTTTGCTTTTTTGTACTCTTGTGTACACATTAAATTTTCTAATATGCGATTGTTGACCGGAAATGATATCAAAAAACATTTTTTTTTCTCTTTTTTTGTTATTTGAAAAATTCTTTAGAACTAAATTTTAAAACTTAATTTTGTAATAAAGTCACGCTGATCGAGCTCCATATTTTATACTTGATTATAACATCGAATCGTTTTTATACTTAAATGTATTGCAATAATTTATTGTTATGATCATGATGATGATCAATTGTTAAACTTAAAATATTAAAATTATTACAAAAATAAAAGTATTTTGTAGGTATAAGCAAAAAATATAAAAACCCAAGAATTCTTATTGGGCTTTTAAAAATGTTTTAACCGATGGAGTGGTTCGGGCGATGAAAGAGGGGACGGCATGAATGAGTTAGTACATGAGTTTGTAAAAAAATGATACAATTTTTTTGTATATTAATATACAAAATAAACTCAAGAAATTTTAAGCCATATACTTATTATATATGCGCATAACATACATACATACATATATCGTACAATATTTCATATACATACATTACTTTTTCTTTTTACGTCGATTTTTATTCATATTTTACACTTTTCTTTTACTTTTCATATCAGGCAAGAAAATATATACAAGTACGATCTATGAATGAACCCATAAATTTGTGCACGGTCGAAAGATGTGTACAGAATATTGCACGCATGTACATATATGTATTGTATTTATAATTAACAAAATCAAGTCATTAAGATTATGGTACAATATGTGTACAGGGATATATAGGAATCTACGTGGACAGTATACTTAAATTACATACCTACGTATACGATATATACGATCATATTTTTATTTATCATTACCGAAAAAGTATGAATATTGAATACCCAAAAAATCAAAATTTAACATTAAACCGATCATATTCAAAATACATTGTTTTTCCCATACAATAAATTACAATTTGAATTTACATTTTGTATTTCTATCCTTGTTTCTGATGTACTATGTTTAGGACGATATTTCGTTTGTTTAGGACAGTAGTATTACACACGCATATTTACGATAAATACGCACATTACAAAATATTCTTACAAATATTGCGCATAATATGTATATTTAAATTGCATACGCACGTACTATATGTGATAAATACGCATACATATTCATATTCTATGCTCAATGCTGATTCATGGGTATTTGAGTGGGTGGGTACTGATCGATTTCTTCTGAAAATTGAAAATATTGTTCTTTTCATATATTTTAATACATTTTCATACATTATTTCATTGAGTTTAGTACCCATAATATTGAGAACGTTAGTTTTTGAGTAAAACTGGGTACTGATATCAGTATCCAGGAAGAAAACTTTTTGAACGTCGATTTTGTACAGTTTGCAATATCTAGGAGATTTATAATATTTATGATATAAACTAATTTGAACAATTAAAAGCAGTCTATGCGTGTTGAAAATACACAGCTATGTAGGTACATACATATTCAAGTAATTTATTGATATTTTAGTGGTCACATCATTATAATCCAGTTAATATGTTTTTAATCGTTACATCTCTTTCAATTTTCTCATAAAATTAAATATTATTCTCATTTACATGCTAAATAAATTCGATTTTAATTAATTAAAATAACACAGTAATTAATTTGAAAATTTATGTGACAATACGAACATTTTATTTATATGAAAAAAGATCTTAGTATAGGTAACTCCCATATATAAAGCGGGAAATTCTCTGTTAATGCAGATTATTTGTGTGATCACACCAATTTTTGGGAATTTTTCAAAAATTGAAGATAAGTAGGTACCTACTTCTTTTTTTAACAATTGATACAAAATTTTTCGTACAAAAATTTAACAGGATGACCCAAAAACTACTAATTTTCTTGCACAGTTCGTTCCAATGTTGGATTCCCTGTATCTTAGAAGAAATGAATTTTAATGAAAAGGGAAGAAGGAGGCAGGTGAATTGTCTAGAACGATTTTTTTTTTTTTTTTTTTTTTTTTTGAAGCACTCTGAACTATATAATAGACGAATTTTGTGACCGTTGTTATACATATAGTTCGAGTCGACTTGAAAAGGGAAAATTAAAATTAAAAAAAAAGGAAAAATTGAGACAAAAATCGACGAAAAACGGAGCGGAGCCATTGCAGTCAGATTTTAAAACACAGAATAAGGTAAAAAAAAAATAAATAAAAAGAATGAATATAATAGATAATATTTGTGTACATGTGTATTTTACACGTATATATATATATGCATGTTAAATAATATTGCACATGCAATATGCAATGCAAAACATTTCATTTTTCTTTTCTTTTTTTTGAAAAAAATTCATGAGTAGGTGCTTGACCTAAAAAGTGAAATACAACACACGTGCACATGTGTACGGTCCCAGTAAACATTCGTAATTCATTATGCAATCACAATGAAGCCACTACATGATTGTGAATTCACTTTTTCTTCATATGAGTCTCATTAGACTATCATGAAACATTCACCTCTATATGAACATTTTTACATCACGGTGATAATCATGTTATGAATTGCTAGTGAATCCCGAAAGTGGAATCATAATGATTGCAATTATTTAATTCATAGTGAATATCACTTTTGGAACACACTGTGAATGGAAAAAATGGAATCATAGTGAGTGAAATTATTCAATTCATAGTGAATTCACTTTAGGAACACACTATGAATCAAAAAACTGGAATCATAATGAATGAAATTTTTTAATTCATAATGAATATCTTTTTGGAATGTAATGTGAATTCAAAAAGTGTAACCATAATGAATGAAAACCATCAATTCATAGTGAATGTCAGTTCAAAAAATTTTACCATAAAATTTATTAAATAAGGTAAATAAAAACAAAAGAGAAGTTGGTATATAAACAGTATATACATATATTATTTTGCATAATATTTACAATGAATTAAATATTTAAAATAATATAACAATAAATTAAATGCATATTTAAAATAAATTCAAATTCTGTTTTCCTTTCTTGAATTTATAGTAAAAACGGCCGCTTGCTTTTGTTTAGCGTATTGAAAAAATCTCTTGATGTGATATTCAATGTTTGTTTCTGTTGAGGCTGGGATGGCTATCATGCAAGCACCTGTAAAAAAACATTACATACATAAAAATAGTAGAAATAGTTACAGTAAGCATTGGCATTCACAAATATATATATACAAATTTTGATATACTTTTTAAGGCGATTATAGTGTTATATCCTTTAACACTAATCTTTTCTTTTGTTCCTGTCCAACAGAAATTTTGGGCATTATCTAGTTATTAATTTACTCATATTTCGTTTTATGAAATCTCGAACGTCATCACCACCAACTCGACAGAAACTTTTTTTCTATAAAAGATACATATAGAAATTTGGAAAAGTTTATACATATATACGTATGTATAAAATAATATAATTAAAATTTAAATATTATTAAAATAAGTTACCAGCAAATCAGTCTTATTTTCACTTTCCAATAAATAAATATTCATCATGAAATAAATGATTTTTTATTTTAGCTACGTCAGCTTTAATGTCTTTTATTTCTGTTTTAATATAAAGAATTTCTTGTAAAATAAATTAATTAAAATTTAATAATACATTTATACTTACCGTTTTTTTTTTCAAATCAATATACTTATGTATCCCAAAACTAAAAAATAATTTCAAAATTGTTCCACAATAATTAGCAATTTCAAATAGAAAAGTGAAATCATATATGTACATACATATGTAACTCATAATTTGTTTTGAAAAACAAAATAAAAATCCATGGCAATCATGGCTCACTTTATATTTAACTTTATATGGTTTACACTAAAATTATAGACTTGAACTTTGTAATTATTTTGAGATTTTGAAGAACTAACGGGTTTTGATCACAAAGTGAATCCAAAATGAATTGAAATATTCGGATCGTTTTACATTCACTTAAATGATACATTATGAATTAATTTTAGTGACGGCCAACGAATTTTAATCACATAGTGAATCCAAAATGAAATAAAATATTCGAGTCATTTTGAATTCACTTAAATGGTACATTATGAATTGATTTTAGTGACACTCAATTTGCCAACGGATTTTAATCACAAAGTGAATCCAAAATGAATTGAAATATTCAGATCGTTTTACATTCACTTAAATTATACATTATGAATTCGCCAACGGATTTTAATCACAAAGTGAATCCAAAATGAATTGAAATATTCAGATCGTTTTACATTCACTTAAATTATACATTATGAATTCGCCAACGGATTTTAATCACAAAGTGAAGCTGAAATGAACTGAAATATTCGAGTCCTTTTGAATTCACATAAATGATACATTATGAATTCATTTTAGTGATGGTGAATTCATTTTGAACTCACTTAGTGAACATTCACTAAATTGTTCACTGGGGTACCTACATAATACATATACACAACGTACACAGTACACATAGTCAATTTTGATTGTACTTTTTGTTTGTTCACTTCTCTTCTTGAATCTTGACTTATATATTATTATTTTTTTAATTTAGTAAAGTAAATTGAAATTTTATCTGTTTGAATTAAAATTGAAATTCACATGTATACACACAATTACGTAAATATGTATACACGACCATGTATGATATGATCAATATATTATGAATGAAGTCGAGTAGTATGCAGTTATACAATATCTATATGTATCAAGTTTACTATATTACTATATATTAATAAGTTGTCCGAAATTCCTCTTCAAAATGAGGAAAATTTATTACACCCTACTTACCTAACGGAAATACTTACATATGGCAATGGCACATTAAAGAATGTCAAGATATCAAATTTACACTTACCGTTAATTTTTTTTTAGGTTAGTCATGTAATAGGTATTTCAAATGGGTATTTTTTCTCATTTCTTTTTCATTCAAGCTGAATTAATTTATCTTTTATTTTCATTATTTGAATGCCAGTTTTTTGTATTTTTTCTTAAAAAAAGAACAACATAAATAAAGCTAGATCTCAAGTGTTCCGTAATCTTTCGTATAAAGTGAAGTACAACACGAAAATGTGTAACAAATAAATTCACTGACAGTAAATTTTTAGAACTTTCGTCTATTCAGTATTATCAACTTTGAAATGTGATTTTTCCGTAAAGTAATCTGCTGTAGGGAGTGATATTGGATACGTAAAGTCAATTTTTTTAGTTGTTTATTTTAGAAATCAATATATCATTTTTGGAAATTCGTAAATTTACTTTTTACGATACGTCTTAATTATGACTATGCTATAACATAGTGATGACGCAAAATTTGTACATCCCATGAGAATACACATGACCATGGTAAATAAAAAAATAAACCATAGCATTGTTGATGTCACGAAAAATTTTTGTCAGTTATCATAATCTTTGTTTTTTTTAATTATTTTGTTTTTAATTGTAATTTTTATTCATAGAAATGTAATGTATATCATCAAAGATATCATAGAGTCTTGAATTTTTCCATTATATGGTCATATAACAAATTAAATTGTATATAAATATAAGTATGAAAGCGAATACATAAAAATAAAATGAAAAGCGCAAGACAACTGAAATATATATTTCATATGCATGTACATTACATGTGTATTAATTACTGTGAAAAAATTTGTAAATAAATAGAATTGAGAACATACAGGCAAAAAAAAAATGAAACAAAATTGAATATGCAATTAACATTGGATATTAATGGGTTACACAACATAAAAATAAATTAAAAACTCAGCAAACAAAAAAAAAAGCAAAAACGAATGGGTAAATGGTAATAAAGTAAACAAAAACAAAAAACAGAAAATTATAATAATTGACTGGAAAGAATGTTTTGTTTTCTCTTTTTTATTGTTGTATTTATTTTGCATTATTTTTTTATCATTCCCTTAGAATTCGTTTTAAAACCATAAAAATAAATTAGTTGACTTATGTAAATTTTACACATACGATACTATACGGTGTGTGTAATCAGATAAAAAACAAAAAAAAAAACTAATTTATCGATTTGTTGATAACGTCAAAGTCTCAACAAAAAGAAAGTATCTTAGATATTCTGTTTATGATTTTTTTTTTAATTTTTATTTGAAATAAAAACGTAAAGAGATATCGTAGGTGACATACCTATGTATAATGTATAGGTATATGCGTAAAATTTGTACATGACATATGCATGAGTATAAAGGTACACCTTTGAGTACGTACATATGTACGTTAAGTAATCACGTATGTAATTTTCTAATATGACGTATTCCAAATCTCAAATTCATCTATAACATGACGCACAAGGACTTATCAACGTCAGCAATCACATTGTTATTGACAGTTATATCTCATGTTGTAACTTTGTAAATTTAAAAAAAAAAAAAAAAAAAAAAAAAAACTCAAACTGTGTGTTCAAATTGAGAACAGTCAATCATATGCAAATGTTTGTTAATGTGTGAATTTTTTATACATCGCATAATTTATGTATGTAAATTAATACTGAAATCCATTTATTTTGATCGATTCTTTTTATATGAATTCAAAAATAAGATAAAAAATTTCAATTCAGTACCTTTCTATAAACTGTATTTTTTCAAAATCATAATTTTTATTATTTTTTTTTTTTTCTAGTCTGTTTTAAGAGAACCGACAGGATTTGCAGATGCTAGTGATACATCAAAAAGTTCATTATTTACATTAGATAAACAGGATAATACTAAAAATTCACAAAATGTTGATTCAACAACATCAGATGTTACACATAAATCCGTTAATAGTGTAAAAGAAACAAAAGGTTTCCCCGTTTTTCAAGCTGAATTTAAAATGGTTAAAACACCATTCATAATTAGTGTTTGGATACTGTCAGCTAGCATAGCAAAAATTGGTAAGTCAATTTATAGTAATTTTAGTTTCATATTGAAAGCTATTTTTTTTTTTTTCAAATCGATTGCATGTTTAATGCTCGAAAAACCAATAAAAAAATCAATTTCGTAACAATTTCCTCTAATTGTACATTCTATGCCACAAAAATGTTCCAATCTAGTAAAATTTCTAACTGTCGCGTTTAATAATTTTCAGTACATGCCTTGTGACCTTGTGGGAGCACGTATGTGTCTTTTTCCTTTTTTCATAATTTCTAGTCAAAGTGTTTCACAAGCAATGTCACCAGAACCCACGGAGCCACGATTTTAAAATGTATATATATATAATATATAATCCTGTATATATAATCCTATTTTTTGTCTTTTTACATACATCAAATCTCATCCAAATCAACTAATTTTTACTTCTCTAAGCGGAAAACTAGTTTCTCTTCCCATTTTTCTTCATTTTCATGTTTTATATATGGGTAGCAATAATACATAGCATAAGCATATAGCAATTAGTAGACCAGCTAGTCCAGTCCAATCCCAGTCTCAACCCCAGTAAGTAGCATAAATGAAGGTTGATTTGATATTGATTATTCTATTCAGTTGCCTTTTGGACGTGATGAAAGACGAGTGCTCCCATACAGGTTTCTTAAATTTTATTTTTGCAAGTGGCACATGGAAAACATGGACAGTATTGCGATATATTTTTCGTTTGTAATGAACATTTCTATGAGGTATGCACTGAAAATCATTGGTAGACAAAAACCGGATCTATCAAGATCTAGACTGAAGCATTTTTCATGGCGAATGGTGTAGATATAATTTCAATTTCAAAATCGTTTTCTTTATTTTTTTAATCACTCAATAAACAAATAGAAATTTTATAGAAATTAAAAATAATTTTTTTGAATCGATAAATCATGAACAGAGTAAACAAATTTATTTAAAAAAAAAAAACTAGATTAAATCGGTTTAAATTTATATGAACGATAGATAAACAAAGATACAAACGTATTCTCAGAAACTTCTCCTTAATTTACGATAATAATTCAAAGTGCTTAAATTTTTTTTTGTTAAGCAATCGCATTTACTTAAGTAAATTACTTAAAATGGTTATTTTATCAATCCCTTGAAAAATATATATTTTTTTGTATGGTCACATTTTAATTAATTTTGATATTTTCAATGGTTCTCGCATAGTCATTTATTTAATCAAAGAAAATTAAAAACGAGCGAAACCTAAGATAAAAATTTATTCTTTGAGGTTTCAATGTGTAGACTAAAATTTAATCTTATTTTTCTTTTTCTATTTACAGGCTTTCATATTACTCCAAAATTACATAAAATATTTCCAGAATCATGTCTATTAATTGTAGTTGGTATTATAATTGGTTTAGTATTATTCTTTGGTACAAAATTAATAATATCACCATTAACACCGACTACATTCTTCTTTTATATACTGCCTCCAATTATATTAGATGCTGGCTATTTTATGCCAAATCGTTTATTTTTTGATAATTTAGGCACTATATTATTATTTGCTGTAATTGGTACTATATTTAATACTCTTACAATTGGTAAGTAAAAAGGAATTTATTTTATTCAATTTTTTTTTTTTTGAATTTTAAACATTTTTTATCAATTTGTTATTTTGTCTGTTTGTTGGTACAAATTTTGCAATTAACTGATTTTCCGAAAAACTCGAAATTTTAAACATAGCTCAAAATTGGATGACAATGCAATATTTATTAATTGGTACAGAATTTTTTTGTACAAAAGTTACAGGGTGATCAAAAAACAATTAAATTTTTTTTTAAAATTGATCTAATAGTCAGATAGTCTGAATTCTCTTAGAATTTAGATTAATTTTTCGAATTAAAAAAAAAAAATGAAATGAATATCCAGAAAATTGTTCAAAAATTTGTAACCACTTGTTTAAAATAAAAAGGAGAGATGTGATTACAAATGAACGAATTGAAAATCACGAAATGAACGTTACGTGGTCAATTGTTTTCTATATACCACTGTTTAATAGATTAGATGTACATATATTTCATGCACGTACATATGTACATACTTATACAACAAGTTATAGTCCATAAAATTAATAAAAATTAATAATAATGATGATAATAAAATAAAAATCTATTTAAAATATTTGAAAAAAAAAGTTTTTTTTGAAATGTTTCTTTTTGCTGCCTGCTATTTTCAATGGCATTTAAATAAATAATTTTATTTTTTACATCATCTCTCTGTTCTGTTGTAGAAATGCCAAAAATAAACTTTTGGAAATAGATCAATATGTCTTGCGTTTGTATTTGTATAAAATACAAACATAGCACGTAGTTTATATGTATTTGGTACATACAAACATACAATATAAGAAATACATAATGATGTGTACAGTAGCATAAATTTTTTTTTTGGGTGCTCTGTAGTTAGTTAGTTAGCATTGGAATACACTAGTTAATTTTTAATTTTACGTTATGAAATAAAAAAAAATTTAAAAATTTATTAAAACGCTGGAATGTGAATAAAAAAATATACGTACACAGTTACGGATAAAATGTATAATATACAAATTTATACAACAATGAATACTGGTAACTTTCGTATTACACGGAGATCACGTTCTACAAAAATTTGCATTACTTCGCATTCAAATGAATATTATCAAGTACCTGAATCCAGAAGCAGAAAGCTTTTAATATTCATTTTAAGCTGAGTAAATACTTTGGTGGCTTTAAGGTAGTAATGCCTTTAACGTAGACAAACGAAACGATTTTTTTTGGACCAATGGATTCAGAAGCCAATATTTTACTTATTGAGCTACCTAATCCCCATCAACAACTTGTCATAATTTGTAAATCATGTTCTACGAGGATTACCTGTATACACCTATAGAACGTTTGAAATACAACAGATATGTATGTATACAGTAAATGACCTTGAGGGGAGAAAAAATAAATAATTTTGCATAATTTTTAAAATTTTGTTTTACCACCTCCCCCTTCCCCTGCGGGAAAAACAATGTGAAATACATATGTATGTATGTATATAGTAAAATTTGCAAACATAATCAATTTTCAGTTCTCTGTATACTCTAATTATGCATTATTGCTCAAAATGTTTTTTTTTTAAATATCCATGCCATATTGTACACATTTTGTTGATGACGTTAAATTTTTGATTACAAAATTGGACCAATTATTAAATAGAATTTCAATTTTACATTTTGCCTCTATGATCATATTGTAATAAATACATATTTTTATTATTTTTTAATTTTTATTTTTATAATATAGTATATCATTCGAAATGAAAAAAATACGCAATGAATTTGATATGATGGCTTCGTTGATTTTATTTTTATTGAATTAAGAAAATTTTGAAAAATTTCACTCAGTGAAATTTGTGGAAAATTTAGAAATTCTGAAATTGAGAGAAAATTTTTGCCTCGACAAATTTATAATTAAATCCAAATTTTTGTATCAATAATTTCAAGGGTAGAGTATTTCATCATTACCATGACGCTCGTGTATCATTCTATGTTAAAATAGACGAATTTTATATGAATTTAGAAATTGATGATCAAAGCATAAAAATTAATTGTCATCATACTGAATATTACGTTATTAAAAATTTTCTATATTAAAAAAAAAAGGAAATCATGCAACAGAAGATTTAAACAATGAAGACATTAAAAAATAATTAATTTACTCTGGTATAAGGATACTATCGATTTTTGTGCAACAAGAGAACAACAACAATGATTTTTTTCATGGGTCACCCTTAATCTAAATTTGTTGTATTCCTTATATAAAATAAAAGGTTTTAATTAATGTCAAGTTTTCTTCTAATATTTGTCTAAAAGTTTAAAAGCTAAGTGCTTGAATGCACATTAGTAGAATGAAGGAAATATATACATTTCATAAAAATGATTTTCCTTGTTTTTTTAATGCTCGTTTTAATTACATGCTGTTTTCTATTTAATTCTTTTTTTTAATGTTTCACTGGCGCCGTTTCATTATTTTACAGAAAATTTTAAATTTTTTTTATTTTTTATTATTGGAATGTTTTTTTCTTATTGTCTCCAAAAGCAAATGTATACAGAATCTTATGTATGTATGTACATATACATATGCTATTAAAATCACATAGTCAGAATTACATAAAAGTTTTTAAGTTTATTGCAAAACATAAAATAAAACAAAAAAATAAAAAGAAGAAAAATACGATATAAAGGCGCAATGTGTAAAACAAATCTCAAGTGATCACTTTAAAGAGGAAGAATTATCATTGATTATTATTATTATTATCATGTATTATTGACGCAAATAAAAATATTGTATAATCTTCACGATTTCTCTTGTAGTATCAGCATGATCTTTTTTTGTTGCATGTAGCACGAAAATATTGGGTTCAGATATTTAGAACATCTTGACTTAAAAAGTTATTTTCTACAGTACATAAGAAATTCATTTATTATTTTTAAAATCAATATTGTAAGGAATGGGCTCAGTAGGTCAATAGGTAGAATATTGGATCTGAATCTTAGGTTCGATGTGGAGCACAAACGAATGAAGAAGAATTGTATTTTTCATCGTTTGTCTGAATTATCGACATTACCACCTAACCATCCTCTGTTCAATTAGCTTTAAATGAGCACCAAAACCTTTTCTGTTTATGAGTTCAATTTCTTGGTAACATTGATCGAGTAAAGTTACTGTGACAACAAGTAACTCAAAGAAATGATTATTCTAAGCTCTATCATACAAAAAATTGAGTTTGGTCTCTACTGTAACAAAACTCAATGATTCGCAATCCATGTTAACCTGTATGTTAGAATTGCCTTGGAAATTCACATCACAGTGATTAGACTCTAATTCACATCTGATATGTTGTACCGATGTTAATGAAAATTGTACGTCGTCCAAACATTCGAAATTCTACTGTATATAGCAGATAAATAAATGATTAAAAATTTAAAATGATTTTCAAACATCGATTATATCAAGACTTCGGTTGTGATGAGTGAAATTAAAATATAGGACAGAGATGTGCTCTACGTTGTGTTGTTTTTTTTCGATAAAAAATCACTTTGAATTTTTAATGCATTTAAAATTATGTGAAATATAAAAAAAAAGTTTATGAAGTCGATTTTATGGTACACATAAGGAATATTCATAAATTGTATTTTTTTTTATCGTACACATTTTTCACAGTTTTAATTAAATATAACACATGAACAGGTCAGATACAATTTTCTAAGATGATCCAGATAAATTGATTTGTCATGAATTTTTGTTTTAATAGAAAAAATTTTCCATTTTAATTTTCTATATTTATTAATTTTATGATCTGTTACAAAAATTAATTAAATTCTTACTAACACCAATGTGTTTATATCATATAAGGTGCTTCAACATGGGCATGTGGCCTTACAGGGATATTTGGTGATGGTCCACCACCTTTACTCGATTCGTTCCTGTTCTCATCAATAATATCAGCTGTTGATCCAGTTGCTGTTTTAGCTGTATTCGAAGAAATTCATGTTAATGAAATTTTATACATTGTTGTATTCGGTGAATCGTTACTAAATGATGCTGTTACCGTAAGTAATCCATTATTATTTGTAAAATTGTAATTTCGATTTAATTGAATTCTTTATTCAATTTTAGGTTGTCTTATACCATATGATGGAAGCATACAACGAAATTGGTGTTAATAATTTAAAAGCTGGTGATATAGCCAGTGGCTTTGCATCATTTTTTGTAGTTGCGATTGGTGGCACAACTGTTGGTGAGATTGATTTTATTTTTCTGATCCTCATGGTTCGTTCAATATTAACTGATTTTCTTTTGTAGGTGTAATTTGGGGCCTATTAACTGGACTTATTACAAGATTTACGGATCATGTAAGAGTAATTGAGCCTATATTCATTTTTATAATGGCATATTTGGCCTATTTGACAGCAGAAATTTTCCATATGAGCGGAATTTTAGCGTAAGTATTCCAAAAGTATTTGTTTTCTTTTTTTTGTTTTATTTTTCAGTTAAAGAGTTTTCTGATATGATTTTTTCTCAATTTTTTAGCATTACATTTTGTGGAATCACAATGAAAAATTATGTTGAAGCAAATATCTCACAAAAATCACATACGACTGTTAAATATGCCTTAAAAATGTTATCTAGTTCATCTGAAACAATAATATTCATATTTCTTGGTGTTGCAACAGTTAATCATCATCATGTATGGAATACAGCATTTGTTGTAGCAACAATTATATTTTGTTCTGTATTTAGAATAATAGGTGAATAAATTAATTTTTAATGTAAATTTTTGTTTTTCTCAATTATTTGTTTCTCTTTTACAGGAGTGATAATACTATCCGCCTTAGCTAATCGTTTTAGATTGCATAAATTATCCAAAGTTGATCAATTCGTAATGTCTTATGGAGGTAAAAAACCAAAATTTTAAATAATTTAGAATAAAAATTTTCATTTTTAAATTTAAATATTCTGATTTTTATTTTTAGGCCTTCGCGGAGCTGTTGCTTTTGCTTTAGTTTTACTTGTTGATGATCATGTTACACATAAAGAAATGTTTGTTACAACGACAATAGCCGTTATTTATTTTACTGTATTCGTTCAAGGTATTACAATAAAACCATTAGTAAGATATTTAAATGTAAAACGTGCTAGTAAAAAGAAACCAACAATGAATGAAAGAATTCATGAAAGAGTAAGTAAATTAAAACATAAACAAAAAGGCCAGACGTATGTATGAAATTTTTGTTGATTTTATTTTCTTTCTTCAGTTTATGGATCATTTAATGGCTGGTATCGAAGATATCGTTGGGAAGACTGGTAATTATAATCTTCGTGATAAATTTAAAAGATTTGACAACCGTTTTATACGTCCTCTTCTAATAAGGGATCTTCAGGTAATTTTTGATTTAAAAATTCTATTAAAATTCATAAAACGTAAATTGAGCATCACATATCACAATTTTCATATTTATCGTTCTTTAACAAATTGACATTGGTGTGTAACAACGGTGGTTTATTTAATTCTTATTAAAACGTATATATCACTTGTATCGTACATTTGGATATATTATGGATATCCCTTCGGATGGCCTATACCATCGTTGGTTTGTGTCTAGATGTGAGTCAAAAATTATAGATGGTCAAAATGATTTAAACCAAATTTCCTTAATCCTTACACCTTGTCTCATTCGTAACATTTTTTGTTTCGGCCAATTGAATATTTTTGTTTGGAAATGCTCGATATTAGGCTCGATTGACAAAAAAATGCAAATTTTCGCACCCATGTCAACGTGTTTATGAATTTCGTCTAATAATTAAAAAAAATAATTTTTTTAAAAAACCAAAGGCGCATTTAATTGGAAGATTTTATGGCAGTCGATATCTTGAAGATATACCACGAGAGTTTGTTGAAAAAAGACTGAATGCAGTTAAACAATCAGAAAATTATTATCACAACAAAGAACAAAAATAATTCAATTTTTAAAAGTTTAAGATTTGAAAATGAAACATCGTTTTTTTTACATTATTGTAAAATTAAAAAACAAAAAATTAAAAATAAAGATGTATAAAATAATAAAATGAAGTTAATTTAAAAAAAAATTGTTTTGTTTGTATTTATATATAGGGTGCTGAACCAAAAATTCTTGAAACATATTCAAAATTAACAATGAAAGATGCAATGGAAGTAATTAGACGTAATCCATCCACAATTGGTCAAATGTCTGGTACTGAATCAATGAGTGCATTATTTCGTAATTATACGAGTAATTATTTAGGAGGAAGGTGTGCAGTTTCATTTTTAAATAATTTATGGTAATTTTTTTTTTTATAGTAAACGAATATATAGAAAATTTGAAATACAGTGCATGACAAGAAATTTTATATGTATAAAAAAAAAAAATTATCCATTTGAAGCAGAGATTAGTAATTGAAAAAATTAAAAATAAAAATCATACAATTTGTAGTAATAACATAAAAATGTTGTAGAAAACAAGTAATTCTTAGAAAATACGGTAGTTTTCATATTTTTAAAAAGATATCTTTTGTATTCAGTTTAAAAAAATTAAAAGGAATTTTAAAGTGTTTATTTTGTAGTTGTTGAAAAACTTAAATTTTTTTACAGTTTTGTTTTTCGTTTTTAATGTAAATTTTGTTGCTTATTAAAATACGTGTAGTTACTGTAAGTATAAAGTCAAAATTAAAATATGTACATAAACTAAATATGATAAATGAAAAAAATAAAAAAAGATGCACTGTTACTATTATTCGTTTGCTACTATTTTTTGAAGAAGTGAATAAAAGAAAACAATGACTGCCGCCAGTCATTGAGAAAAAGAGTTTTAAAAAATCGTGGTTTTACATCACGGTTTTACATAATCTTCAAATCAAGTTAATTTGAAGATTTCAAAAATTACATAGACTATCTGTGCTTTACTTTTTTAAATTTTTTTTTTGTCGCTAGGTTTACATGTATTTGAAAATAAGTAAATTTATTCACTTGCTCAAAATTTTTTAGTTTTAGATGGAATTGTGTTTTCAAAAATGTATAATTGTTTGATACAACATCTACATATCTGCTGAATATCACATCAAGTAAATAAAGTTATGCATTTTTGAAAACACGGAAAATTAAATTTAAAATACAAGCAACTCTTGTTTTATGCGAAGCTTATGTTCAACAGAAAAATTCTCTGTGTTAAGTAAATCGGACTTAAACTAGTTCCAGAGTTCACTTTTTATGTTTTATAAATTTACTTTGAAATCACAAAAAAAAATCTGGAACATTCGCTCACGTCATGAATACCTTCTTTGGCCAAGAATTTATTAAAATTTTTGGCATTATGCAAGGGTTGCTTTGATATCACATAAAAAATTTTAGTTTTTAATTCTTAATTTTTTTTTTCTAGAAAGCTATAGAAAAATATAATTAATTTAAAGCATAATTTAACAAAATTAAAATCCCCTTATTCTAGCCCAAGTTTAACAAATTTGGAAACATGTTCACGTAATTTGGATATGCATGAGCTTGATTATAATCCATCGAAAAAAGATTTAACTGATGCTAAAATTCATCATTTATTAGCACAAGAATTGAAACCATATCGAAGGGTAAGCATTTGTTTTCCATATATATACATACTTATATATTCTTTTTAATTGATTTAAATTTAAAAAATTAGAATTCAATGAATAATAAAAAAAAAAGTAAACAATTAAATCATTTTTTTTCCTACATTTTATTCGTACATTTAAAAACATTTTAACTCTTGATGGAAACATTTATTCTTAATGGTTCTAAAAAAAAAACTATTTTTGTGTCATTTGTCGCTCTCAAATGTTCACTTGCTCTTTGTCTTTTGATTTTTTCAACTTCAAGTAGTTTTAATTGTCTTGTCCAAAAACAAAAGAAATTAAAATCAAAATAAATTCAATTTAATTTGTGGTCATAGTGATTCTTTATATTATTTAAAACAAATTAATAAAATATTTTTATTAATTTAATTTTGTATTTCTTTTTTTCTTTTGCTTTGATTTTTGTATTTGTTTTTAATTTAAAAATAAAAAATAATTTTGAAAAAAGGAGAAAAATGTTGTAAGCATCTTTAAATCAATAATTTTTGTATTTTAATTTTTTTTTTAAATTCATTTAGAAAAAAATTTACGTTTCGAGTTAAAAGATTTAAAAAACGTTACAAAAACATTTAGAAAAAATGTATTGATTTTATATACATACATACATATGTAGTTGCTTTGAGTTTATAGTAAAGTTTTTTTAATTTTTGAAAAAAATGAAGAAAATTGAGAAGAAGAGTGGGCATTTTGATACAATTAAAATTATAAGTTAAACAAAAGACACATCGAAAAACTTAATGATTTATTAATGACAAATTGTAGTTGCTAATAAATTATAAACGTGATGCTGGTGACCATTTATTTTCTATTTACTGAAACAAAAATTGATAAAATTGAATAAATCGAACAAATAAAATTTTTCCCTTCCTTGTATTACACTACTAGTGCGTAATATTCAAGTAATATGTACATACATACATACATAGATATTTCGCTTGAAGGCAAATTTCATTTGTTTGATTTGTTCAAAATTTTTAATATTTTATTAATTTAGTATTGAATTTCGTTGGAAAATTATTGGCAACTATTCAATAAAAACCAACACATTTATCGACCATCATTTAATGTCGAATGGGTGTGTCTTTTGTTTTGTAGAAATTTCATAATGTACAGTATCTAAAAAAAAACATTTTTCATTCACATCCATTACTTCACGCATCATATATATAATATTTAATTTTTAAAATAAATTTATACAGAAATTTTAATAAAACAAAAAGCGAAAATTTATTTTTTATTTATTTTTACTTTTTTTTTTTATTCCAAATATGTTTCATTTACTATTCTGTAAATCATCTTGTGCGTGTTATGTATTTTCGACAAAATCAAAATTAAAAAAAAAAAAATCAAAAAAAAAAATAAATTAAAAAAATTTAAATTAAAATAAAATTTAAAAAAAAAACCAATGTATGTACATGCAACAAAAACAAAATTTTCTTGCATTTGATGACAATTTACATTCTCAGGCGTCCTTGGCTACGGTAGGAATTAAAAAAAATTTCCTGTACATAATTGTAACAATAAAATTTAAAAAAAAAAAAAAATCATAAAAAGAATGTACGTTTTATATTGAGGAGAATAATTTTAATCAAAGATGAATACAAGACAATTTTTTTCCCTGATGATGTGCTAAAGTGCACGTAAAACAAGTTTTTTCTTTATTTTCGAAGAATTTCTTGTTTAATGTTAATTGTACCAAATTATATATACATTTTATAATGAATAAATACGCGTTAAAAATGATGTCTTGTTTTGTCCAGCATAGAATAAATTATTTCTCTTTGATATAAGGTGTACAATTTTAAATGTATTGTTTTTTCTGTCTATTGTTTTTT
The DNA here is from genome assembly GCA_963971155.1 of Anthrax anthrax. Taxonomy (NCBI): domain Eukaryota; kingdom Metazoa; phylum Arthropoda; class Insecta; order Diptera; family Bombyliidae; genus Anthrax; species Anthrax anthrax. Next base: position 16,712,866 of record OZ020120.1, read on the forward strand.
TATTTTTTAATCTTTTATTTTTAAAACTAAATGTTTGCTTCTTTATTACCCAAGATTTCGAACTACTATCATTCACACTAGAAAACTACGAAAATTAAAAAAAAATAAATATTGGAAATAAAAAAATTTAAAAAAATATCGGAAAAATAAAATCCTCATTTATAAAATGAAAGGGTAAATATCTAGATTCGGGTACACACGGTCGCTCAAGAGTGTGCATGGGTGGGGGCGCCCCGCCGCGGCGTGTAAATTGGAGGTATTGGGTCAGAGAGACGTGGAGTGGAGTGGAGAGAGTTCGAAGGGGAGTGTGAGTGGGTGGATGTTTACGGCAGAAGAGTGGGAGAACAGGGGATGAACGTAGAAATTCTAATATTAAGTGTGTATATTATAAAATATAAGACGCTAGACCTATAGGGCCTAGAGGGTATCATGGAAACATGCGAACCTATATACAACCCATGTACTATCTGGCTGATGGATATTTACGTACAAGAGCTCTCTAATTCATCATCTTCGATTTAGTAAAACGGTTTCTTTTTATCTTTTTCAGCTGTTTTAATACTAAATTTTAAGCTGATATATTCATTTTTTATGTGCGCATCGCACCACGTCACCACTGATTCTATTTTTTGGTGATTGAGACAGATTCATCAAACCTTTTTCTACCCTGACCTACTATTTTTACCCACTTTTCCCTCTCTATTGTCCACTATTCAATCATTAAAACACTTAAAAATTCAATTTTTACCCCGTCCTCCTGTGGCCTCTTTGTTCGTCCCACACCTAAAAACACGATCAATGTTGTACTCGACCTTCTCTATCTCCCTCACCCACTCACACCCCCGAGCGACCGTGTGTACCCGGATGTAGATATTTACCAATAAAAGTAAATAAATTTCCTAATAAATAAAATTATTTCTAAAGCTGTAACAACATTAATAATAAGACCGTGTTTTCGAAAACGTATCACTTCCTATTTGATGAGATATCCACTGTATGATGCTCTTGAAATGAATATCGCATTAAATAGAAAGTGACGCATTTTCAAAATTACGAAGACCTGTTCCAATGGTTGATATTTTTTCAAAATGTCAGTCACAATACGTTAATGCAAGGATGTCAGCTACCTAAATATTGTGACTGATATTTTGGAAAAACGAAATCTTGAATCATTGAAAACGGGCAAAATATTTTATATCGTAACCCCATTTCATGCACAAAAGATTTTTATTTTATTTTTTGTTCCTTTTCTCATTAAAAAAATTAAATGCTTGTTAATTTATAGTTTTGATTTTTCTTTTCTTTTTTTTTAATTTTTTATTCAAAATTTAATACACTCGAGACTGGTATCTCATCATATGGGTCGTATAATGGAAAGATTGGTTATAAAAAAAATTATGAATTTTTGACCTACACAATGAATATCGACTAATCAATCTCGAATGTATTAAATTTTTTTTTTTCTTCGATAGTATGTTTTTACCATTTAATAATTTTTTTATCTTTAGTTGCACAATAAAATATTTGATACAAAAAAAAATGCACAAAATTTCAAATTAATTCGTTTTTTTAATAAATCAAATCACAAAATGTATTCAAAATCGATATTACATTTTTTATGTAGTTGTTTTTATGATTATTAAGTGTGATCGTTACTAAATTAAAAATTATTCGACTGACTTTATTTTATCACAACCATTTTTCTTCTTTTTTTTCATCTCAAAAAAAAAAAAAAAATTAAAAAGTGGTTGATGAAAATGAAGCACGTTCTTTTTGAAAGTAGTGTAAATCAAAACTTTTATACGTATTTCTTATTGCGAAGACGTAAATTTTGATATTTGAAAAGTCAATTTTTGTAGAAATCAAATTTTTTTCTTTTTATTGGCATGAACAGGCGTTGTGAACATAAAACTCAAATATCCTACAGTTAGTAAAATGGATCTACGCTACTTTCAAATTAAACTGCATGGAATAAAGTACGGTTTCTGTTTTATTTTTTCAATTAGTCCTTATTCTGGGTTTCTCTCGTGCATAAGATGATTAGCACTTGATATTCGAGGGCTCCAGACCGAAGTCATTTAAAATTTGTCATCAAACTTGATAGCTCCACTACCGAGCCATTATTATTTAGTTTAGAAATAAGTTTTATACAGCTTCGCTCCAGAGCTCTCGAATAAACAATCGGAAAATGAACTAATATTTTCAATTTTTTTTTTTTTTAGTTTTTATATATGTATTTGTAGAACATTTGTAAATTGTTTTTGTGTCTTTCAAACAAACATTTTATTTGTTTTAAGTAGATGAAAAATTTTGGTATCTGTTTATTTTTCTAATTGTTTAGTAAAATTTTCGATGTAAGATTCAAATGTTTAAAATTTCTATTGTATTGTTGTTTTATTTTTTTTTGATTTGTTGTTAAAAAAAAGATTGTTTATTTTTTAAATTTTTAATTAAAATTTATGCTTTTAAATACAATTTTAAGTACAATTTCTTTGTTATTTTCATAAAAGTAAAATTTTTATTTTAAAAATTTTTACAGCACCGTCGACTTAGTTATAGTAGACACACTGTAGACGATAGAGATTTATCAACTCAGGTAAGCAATAAATTTGTCGTATTTGTATATTCTGTAATTAATTGTAATTGCATATAAAAGCACTTCAATTGCAAAATTCGTCTTTTTCTTTTTTTTGAGAATTTAAATTTCTTTTAATGATTGATTTTTTATTAGTCGCGAATTCTCTTTTTTTTCTTGTTTTTCTTTAGGTAAATTACAAAATGCATATGAATATCAGACGAATAATAAATGATCGAAAACATCATAAAAGAAGTAAACGTGGAGCAAATAAAGTAAATTACTTTTATAATAACAACTTATTAGAAAATAAATCAATTAACTATTTTATTTTATTTTATTTTTTATGTTTTTTTTATTGTTTTTTATAGCAAGAGGGTATTAAACAAAATCACGTATCTTTTCATGATTTTCAAGAGAATGGAACAAATAAACAATTAACCAACGGTATGAAAAAGAAACTTCATTATCGAAATCTAATTAAAAATCATTCTCACGATTCACTTAACAAATATCGTAGATTAGAAATAGGTAATTGAATCAAAAATTGAAACAAAAAAAAAAAAATGAAAAAAGAAAAAATCAAATCAAATGTAAACCCACAAAAAAAATAAATAGAATTTAATGTTATCTACAAGATAATTCTTAATGCCAGAATACAGTGATGGTAATATTCATAGTTACCGTATTATGTGGTATAATCAAAATGATGAAATAAAGTGAAGTAACTTGACTTCAGTGAAAACATAAAGTAGAAATTAAATTAAGTACAATAGTCTTAAGACATTTTTACGCAATGTAAAATTTTGTATGATTACATGAAGTATCATGTAAACAACTATAATGGTATTAACTTATTTTTTGTTAAATTTTAAAATGTTCTCATCAATCTTAATGTGTGTGCTTTCTGGCATATAAATCATTAAAAGTCTTAATGGGAAGTGAACTTAGGATTTTTTAAATTGTAATATTTTTTTTGCGATGGAGGTGTGTAGAGCTGTCCGATGCGCATAATTTAATTTCAGTAAAATGAAAGTTTTATGCTACTGGCACAACTAGCTGATCAAAATTTTTTTGGTTTTTTTAAAATATTAAATACATTAAATTGCCTGATTGCTTCAATTAAATTATTAAAGATATTCCTTTTAGGACCAACCGCCGATTTTTTTGAAACTTTTCACACTCGTTCTACTCAATGAGTACAATCCAAAAAATATGGTCTCTAGGCGCGAAAAAGGTCATTTCAAGGTCAAAAAGTTGAAAGAAAATCTCAAAAATTGACAGAAATATGTATGTGTAACATATATATATATGGTATATACATATATGTGCAAAAATACTCTAGCTTCTCTCAGTGTCGAATAAATCTTTCGCCTTTTACTAAAGATTTCCGCGGAGAGGAGCATTCAACCTACCTGGAATATATCCTTAAATTACTTTTACATAAAATAAAAACAAAAATTCATTTATTAAAAAAAATTAATTATTTAATAACATCTTCTATTATTTATAAAAAAAACTTAAATTATTTACAACAGAAAATGTTATTTAAATAAAAAAGAAAAAGAAAAATAATTTTTTTTAAACAAAAAAGAATTACTGTTATTTACAAAATTACTAAAATACTATTATTTAAAAAAACTCAAAATTATATTACACCTAATATAACACTAATATAACACTATATACAACAAACAACTATACAATAACAACAATACAAAAAATGTACAAAATTAAATGAATTTACTTGATAAATTTGCTTTGACTTATGCATTTTTTTAATTGAATAAAAAAAAACTGTAAGAGATAGAACTTTTGTGTAAAAAGAAATCTTCTAGAAAAACGAACAGAGATTTCATTTTTCCCGACATATTATCAACTTTTCCAACAGCGTCTTCAAAAATCATCAAAATTTCGAAAAAAATTGACAAATTTTCTCAAACTTTTGACTTTTAACTCGAATAACTTACGAACCATTTGACGTGCAGTTTTGACCAATACCTCATTCGAAAGGACAAAAGGTTTTCTATCACTTCTCTGAACATACTAACGACATTAGACTGACAGTTCGCGAGCTAAAACGTATTTTATGAAACAAAGACAAAATTTTTTAAACGCCCTCTAGTAGCGAAATAAGCCCGATTCGCACCACGAGACTAGCACCATTCAACTAGACTCATCGAGTATAGTATATGTACCAATTTTCATAAAAATCGGTGGTGGGTCCTAAAAGGAACTTCAGCCATTATTTTTATGCCTTTAACAAAGTAAAGATGTTTTGCATTATTTTCCTGTTCCTTATTTTTTCTCCTTTAAAATCATTATGATTTTTGTCAAAAATTTATTAATGTTTTACAGATTTAAAATAAATTTAATAAGGTTTTTAAAAACGAGTTAAGATCATTATGGTTACCGCTAATAATATCTGAATAATACTTAACTTAACGCATACTCCATATTGCTACTTCTCTTTAATTTTAAATTTTGGTTATATCATATGATTACATTTTACCATCGCTCTATGAATAACTGTAATTTTTTTATGTAATAATGCAAGGATTTAAATAAAAATATCACGTAATAGTATACTGGGTTTTAAGATTTGAAGCCAGGAGAAGTTTTGTCTTTGATTTAATTTTTTATTTTTTATTAAAATTTGATTCTTTTTTTATTTCGTGGCGTATTCCAGAGAATGAGAATTAATCGAATATCAATTATCGGTGATTTGTTGATATTTTATTTAAAAACAATTTTTTTTTTAAACGGTGGATGATTTGTAAATATTGTATGTACATACCTATTTCTTAAGCTCACTTGTAAATATAAATTTTATAAAATCAAATTTTCTCATAAAATCCATGTCATAATTTTATTATTTTTAACGTGAAAACATTTTCGCTTTTATATTTTGTTTTCTAAAATTCGCTGATCATTGTGAATTTGTTGAAGGAATTGAAATTTAAAAAATAATTTTTTTTTATTGGGGAATAGACGATTCACACTAATCATAACTTTTGTGTTTGTGTAAAGGGCCAACTAAATTTGGCTTGAAGTAGCTCAAGTCAGAAGTCTGATTATATAATTATATTGTTTTATATGAGTTTGACTATAATGAAGTTAAGTCGGATTAAGTGAAATTGAACGAAGCTGTCAAATTTTCGTTGATTTCAGTTTGTGTGCTTTTGATCACATAAAATTGAGTAACTTTTGTGAATATATGTACATTATATGGGAATTATAGGAATTTGAAAAAAATAAATAAATTAAAGAAAAAAGTTATTTGAAATCTGAAGTAGGTACATTAATATGCACACATACATACATAATATAATTAAATTAAATTTAAATTAAAATGATTAAAAGAAAATAAAATTTCAAGAAATTAAAAATTTTGTTGGAAATGTTTCATTTTTTTCAAAACACGATAAATACTATAACAATAACAGAAAATAATGATAACATAACCATAGTTTTACCAAATTCAACACAATTTACAGAAGTTGAATATGGGTGTTACTTCGGCTTGAGTAAATTACGTTAAATTGACTTGAGCTACTTCAAGCCAAATTTAGTTAGCCCTTAATGCTAGTGTACTGCTTTTCTTTATTCTTTTTACATACTTAACTACTGTGCATATTTTTGCAGTAATTAATTTCCTTATACTTCTGTGTCACGAACTTCATTAAATTGCATTTTGAAAAAAAAAAAAATCACGTATTTGAAAAAATTGTTTCTTTTTTGTATTTAATGTGTTCTTTATGATGAATGATTTTCTTTAAAAAAAAAGTAATTTTTCTTCCTTTTTCTTTTGGATAATTTAGATTACATAAATGATGTTTTAAGTGAATCACATGAAGAAAATCCAAAAATTCAATCAACCGTCGTTGGTAACAGTAATAATGGAGCTGGTGCTAATAATACAGTAATTGGAAATGATGATTGGGATGATGGTCTAACATTTACAGCTAAATCATCACGTAAGTGTTTTTTTTAAATTATTATATTTAATGAGTAATTTCATTTTAAATCCCAAAGTAAAAAATAACGTGGGTATTTTGTAATATCATTTAAAAATTTCTAAAGGATTTTATCTGATATTTTTGGTGTACTTTACTAAAATTGGTGATTTGTTTTTCATTTTATTTTTGAATTTTGTATTTAATTTGTGTACGCGTGTATATATATACATACATATATATATTTTTATTAAACAAAATATAATTTACTTTCCTTATCGAGCATCAAAATTTTCTATGATACTAAAATAAATCCTTTTTTGTTTATTTTGTGCGTTTCTACGTTTATGGCTGTATTTAAAAACATCAATTGATTATCAAAAACAAATGACAAAGTATCAAATAATTTTTGCAATTTTTGTATGGGAAATGAATGTTATTGCCTTTTGTGTGCAGATGACGTTTTTAAACACAGCCTATGATTAAAAAACAAGATAGAAAAAAACAAGGAGACTATAATAGAAGAATAATAGGCCACATACAATGAAAGCGACGCGTTTTTCACGCGACTTACATATAGTTGTAGTATATAAAAAAATGAACTTTCGTTTTATAATTTTAAACAACCGTTTTATAATTTTGTTATCCAAAAATTCTTCAGAATTAGCAAAAAGACAATCTTAATTATACCTATGTATGTACTTTTACTTAACTTTTTGTTTTCATACATTCTTCACTTAATAATTAATAATATACATACATATATCTTCATATAAATGCCTTATCAGCGTTTTTTATGAGAACGGAAAAGATAATATAAGCTTTTCTTATATACTTATTGCAATTTTTTATAAAAATACTTTTTTATCATTTTTCTTCTTCTTTGTTAAAGATTTATATTTTTCAAATAATAAAGAAATAATAAAAAAAAAAAATTGTTTACCACGACATTAGTTTTGTTGTTGTTTTTATTTTATATGAATCTGCTAATTCAGATTTTTCTATATATTTTTCTATGTTTTGAGATTCTGTATATAACTCGCGCTTCAGAATGAGTTTGAATACATGGCTTTTGTATCTATGTAAGTAGATACAATAATAGCCACGCGTTTTTATGGCACCACAAAGTTTGCCGAAATTTAAATTTTGTGGCGCGCTGTTTTTTTCTACATTTGTTCCCTGTTTAATTTTTTTAGGAACAAAGAATTATAAACAAGTTGACATGAATAATGTCAAAAAAATTTCTTTGTTTACATAATAATATATGAACTGTCAAAAAAAACGCGTGGCTCTCATTGTATTTTGAACTGAACGCCACAAACTTGCACCACAAGAAAAAACGCTTGCTTTCATTGTATCTGGCGTATAAATATAAATCGTGTTCTTATTGAGATACTGCCTTTCCTGTAACTTTATTCTTTCCATTGTGCTCTCTATAATTTACATGTTGTCCTACACATAAACGTTCGTGAAATTTTTCTCCTTATTTAAGTAATTTTTTATTCGTTGTGTATGTAATTATATGAATTTAAATCCAATTATATTTTGTTGTACAAAAAAAAAAATAGTAAGCAAATATTTTCCCTATTTCCTTTTTTACCACAAAATGCTTTTTTTTAAATCCAATGTATGCTTGTCCTCTAACTAAAACGTTTTGGCAGTGTAAAAAATTTTTTTTTGTATTCTTAAATTAATTTAAAAAAATTCAATATGATCACAAAAAATAACATGAACACATGAAAACACAGCAATAAAACAATAATACACTAAAATTTGTTATTTGATCTTCTCGTTTCTCTGAAACTCTGAATATGAACGATTTAGTAGGACCTGAATTTAAATCGTTTCCTTTAAAAAAATTGAATTTTCCAATTTTTTAAATTTTTTTCTTTGAAGTTTTAATAAATAAAAATAATAGAAGAATTTTCATTACCCTTTTGTAATCACACATTCACATCATACACTTGTGATACAAAACGATTATTATTATGATATCGATATTAGCTGATACGGATTATGCAACAGCAACTAATTACAATAATAATATAAATAGTAATAATAATTCGCTAATTGCGCACATCACAAGTCTTCCTGGTTTTGATACATCTAAAGCAAGAATAGTTAAACATTATACAACATCAAAAGGTAATACACCTGAAAAATGTAAATCACCCGAAGATATAGGACCAACAGCCGCTGAATTAATATTACCATGGCGCAGAGATCGATCATATTATAATTTTGGTATGTCAAGATGAATGATGCATAATAGTGATATGTATATAAATGATAACGGTTTGTACAGTGTACAGTAAAAAAAAAAAGATAAAAAATAAATGCATTTTTAGCGAATGATCTTATAATCTTATATAACCACATAAATATACTTTACAGTTTACATTATGTAGTTTGATATTTGATTCGAGTAAAACATGTATACAATATTTTATTTAATTACTGTCTGTTCTGTTCGTATAGTAGATGTGTTTTATTGGATTATGAACATTTAAATAATTATTAATCGCTTCTTTTTTCATTTTATTCAGTTTTTAATACAATGTAGTTACCTAGAGAAATGTTTATTTTTTTTCTTTTGTTCTTAGAGTCAATTAATATTTGTCTCTACTGTATCCATACATACTGTATGTGTGTACAATACGTATACCATGTGCCACAAAAATATCCCAGTCTAGAAAAATTTCAGTATCGTTTCAAACCTTTTAGAAATTTTTTTTTACATACATATGTATGTAAAAAAATCTGTACTCTGTCCACTAATTATACGTAATTAAGGCCTTAAGTAGTACCACTTTACATCACTGGCATATTTTGATACTTACAAAATTCATGTGATCTTTTATGAAAACTCAAGGATTATGGTAATATTGCTAATGAAGCTCTTTTCAATTAGAGATTTTGAGAGGGAAAAAAGCATATGACGGTTCACTGACGTGACGGTTGTCACGAAAGTGATTGAGAATACATAAATATGATGATTTCCGCAACGATTGTCACGCATGTGACTAGTAGAATAGATGACATAATTAGTGGAGAGAGTGTAGCCAAGTATTTGCTTCATTGCCATAATTTTTAGTTGAAAACTTTTCTCAATGGCGTATCATTCGTTTAAATAATGCGTTTTTTGAAATTTTATACGAGGTTGCCAGTTTTTTGTTATCGGAATTTTGAAGCTGTATTTCAACATTCCGAAACTCACAATTCTCACGAATGCTTACTTCAATATTTTGTGTCACACTTGGATGTTGAAAATTTTGTTATAAGGCCGACAGACCGGGACTTAGAACGTTTTTAGCCCGTTTAAGTGGCTAAACCTCTGGTCTGTAATGAATTTTAATTTGTTTAGCACGATCAGAACGTTCTTAGCTAAACCCGTTCCTAGATCTGGTTCATGGTATTAATATAATATAATAATAAATAAAAATAGTAATAATAATAATAACAGTGATAAGAATTTTTTTAAAATGGTTAAATGTAATGTAAGAAGTTAAAAAAATTAAAAAACTACATTAGGAAAATAAAAAAATTCATAAAATGAAAAAATTGTTTTTAAAATACAATTTAATTTAACATAGTAACCACATAGTATAAAAAGCTCTTTATAGTAATTTCCATGCAAATGCGCAAACTCGTCATATGCTGACGTCAAAAAAGCTCAAATTAAATCTACCTTATTAAGAGCTTTTTATACCATGATTTCGATCAAGTATTCTAGAAAATGAAGAAAAAATATTTGAATTTGAAAATTGTCAAAGGTGTCTGTTATTTTTCTGTTTTTAATTTTACAAAAATTAAAAATTCAGAAATATAAAATAAAAACTAAACCAGTTTTTGGTCTGTCAAGAATAATTCCTTACCCAAAGCTTATTTTTTAACCGGCTAAGCTAAACCAGTTGAAGCTTTTGGTCTTTACTATTAGACTGGGACAATTCTTGTAGCACAGGATATACAATATTATATGTTTGTTTTAGAGACACGTGAAAGCTTTCTATTTTAGACTTAAATATAAAAAATTGAAAAAAAAAATTCAATAAAATACTGAGTTGCTTTAAAATAACACTTAGATAAATTAATTTTATTTTTTTTCTTAGTATTTTAATTATTATTAATTTTTTTTGTCGTTTATTTGGATTTCTGATTTAAATTTATATTGCAATAATATAAATTGCTTGTTACTCGTACGTTTTTATATTTCAAAATATTTCATTTAATTTCTTTCCAATATCAATATATTGTAGATAAATTGTGTTATTGAAAAATATTGAACAGTCAAAAATTATGCGATGTTGTCATATTTCATGCTTCCTGTTAATAATTTGGATTTCATACATACATACCATTATCTTGTGTTTTATCACCTTTTTTGGTAGCTACTTCCAAAATTACAAAATTGAAGGAGAAGTGGTAATTTTTCTTTTCATCTTTGAGGTTATTTTCAAGTTAACGAAATCCTAAATGAATCGATTGTCATTTACATACTATATACATACTCCATTACACATCACACATGAAAATACTTTCATTATGGTATACATTAATATTTTATATTAGAAACATTTTTTTAGTAACTTATTTTGTATCTACAAGTAATCCTCGTATAACGCAGAGATTACATTTCATAATAATTTCGCGTTAAATAAATCGTATTTTGAAAAACAGGGAATTAATAAAAAAAGCTGGGGTAACCAAGAATTCCCCACAATTTGTAAACTGCTAAGTTAAAGTATCGTACACAGTAGTGTGAGGGTTATCTAGTTCATATTTTTGTAGATTTTTCGTAGATTAATTTTTTTTTACACAGGATGTTTTAAAATTTTCTGTGACATTCTGTATAAAATTTCACAAGGACGAAATTATTTATATCGGTAACCTTCGATGAGTTTCAAAACATTTAAATACCGCCTCGATGCAAAATTTAAAATTTTTAAATGCGAACAATCAAAACGGGAACGTCGTCTAAAATTTCAAAACATATGTATGTATTGTGAACGCATCTAAAACATATTATTTAAACAAATAGCGCATCATGATTTTTTTTAATGCAACGGTATGGTGGTATTGTATAGTTTTTGTATCAAAACCGTAACATGACCGCGTCACATTAAATTTTTGGACGTTTTGAAACTCACCATCTTTTTTAATGTTTATTCCGAATTTTATATAAGGTTATACCTTTTTTTTGCTTTTAAGCTACTCAGTTAATAAATTACACGTCAAAACGTACAAGGAAAATTTTTTTTGTTTTCCGAGCTTCAAAGTTCTGAGCTTAGTTTGCCTTACAGAAAACTGTAAAAAAACAAATGTGATGCATGAATACCTGATGTCTTTTTTAACTTAGAACATAAGAGATTTCCATAATCTCAATTCAGCATGTTAACGAATTTCCTTAACTTTTTTACGCTTTTATTAAACTTTATACGTTACGTAATTAGAAAATGATTAAAATAAACCTATGAACATTTTTAATTTTCATTAATTTTTGTGAACCAGCATGAGTACACAATTTGTTAGTTTTGGTTGCAATGCTTTAAAAATTGCATGGAAAATTCATTTTGCATTCTGAATTCAATTATGTGAAATTTTGTGTGAAATTCAATTGTTATTATTTCCATTCGAAAATTTTTTTTGCATTAATGCCCGAAATAATTTCAATTTTGTATTTAGAAATGACTTAACGTCTTGTTTTTCTCCTTTCAATCAAACGTTTAGGTGAAACTCCAGCTATACCAGAAGAAGATAGAAATTTTTCACGTGATTCAGATGGTGAACGTAATGCAGCAACACCAACTGCTATTGAATCGCAATTACCATGGAAACGTAATGAAGATGAAAATGAGGATGGTGGTCCAATTAAACAAAATGAATTTCCAGCATGGGCATCTAATAAAGAATATTTAGCATATAATTCACCAAGTGCTACATTCTTAGGTAATTTCAAGAATCTTTTAATCATTATTTATTTTATTTTTTTTTTATTTTTTATAAAAATTAATTAATCTCTCCAATCAAAAAAAAAAAAAAAAATTCTCTTTTTCCATTAAAAAAAAGAGAATAATAAATCTTTAATGCAATGTATAAAATTTATTTAGAACTTTTTTATCCCACCTTTTAATTGTTATCATGAATGCGAAATGTTACTACCAGGTTTGTTGCAATTTAACAGTGGAATTCTCTAACGATTTACAGTTGGAGTTTGGAGTCTCTAAATTTTGAATTTAGAGTGAATTGGTCATTTTGTGAGTCAGTATAAAAGTAGTTCAGTTTTCATAATTAACATTCTTTTTAAATTTGGAGAAATTTAAAGATTTTTTTTAAAAAAATATATGGCACAGATTTGGATAAAACTAGCAAAGTGTTGCCATTTTTGAATATATGTATGTATGTATGTAATAAATGGTTTTAAAATTAAAGTTAGAATTGAGATTTAGATCAAAATTTCTCTCACAAATAAAAAGATCGATCATTAGAATTGGCTGTTTACTGAATACCGAATTCGAATCATTCTGACTTAGAAGACAATACCTATATGATTTAGAGCTCATTCTAAATTCCAATTCTAAATCATTTGAGAATTCCACTACGATTTTCGTACGTAGATTGCAATAAAATCGTTATTTATGATTTACTGAATACATACAATATCAGCGGTAAAAATATAATGCAACATAGTGAAATGCATACGATCAATATTATTTACTACGATGTCCTCCTTATATTTCAACTGTAAATTTTCAAAATTTCTGTTATCATTAATTTTGTTTTGTGTTCTTTTTTTTTTTTCTTTTACATATTCACAATAAAAAAATTTTTGATTAAATTTTACAATATTGCATTTAATTTTCATATTTAAAAAAAATTTTTTTGAATGTTTGATAATTATTACGAAACACATACATATGTATGTACATATTTAGATCGATATGATTAATTTCTTATTGTTGTCTAATTTTCATATTTTTACTTGGCATGTAATGATGGTATTATGTCACTTTTAATTTAAACAAAAAAAAAAAAATTCTAAATGTATGCGTATGATTTAGAATTGTTCTGGTATTTGTTACAATCATAATTTACGATCACCATCTCATCATCGTCATGATAAAAAAAAAGCAATGAAAGAAATTTAAATTTCTTTCTGATTTCATATAATATACTGCCGCATTTCTAATTTAAAAGAAATAAAAAAAAAATCACAGTTTACGTATGTATGTAGCTCTAATGGAAATGTAGCATTTAATCTTCCATTTCACTTTGTAATTTTAAAATCGATACAAGATATACACATGAAAAGGTAAAGTAATCGTGAACTGATCGTACGTTCTTTGGGTTTTCTTTGAAATAATAAACAGTAGAAACGAAAAGTGTACATTGAAAATCAGTGTATCGTCATGTTCCAGTTTGTAAAAATTCCAAAATTTAAACAATGTTTGATTTTACCTTTCAGTGTGTATGTTTTAAGATCAAAGCTATAAATGTGAATTAATTGTGTTTTTATGTGAATTGTATGTGATAAAAATCGAACGAAAGCACATAAAAGCACGTATTAAAATGTTAAATTTTTATTTCACCCAAAAAAGGATAGTGTTAGCTAAAAAAAAAATAGTAGAAAAATAATGCAAAGAAGGCGTTTAAAACACAATTTTGCACATTATAGTGCTTTGCTTGGAGTCACTGTTCAGACTTTCATGAATGCAAATTTTGGTTTTTAATTTTTTTTAATTAGTTTATTCTTTGTCGTTATAGTTAATTAGTAATTTTATTCTTTTTTTCATTTGTTTTGCTTGTTGTTGCACCAAATCATTTTCAAATTTTATTCTTGTTTCTTTTCATTTTTTTTATATGTATGTTCTCTCTATGTGTATATGATGCCTACTACTACTACTCTATATTTCGCCAAAAAATAACAAACGAAAAAAATGAAAAAAAAAAATAATAATAATAAAAAAAACGTTATGCATTTGAAATGATTTTGAAAAAACAAAACTTAAACATTGCATTTTGATCGTCGAAATAAAAATAAAACACTTTTTTTTCCAACACAAAACAAATTTATTCCACACTTGTAATGATCATGTTTTGCAAAAAAATAAAAAATAAATAAATAAATAAAAATTAAAAATGTAAACAAATTCAAAAAACAAAACAAAAAAAAAACAAAAAAGGTGGGCTATCAAAGCCTAAACAGGCCAAGTCTGTAATAGGTTTGTTCCGACGTGAAAGTTCTGGTTCTGGATCAGTTATTGGTGGTGGTGGCGGTGGCACAACAGCAACTGGAAGTGGTGGTGCTACTAGTGATGGATTAGTTGGAAGCGATCCATCAATAACAACTGGTAGTGTTAGCGGCAGTGTCGGAGGTGGTTATATATCAATACCGCCACCACCTACTGCAAGTAATTTAAATTCAGCAGCGACAGTATTACAACAACACACCGGTAATAGGGGCGGTCATGATAAACGATCAGCATCAATATCTGGTATCGGTATAAATGATAGTGGCCATTCTGGACCATTTCCTATTACAGCTAGCCATCGTCGTAATACACGAAGAGGTTCTATGCTCGAATTAACTGGGTAAGTTTTAAAATGTTTTTTTCCTTTTTATTTTTATTTTCTCTGCTTTTTTTTACTGTCTTTTTTTACTGTCTTTTTTCTTTTAATCTGTCTCTTATATCCTTGTGTTTTTCCTTACATTTTTTGTTCAAACTCATGTTTTATCTTTATTTTTTAATGTTTTCCTAATTTTCATTTTAACATTAAAACTTTGTGCCGTTAGATTTTTTTTTTACGTTTTATTTCATTTTAATTTTATTTTAAGTTTAGTATGTGGAAAATTTTATTTTGTTTCATCTTGTTATTGTTTTTAAATTTATGCTTTATTTTATATTTTTAAAAAATAAACAGTAAATAAATGAATAAAAAAAAATAATGAATAATCAGCATGAGAATTTGCTTTATATATGCCTTTTTTTGTAAATTTATATTTAATATATACTGGTTCTAATGTACCTGTACAATGGTGCCTTGGTTAACAGCGGTTTTAAATAACGATCTCCTTAAAAAAAAATCCCTCAGTCAACAACAGGAATTTTTGTTAACAAGACCCTCTATGATGTAAGATCCTATTAAATCTACAAGATCTAAATTTGCCGATTTCCCTAGTCATTTGTGGAAACATAATGTCGAGTAGAAAAGAGCCACATGCCATTATTTTAAAACCTCTGATATTTTTGATCCATATCAATCGAGTTTTTCATGTTCTCAATTAAATCTTTTGAATAATTGCGTCTTGAACAAGGAACGGCTATATTCAGAAACATCAAATAATCATCAATAATTTCAGATGTTCAGCTCTATATCTTTCCAATTGATTATTATTTGATATGTCTGAAAATGCCCATAATTTTGATTAACAATTATATTAACCAAGGCACCACTGTACTAAGTTTAATTTTATTATTTGGTAATTGAAAGTTCAATAAAATAACAATTATGAAAATACAATAAATTAAATATTTAACAAACAAAAAATTTAAATAAATTTGAATTAGTACGAGTACAACGCAAGTGATGCATGCGTTTATAAACGTCATGGGAATTCAGTTTACTCACAAATGCATTAATTTCGAGCACATAACAGAAATTATTCAATTAAAAATCTGTGCTCAATTAATGATCACGCCAAACAATTAGAACACTTTATTAAATTTTATGCATGATCGCGTAATAGTTTATTTTATTATTTTTTTTCCTTATCTTCAAAATTCATATTCAGCATACTTATGTACATCAATTCAAAAGGATGCGAGAAGGAATCTAAAGTTTTTTTTTCTTGTTTTAGTTCACATATCCGGTACATTTGAAAGTGTATCACTGGTTGATGCGATATCCAGCTTATTACGTTCTTAAGCTGAAAATTGCATCAAATGGGGAGTGCCGAGTGATGCATTTTCTAACTTACCCATCAAATGTTTTATTATTTTTTATTTATTATTATTTCCTATTTTTTCCAGAAATATTGATTTATTCTTGTTTGTTCAAATTTTGTGTATTTTTCATTTCATTTTGATCAAATAAGATCATTAGTCACGATCAAATATCGTTATATATTTACATGTGATACACAAACAATTTCATATCACCCAACAATATAACATGCAAACAACAAAACAACTCAGGAACAACAACAATATAATGTCATTATCACACAATTACACACAATTACAGAAAAAAGAAAAACAAACAGACAATTTCAGGCCTTTCACTTCCAGTCAACCAACATTAAGACACCATTTCATTATTTGACATATCCTTTTTTCGTAATACACAAAATGTTTTTCATTTTCTACAACTTTGTTCCTCAACAAAGTTCCTTATTTTTCTTATATATTATCTTTTTGTGTGTTTGTGTGTGTATTTGTCATCTTAATTTCATTCCTTATTTTCTCAATTTAAAATAATGAAAAGAAGAAAAAAATTTTTTACGTTTCTCTTTCCTTTTCTCTTTTCTTTTTGTTGTTGTTGTTTTTATCGTTTTTCTCGTTTTTTGTTGTTCTTTGTTTTCTTTTTTTTATTATATTTTCACAGACTTCTTGTGAGTGGACGTCGACCAAGTAAAACTTATAATATTTATCATTCTACTAAACATTGAAACAGACAGAACAAATAAAATAAAATTCCCAAAAAAATCGTCCAAAATAATATTATATATCTAATGAACAAAAAACAAAAATGATTTGATCACTTAACTAAACAAGAAAATGTATCTGCTACATGTATTACTAATAAAGAAAACCCCAGAAACAGAAATATTGTTGATATTAAAAATAAAGCTAACAAACTGAATTTAATCAACTGATCATACGATCGTGTAAAGTAATTAAAAAAATCAATAAATTAAAAAGAAAATACGGATATAATTATATGAATGCGACGTGTATAATGTTAATTTTTGACTTAAAAAAAAAACAAATTCTGATCAATAACGATAATTTAGTGATTATGCGAATGATGTTTATTGGAAAATTATCTACTACTTGCATGTTATAAAAGAACAAATGGTCTTTAATTTAATATAATTTTTAATATTTTTGTTTTTCTTTTTTGCATTATAAGTAAAGCAACTGAAATTTCAATTAATTTAAAATTCGCGATCATTCGACGATCATGATATTTTTTTCCATTGATCCACAATCTCGTGTACAACATTTTGTTCAATCAATTCTATGTTGGGTCTTATATTAACGACACACATCTGATTCTAAAATTATGAATGTAGCTGGTATTAGTTTAGTACTAGCTAATGCCGAAATTCGTGGCATAGAATTGATCTGACACACATGACATGACTTTCATGATTTTGTTAAATTTAAGATTTGATCTATTTTAAAACAAATAAATGGCGTAGATTTGAATAAAATTTATTAAAACTACGAATATCATTTCAAAATTAATAGAATATTGTTGACTTTGAATACCACGAATGGTTTAAAAATCTGGATAGTTTTCTTAGTTATCAGATAGTACTTGGTGACACATTAGTTGTACGGTACATTTTGAAGATTTCTAGTATTAATATTGGATGTGTGTCTTAAGTACTAGCTTTCAAAAATGATCATGAGACGTAATAATTAAATTAAAACAATTGAATAATTTTTCAAATAAAATTTCAAATTTGAATCCTTGATCCTTGTAAAATTCCATTATAAAATGGAACTAAATTTCAGTTGCTTTTCTTCATACATATATTGAATTCTTTTAATGCTGCACATTTTAAAAATTAATATTTGTAAATTATATTATCTAAACAAATTTATACATACTAATTTATATTTTATGATTTAGCGTTATTTAGCTTTAATTTTAAGCTGATTTTTTATTTTTATTTTTGGCTTTTATTCTGCAAACGTTACACAGAGAAATTTTTAAATACATTTTTATATCTCGTTATTTTTTATTGGTAAATTAAAAAAAAAATGATATGATGATCTTTGTGTATACACGATCAATTACATAAATTGTTGTTAATATTGTACATACAACTGCGTTTTGATCGATCTTCATTTATGTCGAAAGTTCGATACTGCATGCAATCAAAATAAGAAAATAAGAAATCATGGTCTTTACGCTTTTTTAACCCCTTAAAATCAAAGTTAAAAAAGAAAAAAAAAATGATTAAAATCTTGCATTCCTGATAATCCTGCTGCTTAGATGCAATCGCGATCGCATACCATATTAATTTGAATTTTTGTTACGCTTTTTTGTGGAAAATAAAATAGAAAAGAAAAAATGTTACTAACCATGATCAATAATCAGCTCAACAGCATTTAAATTGAAAAAAAAATATACATATGTATGTATATGTATGTATGTATATATAAAGTGGTTTGGTATCACCGTAGATGGTACTCATTTTTAGTATGATCAATTAACAGATTGTGTATGAGTTGACTAAAAAATGGCTACTTTGTTTTGCTTTGTTTACATACATATCTGGATGCCGTGCATATCTGGCTTAATTGATGTCCTGTAATTTAAAAAAATATATATATATTCCTTGTTTGTTCAATATTTTGTTTTTCTTTTAGAAATGCAAATGATGATGATGATCATTTTCAAGTCAATGGTGATATCTTCACAATTAATGTTGTAGATGTAGATAAAAAAAATAACATCAAATAAATTAATTAACAAATCAATTTTTTTTTTTTAATTGGCAACGACCATTTGAAACTGGGATGGATACATTATGGTGAAGTAACATTAAAATACTTTTTTTTATAACTTGCAAGGCGAAATTCAAAATTTTCATTTACATCCTTGTATGAACACAATACAACACAATTAAGTTAAAAACAAAAAAACGTAACCGGTGATAATTTCAATATTTTCTGTATTAAGACAGTACAGAATTATTCTTGTATGTTGTGATCGATTTTTACACAAAGTGTGTAATTGTATTTCGTGTGTAAGTAGAAAAAACTAGTTGTTCTTATTTAAAAGTGCAATTTTTCCAATTAATTGCCTCGCAAGATTATAAAATTTATTGGATTTAGGACCACTTTCAAATAAAATAGCTCATTTAATTAAAAATTTCATAAACGAATCATTTGCTCGAGTTATTTAGAATAAATTCAAAAAATAATTAGAAATTATTAAAAAAAAAAAATATACGAGATATAAAAATGTTTTTGTAGATATAAGATCGGTGATTTTTAGTATAAAATCAATGTACAGTGTACATAAAAAAAATAATGTACATACATAGCCTACAGAACTTTTTATGTAAATATAAGAAAATTTATTGCATGAATATTAGATTTAAAAAAAAAAAAAAAATAGAACAAATATACAGGTAATCCTTGTATTACGTGAAGGAAAACTTTATCCCAAAATAATCACGTCCCGTCAATGTTACATGAGAAAAGAATTATTAAACATTGAATATCTCAAGATTACATCAATTACACCTGAAAATGATCTATTTCCTATATCTCAGAAATTGATCGTGCTGTTCGTAGTTTTAAAATTTCGGTTAAACTTTTGCATTAATTTGGTACATAAAATTGCGTCGTTACAAAGTAACGACGAAGATCCCATTTCGACCTTATTTTGTGAATCACATTTCATACCAGGATTATTTGTATATTAAAAAATAAAATTTTGTTGTTTTTATTTAGATTATAGACGATAATAATTGTACATATTGATGTTTGCTTTTATTTGCACGATGTTGCGTATCGCACAAATTATTTACAATATAGTATCTATTATAGTATTTATTATTTTATTGTGTTTGTTTTTGTATATATACATGTACAATATACGTGTAATACAATTTACAAGAAAATAAAAAAATTTTTATTTCAAATTAAAATTTAAAATTAAAATTAAAATTCAATAAAAAAACTTTAATAAAAGTTAAGACGAAAAAAACATGTTTTTTTTCTTTCTTAAATTTCTTCTCTTTTAATTTTCTTTTCTTTAATTCTTATATTTTTTGTTTTCTAAATTTTGCTTTCGAGAACTTTATTTGTTTGAATTTCGAATTTATTTGGAAATGGTGCCTAACAAAAAAAAAAACAAAAGAAATGAAGAAAAAATTAAGAAACGAGATGCTAGTCAAAAATAATTGACTTGATTTCATCTAAATGTTTTGTAATTATTGTCGTGTTTCACATTCTAATCATTCGAACAAAAAGATAACAGAATTTTTTAATTTTCGAAAAATTGGAAATTTCGAAAACACGATATTAATTTTTGGTAAATGTGTAGATAATGGGACACACGGTCGCTCAGGAGTGTCAGTGAGTGGAAGGGGTCGTGTACAACACTGATTAGGTGTTTTTAGGTGTGTGATGAACAAGGGGACCACAGGAGGAGGGGGTAAAAATTGAATTTTTATGCTTTGTTTTTTTAACTTAAGCATGTGTTAAATCATAGGAGATAAGAAAAAAACACCATTAGTGTTTATGATCTAAGTTTGTTCCCGTGTGGTTGTTGTTGTTTTCATTTATAAAACGCAGTAAACTAGCGTAGAGAGAGAAAAAGACGAATTTATACAAATTGAACGCAAAAGAATAAAGAAAAGCACCACTAACAACAACACGTGCCTATCTCTTAAAAACGTAATATAGGTTTTTTATTGAATAAATAGTGGACAGTAGAGAAGGAAAAGTGACTAAAAATAGATGGTCAGGTAGAAAAAGGTTTGATGAATCTGTTCCAATCACCAAAAAGTAGAATCAATCATGAATATTTTCAGCTTAAAATTTAGTATTAAAACAGCTGAAAAAGAAAAAAAAGAAACCTTTTTACTAAATCGAGGATGATGAACTAGAGACCTCTTGTACGTAAATACCCATCAGCCAGATAGTAAATGGGCTGTGTACAGGTCCGCATGATCCTATGATACTTTTTAGGCCCTATAGGTCCGTGGGTTATATCGTCTAGCATCTTATATTCGATAATATACACACTTAATATTAGAATTTTTACGTTCATCACCTGTTCTCCTACCCTTCTGTCCAAAACTTCTAACCATCAAAATATGATCACCTTTAGCATCCCTCTATCACACCCACCACTTCCGACCTTGTGTCCCGTTATCTACACATTTACCTAATTTTTTCATACGCTTTACAATAAAAAAAATTTATTTTGAATATTCTGATATCAAAGTTTTTGACTTTCATCATCGTATACTTTTCGCAAGGGAATGCTTTTGCTGTGTACGTAGAAACAAAAAATTGGGCACCATAAATATTTTGCATTTTTGTCAATTTTTTTTTCTTGCAATTTTACTTGCAATATGGTTTCACAATTTTGTGTACATTGTATGTATATATATATGCTATGTAGAAACATTATCCCAGAGGAGAACAACGGCTATGACCACCACAATCAACACCGTCATCCCCACCGTCACTACCATTACCACTCAAAATCCTTGTGTGAGAATGACGAGTGGTCACCAACAACAACAGCAACAGCAACTGGAACAGTACCATCAGCAATAACAACAAACTCATTAAGAAGTAATACACCACCAACAATGACATCATTATCAATTGGTAATGCAACAGCATCATCATTAAGTTCACCAGGTAAATTAAATCGAGATGTACGTGAACCATTATTACCAAAATTAACCCCAAGACCACAATTACGTCGAGCTGCAACATTAAATCAAAATCAAGTAATGACTGCTTTATTATCATCATCGTATACATCAGATACTGAAGGTATTGAAGATGATGATGACGATGATGATGACGACGATGATGATGATGATGAAGAAGAAGATTTTGATGTATACGATGATGATAAAATTGTAAATGCTAGTGCTCCATTAAAAAGAACTTTAGATAGAAATCAAAGAATTTGAAAAATAACCTCATCATCAGCGGCTGGTATAAAATTTAAACATAAAAATAAAAATAAAAATTTATTATTATTATCAAATAATAAAAATATTAGCGATAATAATAGCAGTACCAGTAGCAGCAGCAATAGCAGTAATAAAAATGTTAATTATTATAAAATGCGCTTAAGGAATTGTTTTAAATATGCATTGTTACATGATGATACAAAATGACAACAACAAAAATAAAAATAAAACCATAATAATTATAAAATGTAATTAAACTCTTAATTAATAAATTAGTAACTCTTTATTTATTAAAAACATACATACATACATATAAAGCATTTTCAGGATTATTCTAATCGTAGTTAACAGATTTGATTGCTTATTTGAAATTCTGTTAAATTTTGTAAAAAATTTTATAAATTCGTTAATTTTGTATGAATTTTAGCAGAATATCAAATTAAACAAATCTGTTAACAACTACCAGAATAGTCCTGATTACGAGTAAATTCAAAAATAAATTACTGCCTATTTGATGTGATATTTACATAGCTTAAGATCATAATACGCTGGATATCACATCAAATAAGTAGTGATGCATTTTTGAATTTACCCTACATGATAAATTTAATATGTATAATTACACTGACATAATGTAAATGATGTCCGGTGTACTAAAAATGGTGCACAAAAATTTATTGTAATTTTATTACATACACACGCATAACATGCATACGTTACATATTACCTACATATGTAGTTATTAAATGCTGAATAATTACTTTACTTTAGGTGTAAATAAGAAAAAAAAATTGTTGTTTTTCTAGATCAATTAAATTTAATAATAAAAAAAAAAAAAAAATCATAGCGCTGATCGTATATTACTGGCATACATACATATTTAGATGTGATCTAAAATTGTTTTGTTTTTTTTAGAATTTACATTTCTCTGTCTCTCTGATATACATATGTATTTTATAGCATTTTCAATAACATTAATTACAATTTGACAACAACAAAAAATATTCATATGATTATAGTACTCGTATATACATACATATATCATGATCTTCATCACAAATTAAAATTACACAAAAATGATGTAGTCTAATTTTTCTTTTTTTTTTGAAAAATTTTTAAGATATTTTTATGTTTATCTTGTATGCCGGTATTATAAAAATCTCTTAACTATTAAAAATCTATTAGAAATATGTATAAAAAAAATTATTGACACAAATATAAAAAAAACAATTTATAACAATAAAAAAATTAAAAATAAAAATTAAAACAAATTAAAAATAAAAAACGAAAAAAAAATAATTGAAAAATAAAAGTAAAAGAATTTTTGATAAAGAAAAGAGGATATTCCAAAATTCAAATTTAAATGTTTTTGAATTAAAATTTGCAATTTACATACTTACTTATGTATACATATGTATGTATGTATGTATGTAATTTTGTTACGATTTCGCAACGACCAAAATCGTTAAAAATTTGAATTTTAGAACATCTTGTGAAAATTTTTTTTAAGGGAAGTTTTTGTTTTTTTTTTGTGTAATATTGTATGAATGTTTATAAATTGATAAAGAAAATATATGGATGTATGTACTTATACAAAAGTACATACATACTTATAAGTACTAATGTAGACGAAAAAAAGAAATTGTATACTTAAGGACACACAAAAAAACAACTTAAAAATAAAAAATAAAAAAATGACTACTTAGCTTGTGTAAATGATTTAAGAGAAAAAAACAACAAAAAAATTTAAAACAAAAAAGAAAACACAACAGAGTTCAATTTATTTTTGTAAAAAAGAAAAAAAAAGGAAAAAAAGAATATTGTAAATTATTAAAAAAAAAACCAACAGACACTTTTATTGACATGAAAAAATTTTATTTAAAAAAACGATAAAAAAAAAACTAAAAATATTATGTAGATGGCAAAACAGTAAGTACATTGAATTACAGTAGGTCTAGCCGTCTAGCTACACCCTAAACGATACCTATTAAAGCAATACACTTCCATGTTATGTGAATTAAAAAGCTGTGACCATTTTAAATTTTTTAATTCATGAATCATGGCGAGCCGTGCTGGTACATAGCGATGTCTGCATGTTGAAAGAAAATAAAATCAAAATAAAATAATTTTTATGTTTAGTTTCCTTTTTTTGTTTCGGTATTTATTTTCCTATTTTTGGTAAATTACTTTTTTTTTTAATGTAAAGAAATTTTTGCATTTAAACTTTAGAAATCAGAGTATTTCAGCTTAGCCTAATTTATCCTTAATAATTAGGAGGAAAAGAGATATTTAAAAGTAACGAACTGTTAACAGACATTGTTCAAAAAATGTTCATTTAAATAATCAAAGACATTATCCTTATCTTTATTAAATCTTTCATCAAAACAAAAACAAAATAAAATGACCTAAATTGATGGATTGGATAATGTCTACATTAGAAAAACGGAATGTATTCTGCAAAAAAGAGAGAAAAAAAATCGAATTTTATTTGAAAATGCAAGAAAGTTTAAATAGTTTTGTTTTTAAAATACAAGTATTAAAATGCGTTTATAATTTGTAGGTCTTTTTTTTTTTAAATAATTTTTAGGCCTGTAGTTTCTTTTTTTTAAGTAGATAATTTAATAATGGTGATAATAAAATGTACGTTAGGTAAAACAATGAATCGGGTTTAAAAACGTTGAAAAAATCCCCTTGAATGCAATGTTTAAAATTTCGTACCGTTTCGATTGGATAAAGTAGCAGATGGATCTGTGGTAGTAATAAAGTGTAGAATTTCAAAATGCATGGATAGGTCATGACTGGGCAAGGATACCTCTTACAGGTCATGCTTAGAAGATAAGATAACTGATTTTGCATATCATTACTGATTGCCCTGCATTTATCAAAATTCGAACAGCACTGATTGTTGCTCCTGTGACAGGGGTAAGCTTTTATGGCGTTTTGGCCCTTTTCGAGGCTGCATAAGTGCACAGATCTGATTGACGGGCACATGTTAATTTAGCGGCTTAACTTAATTATTTTCTGAATATTTTTTTTTTTGTTTTAAATCTAATTTTTAATTATTATTACGATTGTGTATTTGTAAGATCTGCGTAACGTACATTTACTCTGAATATGTAGTATATTTATGAGTTTTAATTTAAAAAAAAACAAAAAAAAAACCAAAAAAAAATGTTTTAAAAAATCGTATAATTATATTTTCTTGCTGTAATTGTGAATATTATTATATACATTAATTAATGACAAAATGTTAAAAATTGCTTAAATTATTATTATTAAAAAAAAAAAAAAAAACAAAAAGAAAATTTAGGTTCTAATTAAAATAAAGAAAACAAAAATGAAAAGAAAAACCTTATTTGTAAATTAAAAATTAAATCAAAGAAAATTATGACAAATAAATTAATTGACAAAAAAATTAAATTTAATAAATTGTAAAAATTTATGCAATGAAAAAAAATAAAAACAATAAAAGGAATTTATTGAAAAATAAAAAAAAATCGTTTTCTAAATTGAATTCTTTCAGCCCATTTTTTCAATTATTGTAATTTTCTACAACAGATCAGATGCTAAAATTAATACTTTTGTTCTGTTTTCTTAAAAAAAAATCAATTTCAAACAGGCGGTAAGGCATTTTCCAGATTATATCACCTTGCATTATGCATTTACCTGGTCAAATCTTAATTGTTTGCGATTTATGCAGAACATGTCTCTGATGATTGCGCGTACAAATATAAAATAAATTTTTTTTTGTTTTGTTTAAAGTGAGAAAATATTATAAGGCCTTAAGCCTAAAAAATGAACGAAAATAAACACTTGCCAACTTGGCATTCAGTGTTGATTTAATTTTGTACATTTTGAAAAAAAAAAATTTTTTTTTGTACTTTTACTACGCCAAGCGCATAAATACATTGACGATTATCACGATATGTTACAAGTCCATCATACGTATATTTCTTTCAAATATGTATGTTGCATATGTATGTGTAACAGATTAACATACACAAAAATTATCTACATACGTAGGTGTAAATTCGTGTAATACAAAAGGAAAAGCAAAGCAAAAAAAAAACATTCCTCAGAAAATTCTATTGTGATGCTATAAACATTTCTCTTTTAGTAGATTTTTCGACTCATATGTAAAATTTATCTAAAATTAGATTCGATCTTTTAAAAATGAATTGTTTCCTGCGTGTAGAAAAAAAAACATTTTTCTTTTTTGTTTTGTAAAATATAATGTAGTGGTGAATATTTATTTTGTACGTTACATTTAAAAGATCATTCTAATATCTATAGGAGACACATCGATGTGCATACAAGTACCCTACATTTCTTACACTAAAATAATAAGGACAACTTGACCTTTGAAATGTGCAAACTTCGTTAATACTGAACAATTTTTTTCTTTCATTTATATTTTTTTCGATATTGATTTGATTTTATTTTCAAATTATGAATGCAATGCAATTTGTGATTCATAAATCACAGATTGAATGCATCCAAAAACGTGTAGGTACCTATATTTTGCGTATTTATATCCAGTATTGTACAAATTATACATTTCGATAAGTAAAAATTACAAACTATGAATACTAAAACGATCATATACCGCCACTATGCAAAATTTAAAGCAAGTTTAAAATTCCAAAACAATACGTCGGCGACATTATATAACTTTTGTATTAAAGCTACATCGCTATCGAATCACAACAAATATTTTTACGTTTTGAAACTCATCATTGCCTCAGGGATATTCATATTGCGTCACTTGCTTGAATAATGCGATTTAGATGCGTTCACAATACATGTTTTAAAAGTGTAGATGATGTTGCCATTTTTAGCGTTCTAGTGCATTTTAAAATTTTAAACTTTGTCTCAAGACGTAATCTAAAAATTTTGGAACTTATGATCTGTTTATCGTTTTATATAATTCATCATTATTATTCGATATAACGTATGGTTACCATGTTATTAAAAATTATGAATTTATGTACATACATATATATGTATGGCTCGACTCATGTTCATCATTCAAGAAAATGTAATGATGGATATGTAAATGCAAAATGAAAATAAAAATTTTTTAATTGAATTTGATGAAGTAATAGTCAAAAGAAAAATAAATTTTCTGAAAATTCTTTTACATATACACACGTACATACATCTAAGAATTGATCGATATACATATGTATGTATTGTACAATATTTGGCTTATGTATGCGCTAAATACGTACACGGTGTAGGTGTAGACACGTACCTACATTTGTAATTTCTTGATTGAAAAAAAAAAAATTAGTGATAAAAAAAACAAAAAATCTAAAAATAGTATCACACATTTGTTGATTCATACCCAACCAACACACACATTAGAAAAATGTTGAAATGTTTGATATATACATACATATGTACATATATGTTTATATTCACAAAAAATGTAATTTTATTTTTAATTTTCTACGTGTATTCATCAGAGTACAAAAGTTTTCTCATACCATCAAATGTACGTACACACACGCATATGAAGAATATTTTTAAATTTAAGAAAATAAAAAAAAAATCGTAAGGTAAAAATGATATACGATGAGACGAGAATATTTTCAAGAATACATCAATTTACTATTTGAAATTTGATTAAATCTTTAAAATAAAAAAAAAAAAACGAAAATTTAATTGTTTTGTTTCAGAAAATTTTCTAATTGGGAACTTTATGTATTGTATCTATAAATGTAAACTATAGACCTTGGACATTTATTTATGTATGTACGGGTTTGTCTGATTCTTCAATATCTGTTTCACCATCATCATCATTTTAACCATTACCATCGGTTCTAAAACCCGCTGTGCATTTATAGACTGTGTCGAAATATTTTTTCAATTTCCTATTTTCATTTTACCACATGTCTTACTTTCTTCATAGGGGCCAGAGCTTAGTAGCCCAGTAAGCAGAGTAAATTGACTTCAAAAATCTATCGTCTGACGTTCAATGCCAAGCACAGACAAAAAAGGAAAAATCGTATTTCTACGTCTGCGTTATCGGCATCATAAACTCATCGCCCACCAATTTCACATACATACATATGTATGTATAGCTTTAATCGAACACCAAAAATGTTCCTGATCTTGGATTCAAATGCTTAAGAATAATAATCGAGTCTACTTGATGACAACAAGTAACTGAGAAACATGGTCAATCTAAGCCCTATTGGACTACCGTATAAAAAATCGAGTTTGCTCTCTAACAAACTTAGTGGTTCATCAAAATGTAGGTGCATGCAATGATGAAATTATCTCAGAAAAATCATTGCAACGATTATGCTCTAGCTTATATTGATCTGTTGCATCTATCGATAACGATGATGATGATCGATCGATCATCTCAAAACTTTTTTTCTAACAGGATCACATATGTATGTACATAATAAGAAATTGAAACGATCATAATTTTTAAAAACAATCAAAATAAATCATCATTAACACAAGTTATTGCATTTACATAAATTATACGAAATTGTGAAATTGTAAAACATCGATAAAAGGGACATTCGAGATTCGAAATTCATTATGCAAACGAACAAGGTAGAAACAGAATATTCTTTTTTTTGATCGTAACAATGATTGCGAAATATTTTTGAAATAATTTTTTTTTTTGCGTTTTTTTTTAAATTTTATTTTTAATTGAAAAATAAGAGAGATACACACATGTACTGTTAATTGAATGCTAAAAATATACAATTAAAATTCTTGTAGTGTATTTTTGCAACAATCTCAAATCAAGTAAAATTAGTAACAATGCAATAAAATGCATGCATATGTATATGTATGTATGTAAAAAAATTAATTTTGTACGTTATAAGCGATTTCAATACGTATGTCTGTATGTACATGAGGATGTATGTGAAATGCATAATTAATTTTGTTTAATATTTGAAATTCTTTTAAATATGTGATGCATTATATGTATATACTTAATTGCAAT
This sequence comes from Anthrax anthrax, assembly GCA_963971155.1. Classification (NCBI taxonomy): domain Eukaryota; kingdom Metazoa; phylum Arthropoda; class Insecta; order Diptera; family Bombyliidae; genus Anthrax; species Anthrax anthrax. Next base: position 16,742,274 of record OZ020120.1, read on the forward strand.
TTGTTCAATTGTCGACACTTAAACAAGAAAAAGAATATTTTTATACATTGTTTGTTTTAATGATGATATGTATCCGTCTACATTATTCATTGGCACAACAATTCGATGTAAATTGTAAACTATAGGGCCTTATCATTGTGATGTGATTCTTCCATCATATGTATCCTTACAGCCTAACATATGGATTGCAAACCATTGAGTTTAGTGGAGTAGTGAATAAATTAAATTTTTGAACAAGAACCCGATATGGAGCTTAGATTGGTTCGATCAATATTACCAACTACTTGAATCCATAAGTATGTATATAGAAAAATTTTGATATTCATTTAAAACTGAGCAAACATTTTAGAAGTGATGAAACAGTAATGTCAATAATGCAAACCATGGAAAATAAGATTTTTTTGTTTGGACCAATGGATTCAGAAGTCAGTACTCTATCTACTGAGCTACTAAACCCCTTTATACTCGTTTGTGATGATTCTAGTATTTTTGTACAGCACACGATTATATACGAGTATTGCGTCAAAAAATTTTTATCGAGTTATCAGGTATCAATTTTCATTTTACATTGTAATGAGATGAGAATTTCTTCATTGAAATCGTATACAGCTTTTCCTATTTTCTTTTCTTTAAATTTTTATAAAGAATTTTCTAAAAATATACCAACAGCATTATGTCGTTGTATACACTTTGATCATCATCATCATCATAATCATTTTCGTATCGACATCTAATTCAAAATATATATACAAACATACATGTAATGGTATGTAATTGGCAATGATATAACAAACATTTTTCTTTTTCAATTGAAATTAATGTACAATTTTTTTTTTTAATTTACTTAAATAGAAATTCATAATTTAATAATTAGTAATTATTTCTTTTGATAGTATACGGCCATTTTGTCGGATGTATTTGACAATAACATGATTCATGACAGAGATATAATATTTGGAATGATCAATGTTTCTATTATAATTATGTACTGTAATAGGGTAATTCCAAAGTATTTTGACAAAATTTTCGATGGGATCATATTTTGATTTTTTTTTTAATTTCCGACAAAGTGGCGGGTATTCTAGAATTCACTTTGCGATATCAACACATATAACATGCTGATGTAAAAAAAAAAACAAAATAAATTTTTAAAGTCCTTTTTACATCCTTATTTTTTTTCACATTTTTCTAAGAATCTACTCTCCGTCCCTTTTCTAAAATGGTATCATTTACATTTCTACGATGAGCCAATGATTTTATATCGACTTTTAAAGAGAGATAGTCATTCCGGAAACTTTGCTAGAATTTTGGAATTACCCTGTAATCTGTATGGATATTGGATAATAAAGCTGGAAATTTTCATTTTGAATACAAAACGTGAGCATACTAAAAAAAATGATAATCTCATTTTCTTAATTTCTTACTAAAACATTAAAACGATATGTGCAAGAACATTGAAATATCTGGGATTATACGGTATACGTATATATATACACTTTTTAGAAATCTTATGAATAATGAAAAATTAAAAATATTTCAAGACAAAACAGTACTTTGCTTAGATATTACAGAGAATTTTTAAATTTAAAATTTGTTCATGTAGTAACGTGTATGTATATACTATATAGCAATATATCTCGGTACATGCACGTGTGTAGTATGTATATGCGTATATTGAAAAAAAAAATGTTATATACATGAGACAAACTATGAGTTGCGTGTATACAAAAATATTTTGAATATTCAAAATTTTTATAAAACAAAAATAAAATTTTGTTGTTCTTCTATTGGTGTACATACATGTATCTCAACTGGTCACCAAAGTGAGTACATACCATATACACATTATACAATATCACACAACACAGCTCTATACAAGCTGAGAATTATTTCATTATGAAAATGATTGCTAAAAATTTTCAACAGAAATTTATTTTAATAAAACTAAAAATTGTATAATTCAATTTATTTTAAAATTAATAAAAATTAAAAGTGGAAAAATTGGTAATAAAGGGTGTTTCATGATCAGTGCCAAGAATCAACAAATGAGAGAAAATAAGAGGAGAGATCAACTTAAAAAAAATGTTCAACATCAAGTTACGTTGTTAGACATTTTTGTTTTTTTGGCCTCCTACAAAGATCTCCTTCGCCCTTCTCAGTTCTCATTTTCCAATTTACTGCCTTCAGTATAGCCATGAAATATTTTGTTATCTTCTGCTATGTCCATATATTCGGTATAGTTATCAGTTTTCATTTTTTTTTTTTTTTTGTTAGATCTATTTTGATGAGTCTGAGTACTACTCTATACTATAAATTTTGAATGAGGTACACTATCATCAATAAAAGGTGATTTAATGTCCTTTTGCACATTTTTACAAATTTATAAATTAAATTTATTTTTAAGGCATTTAAAATGCAACAATTATCGTATCTCAACTGATTTTTTAGTTATAAGCCTTCAAGCTATGTATCCTTGGAAGACGTTTTTTATCATTTCCCATCATGATCTTCACACTACCGTTGGCTTATCATTTACTCGGAAAACACCCTGCATATATGTACGTGTATATAAAATAAACATTTTATTACATTAAGAAAATTTAGGTACATATCGTGTGATTTAAATGTTTTTTTCTTCTTCTTCAAATTATAGACTGAATTCCTTGCCAAAAAGACTTTTTTATTTTGTTGGTTTTTTTTTACTTTTTTTTACTAGAAGATAAGAAGGCTTTTGTACATGTAATAACTTATAAAACCGACCGCGGTATGTAATAACGTATAACAGCACATATTGTAAAATTTTCAATTATGTGATATGGTACTGATCGTATGTATAACAAGATTACATGTGGGTATGTAATGCGTTGATTAACATTGCCAAGATGCCAAAAATCAAGATGTATCCACATATGTACATACGTGTATGTATGTATGGGAAAATAAATTGATTATAATAAACTCCTGTTTAGTTTAAAAATTTTCTCTTATTCGGCGGTAAATATTCTGCTATGTATGAAAGCAAAAATGACCTATGAAAATGTAACAATCGACATTAAGATTTTTGTTTGTATATGAACAACAAAATCGTATATGCATAAAATCCCCCTCTCGTATTATGTAACTTAAACCACCTCTTGAATGTTAAGAAACTCAAAAAAACTCAGAATATTTTGAATTTTGTTGTTTTTTTTTCTTTAAAACAATTTTCATGATTCACGTAATTTTGAAAAATCAGATGAACAGAATGTTGAATTGAGGCACAGAAGAAATTCAAATTACGTTTTACATGCGCATGAAAATGAATTTTTTTTTTTTTTTGTTAATTTTTCGTGCATTTGTGAGAATTTTCTTGTGCACAGATGTATCTGTGTGTTGTAGGTGTCTCAGTATGTGGAAAAATGAGTAATTATTTTTATACCTTCATTTTTAATGGCAACAAAATATTTTCAAATTCAAAATAAACGAATTTTTGAATTCATGTATGTATACACATTTTGAGAAAAAAAAACGTCCATTATCTGTATATTTCTTAGGTTTTTTGTTTTTTGTTGTGTTGGTTTTTAGAATATATTATAAAAATTTACTATTTATCCTCTATTTTATTATTTCGGAAATTATCATGTAGAATTCAATTTAAGTGAAGAAAATAGATAAACTTCTTGGATTGGATGTCTTAAAACAGAGATTTGCATGTTGTTCTTTTTTTAAAGGATCCACAGCTCTCAGAAGGTTATGCGTTATTTAATGCATTATCAAGTATATTATACTCGTAAGTAGAAAATCGCACTAAATAGGCAATAATCCACTTTCCATTTTTATACTCCACGTTTTACATTGAGCCTTAGATCTTCGTAATCTTGTTTCTCTATTTATGCCGATTTATTTAATTCTATCCTCTTGTTAAAGTTAACAAACAAGGACTTTTTGAAATTTTAAACGATATTGTCATTTTTAGTGTTTATATTTTGAAACTTTGAACTTTGCATCGAGGTGAAACAGATGAATTGTTAGGTAACATATACAACTCATGATTATATAGAATCCTTCAAACTCCATTTTCTCGGACTAGTCCAAATAATTTAATTTTAAAAATGCTCAATATTTCAATTAATCTTGCTATTGTTTCGATTAATTTGGATTTGAATTTGTCTTTTTTCGTATTTCATAATCTATGTGGTATGTATACGTGTTTACATGCTACATCAGATGATCAGACTATACATACATATGTAAATCATTGAACTGATGCATTACATAGCAAGATCAATAAAAAATTCAAATTAAATTTGAATTTCTGTCTTTATATTAAAACACCAAACACCAAAAAAACGCCAAAATATTGTGATTTCTAGATCAATGAATATACATATCTGTCATTCTGAATGACAATTTGATAATAAATCGAATTGGGGGACTGATTGAACATGAAATTTCGATCATGAACATTCGTTATCGAGTAAATTATGTCAAATTAAAACATGTCATACATACACATTCGTAACCTTCATTGTAATACTTGTATAAAGATATTACGTCATTTAATCTGAAAAAAAAAATTTTGTTTTGCATGACCTAACTTCAATTATAACAGGTGATTCCTCTTAATAAATTACTTGTAATAGCATAATTATTTGTAATTTTTTATAATTTGAAAATCACATATGGATTATGTCCACTTCTGCTTGCATATCATTTGCTCCACCACATATTTAATCGATTTCCCACTATATCATAACGGCCCTTTCTTCAATTTCAAAGGTAGGGCAACATACATTTAATTTTAATGATTATAAAAAAATTTTTCTTCAGTTTCAAATTTTTTATTCTTAAAATCAAATTTTATTTGTTACCCAGATCGTTAATTTTGCAGGATATTTTCATATTCGAAACTGAAATTTTGGACAAACAAAAAAAAATTTTTTCAATTGAAAATTGAGTGAAACGAATCGAAAAGGTGTTTTGAGTATAAAATTAAGCGAACATTGAAAATGTATCGAATGTTTTGGGGCCTTTTATACCCACCATCTGGTATGATAATAAAACTACGATTTTTATTTTTATTTTTGTTCAATTAAAAATTCTTGTCTATTTTTTGATCTTTCGAATTTTCGTTTTTTTTTTTTGTTCTGTGTGATAAAAAAAAATTGATCACAGTGGAATATAATTATGTGTTGTGTGTGATAAATAGAATAGAAATTTGCATAGCATCATATATTTTGTTATTTTGTTTGTTATATTTTCGGTTTCTCGTCTGCACACGATCATTAAAAAAACGAAATGAAAAAAAAATTTTTTTTTTTTTTGATGTTTTACCCCTTCAGAATGTTTTCCCCCTTGAATTTTTTTTTTTTTAATTTCAAAAAAGTAACCGAATTTAACCGAAATTATTCAATTGTATGTATTCTCGTTTGTGATTAAATGAATTTGAAAAAAAAAAACGATTCATATTTTATATAGTAATTAAATGTACCAAAAAGGGAGCAAAACCCGGGAACGGGTGTCGTTCATTCATTTCGGTTTGTATATGATAATTCGTGCTTTGAGCCGACGTAGTATCAAATTCCTAAGTATAAAAAGGAACATTACACGGTATTGTGATCAGAACGGCTTTCGAACGCGTAAGTGTTAATACACATATTTTTGCTAATATACCATTACTTACCATTATACAATAGAAAAAATTTTAAATAATTAATATAATTTGTATTAAACAAAATTAATTCTAAACCAAAAATTTTAGAAAATTTAAAAAAGTGGATGGGATTTTTTTTTTGTTTTTATTTACGAGTAATATGAAAATTTAAATCAAATAACGATTTGAGGAATATATAAATGTGGTGATTACAGTAAACAACAAAAAACAAAAAACGATATTTTGGTGTGGATTACAAATGATTACGAATGAAAATGAAAAAAAAAAAATTTTTTTTTGCGATTTGCACTGAAAATAAAAATTTTGATGCTATTTTTAAAACAAACAAAAAAAACGTTTTTTTTTTTTTTTTTTTTAAATAAATTTTTTGTAAATGGGTGGTGGAAATTGATCGTGGCCTAATATGAATGGAATTTAAAACAAAAATGTGTGAAATTTTAAAATAAAAATGAAAACAATTTTAATTAAAATAAAAATAAACTGGATTACCAAAAAAGGGATTTAAAGTGGATAACAAAGGATTAATGGGCATTGATCAATAAGGAATGATACTAGAAGGATGCATCGATCAATTCAATTTTATGTTAAATTGAATATTGGAAATCAAAATGAATGAAATATGGAAATTGATCAGCAAGTTTGATGTGAGCCAGGATCTAATTATTGTGATCATTTTCCAAGATAATTTCATGAATGAAAAAAAAAATTTTTCGAATTTTTCTTTTTTGAGATATTTATTACATAACATGTAATTTGACCTTAGCTGATTTTCTGTTATATGATCGTGTTCAAATTTATTATAACGTGATCGTGTCTAATCTATCTATGCAAGAATTTACGAAATGAAAATTTAATTTTTTTAAAAAATTATAAAAGGATTTGAAATTATTGGAATTATCATACAATTAAATATTTTATGGAAGCCGCCATTGCGATAATTTGATGCATATGATGAACAATTGAAATTAAATTTAAATTTGAATACATATTGTGTAACTTGAAAGATACTTTAATCTGTTCGTTATCTGATACAAGAGGGAATATAAAAGGATTTCGAGATCAAAGGATTTCAAAATCTTCCAGGAAATTTGAAAAAAAAAAAAATTGCTGAAAATTTTCTTTTTTCCTTCTTTCAACTGAACTTTGAATCCCATTTGCATATATACATATGCATATGAATGATAATATACAAGAAATTAGACGCCAATGATTTAAACAATCGAATTAAGACTTGAGAATTTTCTTATATAAATATAGGATTGAAATTGTTTTGTTTTTGTAATGGAAAATGTTCGTATATGAAAAAATCAGGGCACATTTATACGTACGGGTAATATACACATACATGCGTTCTCGTGTCCGTTACGATCATATGCATACATATGTATATATATATACACGTAATGCGATTTCGTACAAATACATAATTCACAAAAATAAAACTATATAAAAAAGATGCGATACGATATGATGATGATGACGATGATTATATTAGCTTAGTTACGTAAATAGAATTTTCGTTGCCAAAAATAGAATTTTTTTTTTCTGTTATACACGATCGATATGTATCACATTTTATTTTCATTTTCGTTTAAATAATAGAAAAAAAAACAAACAAAAAATACAACAACAATAAATGGATATAAATTTTCCTTAAGAGAATATAAAAATAAAATGCTCAATTCAACAAAGAAAATAAATTAGAAATTAAAGAGGAAGAAAAAGGATAGCAAAAACATATTATTAAAAAACAAGCCAAATGATGATAACATGAAATGCTATGAAATGATCACAGCACGATATAATATGATATAACATCATTGAGATGTATGGTTACGTGTGTTGTGTTGTTGCGATTGCGGTAATGACGACATGCGCCTTGAACGATTACAGAAATGACTGTCCGTGCCGTCGTGAATGTGTGTGCCTATGACTAGCGAGAAAGAAGAAGATAAAGAAAAGCTACATATATGAGCATGTAAGGAATTTTCCTTACACATACATTGAAATGAACATGTACACATATGAAAATAGCGAAACTTGAATCGATGAGAATACACTCATACCATCTCATCATCACTATATGAATTTTCCGAAAATTGTATTAAATCAAAAATACTCATTACGATCTTGCGTATCTTAGATTGCAGATCGCTTGTCAGTTACATTTATTGTTTTTTTTCTTCAGTTATTTAAATTTTGTGCTCAAAATTTTGAAAATATTACAAAATTTTTTTGAAACAAGATTTTCTTAATTTCGTAATTTTTTTCGTGATTTTTTTTTTAATTTCAAAGTGATCGAAAATTTAAAACACGAATAAAAATTAACGGGTAAAATTTTTTGAGTGAAACAAATTAAAAAGTTTGACCCTTGTAAGTTCTTTCTTTTTGAATTTTTATTTTAAAAATGGAAAAATAAAAATTATTTCTCTGTAATCCAAAATAAAAAAAAAAAAAATTTAATAGGAAAATTTCGATAATTGGAAAAAGATTTTCGATTTTTTTTTTTTTTTAACGGTAAATTAAAATTGTGTGTGATCATAGAATAAATAGCGATTACGTAATGGATCTTGAAGATAATAATGATGAGAAAAGAAATTTTGTAACATTGCTTTGATTATCAAAAATTTCTGATCACTGATCAAATTTATCAGTATTGATTAAAATTTTGTTTTAAAAATAAGAAAAATTTCGAAATCCAAGAAAAGAAAACAAAAATCAATAAAATCTCGGTTCTTCGAATAGTCTTCAATATATTAACTGACGATTATTTTAACTACGTCGTTATGTAAATTCTTCAATTCTATAATTAGGAATCTCTAATTTCACAATTTAGAAAAAAAAACAGAAAAACAAAATAATAAAAAATATTTTTCAAAAAATTTAAAAATAAATTTGCTGAACAAAACATTATTTAAAATTGAAAAAACAAAAAAACAAATTGACGATAATCAATGTAACGATCGCAATGTGCATGTGTACGATGATGTTTCCTTGTAAATGTACTGATTAAATTGCGTTTTTAGAAATCGTGTATAAAAATAATAATATGTTGAAATTAACGTTCGCGATCGCGAATGTTTTTAAAAATCGAATTCAATTTATATACTCTGTACATTTATTAAATGCAGTTAAGGTCTTGTGGAAATGTACGTTAGGTGATGCCGTTTTATATTAACAATATTCAGATTTTGTATGAGAACTTTAAGAATTGTGGTAATACTGCTCATGAAACACTTTTTTATTAGAAGTTATGAGAGAAGAAAAACAGATAACTCATAAGGCCTTTACTGCACATAATTAGTGGACAGAGTACAGCCATCTATTTAAAAATGGAAATATCTAGTTTCTGCATTCACATACGTTATACGATAAACATGCAATAGGCAAGTGAAAAAAAAAACGACGAAGACAACGATGAAAAATTAAATACCAAAAGTTATTCCACCACACCAAAAATAGAACAGTGTCCGCTTATATGTATATTACTCAAATCGTTACAATTTCTAAAATATACACTTAAAAAAAAATATTTTTTTGTTTACTAATTTTATTTTAAAATTTTTCAATAATTTTAAATTCTGACCGAAAAAAAAATTTTTTTCTCATTTTGTTTTTTTTTTTTTTTGTTTTTCTTAAATAGGGAAGCAACTGGGCTGAAAAACAAAAAAATAATAGAAACGTTTTAAATAAAAGTTTTTTTGTTGTTGCGATAAAAACGTGTCTCTTTAGCCCCTACGAAGAAATTTTTTTTTGTTAAATATTTTTCTTTATCAAGTGTTTAAGGAACAGGAAGATATTTAAACAAGATGCCAAAACCACCAGCAAATCAAGAAGATGAAGATCCAACCCCATACTTATTTGTATCACTCGAACAAAGACGTATCGATCAATCGAAACCCTATGACTCGAAAAAGAATTGTTGGGTACCCGATGAAAAAGAGGGTTACCTACTAGGTGAAATTAAAGCAACCAAAGGTGACATTGTCTCCGTATCGTTGCCTGGTGGAGAGGTAAATTATTCAAAAACAAAAATTAAATTTTAAAAAAAATTTTAAAAATTAGAAAACAAAATCAAGTTTCAAATTTTCACAAACAGGAACACTATTTTCTTTTTTCGTTGTCCTTATGTTAAGGACATTTTATTTTTTTCCTTTATTTTTATTTATTTTACATTCAAACGAATTTCTTTTTCGTATTTTATATTTACATATTTTTTTTTTATAAAATAAAAACATGCACACAAACATACGTGTACACAATATATAAACCAAAAAAAAAAAATATATATATATTTAGACCAAAAATTTCAAAAAAGATGACATTGGCTTAGTAAATCCACCAAAATTCGAACGTGTTGAAGATATGGCTGATTTAACATATCTAAATGAAGCATCAGTTTTACATAATTTGAAACAACGTTATTACTCCAAATTAATTTACGTAAGTGTTTTATGGATATTTTATTAATATAAGTTTTTTTTCTTCTCTCCCTCTCTTCTGCCTCTCTCTGTCTGCGTTGGCCAAAAAACAAAACAAATATTCAAAAAAAAAAACCGTTAAATTTGAAATCAAAAATCAATAAAAAAATGGTAATATTTTGAAAATCACTTGGCAAAATAAAAAACAAAATCCCCCAAAAAAAATGTGATCAGACTAAAGATTTTAAGAAAGATCAACTACAACAAGTGAATCCACCAAAATATGAGAAAGCTGAGGATATGTCCAATTTGACATATCTTAACGATGCCTCCGTACTACATAACTTGAAACAAAGATACTACAATAAATTGATTTATGTAAGTTTGTATATAAAATGCGCTAATGCAAAATATTTTGTATGCATTTGTGCTCTGCTGTTATAATTTTTATTCATACTTTCCAAATTATTATCTTTTTTTGTTTATGAATTTAAATATGTATTTAATAGAAAAAAATTAGAAGTGATAACTGAATTAACTAACAATTTTTTAAGTAGAAAAATTTTAATTAGAAAACGAATAAAGCAAATTGAAAATTTTTAGCTAATGCTTTAACCATAATAAAACATAAAGTACAGTGAAGTAAAATTCAGTTAAGATCGGTAAAGAATTCCAAAAAAGTAGCTTTCATATCAAAACAATAATGGAGAAGTGAACTGAAACTCAATAATATCTGTTTAAAATAATTGAAATACACGTACATAGTACTTTAGTTTTCCGGACGCTGTTCCTTATGACAAATTTTTTTTAATGGAAAAATGACATTTCCAAATTAAGGAAACGAAGGCAGGTTTATTTATGTTATGGGTTGCATGTGTTCTTTATGGAATCGTATCGTAAACTTATTATATGGTTTTAATTAAAGATCGGTAGTCTAAAAAAAGCCATTAAATAATTTTCAATTTGCTATGAATGGTTTTTTTGTGGAATTTTTACCAAAAAAGCCATTAGAAAATAATCAAGTCTCGTAAAAATTTCTCATTATTGTACTAACGCTTGATTGCTATATTGCTCTGCTGCACGTATTTTTATTTAACCAAATTCACAATAAAAATGAACTGAAATTTGCAAAATATTTGGAAAAGAGAAGAAAAAAACTATTCTTCTCTTGCAGGACTTCTGAATACTCAGAATGTCCTGGAAAATCTAACAAAAAGTTCTTGCAAGCTGAGGATCATTTTTCTACTTTTTCTTTGTTTCTCTTTCTCTTTGATTTTCTCTTTTTAATAACAAATTTTTAATGTTTGTAAAAAAAACATACAAGGACACAAAAATTGTCTAAACTCTAAACAAAAAAAAAAAAACATGACACTCATATTATGTATGTATGTACATACAAACATGAAGCCTAACACACATCGAAAAGTTGACAAAATTTACAAAGTAATCTTTTCGAGTGATTCGTTGCAAATTCTAGAAAAAAAAAATTTTTTTTCTTTACTTTTCTTTATTAACATTTTCATAAGGAAATAAAAATTTTCCTAATTTTCATACTAATTTTCCTGTGATCTGTCGCTATTTAAAAGCTTCAAAGCCGTATTAAAAAAAAAGAGACCAAATGAAAACTCTAGAAACGAGTCAAGCTGGCATTAATGTGGATTCATTTGCAAAATTGGACAAATTGCAAAATCCACTAAAAAACATATTTGAAATCCTGTTACAGTGGTTTAAAAAAAAAACAGGCCAAAAACGCCATAAAACAAAAAAACACACTATGACACACAAAAAAATCAAACCAAACCAATTACATTGCATTGGGGAATACATCAAAACGCTCTAAAGACATGTTGCAAGATGTATTTTTCTCTTATCCAGGATAAAACTCCAAAAATAAACAATGGACCAATAAACAAAATAAAATTGTAGACACAACTACAATGAGTATTGTTGAAATTTTTTTATGTTTCAGTTTTTTTTTATTATTTCAAATTTTTACATATTTTTTTGTAGTTTAGTAGTTTGTAGTTTTTTTGTATTAAAGAACCAAGGGTAGAATGAAAAAATTATTTTTTAACGGAACCATTTGATCCGTTAAAAAATTTCGTAAAATCGATAAAATCGTGAATTTCGTTCTGCTCTTGTCTCTTTTTTTTTGTTATTTTGAAAAATGTTTATTTCATTTTCTATTCAAAATTTCAAATTTGATCACAATTAATGCATATCTGTTTTCTTTCAAATTTTCTTCTTCGTCATTTTAATATACACAGACTTATTCTGGTCTGTTCTGTGTTGCTATCAACCCTTACAAACGTTATCCAGTATATACAAATCGTTGCGCAAAAATGTATCGTGGTAAACGTCGTAATGAAGTGCCACCACATATTTTTGCCATTTCTGATGGTGCCTATGTTGATATGTTAACCAATCACGTCAATCAATCTATGTTGATTACCGGTGAATCTGGAGCTGGAAAAACTGAGAACACGAAGAAAGTAATTGCGTATTTCGCTACCGTCGGTGCATCACAAAAGAAGGATCCCTCACAAGAGAAGAAGGGTTCACTTGAAGATCAAGTCGTACAAACTAACCCTGTACTAGAAGCCTTTGGTAACGCTAAGACCGTTCGTAATGATAACTCATCACGTTTCGTAAGTTATTAAAATTCAAATGAAAAAATAGCAAAAAAGAAATATTTCAAATCTTTCTCTTTCTGTGCTGTTTAGGGTAAATTCATCCGTATTCATTTCGGCCCAACTGGTAAATTGGCTGGTGCTGATATTGAAACTTGTAAGTTTGTCTTCTTAATATCCCTTTCTACAAAAACTTTTGAAAGAAACCTGAACTTAATTATGAATTTTCTTCTCTTACTTTCAACAGATCTATTGGAAAAGGCTCGTGTCATTTCTCAACAGGCATTGGAACGTTCATACCATATTTTCTATCAAATCATGTCTGGATCAGTAGCCGGTGTTAAAGGTATAATTCATTTACACACATATTCATTCATCTTTCATAAAATACAAAAAAAAAGGAAATCTACACAAAATCTTGAAAAATATATAACACTTTTCTCATATCTATTTTAACTCACTTTCACATTTTCATTTAAGAAAAAAAAAAAAAAACAAAACATGAAACATAAAAACAAATTTTTTTTGAAAATTTTATAAAATTTTTAGAAGGGTATTTCAGTTGAAATTTTTCATAGTAGATTTGGATGTTTGAGAGAAAATTGACGTACAAAGTATAAAAATGTAGACCTGAGATCAAATTTTTCATGTAATTTGCTATAGGCTGAACATACAGGAAAATTTGTAAAAAATTCACTTGTTGATAGGGAATCGATTGAATTTCCGTATTACGAAATCATTTATAGAATGACATTGAAGGAGAAAAAAACAACCAGAACGTATCTGCAAGGATATTGTTATTAAATTTTTATTTTTCGTTTTTATCTCTTTGATTTATCTCCTTTTTCGTTCATTTAATACGTTGACTACCACACAATTTTTTTTGGTTGTCTGCTCATATATAGAGTCGTTTGTTTCAAAAAAATTTATTGGCACTGGTCTTTCATGACCATCGTGACCCCATCGAGAAATTAAGGTTCAGTCAGTGACGGCTACTGTGACTCCATTGGAAAATGAAACTACATGCCACCCAGAACACATTGAGAAATCAAACTTCAGTCAGGGGTGAGAATTGCGATCCGATTGAAAAAATAATCTTTATGCATGGGTGGCGGCTACGTTACCACATTGAAAAAATTAACCCTAAGCATACTGGTGGTAGCACTACGGTAGTCAATGTGTTAAATTGCAAATATGTATTTCGTAACTTCTTGTTGAAAATCAAAAAAAAAAAAAAAATTCAAATCTGAAAATTTTAATTTAAATTTAAAAAATTTAAATTATATTTCTAATATTTATTTTATTTAATTTTTTTTTGTTTTTCTTTTGTGTATTCCAACGGTTATTTTATACGGATCTCGTTGGTTGTATCCATGAAAAAAAATAAATTTTTTTAAATACTGTGTATGATTACATTTAGATAAGTGTTTGCTGTCGAACAACATTAATGATTATTACATCGTATCACAAGGAAAGACCACTATCCCAAATGTGGATGATGGCGAAGAATTCGTATTAACTGACGTAATTGTCACAATTTATTATTTATCTTTTCCTGTTTTTTATTTATTTATTTTTTATTTATTTAAATATCTTCTTTTTTTTAACTGAAAAAAAAATATTCGTATTACATAGTACGTTTTTTAAAAAACAGACAAATTATTTTATTTATATTTTTAAATTTTATTTATTTTTTTTAATTTATGTTTATTTTCATAGTTTATAGTATGCGTAGTAGATAAAAAACAAAAAATTAAATAAATATAAAAAGAAAATTCTACTCAAAACTAGAAGACAAAAAAAAAAAATAAAAACAGAAACCCAGATTTTTTGGTAGAACGTAGAAAATTTAGTAGTGTTTAGAAGTGTAGTAGTTATAAAGTAGCAAACGTGTATAACCCTTTTTATGTTTTCTTTTATTTTTATTTGTTGACTGATTTAAAAAGGAGCAATCAAACAAATTCAAAACAATACAAAATATGCTCCTGAAATCATCCCAAATTTTTTAAAAAATCTTTTGTTACTAATTTATTGCACACAGACTATATAACATACAGTATATGTGCATGGCAGACCATCTGACCATGTTTCAAAGATCAAATTTTGAAAACTTCTTAATCAACCGTCGTTTTGGATACATACTCGTATGTAATTCATTGATTTATGAATTGTCTTTAAATGGCATGATTTATTTGGTGATATTAATTTTCACTTCAGTGATCAGTTTCATACAGTCAATGAGCAAAAACCAAAAAAAAAAAAAAAATCAACTCATATTTGAGGGCACATCTATAAGTATGAGCGGAAAATATTGGACTTGGTGGAACAAATCGAACTGTGGAAGAGAAAACTTTTTGGAAATGCCATTAGAACGCATTTAATATTGTTGAAAATTCGTTATTTTTTTAAATTTTCAAAATTTGAACTTTGAATTTACATATTTGTCAAATTTAATTAACTTATGTTATATAATCCTCTCTACATATCCTTTTGTAACTGACATTTTATCTTCAAACAAAATGAACATTAAATAGAAAAAGATGTCAGGCAAGATCCAAATATTTTTTTTTTGTTTCTAAATTTCTCATAATTTCTTTTTAACATCCTGATCATCATTTAAAAAAAATTATTCATCATTTATTAACAAAAATGTTTTTAATTTAAATTTTATTTTGGTTTTTGATATACATACCAAAAAAACCAAAAATACCTACACATACATGTATTACCTATGTACACCTCTACCATTTATATATAGACTATTGCTTGCTATCAAACAACATCAATGACTACCATATTGTGTCACAAGGAAAAACAACAATTCCAAGTGTTGATGATGGTGAAGAATTGATAGCGACTGATGTAAGAATCGGCTTCAAAAACAAACAAAAAAAAAATAAACAAAATACAGAAATTTTTATTTTTTTTCTTTTCTAATACAAAAAGCAATGAATAATTTTAACATTTAATTGGCTCACATACTCTCAATCAAACAAATTCATCATATTAAAAATTCCATTCCATCAATCACTTTTTTAACCAGAAAATAATTCGGTGAGTTTCAAGACGTCTAAATACTGTCTCGATGCAAAGTTAAAAATTTCAAAATGCTAACAATAAAAATGGCTGAAATTTTAAAATGTATTGTGAACAGGTTTAAAATGACGCATCATGTTTTTTTTTTTTTTTTTTTTTTTTTGTGATACAATGCAATGCATTAGTTGGCAAATATTTGTACCAAGGCATCACAAGAATATTTTGGACATTTTGAAACTCACCGTTATGTTCCACATTATTTTCCTGTTTTCATTATCGATACGCTTTATAATAGTAGTAGCCGTAAGAGTGAACATTTTTTTCTTATATGTAGTAGATATCTTAACACACAGACGTAATAAGAACTTAAAGTTGAGATATTTTGTGTCGATTTTATATGTTGCCAAATTATAGTTTAAAAAAAATGTTTTTTTTTTTGTTTAGAGCTTTAAAATTAACAATTGGCTGCTTATACGTATGAAAACAAAAGCAAATAAGGCAAATAAAAAAGTAATCGAAAAACAAGAAGATTGTGCTTTTGAACAAATCACAATTGAAAATCATTAAAAGAGAAAAAAATTTTCTCAAAGAGAAGAAAACGCAAAACAGAAATAAAAAGAGAAAATGAAGAAAATGAAATCGTTACACAAACAGAAAACAAAACAAAATTTTCATTTCTTCTTCTTTTTCTTTCTCTTTATGAACATTTTCTGTTGTATCTTTTAAGGACAGAATTTTTTAAATCCTTAGCAAATTTTTTTTCTCATTTATTATTGTGATACGAAAAACAAAAAAAAAAAAAAAAATATTATTATGTCTGTATATCTTGTGTGTATATGTAGAAATGACATTATTATCTCCGCATATTGCTGATTATCCAGGAATATGTCAGGGTAAGACAAGGATACCCGGTGTCAATGATGGTGACGAATTTGAATTAACTGATGTAAGTGAGAATTTTCTTCAATCAAATTTTTAGATTCGATATATTCTCCCAGTTTAATTTCTTTTTTTTTTTAAATTAATTTTTCTTGATGAATTATTTTTGCTCTTTTTGCTCTCTTTCTGTATCTCTCTTGGCATTCTTTTCTAAGAGACACTTTTGTAAACTTTTTCCAAAAGATCATGTGTGAATTAAATAGAATTTCTGTGAGAATCTTTACCTTCCTCAAATATGAGGAAATCTCTCAGTTGGGAAAATAAAAATTTCCATAAAAAATAAATTGGCTAACCACACTTGAAAAGCCCAAATTTTCAAGCCTCCCAAAAATTTAATTTCACACACGATCTATTTATTCCGGAATTTTTTCTTATTTGCATTTCTTTAAAAAAAAAAAGTGAAAATTTTCAGTTTTTTTTTCTTCTAATTTTTAATTTTAACCAAGAACAAAACGATTTTTTTTCTTAAAATTTCCGTGTTCATTCTTTTGATTGATTGGAGTTTATATTTTATTCAGCCTTTTGTACAAAGCTTTTCATCATCAATATACATAGCTGGGAGCTCGAATCAAAATAATTGGCAAAATAATTGACATGACACCGGGTTATCTAATTGTTTATTTTTACTTTTTTTTTGAGAATGACCAAATAACAATTAGAAAATAAAATGTACATACTTACACAACAACAATAAAAAATATAAAAAAATTTAATTGGGATTCGCTCCTAGCTCAATACGGCTGTGCAACAAAATTAATAACAAAATACTTTGTAAATTCTTGTAAATATGTACATTTGGTTTTCTTTTATATAATTGTTATGATAATATAATTTGAAAATTTCTTTCGAAATGCTATTAAAAGGGGCTGTTATTCTGTTATACTTTTTATTACATTTACACGCACACATATTAAACATCACACACATATTAAACAAGTGCGCAAACAAATAAAGCAAAAAAGTGCGATCAGGTCATTCCATAAATCATGCAAAATTCCAATCTAGATATTTTGAACCGGAGTGATAAGCTCCGATTGGGTTGAATTTATTGAAAATCAACTCAAAAGGCTGGTGATGAAGTTAAATCGATTGGCAACTGTTGAAGAATTGGAGGATCAATTAAATTCAACCCATTTTACCATCTATAGATGGTTTTAAAAATGAATTCAAATTAAAAAATTTCGCATTATTTATGGAATAGCTCACAAAATACCAGGGGAAAACATATTCTCTGTGTTAAACTCTAATTTGGAGAAAAATGATCATTCAAAAACACAGGCAAACAAACAGATCAAAATATTTTTCTGTTCATCTGATGTACTACACAGTGCATGTTACATATGTATTTAAAAGCACAAACATAAGTAAAAAACGATACATGAATGAATGAATTATTTTCTTAAAATTCACAGCAATGTGTTTCTTAACTGATAACATTTATGATTATACAAACGTGTCCCAGGGTAAAATTACAATTCCAAATATTGATGACGGCGAGGAATTTCAATTAACAGATGTAAGTGTTACCGAAAGTGTAATTGAAAATGAAAAAAACAAAAAAAAAATATACAGAAAAATCAAAATCCAAAGAGATATTGATGAGATTACACAGTATATATTCATTGTCATTGAATTGGAAATCCCAATCCCAAATCAATAAAGTAATCAAAATAATGTTGTGGATTTGTGCATCATCACAACAAAATTTTTGTGTCAAATTTTTTCACGAAATTTTTTGTGCAAAATCATTGATCTGTTGATTATGATCTGATTACAAAGAAAAAAAAAACAGACAAAATTACAGAATGTGTGTGTTCAGTACCAAAAAGCATCATACATAGAAAAAAAGCACGACTATATTTGCACACTTTAATTTTTTTGTGTAATTTTACATTAGCTGTTTTCGATTAAGCAGAAAATTAAGAACTTGTGAGTGTACTTAAATGTGTCTCAGCTAAATTGTTCAATGGAACATCTATGTACAAAAAAACATTGTTACAGTTTTGCCACCTATCTGGTGCGTAAGATATTTATGGAACTACTTCTTGCTACTCTGGAAAAAAATCACAGGAGCAAATCGAAAACAGCAATTGTAGTTATATGTAGATTCGTAGAATTGTTTTTCTTTCCAACACAATTCCTTCTATTCTATTTTTATCACTTTCTTTTTGTGTTTAAATCTGTTTGTATGTGTATATGTTTTTTTTTGTATACAAAAACGGACAACGTGCAACAAAAAATTTAAAAAAAAAACTGTATAAAACAGTATTAAATCAAGAACAGTAAAATCCTCGAGAACAGTATAAAGTTCGATTGATATTTTTCAATTGTACAAAAGAACAACAAAAAATTTATCAACTTCTACAAATTCCGGAATACAAACGTTAAATTCTTTTTCCTCTAAAAAAAAAGAAAAGAAAACAGGAAAAAACTGTATAAATTATTTGAATGTTATTTTGTGAAAATCCTGTAAAGAACACAGTATTTCACATTAAATAACGATATGTTGTAAAGTTTTTTTTTTCAAATTGGCCAATTATCATTGTTGATTTTCCTATCTAAAAATTAGAAAATTTTAGAAAAAAATTTTTAACACAATCGAGACCAATCGCCTTGATATAAAAATTCAGCAATGAAAATACAGAAAAAAATGATTGAAAATTGAATTAAAAAAAAAAAAACGGATACCACACAATGCTTTCCATTCAATTGTGGATCGCACCGTATTCGTCAACAGCTAAGTATTAGATATTAACTAATCATTTTACTTTAATTAAAATATCCGATAATTGATTGATCTTATCTGTGTTTGAACCACCAACGGTGTATCACCAACTTTACACAGGTGAAACTTAGAACAAGATGACTATAAGCTTCCGTAAAATAAATTAAAGCATAATATACAAAACTGGGTTCACCCACAACGTAGGTATTGTATACTTACAGTTTGTTCAGTTTCGTCAACTTGAAAAACTGAGTTTTTCCTCAAAGCAATGCATTGTAAAGTAGACTGTTCAGTTGTTATTTTTAGAAATCCAATGCTTGATACGATCAATATTGTAGTCAATAAAACTACTTTCTTACTTTACTTTACGGAAGATTACGTTATTAGACTCTTTTTTGAATGACCCGTACCGTATACACACGATCAGTCAACCGGTCTCGAATGTGTTAAATGGATAAATGAATAAAAAAAATCAAAATTCAAAGCACATCTTAGAAAATTTTTAACAAATTTTAATCAAACAGCTTAAAATGCAGCTTAGCAAATTAAATATGTACTAAATTTAGTCATTTTTTTTTTACGGCTTAAAAATTTGATCAATTTTAATTTGCAATTTTTATTCAAAATTTATTTTGGTTTATATTACCGGATTACTTTGTTGCATGCGTTATTATCTTTCGTTTTGTATTGTTTATCCTTGTGTACCATATTGTTCTGTGTTATTTTTTGTGTTGTACCACAGCGTTTTCTTTTAGCCAAATTTTTAATTTCGAAAAACATGAACCATTGAATAAAATGTTGATGAAAATGCAAGAATTTTTCATAAAGAAAAAATTCTTAGACGTTTTAACGTAAATAACTTGAATAACTTGAATGAAACTGTGTAAATGATTTTATTATCAACATTTTCTTCAATTTTTCATCAAAAAAAGAAAATTTTTTTTTTAAATAAAACATTTTCTGTTATTTTTTTTGCTTAAAAAAAATTTCCATTATGAATTTTTCTAACATTATAATAATTTTCTTTACACCATCAAATTTGTTTAATTTGTGATGGTGTAAAAAAATTTTATATTTTTTAAAACTCTATAGCAAGCCTTCGATATTTTGGGCTTCACAAAAGAAGAAAAAGAAAATGTCTACAAGATCACTGCTTCTGTAATGCATATGGGTGGTATGAAATTCAAGCAAAGAGGTCGTGAAGAACAAGCTGAAGCTGATGGTACCGAAGAAGGTGAACGTGTCGCTAAATTATTAAATACCGATTGCCAAGAATTATACAAGAATTTACTTAAACCACGTATTAAGGTCGGTAATGAATTCGTAACACAAGGTCGTAACAAGGATCAAGTAGCGAATTCAATTGGTGCCTTATGTAAGGGTATCTTCGATCGTCTATTCAAATGGTTGGTCAAAAAATGTAACGAAACTTTAGATACACAACAAAAACGACAACATTTCATTGGTGTATTAGATATTGCTGGTTTCGAAATTTTCGACGTAAGTATTAAATTTACATTAATACATTACAATTCAAAATTTTCATATTTACATACACAATCAAACTTAAAAAAAAAAAACTTTTGTTATTCGAAAATTTACACAAAATCATATAAAATTGGCCGCACAAGAATTCGAAACATGAATAGGAAACAGAATAATCAAAAACAACAACAAAATAAAGTCAAAATCAAGATCCATTTTCAGATATTCATCTACATGGAACATTAAAACAGTCTCTGAATTTTTATTACTCTCCCTTATATTAATAGATTTTATCTTTCAGTCATAATAACAGTAAAATTTTTCTTTTTCTTTTTTTTTTCTATAAAATTGTTCTAATGCTGATGCTTGCAAAATAAAATAAACAAAAAAATAAAAAATTTAATAACACGTTGAAAATAAACATTTAAAATGGAATCGCTTTAATAATGACCCTGCAAACTAATTTTCCAAAACAAAAAAAAAAAAAAAATGAAAAAAATTTAATAAATTCGACAAAATATACTTGTATTAATTTTCCATTAAAAAAACTAAAAAAAAATTTGAATCGAAACAGTATAACGGTTTCGAACAATTGTGTATTAACTTTACAAATGAAAAATTACAACAATTCTTCAACCATCACATGTTCGTATTAGAACAAGAAGAATATAAGAGAGAAGGTATCAACTGGGACTTCATTGACTTCGGCATGGACTTATTAGCTTGTATTGATCTTATTGAAAAGGTGCTTTTTATTACTAATTTATTAATAATTATTATTAATTTTTACTTACATTTCTATGCAAATTTATTCGAGGGCGTATATAATAATTACTGAGTTACAAATTTTCTTTTACAATGATTCGAGATGTTACGCTCTTTTATGATGATTACAACAAGATATTCGATAAGTTTCGACATGTCGCTTTGATTCGGCAATTAAAGTTTCTAAACGTGAATGCTAAAAATGGCAACATCTCCTCCATTGCATAAAATACGAGTTAATTGTATTTGAACGGTGTAATTGACATCTTGAAAAAGCGAAATGTCTTGAATCATTGAGAACAGAGGGAAATTATTAATTGCAGAAAAGGTACAGTCAATACTTGTTAAAACCCCTTTGCATGTAATGTAATAAAAATCCGTGAACACTACACCATGATCGTTGTCATCTTTCACAATCTCTATGCTAAACATCACCAATCAATATGAAACACACTGCACTCTGTGTCACATTTAATTTATTTTTTCTTTCAAATTTAAATTCATTTTTTATTTTTGTTTTTCTATTTCCCATATTTTTTTGTTCGAAATATTCCATTATATTCCGTTGAATTTAAAACAAAAAATTTTTTGTGACTATGTTGCCATTTTACGTAAATTATTATAATCATCGTGTAAAATATGAAATTTATGTATATAGTATAATGGTTTTGAGCAACTTTGCATCAATTTCACCAATGAGAAATTACAACAATTTTTCAACCATCACATGTTCGTATTAGAACAAGAAGAATACAAAAAAGAAGGCATTGATTGGGAATTTATTGATTTTGGAATGGATCTATTAGCTTGTATTGATCTTATTGAGAAGGTGATTACAAGAAAAAGTATAATGCAATAAAATAAATAAAATTTATTGGTTTTAATACGTTATAGAAAATACAAAAAAAATTCTCTGGGAGAGAACAATAAAATGTTGATCATATAAAATCCAAAGAATGGAATAAATTATTTTTACATCATTTTGTCAAATTTGTTTATTTTTTGTTGTTGTGCGTACGTTAAATCCGTCATTTTGTTATTGTCCAAACAATTTTAGATTTGATTTTGTGTATGATTTTATGTTCGTTATTTTCCTTATTTTTTTCCTTAATTTTTTTATATATTTTTTTAAAATTCAAAACCACCCTGCATTTTATTATTTATCATTCCCCACCCCCCCTTGTTATGTGTTTTTTAATCCCATAAATGTTATTGTCCACAGTTTAATGGTTTCGAACAATTGTGTATCAATTTCACTAACGAAAAATTACAACAATTCTTCAACCATCACATGTTTGTATTGGAACAAGAAGAATATCAACGTGAAGGTATCGAATGGACCTTCATTGATTTTGGAATGGATCTACAGCAATGTATTGAATTGATTGAGAAGGTATAAAACAGCCCAAATAGAAACATGGGAAAATTCTCAATTAATTTTATTTAAATTTAGAAAAAAAAGAACATAATCGATTGTATTAAACGCATTTTAACCATTTTGGCATTTTTGAAATTTTTGTATGGAAAACCATTAAGTGATCATTAATTATTGATGTTCAATTGAAAATAATTGATTCAATTGAAAATAATTGATGACCGCTTAATGGTTCCCACAAAAATTGCATGAATTTATCATTATTTTATGTTTTCAAAAAAATCAAGCACAGGAAATTTTGTACAAAGAACGACACTTTCTGTACAGTGTAAATAATTAAATGGACACGTAATCCTGTGCTTCATTTTTTCGATATAATATTTTTCTAACTGCTTCGCATAACAAGCTTTTCTCAAAACGGTCTGGTGAGTATACATACGTAAAAATGATGCAATTGGAATTGCATAAGTTTAGCAGCATTTTGCAAATAAACAATGTATTTTTTTCTAAAATCTTTTTCGTAATTTTTTGTTTTACGAATAATTCGAAATACCACAAATGTTTAGCCCAGCGAAGTAATAAAATTATTTTTTATTTGTTTTGTTTAGCCTATGGGTATTTTGTCCATCCTTGAAGAAGAATCTATGTTCCCGAAGGCCACTGATCAAACATTTGCTGAAAAATTGATGAACAATCATTTGGGTAAATCAGCACCATTCCAAAAACCTAAACCACCAAAACCAGGTCAACAAGCAGCTCACTTTGCTATTGGCCATTATGCTGGTGTTGTATCATATAACATCACTGGCTGGCTTGAAAAGAACAAGGATCCCCTTAATGATACTGTTGTCGATCAATTCAAAAAATCTGGCAATAAATTGCTCATTGAAATTTTTGCTGATCATCCTGGTCAATCTGGTGGTGGTGAACAAGCAAAGGGTGGACGTGGTAAGAAAGGTGGTGGTTTCGCTACTGTATCATCATCATACAGAGAACAATTGAATAATTTGATGACAACATTGCGTTCAACTCAACCTCACTTCGTCCGTTGTATCATTCCAAATGAATTGAAACAACCTGGTGTCATTGATTCACATTTGGTTATGCATCAGTTAACTTGTAACGGTGTACTTGAAGGTATCCGTATTTGTCGTAAAGGTTTCCCCAACAGAATGGTCTATCCTGATTTCAAATTACGGTAAGTGTATCAATTTAATTCTTTTCATTAACATAAATTAAAAATTAGAAGTAATGATAAGTTTTAAGAAAAAGGGGAACCAAAACAAATTTTTTGGGAATTCTTATATCATGGATAACATTTAATGTATGTAAAATGTTTCAAAATTTCCCATAAATTATTTTCTTCTTCCTCAAAAACATTTTACATTCTCAATTTGATGCTATTACGACAGAACATATTCATTCCGAAAATATAATTAAAGAGCGTATATAGATTCCGTGTGTCAATTCAATCAATTTTTATTTAATGATTCATAGTTACATGATTCTGGCACCAGCTATAATGGCAGCTGAAAAAGATCCAAAGAAGGCTGCATCTAAATGTTTGGAAAGTGTTGGATTGGATCCTGATCTATATCGTATTGGTCACACAAAGGCAGGATATTCATTGAAATGTTTTATTATGTTTTGTACCTTTTTTATTTTGTTCCCTTGAACGTTTTTTTTCGAAACAGTTGATTGTAACTTTCAATACGATGATTTTGTCATATGTTTTTTTTTTTTTTTTTTTTGAAAAGTAGTCCACTCATCTCATTTTGGAGTTGTTTTCAGAATCCTCTTGTAAATGATTACAAAAATTGACTTTGAAATTTTTTTTTATTGTCTGATTTCATCTTTGTTTAATTTGTATCACATTCCATTTTTGAATACATATAGCACGTATGATTTTTTTAATTGTTTTGTTTATACTATTTCACACCAAATTATACCATGTATTTTTAGATTTGTACACTCTCCTGTAAAATTTTTTTTCCGCATTATTTATTTTTTGCATAGTCTGTTTACAAAGTTTTGAAACTGAAATCCAAAACTGAAATTTTGGAATTTCAAAATTTTATGAACAGAATACATCAGAGTTTTTTTTTTGTATGAGTATTCCTCTTTTTTTTTTGTGATAGACATCCATTAGCATGATGTTTTTTTTTTTAATTTTTTATTTTGTAATTTTTTTTTTGGTTTTGTTTTTTTTTTTTTTTGAAATTTCAGTTGTATAGGATGGTTTATTGACAAAAACAAACATATATCTCTCATATCTTAAAAATTTTCTTCCATAAATTTTCTTAGAATCTTCTTTTTACCACCCCCGTCTCCCTCATATTCTATTTATAAATTTTTACTACTATCATATCATATCGCACGACTATCCAACAAAGACAACATCAATGCACACGAATATACGCATCAAATATTACTTTCCCTTTATGATCATCAATCTATATAGTCTATAGGTTAAATGAAAACATTTTCTAATACATAGAAATAAATTTAAGCATTGATCTATTTGCATTTGGTGAAGTATAAATACGCCGGTCAACAATAATTTTCCTTGATCATCTAGTACGTGGAATAACCCACAGTACATGCCCCTTGCATAAATAAGCACAAAAGAAGAATATTCCACGCACGATCATTCAACAATCAAGCATCGAACCACATTTAAGGACACAATGCAAATGGATTAATTCAGATACAACAGAAACAAAAATCACATTACTACTTTCATAATCTAATACTGATTTTACATTTCATTTTATTTCATTGTTTTTTTCCAAATTTCTTTATCATTTTTATTTTTTCCATTTTTCAAATTCAGGTATAAAATTTTGAATCCTAAAGGTCTAGTAGGTGTTACAGATCCAAAGAAATCTGCACAAGCCATTTTAGAAGCAACACCTTTAGATTCAGATCTTTATCGTTACGGAAATACTAAGGCATGATTTTCCAAATTTTTTTTTTATTGACATAAAATTTTCACATAAAAGTGAAAATTGTGTTTTTTTTTGTCAAGATAAAAGCGAAAATTAACGATCATCGCTTTTTTGTACATACACATATGAAGGATCACAATTTAAAAAAAAAAACTTTCAGATGACTGGAAATGATCCTTGTTTTTAAAAATCATTTTTCTTAATTTCATTTTAATAAAAGAAAAATATTCCTGAAAGAAAATTGACATAAACCTATCAGGAAATAAAAAAAATTGCCACTATATAACTGGCATTGTTTTTCCTAGATAGGAAAAGGTGTGAAAGATTTTTCAATAATATTTAACAAAATTAAAAACAAAATCTTAACAAAAACAGGGAAGGGAAAGAGGAGGTCATTATATCGTTGAGATTATTGTACTTTGCAGATTGAAAAAAAAAAAAAATTATTTCGACGTTTCCAAAAAACTTGCAATTGTCAATTTAGTATAGCGAGCAGAAAAATTATTTGTTGGATTCCAACAGTATATTGTTCCAAGTATTTCGTACAAAATATTCAAGAGCCAATAATTGGAAACGTCTACGCAAATAAATTACAGTTAAATAAATGTAGAGAATTTAATAGTGTCACGACAGTCATGACATTACACTCATATTATCTATTTTCTGTGGATCACAGAAGGATATGTATTCAATCGTTTGTATAAATATTAAGCTTCCTGGAAAGTAATTCCTTAAATTATTGTAAATATTCGACAACTCTCGATTCAATCGGATTTGTAATGTAAACTCAGCATTATTACTACATAATCGAAAATTGGCAACATTTTCAAAATTTTCAACTCATTTATTTTAAATTTTTTATAACAAAAAAAAAAAAAAAAAAAAAATTTGTAAATAATGTATATTTAAATTTTATAAATTTTTAAACTTTAAAAAAATAAATAAATTAAATATTTCCGTTAAATATATATGTATGTAGATACAAGATCTTATGTCCAGGATTTATTAAAGAACCAATTAAAGCCGATAAGGCAACGGAAATTATTTTAAAATCATTGAAATTACCTGAAGATGCTTACCGTATGGGTAAAAGTAAGGTATAAAAAAAACTTAAAACAAAAAACAAAAATCAATAAACAAAATAGCTCGCTACATTATTTTATACATAATATTATATACAATAATATCGTTTTGTATCGTTATTTTTTGAAATTTAAAAAAAGCCAGTAGAAGTGAAGTAGAAAAGTAGAAATTATTACGGAAAGCGTAAAAATTGTTATAAGCAAAAAAACTAAACACACATTTAATACAACAGAAAAAATAAATAGTTTGAGACTTTATGGCTTTTTGCTCTCACCACTATAATAACCTCTCATTTATTCTAAAAAAAAAATGCTATCAAATTCACATTAATTTTTTAAACGCTTTTTTGCATTGCTTTAATTCCTTTTTTTTTTTGTTTACAAATTTTCCATTTACATTTTGTTTCATTTAACGTGACGTTTTGCTTTCTTAACGTTAAAAAAAGAAATTAGTGTTTCACATTGTTTACAATATGAACTGGTTTCTTTAAATTTAGAACCGTACACCATTTGGTTTTTGTGTTACGATCATGATCATCATCGTCATTTTACGTACAATTAAAATACGTGTATGATGATGATAACGAATGGATTGCTGCTGTTTTTATTTTTATGCTTAAATTTCATTTTGTATTTTGAATGCATGTTTAGTAGTTTAGTTTGTTTTTCAATGTTTTTCTTTTATTCCGTTATAAACAAGCATCCCTTCCTATAAAAAAATCAATATGAACATAAAATGAAAATCAATACGTTTATACGAAAATATATAGGTATTCTTCAGAGCTGGTGTCTTGGGTCAGATGGAAGAGTTCCGTGATGAACGTTTAGGTAAAATTATGTCATGGTTACAATCATGGGCACGTGGTTATTTATCACGTAAGAAGTTCAAGAAATTACAAGAACAACGTTTGGCATTACAAGTTGTACAAAGAAACTTACGAAAATACTTACAATTACGTACATGGCCATGGTGGAAATTGTGGCAGAAAGTCAAACCATTGCTTAATGTTACACGCGTTGAAGATGAAATTGCGGTATGTATAAAAATTTTGAAAAATTAATTTACTGAAATTTTAATCCGAAATATTTTATAGAAAAAAAAAAAAGTTGTCCGTTGTTATCAATCAGTAAAATCCGAGGAAAATACTTTTTTTTTTTAAAAAAAATATTTTGGACAGGTGATGTGATATACACGATTGAATCATTTTGAAAGCACAAATGTTGCTGATTCCAAGTTGATTCCGTACTTCATTATTAATCTGTTCTATAAAAATACGCCCCTCTGCTTTTACCCCTCACATATGAATCAACTAAATTAGGTGACATTTTATTTTTTTTTTTGATTCTATAAATACATTATGCATCAAATATCCTACGCTTAATTAAAATGTTTTTGTTTTTTTTTTGTTGATCAGTGAATGATCTTGCCAGGATCTTTTAGACGAATATGCAATAATTTTAAATGATCTATTCATACACATGTGTGTATCTATATGTTGATATCAATGTCAGTGGTATAAAAATTATGACAAATTGTAATTTAATTAGCAATTTACCCCCTTGATCATGATAAATTACTTACCCCCTATCCCGCCCCTTTTAAATCATATCAGAAATTAGATGGCATATTTTCAATATGTATATTTGTATGAACGAATGCGTTCATTAATGGGAAATCTGATCACTTATCACAATTTTGAATAAAAATAAAAAAATTTATATATTATTTTGAAACAATTTTTCATCCTCTCTAATCTACCTTGAGTTTCTCCCCCCATCTACTGTACATTATTGCACGCATTATTTAAATATTATACAAAAAATATTTCCTGTTTCAAATGTATAGGTACATACCATGCATACCTACAATTTTTCATGAAAATGAGTCAATTTTTTATTTTTAATAAAAGCAAAAGGTGAAAAGCCAAAAAAGAAAATTAGAATATCAATTTAAGAATAATGATCGTGTTATAAATTTTCTAAATTTAAATACTTAGCTATATGTAACGTATATTGCAACTATAAAAACATGGTTCATCATTAGAAGCCCACGTATGTACGAAATAATTTAATATGAGTTATTTTATTTATATTTTCTTCATTTTTTTATTTGAATTCCATTTGCAAAAAAAAAAAGAAGAAAAATTCTTGATATATTGGGTGGTAGGGTGGTAGATCATTTATTTTTAATCCAAATGCTTAATAAGAATTTTGAATGATCCTTAAGTGGGAAAAACGCGATATATGTACATAAATGATGATCTTATAAATATATTTCTTTTTTTTTTTTTTGTTTTTGATGTGATCGTATTCCAGTAGTGGGGATCATGACCAAGAAAAAGAAATGGTAGTGGGGTCAATTAAAATTAATTTTATCTGATGTTCATCAAAAATATAAGTATACCTATATCATTTCATTCATATGTACATGTGTATACAGGTAGGGATGATATAATACACAGTAAAAATTTTAATGATTACGATGATCATGATGATGATGAAAAAAAAAAATTGGTTTTTTTTTTTAGCAATGAATTTTTCTTTGTACGCATATGAAATATGTGCAACTTATACGCACATATAATATTGGTGGTACCACCAATCATACCATATTTCCTCCTTCTTTTTTACATTTATTAATTTCTACTTCTTTTTTTTTTTTTTGATAATTTCTATTTATATAACATCCATCATTCCACAAAATTTTAAATTCCTTTATATAAAACATTTAATTTGAGCTGTTTAAGTCTAACAAATTAAATTCATTTTTTGCAGTTTCAGTTTCTTATAGTTGCGTGTATAGTGTTGTATATATAGGCTAATTTTTTTTTTTTTTTAATTTTCTATATTCAAGATAATTTAGTTCGATTTTAAAGTTGTAAACGTTATTTTAAATACACCTACGTAACGTGTATACATACGTCGTATTTTATAATTCTAATCGAAATATTTAAAATTTTGCATTCAAATACATAAATTTATACATCATAATGTGGATGTAATATAATTGATCCTCGTTATCTGTCGTGTCTCATGTAACGTAATTTATAAATTAAAAAATTTTCAAATTTCAAATTTTGTGATTCATAAATTTTTTATAATTAAAATTCTAAATTTATTACAATTTGAAAAAAAAAACTAATTAATAACGAAAAGGAAAAGAGAAAGAAAATTCTAGAGAAAAAAAAAAGAGAACGAAAAGATTTTCGTGGAAAATTAAATAGAAGTGATGGTAATGGTGAAAGTGGACCTAGTAGTAGGATAGTCTTTCTTATATGTTAGACAAAATAGTTAGTGATTAACATTCGAACGTAAAATAATCTCATATTCGAAAATCTTCAGAACAAATACGACGTTGTATGTGTGTGTATTATTCAAACGATATCGAATTTAATTAAAAGAACGAAACTTGAAAGTAATTTTTTTTTTTTTGAAAAATTCCAAAGAAAATCTATTCCAAATAAATTGTGTAAAACAAAAAGAGCAGTTTTTTTTTCTCTCTTATTCGTAATTCATAGAATTATAATCGATCCATTTTAAAGCAAAAAAAAAAATGTCAGCAGAATCAGCAACACCAGCACCACCTACAGAAAATAACATTGATTCAATTGAATCCAAAAAAAATAAATCTAATGGAAAAAATTCTAATGATAATGATTTAAATTCAAAATTACAGCGACTTGAAGAGAAAGCTAAAAAAGCTGAAGAAGCTTTTGCCAAAGAAGAGAAATTACGTAAAGAATTAGAAGGTTTAAATGCCAAATTATTAGCTGAAAAGACAGCTCTATTAGATTCATTGTCATCTGAGAAGGGATCATTACAAGAATTCCAAGAGAGATCAGCTAAACTCCAAGCCCAAAAGAATGATCTCGAAAATCAATTACGTGTAAGTATAACTGATTATTTAATTTTTGTTTTTTTGTTTTTTTTTCTTGAGTTTTCATAATCATAGACATATACATACATACATATGTACATATGTACATAAATGTAAAAGTGATCTTATACACATCTTTAATAACGATCATGACGCAGACGATCTAGTTTGCTATCATACATTTTTTGCCCAGACACTAAAAATAAATACATAAATTATGTGATTATCCCCACACGTATTAATCAAATGATGAATTACGTGTGAATGTAACCCGATTTGAGTATATGGCCATATGCAGTTATATGTATCCTCTTCGGGTATAAATATATATGTATTTCTAACATACATATACATAATTTGAAAATCTATTTGAAACTAAATTAAAAAAAAAAAAATTGTAGAGGCTAAAATATGTATGATGAACATTTTACACATTCAATACTCTAAGGCATATTTTAATTTGAAAGTTATAAAAAAATTTTTTATCTTTTATTCACAAATTATATATACAGGACGTTCAAGAAAGATTATCACAAGAAGAGGATGCCCGTAACCAACTGTTCCAACAGAAAAAGAAAGCTGATCAAGAAATTTCTGGTCTTAAAAAAGATATCGAAGATTTGGAACTTTCCATTCAAAAATCTGAACAAGACAAAGCAACCAAAGATCATCAAATTCGTAATTTAAATGATGAGATCGCCCATCAGGATGAACTTATCAACAAATTAAACAAAGAAAAGAAAATGCAAGGAGAATCAAATCAAAAGACTGGTGAAGAATTGCAAGCTGCTGAAGATAAAATCAATCATTTAAATAAGGTTAAAGCTAAACTTGAACAGACCTTGGATGAACTTGAAGATTCATTAGAACGTGAAAAGAAATTACGTGGTGATGTTGAAAAGGCCAAGAGAAAGGTTGAGGGTGATCTTAAATTGACACAAGAAGCAGTAGCCGATCTTGAACGCAATAAGAAAGAATTGGAACAAACCATTCAACGTAAAGACAAAGAAATTTCATCATTAACAGCTAAATTAGAAGATGAACAATCAGTTGTTGGTAAACTTCAAAAACAAATTAAAGAACTTCAAGGTAGAATTGAAGAACTCGAAGAAGAAGTTGAAGCTGAACGTCAAGCTCGTGCCAAAGCTGAAAAACAACGTGCTGATTTGGCTCGTGAACTTGAAGAATTGGGTGAACGTCTTGAAGAAGCTGGTGGTGCAACATCCGCACAAATTGAACTTAATAAGAAACGTGAAGCTGAACTTGCCAAATTGCGTCGTGATTTAGAAGAAGCCAACATTCAACATGAAAGTACATTGGCTAACCTTCGTAAAAAACACAATGATGCCGTTGCTGAAATGGCTGAACAAGTTGATCAATTGAACAAATTGAAGGCTAAGTAAGTATCGGGGGGGTTTTTTCGTATTTTCAGCATAGTAAATTATTTTACAGGCCAATAATCGATATATTGTGAGAAAATCAACATGGGGGGAATTATTCATGAAATTGTGGTTCAAAATTTTTCCTTTTTTGTTTTTTTGGAAAAGGTTCAAAATTCCCACAAAATTTTTATTTTTTGACTAAATTAACTAGTAAATAAATTTCCCATAAAATTTACAATTAATCACGGGCAATTCTGGTCTATCGACCTGAAATCATAGTCATCCAAAAAAGTTCTTGTTACATATTTTTTAAACTTTTTTTTTTGAAATTTTTAAAATTGAACAAACTAGGGCTGAACACGATCGCCAAAGTAGTCATAATGATCTCAATCAAACACGTGCACTATGTGATCAGCTAGCACGTGAAAAGGTAATTTTTTATTTAAATAATGGATGACATGTTAAAATGTGACATTAAAAAAAGAGAATGACTAAATTTTTAAAAAATCACAAAAAATCTCACACACACGTACTTACCAGTGTATGTCCATTATTTTTGTTATAATTTAAATATGTCGCATGAACAAAACAAAAAAACAATGAAGGAAAATTTGCTGCCTCTCTGGACTTTTGAAAATGGCAACAAATTTCACGATTTATTGTTTTTTAAAAGATATGTTTCATGGATTTCGTTTCAAAGATCAGCAACCATAACGATTGAAGTTGTAACAAAGGACATGATGCATAGCATTGTGTTTAATCTATAAAAGTTATGAACAGCTAAAGAATAAAACCCAATAAATCCAATTGTAGTTCATTTATGGTTAACATTTGGATATGTATACAGAAATTTGATAATTTTGTTTTTTATTTGGTTTTTATAACATTTGTTGTTTATTTTTTGTTCTTAAAAATTATTGTTTTACTTTTATTTTTCTAATATTAAAAATGTAGGGCTGAAAAGGAGAAGGCCCAATACTTCGGTGAATTGAATGATCTGAGAGCTAGTGTTGACCACCTTGGCAACGAAAAGGTATAATAAAAGCTAAAACAAAACAAGCAAAAAAACAATAATAGAAAACAAAAAAAATTTAGCTTTTACGTACATGCTATAAAATTATGCTATAATAAAAATTTTTTGCTATAAAAATTTTTTGATAAAAGAATTCTTTTTGTAAACAAAATTTTTTGTTACTGTAAGAAACAATAGAAATTTTTTTTTGATTTTTGGAAGAATATGTATATAGCCGATTTTTTTATTAGTTATCAAGGGATAACGGCTTCAGCACAGCTCACACACTATTTACATGTGTAAATTACCAGGCAGATTTTTGTCATATAATTTTTTTCCCCATTTTTTTTATGTGTTCCCAATATATCCTAAAAATTTTTTTCACATATTTAACAGTCTTACCAATAACTAACGACTAGAATTTATAAGAAATAATTTTTTTAAATTTTTTTGTTTTGCTTCATAAAACGTAAATAACGATTGATGTGTTTATTTCAACTGTAACTATTCAAATTTTTGAAATTTTTCAAAAAAATGATTTTATACGTTTTATATTCAACAAAAATCATAGGCTGCTCAAGAAAAGATCGCTAAACAATTACAACACACACTCAATGAAGTTCAAAGCAAATTAGATGAAACCAACCGAACACTTAATGACTTCGATGCTTCTAAAAAGAAATTATCAATTGAAAATTCAGATCTTTTACGTCAACTCGAGGAAGCTGAATCACAAGTTTCACAATTGTCTAAGATTAAGATTTCACTTACAACACAATTGGAAGATACCAAACGTTTAGCTGATGAAGAATCACGTGAACGTGCAACACTCTTGGGTAAATTCCGTAATTTGGAACACGATTTAGATAATCTCCGTGAACAAGTTGAAGAAGAAGCCGAAGGCAAAGCTGACTTACAACGTCAACTTAGCAAAGCTAACGCCGAAGCACAAGTATGGAGATCTAAATACGAATCAGATGGTGTTGCCCGATCTGAAGAACTTGAAGAAGCCAAGAGGAAATTACAAGCTCGTCTTGCTGAAGCCGAAGAAACAATCGAATCACTCAACCAGAAATGCGTTGCTCTTGAAAAGACTAAACAACGTTTGGCCACTGAAGTTGAAGACTTACAACTTGAAGTCGATCGTGCTAACGCCATTGCCAATGCAGCTGAAAAGAAACAAAAGGCATTCGACAAAATCATTGGAGAATGGAAACTTAAAGTTGATGATCTTGCTGCTGAACTCGATGCATCACAAAAGGAATGCCGTAACTATTCAACAGAATTGTTCAGACTTAAGGGCGCATATGAAGAAGGACAAGAACAACTTGAAGCTGTACGTCGTGAAAACAAGAACTTGGCTGATGAAGTCAAAGATTTACTCGACCAAATTGGAGAAGGTGGACGCAACATCCATGAAATTGAAAAAGCACGTAAACGTTTGGAAGCCGAAAAAGACGAACTCCAAGCAGCTCTTGAAGAAGCTGAAGCAGCTCTTGAACAAGAAGAAAACAAAGTACTTCGTGCACAACTTGAATTGTCCCAAGTTCGTCAAGAAATTGACCGTCGCATCCAAGAGAAAGAAGAAGAGTTCGAAAATACCCGCAAAAACCACCAAAGAGCACTCGACTCAATGCAAGCTTCCCTCGAAGCCGAAGCCAAGGGTAAGGCTGAGGCCCTTCGCATGAAGAAGAAACTTGAAGCTGATATTAATGAGCTTGAAATTGCGTTGGACCATGCCAACAAGGTATACGTATATTTTAGCTATAATTTTTCAGATCAATAATTATTCAATTTGAAATCTGTTTTGTATAGGCAAATGCCGAGGCCCAGAAGAACATCAAGCGATACCAACAACAACTTAAGGATCTTCAAACTGCACTTGAAGAAGAACAAAGAGCACGTGATGATGCACGTGAACAACTTGGCATTTCAGAACGTCGTGCTAATGCATTACAAAACGAACTTGAAGAATCCAGAACACTTCTTGAACAAGCCGACAGAGCGCGCAGACAAGCCGAACAAGAATTGGGTGATGCTCACGAACAACTTAACGAAATTTCAGCACAAAATGCATCAATATCAGCTGCCAAGAGGAAATTGGAATCTGAATTGCAGACATTACATTCAGACTTAGACGAATTACTCAACGAAGCTAAGAACTCTGAAGAGAAAGCCAAGAAAGCAATGGTCGATGCAGCTCGTCTTGCTGATGAACTCCGTGCTGAACAAGATCACGCACAAACACAAGAGAAACTTAGAAAAGCCCTTGAACAACAAATCAAAGAATTGCAAGTTAGATTGGATGAAGCCGAAGCCAATGCACTTAAGGGTGGAAAGAAAGCAATTCAAAAACTCGAACAACGTGTACGTGAATTAGAAAACGAATTAGATGGAGAACAAAGAAGACACGCCGATGCCCAGAAGAACCTCCGCAAATCAGAACGCCGCATTAAGGAGTTAACGTTCCAATCTGAAGAAGATCGCAAGAACCACGAACGTATGCAAGATTTAGTCGACAAATTGCAACAAAAGATCAAAACATACAAGAGACAAATTGAGGAAGCTGAAGAGATTGCAGCACTTAACTTGGCTAAATTCCGTAAAGCACAACAAGAACTTGAAGAAGCTGAAGAACGGGCGGATTTGGCAGAACAAGCAATTAGTAAATTCCGAGCAAAGGGACGTGCAGGATCTGTTGGACGTGGTGGAAGCCCAGCGGTAAGTTTTCATATTTAATTAAAATTATTATTGAAAAAAAAGAATCAATTGTACAGTTAGTTATAAGTTGGCTTAATTGAAAAAAAAATCTTTTCCTATATTTTGTAAATACTGTGTACAAAACAAAAATTGAAATTTTTGATTTTGATTTCTTATATTTTGCTTTTACCATTCAACAGAATACAACAACTACCACTATCCGCAAGAGTGCGGTGCCACAATAAATTCTTTTCCATTTTACATTATTGTAAGTTTTAAATGGAAGTTTAAAAAAAAAATTGTTTTTGTATTTTGTATACACCAGTCACCACACCAGAATGTATCATTAAATCCAGATGCGTAAATTCGCATAAAGGACCACAG
Organism: Anthrax anthrax; assembly: GCA_963971155.1. Taxonomy (NCBI): domain Eukaryota; kingdom Metazoa; phylum Arthropoda; class Insecta; order Diptera; family Bombyliidae; genus Anthrax; species Anthrax anthrax. The sequence continues at coordinate 16,778,688 of OZ020120.1, forward strand.
TAGTACATGAAAAAAATCCATATCGTTTTTGATACATGTATTATTAGTTAATGTTGTTTATTGTCATTATTGATTACAACACCCACAGTACAGGCAAACGAACTAAAAAAAGGTTTCCTATTGCCAAACGAAAAATTTTTTTGAATTTCGCTAAGCAAAGTGGAAATCGTCCTGAAAACACTATTTTTTAATGTTACATAAATAATACACCTTTGCATTTGTTCAGTGCTCTGTTTTTCATGTTTTTTTTTCGTTCATTGTTTTTATGCCCATTTTTGTTCACATTTCAACAAAGAAAAAAAGAAATTTTTTGAAAAAACTGAAAAGAAATTGTTTGCACCATAAAACGTGCAACATTGCATATAATACATTTGTTTGTTACAAAATTCTGTTATTTTAATCATTATGGACCGAATTTGAAAACAACAACTCGATGATTAGTTACTGTTTAATAATTGTTATGCGGAGCTAAGTGTCTCTGCGAAAAAGTGTGTTCAATTTAAATGAAATCGTAAATTTTTGGTGAATACATTAAAAAGTTGCCAAATTCTTAGTTTAATTGATCGCTATGATCACTATCATTCGATTGGTGTTTTCGAATTCGGTCTGTAACAAGGATACTTTAATGTTTTCTTTCTTATTATTTTTTAATCAAAAATTAAAACAATTTTTCTGATCTCTGTTTTTTTTTTTTTTTTTTGTTTTCTTTTTTTACATCATAGCCTCGAGCATCAGTACGACCTCAATTCGATGGAATGGCTTTCCCACCTAGATTCGATCTTGCTCCAGAAAACGAATTTTAAAAAAAAAACAAAATGCCAAAATTTTAAAATTTTATTTATTTAAAAAAAAAATATATTTTAAATTTTATTTATTTTAAAAGAAAAACAAAAAAAAAAACATTTTATTTTTTAATTTACACAATAACTACATTAATGAAATAGACAACAACTCATACACAAAAAAAAGAATTTATGTAAGAAAAAACAAAAATAAACGTAATGACGGGCATCAGAGTGAGATAACAAAAAGATTTTTTTTTTTTTTTAATTATTATAGGAATAAAATAAAAGCCAATCTGAATGAATAAAATTAAAGCCCGTCATTAATAACAAGTCTCTGTTAAATTTATTATTTATTTTTATTTATTTTATTTTTTTTATTTTTTTGTTTCTCTTTTAATTTAATTTTATTTTTATTTTCTAAATAAAACGAAAACCTTACACATATACCGTATATTATATAAATATGTTTTTATGTTAATTTCTTTTTTTAATTTCTTTTTTCGAAATTTTAAAAATTGATTTTATTTTATTAAATATTATAATTAATAAATATATAAATATATACAATAAAACACCAAAAAAAAAAAAAGAAACAACAACAAAAATTAAATATAAAGTCAATAAAAATTTATTTGATAAAAAAAAAATGTGTGGTTTAGATTTTTGCTTTATCATCGCTCATGATCCTTTCTTAATTTGTCGGCGATCTCCAGAGCGTTTAAATATTGCCTCGATGTAAAGTTTTTAATTACAAAATGCTAATACTCAAATTTTCAACATTAGCAAGCTATACACATACATGTTTGACTTAACGCAATCATCAAATGATTACGCACATGCAATCACAAGGGATTGATCCTGGCGTGCGAATAAGCTTTTTGCCCACACACTACAAACTCTTTTGCGCACTATTGCGTGCAACTTTTAACTTCAAAAGCTATTTTGCGCGCCTCCATGAAAATTGTATGAATTTTTTAGCATATGGCGTGGCTCGTCAGCGTTTGCAAAATTCCAACACACCAAGAGGAAAGATCACATTTCTAAGTTTCTAGCTAGTCACACAGTCAAACAAGATACCGAAACAAGGAAGAAAACGTGCAATAATATGCGCTATATTTTTAAATACTTATGAAAATAAAAAAATTAAGAATCGTAAAATCTGGCAGAAAAAATGGCTTGAAGAAAGGAATAAATAGTCATATTAATCTTATTCGTGAAATAAGGGAAAATTATCCAGGGTGTAATAGCGCATGCAAAACTTTGTTGAAAAAAAAATTCTATCACAAGATCACAAGCTTTATCGTAAGATTGAGCGTGTTCAATCGTGTCCAACTTCTAGTACCCATACACTAGTGTGATTGCGCGCACGATTCAATAAACAACGTGATTGCATTAAGTCAAACACATGTGTGTATGGCTTGCTATTGTAAACGCATCTAAAACTAGCTTCACACTACATGTTTTTGTCATATGCTTTTTGTTATGACTGGCAAATCATATAGTCTGAATTCGATCATAGCTGTCTCATAGGACAGCCATATGATAAAGTCATACAGTCATATGATAAAGTCATATGCATTTTTTGGAGATAGAACGTGTTCTAATTTCCTATGACTAGTCATATGCTTTTCTAATGTTGTAGTATAAATTTTGACTTTTTTAACCTGCGTCACCTACGTAGTTAAAATTTTATGCAATTTATATTCACAAACATATTCAAATCACACAGAAATATCATACAGGTGTGAACCATATACCATTCGAAGAATACTATGACTTTTTGAAGCATATGACAAAATCATGTAGTGTGAAGCTAGTTTAAAGCATATGAAAAAATTACCTTAAGGCATGTGCCACATTAAGACGCGATCTTGTGATTTTGCGATTTTTTTATCGCGCGATTATCACGAGCATGTGTAATTAGATGTATGGTACCACACCGACTGTTATGTGTGATGTCATGATATTATGATGTTGCGATAATCGTCTGATGTTTTTCATGCGATCTGCTTGTCGGTCATTATCACATGACATTTTGATTGAAGCAGATCATTGTTAACATTTTATAAATTCAAAATGAGTGAAAACAAGTCGGTAATTATTAAATTAATAAAAAGTGTAGAAAAACGAAAATGTATTTGGGATGCAACCTGCGAAGATCATTCAAAAAGGCACAAATTAGAATTAGCGTGGAAAGAAGTAGCTGAGGAAATTAGTAAACCAGGTACGTACAAAACATATTTTCAATTGTATATTTACTTTCACACATGTTTATTTATATTTTACTTTATCTTTTTTCTATATTAATTCATAAATTAATATATTAATTTCATTGCACTGATTTCTTTTACGTGTAATTATTTCCAGAAAATTATTGTAAAGACAAATGGAGGAATGTTCGCACTGGATTTTTAAGAAGCTTCAAAGACTCTAAGCCAAGTGGTTCAGCAGCTTCTTTAAAAAAAGCATTTTATCTACATGATGAACTACAATTTTTGATACCACATTTGAAAAGAAATGAACAAACAGGAAATTTAAGTGATCTGGTTGGAGATGTCTGTAAAGAACATGAAAGTGAAGGAATTTTTTCCCCAGATGGCAATGAAGAAGAACTACATAATTTGAGTTCCAAAGAACCTGAAGTTGAAAAAAGGCAAAATGTCCAAGATAATTCACCTAAAATACGAGGAAAACGGGCAAAAAATACAGAAAATGTAGACGTTGTTCTTCTGAATTATTTGGCTGAAAGGAAAAAAGAGGTGCACGGAGCTTCAGCAGCGGAATCCAGTTGGATTTCATTTTTTAAGGGTCTTATTCCAGATATTTTACCGTTGCCAGCTGATAAGCAAAGACTTTTGAAAAGAAAACTTGTAGAAATAATTAGTGATATGCACGAAGATAATGGAAACGAAGTGGAAGGACGCACACAATCTAGAACTTTTCTTCTAGATAGTAATTCGTCTACTTATATTGAGTTATCACAGAGTTCACCTATTCAAATTGTCTCTACAGAGTCAGAACAAAATTTGCATGAGAACAATAAATATATTAAATAGCATACACATTCATGTTCATAGTATATACACTTATGTAATCTACTTTTGCATGTTCAAATTAAATTTATCATATCTACAAAATTATAATAAACTGGACATATGTTTTTCTAAATTTGTTTTATTTTATATTTTTAATCGGTGATACAATAATTCCATTGCCATGGTAGTGCATTTTCTGGTCTTATAAAGTAGTTTGCCAATCTATTTCTCATTATTTCACTTCTTGTTAATCCTCTTTCTGTAGTAGATAATGGTATTACTGTACACTCTGGTGATAAACTTTCTTCAACTTCTGGTGGTTTTGATAAAGTCCCTTCTTTACTTTTCACAAAATTGTGTAAAACACAGGCTGATTTTATAATATAATTCACTGTGCTTTCTTTACAACAAATAGGTGTTTCAAAAATTCTGTATTTCGAAACAAGCATGCCAAATGCACACTCAACGCTTTTTCTGCCTCTCGAAAGACGATAATTGAAAATTCTCTTTGTATTTGTGAGTGTTCTTTTAGAAAATGGCCTCAATAAATATTCCTTCAAAGGGAATGCTTCATCTCCCACCAAAAAATAAGGGAATAATGTATCATTTTCTAGTGGTGTTTGATTGGGTATATTAAAATTTTCATTTTCTAATTTACGTTTAATATTTGAATAGTTGAAAACTCCTCCATCACTATTGCGGCCTATTTCTCCTACATCTATTGCAATAAAGAAGCCATCTGCGTCAGCTATTGCCATGAGTACAATAGAGAAAAAGGCTTTGTAATTAAAATATAATGAGCCACTTCTAGCAAATTTTTTGATTCTAATGTGCTTGCCGTCGATAGATCCAATACAGTGTGGTAGCTTACACAATTCATTATATCTTTCTGCAACACGCAGCCATTTTTCCTTTGTTGGTGGCGGCATGTACAGTGGATAAAGTACTTCCCAGATAGCTTTTGTAGTATCTGAAATTATTTTTCCAATTGTACTTCTTCCACGCATAAATGTAAAAGATAAGGTTGTATGACTACTACCCGTTGCTAAATACCTGAAATATAATCAAAACTTATTTAATATTCATATACTTTTATGTAGGTGTTATATTACATACATTTTATAATACTAGAAATTCTGTAGTACTAAAATTAAATATACAAATATATGTATAATTAATTTACTTACCTGAGTGTAATTAATAATCTTTCTTTAACAGGTATTGCTTTTCGAAAATTTGTGTCTTTTCGTATTATTTTCGGGCCTACTAATTTTACTAGCAAATCAAACGAGTCTTTACTCATTCTATAAAACTTATAAAATTTCTCCGGGCTTTGTCGCAATTCTTCCCCAATAATTGCAGCACTATATTTCACATTCCGGGTAATAGAAGGATGAACCCAATATCTACGTGTCCGGTTTTTCTTTATTCTATTTCGTAATAATAATAATAGAATAAAATTCTCTTCATCTTCAAAGTCCATTTTGTATTATATACAATATCGCGAAATAACATCTCGCAATTTAATGTGGCTAGTATCATCATATGATAATCATGTGATTTATTACTTGCAAACATTATATGATAATCGCGCGATAAAAAAATCGCAAAATCACAAGATCGCGTCTTAGTGTGGCACATGCCTAAAACGTATCAGGAATTTTTCTGACGCTATTCACTGTAATCTGTATACATACATATGTATTATGTATGTATATTAAACAGCGCGATAGTTCGATGTAGACTCGCTTCAGGATCTTTTCATATTCCATTCGTTCTTTTCTCTACGGTTCTTTAATTTACAGAACTAATGTCATTTTAAAATCACTTTTGACGTCATCTAGTCTTAGAACAACAAGACCAAAAAAGGCAATAAAATTTATGATAATCAAAATAATCAGCATTATTATTCTGTACTCTCCTTTAAATAATGGGCCATTCCAATTATTTCGAAAGGCGATAGATTGCAGTTTTTTTTTTTAAATGTGAAAAAAATTAAGGACACAAAAAGAGATTTGTAGAAATCTATTCTCTGCGTCAGGATCACAAATTTAAATTTTTTTTTTGTGCATCAAAATGTTGTCTTAATACCGCACAGAGAATTCTAGCACACTCGCCGTTTTATCGGAAATAAAAAGTCAAAATACAAGATGAAATAAAAAATAAGAGAAATACGTTAAGAAATTTAAAGAAGAAATGAAAATTCACAAAGGATGAGGCAAAGCAAAACCCATATATTTTTATATTTCAAAACCTACCTTGTAAAATTTTTGCATCATGGGTACAATCACAAAATTTGAGAATTTTTGTTTGATCATCAAAGGGAATTTGAGAAAATGAAAGGAGCCAAGTGAAAGAAAATTTGCGAGAAATTTACACACAACGTATCTAAAATGAAAATGATTATCACTACGTCGTCAAATAAAATAAAAATGCGTTTGATTTTTGTTTCAAAAACGTTTTAGTATAGAAAAAAAAAATAATTACATTACATTATTAATTGTTACATTTTGAAGAAAACTATTTTCTAGATTTCATTGTTTTTTTTTTATTTATTCATTTTTTTTTTAAATATAAAATCCCCTGTCAAAAATACACTGGTAATATATTATTAGTTTTTTTTTTAACATTTTATATTTTAAATTTTTTTTAAGTACCCTAAACTGAAAGCCATTTTTAATTTTTCTTTCTTTTCAACAAAAAAATAAAAAGCGAAAAAAAAACATATATTATGTAATTTACTTAAAAATACATGTATTTAGTGAGTATTATTATAGAGTTGTTTACAACAATTGTGACATAAAATGTTGCACTTCAAAAAAAAAAAAATTAAAATTAAATAAAGCAATAAAAATGGGACGTTTTTAAACAATATACTAAAAGTAAACAAAAAAAAAATTTTCTTCTCATTTTTTATTCTCAATTTTCTCTTTAAAGCTATACACAAATTTAATTTTTTTTAATGTAAATTTTTCCTCCTACTCCTCCTCCTCTTCCTCCTACATAAATACTTGTTATCTTGTTTGTATACTTCTAAATCTAATAATTATTACAAAAATAAAAGGACCTACATCCTAAAATACTCAATATTTCTTTTATTTATTTTTTTAAAGCTTTTCAATTCGTTAAATACAATATACATAGATACATATACATATATAAAATTAAACATAAAACGTGTACTGTATGATAACTGATAAGTGTTCGTGACCAATTATATATGTATGTATCTTGAACACTCGATCAGATTTTTCTTGTAAATGTGTTTATCAATTAAATGATCGTATGATAGGATAAAATGCAAAATAAAAAAAATAATAAATTGCACAATTATTTTCCCTGGTTTTTTTTCAAAATAAATTTCAAAAAATCACATGGTCATAAAAGCCCGTATCTTATCGATCGATAGTGTCAATTGTCATCTCAACTAAAACTAACATTTTCATTTTACAAATTACGATGATCAATAGATCGTCCTAAGTGAAGTTAATTTATGTAACCTGGAAACAGGTTCATAGCAAAAAATTATCCCAAAGGATAATGCTGAAATTAAATTAGCACTAGTTAGTGACAGTATAACAGAATTTACCCATACGAAAATTTTTTGTGTATACAGTACATAAAAACGTCCAATTTTTCTTGCAAAATTTGAATTATTTGTTTTTATTATTTTTTTTTTTAAATAAAAATGGCTTTCAGCTAAATCTAGCTTTATTACTCTCTTTTTTTTTAAATTTAAATTATGAAATAAAATTATTAATAAATAATGATGAAAAAAAAATATAGTAATAAGTTAATTATTTAAAAAAAAAACAATACTGATTTATATAATATTCTGTTTTAATTTTTATTTTTCATTTTTTGTTTCTCTTTTGCAAAGTTCTCTATGTTTCTCTTGTTCCAATTTTTTCTCATTTTTTTTGCTTTACTTTGTTTTTTGTTTTTTGTTTTTTTAATTTAATTTTTGTTTTTTACAGGATTTTTAGTTTTTTTGCATTTGTTATTTATTTAATTTTTTGTTTTATCTCTTATTTTGTTTTTTATTTATTTATTTTTTTTTTTTTTTGCTTCATTTTAAATCTCATATTCTTTTTAATTTTATTCAAAACAAATTCGTAAATTTATGAAAATTAATATATATAAAAAAACAGGAAAATTATTGCAATTAATAATATTATAATTAATTAATAGTAATAATAAAATTTACAATTTTACATTTTACACATGTTTATATGTTTTGTTTTTTTTTTTACATTACAAATACAAATTTAATATTACAAAAAATAAAAATAACATAAAAAATCAATAATTAAAATTAATAGTAAAAATTAAAAATTTTATAACACAAAAAAAATTAATTAAAAAAAATTAAAATTAAAAAAAAATATGTATATATACTAAAAATAATTACATTACAATATTTATTATTTTTAATCGTTAAAATAAATCAAAAAAAAAAATTAATACTTTCTTCTTTAGTTTGTTAGATTGAATTCTAAAGCTAATAAAAACACTGGTAAATTAAATATTATTTATTAACAACTGGTATACTGGACGATTGGTTTACTTTGTTCACAAAAAACAAAAATACATATTTTTCTTTTTCTTTTCTTTTTTATTTAATTTTTATTTTATAGTTAATAACATTTGCTGCCATTATTGTTTTCTGTTAGTTAAGAATACATATGTAGATCTTGATTGATTGATTAATTGAAAATATAAAATTAAAATAAAAAAAATACACAATAAAATGAATAATAAAAAATAGATATGATCGTGTTAGGAGTTTTTATTTTGACCGTTAAGGGTGACAATTTTTAGTACATAATTTTTTCATTAGGACTGTAATAAAATATGTTAATTTTAGGTGTCCATTACGATTGGACAAATTTAAAAATGCATTACTATTTACATATATGTATATTTGATAAGATATCCAGCGTATTAATGGTTTTGAACTGAATATCGGTTCAATCAAATAGACAATTATGCACTTTTAAATTTACCCATAATTGTAGATTACCGATTATCGATCATTATTTCGATATTCTCTAACAAAACTGAAGATAGAACCGGATATTCGTTATAAAAAAATTTTTTTTATTACTCTAATGACGAGTTAGAATACTCCAATTTCCAATCAACAGAGAATTTCTTGTATTCACGTACTCATAAATTTTGATTGATTTATTCCATAATACTCATTTATGTTTAATAACACTGTATTCATAACAAATGATCGAATACGTTACATTTTTTCGAAATTACAATATCCGCACTATCATATCCTTTTTTTACAGTATCATATGAACGATATATGTATAATTAGGAAATTTGATTCTATCTAGTTAGAAGCGATAGTAAAAAAATAATTTAATAGTAATTGTATTTTAGTTAGTATGTAGTCGAGGAAATGAGGCACATAAATCACACTTTTCTTTACACATTTATTTATTTATTTTTTTTATTTAGTTTGATTTTCTGTTGTATTTTTTTATGCTATTGTAGTATAGATTATTTCTTTTTTAGGAAATTTATTATGTGAGAAATTTTAAAAACACATGTAAATCATTAAAAATGTAAAAGAAACAACGACTGAATAAAATCGAGAAAAATAAAATGAAATTCAGAAATATCAATGAAATTTTAAAATTTAAAATCAACAAAATCGTTTTTTATTCTGTGCATCATAGTATTCTACCGTATTTGTTTTTTTTTTGTTCTTTCTTTTTAACGTACATAACGAGATCGTTTTATTACTTTTTTTTAAATACAAAAAAAAATTAAAATAAAAAAAACACCACGTGTATATTATTTTTTTTATATATTAACATTTTAAAAAAAATACAATTAAATGAGTAGAACAAATGGACATGAGTAATTTGGAAGGGAAGGACGCGAATTGGTTATTGGCAAATATCACAATTTCCTAATTTTATTTAATATTATTTTTTCATTTTTGTTTACATATTATGTAGTATTTAAGTATATAAGTACAATGCTTCGTTTTATATGGTATTATATTTTGTTGTTTTCAACGATTCAAAATATATTTTTTTCTCCAAGATGCCCAGCTACAGTTTATTGCCACTGTGAGTTAGGACTACTTAAGAAGTTTCAGTGTCTATTTTTCTGGCCTATTCCAAAAATGTATTAGCCATGGTCTTGTCATGCAATTCAAGACCTATTCAAGTTTAAAATCGGAAATATACACAGAAATTTCGTCAGTGATCCTGATAGTGGCAATAGACAAATTTGTTTATATAAATCTAAATTCTATTTGGCTTATGATCTTGGAAACTAAAAAAATGTCTTGAAAAATTGAAAATGAGATTGTATTTTTTTTTCTTTTCCTAGTTATTTTTCCTATATTTTCCTTTTTTACTTTGTTCAAGCGATTCATGTTATTTTGAATATTTTTTTTAATAAATAAATTACGTAGTTCATTTTTCAATAATATCGTTATTATCAGAGAGCATTTTTTGTTCTGTTTAAATTTATTATTTTTCTTTTAATTACTAAAAAAATTTATTCTGAAAGCTTTTTTTTATAATAATTATCGTAATAATAATACATATTTATCAAAAAATAATTTCTTTCTTTTTTATCTCTTTCTTTTCTTTTTAACTATTATTTATTTCGTTTTTTGTCATTTTATTTTCTTTTTTCTTACATTGTTTTCTAATTAAATTTATTGTTATCTTTGTTACCTATAATTTTTGTTTTGTTAAATTTATGAATGTCTCGTTGTTGAAGGCTTTAAGTGGTTAATAATAATTATGTTGATTAATTGTACACTTAAACACTCATTTTTATACGAAATCAAAATTACATGAACATTTATACAATTATTGAAAGAGACTGAAAACCATAACCATTTTCAATTGAAATCATGCTTTCAGTTTGAGCGTCATGCGTTAAAAAGTTACCTATATATTTTGTACTTTAAATATTTTCACTACATATGTACCTTTTTTCTTCTCTCATAATTTTTTATAAGAGCATTTCACGAGAAGTGTTACCACCATTCTCATATTTCTCATACTTTTTAAATATCAATATACAAAATTGTAAAGTAGTACTACTTTTCGTAGTTTCCATAAGGCTTGTAGTGAAAATATTTAAAGTACAAAGTATAGTATTCAAAATATACGAAAATTCAGTAAAAATTTTTCTGAAACAATAATTTCATTTTTAATTATTTTAGAAAAATAATTTTCAATAACAATGTTTTAGATTTGGAACTAATTATCTTCATTTTTCTTAACGAGTTTGAACAATTCTACTGATAACATGTTTATCACATATAAAATAAGATTTAAGTGTACAATATAATCTGCTTGATACGTTTTTATAACTTTTGGCTAAAATTTTTTTCTCTTTTTGTAATGTCAAGGTCAGCAATTGAAAATGACATGAAATATGATTGTAAAATATTTTTCAATTCGAAGTTATAGAAACGCAATAATTATACTTGAATTATACTATTGTTACATTTTTACATAAATTTCTGATTGCTTGCTATAATGTTAGTTAAATTCTTAAAAACCTTACATAGCTAATAAAGAGAGAGAGTGAGAGAGAGAGAGAGAGGAGAAAAGCCTATAAGTAAAAATATTAATCGTAACTTACAATACTACGAATTTTTTTTTTTAATGTTATTATTTTTCTTATTTTTTGCTTTTTTTAAAATATTTTTTCTTCTTCTTAAAATATAAATATATAAATATATATTCATGTATTTATGTATATTTATTATTATTATTATTATTAATATTAATATTAAATATAATATATATAGTATATATTTAAGAGTAAAAATTTTTTTGTTTTTTTTTTTTTTAATATTTTTCATTGTATTTTTACTTTCAAAGAATTTTTTAAATATATTTTAACGTTTTTTTTTTTTTAATTTTATTCTGTTAAATAATTTTTAAGTATTTGTTTAAGTATATAAGTATATGTGTATGTTTATTATATAATTTATTAAAATTAACGAAATTCTATAATTATATGTATTTATTTCTTTTTTTTAGAGAGAGAAAAAAAAAGAAAAACAATGAGTTATACATCGTTTTGCTTAATTTTTTTTTTTTTAATTAAAAATAATTTAAGAATTACTTGCTTTTTTTTGTTCTGAGTATTTATAATTAACAATATTTTAATTTGTTTTGTTTTTTCTAAGTAATAAATAGTATTATTTTGATTTTGATCTCATAAATATTTTTTTTTTTCACCATTTATGATTTTTTTTTTTGAGATACATATTTTTGTTTCTCCTAATTTTTTTTTATTTATTTTTTCTTTAATTTCTATTTAATATAAAAAAATATATAAAGCAATTTCAATTGCATTTTTTTAAAGTTGTTTTTCTTAATTCTTAAACTGGTTTTTAATATCTTTATTTTTTTTTAAATTTAATTTAAAAAAAAAAATGTTTTAATACTTTTCTTATATCTTTGTTTTTAAGTTTTTTAATCTCTTATATATTTGTATACAATTGTATTACAAGGAGATTTTTTTTTCGTTTTTTTGTTTGTTTTTTTTGAGACCTGATTGTTATTACAATTAGATTAGAAAACAAAAACAAACAAAAAATATATATACAGATTCATCACCATTGATAATGCAAAAAAAAGAGATTTTTTTTGTTTCTAAGATTCTTTGTTTTCTTATTTGCAACATCACATTTCAAATTTATTTTATTAAAAAGAAGATAAATTAAATTTAAAAAAGATAAAAGAAGTAATGATTGAAAAATGCAAGAAATAAAACGGAAAAAAAATTCATTTAACTCTAAAATGGATGTTCCAGAAGTCATATTTTGTGGTTTTGTAGTAAAATTATAATTTCCTGGTTGAACTTCCACATCGCCTTAGTTTACATCAGTCATATAAAGTGGATTCTGGAACATCCATCTATGCAACTAAAACATTTGCATAATAAACCATCGGTTTTTGTTAGTTTCATGAAGTTGCTATTTCTATTGCAAATTTTGTGATCCACGAAATAAACATTTGTTCTGATTACAAAAATAAGTAAAAATTTACAGAATTTAATGAAATAAGTATCGACATTTCTTTTATCTTAATTTCTTTTAAACAAATGAAAAAAATATAAAAATATGCATATTTATAATTTGTGGTTTGTGAGTCAAATGTTTAGTTAGAATAGCTTTGATTTATTTATAAAAAATAAAAATTTAAAAAAATTGAATGAATTGCAATCGTCTCTTCACTAGAAAAAAAAGTCAACAAATAAAGAAAAGTCATATAGATAAGATCAAATTAAGATCATTTCATCATTTTTTAAATTAGGTTTCTATGAATATAAGTGAAAACCGAAATACATTCGTTACGATCATAAAAACTTGTACATGTTAAAAAATGAAAGATTTGTTTGATTAGCTATAAAATTTCTAAAATTTTATGAAATTAACAGATATGCTGAAGAAACCTGCTCTTAGCATACAGCCACATACATTTTCCAGTTTATGATCACAACGAATTGTTCAATTTTAGGCTCTTTATTATTTTTTTTGTCTTGTATTTAGCACCAAGCTTTCTATTCTAGTTTTTTTCATCTTTCGTTTTGTAAAATTATTTTGATAATTGATCTTCATTTTGTAATTTCTATAATTGACGTGATTATTAAGGTAATTAAGTACTTCATGTATGAGATGATTTTTATTTGATAAAAAAATTTACATGCAAATTTATAATACACAATTAACAAACAATCTGCATTTTAAAGCTTTTAGTAATTTTTTTCTTTTTTGTAAGCACTTTTTTATTTTCTTGAGTATTCAGTACTTCAATTATTTGTTGACTTTTATTTTTGCGTTTATAAAAGGAAAATTATAAATAAATAAATATTTTCTCAAGGAATATACATGCGTTAATAGTTTTCTATTTCATAGTATAGTAATGATAGCACTAGTAAAGTAGTAATACAGTATTAAGTAATAGTGTTCTGTAGTAAATGTATACAGTGAAATTTCATAATAGGTTTAATAATATCTTACATGCATTTTAAAAATATTTTGTTTTTTTCATCAACAAATTTCATTTTTCTTCTTTTTTTTTTTGTTCAATTTTTATCACACTTTTTATTTTTTATTTTTAATATAGGCAAGATGTAAATATATACATGTAAATGTATATTTTTTATTTTTAAAGGCGTTTTTTTTTCTTCTTAATTATGAATATAATGTAATGTACATTAAATATATATAATGTATATATGTACCTACATATATAGTAGTAAGTTAATTAATCTGTATTTAACTTCTTAAGAGAGAAAAAAATATCGTATATTAATTTATTCTTTTTTGAAAATTTTTAAATATTGGATTTTTTGCATTGTTGTAGTTTTTTGTTTTTTTTTTTAATTTTTTTTACATATAGTTTCTATGTGTTTCGTAATATAATTACACTTGAAAAAGGCTACTGGGTAAAAATTACGTTATTTATAATATTTACATAAATAAATTTCTAATTATTTTTATTTTATTTCTTTAATTACTAATATTTAAATTGTGTAATGTAGGCAATTTACTTCTTTTTTTTTGTTGTTGTTGATTTTTGTTTTTTAATTTAACCATTATTTTAATCTTGGTGTTATGAATATTCGTGTGTATGTAAACAAATCACACACGCATAAACTCTTCTTTGAAATTCAAAAAAAAGAAAAAACATTTTTTTGTCATGTGAAAAAACACAAACTGAAATGCGCTTATTGCAAAAGTTTTTATAAATGTTTAGTTCCTTACTAAAAAAAATCTTTTTATCGCAGTTTAAGTTTTTATTCGAGTTGATTTTTTCTTAATTTTTATTTTTTATTTTTCAATTTCTGATTTTTTAAAATGAAAAATTTTCCTCCTTTTTGTTGTTTTCTTTGTTTTCATTTCATATAAAATAAAATAAAAATAATACATACATTATTATTAGTAGCAGTAATTGTAATTGATAGTACTTGTTAGCATTGTGATGATGTATCGGTAGCGTCTACTACTATTTCACTTGATACAAGATTTAAAGGTGATATCGATGTTGAAGGTGATGTATTACCAGCACCACCACCACTATGCCTTGTAGTAGTTGTCGTTTTTTCTACTACAATTAATTGCTTTTTATTAATTAAATCCTTTGTTGTAGTAATTTCTTTATTATTTTGCTGTTGTTGCACTTTTGTTGTTACATTGCTTCCAATCATATCCTGAGAAGCACGAAGAAATTGAGAATAATGCTATAATGAAAAGATTTTTTTTATTTTATTTTAAAAACAACATTCAAATTATTAAACTTACAGATATTGGAAAAGCTGTACCGTGACCACCAAGGGCCATTAAAAAATTTGGACAATCTACCGCTGTTGATGCTGTTGCAGGTTGTGTCTGTTGCTGTTGTTGTTTAGATGACCGTTTCGTATTCTGTCTATCATCTTGCATTCTGTTCTCTATTTAAATTGAATAAATACAATACAGTTTAAAATCATTTAAAATTCTAACTAAATTTATACTTTTTCTGTTTGATTTTTCACCGCCTTTTGGTCGTCTTCGTCTTGTGTGAATTGTATCTCGTCTCATTGAATGTGGTCTATTAATTCCATGCAATTTAAAATATAAACCGCATGCATTGCATACCATTTCACCACGTACATTTCGTCTCCATATTGTTGTTGTTAATGTACCACAATTACTGCATGACATATCCTTTTGGACATTATTATTTGCCGACGACGAATTTTTTGCATTCTACAAGAAAAAAAAAATTAAGAAAAATTCACAAAAAGACTAAATAAGAATCATACTTTATTTTTTTCTTCTGTGGTTAATGCATCCCTCCACAAATTTTTTACATCTGTTGAATTTTCAATTAATACTGCAACATCATCTTCATTCGAGTTACGATCGACCACAATATCTGAACCAGCTTTAATTGGACATTGCTGTTTACGTCTACCAGATTTACTTGTTGTCGAATCATTCTGTAAATGAAATTTGATTTTTTTTTAAATTTCAGACATTTTTAAATAAAACAGGAATGGAAAATTTAGGATGATATTCTCTAATGAGATTCATCAACTGAGTTTAGAATTGATTTCTGAACTGAGTTTAAAAAATTTCGAAAATATTTTAAAACTCGCGTTAAATTTAAACCCAGTTTAAGTCTCGTTGATGAATATGAACCTTATTCAATTTCAATAAATTACTTTAAGTAAGGCTATTGGTTGATTTTCACTGGTATCCTCATGTCGTTGTAAACTTTGATTCGATGTAACTGGAAGATTAAATGTTCGACAATTTATCATTCTTCTTAATAGTTGAGTCGCTTGATTTCCATTTACTATAAAAGTAAACAAAACAAATAATTTTCCATTTGTAAAACATGAAGCATTCAGTAACTGAAAAATTTTCATTTTATTACCTGCAGTATGAGCTAATGCTTGCCATAATTGTGTTGTAGCTGGATCTGTACAATGATCAGATGCAATACTATCTGGTGTTTCTCTAGCTGGATCATTACTAGAATCCTCTATCATACATCTTTTTGTTGTTGGAAGCAAATAATCTTCTTCTGTTTCCTGTGCATATTCAACTTCCAGTCTTGTTGAATTATAACTGCTATCATTGGAAGTACTATCATTTTGGCTATTGTTACCATCATCATCAATAACACCTTCAAACTTATTATTACGAAGTAACAGTTGTCTATTATCATATTGTGTTCGTAACGCGACATTTTTATTATTATTTTGGTTTTGTTGATTCGATGATAATAATGATTGCCTTCTAGAACGTTTTTTTATTGTTAAATCAATTTCATCATCATCAATATCATTGTATACTGTATTAATTGAGCGTTTTGCATTTATCACAGAATGGTTAATACTTGTTGTTTTTGAATCTTGAGTAATTATTACTGGTGCGGCAATTGGTGTAGTATTAGTAGTTAATGAAATACTGGGCGATTGAGGATTTGAATTTGGTGGCGAAATAATAACTTTTTTACTAATATCCATTAATACAGCAGCCGTTTCTAATTGTTGCAAATGCTGAGATAAATCTTTTACTGATTTCAAATTACTATGGTGACCCATAGAATCCAAAGGATAATTAAAGGCCGATATGATTTGGTGTTGCTGTTGTCGTATACTAGCATTAATGGCGCTTGTACCTTTAATTGGACTTGTACTTGTGGATACATCGATTTCCTTACCAATTGCCATGTCAGCATAAGGAATTATCCTTAAAGGACCAGCGTCACTACCACTGTCAACGTAATCCTCTTCTACATCATCGTACTCCACTTTTATATCATTAATTATATTTTTACATTTTTTACTTTCATCATTCCCAGTAGAAACAGCAGCAATAGTATCATCATTTCGTTCACGGGCTGTAATTATTGTTCCTTTTGAATTCCTATTAGTACTAGTATTCGATGAACACGGATGATTACTAAGTTCAGTTAATGCAGCAGCTGCCATACGTTCAGATGCTCCACGATTTGAAGTTGGAGTTAACAGTTCATTTAAAGTGTGAGCAGTTTTTTGAAGTATTTCCTAATATGTGAAAATAAAAATAAAATTAATATTTTATGTTGTTGTTATTATTATTTTTTTAACCTTAGGATCACCAGAAAGGTTTGTTGCGTATTGTAAAAACCCTTTCAGTGCTTTTTGAGCTTCCATTGCCAATGTGCGAAATCTATGGCATGAATCCAATTGAATTCTACATTCTTCACAAACAACCATTGGTAATCCATCATTTGGAGAGACCTTTACAATACGTAAATTTAAAAAATGTAAATAATTAAATTTCAATCCTTGATTTAAAAAAATAAGATTAAAAATTTAAAAATTTATTAATCGAGTCATTTAAATTCATTTAACGCGTACTGTATAATCTTCATATAAACTAGTCTAAATGAAAATATGAATCACAATTTTTAAGTCTTATACGCTCACGTCACAGAAATATACAACAACACGATGTTCACACACACACATGTGTACAATATAAAACAACACATTAAATGTTAACTATAGTAAAAATTATTTTTAAAAAAAATAATATACGATCATTAAAAAGTTAAGTAAACTAGAATGGTATGGCATAATATATAGGTAGAGTGAGAGTCCCTGGGCAATATATTCAATACTAGATATATATACAGGGTGCTCAATTTCAATTACTACGATTTTTTAAGTGTTTATACAAAAATTTCCTATTAAATATTTATTTATCATAGTGAGTGTGGGCCACTCGCTTGAGGATAAGTGGGTGGTAACGTCTGTCTGCCTGCCTATCAATTTTCCTTTATTATGATACATAGATCATATTTATCAGTTTTCGGTTAAAATAAGTTTATTTAAAAAAAGATACGAATCTTTTATTAATCGAAATATCTTTTAAAAAATTGTACTCATTGAACTGGGACACCTTGTGTATTGTACATATGGTATGTTGTTGCTATTGCTGATATAATGTTAATTTTGTTGCTGCTGCTGATTACTGAACTATATACTCTATGAATGACTCATAATATCATTCTCGCCATTTGCAAAAAAACTTTTCTTTTAAAAATCATTTATTATAATCAAATCAAAATAATAATAATAATAATAATAATCTACTATTCTGTATTTATATATTCATAATACATACACATAATGTTAAGTAAAACCATACGGACAGATAATAAATAGAAAATTTTTGCACAATACATATCTTTTATATCATATCACTTTGTTCGTTTTGATTTCAAAGCATACATATGATAAATATATATGTACATGGCCACAAGATAAATAGATAGGTAAATCAAAAAAGTAGCAAGCAGCTCACATACATGTATGGGACGTATGTACGTATATGTATGTACATATGTATATAGCAGCAGCTATATATGATGAGAACTAGAGTGAATGAGTATTGGATATGGAACAAATCAAGTTTATATATGAGTGTACTTTATCTTATTATAGATACACGAGATGACTGATTATGACTGTACACATGCATATTCACTAAAGTCTCTATACATGTATATATGTACATATTTTTGTTCTTGTGTCTGTGATATTTATTATTATTATAAAAAAAAAAATTGTTCATGTTGTAATCATAAAAAAATGATAATAAGATTTGATAATGTGTATCCCCACATGTATGTATATACTATGTATTTTGATATGTGATATATTTGCGGCATGTGTACAAACACACATGTACATAATTTTATTTTGGGTTTTTCTTTTTTTTTTTCTTTTTTATTTTTATATGGTTTTAAGCTTTTTTACTTTTGAATTATGTATTATTTTTTATTATTATCACATTAAATGTGTATATACGTGTGTGCGCAATAAATTTACATGTATTATATATAGATACGATTTCGATGTATTATTGTACTTATATATCTTAGAAAAATCAATTCATATAATAAAATCAAATCAAATTTACCTTAATTGAAAGGCAAGTAAAAATTCTATTTGTAATGTCATTTGATGATATTAATGTTGATGATGATGATAATGTAGATGATGGTGACGGTAATGATGATTCATTGATTCCTCTACTTTCACATTCTGATTCTTCTGTTCTTGGATTAATAGCGACAGCACCAATATTATTATCATTTACATTATTATCATTATCATTACTGCTATTATTATTTATATTTGTATTTGTATTGCTATTATTTATATTATTGCTATTTAATGTTGTTGAAGATTTTTGTAACATCTCTTCCTCCTCTTTACCATGATTAAAACTATTTTCACACCTGAATTTTTCACTGTTACTATTTTTCAAATTATTATTATTATTGTTGCTGCTGTTGCTATTACTGTTGTTGCTGTTGTCATTTTTATTGCATTTCTAATAAAAAAATAAATAAAAATAAAAAAAATTAAAATGATATCATACAAATAATTAAAAGATTAATTTAAAAAAAAATAAAAATAAAACTGAATGAATCTTACCTTAATTGGTAATGATGATAATGATTTTGCTGTTAATTCTAATGATGACAACAATGATGATTGAGGTGGTGACGATGATGATAACAGTAATTTTTGGTATTTATCTCTTTCATTAAGATGCTGCTGTTGTTGTTGGTCATGTATACTGTTATATGATGGAATATTATTATATATCGATAATTTTTCTATATCACAGTCATTAACCACTGATAGGCACAAACGGCAAACTTGGTAAAATTTTGGTGGTACATTACACATATTTTCTTTTTGTATTTTTTATTTTTACTTTTTTTTTTATTTTAAACAATATGATATCATCAATACTAATTTATATTTATACTTTTACGAATTTTTATTTATTATAAAAATTAATAAAAACAATTTAATATCACTGAACAACTCTGTTGTTATATTTGTTGTTATAAAAAACAAAAAACACAAAATAATACGATATTAATAATAACTCTGATGATGAAGATGCGAAATACTTTAATGATGATAAATTGATATTTTTTGTAGAATAAATAATAATAACATACATACATATGTACACAAAAATAAAATGATAACACAACAATATAGGTAATTGATAATAATAATTATTTATCTGTACAATAATTTAATTTTTGATCAAATGTAATAATCAAAAATAATTTTAAATAGATAATAAACATAATAAAACATTAAAGAGAAGAAAAAACAACACACAATACATTTGATTACATTTAAAATTAAAACACAAATTATACGATTAGTAAGTAAGTACCCTATGTAATGTGAATTTTTAATTTTATTTTTGAAATTTAGTCTTTTTGTTATTTCGTTGTGATAAGCAAATTTGTCTTTTCTTCATTTCATATGACCATAAATCAAAAAAAAAAAAAAAAAAAAAACAATTTTTTAAATTTTTCTTTGAGAGAATGATTAAAAAAATTGTTTCATGTACACAGTACGCATATTATGTATGTAGGTATAAAACTGACAATTACATTCAAGCCTTCGTGTATAGAATTTGATGAATTTAAAAAAAAATTCTTAATCTATATACCAATGTGTCTTAATCAATTTTTTATCAACTCTCTATAGCAAAACAAAAAACAAAAAAATAAAACAGAACAATGAATTTTTTTAAAAAAAAGAACAAACCAATTTACGTAAATAAAAAAGAAACATATAATATTGTTGTGTACTGTTAATCAATTCATGTAGGTATTTGTAATACGAATACGTATTTTTTGTATAGTTGGTTTATGTTTTTACCCATGCTATAAATGCTTTGCTCGTGTACTTCACTATGGTGTTTAATATACATATGTATGTATGTAACTTAACTCTTTTTTCTTTGTCAATGGATAAAAAAACAAAACAACAGACGTACAAAAATATATATAGAAGTAGTTTCTAAGGTGTGTAATTTAATAAATATTTTATACAGCTGGCTACGTACTGTGTAGGTACATATTTTAGAGATAAATTTTTATCAAAAGAGAGTAATCACAATTTTTATTATTCACTTCTTGATTTTTTTTTTTTTTTTTTTTTTTTTTTTTTTTTTTTTTTTTGAAACAAAAAAATTGTGTACTTTGCTCTATGATATTTTTCATATCATTTTCAAATTTTTGTTCAGAATATTTTTTATCACAAATTTACGATGTGGTTTCTTTTGTTTTTGGTTTCATAAAAACAAAAAAAAAAAAAAATAAAAAAAAAACAAAAAAAATTAAAATTTTTCCTAAATAAAAAATCTTTTAAGATAAAAATATCATAGTAGGTAAGTAAAAAACGAAAAATTATGAGTAAAATATATAGAGCTATCGCTCTGTAAGCTCTGATTAGATACAAAATTTTGTTTGTTTTGCATTATTTTTACTTTCAAAATATTTTTTTCTTGTATGTATTGTGGTGTAATCGTCGTATATATATAGCAATGTTGGGATTGTATACAAAATAAATACGATTCATATATATATGTACGTATTCATTCACATACAGTATATGTACATATACATATATTATAATCGCGATTATCTTTCGTATTTTTTATGTGTAGTCTGTGTGTATACATATATGTATATACCTACATATGTACATATATAGATGCTTATGGATATAAAAATAATTTATTTGAATTTTACGTAGGTAGGTACAATGTAATCAATTGAAAAATCATTAACAAAAAAAAAAAAAGACAACAACTTAAACCATTAACAGAACAGTATTATTTTATACTTTATACTCTGTAATAATTTAATAAAAGCATTAATAAGCCTGTGTATGCTTGCCATACATTTATAATGGATATTTAAGAGCATATGGAAATTGTATATATTAAATTATCATTGAATGTACGTGTATATTTTTTATTTACAACAAAATTTCGATATATGATTCAATATTGTACAGAGCAATGTATACATATGTGTATCGCGTATTTATAATTTATGCATACATATGTATATGTACATGAATTTGGTATCTCTCTGGTATTTGTGTATAAAAGGATTTTGTGTACATATATATACACGAATGGATGATGATGATGATGACTGTATCTATAAAAACTGTGTATGATCTGATAATGATCAGATGAAATAAAAAATATCCACTTTTTATACAGATTTGATTTGGTACACATATGATGCACAAAAAAAGACAAAAATTTAATTTACATGCATTCAAGTTGGATATTTTAGAAAAACGTATTTTATTTGATTTTTTGAATATTTTTAAAATTAAAATCACAATTTACACAACACAACACAATAAATAATAATTTCTGATTGGATAAAAAAAACCATAATTAAAAAATAAAAATGAAGAGAAGTTTTTAGTAAAATTCTTGTACACAATACATTATACACAGACGTGATAAAGGAGATAAGCAGCAAACAAATGTATTCACAACGAGAGGGAAAGAAAAACACTTACAAAATTACACACAAATTTAAGAAAAAAAAAAATTATTTTAAAATGAGACGACGAGGACGAAGAGAAGAAAAAAAAAAGAAACAAAATTTTGTATGCACAATTTTGTATCTTATCTTGGCGAACTTAATTTTTTTTTCTTCTTTTCTATATTTTTTTATAATTTAATTTGTGATAATTTTTTCTTTACTTTTTTTCTCTCTTTTTAATTACACACTTATTTTTTCTTTTTTTCTTTAAATAATGAAAAACACTTTCACTTTACATTTTTCTTTTTAATCATATATTTTTTTTTTAAATTAAAATTGATAATAAATTAATCCATTTGATTACGATTTAATTATTTCACTTTGTTCTGAATTAAAAAATGGAAACAATAGACCAGAACCAAGCGCCATTTCGATTTTTTTTGTTTTTTTTTTAACACATACATTTCATTTTCAGTTCGTACGATGATGACGGAATTTACGACGAACGATAAATTGAATTGTTTTGTCATTTCATTTTGAGAATTGAGATGAAATAAGAGAAAACAAAATGTGCTATGAACATGAAGAAAAAGACAATAGGAAGAAGCCAAATAGAACACATGATACATTGGGACAGAATGAAATTGAAATGGTATATCGTCATATAACAGTGTTGCAAGGCGTCAAATAAAATAAAATTTGTTGATTTTGTTTAATAGGGAGAGTTCAGTAAAGTGCATAAGCAAAGAAAATATATTACAAACAAGAATTTTACTTCTTACGGCAGATTTTACCCTACTTTTAAAACCTCTAATGAAGAAATACAACCTCCAATCTAAAAATATTTTTCGTAAAGAGAATTATTCTCACGTAAGTTAAAAAAAAAATCAAAGAAAAATCATGTACATGGTCGAAAGAAATACTAATTTTCATGAATGTATGTGTAAGAATCTTACCACCACCCAAAATTAGTTATTTGTTTAGTATTTTTTCTTTTCTCTTAAAGACCATTAGATTTTTTACGCATTTGACCGATTTTAAACATTTTAATTTTACATATACTTGCATTTAAAATGTACGTGTTTGTATCGCAGTATATCAATTAGCTACGATACACTTGTACGAATAATTCTAGAACCATATAATAAAATAATGTTCTGTAAAGTAAAGTATTACCAAAGAAAATTCAAATTTAACAAGAATTCTTATGGGGCTTCAAAAAATTTTTTAGCTGATAGAGCGGTTCGGGCGATAAAAGAGGGGTCTGCATGAATGATGAAATGATTTAGTACATTTGTATGAAAATATTTCTATGAAATTTGAAATATTTTCACAATTAAAAAGAATGATGTAATGATAAATATTGGAAAAGGTAGGACATTTTCTGAAACTCCACTGTACTTTTAGGTATTTTCCTTATGTGTAAATAGAATTCACACATACATTTAAAGAATTAAAAATTGAAATTTACTGATTCTCAATGAAGAGAAATACATTTTACCCCCTTCGACTCTGCCCGCACAGCACCTGTTTCGATCAAAATTTTTGGGTTAAAATAAAAGCATTTGAGTGGAAATATATTTCACTTCAGTTCGTCAAGTTTCGTTCCCTTTAAAATGTCAAATTTGCGTACGGTCAAAATCGAATAATTAAAAATAATATTCAAATTTATTTATTGACACTTCATTTTATACAAAAATATTTATTACAATGTTTAACTTAACCTAAATGTATCTAGAAAATGGCCGATTTTATTCAGTATATACCACAAAAACAAAAAGTATAATATTTCAAATACACAAAACATAGTATACACAAAAACTTATAAATTAATTAATTATTGTTGCTCCCGGCCTTCATTTGCTTGCTCCCGGCCTACTTATTAAAAATAATTTTTCTATTTTGTCAAAAATACGTAAGGTTCGGTAAAAATATCGAACCATACTGTTGCGAAACGTTTAGTTTAGGGTCTAGCTAATTGTAAGCTACAGCTACCCATGATGATTAGCTAGATCCTAAATGAAAACGCTTAGTGTCGCGACCCTTCGTTTAATTTTACCTAACGTTACGTATTTTTGACATTTGAACCAAAATAGAAACGTATACATACGTATACACCTGTAAACAGCTGTTACAAATTACATTGACAACTTAAATATCTTGTTATAAACAATAATGAATGTAAACAATAAATGAATGTGCATATATAGTATGTAGTTGATAAATTAAAAAATAAATTTTCTTGATAATTTCTTATAAATTTAACGACAAAATTTAAAATTAAATTCAGAAGAAATATTTCATTTTTTTTATTATTCGTTTCTTACCGAGCTATACGTACGTAAATTTGACATTTTGAAGCGATCGAAACTTGACGAACGTAAGTTTACGTCTATTTAAGTTTAGCTTTATCCAAAATAGAAACGCTACACGCGCTGGTTCGTTGAATTTTACCTAACGTTACGTATTTTTGACATTTGAACCAAAATAGAAACGTATACATACGTATACACCTATAAACAGCTGTCACAAATTACATTGACAACCTAAATATTTGCTAAATATCTTGTTATAAACAATAATGAATGTAAACAATGAATGAATGTGCATATAGTTGATGAAATTAAAAAAAAATTCTTGATAATTTCTTATTACTTTAACCACAAAATTTAAAATTAAATTCAGAAAAAATATTTAATTTTTCTTTTTATAAATAAAAACATTTAAACATTTTTCATATGATATCAAAAAATTTTTTAAGTAAAAATTTTTAAAGGTTTCACCTTAAACGTGCGTAATCTTAAACGTGCGTAACCTTAAACGTGCGTAACTTCAAATGTACGCATACCTTATTTTTAATGCTTCAAACTTAAATAGATGTATACTTACGTTAACTTACGCACGTATTATTCGATTCTTACCGAACTTATACGTACGTAAATTTGACATTTTGAAGCAAACGAAACTTGACGAACGTAAGTTAACGTCTATTTAAGTTTGCCTTATGGGTTTCAATGTATTCGAACCTAGTGTCGCGTTGCGTTACATCTTATTTTGGGCCTAGCTTTTGCCTTATGTGTTTCAATGTATTTGAACCTAGCGTCGCGTTGCGTTACGTCTTATTTTGTTCCTAGCTAATTGCAATTGGCTTACGTGGCTTGAATAAAACTAACAAAAGTCACTTCGGATACGTCTTAACTTAAGAACTGGTTACAATGGCCTTAAACAACTTCATTGAAAATAACCTAATTTATCTTTTTTATCTATCTTATTTATCTATCCTAATTTGACAATTCTACTATTCTTTTTATTGTTGCTCTCTCAAGTTGACGAAAAGTTATAAATTTCATGAATCCTTAGCGTAAGCTCATCGTAATTGATTGTATTTAAATAGAGGGGTTGTAAACTATAAGACATATATGAAAAATTGTCTTATGAGTTATGAGACACCAGGTGAAGGAAGTGAGGCGTGTATGAGGTTACACGGTACCTATTTATCGACAGTGTGAAAATAGTAATACTTTTTATTCAAGTCACGTAAGCCAATTGTAACTGGGCCTTTATGTGTTTCAATGTTTTCGAGCCTTACGTCACGTCCCGTTGCGTTCTGAACCGTGTTATTTCGAGTCTAACGTCTAGCCCTGCGCTGTTGTGTTCCGAACTCGTGTTATTGTGAGTGTATTTCTTTATTCGTACCGTACGTTCGGTATAATCCATTTGCATTTCTTTATTCAAAAAGTATATTCCGAACGTTTTTCCGTGTTTCTTTATTCGTTCGGAATATCCAGAACGTATTCCTTTTACTCCTAGACTGATGATGGTATAAATGGAATAAACCCTACTTTTAATTTGTAATCTGTCAAATATATGATAGGGAAAGGAAAAATAGGGCTATGTCACAAAAAAATAATTTAACAAAATTATTCATTTTTTATTATTTTTTAAATACAAAAATTTCCAACCTGAAAAAATCTTATTTTCTTTCAACAAAAAAAATTAAATTTTTTCTTTAGCCATTTTAATAAACCATTTATTATATTTTGTTTCTTTATTAATACTATTCCAAATTTTCCAAACAGTATTCTGTTCGTTCTATTCCAAGTACGGAAAAAATAAAGAAATACAGCCATTAATTCTAGCTATTGAAACCGTTATTGAAAAATTGGTCAAGAAAATATGATTTGATTTGAACTTCGAAATTGCTCAATTTTAAAGTTGTTTTTTCAATTCAAATTCAATCAAGATTCGTCAATTATAACATAGAGTAGATATAGAGAAAAATGTTCCATATAAAACTTGATTTACAGTTATAAAAATTTCCTATACACGTTATAAGGTGCGAATGAAAAATAAAATTTTGTGGCTTGGAAAAGTCGATAGCGATATCAATGGCCATAAGGTTCCTTAAGAAAGATAAAGAAATCAATAGAAAGCGGGGCATGACATTTTATGATTTT
This sequence comes from Anthrax anthrax, assembly GCA_963971155.1. Taxonomy (NCBI): domain Eukaryota; kingdom Metazoa; phylum Arthropoda; class Insecta; order Diptera; family Bombyliidae; genus Anthrax; species Anthrax anthrax. The sequence continues at coordinate 16,805,849 of OZ020120.1, forward strand.
TGTTTTATTTTTTACAAATAATTTCTCTAAATTCCCATTGCTTACAAAATTTAGCAGTTTATTTCTCTAATTTTCTCAATGCTGAATGACGTAGTTACAAATCGGTGTGAATACCAACACACTGACAGCCATTTAAAAACATTTAAAAAAAAACGCACGTGGAAAACATATGATTGTACAACTACATTCGCAGGTAATATACTCTATCGGTGTAAATCACTAATATTGTCGCACCTAATATCCCCATTTAAAAAACGCGTTCATAAAAAATATGTAAACAATCGAATTTTACACATACTTAACCGAAATTCTCTGCTGAGTTTAAGAAAGTGTTATGTGTTTCTTTTTCATATAAAGGTTCTTTTTTATAACTTTATGCTTCTATTTATGGTGGGACTTTCACGTACAGGAAAATTTTTGTTTTTTTTTGGTTGCATGGGGAATAAAACAATGAAAACAAAAATAAGTCCTTGTTACTTCTGTGACGTCGTCAGAGACATTGTTCTCTATATCTCTCTACTCTATGATTATAATTTACTTTTGTCAATTTGTTTTTTTTTTTTTTGCCTGTAATTTCGAAATTTCATTTTTTCGTGTATTTACGTTTGACATCAATCAAAAATATGGTTGCCTTTTGCTTTGACATTGTAATGTGATAGATTTATAAATAAAAAAAATATAAATCCGAGGGAAAACAGTTAAGAAAAAAAGAAATCAAATAGTGAATTAATTTTCAATTTTTAATTTATTAATTTTATTAGATTTTTTCTCTTTCTGAAAGAAATTAAATAAATTGTTTAGCAATAATTAGATAATGTTGCAATCAACATTAGATATACCACGAGAAGAATGTCGAGGAATATTGAGGCGTTTAGGTAAGAGTCTTATCAGTTGTACAAATTAGAACCTTTTTTTTCTAATATAAAATCTTTGTAGAATTGGAATCTTACTCAAATGTTATCAGTACATTTCGTGCTCAAGGTGGTTTAAATGATCTAAAAAAGAGAATTTTAGAAGATCTTCGTGGAGTTTTTCATATATCACAGGATCGACATCGTGCTGAAGTCCGAAGAGTTGCGAATGATGAAAAACTTTGTACAATAGCTGAAGCGTATGTATTTGAAAACAAAAATTGTTTTTTTTTTTTTTTTTGAAATAATAAATATCACATTTGTTATATCGTTATTTAACAGTATTTCTGGTCCAAATACAACACAAGAATGGTATCAAGAGGGAAAACGTTCATACCCACTTTTACCACGAAATTTTGCGTATACAGCTTTTTCTGCTGTTGCTAATACAATTGCAGAAAAAATTGTTGATGAAAATTCAAAATTACCATCATCAGATGAAATTCGTAAGAAAAAAGAAGAAATTCTAGAAAAAATGAACATAATTGTAGATGATAATGATCGAAAAATTCCAATTGTAAAAGAAGATCCGGTAGGCAAGAAAAAAAATATAAAGTTTTTTTTAAACTTAATTTTTATTATCAAATTTTAGTTAGTACCCGTTTTAGAAGAAAAGAAAAAAATCAAACGGCCGCATTCATTAACAGAACGATCTACTACACCGATATCATCACCACCGCCATCACAAAGAAAACGCACTGTTAGTAATAGCAATGAAAGTAATAAACGTTCACCGGATCAACAACAACAGATTGACGAACAGGATCAAAATCATACAAATCTAAGGATACAACAATTATATCATAATCATTGTAAAACAGTTTCAAGACACAAAAAATCGTCATCATCAACAACAACAACAAAAAGGAAATCGATGCAGTTATCATTGGGTAAAGAAGCTCAATCTAATGTAATGGCAGATAATAATAATGTAAAAATTCATCAACAAACAAATAATGGTAATAATATTTTAGAAACATCAATTACGTCAATATCAAGCAATAATAATAATGCAAATAGTAATAAATTAAATGTTAGTGTACCGAATCCACAAATACTGCATACCTATGCAAGTACACAAAACTTATCACAAGCGAATAAAATGTCAATGACATTACAAATGCAAAATAATTTGCGTACAAATGTTGATATTAAACCAGTGTCATATGAAGGTGGTAATAGTAATGATAATCACTTAAAGAATTCTCATTTTTCAACACCTAAAAAAGGCACCACGAATAATATTTTGAAATTGAAACAAACACCTGACAGAAAAAGAACAAATACTGAAAAAGCATCAAAAATTTTGTATAGTCCACATCAAAAATTAACGAGTGAAAAAGGTGTCATATCAACAACAACAGCAGCAAATAATTGTGTAAATCAATTATCTCTCAAATTAAATGAAATACCACAATCACCATCATCATCATCATCATCTGCATTATCATCTGTTCCAACTACACCAATTAATAGTAGTAGTAACAAAGTATTGACGACAACAATTCTCGTTGAAAAAAATTCAAATTCAAAAATACAATTACCTCAATCCACTCCTTTAGCCACAATTACCACATTGGATAATATTCACAAAATGTCATCACAACAAAAAAATACTACAGCAGAAACTGTAAGCCAATTAGCATTAACAATGCGTTCAACACCACCGTCTGTATCTAGTAGCTGTAGTAGTCCAACAGTGGTGCAAATAAAACCTCAATCATCTACATCAAAAGAATCATCAACACCATTGGAAAATACTTCGAATGTATTACAAATTCAAGGTAAATCAAAATCAACAACGGCACTTGTAAATCATTCAATACCATTAGGAACAAAACGAAAAATCCAAATAACAAATCCTCAAATAATTCATCCAATAAAAATTGCCTCAAGAGGATTACAAAATATACAAAATTGCAAAGGAGTGAAAATAATTTCATCGGCTAATGGTCAAATGTTTATTCAGCCATCATCTGCATTAGCAGACGGAAAGATTATTGCATCATCATCCCCAAAATTGACTAGAATAATTGCAACAACACAAAAAAATGTTATTTCAACGGCAACAATTAAACCCTATACAACAACAGCTGTTGGCAATTCTGGTTATAACAGTCCAATAGTGTCTTCATCGCTTGTACCAAATCGATTGGCTTTGCAAAAAGTTCACATTTTGCCTAAGTTGGGAGGTACTAAGACACAATTATCGATAACGAAACCATCAACAACAGGAACAGGAGGCCAAATTTATGTACAAACAGCAAACATAGCAAGCAATGCAAACACTGTATCAAATATAAACGTTGTTGGAACAGTAGGAAAAACTGTGACAACACCTGGTAGTCCAAAAATAACTGGAGCACCTATAAGAAGTCAATCATTCAATGATACTATTATCATTGATAAGGAAAAATCAGAAAACATTATTTTACCAGTACCTTCTAATAAAATAATCCAACAATCGACAACAACAACAACAAATAACATCATTTCACTTCCAGTACAACAATCTTCTGCTCAGAATAATGTAATAGTTATAGGTTCAGTTCCATCACAAACTACTAAAAAACAATTAAAAAATGACACTAAAAATTCGAATAACAAAAATCGCGATAACAATAATGATGATGATAATGATAGTCAATTAAATAAGAAAAATTTAATAACTGAGGATACTCCAGTGTATATCCTTACGGCACCAGCTACAAATCTCGATAAATCATCAACAATAAATTTAGAATATGTAATGACTGAGGATAAAAATTTTGATTCTAAAACATTAGAAAGTGTACGTGTAATCGACAATCAAGAAATTCAAGGAATTAGTGAAAATATGGTACAAGCACAAACAATGAAAATGAATCCAAACCATCAATTAAGTAATGAGCACATCGTTGAAGATATTGATGAGAATATTGAATACAATGAAATGCACAATATTAATGAAAAACAACAACAACATCAATCTGATAAAAAGGAACAAGACAATAATAAAGAAACAAAAAATCAAATTTTATATGAGGTAACTGATTGGGAAGATGAATTAGATCAAGAAGCGATTCGTTCAAAAAATAAAGTAATCAATTCAAATCAAATATCATCACATATGCAAAATACAAAATTGAATGATATATCAATACCAGTAACAGCAGTATCATCTTTGTCATCTGTTAATGGAGCAATTATAACAACAGTATCAGACAATGATAATATTGTTGCTGATAACAATGAGAATAATATTATTTACATGGCAGATAATTTTAATGATGTAATCGAAGTTGAAGGTATCGATTCTGATTCTGATGGTATAATACATTTAGATAATAAAGAATATCATGATAATAATAACGACCATACACAAGAAATGAATATCATTGATTATGAAACGACATCAACATCATCATTGAATGCTCAAATTATTTGAAATTTTACAAAAAAGGAAAAAACAAAAATTGTAAAAATGCAATAATACACATTTTGTTTTTTGCTCTTTTTACTTGGAATTTAATTCAATTTTTTTTCCTTTTTCTCGTTTCGTTTTAATTTTTTTTTCACTGCATTCATTCATTTCTTGTATAGATGAGGGTTGAAAATGTGTGTGTGTGTTAAAAATAATGAAATGAAAAGAAAAAATGTTGATTCATCTGTGGATATTTAAAAAATTATCATTAAATCATGATCATACCATAATAGCAATAATGAATTTTTTTTAAAAATATATAAAATTATAAAAATTTAAAAAAAAAATTAAAAACACTCATAGAACATGTACATAGAAAAATACAAAAAGTGAAATGATACTGAAAGAGAATTCGATATTATATCATCGAAAAAGAAATAATCCAAACAACAACAAAAAACAGATCTAATTGGTTGTAAATTATGTATTCGTATTAACACACAAATCGATATTTTAGCAGAACTTGTAAATATTTGTGATAAGGATAAATAAAAAAAAAAAATAATAATAAAAACAAAACAAAATGCTCAACTGAAAGATTGCAGTATTCTCCCCCTCTCGCAGACTTTTTTAAAATTTCTCTCATTATTGGTGGCAGCCATTTAAGTCGAAAATATTAAGTCCGTGTCCGTACATTTTGGACGAAACAAAATTTAACGGAACGATGGTAATATAGAATGAAAATACTGTCCATTTAAAGCCATTTCGAAATTCGTTGCTCTGTGTTGAATGGCAATAAGGGAGTTAAACGCGAAATCATATAGAGCAATTGGACGTTGGACGTCAATTCTATTTTCATAGCAAATGTTAAAGAGCCAATTCTCTCGTTGTAATGAAAAGATCATTCAAATTAAATGAAAATCTGTGTAAAAGAAAAATCATAAGGAAATTTTGCGTAGACGCAGCAGGATATTAGGTTTAATTGCTGCCATTTTCATGATAATTGTTCTTCTAATCATTTGTTAATCGGTATAAAATGTATGTATTTTGCAAATTAGAAATTTTTTAAAATTTTAAAAAAATATGTAATAAAAAATACAAAACAAAAAAATAAATAAAACAGAAATTTTAAAAAATGTAAATATTTCCCATGCATTGTAAATTTTATCGAAAAAAAAAAACATTTCAACACTGAACAAAAAAAAAAATTAAATTAAGTAGAATCTGCAAAATCGTAATTTTTGTTAGTTTATTTAATTTCAAAACAAAAAGTAAAAAAAAAATTCAAATTAAAGTTACATACTGGAAATGTATTCGAAATATTATATTGATTAAGAATAAAGTGAAAATGGGAATCATTGTTTCATGATAAAATTTAATTCTCTAAAAAAAAGTAAAAACAAAAAAAAATACCTAGCCTACATAACATGTTATTATTATTGTAATTATATTAAAATTAAGATAAAATAAAGATTTTAAAAAAAAACAACAAAAAATAGGATGTTAATAAAAAGCTTCTTTTTTCATAGATAACAGATAATATTTTTTTTCCAAGTCTTTTGTCTAATTTTTTTTTTTAATTTGACTATGATAAGATGCATGATGAACTGTATGGCTTTGCTGGGCGATCGCGAGTAAGATCAGAAAATTACTTACGAATACATAACGAAATGATTATTATTTCGATATTTTTAAGACAACAGAAGCAGAAGATAGGCACAACCAGCAAGCTCACCACGAGCTTTCGATCTGATTAATAATAAAGAAAATAACATAAATATTTTTTTTTCATATTTTTATTTTATTATCGCTTTTAATTTTCTTTTTACAATTTTTTACTCCTTTATTTATTTATCTTTTCTTTATCAGTTAATTGAAATTCATTTGAAATACAGATAAAATTCATTCTAGTAGCAAAAAACAATAAAAACATATAATCGCATGCTTAAAAAACATTTAATTTAAATAAAATCATTTTTAAACCGTTTTATTGTTTTCTAATGTGTAACATTACGTGTATAAATATAATTTTAAAAAAAGAACAAAACAAATAGTAAGATAAATATTCCATCTTCTTTGTTAATTTAACATGTGCGCTCATTATTTTTAATTTATATATATATATATTTTTTTTAAAACGTTTTTAACGTTTTATTCAAAATATAATCGAATATCGAAGAATCAAGCAACAGCACCTAAACACATATCATACATAGTACATACATACATATTTATCATAAAATAGCACAGGTAATCCTCCCAATAACACGAAGTAATTCCGTGGATTTTTGAAATTTTCAAAAAAATATATATAAATATACTTAATAGCCTATATACGAGTAAATCAATAGATCTACCTACATATATAGATAAGTTATAAATTTCAAATTTTTTAAATGAAATTTGTTGTAATACAAACATGATTTTTTGTATTCAATTAAATTAGAATATACATGAAATACTCGTATACAAAAGATTCCACAAAAAAAAAAAATAATAAATTGAAATTTTTTCAGATCGATATAATAAATATGATGAACCATCATTACTTGAAATTGAAAAAGTGTTAACATCAAAAAAAAAAAAAAAAATGAAAAGATTGCAACCATTATGGCATTAGATTTAATTTTAGTTGGAATTAATACTCTAAGAATTTTATAGATATACATATTATCTATTATTTGTATATTCATGCTTAAAATTATAATTTTGATTTATTTTTTATTTTTTATACATATTTAATTTATCGGGGTTTTATATATACATAGATATCAATGGCTGTATGCTTTATAATCTATATTATATCAATTAGTAACACGATCAGTCCATGTCCATTAAAAAGTCCATGAAAAATTATTGGGAATTTTACCAGATTCAAAGACACCACTTACAATATAATTATTAGATCAAATGCATTATTCAAAAGTAGTTATTGAAGAACTACGTACATATGTATGTATAATCTGGTATAATACATATTTCGTGTTTATAGTATACGGTTATAGATATTGTAAAAAATTATACGATTTTAGTCTCTGCGTCACGGTCATTACTTTTAGAATTTATTTTAAAGATGGTATGTTTTAAATCAGGGTTGTGCATTTACGCGTAAACAGCCGGAGTTTACGTTTACTTGGTAAAGAGAGTAAAGAGTGTAAATAACGTAAAGACTGCGTAAATAGCGTAAATAGACGTAAATACATAAAAATTAAACAGCTGTGTGTAAATTGTCTGTCACTTTTAAAAATTAACAGATTAAAAAAACATAAGTCGGGTGATTTTGATCTTTGAAAATACCAAACTTATGTACAGTTTTTATAATTTTTATTCACAAAATAAATATTGAAGTTGATGTTAAACAAAATATTTTGTTTTTTTTTTATTTTTATGAATAAAATTTAATTTTTAATAAATTTGTTTACGTTTACACTCTTTACGTCTTTACGGTAAACTGAAAAACTCTTTACGTACGTTGTTTTTACGTGTAAATTGTGGTTGTAAACGCTGTAAATAGTTTACGCGCACAACCATGTTTTAAATTCTAGGCCACCCGCCATTTTGTCGGAAATCAAAAAAATCAAAGTATGAATGAATAAAATACGTTAAAAAAATTGAAGAAAATATCCTTACAGAATTCACAAGAGGAATATCAAGGATAATAAGTATACAATATTATTTATTTTTAAATATTCTGAAAATCTTACCTTCATTTTTTATTTTAATTTTTTTACGATAAAATTCACATGGGCATTATTATAACATAAAATGTTTAAACCTATGTTTGTAAAAGCGATATCGAGAGTGTTGTAAGGAGGTTACCTGTAGTCATAATACATATGTATGTATAGCAACGTTATATACAAAATTTCAATTGTATATTCTTATATTTTACTATATACATACATATGTATACATGAATTATTTTATGATTTCAAAAATATACGTTATACCAGTGGCGGAACAATAAATCTTCGACACAACTCACACAAAATATCATTTTGCTGGATATCAGTAAAATAAGTAATATTTTTAATTGGAATATAATTACATAGTAACAGGACTCCTATTCAGCTTGAGCCCTCCCTCACACTGTAAGGTTTTGCTGTACGGTAGTTCTGCCACTGCATTACAAATAGCGCAAACACATATACTGTATACCACAGATTAATTGTGTCTCTCTCAACTTTATATACCTACATATATATTAATTTATAGATACTTTATTTATATTTGATTTTCTCATTATTACAAATATTTTTTTTACTTTTTGTATTTCTAATTATTTTTATTTTTTTTTACTTTTTTGTATTTTATTGTATTTTTCTTTTGCTATATAAATAATTTTCTATGCAAGGCAATCATTATAAAGATACTTGTATGTATCATAAATTTTTATTTTTATTTATTTTCATTATAAAATGAGTTTTCTATAAACACAAAAATTATACAAAAACTATTGATTGATAATAAATCATTAAAATATTGATCAAATTGATAAGGAAATTTTTAAAGTCATCATAAAATATTTATGTATTTCGTTTGATTTTGAAATTTCACAAAATATATTTTTTTGTGCATTAATTCGTTATTTTTAAAAATTTCAAATGAAACAACTTTTCTTCCCTTTTTCAAATTACAGGTAATCCTCGTACAATGCGGAATATTTCTATATGTAATTTACAATTTTTTAATAGTTTCTGTACGATCCATAATTTTAATTCGCATCATGTGAATTTTACGTAATACATATTTGGTAATATACATATGAGATTTATTTACTTGTCAATTTGCTCTTTGCCACATAATACGAGGATGATCTGTACTTTTAATACGGCGTTTACACTGCCGGTTAATCTCTTCCGAGTAGATTATCTCTCTAATTTCATGGTTAATCTAGAGATTAGCCATACAATTGTTGTTGTTAATTAATCTCTTCACATTTTTAATCTACATGTTAATCCACTAAACCCTATACAAACACCTTTTCAGCACGAGTCAACATTGCGAGTATCGAATTTGCTGATATATTTGACACATGAATTTGACATAAAACTTTGAATTTAAAAATATTTCGGTTATTGACAATATTGAATGAACACAGATAATCTTATGTAATCTTTTTTTGATCAGTGTGAACAATGTAGATTACGTTAATTTTAGATTACTGTTGCTGAAAATGCAGTGTAAATGCCATATAATAAATGCATAACTGTTTATTCGATGCAACATTCAGCTCAGATGTTGAATGTTTCAAGATTCGACACTGGATATCGAATAAAATAGGTATTAGTAATGCATTTTCAAAAACACGGTAAATGAAAAATTAATACATCCTCGATGCTCTCCTCTACATCAACACACAGAACATGCTGGTGTTGTCAATGGAAAATACTGTTCATAATTCCTGCTGTTTAAATTTCATTCAATTCATTCATTTCATTTCATTTTTTTAAATATTTTACATAACAATAATATAACGGTTATTAAATTATATATGTATTGTATGTATTGTATATTGTCTCATTTATCTTATTGTATATTGTCAATTATCTATAGTTCCTATTAATTATTATCATTATTTTTTTTTTTCTTTGAATATCGCACATACATAAGTGTTTATAATTACAATCTTACATATATAGTCTGTATAGGTATGTTATTGTCGATTTTATCTTATACTCTTACTGTGTACATAATTATTTTGTATTACATAAAAATTTTTATTTTCTATTTTGAATTCATTGATTTTATTTTATTTTTTTTAAATGCTCTATATATGAAATAGACATATTAATAGAAATTGTCTTATATTCATTTAATGCTTCATTTATTTTTATTAAGAAATTTTTTATTTTCATTTCTAATATACATATGTAAGTATGTATGTATGCATTTCGAAGCTACAAAATTATTACAACTTTAAAGCAACTTTAAAGTACAGAGAATAGAATTAAATTAGTATTTACATTTTTTCTTACATTTTAAGGTTGTGTTTTCACGTACATTGATAACCCTGGGCATAATCCGATATTTCTTGTAGTTTTGTAAAATACGATTTCCCGATATTTACATTTAGTAAATTCATGGTCACTTGGTCGACCTAGAAGGATTATTGTAAAAGGAACGATAAGCAAGATTGTCAATCAATTAAAAATGGAAATACACTGACTATAAATCAGGTTGCAACAGACACTACAATTTGATTGGTAAGTTCAGGTTCCGTTTACGAAAAAAACAAATGGGTTGTTTTCCAAACGTTAGCCAACTAAAAAAATCTAGAAACGATCAACGTGACTATTCTTTCTTGTTTAAACCGTAGTTGACAATCGTGCTTATTCTCTGTTAGTCCTTTATTGCGATTTTTTTTTGTGTATAACCCAAGGTTATCTATGCTGTTAATTTTCAAAATGTTTTTTTTTTTCTTTAAAGCATTTTTTTTAAATGTTTCGTATTTGTTTTTATATATTGGCTAATTTCCAAAATGCACAAAAAAATACTATAAAACGTTTTTTTTTTTTTTTTTTTAATCTAAAAACATTTTTTTATGTATCATTATTGTAACAGTTGTGCATATACATATATTAGAAATCTCATACATTATTATAATACATTACATATGTATGTTATAAATATTTTTAGTCGTTATTTTAAAATAAATACATATATTTTATTGTCTCTCTGCTCTAAATGTACATTATACTTATGTCTACAAAGTAATACACATGGTAGTTATTATAATTTTTTTTTTTTTGTATGTAATTTTGTAATAAAATTATTTAATAAATTTAAATAATAGTTACATTTCATTTACATATATACAGTACTGTATAATATATTTCTGTTATATTGTATTTTATAATAATAATCGATATATCAATATGATACAATTTTTTATTTGTGTTATTTTATTTTATTTTTTTTTTTAGTTTTAATTTTTTTATTTTTACTATTTTTTTAATGTTTATTTTTTTTTTAAATTTTTTGCTTAAAAATTAAAATTTATTTCGATTTGTCTCATTTTATTGTTATTTTGTTTATTTTATTTTATTATAGTATAGAGATTATATAATAAGGACATTGAAAAAAAAAAATACTAAAATACAGTGAATATGTGTATACTGACAAGATGATTGGCTATCTTCAAAAATGTATCACTGCCTATTTAATGCGATGCTCAGCGTATTATGATCTTAAGCTGAATATCGTATCAAATAGGCAGTGATGCGTTTTTGAAGATAGCCATTGTTATTATAAAAACAAAATAGTTGAGTATATGTTGTCTACAATTCAAAGAACCAAAATTACTTCTTTTTCTTTTTTTTTAAATCAGTTAGGAAAACGAAATAGAACAGAAGACCTAAATCAGATGGGCAATTCTGGTTCAGAAGTGTATGTCAATCCTTAATATAAAATTTTTTAAAGCTTGCAAACGTTTAAAAAGAATCACAAAACTTCAAAAAGTTTAACAGTTTCACGCTTAATTGAACCAGAATTGATACCCACCAGAGCTTTCAGTTTTAGAAATGCCTGTATGTTTACTTGATTAGTTATTTCGATAGTATTTGAATATTTTTTTATATTTCAATTATATACATATGCTTTTTGTTTTAATTTTGAATTTTTCAAAAATTCTATGTATATTTCTCCTATTATCAATAATAAATATAATTTGTAACTATTTATATAAAACATATGTACATGCGTCCATAATATATGTACATATGTAGGTACATCATATATGCACTACCGTAACTGTGTAGTATATTATTATGTTGTATTGTAATATTTTAATATTGGCAATTAATTTAATATATTTCACTCATTTTTATCATAATTACTTTTTTGGTTTGTTATATAAAATTAATTTTTTTAAATCAAACCAATTTTATTTTGAAAGTGACTTAGAGTTCATTTTTTAAGCATAGTCATGTGTATTTTAAATGGATTCCTTTTCTCATTGTTTTTCATTCAATTTGAATAAATTCATCTTTTGCTCTCATTCTTTGATTAGCCAGTTTTCAAATGAAAACATATGTGAAAACATTAAAAACAAGAAAATACCAACGTAAATTAAAAAAGTGGCAACATGGCAAAATTTTTATACTCCATAAAAAAAAAACACTCATGACGTTAAAAAAATGAACTTTCGAAGTCCATTCTTCAGAATTCTGAAATATTTTTTAACTTTTTCAGGAAAACTCCTTTAGAAATTTATGAACTTTTGTAAACTTTCAAAATAAACGGTTAAATTTATTTGATTTTTTTTATTTTTTATTTGTTTTAAATGAATAAAATTGATTACATTGTACACAGAATTTGAATAGATAATGATGAAAAATACAGTGAACCCTCTTTTAAGGCGGAGGGATAACTGTACATGAGAAATATGAAAGAAAGTAAGAACGAAGAAAAAATTCAAAGATTAAAAAACTGTGTAATTTAGTTAAGTTCCTAAACGCGTATGGGAAAATTAGAAAACATTTTTTTTCTTTTATATGGGTGTAAAAAATTTAATTCTTTAATGAGGTATTTTTAATTTTTTGTTGTTCATTTCTGGATTTTTGTTTTTTTTTTATCTAAAAAATGAAAAAAATAAAGTTTCGACAAATTTTCTTTTCTTCTTTTTTATAAAAATTGAGCTGTTTATTGATCATAGTCCGCCATTATTACGTCAGTCAAAATCGATAATATGTTTACCAGAATATGTACTTATACGATACGCATATTGTGTACGGACTTCTGCATATCTTTTGTAAGATCAATTTTAGCTCTAAACTCACTTTATTTCTGATTGTCCAAATATTGTTTTCTTTTTATTTAGAATAAAATCTTTGAAGGACGCATCAAAATTAGATTCTAATTTTGAATTTTTTTTTCGTGTTACTTCACGGTATTCATTGGATCGTTGGTTGGTGTTTTGTTTGCTCTTTAAAGAAATGATTATTTCGTACGATCCTAAAGTCTAAAATCCGAGTGAACACTATTTTATTTATTTTTTTGATTTCATTGGTACGCTATGGCTACCCTTTGATACGTACCACTACAACTTTTTTAATCGTTATTTTTCTTTTCTAAATTTTTGTGTTTTGAAAAAAAAAAAAAAAAATTAATAATGTAAACTCGAGTTATAAGTGATCAAGGGAATTTTTCGTTAAAATTAAAAAAAAAATGATGCAAACTTTTTAATTATAAGAAAAAATTTTAATATAATGTAAATCTATCGAGGAAAGATCAAATAAAAAGAATTCGAATGTGCATAGATACAGTAATCTCTCGTTTAATACGACACTTAAGTATATGCAAATAATTCGGCATACAGAATAATTTGTTACAAAAATGAAAAGAGACTTTAAAGATATTGGGTGCATTCCATTGTCACGATTTATCTGCAAATTTTCGCTTCCATAGGTCCACACTTGTTCCACTCAAAACTGAACTGAATCAGAACCAAAATGATATTTATCAAAAAAATCATGCCAATAGGAAGCACCCACCTATTATCTCCTCATTTCTATGTTATACATGAATCGAACAAATTAACTGTTTTTTTTTTGTCTTCCAACAGTATCTTGTTATTTTGGATCTTTTATGTTTGACTGCTAAATTATCTGCTTTGAACGAGGGATTAATGTATTTCAACAACTTTTTATATATGTATGTATATTATAAAAAAATCGTAAGTGGCTCATAATTATCTTCATGATCGTTTATATAAAAACCAAACGTGTTATGTAAAAATGGCAGTTCGATATGAGGCTATGCTATACAATAAATGTACATATTCTCTAACAACATAAATTTTCAAATTTTATAACGAACTTTTAAGAAGTCTATTATCAAATATATTATTAATTTTTTTTTCTTTTAAATAATCAAATTTATAACAACAATATAATTCGTATAATTTTATTATAATTTTTATAATTGACACAAGTTTGTAAAAAAAAATTTTATTTGGAGTTACATTTAATGGTGACGATAAGAATTAGTTGTTGTTTTATTGTCATTTTTTTTTTAAATATTTATTTTAGAATATTAATTATTTCATGTTTTATTGTCTTTTTTTAAATGTTTATGAATCGTTTCATTCTACATCTGGTTTTCATATTTTACAGAATCTCTCTGTTTCCATCTAATCTCATTTAAATCAAATGCGCTTTCTGCTGCGCTTTCTGTAATAGGAATAATAGGATCTGTACACTTCTCATGCACTCCCTGTAGATGATCGTGTAAATGCTCATGTTGAATGATAGGCGCATTGAATGAATGGTTTTGCGTGTTGACTCCTTACTTTTCCGCTTCAATACCCGTCTATGTGTACTGTATGGATCCTTTAAAACTCTCATTTTTTCAAAGTTTAACACTTTCGTCATATTTTCATATAGATTATATCAGTTTAACAGTTATACACGCATATATGATACAAACTAATTTGATTCATTTAATTTTTGATTTTTATTTTTTAAAGCTATATTAATAATTTAATTTTTTAATTTTATTAATATTTTTTGATTAATTGATCTTTTTTATCCTTTATCCTTTTATCCATTATCCTTTGATTAATGATATTTTTTTGTTTTTTTTTTCTCTTGGAGAGTTAAAATTTCAAATCTCTCATTAGAGACCTTTTTTAGTTTGAGTTCTATAGATGTGTATATATATACTACAAAAATTAAGCCTCTGGAAGCCTTTTGTTTTCATATTTTCTTTCTTTTTTTTTCTAATTCTAATCTTTTAAACCAGTAAGAAACGGTTTATTTTATTATTTTTTTTATGCTTAAATTTTGTTTATAACAATTTCAAAGCTTTTGATTTACTCGTAAACATTAATAATTCTCATAATTATGCTCATTATAATTTATTTTACTATTTATTTATTATATAAAATTATGGTTTATAAAATTTTCTATTCGAAAATTTCATGAGGAAATAGGGGGTGTTATTTTGTATATGAATTCGTGGTACACACCACTCACAAAGTGTACCACTAACAGATGATATATGTATGTACATGCGACCGGTATAATGTGCCTATACACTCTGTATTTCAGAGTTCACAAGTAACCCTCGTATAACATGGTATTTTAACATAACATGATTTACACATTGTATTTTTGTTTAACTCACAAATTTACTTAGTGCGTCGTAAAAACACACCAAAATTAAGCCATAAATTTCGTCTTAAAATTCGTAAAATACTACATTTAAAGGATTCGTATACCAGATAGAAAAATACGTCTCCGTCCATTATAAGTAAAAGTTTTCACTGATATACGTGCAAAACCAACCTAAATCTTTACTTTAATCTTGAAGACAAAATGTCCACATATAAAAATGTGTTCTCTAACACGCATACGATTGTAGTACATATAACGAAATTTTTATCCTAGATGGTTTCAATTCAACTCAAGTGTACCTTGAGTATAAAAATTGCGCATCAGGTCAGTAAATATCTGTCCTTGTGCGTGTACGAATAATGTAGGTCGATTTTAACAATATTTTTTTTGAAACGCAATCGCTATGTCACACGAGGATTACTTGTATAAATTTTTTTCCTTAACTATTTTCTTTTTGTTTTTTATTGATTATTTTAAATTTTCTATGAAAAATATAACAAATAATTTTTTTTTCAAAAATAGCTAAATGGAATTATTTGCTTAAGATATTTTTGGTTATTATCATTTTCTATGATATTTTTGTTTTTTTTTTTTTTTTTTTTTTTTTTTGTATCTTTAAGATAAATGTATTTTATTTAAAAAGGAAATATATCAAAATAAGAAATTTTTGCGCATCTCTTTATTACAACAATATTAAACTACTCTTCTTTTCTTTGTTTTTATATTTTTTTATCTTGTTTTATGGTTATAAGAGTTATCGTCACAAAATTTTGTTTGTGATCTTGATCGTGTGTGTAATTTGGCTTTTTTTATTGATTTTATTTTTTTAAATCTTTATGTAAAATGTGTACATAATATATACTATATGTACGCATCCTTTTTCGAACACATTATCCTTCTCATTTTCTCAATTTCGAACTAAAATATGTATAATTAAAAGATAATTAATAATTAATTAATTTAAAAAAAAACGGTTAAATGCAGTCAATTAACCGTTTAATTTTGAAAGTGACGACTTTCATTAATTCTGAAATTTTCGAATTTTTTTTTGTAATTTTTTTCGGATATCAAACGAATTAAAAAATTTTTTGCACTTGCACCACTTTCAAATTAAGCAGCACATATTTTAACAATGTGTAGAGTTATAGGCTTTGAAACTTATTACCCCTAATTACTTTTTTTTCTCTTTACATTAAACTGAAAGGACTTAAAAAAATTGTATTTCCATTTTTTTTATCCATGAAGTTATACTTTTTGTTTTTATGTGTATGTATGTACTTCCATCATAAATTTACTCTACACCACAAAATTTCAAACACAAAAATGTTTACCATCTTTTTTTTTCTAAATTGTCTGCATTTTTTTCATCCTGAACAATCCTTTATCAATAATATCCACGTTCCATGTACAGGTAACTGTCGTATAACGCGTAAATTTTAATTGTGACTATTTTTGCAACCATCTATGTAACTCGAAGTTTTTATCTCGACAGCACGAAAGAATTTCTTTTTGTAGAACATAAAACGATAATTATACCTAAATGTCCGTTAAAAACCGTCATACATTTCTCTAATGAGAGTTCACTGAGTAAGTTTTTGTTCTGTAACATGATCGTTATATATAATTACAAAATAAAAGCCTCTGATTATACATATATAGATATTGAAGAGATTTTACTTTCTATAAATTTAATTATCTACTTAACTCAATTTTTTCTATTTTATTCAATTTAATTTTTTTTTTGTTTTTAAAATTTTTGTTTATTTTTAATTTTGTTTTTAGATATATTTTTTTTTTGTTGGACCCTGTACTGTTGTATATGTTCCGTTTTTTTATTATTATAATGTTCTTATTTATTGTTATGTTATGTATATATTGCAACCTTTGAGCATAAGTTTAGTATGGGTAATAATATATGGTATCGATAACATACATATACAAATTTTGTCTTTATTTATATGTACACAATGACACCATATAATTGTACATATCATAAGAACAAAAAAATATGTTTTTCCGTCTAATAACGATTTAAAAAAAAATTTTTTTTCAAATATCTACTGAATACTAATTACAGTGAAACCAATAAAGTCGGTCATGGTACATCAGATTGCAAGTAGCTAAACGTAGAGAGGTTTCACTGTATTTAAAAATAAGACTATACTTTATTTTTTAAATATTTTCATTACAGGCCTTAGCGTATCTGTTTTTTTTTTCTTCTTTCATAATTCCTAACAAGAGCATTTCATGAGCAATGTTATCACAATTCTTAAAATTTTCATACAGTATCAGATGAACTTTTTAAATATCACAATGATATAGAATGGCCTTTAGTAAAAATATTTAAGAAATAAAATATAAGGATATAATGGATAACGAATTATTTAATTTTTCTACATTAAACACTGGTACACGTTGTATACATGTACATTCGTTCTATACGTAATTATAATTATTGTCGTATATTTTGATAAAGGATTGTTTTTTAATTTGATGATGGATATTATCTAAATAAATACAATTTTGTAAATTGATTAAATGCTACACTAAATATTCTACGTGTGTACCCATATCTCATCGATTCGTTTTACACATTTGAAAGAATACCGGATTCATTTCTTCTAAATCTTTACCTTTAGTTTCTGGTACAATCATAACAATGAATAATAAGCCTAAGCATGATATACAAGCGTAAAGCCAAAATAATCCATATAATCCTAATAATTCCTGTTAAACAAAAATAAAATATGTGGGAGAAAAAATTTTTTTTTTAATTTGAAGATATCGTAATTAGATTGAATACTTACTTGTAAATCTACGAATGTTTTAACACTTAAGAAAGCACAAAAGTAACTGAATGTCGTTGCGACAGAACTTCCTAAACCACGACAATCCAAAGGAAATAATTCTCCAATTAATAGAGATGATATTGGTGAAATTCCTACATTTAGAACAAAAAATATAAAACAACCAGTGAAAATGTCTAAATAAAATCCTGAGTTAACGCATTAATACAATGCAACGAATTCTAAAACGTCTAAGACTGAAATATAGTAGATGCATTGTCTCAAACAAATTCACAATTGCTTACCTAATGAGAATGCAATTATAAAAACTAAAACACATAATAATGGTAACCAATCGGTATTTTCTTGTGTTACAGCATCGATATCAAAACCGTTTGCATTTAAATTTATTAATCGTGTTGCTTGCTCGTAATATACGCATGAACCGAAGCTAGCTAAAGCTAATGACATAAAAACACTGCTCGTTATTAATAATGGAATTCGTCCAACAGTATCAATTAATAGACCAGATAACATTGATGATAATAATTGAACAAAACCAACAGCAATAGCTCCACCATGTGGGTTCATACCGGCAAAAGTTTGTCGAAAAATTTTAACGGCGTAGAAACCAAACGAATTAGCACCTTCAAAAATTCAAAAAAACAAATTTTTTTTTCCAAAAATTCGAAAAAAAAAACAGGAAAAAAAGGATAATCAACCGTTTCACATACCTGTAAAGCGTTGAATTACTGTAAGGCCACATGTAATCATAAGTGGTTTTATGAATCTGATATTTTTAAAATTCTCCCTTAATTCCATTACAATTTGTAGCAACGATGTAATTACAGCATTGCAATTAATGTTCGTTAAATGCTGATTTTGTTGTTGTTGTTGTTTTTCAAACACTTTGTTAAGGAGCTGTTTCGATAGCTGTATATTACGTTTAATTGTTTCGAATTCAGCTTCAACATTACTATACGGACCACGTAACCAAACTAACGACCTGTGAAAATATGATTTTTTTCTTAATATTTATTTCAAAAAATCTCAAAGGATAAAAATATCCTTTGAAATTTATACAAACCTAAATGCATCCTCATTTCTACCAACTAATATTAAATAGCTTGGTGTTTCGGGAACATAAATTATTGTTAAAAAGAGTAGAATTGGTGCAATAGAAACCATCATGGCTAATTGCCTCCAATCAAGATACGCTCCTAACGAGAATGATATTAAAACACCTAAATGGCCAGAGATTTTTTGAATGGCACTAAGAAAACCACGAATTTCAGGTGATGCAATCTCACTGATGTAAACCTTTAAAATGAACCATGCAAAAAAAAAGAAAGAAATTAGAAAAACTCAACGTTCATGTGTGTATCAAACAAGTAGTATGCACATACTTGGGTTACCATTGTTACAATTGAACAACAAAAGCCCGCTATAAAAGCGGTTACAAACATCGTTTCGATTGCTTTCGCGAACACTGTTAAAATCCAAGCCAATGAAAATGGCAATGAAATGAATGTCAAAACTTTACGTCTTCCATATTGCATTGCCATTCCACCGAAAATACCTCCAAATAGGGCACCTACATATAAGGCGTATGAAAGTGTAAGTTAAACTTCTTAACAAGTTTTCATTTCAAAAGCATAAATTACCCAAAAGAGAAAGACTAGCTATCCAGCTTGCTTGTTGATCAGATACTGAAAACGATGTCAAATTCGATTTATAACGCATTTGAAGTTCTTGTAAGCTGGCTATGGCTGGACTAGTATATCCTTTTCCTAAACCAGCAGCAAGTGGCCCGAAAGATACTGCCAAAGCTGCAATTATCTACAAAACATTCATTTTATTCGTTTTTGACCATGGTTTTTGACGAATGAAAACGGTTTTTGTGATATGTGTGAATGTGTGACATGCATTTGTCATATATACATATGTATATGTATGTACCCGTGTATATGTACATACATACATAGCGAAATAAGAATAATTTGCTAACAATGTGGCCTACTTTAAAATGCCGTTAATTTGTTTTTTTTTTCTTTTCAAATTAATAATTTTGAATTTAATTTTGGTTTTTTAAATTTTTTGATTTTGTAAAAAATTTAAAAAAACGTTCTTACAAAATGAATCAAAACAAATCAAAATTTGAAGTACAAAAAAACCAAATATCCTGCAGTCATACACAAATTCAAAATTTGGAATCAAATGAAATGAACAATGAAGAAAATCACATAAACGGAAGTGATCACTTGGCATCGATACTGAATGACGCTAGAACTCAAAGTCAACCGCATAACTATCGAAATATTGATGATATTATTGATCAAGATCACAGAGTTGAATATTTTTTTTATGATGTTGGCTTAATTAATTCACCACATGACGTCATCTGTTTATTCATTTCGACCATTTATTTAATGATTGTTGTTCTATATTGGATTTCTAGATGGTTAGAATTTTTATTAAAAAATTAATAAAGACATCATCGTTATTCGATCCCTTTAAAAAATTTTCAAAATCCATTATCAGATTAACATCATTTCCAAATTTTTAATTTTTAGATCAATTTCATTCTGTATGATTGATTCATGATTAAAAATTTTTTTTTCTCAAAAATTAGTTCAATTCATTTTCTTTATTTTTTTACATCATTGTGATCATATGAACTCAAGCAGAAATTACACAAAAAAAAAACAAACAAACAGAATATTCTCTTTTTCTCTTCCTATAGCCACTTAGCATTAACTACAATCTGTTCGATACCATGATACTAAATATCCTTATCTAAAGATGTAGATAACCTTCGACATACACCACCCTTAGAATAAAACATCCATATAATTGTAGTTTAAAATATAATTTTTGATGAATTCAAAAACGTCTAAATACTATCAGGATGCAAAATTTCAAGTCCTAAAATGCAAGCACTCAAAATGGCAACATCGTCTGAAATTTCAAAATGTATTGTGAAGGTATCTAAAACGCATTATTTGAGAAAGTGACGCATCATAAATTTTCCTAACGTAATACATCAGTGAACTGTATACTTTTCATATCAAAATCGTAACATACCACATAACAAGAAATTTTTCAACGTTTTGAAACTCACCCAGTTTTGTTTATCCAATGCCCAGTTTACCTTTCTACATTCCCCATCAAATATATAAATTGAATTAAATTCCCTACTAAAAACAAATTGTATTCTTTTTCCTCTAAAAGTCATGGTATCCCATAAAGGAAACAAGAAAAACATAAAATAAAAAAAAAATCCCTTCCCCAAACTCTCGACTGATGATATGTCCATGTAAAAAAAATGAATTAAAGAACATGGAAAGGAAAATTTGGAAACATCTAAAAAAGATTATTGTATGCGTGATAGAAGATTCCCATTACCCGCTAAGAGAGGGAGGAGAGAGTGTGCTGTATAAACAAAATTTTTATGCGTGTAACATTTTATGTAACATTTCTGTGTTTTTGAGTAGAAATAAAATCATTACAACTTTTTTATAATTTTTTTTTTAAAACATGACTTCACACTTTATAACAATTTTAGGGATTTCAAAAGGAAATGAGGGAAAACAGAAAAAGAAAATAAGGAAAATTTTTACCCTACCCTGTTTACATACCTGTGAATAATGAGGTGATTTTTGATTTATTTCGTATTTATTAAATTTTGGTATTTGATGATTTGTTGTTGATGTTGTTGTTGTTGCTGCTGCCGCTGATGCTGATGCTGATGCTGTTATAACTAATGTACGTCGACCAATAATTATTTCTTCATTATTCATTTTCGTTGTTGTTGTTGCTGTTGTTGCTGTTATTATTGGAACAAAATCGTTGTAATTTAAATTTCTATTTTGATTATTATTATTATTATTGTTGTTAATGTTATTGTTATTATTTGAAAATTGTGGTAAATGGTAAACTGGATCATGTGGTGAAGAAACACTTCTGTTATACTGACACTGATCAATAAACTGAAAATATCGAAAAAAAGCGTTCATATGAGAATTTTTAAGATTTTATGTTACAAAATTAAAATCAAATTTAAAATTGAAATCAATTTATCATTATCCTCCTCTCGCAGTCTTTTCCAATCAATAATTGCTTAACCAATTAACTTTGAATTAAACATCAGAATTTGCAGGGAGAAAAATTTCATAAGTGGATAAAGTTGAGGTTGAAGTTAAATCCCCGCTGATGTAAACTGAGGAATTTGGGAACATTAAAATAGTGACGTCGATGAAATAGATAAACAATGAAAAATATGACTTTTTTCCATTGAACCTGAGACTAATGGATTCAGAAGCCAAATGCTCTATACCTATTGAGTCACTAAGTCCCAAAAATGGAAAAATAAAGGAATGTACAGAATACAGAATGTTCAATTTAAATAATTTTCTGTTCTATATAATTAATCAAGCATATGCAGAAACTTCTATCATACCACACATTTATCTAACCTAATTTCCCTAAATCATCCAATCAAGATCGAGTTTTCCTAATGATTTCATTTAAACGTGAAAATCTATATCCATTCATTATTTTTCGGTATTTATCATAATTACTTGTACATTAAGGATTATTAAACTTTTGAAATAATTAAATGAGTTGTCATCATTTGAAAACAAAAATGAGCAAATCATTCAATTTTTTAAATTATGTGAAATAATTAAAAAAATGCATTGTACCGACTTGTAGAAATGAAAATGAATGTATGCCATCACATATGTACTTATGTGTGCCTTATTGAAAGGAAAGAAAAAGAACAAATGAAAATCTCAGTCGTTTTTAACTTCAATTCCATTAACCTTGAATACCTCGAGGCAAAAACATACAAAAACTCTGCTGTACATTAAGCCTACTTGCATGCTCATATGTATATATGTATATGGGAGTGTATGATAAAAGCCTTTTTTTGTAAAACATTATTTTCACATAATTTAAATGTTCATTTATTTTTGTTTGTAAGGAGATTTTCTTTTTTTTTTTTTTTTAATGCCATTTATCATTTCAATCCAAGTGGCAAGAAGTGTTTAATCATTCGAAAATTAAAAAAATCTCATAAATAATATATTCAAATGATAAATAACAGTCTCAAGGGAATTTTATTTTTGTTTCATTTGAATGTACATACAGTCATATCTGTTAAAACGATTCGAGATTCTATAAAACCTGAACCTTTTTGTTCAGAGTTTGCAAATCGCAGATAAGGTGATGGTTCTCCAAATTTTCATAGTTTTTGATTAACATGTATTCAAGCAGATTTTACTTAATTTTGTTCAAATCTACAGTTTCTTAGAAAAGCCTAAAGGTCTCAGCTCTGGTTTGCATAAAATACATTTACCGTGAGTTTCAAAACGTTTAAAAATTGCCTTGACGTAAAATTTAAAATTCCAGAGTGCAGACACTCAAAAAAGCACATCTAAAACGCATAATCCGAATAAATGAGACCATAAAATTTTTTTGACCTATCATCATAACCGTATTACAACCAAAATTTTCTACGTTTTGAAACTCACACTGTTATAATCTAACGACATTATTGTATGAAAATGAAAGTGTGGTTTTCATGTATTCGACTGCTTCTTTCTAGTTTTAGACTTACGAAAAGTGATAGACTCATACATTACTGAGCTAATCAATTTCTCATTTTATTTATTTATTTAATTTTTTTTTTCTTTGAGATTTCCAAATATTTTTGTGAACAACTGTATTTTTTTATACCATGTATCTATGAAGATACGTTTGTATTTTAGTTAAGTCTGTTTTTATTAATTAAAAAATGTTCATTTTCATTTTTTCAAAATTATAAAATCTAGAATATTATAACCTTAAGGTTTAAAAATGATAAACTCAATTATACGATATGAAAATTCACATTGAAAAAGAGACATTTCGTTTTTTTTCTCCTTTCCGTAATAAATAAATAGAGTTTTAATGAAAATATAAATATGAAATTATTTTGAATTATTTTTTTATTCAAATAAAAGAAATAAAGAACAATAATAATTCTAACATCGTTCAGTTTTTTGTTTATACATATGTATGTACCTACATATGCATGTAAGTACACACGTACATACATATATAATGTATGTGGGTATGTGGTGAATGGTGATACAAGGTGATACACTGGTTCGAAAGGTACGTACGTACATATCTCTAACTCTATACAAGCCAAAAAAATATACACACATACTTTTGTATGCAGCTTTTTCTTTTGCTCATGCTCATCCGTTGACGACTTGAATCAACATCATCCGGAAAATGTTCACTTCACTATGGTGCTACTTTCTGGTCAAAATTCCGGGAATTCAATTTCATACTCAATAATGTATTAGGATCCAATATGAAGGTTTTTTGCCAACAGAAACGAGAAATAAATATGGCACAGGTTATAAAAATTAGGCCAATCTGGCATCACTGATCAATACTATTAGTCCTTTAACTCCTATATAAGTATGTACATATGTACATACATAAATATATGTATGTATCTAATGTGAATTTCCTTGTATAACCTGTAGTTTTTATCAGAGAGAAAACATAGAGAGAAAAGGTTCACCAATGAAACAATTCACACTTTTGAAGACATCAAAAGATCAAGGAGGCCTAAGATACACAGTGGTTAGATAATCTTGAAGATGGCCTGAAGAGGAAAGTAAAAGCACTAAACCGAAAAGGATTGCAACATGAACAAACTAAGTTAAATGCAAGCCAAGGCCTTTCAAGGATGTCATAAAAAAGAATAAAAAATTATTTTAACTGAAATTATTATACAATATTTTTTTCTTTGATTAAAATTCATTTCTGTATGACAAATTGTGACATATTAAAAAACAAAAAAAACAAATAATTTTCAACGCCTACCCATATCATCTTTATCCCATTAAAGCCCATGATTAAAACCTTTTGTACATGTTTTTATTTTTTTATTTTTTACAGGTGAATTACCCTGTATTCATACAAAGGAAAATAAAATAAAAGCATAAAAAAATTAGAAGGATAATAAAGGAATAAAAACAAAAATTACATTTAAAAAAAAAATGAAAAAAATATAAATCCGTATATAAAACTATTTAAAAAAATATTGTAAAAGCAATGTTTTCCTTTTTCTCTGTAGTTTGCATACTTTAAGGCGATCAACACATCCATACTCATACGTACATGTATACCAGCTAAAATGTAAAATTGTATAATGATTTCTTTTAAATATGTATATAGTATGAACATGCGGGTACAAAATTTTACATAGTTATATGTATGTAGATGTGTATTACATATGAAGTTATGTACCATTTATATGTATGTAGATATATTCTCATACATATGTAATAGATGGTAGTTTGTATTTAAATAAGAAAAATGGGTTCTAGGTTAACCATTTTATTATGATTATTATGTTTGCTTTTTATTTCATTTTTTTTTTCTCTTTTATCAAATACTCACACAGTACACAGAAAAAAAATTATATACACATTACATTATGTACAAAAAGCAGCTGTACATAAAGTCACACAGCATAGCCTATATATGTACATATAGGTATGTCTGCATCTTTCCTCTTTTTTTTTCTATGTACAATTGGGATTATAACGTTCATTTTAGCTTCAGCCAGAAATCTATACAAATGCAAATAAGTATGTGTATGTCAATATTGTATATAAAAGTGGATTTTAATCCAAAAAGTCAATGAGTTCCTGTAGGCAAGGGCAAGGTTTTGTCAGTTAAAAACAAAAAAAATAAAATAATAAAAATAAAATAAAATTGCCCACGGATATACGTTGGTTGCACTGCTATGGATGCTGTGTATGCGAACATTTTAGCTGACATAAACCAGAATATAAGTACGTTATATATATATATGGCAAAGAGAAAATCAGAACACATTTAAAATCATCACCATATTTTGAATAATAAATGGGTGGGCATTGGTGATAATTACAAATGTTTTTATATGCTGTTTTTAGTTTTCATTTCAAATATAGGTATAATGATGTTATTTCCATTGGTATGTATTCAAAGTAACGTGTTCATATGAGTATGTTACGTTTAGATATTTTTGTATATCACATAAAAATAATAATTAATGATCTCTTGTAAATACACATTTTACCATTATGATTACCTAGTTAATGTATGTTTTTTTTTTGTTTATTATTTTATTGTTATTACCATTTTATATTGTTATTGTTACTTTTTCTCATACGTATAAAATAGAAAATAATATACAACTGGCCCATAATCCCAGAATTGTACGTATTTCATTATAAGCCAGTATGTATGTATGTGCATGTACAAGGATATATGTATGTATGTACATAACTCGAATAAATAATGTATGTAATCGGTGTAATCTAAAGTTGAACCCACATCGAAATATATAAAGTAAAACGAAACAAACAAAATAATAGGTAAAATAATCATAAACTGACCGTTACAATTTACAGGTTAATTAGGTTTTCTTTGAAATAATGAATAGAAGTTAAGTAGAAAAGGTACCCGAGTACATCCATAGTGTATATTGTGCTTTGCACAACAGTTTACACTATTTGAAGACCAGAATGTTTTCACATTTCAATTTCCAAAAATCTAATATTTTAAATTTCAGTGTGTAAAGCTGTTTTATCTAGAGTATGGGTATATATATTTTTTTTACATAGTCACTAATACATTTACATTTATTTTGACAATGTATTAGTGAAAATGAAATCCCCTTGTCACGTTCCGCAAAACTCATAGCTTTTGGCTGATAAGAGACTATGTAATTTTAACGTATTTTTTATGTTTATACATTTTCCGTTTCCTTTCGTCTTAATTAATTTATTGTGGGTTCAACTTAAGCATTATTCTGGTAAAAGGTGTATGTGTTTGTGCATGTATGTATGTGAATAAATAAAATAAGTATAACTGTCATCCAAAATTCAAGTGAAAAACTGAATAATATAAAAGTTAATGTCCTTTTTAATTTATTTCCCGTAATATCTTTTGTTTTTTATGTTTCCCTTTTACATACATACATCACGCCATAAATATATCATTTTGTGAAGGTACATATCAATGTATACATCGTCACTTTTTTTTATAAAATTTTCATGAGTGTTTTCCTTTAAAAACATTCTTGAATATCACACGAAATTTAATATGTTTCCTTTTCAATTAATTTTTTGAACTTTCTGAAGAAAAACAACAAAAAAGAAAGAAAACCAAAGAATGAAGGAAATACGTGCTTGTATTCAATATGTACTCATGTAGATCGTGTGCAAGGTCGAATGAAAAACGTTACGAATTTAAATATGCTAGGTGTATACACACATAAATATTCAAATTCTGCATTGCAGGTATCTAACATACATGTGTACGTCGTTCCTCCTGCAATGATGCGTACAAAAAAACAACAAAATCTTGATCTAATTTGATCTTGATTTCGTTTAGGATTTTAAAAAATATACTTTGGCGGACAGAATATAACAGGAAATACGCTAGCACCTCCGGAAATAAAAGGAAAATTAATACTCAAAACAGTATATGTACTCGTACACACCAACGCTAATACTTTTTAATGTTCATGCATGTCCTTGTTGTTGATACGAATGAATTTTCTTTATTTTTATTTTTGTTTTTCTTTATGTCCCATTAAAATGTACGTACGTAACATACGTACATATGTACATATGTTATACATGAAGTCAAAAAAGTCAACATATGCACGAAATGGCACAGACAAATAGTTTGTATGTAGATATGTAGATATTTAAAAAAAAAAAACGAATAAAAATAATTTTATTAGCAAAAATGTAGGCAATGTGCTCAATACGTGTATGCGTGTACATGGATATGCATAGAAACATTATCCCGACACATAATACACAAGAAGGACAAATTTGATTTATACGTGAGAATTTTGCCAATTTTTTTTCTTTTTAAAAAAGTGAAAACAGATTTATTTTGAATGAAACAAATTTATACGTAATATGTTCTTTTGCATGTGCAAGTCTGTATAGACTAGATCAAAAATCAGAACATTTTTTAATTATGTAATGAGGCAACGAGAATAACATAAAATTTATTATTTCTAATCAAATTTCAGTTATAAAATTAAAATATTTCAAAATTGAATGTTTTATATTAAAACATTGTATGATATTCTTTAAAATCCCGATCGTGTATCTAAGCTTTGATTACTTGGTCGCCATAACCTATCGTTTGTCTAAGGTCTGAATCGATTGATTGATGTTCGATTTTTTCGTACCTCTTGGCTAACAATTAATTAACTGACTTGAACCCTAATTATCGTCTTGATAATTTCAACCAGAAGACTACTAGAAGTGAAATGAATTAGACGTGAGTTTTCTTGAAAATTTTCCTCAATTGCAAAAAAAAAAAATCTAATTTTCAAAAATAAGAAAAAAATTGGTACTTACCGAACTTCGGCTATAACCCAAAAAATGTTCACCGCTTTTATCCATTAGTAATGATGGCTGTGTGTTAGTTGCCATCAGATACTACTCAACGGTTAATAGCTAGCTGCTAACTATTTTATTTAACACTTGAGTACTTAAATACCGGATATTACAATTTCCTTTTTACTATACATAAAAAAAAAAAAACAAAAAACAACATAATTTTCCCTTTTGTTTTGCGAAAAAATTTTAAAATTTTCACCACTATCACATTAACCACCAACAGCACATCATCATCATCATATAAATCATCATTATTATCGCAATTTTCTAATAATTTCTACACTATATTATT
The DNA here is from genome assembly GCA_963971155.1 of Anthrax anthrax. Taxonomy (NCBI): domain Eukaryota; kingdom Metazoa; phylum Arthropoda; class Insecta; order Diptera; family Bombyliidae; genus Anthrax; species Anthrax anthrax. The sequence continues at coordinate 16,834,839 of OZ020120.1, forward strand.
TTCCCTATATGTTTTTGTAATTTTTCCTTTCTTTTTTTTTCATACAATGTGAGAGATTAAATGCTAATAATGAGATTATTATTATTATTAATAATAATATCCGATTTGAAAATAAAAAGGTATCTGTATCGCACATAGAAAATGAAGATACGGAAGTAGGTAATAAAAATACGATGGTGTGTTATGAATATTAATACAGGTGATCTTTGTATAATGGGACATTTTTATAAAGCGGATGTAATAGTAAATTATTCTTTTTGGGTAAGATGAATTTTTAGTGGCACAGTCTGTAACCCTCAATTTTACCTCGTATAACATAAAAACGCTATCATACATGCACTTACAGCTTAACATGGATTTAAAAACACTGAGTTTATTAGAGTATATGAATGTGTAACAGACCGGATAGGGCTTAGACCCACCATTTGTTAAAGTCACTTGAGTCAATATTAGCATTTAGAAAGCACTTGGATTATAGCAGAAAGACACTAACGTGTTATTCAAAATCATCTAGTTCAAATTCGCCATGGATTAGTACATAGAATTTGAATGGTTCTGTTGAATAACATTCCTTGTTACTATGGGTCGAACTCATAAGCAGAAAGCTTTTAGTAATTATTTTAAAGCTGAGTGAATTTTGGAGACTGTATCATTTTGGAAAATCATCACAGTGATTTGGCTCTAGCTCATATCGAACTGACATCGTTGATGACGATAATTTCATTGATTGAAAATTTGATTTAAATATTTTGTAAGACATTTCTTCCGTACAATACGAGGATTACCTCTAATAATTGTTACAAAATGGGTACGATAGCTTTTAATAATAATTTTTAAAGTACGTGTACATACGTACAAGTACAACAGACCCTGATGATATTTATCAGTATCTCATTATAATGTGTGCTTACTCCTTACAAGTGCACAATAATAGCATATACCTACATATGTACATGTACATATACATTCATACATACATATGTAAGTATATTTAGAGAGGAATGAAAAATTTTTGCGGCCCACCAATGCCTATATATCGATTTTGTTTTGTTTTTTTTTTCTGTAAAATACAACAGCCTAGAGTTCCGTATTATACATGTGTGTGTAAGTATGTATGTGTATACACAAAACGTATATATATGTATGTATATAGAACGATACAGATATGTTTTAGACATCAAGAGATATATGTATATTATGGGAAATATTGTTTGTTTGCTTACAAATATGTACATGTTGTAACTGGATGTGCTTACTATATACTTGATATTTGCTTCCTTACTACACACATACACATACTGTGAACGCTTGTATACGCCTAAATGTATCGTACATATGTGCACACAGTTTTCCTTTCTCCTTACAAAAAAATTGAATTACATATTTAAAAATATATATATATATATGAAAACAATGAAAATTTATTCTTTTCAAAAAAAAAAAAAAAATATACAATTCGTTTAAATTGCTTGTATATTTTTTTTCTGTTTTCCTTTTTTTTTTGTTTTTTAAATACATTACACGATAATGATATAAAGTGAACACCATATATTACACATTTAAAAAATTAAAATGCTTTTTTCTCGTTATTTCCTTTTAATCCTGAGTATTGTATTGTTATTGTTGTTGTTGTTTTTATAGGATTACATACGGCAATGTATGAAAAATTTATTTTTTCTTTTTTTTTGATTTAAATACAAAGCAAAATCTTTTGTTACAAATCAAACAATCAAACAAAAAAAAACAACAAATTTCTTTTTTGATGTTTCGTTTATAAAAAGATATTTTATATACAGGTAATCTTCGTGAAAATGGTACAAAACACATCACATCAGAATTGCGGTTTTTTTTGTTTTTCTTTTATGTATGAACATCTTCTAGACCGCATACGATTCAAGTTGTTCGCATCAGTGAAGATTTTCAATTGAAATTAGAACCTACGATAAAAATTCATCGTAGATGGTTTTAAATCTATAAATCTAAATTAACTTAGAATTTATTGTAAAGTGCATGATACCAACAGTCAGCTAGAAGTATTCCTCCATGGTTTAAGCCATGGTTTTGATTTAATGGTTTTGCTGGTAATTGAAAAGGTGTGTACCTTGTTATATAGTCAATTATTCCGTTATAATACTCTATCCCATTATACGAAGATTACTTGTATAAAATTAAACTACTTTTAAAAATACAAAAGAAAAAAAAAATCGAATAAAAAAAGGAAACCAAATGTGAGTTACGTAAAAAAAAGAAAATACAGAAAATGTATTAATGTACACAAAATAGGAGGTATCACACATCAAAGTCAAACAAAATAACAAAAATATAAAAAAATTTATATAAACGATTTTTCTTTTAAAATACTATACTTTTCGTTTTTGTTTTGCTATGTTGTTCAATTCCCTTTTTTTTATTTTTTTATTTTATTTTTTGTTAAATAGTACACATTGTTATAATTTTTTTTTTTTGCTTTTTAAACAGCAACAACTTTAAAAGCAAAATGAATTTTTAAAAAATAAGGAAAGTGCATTTCACTTTTATATTCCACTGATTTTTCTTTTAATTTTATTTTCAAAAAAAAAAAAAAAAATACAGAAAAATTTTTAGGAAACTTAAAAAAAAAATGAAGAATACAATTTAAGAATAAAAAACTGAAAATTCACCAAAAAACAACAAAAAAACAAAAATTAAAACACACAGAAAAAAAAATCAAATGAATATTTTTTGTGTGTTGTATTTTGATATACACAGCAGAGAGAACTGAAACAAAAAAATAATAATTTTATGAAAACTCTGCCGTTATCGTTGCAATCCATATCAAAACTAAGGACATACAAATAATTTTTCAAGGGTTCAAGGATTCCCCAAAAACAAAACAAAAAAAAAACAATAAACTGGAGAAACATAACATATCTAACAATTTGTATGATGTTACGGTATGGTCATGTGATGAACATTTTAGAAAAAAATAAAAATAAAATAAATATCCTCCTCAATGTTTTGATCATATGATTTTCCTTCCGTATATACACATACTATATACATAAAGTTTTCTAAATTGGGGAAAACAATTGTGACGCATGACTTTTCCTAAATTAAATGGCATGTGCTCACTTGGTATAATCAGCAATGCTGTACTTTTAGTCCATTGCTTCGAATATACATAACATTTCTATATGATATAGTTATAAATTTTTTTAACTGCATGTAGAAATTATTATGATTGATGACTGACGGTGTTATTATGCTCATTATATTTTTTCTCTCCTTCAAAACAAGAATACGAATTTATAAAATGAAAAATTCAATTCCATACAATGTACACCATGACCCATCCATTATAATCTTTTTGTTTTCTTTACTTTGTACATACGAATATTGTTTGGGAGCTGTTCACCTATTATCGTCATCGTCATCATCATCATCATCATCATTTATTAGTTAAAAATCAATAGAGCATAAACATTTTAAATTCAATCATACATACTAACATAAGTATGGACACACATTTGCTGGCGTACTGTACGTACCAAGCGTGCATAAAGGAAGCAATACGTACGTAATTCTGTAATTTATGCCCAAAAATTTAATTGTTCTATCGTCTGCTATTATTGCCAATATTGTGCTTTTGTTGTGAAAAAAAAATTATTTTTCTACTTTTTCTCATTCATCGATGAACATTTACCTAATTGCTAAATTGTGTTTTTTATTTATTATTATTTTTTTCTTGTCTTTTTTCTGCCATTGTTGCGGCATTGTACAGATTATTTTTGTATACAAACACAGTACGTATATGTGGTTACATGTGTACAATAGATACACTAATTACAATTGAATTAATTTGAATTGGATGAGTTTCCTTTCTCTTTTATTTATTTATTTTTCTTTGTGTGTGTTTATGAGAAATAATAACAATGAAATTTTTTTGTTTTTTTGTCTGTTCATTGTTTATTTATGTATAAAATGCTATTTAATTGTTTTTATCAATAATTTTTATTTAAATAATTTTCTTTTTCACGATTTCTTTTGAAGAATTTTCTTTTTCTTTTTTTTATTTTCTTAAGAAAAGTTTTTACGATTTTCATTTTGAATTTAATTTTTTTTTACTTTTATTATTTTCTAATTTTTTTTGTTTTATTATTTTTTTTTTCTAAATTTATTTTTTTTCTATTTTTATTTATTTTATTTTAATTTGTATCTTCTTATATGACTTCAAATTTTTTTTCATTTGGGATCGATGCTTTTGGTTTGTTTTAAACACGAATTTTTGCATGTCTCGTTTTCAAAAACTTTCATATCATTCTCAATTTCCTTTCATCGTCTTACTTATGATTATCCAGAGAGATCTTCTATAAGGGCCTGTTCTATCAATTTCAATTCATTAAATTCTACGAAATTCCACAAATTGACTATGAAAAATAAAAGAGGATAACCTTCAACGAAAAAATATTAATATTAGTTTTTTTTTTTTAAATTGTTATTAAGTTTTTATTTTAAATTATTGAAAATTATAATTTACTATAATTAATTTTAAATTTTTATTATTACTGTTGTGTGTATACGATTTATTATTAATTTAAATACATAATAATTATGGTTTATTATAACGATGTCGAATTTTATCTGGTGGCTCACAATATTCTTTAACAATTATTTTACATAGGAATACATGAAATACAACAATAATTGCACATATCGATACCCAAAATAATGTTGGCAAACCGCCTAAATGATGTCCATGTTTATGTAATGCTATTACATGATGTTCATGCGCTGGTGCTATATAAATCAAATGAAAAAATTTAAAAAAAAAGAAAATTGGATTATTATGTCATGGAAAGAAGACAAATTGTTTATTATATATTTTTTTTAATTTTTTGTCTTTACCTTCAATTACTTCTTTAACATGAATAGCTTTATGTAATTCTTCTATATGCTGTTTATCTTTTGTTATATACAATATTGCTGTTAATGGTTCAGTTAATTTAACTGGAAAGAATTTTTTTGATGGCCTATGAGGAAATGAATATATATTTAAATTTTATTTTCTCATAATTAAAAAATAAATTACATTCCATACCCAAGTAATACTGGTTCATCTAAACAACCAGCATCGCATGCATAATAATTTTTATCAGATCTATCCAATGCTACATAAATGACAGCTTTATTGTCTTCAGTAACTGATATTGTAATATTAACATGTGTCATATTACCATAATTTAATCGTCTAAATTCATAATCACGATGTAAATATTTTGGATGAATATTTAATTCTAGATGTTGATTACTAAAACGGAAGCCTCCAAAACTTAATATCATCGCTTGAATAACACCGCTTGCTCCGGCACGTAATAAATTATGGCAACCCTGAAGGAAAATCTCAATAATATCGTTTGATTTTTCTCTACTCCAGTTAATTTACCTGCTTTTCTAATGTTAGAATCCATCTATCCACTAAATTATTGAGTGAATTTAATGAATCCATGTCTAACCATAGATTTTCTGCCTTTTATAATGCAAATAAATAAGTCATAAATTAATACAACCGAAATTAAAATACGTACTAAGAATAATACAAACCTGAAGTGTATGATAGCTATCATAACATCCTTCAGCATATGTTAATGCTCTTTCGATCTCTTGTTTTCTTTGTGGTGTTATCGATTCTTCAAATTCATAACTACGAACATGTGATAACACAGCAAAAATTGTTGCATTTATTCTATCACCATTTATACTATTTTCTGCTTTTGAATGGCTTATACCAAAACTAGTTGACCATAAATTATTCCATACTTTAATATGTTGTTTCTTAAAACTGTAATACACTTCAGAATCTTCATGTTGTACTTCTCTTAATGCTCGTTTCATTGCATCAACTGCTAATTTATCTGTTTCTATTTTAGTTTCTTCAAATTTACTATCACTGATTGGTTTCGAATAAGAAATTGACATAAGTACTTCTAATTTTGTAATACCTCGCTGTGTTAACGTTATCGAATGTGGTAATTTTCTAGTAACTATTGATACAACTGTAATTAAATCTGTACTCAAATCATATTTTACTTTACCACTGATTATCATGTAATCAAGTATCGATGAACCATGTTGTAATCTATGTTGAAAAATAACAAAAAATCAAAATAAAATTTTAAAAAATTGAAATAATTAATTAATTACCGAATTTCTTGTACAGATACCATTGGCCAATCAGATATTTTTGGTAATTTCAAATTAACATCAACCACTTGATTTTTTGTATTTGTAATTTTAATCTCTTGAACCAGAATCGATGGTGAATTTCTATGAGCATAATATTCATATGAAACGAAATAATTGCGAAAACATTGAAATCTACAAAGAAATGTAAAAATAAATCATTAAACAGTTTTTTTTAAATTGCAACTCTCATTATATTTTTTGTGTATTTTTTTTGTCTTTATATTGTACCTATGAACTATACCATTGTAATATTCGACCACTGTGGCTTCTTTGGATGGACCATTAGATGGTGAGACAGATACAAATGGATGAAAATATACAGGTAATTGTAATGAACGACCATATTTAATATTTAAATATGATTCACTGGAAATCTCAATGCCAAAATATCCATTTCCAATATATGGAATGAATTTACGTTCTTTATCTGAACTAGGTATATGCCGGATATGAGCATTAAATTCATAACTTTGTAAATAATATGGTGTTAATCGATCATCCATACATCTTCCAAGAGGATCTAAAAAAAAATATTTAAAATGTATTAAAACCGGACGGACATTCAATCATGGTTATTAAATTAAATTACCTTCTATTTCTGATTCACCAAATATTTTTCGTAATACAAGCGGCCCAATATAAACAAGGAATACTATAATAACAACAGCCAAAAAAAATACTTTCTTACATGATAAACTAAAATCAACAGTCCTTTTAAATTTTCTTGCTAAATCACTAATTGTAACTCGTTTATTATTAATTCCATACATTTCACACAACAAAAAAAATTTTTTTTTCTAATTACTTTAAAATAAAAAAACAAACAAAACGACACTACAGCTTTTTTTACCTAAAAAGTTAAAATCTAAAATAAAATTTAAATAAAGATGTCAAATCAAATCACTTTGCATTTTTCTTTTTAAATTAATTTTTTGACTTTTTTTAAGAAAATTGTAAATAATTTCTTTAAAGTATCTTTCTTTTATTTATATTACAAGAAAATGTTTTTAAAATTGCAGTGATTGTCTTTTCTGTCTTCTTCTTTTTTATTAATCAACAATTGACATTCGACAAATCAAATATGTACCATAGATCTTGTATGTACCACTACCGATGTCCGAATATACTAGTGATAGGGAAAAAGTAACTAATTAAATAGTAACTAACTAGCTACAACCGAAAAGTAACTAATTAGTTACTTGAAAATATTGTAGTTAGTTACTAGTTACTTTTCAGTTACTCGAGAATTTGAAGTATTTGGATTTTTGTTGCTATTTTGTTAAAATATTTTATTTAAATCGTAAAAAAGTTCCATAAGACACTTTTCATATTGCCTTAACGTGATACGTGTATCATTTATGAACATGTAAATGGACTTAATTAAAAATTCATTATTGAAGTGTTGAACCCACCCTTGTATATTATTAAACTGAAATTAAAATTGAAAACCGATTATTGCGATTACTGTACTTAGCCCATCAATGTTTATTATTGACATATACCAGAAATCCAAAACTAGGAGATACTGCAAGCAGTGCAAATTCGACGTGGTACCCAGTGACATCAGTACCCAGTGCTACCGTTTTATTCAAAAAATGAAGTGTAAAATAAGAAAATGTATTGAAATATATAAAAAAAAGCAAGCAATTTTCAGAAGAAATCATTCAGTACCCACTAAAATACCCATGAATCAGCATAGAATGTGAATATGTATGCATATTTATCACATACGTGCGTATGTAATTTAAGTGTACATATTATTTCAGAAGAAATCATTCAGTACCCAGTAAAATACCCATGAATCAGCATAGAATGTGAATATGTATGCATATTTATCACATACGTGCGTATGTAATTTAAGTGTATATATTATGCGCAATATTTATAAGAATATTTTGTAATGTACGTATTTATCGTATATATGCGTGTGTAAAACTCCTGTCCTAAACAAACAAATTATCGTCCTAAACAAATATAATTTTTTCATAATTCTACGATCATATGGGTCATAAATTTCATTACATCAGAAACGAGGATAGAAATACAAAATGTAAATTCAAATTGTAATGTATTGTATGGGAAATACAATATATTTTGAATACGATCGGTTTAATGTTAAATTTTGATTTTTTGAGTATTCAAAATTCATACTTTTTTGGTAATGATAAATAAAAATATGATCGTATGAATGCATTATATATCGTATACGTAAGTATGTAATTTAAGTATACATTCCACGTGGAGTCATATATGTCCCTATACAAATATTGTTTGTACCATAAACTTAATGACTTGATTTTGTTAATTATATAAATACAATATATACATACATACGTGCAATATTCTGTACACATCTTTCGACCGTATACAAATTTATGGGTTTATAGATCGTACTTTTAATATTTTCTTGTCTGATATAAAAAGTAAAAGAAAAGTGTAAAATATGAATAAAAATCGACGCGAAAAATATAAAGTAATGTACATACATACATATGTATATGTATGTATGAAATTGTACGATATATGTATTGTTAGAAAATTTACAAGATTGTTTGTTTTTCGTATAGGGGTACGTTCCCGAAATACACGTGGATACAAATTACCGGCACTTGTAAATTTAAATGTAACAAAAGAAGTCGCGAATTTTTTCGTTACGAATTAATGAGCAAGGGAAAAAAACGCGACTAGTGGTTCCCGAGAGGTTTTTTATTTTATGATTTTATTTTGTTTGAACACCTGTACAAGGGGTGTTCAAGAGGAAAAAAAAAATGTGCTTAACACGTTTATTTTTTTTATTTTTTTATTTTCAGTTTTTTTTTTTTTTTTAACTTACCCCTTTTTTTTGGTCCTTTTTAATTCTTCGTCCTTTTTATTTGTCCTTTTTTATTTTATCTTTATTTTTTTTTTTTATTTATCCACTTTTGTTTTCTTTTGTTTTTATGGGCGCCCTTTAACACAATTTTCTTTATGTCCACCTTTTTCTTTTGTCTTTATCGATTTTTATTTTTTTTTTTCTCACAAAATTCACAATCAAAAAAAAGAAAATCACAATTCTCACCGTGCGAAATTTCACGAATTAAATTTTAAAATTTAATTTGTTTATTTTTCCCGCCGAATAGAATTTTTAAATTTAAAATTTTCAAAAACTTTTTTTTTATTTTTTATTTTTGCAAAATAAACCGCACCGCCGAACTATTCAAAAAAAACACGTCTGACTAGGTCAACGTCTACCTTGCGAAGAAGGAAAAAATGATGACCGACCACCCACGTTTTTCAAGATCACTCAAGATCATGGTGTGCGAATCGATATTCGAAAATTTGTTTAATCGATCGCACACGATGGATTCGTTCGATAATCTTGAAAAACGTTACAGACGGGGTGGCGCCATCAGTTAGCAATTTTGCAACATTGCCCCCCCGTTAAAAGCTCGAAGTTCCAACCGAGCTTAATGCAACAGCGGAACAAGGAGAGAGGGACACAGAAAGGGTGTTAGGTTAGTGCGATAGAGAAGTTAAAAGCCAAATGATCGTGACGAGCGACAGTCATACGGTGGGAGTCATTATGTGGATGTGCGACATCCGAAATCCATAAGGTCCGTCCCAGTCATTCTCGGACAGGGAAAAGGCGAACTGACACTCTGTAAACAACCGTTTCAAAGGGGCTTCCTGGGGGAATAAAAGGTCTGCGTTACTAGACTGGAAAAGTTATTCCGGTTCATTAGGCAAGCCGAACATTATTGTCTGAGCTTGATGACATTGATCAATTGGTTTATTTCGGCCTAAAAGGGGACAATGTCCGGCACGAAATAATAAGTGACCTATGTCAAATTATTGATCGTGGTTAACACCGTACCATTGGAAACTCTGGTTCAATGTCGACAGCACACTCAGTTGCTTAGAAAGGGAAGCAAATGGCTGAGTGGCAAACGACTTCATCAGAGGCCAAGGCGGTACAAGGGGTGTCATTGCCACTTAATTAAAGAAATCAAGCTTTTGCGAGGACACAATAAAAAAAAACGAATGCGACAATTCAGAACCAAGTCTAGAATGCAGTGATTGTCTTCAACACTTCATCCCCAGTTTGCAAAGTTCAAATATTTCAGCTACATGGGCGGGATAAACAAGGAAAAAATTCCCGGCCGAAATTTGAACTACAGCATTTACTTTGACAGGCGTTGTTTTCAAGAGACACTGTCAATGCAGGTAGACGAAGGTAGACTTTCACCGTAAGAGCCGTCAAGCAGAACTCAGGGGTGTTAACAGTTCGCGTGGCTCCTTTGTGGATTATCATCCTACACAGGGTGTCGTTAACTGAACCAGTAGATAGGGTCTGGCAGTTACGCCAGTAATTAGGATGACAAGTGGGCCTGATACTTCCACTGACTCCTGCCCAATGGGGTCAGTGGACGTCAGTTGGGTTATGAGGTGGTGTGCATAGAAGAGGCACTCAGCAAACTAAGTTTGCAGGCAACATATTTGGGAGGAGCCTTTGGAGCAGAGGGCTTCACTAAAGCCGCTCCAGTAGTGGAAGTATTTCGCCGACAGTCCTTAGTATACGCGACACGTGCGTGATATGGCGCTGAAGGCGCTGCGCGCGATAGCATATTACGGGTAGACGCGGCGGAGGACTTCGGTGGGCAAGAAGCAGGCGGACGGTTGGGGCGCGAAGGAGGAGGCGCTGTCCGTTGCGGTTTATGATGGGACGACAAGGCAGAGGGCTTAGGTGGACCAGTGACGAGCGGACAATTGGGGCGCGAAGGAGGAGGCGCTGTCCGTGGCGATCTACGATGTGGCGACGCGGCAAACGATTCCGGTGGACTACAGGCAGTTGGACATCCTGGGCGCGAATGAAGAGGCGCTGTCCTTGGCGGCCTTTTCCGTACAAGCTTGGGTTCGCGCCATACCTTAAGAGCTCGGGGCGTACGATCCGTGGCGACAATAAAAAATGAAACGACGTCGACACTCCGTAAAGCTCGTCGTTCACCATTGGACTTACGGAAGTCGCCACGAAGCACGAACACTTCTTGTCCATTATCTCGTTGCTTAATAAAGCCGTAACCTTTTTTACGATTGAGAAATTTTATCGTCCCGATTTTCCGGTCTTTGTTTTTATCCGCAGGAAACTTTAGCGGAGTTTTAATTCGCGGCGTGGAAACGGCGGGCGCAGCGTTGTCACTGATAGGAGTGCAAGACGACGAGGGTGAACCGGAAAATTTATGTCTATCAGCGATCGGTGGATGTGCGGGAAACGGTGGAGTGGACGAGTTTGAAAATTTAGGGGGCGCGTTGATCACGGCATCTTCAGCGTGAACAGGGGCGTCGTTGATGGCCGTGGGCGCGGCACAATCAAGCACTAGGGGCTGATTAAATGGTGCAGGAGGCGCCGGAAAATCACAGTTCTATTGAACTCGAAAAATGGCCGTGTTCTTGTTCGTGAACATCACCCACGGAAGCATATTCGAGAGGCGGTGGCACCAAGTGCTCCGCTGAAGGACAGGGTTGCTCCATAAATTCTCCGTAGGACTCTACGAATGACTTCATGGTGTTGCACAACTCCGCGAACATTCGGTTTTGAACACTCATTTGACCCGATAATTTCACAAGCTGGTCATGTAAATCGGCGTGCTCGGTTACCTGCAAGAAAGGGGCAGTTAACGGGGGAGACAAAGGCGAGGCCTGACCATGCGAAATATTTATAACGTCCATTTCGAAGGAAAAAATAAAAATTAGAATAAAGGGCAAAAAAAAAAACAAAACTTAAAACGACAGGCGTGAAACCGTGATATTTCGCGTGAAAATTTTCACTTTGCGTGAACTTGTTTTATCACTAAAACAGAACGTACCCCACACCTGACACCAATGTTAGAAAATTTACAAGATTGTTTGTTTTTCGTATAGGGGTACGTTCCCGAAATACACGTGGATACAAATTACCGGCACTTGTAAATTTAAATGTAACAAAAGAAGTCGCGAATTTTTTCGTTACGAATTAATGAGCAAGGGAAAAAAACGCGACTAGTGGTTCCCGAGAGGTTTTTTATTTTATGATTTTATTTTGTTTGAACACCTGTACAAGGGGTGTTCAAGAGGAAAAAAAAATGTACTTAACACGTTTAGTTTTTTTATTTTTTTATTTTCAGTTTTTTTTTTTGGTCCTTTTTAATTCTTCGTCCTTTTTATTTGTCCTTTTTTATTTTATCTTTATTTTTTTTTTTATTTATCCACTTTTGTTTTCTTTTGTTTTTATGGGCGCCCTTTAACACAATTTTCTTTATGTCCACCTTTTTCTTTTGTCTTTATCGATTTTTATTTTTTTTTTTCTCACAAAATTCACAATCAAAAAAAAGAAAATCACAATTCTCACCGTGCGAAATTTCACGAATTAAATTTTAAAATTTAATTTGTTTATTTTTCCCGCCGAATAGAATTTTTAAATTTAAAATTTTCAAAAACTTTTTTTTTATTTTTTATTTTTGCAAAATAAACCGCACCGCCGAACTATTCAAAAAAAACACGTCTGACTAGGTCAACGTCTACCTTGCGAAGAAGGAAAAAATGATGACCGACCACCCACGTTTTTCAAGATCACTCAAGATCATGGTGTGCGAATCGATATTCGAAAATTTGTTTAATCGATCGCACACGATGGATTCGTTCGATAATCTTGAAAAACGTTACAGACGGGGTGGCGCCATCTGTTAGCAATTTTGCAACAGTATGTATGCATGTTAATCTGAAATTACACATTTTTTACTACTATCCTAGTCTCTATCTTCATACTTTTTAGGTAATGATAAATAAAAATATGATCGTATGAATGCATTATATATCGTATACGTAAGTATGTAATTTAAGTATACACTCCACGTGGAGTCATATATGTCCCTGTACAAATATTGTACCATAAAATAATGACTTGATTTTGTTAATTATAAATACAATATATACATACATACGTGCAATATTCCGTACACATCTTTCGACCGTATACAAATTTATGTGTTTATAGATCGTACTTGTATATATATTTTTGTCTGATATAAAAAGTAAAAGAAAAGTGTGAAATATGAATAAAAATCGACGTGAAAAAGAAAAAGTAATGTACATATGTATATGAAATATTGTACGATATATGTATGTATGTATGTTAATCTGAAATTACACATTTTTTACTACTATCCTAGTCTCTGATCTTTAATTCACGTTCATATATATGATCGAACCATTACAAAATTGTGTTCTAATGTTCTTATGAACGAAAGTTATGTTTGTTTAGGATGACGGTATTTATAGTTAAGACACCAAATTCGTATGAAAATATTTACAAACACTCGTATGTAATATATTATTACATATGTATACATCCATATATATAATAAGTACATGACTTAAAATTTCTCGAGTTTATTTTGAATATTCTTATACGAAAAAACGACATCCCTTTTTTACCAACAAATGTACTAAATTATTCCATCATTCATGCCGTCCCCTCTTTTATCGCCCGAACCGCTCTATCGGGTAAAAAATTTTTTGAAGCCCCATAAGAATTCTTGTTAAATTTGAATTTTCTTTGATAAAATCCTATTTTTACGCCATAAGATTTTCATGCAATTTTGTTGGCAAAAAAATAGAGCAAATGAGCTGTAGTATGGGTGTTAACTAAATCGTGCCGCAAGACATCTTTTGGTGTAAAATTAGGCAATATGATAATACGAGATTTAAATATAAGAATGATAGTAATATTTTTATTAATTTTCTATTTACTCTTTTTTTTCAAATGTTTTGTTACTTGTATATTTTTGTTTGCGTTTTGTTACGTTTTTGTTTTATTTGAATGAAAATAAATTTTTTTTTATTTTGAAAAGTATTTTTTAAAAATTTCACCAAAGATTACGGTAAAGTAACTAGTAACTAACTAGTTAATCACATCCGAAAACAGTTACTCCAAATAACTAGTAACTAACTAGAGTAACTAGTAAGTAATCGTTACTTCAAAGTAACTTTTTTCCCCATCACTAGAAATACATTGGAAGTGGAAATATATACAAACGTATATGTACAGTTGAAGAAAAGAAAGGACCTACGTTAGCACCTACTAAAACTAAAGTTACATTAGACAGTAACCGAAATTTATGTTCTTTCAAAATAAAGAATGAATTGTGGAATGATGCAATAATTATTTTATAGGCTTTTCACATTGAGTTCATTATTTTAAACCCGTACAACATGAATTTTTATGTTTATTCTTCTGCGATTGAAATTCGACAGATCTAAAGCTTATAAAACACTTATATGTTTATACCGATTACCGAGCCTCCAAATAGCTTATGAGGTGAATTGTTACATTTACGACACCGACAGAAATTTTTCTTAATTTCAAACTTGATCAAGCTCTGCTTTGCTTCAACTCTACTGATTCAAATTTAGCACTTTTTTTAGTAAATATCTAGATCCGGGTACACACGGTCGTTTGGGGATGTGAGTGGGTGGGGGAGATAGAGGAGGTATGGAGGAGGTCGAGTACAACACTGATCTTTTGTTTTTTAGCGTAGGACGGACAAGGGGGCACAGAAGGAAGGGTTAAAAAATGAATTTTTAGGTTTTTTAATGATTAAATAGTGGACATTAGAGGGGAAAAAGAGCGTAAAAATGGGTAGTCAAGATAGAGGAGAGTTCGATGAATCTGCCTCAATCACCAAAAAAATAGAATCAGTGTTGGGACGGGGTGCGACGCGCACATAAAAAATGAACATTAGCTTAAAATCTAGTATTAAAACAGCTGACAAAGAAATCATTTTACTAAATCGAGGATGACGAACTAGAGATATCTTGTACGTAAATATCCATCAGCCAGATAGTACATGGCTGTGTACAGGTCCGCATGATCCCACGATACCCTCTAGGACCTATAGATCCCTAGGTTATATCGTCTAACATGTTACATTCGATAATGTGCACACTTAATATTAGAATTTTTACGTTCATCCCGTCTTCCCACCCTTCTGCCCTAAACTTTTAACCTCCAAAGCACAATCACCTTTAGCATCCCTCTATCACACCCACCCATGCACACCCCCCTTTCCTCGCGCACGCGGTCGGAGGGATGTGTGAGTGAGGGGAGAAGGCTCTAACGGGCGTGAGTGCGTGAAAAGCCTAAAAATTCAACTTTAACCCCCACCTCCTGTGGCCCTCTGGCAAGATCTATGCCCCCTTGCTTTGCTCTTCCTCCACCTAAAAACACTTGATCAGTGTTGTACACGACCCCCTCTACCCCCTCCAACCACTCACAACCCAGAGCAACCGTGTGTCCCGTTATCTACACATTTACCCAATGAAAATACAGGAAATGGTTAATTCTTTGCATTTATTTATTTAATTTCAATAGTATTTTAAAAATTACCAAATCTTATAATTAAAACGAAAAAATCATTAACAAAATGAAGTAATATGAATGCAACAAAGAAGAACAAAATTCAATTACAACTTGTTAAAAGTGTTTTGAATTTTGCGCCAAAAAAGGTTTTTGAAACAAAATGCAGAACAATTTTTCTATGCTAACAATCGATTAATTTAAAAGAAAAAAAAATTCAATACAATGACCATTTCCAAAAACATCGAATTATCATCAACTACAATTTTTCAACCATACAATTGATGATCATCCGATGGTTTTTCGAAATGATCGATTTTTTACACAAAAATATTCAAATGTACTCATAGCTTACAGGCACAAAAGATTATAGATTTTTATCTGTTACACTAAAGAAGAAAAAATTGTACAACTATTTTAACAAGATTCATTATTTTAATTTAATTTTCGATTTAAATTTCAAATTTATATCACTGACATTAAATTTGTAGATTTTGTTTTTTATCTCTTAAATGCTAAATATACGACCGTGAGTATATAATAATTATTTGATGATTTAAAAAAATAAAAATTCGACGCTGCTTTAAAAAATGCTTAGAAATTTTTAAAAGTGTTTTTACGGCATAAATTACGTTATTTTTTCACATTTTTTAATTTTTTTTTATTTTGTAACTTCATGCATGGCATAGGCAAGATATTCAACATTTTTACTTGTAACACCAGCCATTGATATTCGACCATCTTTTGTTAAATAAATGCTAAATTCTTTTGATAATCGATCAACATGTTCTGGTTTCATTCCTGTATAACAAAACATACCAATTTGATCAGTTATATGATTCCATGAACGTTTTGATCCTAATTTTTCTAAATTTTGTTTTAATTTTTGTCGTACATTAATAATACGATCAGCCATAGTTTTAACATCTTTTAACCATTCCGCTTTTAATTTTTCATCACTAAGAATTTCTTGTACTAAACGTGCACCATGTATTGGTGGATTTGAATACATTGGACGTATTAAAATTTTTAATTGTGACATAACACGATCAGCTTCATTTTTATCAGTACAAATAACTGAATATGCACCAGCACGTTCACCATATAAACCCATATTTTTTGCAAAACTTTGAGCTAAACAAAATTTTTGTCCAGCTTGTTCAAATATTCTAACAGCTTGAGCATCTTTATTAACATCACCACTTGCAAAACCTTGATATGCCATATCAAAGAATGGATAAAGATTTTTTTGTTTTATAACAGATTCCAATTCACGCCATTGTTCAGCTGTTGGATCGACACCAGTTGGATTATGTGCACATGCATGTAATAGAATAATTGATTTTTCTGGCATTTTCTATAAGGATGAAAAAAAAGAAACAATAAATATTTTCTAAGCATTTCACGTTTTCAGTACTCACTTTAATGTCTTCAATCATTCCAGCGAAATCAAGTCCACAAGTATTTGGATCGTAATATCGATATTTATTCACTTTTAAGCCGGAATGTTGAAAAATTGGTATGTGATTACCCCATGTTGGTGTTGGTAAATAAACTTCTCGATTGCCTGACCAAAATTTATTTAAAAATGCAGCACCAATTCGTAATGATCCGGTACCACTGATACCCTAGCAAAAAAAAACTATTATAATTAAAATTCTTTAAAGCTAAAGAATGTGAAAAACAAAACACTGATTTACTTGAACTGTTGCATTATTCTTTTCTTTCAAATTAGCTGAATTATCGCCAAGAGCCAGTTTTATAGCTAATTCGTTATATTGTAATATTCCAGCTATTGTTGCATATTCTTTATCCATTTTTTTACTAACTATTCTCTCTTCAGCCTAAAGACAAGTACAGAAAACTGTTACTGAATGTTAATGAATTTTCAATTCCAATTGTTATTTACCTTTCGTACACTAGGTAATACAAATGGTTTACCTTCATCATCACGGTATGCTCCAACACCTAAATTTATTTTTTTATCATTTGTATCACGTTTATATGCTTCTGTTACACCTAAAATAGCATCTGGTGGTCCCATTTCAACGTTACTAAACCATGAGCTAAAAACAAAACCAAAATAAATTAATGATTAAAATTCTGAACCATTTTTTTATAATCCTAAAAAAAGACAATAGAATCTTTCAGAGATAGATTACTAATTATTTCCAGATTTCATGTAATATGTGATACTAAGTACGTTATGACCTTTCAATGTCATTCAATTATTGCACAATGCACATGCAATGGTATCCATCATATAATTTATTGACTTTTTTTGCTGTACTTTACCTTTTTCGTATTGCATTTTGGCCATGTGATGTTGCAGATAACTTTAATTGTTTTGTAAAAATTGACGATAATTTATACAATTTTGTGATATTTGCCATCGTGTTTATTTTTAATTTGACACACACTCTAAGAAGTGGAAGGTACACAGTTTGAAAAGAAAAAGAACTTTTTTCTTAAATTGCCTCAATTAACACAGATTTGAAAATAAATCCTAGCTCCTCAAGCTTTTAAATAAGATAATTACAATTTTTTAATATGACGTAGAGTATTTTTTGATTTCTATCTCTTTTGTATTCGATTACAAGAAAACTAAAAAAAACACAAAAACATCGAATGAATAATATAGTACAGTACAGGGTACAGGGTACTTATAGCTAATAGAGCTTGATTCTTAACTGGTTTGTCGTCAGAGGAGAGAGGTTATCACTTCAGTTTATGTATATGATTTTGTATTTGTTTTTTCTAATAATCAATTTCACTTATCAACGCAATTTTACGTTATCATATATGTATGTATGTACATACATATGTACCCAAGTATATAAATAGAAATGTAAAAGCACTGAACATCAGTAAACAAAATATTTGTGATTTTTTTCAAAGTGTACGTACATATGTACATGTGTATGTACTTTAATTTTTAAAAAATAAAAATTAAAAGTAATTGACAATTATTATTAAATTGACACGAAAATAACATAACACAAAACACTAAATGAAGTCGTCACTTGTAGTTGTCAGCTGATGAAAAAATAGGTTGGTTGAAGTGCCGGTTTCTGGGTATTTGAATTATTAGAACAATATCAGGAATTCTGGAAATTTTAAATGATATAAGCAAAACTGTTACATTTTATAGTGCTAGATTTTTAAAATAAAATATGGTGCTAAACTTACACTACACCCACGGCATACAAACAATACGTACACATGCGACGTACAAGTAAACAATGAACATCAACATACCTTATAGTAAAATCTTATACATAGTACGCACATATTTTTAATACGGTTTTTTTATTTCTTACGGTGTTTTTTACGGTTAAAGAATTTCTTTTAATTTACATATGATATGATGTGATGTTATGTATCCAAAAGTAAATTGAAAAAATTGTAAATGAATTGTGTACATTTTTAATTTTGTCCCAGTAATCAGTATTACCCGTATTTGAAAATTTAAATTTGGGTGGGTATCTTTTCCCTTTAATATCAGGGCCATTATGAATATTCTACAAAACTTGTTCGAAAGTTAGCAGAATTTCAACTTAATGAAGTCTGCTAATTACAACCAGAATAGCTAAAATTTGTATTCAAAAGCATACGATGAGTTTCGAAATGACAAACATTCACACCATTTCAAAACACAAACATTCAAACCAGTAACACAACAATTTTTTTCTCGTTTTGGAACTCACCTATCGGTCGGTGAGTCAACAACGTACATGTACAAGTAAACAAAAAATAGTTTTGTTATGAATTACAATTAATACAATGAGCAGCAAATGTATTTCTAATTAGTAGAAGAAAAAGAAACTAAGGTTAAAATCTTAATAAAAGCTAAATTTTGCCTTTAGGGTATACAGGTATTAAATGTATCCATCTAATCAATATCGCTATTAAATTCGTTTATATCTACTCATTTACAACTGTACAAACAAACAGAATACAGAAGGCGGAGTAATTAGTTGTTACCTTAGAAATTTGTATGTACGTACAGGTAAGTACACACATTCTATATAAATGTCCTATAAATAAATGCATGTAATCAACTCACACTTCACAGTAATTTGTTGTGATGTAATTGATCCATTTCACCAAGAAAATGAAACTGGATACAAAAATTTCTTATAGCTATAAGCCATGTGTTATAAAAGTGTGGGTAAATATTAAATAATTTTTAAATGAATTTTGTTTTTTTAATTAATTTTTTTATTTTTGTTTTTTAATACATGAAAAAAAAATCTATTATCGTATACAACAGATTATTGCAATTATTCTACAGTAGTACCAAGTAATTACATTACATTATGTAAAGATACAAAAAAAATTTTTTTCCTAAAGTATACGTACACAATTCTTAATTTTATTTTTACATAAATCTCTAACGTCTAAATGTTACATATGTACATAAACAATAATTAATTAAGAACTAAAAAAAAATTGGTATAAAATAAAAATTACATACACGAGAGCTTTAAATATGTATAGGTATATGCGATATAATCTGCCTTTTTAAATTTAAATTAAAAACTTGAAAAAAAGCGCTAAGTACCTACATACATTTGACCTACATACATACATTTACGTACATTCATTATATCTATATACAGGATGTCTCAGAATCAATATTTCAAAATGGATTTTTGAACTGTTCTCTAGCAAAAAATCTTTCTAGACAACCATCAAGAAGGAGGATGTTGAGAAGAATCTTTGGTATCTAGAAAATCGGGAAGAATTTAGAAGAAATATCTGAGCTATATTGTAATGCTATATTAAACATGATCACAGCTCAAAGCTAGTAGGCTAAACTGGCTAGGGCACATAAGTAGAATTGAAGATCAAAATTCTTGTATAATGGAAGCCCTGAGAGATTCAGAGAAATATTCAAAGAAATCTTGATAAAATTCTGTGGAAAATGACGTAAGCGAGCTGAAAGTTAAGAACTACAGAACTCTATGGCCACAAATATTCTTTGAAGCAAAAAAAATTCTTTGTACTCTGAATACTAATTATATGCAGTTGAGGCCCTAGAGGAATACATGACCTCTACATAAATTTCTGATTAAAAAATGTTTCATGAGCAGTATTACCATAATCTTTAAAGTTTTCATGTGAGATCAAATGAATTTTTTTAAATATCAAAATACACCAGCGATGTATAATCACACCACTTTAGATAGATTCTATAAAGCCAAGTATAAGGCCTTAGTTTCTCATAGTTAATGTACAGAGTACAAAGTCTATAATAATTAGATATAATTTTCTATAAGATATAGTCTGAATTTTAAGAAAAATCCAATTTATGGTATTTATTCTGAGATGTCCTGTATAATAAAAAAAATTTTTAATTAAAATTATAATTCTTATTTTTCATCTAATTATTATTAGAAAACGCTTAATTTCTTTATTTTAATTTTAATTTTAAATATTCTCACAATATTATTAGCTATAAATATATTTTAGATATTTTTTATGTTTTTACTATATTAGGTATACATTTATGAGATGCAATTATGTACATTAAAATTTAAGTATACAGTATACAAGGTATGAAGATAATAAATTAATTTTCATCGTTATTATCTTCGTTAAATTTTTTTTTGGAATAAAATTTTATATAATTAATTTTTTTTTTATAAAAGTGGTCAATTGATACTATGACAATGAAATTAGAATCCCACGCAATAAATGGGTTGATGGTACAAAATTTCATCCTTCTTAGAAGGCTATGGAAGACCTTTTTATGGCTGAGGGAAAAATGTTTTTTGTAAATTTTGTTGTGCTGAATTTAATCCAACACCAACTGTTGCATGCGGTAATTGTACTATATTTAAAAAAATAAATAAATAAATAAAAAATAGTAAAAGGAATCAAATTGGGAAATCATCCAAACAAAATGAAATTCCTTCTATGTATGTATGTACTCACATGAGTGATCCCAATATGAATACGGTGCATTTTCTAATCGTCTAGAGCCAGGCGAAGGAGGATTACCATGTAAATTCCCTCTTCCTATACACAAAATAAAAGGATTGATTTTTAATTTGACAATTATATAATAAAATGATTAATCAGTTATCTGGAACGTACCTATATTATTTGATAAGGACGTAAATGTATTAATTGGAACACCTTGAACTGGTTGCTATCAAAGACAAGAAAATTTTTTTGAATTAAAACAATGTACATACTATATATACCAAACTGTAACGAATTTTTTTAGTGGTACTTCCACATGATCTGCTCCCAAAGAAAATACGGTAAAATTAAATCGCATTCAAGAGGATCACGTAGAAGCATTTTAGGTACATTAAATGATTATTTATTTAAAAATTTTTAATTATTACCGAAGGACTATAATTATATGGAGCGGTTCTACCAGAATTTGCAGCAAATCCTTGATGTAATTGTGGATTTGTCATCCAAGGAGATCTACAAAGATATTATCATTTTCATTTATTTATTATAAAGAAGAAATGAGATTTCGATATTCTTACCCAGTTTCATATCTTGAATACGGCTGATATGGATGTGGTTGTCGAAATATTGGCATAGATGGAAAATTTGTTGCATTCCCTAAATAAGCCCCATTGAACATTTTTGAATAATTACCAGGTGCTGTACGGAATGGTCGTTTCATACGTTTCCGACGTCTATAATTACCATTTTCGAACATTTCTTCAAAGGGTACCACTAAATAAAATTAAAAATATATTTTTAAAAAATTACATATGAAACATGAGATTTTTGTTTTTCACAATACCTAATGCCCAATAATTGCCTTTTCGTTGATCACCACCACCTTCACGTGGTTCTTTAACAAAACATTCATTTAAACTAAGATTATGTCGTATAGAATTTTGCCAACCTTTTTTATTATTTTCATAATATGGAAATTTTGATATGATAAACGAATAGATTTCATTTAGTGTTGCCTTTTTTAACGGAGAATTCTGTGTAATGTAAACAGACAAAAAAAAAAAAATTTGAAAAATTTTAAATTTTGGGGTTCCAGTTTAGATTTGTCTTTTTTACCTCAATTGCCATCGCTATCAAAGCTACATAACTATATGGTGGCTTTTTTGATGGATCTCTTTCAAATCTGGAATATCTGGGAGAGGCACTATAACAAAAATTTAATCCATATATGTAGAAAAGAAGTTGTATGTACCTTATATTGTTAAAAAATTCAATTTTACAAACAAAATACGTGCACTTACCATGTACCATTTTTATCACCTAAAATTAAATTTTGTACAGGATCTGATAATATTGATGTATTCGTTTGAACTAATTCAAGATTTTGTGGTGTACTTTCGATCACAGTAGGATATGGTAATGCTCTGCATGGTTCATAATCTAAAAGTAAATGAAAATTATAAAATTTATTGATCACAAAATGTTAAAAAAAATAATTTTCAATTGAAATTGATGAAAGATTCCAAGACCTTGTAACGATGTAGTCAATTTTGTGAGTAGGATCTTGATAAAAATTTTTGATCCATAAAAAATCGGTAACGAAGAATTTAGAAGAAATCTATGGTCTAATGTCACATAAACATTAGCTATTAAAGGCTGGGCTAGCTGAGGCGTATAAACAGAATTAAATATCAAAACGTAAGATAAAATCTCCAAGAGATTCATAGAAATACCCCAAAAAATCTTTGATGGAATTCTGTAGGAAGTGGTCTAAACAAACTAAAAATTAACTATTATGAGACTAAATTTATGGTCATGATCGGCTGTTGACAAATTTTCTTTGAGACTAAAAATCGTCTTCGGTTACTATAGTGTCATAAAAAAACAAGAAGAAGAGAAAAAGAGTTTGATCGTTTTGTTATCTTGTGGTTGTCCTCAAGATTAAACATTTTCAAAGCTTATGTTCAAATTAATATTTTCTGGTACAAAAATATTATTATACTTTGTATCTGGTATAAAAAGTGATTATACCAGTACCAGATTACAATGACTATATCAGTGAAAATATGAATCACATCATAATGTGAAACGCTATTTTATGTAAATAACAAAATACATATTTGTAAAATTCCAAAGTAATTACATTTTATGTCAACAAAACATGAAATAATATCAATAAATTATTTATAAAATATCTACATATTGAAGAGTATACATTTACAGTCATTAGAGCGTAAATAAAATTTGTTATTTAAATGTTTTATTTAAAAACGTTCTATTTAATACCCTTTGAACTTAATTTGATGAGTGTTATTTTGAAATTGAAAAAATCACAATAAAAAAAAAACAAAAACAAAAACAACTGTAATTGGCGTTATGCGAGATCGTTTTGTTTGTTTATTTAAAAACGCGTAATAATGGCAGTTTTAAAAAAAAAAATGTTATCATGCAGATTACGAAAAGGAAAGAAAAATTTCACTCTATGACGAAGATAAATTTTGAATTCATTTACAAATCCACATAATCTTTTTTTTTAAAGTAAAAAAATTACGAAATAAATGCTCTCATTTTCAAGGATACTCCTTTAGATAAATAATCCAATCCAGGATGACCCTTTGATTGTACAATTAGTACATCATCCCACAACACGATGATCTTTCATTTACAATCGTCAGAAATAAGTGATAGCACTTCAACAGCAAAACCTGCTAATATGGACCATTTTCTAATTCCACTTTACAACGGTGCTCGATTTTACAGTTTGTTCAATTTCACAGATTATTTGTTATTAAAAACCCTCCAAAATCGTATGTACATAAACACTAACATGGTTCTAATTTATAGATGGTCCAATTAGACAATGTCTCAATTAGCAGATTTTACTGCATTTAAAAATCTTAAATTTATCTATAATTTGTCTTTAAAACATAGGCACGGCTTAATCATACAACATGAAAATTTATGTTTATGATTTATGTTGCTCCCGTGTGGTTGTTGTTGTTTTCGTTTATAAAACGCAGTAAAGCACCACTAATAACAACAAGTGCCTATGTTATAAAAACGAAGTATAGATACCCAAGTACCCAAATTTTGTTTTTTAAGGGTCATTCCCTGAGTTAAGTGCGTTCATCATTGCCAGTATAATTAAATCTTCAAAATCTGATTTCCTATTCTTCCAATTGTTATTCTGGGTAGGTATCAGTGGCTGTTTTTTAGGATACTATCTATCACGTTTATGGTGACCTATGTACGTATATATGTATTTCTAAAATGAATTGTAAACTCATCTGCAAGCATTCTTAGTAGAATATCAATTAGAAAAATTTATTATAAATAAAACAAAAATTCAGTCGTATTTTATACAGCATATTTCAAAAATCAGGGAAAATCTATAACAATTTTTGGATGAATTGGCATTTGCCTAAGAAAATTCTTCAGAATTGAGTTTTACACAGATTGTGTTATACAAAATCCCCGCACACACAAACAAATAATTGGACTATGATATGTATGTAATAATTAACGTATAACGGTGATCAGATACTTACGTATATTAAATTAAACCGTACTTTAAAAAACTAATTCAAATGCATTTAATATAATATAAACCACGGACAAAAAAAAAGAAATAATTATGTCAACAAAGCAAGTTTATGACGATTTGTATGTAGGTATAAAGCAATACAACCATTTAATCAAGAACTGCAATTAAAGCAGAAGTAAATGCAGCGGCAGTTAAAAAAAAACAAATAAAAAAAATTACTATGTATGTATAGCGTGTGTATGTCTGCATATAAATAATAGATTTAATTCGTAATGTGCTAATATTTGGAGGAATGAATCTGCTGATTCAGAAACTTTAGTAATAATATTTGCTCCCTTAGTCGAAAAAAACAAAATAAAAAAAAAAAAACGTGTTGCATTTTATATTGAAATTAGGTCATCGCATATCGTTGTACTTGATAAATTTTAGGAAAATCGTATATTGCAAATTATATGGTAATCAAATACCGATATTATTTTGAATTGGTTGCAAATCGTATATAATTGCTGTTGCCGTACATATCTGTTGCTCAAGTACAGATTGTTTTTTTTTCAGGAAATTTTTAAAAGGATAATAGAACGCACCTTTAATACCCTATAAAAAGAATCTCTAGAATTTTGAAAGATTTCCCTACTGGACATTTTTAATATTAAAAAAAAATGTAAAAATAATTTATTTTCTTACCCAATCGATTGATATTTGAATTAATTTCCTCTTTCATTTTCGACATGTCCGATAAATCCTAAAACAAAAAAGAAACGAAAAAACAAAATATCAGTTAAATTGAAAAAAAAAATCTTAACAAAAATATATTTTATAAAAATGAGAAAATCGACGGTATAAGATAAAAGTCTCTGTACATCTGGAATTAACACAAATAAAAAAGGACAGCATAAGCATAAGAAAGTGCTCTGTGGACTACAATATCCACATGATGATGATAAAATTGACAATAAATCGATGAGGTATCAATTTTGAAAACCATTTCACCATAATTATACAAAAATTTATTTAACAATTTTCTGACCCTTGGATTAATCACGTTTTGAAAACAAACTACCTATGTTGTGCAGAAAATAGCGATGGACCAAGCATATAGGTTGAAAATAAAAAATAAAATCTGTAAGCAAGTTTTAAGTTAAAATTCACAAAATCAGAGAAGTAAAGGAAATTGCAAGTTCCGGAAAAGCAAGGTTTGAAATTATAAATCTTGCCTAAAAATAGTAGATATTTTACATCAGGCAAGCCTCAAATCATTTTGATAAAATGTAATATAAGGCACTACTTGCAAGTGCTTGTGAGCTATTCATTGAGATGATAAAGGATATCAATCCTTTATTCGATTTTGTTTCATAAAATCAATGAAAATTATCAATTACGATAGGGTAAAAAATCACTTTACGTTGAAATTTTGATTTAGAACGATTTTCAATTTGGATAAAAAGGGGCAAAAAAATCATAATCAGAAAATGGACAATAAATCATCAAACAGATAAAATTGAACATTAATTCATTAAAATTATATAAGTAGAATTCTCGGTTCTTTTTTCTTTTTGTTTCCTTTTTATGTGTTTTATTAATTTTGTACAGCTGATGAAGAGTTAATCTTCAAGAAGTCTTAGGAAAAAAAAAAGAAAACAAAACAGTTTTCAATTTGTAAATAGTTTATAGCACATATATGTATATATGTATCTATACGTACATCAGATTTACAAAACATCTTACATATACGAGTATGTGACATACATACACATTAATAAGAAATCAAATATAGGTATGTTTTTCTGATGATTCTTGTTTTTTTGTTTTTATTTTTGGTGTATAATAGATAAGCTCTGTAACCATAATGAAAACGTAACGTTACGTAAAGTAAAATAAGAAGTTATAGGAAAGTATGTATAATTTATGAATTTCAAAAATGACTAGGTATATTATATTGACAATAATGGAAACATGAACTGAAGTTTAATAGTATCGTTTTAAATTATCCGAATATATGCAGAACTTTACTTTACGGAAAAATGAGATGTTAAAGAAACTGAACGAATGAAAGTTTACGTACATTATTGGCGAAGTCATTTGATTAAACCATCAGTATCGTACTTTACTTTACGTTGCGGACTTACTATAGTTCTGGATACAAGTGGAATATATATGTGTGTAATATGTTAAACATTCATTATGTGGAATAGAAACGAAATTCTTCGTTTTTTTTTCTTTTGATAATACACGTAGGCGGTAAATAAGAGATTAAAAATTGCTGAGCAAAGTGATATATTTACAGCAGCTGAACTATACAAACATTCTAAGCTAAATACGTTGTTGAAGCAGAAAAAAAAACGTTAATCGTTTTTTTGAATAACAACAAAATAGCGACGAAAAAAAAAACTTGGCAAGATTGATACTTTTTTTTTTTGATCACGTTGTATTCTTAAAAGCAAAGCAAAAAAAATTTATATCTTAAAATTTTCGTTGTAATTTAGTGTTGTTGAGTTAGCTCAGTGTTCCATCATATATCACATATAGTGCCATGATCGTCATTATCATCATCGCCTTCTTGTTTGTATTATGCAATTTTTTTTTTTTTTTTGATATAACACATAGAAAACATCCCAGAAGAAAAAAAAAGTAAACAGAAAAAGAGGAAATTTATTTATCTCAATTCAATGTCTATTTCTGATTATACCTATCCGTATCCTAATGATAAGAGATAAAATGCTAATGTTGAAGAAAAAAAAAGCAGAAAACTAAATAATAAAAATAGGTCCATATGCATGAATGCATCTAAATGTGTAGATACACGATCTTGCACTATACAAGTATGTACATACGTGTATATATGCGATCTGATTTTAATAGGTAATTTATGGCTTACATTATGGAGCCATGGAGCACATAATGTTTTCTTTGTGACACCCATCAGAAACCCATCTAATTTATTTTCTTCGAATTGAAACCATTTCATTTGGTTTTTTTTTTTTTTTTTAAATTTTAAAGAAAACAAGTGTTTTGCTTTTATATCAGATCAGGTACATTTTATATATTACATAAAATGAATGCTAAATTCTTAATCATTTTTAATTTAACAGAGAAGCTGTTATTATGATTATAACATGTCGATCGATATACACTACTGGATGTTGATTGATGAATAAAAGAAAATGCAACACTAGTGCAATTAATGATTTTCTTAGAAATTTATCGTTTATTAATTACTCAGTAATATTATTACAATCTTTTTTTTTTTTTTTTTAATTAAAAATAATATCTGGTCTGGTTTGAAAATGCATAATTTTGTACACACTTTTCATTTTAAACGTACGTAACAGAGACACATATACAAACTTAAGATTGTTTATAATTTCAAGTGATTACTACATATGATGTACATTTTGTGGTGCACCTAATCTTCCATTTAAAAAGAAAAATACAGGTTTCTAGACCCATTATTGCACATTGTTACAAAATTGTTTGTAGTTTGTTGTTACGATGTTCGCCACATATATATGCAATAAAAAGGGTACAATTTGTATTTATCAGCATTCAATTGTGAATGTTTTCATATCAATAATAGTTCAAAAAAATTTTTTGATTTTATTAAAGAACTCTCACTCGGAAACTTCATGATCATCATCCTGAGAACATTACAGAAATTGTTGGATATTAGTGTACCACATCAGAAGTCTAATATAATCGTTTGTAAACTTACTGTAAATAAATTTAGTCAATGAGCAGTTAAAAATTTTACTGAAATATTTTTTACTGATCAACAATGATTCCTTTGTTCA
Organism: Anthrax anthrax; assembly: GCA_963971155.1. NCBI lineage: Eukaryota > Metazoa > Arthropoda > Insecta > Diptera > Bombyliidae > Anthrax > Anthrax anthrax. The sequence goes on from OZ020120.1 coordinate 16,863,694, forward strand.
ATTTCATAGGAAATCAGTGTTGATCACTGTAAATGAAATTTTACTATAGAAAATTTAATTATTAGAAAATTTTTACAGTCCAATTTTGACCATTGGACCATGAGTAAATGACGTTTTTTAGTCATAATTTTTTTTCTCTAGTTTGTATTACATTCTTCTACAGTAGTCTATTTAAAGTTCGAACGCTTGAAAAGAACTCCAATTCATCCAAATTTTTATGTGAGCAGAAAAATTACCACTCTTGAAAATTAGTTTTATGACTGTATGATTATAATACTGTACACATTCAATTGTGAATAGGGTTGTCATCTTCAGTAAAAAACCTGAAGATCCTAGTTTCTTTCACCAATGCAATAGAGAAGCGTAAAAGATTATAAAACAGGTTATTTTTAATTTCTTTGATTGAGCTTTTAGAAAACTGATAAGTCATGTCCACAAACGAAAATTGTTCTATCTTCACAATCTTCACCAAATTTGGACTTATTAAATTACACTTTTAGAGTCCATTCGATATACCATTTAATTTGCCAAATAAGATAGGGATCTTGTATGGACATTTTGTTATCCACGTCATAGTCAGATTTTAATTATCAAAGACTGGAGAATTTTTTAGGGTTGAAGCGAAAGATTTCAATGATAAAATCCCAAAATTTAGGAAATCATAATCAAACCTATGCAAAATCCTAAAGATGACAATTTTAATTGTGAATCAATTTTGAATCTATGTAGGTATATTTCAGTTTAAAAATTTTTCCTATATCAATTGACTTTAAAATGTTTTTAAAAATACGAATATACATAATTCCAGTTTTTTCCAATTTTAATTAGAAAATGTATGAAAATTATAATTATAACAATTTATGTGATGTACGTATACACTGGTACATATAGTACACACGTTAAATAATTTTATACTTACCAAATTCCACCTTGAATCTGCTGTATAAGATATTTGTTCACCCTCTGGTGGGGTCATCCTTTAATTAATGGAAATATAATTGCAAATAAATATGTATGCAATTTTATAGTTACGTCACAAACGGCAATACTAAAAATTGTTTTTCTCACTTTTTATTTTTAATTTGTTTATTACTTTTTTTTATCAGAATTTTTATTTACTATTGACAACAACTTTTTTTTTTTAATTTTAATTTTTTGAGATAATGTGGAGGTATGTATAATTTTATTCTTACATTTTCACATATATCACCACTGTTTTACCGTGTGTACATGTGAGTTTGAATGTATTCGGTAAAATATGCGTGTATTATTTTTAATATTATCTATTGAATATACTATTTACAGAAATCTATTATTTTCATTATAATTGTATATAAGTGCATAAGTTCGCCATATTTTTAACTTTTTTTTTATATTTATTTTTTTGATGAACCTTTTTATTATAATTTTGAATTGCTTTATTTTTTACTTATTTCGATTCATTCACGTATATGCATAATTTTAAGTGTATCTATAAGCTAAAAAAAAAAAAAACAATCAATACAGAAACACAACGCATTGCATTTTAACGCAATTTATTCATTTTAAGTTAACTTTAGGTGTCTGCAAAAATGATTTTAATGTAATACTAAAGGCATACATCTAATTTGAATATTACACTCTGTCTACTAATTCGATACAGTCAGGGCTTTATAGAAATGACACAAAATAGTACCACTTTACGTCGTTGTATATTTATATCAAAAATATTCATTTCGTATTATATGATAATTTTAAACATAACTTTTAAGATTTCCATAAGGTTTTAACTGCACCGAATTAGTAGACAGACTATTGAAATCTTCAAAATCATGCATATACCACTAATTGTCCAAGAAACAGAAAAAAAGTCCAGATTTCAAAATCATTTATATGGTTCTCAAAACCAAAAATATTTTATTCCCATTTGTTTCATCTATTTCATATAAAAGATATAAAATTTCTCTAAATTAAAAAAATTTAACAATAATTTTGAAAATATAATTCTATATGTATGTATATAAATTAAAAAATTTGAAAAACAAAATTAGAAAGCATAACAACAACTAAGTAAAACCATAGAAGTCAAAAGTGTTTGTTGGATTTATTCTATACTGTATATATGCGAATATCGATACCAACCGCAGTATCAATACCAGCAATATGTTTAATTTTATTATTAGATATGTGCCATTAAAATAGACTGTTTATAAGGACATTGAGTCATTGAAGGACATAGACGAAACCTTGTTATCATGACTAACACAAAATGAATAAAACAGAACAGAATTGTATATATAGTGAAATGTAGGTACGCAAACAAATGCACGATACAACAGTATATGTGAATGACGATCGATTGTTATGTCGATATCACAATCATATTGTAATATAAGTATGTACAATAATGGTAACTGACAATAATATACTGTGTTGTTGTATCGAATTCAAAATCATGTTATAACGGCAGTTACCTGTATCTCTGTAAGTGAACTAATGCCAATATGAAATTTCACATTTATTTATTTATTTTTAAATTATTAAATTTTTCTATAAATTATTCTTATAATTATCACTAGAATATCACAGAAAAAAAAAATTCTTATTCCTTTTTTACTTTAATATTATTTTAATTTTTATATACACGAATACACAGATATACCTTTATTTTAAAATTCAACTGAACACACACAAATTTAACAATAATCACAGTTTTCTTCTTTTTTTTTCTATATTTGTTTTACTGTGTAATAATAATTAAAAACTGAGAATAATAAAATGTAAAACAATTTTGTTTTTTTTACACTTGAAATTGAAACAAAAACAAAAATAAAAATGGAAGAAAAAAATGCAAATAAACAAAATTTATCTACTAAAATATAAAAGTGTGTTTCAAAACGTTAATGGATGATCTATTCGTCATATTTGAATGTTTGTACGTATGAAGATGAGATTGGCTATAAATATAATTGTATCTGTATACAGGATGTCTCAGAATCAATATTATTCAGCCTGTTTGACCGAGAGCTTAAATTATTTTTAGCCAAAAATCGTTCTATAGATAAAGAGGGTGATTTAAAAGATATTAGTCTAAATAAGACGTTATGTACATGTACATGTCCAAAAATGTTTAACCCCTTGTATCTCAGAAGGAGTGAATTTTAAGGGGAAGTGGAGATCCAGAACGATTTTTTTTCTGCAAAAATAACGGGACAAGTGGTATTTATTCTAATACAACCTGTATAACAAAATGACGATCACTTATAGATTAAACGATTGTTTTTTATTTAGAAAATGTGAAATTTTTTAATAAATGATAATAAATCTGTTCTAATATGCATTCTATAATAATCACACTTTTTTTTGCGATTTCTGGTTTTGTTTTATTTTGCTATTTTCGCTCTTCTTCTTCTTCTCCATCTTTACGTATTTTCATGTTCATCTCCTTTTCAGTGATAACTGATAACGTGTAACATAACACATCACAAAATGTAATGTGGATCACTGATATGATCATCATTATTTGTAATTTGTACATGTATGTGTGTATCTAAGGGGATCTCTTTATATCTGTACAAAAACTATACAAGATTGTTTTTGTTTTCTTATTATTTTGTGTTTTTTTTTTTTTGCCATAATTATTACTAATAAAATTTATTATTATTGCGAGAGTATTATTAGAAGTTCAGTAGTTTTTTTTTTCTTTCGATTTTTTTGGTTGGTTGATATATTTATTTTGTTCTGTTAATGATAAGAGCAAAAGCGCACACATTTTCTTATCTCTTACATATATGAGATTGTTTTTATTTTCTTTTAATTTTAACTTGTATTTAAAAAAACAGAAGAAATTTATGTGATACACACACACATGCACGATCACTTATAATTATTGAAACAATTTTTCCAATTTTAAGGATCTACAATAATTATTAAAAATGAAATGCTTTCCATGAAGATTTTGTGGATATCAGATCAATTTAACTTTATGCTGATTTGACAAAAAATTTGAAAGAAATGTACACACATTTCACAATGATCCGCAATAATTTTACTACAAATAAGGAATAGAATACACCTAGGATCCTTCAAGGGTGGTAAAATTCTTAACATTTCATAGGTGTTTGTTTTTATTGGCTGTGACCGGATGCGTGTCATAACTTGAAGCTTTTTGGTCATCATTTGAGAATATACACGTACTATATATTTGTACTAAAAAAATAATTCCCCCCTAACGTAGATATGTGGATTTAAAACAAAAAAAAAAAAAAACTTGTAGTTTACGTCATGGAAATTGTAATCATATGCTAAGCGAATATTTGTCATCATCATTATCGGCGCAACAATTCGATGTGAGTCAGGCAGGGCCTAAATACTGTGATGATTTTCCGAGACAATTCTATCACAGTGTACCTATAGCTTAACTTGGATTAAGGATCACCAAGTTCTTATACAATTTGTAAATTCATAGAACATCTTTTTTTTTTTCTTTTTTTTCATAAAAAAATGTTTAAAAACTCTAAAGGATATGTTTTTAAAAATTTGTGGAATATTTTTCAAATAAGGGGATTAAGTGCTTGAAAAATTATTGAAATTTACACGGATTCATAATTATAATAAACACGAAGAGAAATACAGCAATAATGCAAATCCTTTTCCTTTTACAACGATCAGAGAGATTCGTAAGACAAGAAAACCACTATAGATGATCATATTGATCATTATCATGTGGACCACATCTTCTCTAAAACATTTTGTACTGATATGTATATGTACACGTTTTCCTATATACATATGTATGTGTCACACATATTATACTTATGTATACGTACACCTACACTTATGCATATATTTTTGCCTCCCCGTATGTATGTATGCAATATGCAATGTATGTACGTTTAAAAAAAAAAGAAATGTTTACAAATTTCTTGACATTTGTTTAATAATAAAATCCAGAATGTTTTTTAAACAATTTTTTATGTTTTGTTTTTTTTATTTTCATTTTTAAATTATTATTATTATTTATTTTGATTATTTTTTTATTTTTTTAAATTAAATTACATGTTATAAATTTTTGCTTATATTTATCTTCTTCTTTTTTGAATTATTTTGTCGTATTTTATTTTTGTTTTTTTTTTTGTATTTATTTTTTTTTTTTTACTGAAATATGCTAGGCGCTATAATATTTTTAAATTAATGTGTTTGTGTGTGATTATATAAAAGGAGGAAAAATTTGCATATGAAGGCGCACTTTAAAATAAATAAAAAGAGAATACGTAATTATAAAACGTATGATCTGCTCATTATATCACACTACAGGTGACTTTCGTGTAAGCTGGTCCTTTTATAAATATATATACGATTTATGTATAAATTATGAACAATTCTTAATTAAATGCATGGAATTCTTAATTAAAGATTGATGTGAGTTTTACATGACGCGGATTAACTAAACGTTATTTTATTAATTTTTTTATATATACATATAAAGAAAAATAGGTATTTCACTTGTGTGTGATACACTCTTGTTGATTTTAATTTTTTGAATTATTCAGGTAGATTAGAATTTTTAAATAAATCTGAAGATATTTTTATTTTATATGAAACATATGACACGTTATGACGTTACTCGAATCACGAATGCAATAATACGCTAAATATATGTACATATGTACCTAGTAAACGAATCCTTTGTAGTTTGTGATCATAACCGTCGTATTTATCCAATATAATTGTAACTGTGGTGTAAATCATAGAATTACTATGTATTTGATGGTTTTTTTTTTTTTTTAATTTTATTCAATAACACAAATTATTCTTTTTATATTTTTTTTTTGGTTACTTTTATTTTATTTTTTAAATTTTTTTAAAATTTTTTCTTTAAATTTATTCTATTTATTTATTTTATAATTTTTTGCATTGTTTTATTTTTATTTTTTCGTATTGCAGCTTAACGGATAATTTTGAATTTTTATTTTTATTTTAACTATAATTTTTCTGTTAATTTTTATTGTTGCTATCAAATTGATATCTCTACGGCAATTAAGTTTATATTGGGACCAATAAATAGGCCTATTTAAATACCTATGTATATTTTCACTTTAATCACCTTTTATCAATTTTGCTCACATAATTACTAAAAAAGCTTTAAAAATTTCCTTTGGTTCTTTTATATACCTACATATATATATTTTTTTAATTATTGTTTTTTAGTTTTAATTTTCATATACATATATGTAAGTGTAAAAATTTTTTAACGGTCGTTTTTGAGACATTTAATTTGAATGTTGTATAGATCACATTTTGTTAACAAAATCACAAGGAAAATCATTAAACAGGGCATCACAGGATATGGACAAGTTAAAAAATGGGAAATTGGAAATGGAAATTTCAAATGGATACCTAAATAAATTCCGGAAGCAAACCAAGGTTTATATTTGAAAGATTTTCAATATTCTCTAAAAATGGTGCAAATTACATGGATAACCATATTCCTGAACATTTTTAAATTACGTCACTTTCAAAATAAACGGTTCAATTTTTTCAAATACTTTTCCTTTTGCACATACCTAGTAATTTTTTTTTTAAATATTAATTTTATTTATATTTTTTTAATTTAAATTTTCAGGATAACAAAATTTGTATACAATCACTCGCACTATGTACACATTTTTATTTTGTTATACTTTCATTCATATTCAATATTTAAAAAAAAAATTTTTTTTTGTTTTCTTATAAACAATTTTATTTGAAAATTTTTAAACACTACAAAAATACCTTAATAATAATTTAACTGAAACTATAAAATAAAAAATAAATCTGTCAGGTCGTCATCGAATTTTTTACTACTGTTTGTAAGAACTGTGTAAAATGTTGGTTTATTTGTTTAAGCAAAATTCAAAAGCATATTCAAAAGTAACTAATACATCATAACTACATATAATCCCATACAATCAACTCGTATATAGGAGCTTGAATAAGAAAAATGAAATGGAAAATTCGATTGTGCTAATACAGCTATGTACATGTGTATATATGTATGTATCTGTGTATCGACAACGAAACAAAAGCAAAAAGTACATAATTATAAACTAATAAGCAATTTTACTGTGTACACAAGGGCATATGGGAGAGGAGCTCGAGCTCTAGTTAACTTTTAAAAGTTAAGTGAAAATCGAATTGAATTTGAGAAATTTATTAAGGAGGTTTTCAAGTGCACAATGAGTATCACTTTGAGGGTTACCACCCTGAAGAGTATCAGCAACCATCAGCTGCTGATGAACTGTGTCCGTTTACCAACATGCTATAATTTCATTTCAATCTTGAAAGTTGAAATAATTTTCACTGAATTTTTGTGTCACATTTAATTAAGTGGCCAAATTCTTATACTAAAGTTGAAATTGAAAACTTCAAATTAGAATTAGGGGTACAAAATTTTTGAAATCTTGATAATATTAGAACAATCAAGATCAAATTTTCTTCGTATTTGGTCCATTAATTTTATACAAAAATATTCCAGAACTCATTTTCAACATATGAAGCATAAAATAATATCTATATACAATTAAATTTGGTATATAAAAAATACCAAAATGGCAACCCTCACGTATGTATGCCCCATGTATTTTGGAGCTCTTCTAAAATACGAAATATCTTTTCTATATTTGAATTTTGATTTAAGTATGTAGGTACCTATATGATTTCAGATTAATACAAACAAACAATCGTTTTCCTTTTATTTTTCGTATTCAATGTCGTTTTGTTATTTGCTATTTTATTATTGTTTGTATACAAGAAAATTTATAACGACCCGCCTTTTATTCAAAAAATAACCAAAACAAAATACTATATAAAAATGAATTACACTCTGGATATAATATTTATAGATGGATTGGGGAGTCAAGTGTTTTTTTGTTAATTAATTTGTTACAGCCCCCAATATCTCATGTGTAAGTAACATAGATGCGGCTTTTATATATGATATGTACGTGTGTTTTGTTCACCTACACAAATAAAATGTGTACACACATATGTCTGTCCTACGTATAGCGAATTAAATAAATTGTAGAAAGAAATGCTTTTACGTATAGTATAGTATCAGTCTAACAGTCTTATTCAGTATAATGAAAAATATTCAGTATAGAGGCAACTTTGCATATCGTACATTTTCTCTCTAAAATCACCTCTTTTACCACTTAATTAATGGCCGTTGCTGTTTACCTACAATCTACTCTACATCACAGCACAGCACTCTTGTTAGGCTTGTTATCATTTCAAAGTTTTGATTTTTTTTTTTTGAATTTTATTTTTTTTATATTAAAAAGAGAAATGGGATGAAAGTAAAGAGATGAATATTCGCATATCTGTTAAGGTGCTTTAACTCACTTAAATGATCTGTCCACAAAGCCTTATGATACACTTTTTTTTATATAGACACCTGTCTCATATTGTTGGAGCTAGAATTGATCATCCAAGGAAATTAAAAAAGATGAATTGATTAATTTTGGTTTAACTTAGATTTTAAATCAGTTTCTCTAATCACTTTCGGTCGTTAAGCTGGCAATTTAAATCCTCAACTACCTTAAATTTTTTTCCTTTCTTTTTTATTTCAATAAAACAGCTAAAAAATTTCCAAAAAAAAAAATCGTTTTTTTTTTTCTTTTCTTTTTTAATTTTGAAACTATAAACCAAGTGAAAAAAAACTCGTTAGAGCTAAGAAGAAAACAGAAAAAAAACGGAAAATTGTTTTGAACAGAACGATATGTATCGCATATGTATGTACATATGTATGTATGCACCTACCGATTATATGGTAGAAAATTTATGATCGTGACATAAATGTTATAAAGTAAATCAAAATTTTTAAATAAGCACGTCTCTATAAAATTTAATTTAATAAATAAATGGGAGGCAAAATGTACATGTATGCATGTATGTATGTATCAAACACACTATATAATATGTTAAAGGCACGTAATTATAAGGTTCTCATTTCATTTAGATTTTTAAATGTATGATATATAATTTCGTAGGTGTTTGTACATATGTACACTTATGAATAAACTATTCAGTATACGTTGTTATATAAGTACATTATATAGGTACATACATTCTATTCTGTAGATGCATAGAGCCATAGACTTATTCTGGTATCGATATTATACTTCAACACAAAATTATTTGACCACTTCTGACTTTCTTACTAGGCACTGGAAATAGAGGTGAAATGTACTTTACTTCAGAAGATCATTCATTCATTCAAAAAGATGTTCTCGAAAATTGAAATACGCGAAGACGTACCATTCTCCAAGAACCATAATTCAAAACAAGTATTGGATTCACTCGGAACAAAATCCGCTGAAAATGTCTTGTAACAGCTTTACATCCTCCTCATAAGGAGTAAAAAGGAAAATAACAATTACTATACATACTAGACGTGCAGTTTTTGATTACCGTATAGTAGGTACAAGAAACCTTTCCATCAAACGGAAATTACATTTCCAAAAAAGTTCAATAAAAAATATTTAAAGAAACGGACAAATTATTTTGTTTAGTAGTATACGTACTCATAAAACAATGAAAAGAAAAACCACCATATAGCTACTGAAAAAAATCAAAAAAAAAAAAAGAAAGGCTGAGTGTTCAATACGTTTTATAGCTTATTAGCATATTGTATGGGGATACACTATACGTACACACTACACAGTCATATAGCATACAAGTATTCATCATAAATTCGATCTATTTGAATCGATCGTGTTGTTTTAAGTAACGAGATCATTTAGACCTTTTTCATTGACGTAATTTTTGCTAAGTGAAATTTGAAACGATATTTTTATTGTTTTGCATTTTTTATTATTATTTATTTATTTTATTTGGTTCATTTTATCGTTATAAAATATTAACATAATAATCAGAATTCTATATTTAGATTTTGAGAACAATAATCGTTTAAAAATTAAGGGGAGAAAAAGAAACTAAAGAAAAACGAACATTTTGTTTTGTTGTAGTTCGATAAGAATAAGCGATCAAATTTTTATGGCATGCATGTTATTTGTTCGTATACAGTCAAAATTGAGACGATATCAGAGCTAAGGAAAATTTATTTAATTGAACTGACGAGGTGTTGAAAAAGGTTCAAATATGTATTATTGAACATTTGATAATCAACTTTTCTTTGGGATTTAATTTGTATATAGAGTTCCCAAAAATCAATCAGCACGAGTATCAGCTTGTGTCAGTTTTGGTTGCAGCTTCCAAAAATCAAAGAAAAATTCTATATTTCAAATAATAAAGCAAAAAGGTGTTATAGGACAAAGAAATTTAACTGTTTGTTATTTTTAAACAATTTGTTTTAATCAAATAATTCTGTTATATTTCTATAAATATCGTCTATTCGGTTCATTTCTTTAGCATAGTTATGTGTATTTTTATGCAGCATTGAAATTTTACGTCGTTACATATCATTCAAGTTGTTTTCATTTCCAACTACGCAATATTAGCAAACTAATAAAAAATGAGAAAACGTATTCATTTAATATATATGTAATTATGCTGAAAAAATGAACCTTAATGAATCTAGTGTTTTTATAAATAAAAATATATTTTTCATTCTATAAGAATTCCACTGTAATCCCTTTAGTACCAATTTCAACTTCTTTATACTCAAATCCTTCATTTATAAGATCTTTACAAAAATCATGGAAATTTTTTGAATTTTTATAATCGTATGGTAATAAAACGATCATATAACCACCACCACCAGCACCAGTTAATTTACAACTAAAATCGTAATTGGATGCGATTGATGCAATTGTATCAAGTGATTTATGTGATACTCCAAGTGTTTTAAGCAGATCATTGTTAATTTGAAATAATTTCTATTAAAAAAAAAAAAAAATACAAAAAGGGAAATTTAAATCATTGATCCTTTTTACTATTTATTGCAAAAATTTTACCTTGATTTTATCAAAAGAATTTTGATCATCTAATGAAATATTTTTGTATAGAAGACATCCTTCTTCAACAATCATTTCCATTGCATTAAATATATTATCAATAATATTCGGAAATGTTCGATGAATTTCCATTAATTTTTCTACCATTTTTAATGTACTACGTGGTATTTTAGAATTTACTAATAAAATTTGAAGATTTGATTTAAATTCAATTGGTGTAAATGATTCACCTTTACGAAATTTCAATAAACCACCATACGTACAAATTGTATTATCAACACCAGATGGTTTACCATGCATTATCTTTTCAGAATTGAATGCCCATTTTGAGATTATTTCTTTCCAATCAGAATTTAAACATTTGATATTTTTTGCTTCTTCAGATCTAGAAAATTTTAATTGAAAAAGAAAACATGTTTATATCTAATATTAAAAGAATAAAGAGGATAAAAAAATTTCTACCTTGCTAACGATAGAAATGCTGCAGCAAAGGATACCGCAAATGATGCTGAACTTCCTAAACCAGCACCAAGTTCTAATTCAGATGATAATTCAACGCGAAACCCATTCCTAGAAGATATTCATATTTTAAAAAAGCAAAATCATTTTGTTTTACTTTAGTTACTTTATAGATTGTTGTTCATTTTCATGAAATATTCCTATTAGTAAAAATAATACTGAAATTATTGCTTTCTTAAGTTGTTCATTATCATTTAATTCTGAAAAATGTGATGTTGTATTGTTCTCAATGTATTGCATGACAGAAATTAAACAAAATTCAGAATCATCTTTGATATTTTTATGTTTTTTTAATTTATCTAAAACTGTGTTTATGTCATCTAATGGAATTTTACAGAATTTTTTTAGGTTCTTAAAATCAAGTTCAATACTAGATGAATTGTTCTCCTGCAAGAATATAAGGAATAAAAATTACAAATAAATTCAAAATGTTTTCTAATATTCAATTACTTACTATTAGATATAAATTAATTCTTGCACTAATTGCTGCAACTAATGCTGGTTTCCCATAAACAACTGAATGTTCGCCATGTAATATCACTTTTCCTGGTACAGAAATTTTCAATTGAATGTAATTTTCCATTATTTTCAAATTTTTTTTAAATTTTTGTGATTAAATATCGTATGATTCTGTATGTAGTTAAGAGCAATGTACACATCTCATAGGTCATCAAAAATAACTTTTTCTTTGTACACGTCGTTATATTTTTAAGACACTTTTACGATACCTCTACAATACATCACAAATCGGTTAACATTATTTTCTCTCACTTTCTATTTTTTACCTTTAAATAAGAAAAATAATAAAAATAGATAATTTAGATTTTTGTGTTTAAAAATCAAAAGGGTAGAGACAGATTACAACTTTACATTTCTCATAATAAAAAAATTTTGTTCATATACAAAACAAAATACATCTATACAGATACTTTTGCATGTACTCATTGTACATTTTATAGACTGCATAGTAAACAAAACTCTAGCACATATTTTTTTAATTGGAATTGGAAATATCATATGAAATTTCGTTCCATATTCATTCATTAGTGTTGTTCCTGTCAACAGATCTGAGTCATATAGCCCCATCGAGATGTCAGATCTGACTCGGAGGCAGATTGCTATTACTTTGCGAGCAAATTTAACTTGCTCTACAAGACTACAATAAATCTTACCGCTCCACGATGAGTCAAACGTGAAATTTGATTTATCATCGATCGCAGTGTCAACTGTCAATAAACTTCAAAACAATTTTTTCTTTCTTTTGTAATGAAAAATAACATAACCTTAAAGAGCAACTCAAATCTGTCGAATAAACACAGATCTAAAAACTTGTTTTTTGACCTTGCACAGAGCAATTTCAAATTCCTCGATGATGTAAATCTAACACCGAGCGTGATCATGTGACATCTCGATGATGCAAATCTGCGATAGATTTACTTCTCGACGATGAAATCTGCTCAAAGAGTGCCCTGCGAGCAAAAAAATTGGTATCTCGATGTTATTAATAATATACTAAACTGAATTAATACGAACATAAAATGGTACAAATGAGATTTCTTAAGAGTGGAACGAAATACACTTGGACTGGAGTAGATAAAATAACAGTAATAGAACGCATCTAGTAAAATAGATTTATTACATTACATTTCATATTGATTTAAGATAAATAAGGACAAAATTTGTAAACAAATTATTTTGTTTACATTTTAGGTTAAAAAAAAGTCAAATTATATTCCGATTTGACACGTTTTTTAAAAAAAATTATTTGAAGGACGTTGTTGTTTGGTGCTCTAGCCGATAATATTGTGTAGATTTTTACTCCTGATGAAAAAATGAATCCATCAAATTTAATAAATATTTGTGCAATTGCTTGTTTTGGTTTATCTGTACGATCAATTATATCATTATATTCGTATTCTGGTAAAGGTATTAAACCAATGTATGGAGATTATGAGGCACAAAGGCATTGGCAAGAGATCACCATAAATCTTCCAATAAACGATTGGTACAAAAATACATCTAAAAATGATTTAATGTATTGGGGTTTAGATTATCCACCATTAACAGCATATCATAGCTGGTTAATGGGTAAAATAGCATTAAATTGTAATAGAAAATTTATTGAACTGCATAAGTCTAGAGGATATGAATCAGATAATCATAAATATTTTATGAGAATTACAGTTTTATTAGCTGATTTATTGCTATATATTCCTGCAATAATGTTAGGTGTACAGATTTTTTCAAAGTATAAACGAAATCAAAATTTAAAAAAATCACTAGAAATTCCAAATATTGGACATACGCTAGTATTTTTGTTATACCCTGGACAAATTTTAATTGATAATGGACATTTTCAATATAATAACATTTCACTTGGCCTTACATTAATCGCTACGATATGTATAATGGTTGAAAAAAATTTGTTAGCCACATTAACATTTTGTTTGGCATTAAATTATAAACAAATGGAATTGTATCATTCGTTACCATTTTTCGTTTATTTACTTCGGATGAGTATGATAAATAAAAAAAGGTTTGTTTTTAATTTCATGATTTCCAGATCTCAAGTTTTCAATATCGATTTTTTAGTTACATCTCGATGTTATCTTCACTTATAAAAATTGGATTAGTTGTAATCTTAACATTCGCTGTATTATGGTCACCATGGATAATGTCAGCGGATATATTCTCAGTTATCCATCGTATATTCCCATTGGCAAGAGGTGTTTTCGAGGATAAAGTATCAAATTTTTGGTGTGTTATGAATATTTTCGTGAAAATAAAGTAAGTAGAAGACAATACCAAATTAAAGATTTTCTAATTGTGTCGATTTTTATTTTTTTTTAGGCAAATTTTTTCAAATGAAACGATGGCTGTAATTTGTCTTTTAGTTACACTTTTAGCAGTATTACCAAGCTGCTTACATTTATTTCTACGTCCAGATAAACTGACATTCATTTATGCTTTATTTAATTGTTCATTAAGTTTCTTTCTATTTTCATTTCAAGTAAGTGAAAACTTTTAAGAAAATTGAGAAAATTTTTTAATAATCACTTTTTTTTTGGTGTTACAGGTTCATGAGAAATCAATTTTACTACCTGTTTTACCAGCTTTATTGCTATTTCCATTAGATCCCTATGTAATATTTTGGTTTCTACAAATATCCACATTTAGTATGTTGCCACTGTTAGTGAAAGATGGTTTAACAATTGCATGGATAGCTAGCACCTTGATTTTCCATTTTGTATTTGATATTATCATGAACGAAAAAACTATTAACAAATCTATAAAATCGTTAATTAATATTTCATACGCAGCTGAAATAATTCTTGCTATACTCCATTTGTATGCACCAATCATAAATCGTTTACCACATCTTTATCCTGTTCTAATATCTTGCTATTCATTCATACATTTTTTATCGTTCAATTTGTATTTTAATTATAAGCAATTAAATAGAAAATAAGTTTCTATAGTAGCAGAAATTAAAATTAATAGAAAAAATATTTTTCATAAAAATTAAAATTTTTCTTTATTTATTTCAGCTTGTACATTTTTGAATATCCTTATAAACTCAGAATTTATGTATTGTGTGCTATATTCTAGAATTTTCATTTCTCCACGTTATCCACAGTTTCCACAGATTTATCCAGTAACGTTTTACAATATTCGACAATTTCCCGACATTCTGGTTTATCACCACTTCTTAGCATAATATCGCGTAGTTTCCCACATAATTCATCTGTAATTGTTGGCGTTTTGCCCCCTTCTAATGAACATAAAGTACTAAGCGTACATAAAACAGTTTCCAATTTGACATCATACTCATCATTTGGTTCAACGAAGGCTGATAATTTTTCAAAGGCTCCATATTTTAAAAATTCATCTATAAAACAAAATAAATACATTTATCATAATTAATGTAAACGAATGTAATTAATGATATAGTGTAAGAGTAAGATTTCGTACATACCTCTAACAGCTGGAAATTCAGTTGATATTGCATTTAATAGAAAACATGCTTTTACAAAAAATTTCGATTGATCATATTTTAAACAATCTAAAATGCATTTAATTCCACCTAATTCAATAAATGCAGCTAATGCCTGTTCATAATGTCGTATTAAACATGAAATTGCATATAAAGTAGCACAACCAACTTTAATTTCTGTATCCCTTAGCAATTCAATTAATTTTGATAGAATATTTTGTTCAACAAAATGTTTTTGACAAAATGGGTTATTTTGAGTTAATTCTGCAATTATATTAGCACTTGCTGCTCTAATATTTGAATTATCTGAATATAAACATGATATAATAATTTTTGAACCACCAATTTTAACAAAATTATTTGCAAAATCTATATCATTTATGTATTCGTTAATGACATTCAAAGCATTCAATTTTTCTTCGGTACTTGATTCTTCTAATTCTAAAATTTCAATTGCCTTACGAAATTCTTCAATAACATCTACTGACATTGATTTTAAGACATTTTCAAGGAATTCACGACGCTAAAAGGAAAATCGTATTGAATCAATGAAGATAATTATTTTGAATATGTACATATATATATTTTTTAAATTCATCATTTATGTACCTCTGGATCCATTTGCTGAAATGTAGATTCATGAGGCGCATCTTCAGATTTTGTATGTTGCAAAGCAAATTTTAGAAGACCCTAAAATGATGAAATTGTTACAGCTAGTTAAAAGCAAAATAAATTCCTCTTACTTACTTGTAAAGTGAAAACGTTGCGACCATCCATTTTTTCTTTTATATTTAATTTTTTAAAAAAATTAATAAAATAAATAATTCACTTTCACTAGAATGTTCTTGAATTTCCTAATGTTTCTTTCTACTTTAGACACTGAAGTTAAATTGGGTGAACAACAAAAGTGTTTGTTTACATGTTTAGTACTGCACTGCTATGCTACCACGCCACACGTATCCATAAGCATGTACATAAGCTGTAACACTACACACAGAATACATTGCAGAATATGACAGTATAAACCATTGTATATAGATTATAACAAGTAAATTTAGTGTTCATAAATATATAATTCATAAAATACGTTTCGAGTAAAATTCTTGAAAAAATACTGTACAATACATTTAAATATTTTGCACAATTTTGCATTAACACAAAAATGACCCGGCTGAAGTTCCTTCTAGGACCCACCACCGATTTTACATGAAAATTGGTACATACACTATACTCGATGAGTCTAGTTGAATGGTCCTAGTGTCGTGGCGCGAATCGGGCTTATTTCGCTAATAGAGGGCGTTTAAAAAATTTTGTCTTTGTTTCATAAAATACGTTTTAGCTCGCGAACTGTCAGTCTAATGTCGTTAGTATGTCCAGAGAAGTGATAGAAAACCTTTTGTCCTTTCGAATGAGGTATTGGTGAAAGTTGTATGTCTAATGATTCGTGAGTTATTCGAATTAAAAGTGAAAAATTTGAGAAAATTTGTCAATTTTTTTCGAAATTTTGATGATTTTTGAAGACGCTGTTAGAAAAGTTGATAACATGCCAGCAGAAATAAAATCTCTGTACATTTTTCTAGAAAATTTTTTTTACACAAAAGTTCTATCTCTTATAGTTTTTTTTTTTTCATTCAATTTTAAAAATGCATAAGTCAAAGCAAATTTATCAAATAAATTCTTTCATTATTGTACATTGTTTGTATAGTTGTTTGTTTTATACAGTTGTATTAAGTGTATATAGTGACCTACTTACGTTTTTTAAAAGTAACGGATTTTTTAAATTTAATATTAAAAGTTAAAGTTGTATTAGTTATTATTTGTTTAAATTTTCATTATTAACTAGAATTGTATTGTTTCTAGTATAACATTTTCTATTGTAAATAACACAATATTGAGCTTTTTTTGTAAATAATAGAAGATTGTAATAAATAATTATATTTTTTAGTAAATGAATCTTCGTTTTTACCTTATATAAAAGTAATTTAAGGATATATAGGTAGGTTGAATGCTCCTCTCCATGGAAATCTTTAGTAAAAGGCAAAAGATTTATTCGACACTGAAGAGAAGCTAGGGTATTTTTGCATATAATGTATAATGTATATTATATACATATATATATGTATATACATATTTATATATTATATACGTATATATTATAGATATATATGCATAATATATATCTGTTTGTAAGTTTTCATACACAACATTGTATATTGGGCTATTTCTTTTGAACGAGGTTATGTATTTGAATAAATGTTATCAATTATTAAAAGTGAGACATAGATGTTTCTCACAAAGCATAACTCATTACAATCGGATTAGTACGTCTGTAGTTATTACTGTTCAAAGTACAAAAATATTGTTTTTCGAAGAAAATATGATTTTTTAATCATCCTGTGTAAATTTTATACAGAAAGTTTTATACTAATTATGCGAAAAGTTGTCGTGTATCAAGGTCTTTAAACTGTAAAAATTTCATGAAAATTGGACAATAACATCGTGAGTTATTCGAAGTTTTCTGTTAATTTTTGAGATTTTCTTTCAATTTTTTGACTTTGAAATGACCTTTTCGCGCGTGAATTAGAATTGCTTCTTCTTTCTCTGTTTTGGAGAATTTGAAGGAGAATGGAAAGAAAAAGAAAACGAAAAGGAGAAACATCAAAACGACGAAGATTGAAAAATATAAACAATGGCACGTTTTTAATAATTATTTAGTGAAAATTAATTATTTTCCAAATATATTTATGTGGTTTTTTTCAAATTTATTACATTCGGTAATATCATATCTGTTTTTAAATTGTTAGAATGTATTTTATGTGAATATTTATTTTATAAATGTGAAATAAATTGTAATTTGGTTTACTAGCAATGGAGAAATTGTGTCGCATTTTAATTCGCATTTAAAAAATAATTTGTTTCCTAAATATTAATTTTTTTATTTTTTTTATATAAATCAAGTGTTCTACTTTGCAAATGATTATACAAAATCATAATTAAATCGTGAAAATAGTTAGAAATAGTCTCATTAAAATAATATTATTTGTGCATGAAAGCACGTGGTACCACACATACTAAGATACTCGTCAGTGAGCCATAAAACGTGTAAAAATTTAATACGAATATTGTCAGTGAACTGGTGAACTAAGACACTGACTGCCTTAAGTGAGCTGAAAAATTTTTCATGAAATTTAGACATTTCCTGTTGAGGTGCGGCGAAGGGATGTTAATTTGCCCATATATTTTGTTCTTCTAGCAAATTAGAATTTTCATTTAAAATATAATTAATTGTTACTTTTTTACCAATGCAAAAAATTTTTAATATTTTTTTTTAACCGTTATTTTACGGTAAAAGCAGTCTAGCTCTTTTTCTTTTTTATATTAAATTTAACTTTGTAAACTTGTATTCCTTAAACATTGGTATAAACGAAGAATTACTATTTCCTTACTCTATGATGATATAATTAATATCAGCGTTGCCGTTGACAGCACACACATGTCATGTGACACGCCGTATAATCTATAGCAGAAAATACTATGTATGAGAACCCCTATCCGGTGGAAAAGACACATTCAACAATTTTCTTCTGGGGTCTATTCAACACGACCCCATTTCACTCAAATAACAACGCACTCAATATTATTTTTCTTTTGCTAGTATGAAGAAAAATATATGAAAATAAAGAAAAATTTTTTATAAGAAATGAGTCAGAACCCCATGCAACCCCATATACATTTTACTCAAAGCAAAACCGATTCAAATGTGTATATCGTTAAACATGCCTGTGAATAGATTGAAGTGTACGTACTTATATGTAATACGTGTTGGAATATTTTGTAATGTGCGTATTTATCGTATATATGCGTGTGTAATACTACTGTCCTAAACAAACAAATTATCGTCCTAAACTAATATATATTTTTTTTTATTTCATTAGAATACTATCTGACTCATTTCTTATAAAAAATTTTTCTTTATTTTCATATATTTTTCTTCATACTAGCAAAAGAAAAATAATATTGAGTGCGTTGTTATTTGAGTGAAATGGGGTCGTGTTGAATAGACCCCAGAAGAAAATTGTTGAATGTGTCTTTTCCACCGGATAGGGGTTCTCATACATAGTATTTTCTGTTTATATAGTTATACATGAATTTTGTTTACATTCGCATATGGATGTGTGTGTGTACTGTGTAGTGAATGACTGTCAACTGATGAGATTGAGCTGATAAAGGGATGAAGACTGAAATATAGTGAAAAGTGATCCAAATTTGAGTGAATCGAATCAAAGCCGAATAAATAAATGAACAAATAATTATCTTATAAAATGGATAAAAGATTATGTCGTTTATGTTTATCGAAAAAGGCGGTGTTTCATAATATCTTTAATGCACCAACAAAATACGAGAATCTAAGTGGAAGGATTTTATTACATCTAAATTTAAATGTATGTAAATCTAAATTTGCGTTAGTAGAAATTTGTTTTAATCTTGTTCTTTGTTTTTAGATAGAACGAACAGATTCGGTAATAGTGATTTGCTCAAAATGTTGTGGAAAAATAGAACAATTCCATACTTATTATCAAAATGTAAATTTAGTTGTACTTCTTAAAGAAAACAGAAGTAGACAAAATAAAAATTAACATTTTCTTGAAATGTATTCCAGGTGCAAGAAAACCAGAACAAACTAACAAAATTGATTGGAACAGAGGAGAGAATCAATGAAGAAATTAAAAAGGAACCAATTGAAAATTTAAGTGATACCTCTATCATTGATTCACGAACTTCATCTCCAGCAAAGAATGTTGATATAGAAATTGTAAAAGTAGAACAATCATTGGATGAAGATTTTGGTGTTAATGAGGAAGAAATTACATTACCAACAACTGAACCAAAATTATTACATCATGTCCAAAATGAAATTCATTTAGAAACAAATGAGAAAAATATTACAAATGACGGGCGCATCAATAGTGATGCAAATCTTCCTGAAATGGATAGCGATGACGGAGGATCAGTTAGTGGTTTAAGTTTAAACAGTTCAGAAAATAATGATGAAGAAAAAAATAAAAAAACTGAACCAGAAAATTTTGAATTTCCAAAAATTTTAGTGAAGGATTGTAAATTTGTTATACGAAGTCAAAAATTACTAGATTTAATGGATAGGTAATTTAAAAAAATGAAATAATTCGGGTACCTTTTTGTTAGTATCATAACAAGTGAATAATTAATTTAAAAAATTCTATTTTTAGATTTTTCAATTTAGAATGTGATCAATGTACAAAAAAAAGTTCATTTAAAAATATTCACACTTTATTTGCACATTATCAAAATGAACATAATGTAAAAGGATATGTAATATGTTGCCAAAAAAAAATTTCTGAAAGGCGTTTAATGGCATACCATATGGCATCTCATATTCAACCGGAAGCTTTTACGTAAGTAAAATAATACAAAATAATAATTTCATTAATATTCTCACATCAGAAATTTTTAATTTTTCATATTAGTTGCCTGAAATGCGGAAGAAAAGTAACTAGACCAAGAAATCTTGAAGATCATATACGTAGTCATTTACCAAGAGAACAATTACCATATCAATGTTCTGTATGTTCAAAAAAATTTTCTACAAAATATTTATTAAATAGCCATAAAATTATTCATTTAGATATTAAACCACAAAAAAAATGTGATGAATGTGGGCAAAGGTAATTATACATGTGAATTTCTGAAATACAATAATTTCCATTATTTTTTTTTTCAGTTTTAATTCAAGGACACAATTAGTAAAACATGTACGTATTGTACATTTAAATGTTATACAACAATTCATTTGTGATGTTTGTGGTAAAATATTTAAAGAAAAAGGGAATCTTGTAGTGCATCGAACTAGTGTTCATGAAAATAAAAATTTTTCACAATGTGATATATGTAAAAAATGGTATGTACGATACGTGTCCACTTTTTTTATCCATTAATTATACATTTTGTAATTGGTTTTTTCTTTTAGGTATAAAAGTAAACTTATTAAAAAGCATATAAAAGCAACTCATTCAACAGTTGAATTTAAATGTGATAGTTGTGATTATTTAACACATACAAAACCATTGCTTAAAGCTCATATTAAAAGAAAACATACAAAAATATCTGATGATCAATTATTATCATGTCAATATTGTGATAAGAAATTTAAAATGAAAGAGCATTTAATAAATCATACATCAATTCATACTGGTATACCAAATTATTCATGTGAATTTTGTCCAAAACAATTTGCATCTAGTGGTAATTTTTATACGCATCGAAAAAGAATGCATCCAAAAGAAGTTGAAGCTTTAAGATTGAAAAAAGAAGAAGAAGCAAGGTATAAATGGGAGCAATTTAATTTATAAAAAATTTAAGTATATATGTATGTATATATATTTTTTGTATTTATAGAATTATAAGAGAAAACGCACTAAAGGATCAATCGACAACAATCGATAAAATATGTACATAAAGAAAGCAGAATTTTTAAAAAGTGTTTAATCAGATGATATTGATTTTCCTCAAACTGATCTGGGTGAACTCATCCGTTTTTTCGTTTTTTTATGATCTTGAATTGATTATCGCATCAAATAGTCAATGATGCGTTTTCGTAAACACGGCACATTTTTATATCATAGATCATGGGAGAAAAATACCATTAATATATTCGATCACATTGTATTTTTTACATTTTATTTACAAAAATCCTTAATATAAGAAAGTTTAATTTTAATAAATATTTTTTGAAAAAAATTTTAAGAAAAATAGAATTTTTGCTTAAAATTTTAACTGTGTTATTTGAAATCAACAAATTACTTGTGACCTACAAAACCTACAAAACGAAATTGTGGTGATCTGGTGATCATCTGGTTTAAATTGAATCTAATCTTGGTTCTTGAATCCGTGTCGGTCGTGTAATCGCGGTATTTAAAATAACAAATTTCATCAATTTGTGTCAGCTGTTTTTAGAAATGTCAGAGTCAGAGACTGGAGACAGAATCACAAACAAAACAGAAAGTATACATAATCACGTAAATTAGTAAAATTCAATAAAATAATCAACATAAATTTTTTTTAAAAAAATTTAGATTTATAATTTAGATTGATGTGAGTTGTACAAATAAATATAGTGATACGACTTGTTTATTCATTTGAATATTTAATTAATTTTGTGTTCATTACTTACAAATCTCCAAGACATATCTATCAAAAGTCCTCTAATTATCCGTTGTGCATTTATTTCAAGAAATTTATTGAAAATTTATTAATAATAAAATGAATCTTGAAAAACAGGATACAGAATTATATTTAAAAGTTCGAAAAAGTGAGTTATCTGTGCCACTTCACCATTGCAAAATTGAATCGAGTCCACACTTTTTATTAACATTTCTATTTGTTTCTTTCATTTTTGTTTTTTTAAATAAAAAGCTTCAGAGAAAATAGCTGAAAACATGCATATAGTAGCTAATGATCCGTCAATGGCATTTTATAGAATTCAAGAGCATGTACGTAAAGTATTACCACCGATTGTAGAGAAGAGATCTGGTGTCATTCAATTACAAAATGATTTACAGGGTAGCTGTTACGATATGGAATATTCAGTTAGGTAAAAATAAAAATACATTTAAAAAAATAAAATATTACTGGTTTCTATACTATGAATTTGAAGTCTTTTTTTTTCTGGTATTCAAATCATACTAGGTGATACATTAGTAGTATACACATATCGAAAGTACATGTATGCCTTAAAAATATAACACAAAAAAAATTTTATTTTTGCTTTACAGTGCTGTAAAAAATATAGAAGCTTCAGATTGTGTTTTTAAAAATATTCAAGATTTATTAAAAAATGCAATAATATTGAAACAACAATTAAAATATGAAGAAATGAAACGAAATAAAAAAGAATCACAACAAAATTCTGTATATAAAAGATTATCAGCGCATTTAACTTTAGATTTGCCAGATTTACCAGATTTAACGGGTGTTGTACGTGAGACAACAAATCGTGTCGAACATATGATGTCATCAAATAAAAATGTAAATAATCATCATCACGGGAGTGGTAGTAGTAGTAATGCAAGTGCGAGTAATGTAACTGTTGGCAATG
Source organism: Anthrax anthrax (assembly GCA_963971155.1). Lineage (NCBI taxonomy): Eukaryota > Metazoa > Arthropoda > Insecta > Diptera > Bombyliidae > Anthrax > Anthrax anthrax. Next base: position 16,887,272 of record OZ020120.1, read on the forward strand.
TTACAGAATTACAGAGATCACATACGACGCTTCATTAAATCTTTGCAATTTTTTGAGCATTCTAGTCATGTATGTATTTATCACAAAAATATACATAGTTATAATAATAATAAACAACTGGTGAATCATTTCAAAAAATTCATTTATTTATTTTTTTCTTTTTTTAAATAGAAATTTTTAATTTAATTCAATTCAATTTTTTTATATTAATGATTAATTAGTAAATATATTAAAGAATTTTATTCATAAAATACAATAAGAATATTTATAATTAATAACAACCAAAAAGAGAATAACATTTGAATAGAATTACGTCCATTATGTTGCATTGCAGCTGGATATTCTCCTTTAAAACAAAAATAAAATGTACGAAAAAAAAAATAAAATTCTATTATCTATACAAAATTAAAACAGCCATATTAAAATTATTACAAAATAAATTTACAAAAATTTTACGCATATTTATGGGAGCCCACCATTTAAAATGTGTACATTAACTGAAAATGTATTTGCATTTGATGGTATACAACTATATCGTCCAGAATCTGACTTTCTTGCACGCTGTATTAATAAATATGATGTTGTTGTTTCGCCTTTTTCAGTTATAACAGAAACACCACCACGAGGTGAATCATAATTAATTTCCTGTAACAAAAAAAAGTGTAATTTTAAATGAAAACGAAAAAAAAAACAAAAAAATATACTAAACGTAATTTTACCTGATTATTATGTGTCCACTGAATGGATTGTGGTGGTTCTGGTGATTGATGTATTATACATGTTAAATTAACTGTTGATCCTGTATTAATATACAAATCTGGTCCCCCTAATACTGTTGTATTAGGCTCTAAAATAATTTTAAGAAAAAGTTTATAAATTTCCTTATTAAATCCTGTGTTTATTCATTCACTCATTTCTTCGTTACTTACTTACAACCTGCAGATACATTATAATCCCTATTGGAGGTGTTGTTGATACCTGGCATTCATATGCACCAGAATCTTTCTTTTGTGCATATTTTATTTGTAATGTCCAATCACCAGTCTCTTGATTATGTATAGCTACAAATCTTTCATCAGCTGAATATGTATACCTTCCGACTGTTAATAAATTAATATCTTTATGACGTATCCATGATACAGTCTTTTCACCTAAATTTATAACACGGCAATTTAAAAATGCCGTTTGTCCAACAATTGTTGTTACATTTTTTGAAAATGAATGATCAAAATACGGTGATTTTGATAATAATAATGAATCATTATTAATAGTTGTATTTGATGCTGATGATGATGACGATGAGCTAAACGATGATGACGGATAATCAAATGTGGTATCGCGTTTTATTCTATCACTTTCCCCTGAAAATTACACAAAGAAAATCAGAAAAATTTTGGATTTTTTTCCATTGTTGCAGTATAAATACTTTACCTTTTGTTAAAAATATCAGAAAAGTGATAAAAAAGAAGACACATTTAGACATTTTTACAAATTGTTATTCTAAAGTAATCTGTAATAAATTTCAAAACAAAAATTAAAACTAATCATGTACAAGCATGAGAAAAAAAAATTGTGATAAAGGTCATTTTGGTTATCTTGTTTCATTATACAAGAATATAAAAAAACGACAGATTTATTTACAAAAAGAATGAATGTAATTTATTATGTACGTAGGCTAATCGGAAAGTTCGTGGGATAAGAATTATTACAGTTCATTTTTAAAGTATAGTCACATCATAATCATGATTGCCAATTTTCTTTATATTTTGAAAACGAAAATAACAACATAAATGAAAAATATGACAATGAAGCAAAATTTTTATTTCATTATGCTCGAAGGCCCCAGACCAGAGTCATTTACAATTTGCCTTTAAATACGAAGATTCTGTTATCAAAGCGTTATTGAACAGTTCAAACATATATTTTAAATTGCTTCATTCCAGAAATTTTAAAATAAGAAGGGTTAAATGAGCATGTACCGTTTAAAATAATTTTATTAAAATTTGGCTTCTTTTATTCAAAATTTTCTCGGTTAAAACACATTCAGAAATTAATTTCAGACTATATGTGACTGAGATTTAAAAGGGAAAGCGTGTAAAAATAAACCGTTCATGATTCGACCATTCATGCAAAATGAACAAAATTTTAGAATTAATAAAACATTAATAATTTGATGGAATGGGGCAGGAGACAGGGGCTCGTATTCGTACCATAGATTCTTTCTATTTGCTATGGTAATTAGGGCAAATATCAGAGTAACAATTTTATTATAAGCGCAATACTGGAGTTTACGAAATGATTCCAGATTTATTAATATTAAGTACCTATGGCGAGGAATACTTTGAGCGCAAAAATTAAATATTTTTAATTCTTTCAGAACGTTTTGATTAGCCCACGTATATAAGACCATTTATTTACTTGATTTAAATACTTTGCATAATTTATCAAGATAAAAAAAAAAATAAACTTTTTGATTTATAAACATGAAATCTTGACTACATAAAAAAAAGGACCTAAGAGTAAATTAAACAAATACGTGGGCATATGTAAATATAAAAATGATTAGCATTAAAATGTATTTTCTGTGTATACTTACAGCAACAACAACAAAAAACGAACCCGAAATGTTATTAAAAATCAATTCACATTCGCATTGCAAAATAACAAAAGTTTTTTATTTTTTTTTTTTAAATTAGAAAATTTTTTATTATTTTTATTTTATTTGATTTACGTTATTTATAATTTTTTTTTGTGTTTAAACTTTAAAGACTGAAACTATCTAATTATAAATTTTTCCAAATATATATTTTTTGGTCATTTTTTCGAATAACTACATCATCTTGTACTGGATAAATCGGTTTTACATTGTTTTTAGTTTTATTTTTGTTTCTTGGTTTTTAAGTTTTTTTTTCTAAATTTTATTTTTTTATTTTTAATTTATTTTTGTTGTATTTTTACTTTTTTTGTATTATTTATTTTATTTTAATTTTTTTTTATTTATATTTTATTTTTAAATTTTCATTTTTAATTTACCTAATTATATGTATAAACCAAACACAGTTTAAAGAACTTATGATTATAGCGCAAAATTGCTTTTTTTTTAATGTAAATTAATTCTCTAGTCCTTTATGAAACGCCCTTTCTCAAGCACGGATAAATCACAAGTTTTCTATTTTTCCTCTTATTTTTCTGCTGTTTTCCTGTTTATTATTCCAAAAAAAGTTAAAAAAAAAAAATTTATTTTCACTTTATAAAATTTATTTTCCTTGTTAAAATTATTTGAATTGTGAAAATTTTCATTTAGTGATTTATATATTTGTGTATTATACCCTTACGTACATGTATGTTATATATATTTTATTTATTTTCGTGATGTCCTAAATATTTATCACACCGTACAATTTATCCTCGAAATACAAAAAAAAAAAACCAAAAATAATGAAAAGGAAAAATATGTTATATACTCATGTACTTGTGTTTGTATATACTCGTACCGTATGTACATTATATGTACAGTTTACATGCAAATTTTTATGTATCTTACATTGTATAGTTATATATACATACATACATACGAAATCTACAGATTTATTGAAGCTTATAGGTACCGTATTTATTAGAATATACAAATCCTGGAAAAAAGTCCTTATACACATACCAGGAAACACATTCATGTGCACATAGGAATGTATATATGTACACGTATATAGCGGACGAAAATATAAATCACAAAATTCCTGTGTTAAAAGTCAACGGGTATGTATACGGGCATATTACTATTATATGAACAAATATGAACACGCTTAATGCGTGTGGTTGTGTATTACGTATGCAAAAGAGATTTTCAATGGAACCTCAAAATATAAGAAAAAGGATATTACAGTAGAAACCGTTCATAAGGACATATTAGAAGGAATGATAAAATCTGGTCTGCCTACAAGCGATCTGTATGCATAGCAACATGATGCATTATAATAGGAATTTGATTTTTGAGTCTTGAGTGTCCTTAAATACGGTTTCTACTGTATACATCTGAAACCTGAATATGTACAATAAATATTAGTTTCTAGCTTTTTTATGTTTGTTTTTTTAATCATGCGCAATTTAACATAAAATGTTTTTTTTTTAGAAAATAAAAAGAAAAACGGAAATTTTGTATAGCAAAGATGTACACACATTTTGAACATTCATCATATGTACATACAATGTATGTACGTCTATACTTAACTTGATCTACACATGGTGTCCCAGAGTAAAGGTCACAAAATAGGTCTGTTGTGCAGTTCAGGGTGTTTCTACCAATATTTTGTCAAAAAAGCGTAAATCTCAGTTTTAACATGTTGTGAACATGAACTAAGTATCAAGTATTATTGAAAAAATATAGCTTAATTATGTATATGACGTCATATACTATATATGTCCGAAAATTTTCAATCCATTGTATCTCGGAAGAGATGGACTTAAACGGGGAGCCTAGAACTAGAACGATTTTTAGCGATCATTACTCTAGGACACCCTGATGTATGTATGTACATACATATATGTAATGCGATTGCCACATGTGTACATGTGTATATGCATCCTCTACCATCAATGATTTTAGAATTGTGCATATACTCGAACACATTTCAAAACATTTCCTGAATTTATTTATTTTCATTTTTAGTTTTTATTGTTTTGTTTTTGGTTTTTTTTGTTTTTGTTAAAAATTTTCTTTTTCAAATTCAAATGCTATGTATCCTGTTGATCTTTAAATTTAGAACAAAAGTGTAAACAATAAAAAAATAAATATTTTTTCTTTTTAAGGTTTTTAAGGAATAGAAAAAAAAGATTTCATTTTAACTTGAGGGAAAAAATATCACGCACTTTAATTGTGTGGAAGAAATTTTTTTTTCTCCACATTTAGGTTCATTTCCCTTTAATTGGATTTAAAAAAAAAACATTTTAGATTATTGTATAAAAATTACTCCAATTTTTAATGTTCTAAATTTTTTAAATTCAATTAAAAAACCGAACAAACTGAATTTTTAATATACATTGAATTTATTCTGATTCACTTGTTTTTTGTAACGTATTTTTGTTCAACGTTTTTTCCTATTTCCTGTTAATAGAAATTTAATTTCTGGATTCTTAATTTCCTGTAAATTTTCATTTTCGATTCTCGAAATCAGAGTCTATCTAAAACTAAATGATGGATTGAAAAAACGTTTTAAATCAGATTGAACTAAATTGAATTGAAACTAAAATTGAGTTTTTGAAATTAAATGGGAAATAAAATAAACGAATTGAAATTGAAGTGGTGATTGGTGAAATCGGATTCTATCTGTCTTTTGAAGTTTTGAATTTGATTCGTAATAATCGTGATTTGTGAAGTCTGCATTTGTATTTTGTACATCGTTTGCATTGGTTAATCGTTTTATAAGGGAAAAGTTTAAGAGGATTTTATTGATTTCAATATTTTTTTTTATTTCCAAATAAAGTGCTTTTAAATTTCTAATTTAGAAAATAACAAAAAATAATTATTAAAATGTTTTTTTTTATTTGTGTCACAATTTAATTAAAGTGAATAGTTAAACAAATTGTATTTAAAAAGAAAAGAAAATTAAAAAATAAGAAAATTTTTCTTTCATGATACGTCTTACGTCATAGTTGGATCGATATATGTATATAAAGAAAAAAAAATTCGTGTGTGTGTAAAATGTGTGTACGTTTTTAGTCATTCGTTCTCGTTACTATAAAAAGATTGATTTACGACGATTGCAGATAATCTGCTTGGTCTTGTGACAACCATACAGAATTTTTTTTAAAAATTGAATAATTTAAGTAATAAAAACATTTTTTTTCCTTTTTGTTATTAAATGTGTATCTAGTATCTAGTATTTACATTCATTGTTAATTAATTGAAAAAGAAATCATAGAAATTTATTCGAATTTTATTTCATTTTTATATCACTCAATTGTTAATCGTTACGAAAAGCTTTAGGTAAGAAAAAAAAAATTAAAATGAAGTAAGATTAAAAAAATTTTATGCGTTTTATTAGAGTTTAAAAAACAAATGTATACTTTTCCAGTTTAATCTAAACGGATCAATATTATTATTATAAAAATCTAGAAGAAGAGATAAATAAAAAAAAGAAATCATCATGAAATCCATTACCAAACACATTTTAACGTGCCTGGGAATACATCTGCTATTTTTAGAGTTACTTGTCAGTGCTGGTAAGTTAATAATCATATTTTTTTCTTTTCATTATTATTATTATTATTTATTAATTTTGTATTAATTTCTATCAATGGTCTTCTTTTGCTTTTTCTTTTACATTGTATGTTTTTTAGTTGTTTTCTTTTCTTTTGTAATTTTCTTTTTGAGATTTTTTTCTCGTGTTATATATAGTAAATTCATTTACAGACATGACAGACAATGAAAGCAAAAAATAAAAATCAATATTAAAATTATTCTGAAAAAAGAAGAAAATTCTATTGAAAAAAGAAAAAGTTGGAATTAAAAATTTACATTGGATATCGTCTAATATCGTGTCCTAATTAAATGTCTGATGGTGTTCCATAGTTTTAGCTACATACATAATATGTGTGCATACACATAATTTATGGCCTTTAGAGAGAGCCATTTTTGTATTCGTCATAGGTATTCATTGCATATGATTGCAAATATTTTATAATCTTTGTGATCAGACATTTCTATGTACTGTCATAATAAGGATTGTCACATTTTCTAATGAGTCATCCTTCAGACTTTAAATTGATGTAAGATAATAGAAATAATACTGACATAAAAATGTTAAATAATTTTATTTATTTATTTTTAAATGATTCGTAATTAAACTCCCTCTCAAAATGATTTATTTGCATTTTGAATTTTGCAGTCTGTGTATCTGAACCGAGATTATGAAACTACGTAATGTTTTTAATTACATATATCTTAGTTCAATATTTTTAAAATGAATAAAGATATTAAATATATAGCGTGTGTGCGTTCTTTAAATTTCTTTCTGTTCCTTAAAAAGTATTAAAGTTAATGCACGACAAAATAATGTTAACAAAGTATGTTATTCTGCCATGAGCTAATCTCAACCCAAAAATTATTCTGCTATGCCTATAACGTACAACTGAACAATTTTTACAACCAGATTGGTGCATACGGACAGGCATCAATCCTCCATTTTTCACGTATCTTATCAACAATTCATGGCACGCATAATAAACATGTCTATTGTTATCTTAAATTAAGTGTTATCTGAAACATGGTTAACGATAATTTGTAAATTTTAATTTTCATCACAATAAATAGATAAACTTTTTTTTTTCATTTTGAAGATTAAATTCATATTACGGATATTTGCTTAATTTTTATTCATTTTTTTTTTCAAATAAATAAAACGATATGATAATTTTCAACAGTTAATTATTTGAAGAACCTCATAAAACTGATTTATTCTCTTTTTATTTTCTTTAAATGATTTTTAATTTATTAAAAATTTTCCTTTCTTTTTTTCTTTAATTTATTTTCTTATGGCATTATCATTTTTTTTTCTTTGTTTAATTTTCAAAAACAAAATTTTCTTATTTGTGTTAAGCTGTTGTTTTCATATTTTTATTGTGCAAAAAAAAAAACGAAATCTGTGTGAATTATAGGTAGAATCGTGACTATAAAATGATCGATTTTATATTGGACATTTTCTGTTATTATTTTTAATTGCAATCATTATCAAAAATTAATTTTGAAATAATTCTAACCAATAATACCAACATATTTGAAATTACCAATTTTTTCAAAATAACAATTCATTTGTCTGTTGTTCAAATTTATAAATTTCCGGATGTTATTGATTTTTTGCTGTGTAGTTTCATTTTATTTTTATTTTTTCATATTTTTATTTTTTTTTTTCGTAATTAGATTAGGATTTAAATTGATTTTACAGGATGTTCAAAAATTGTTTATTTAAAAAGAAAAATATAAAATATCTACTGTGTGAAAATATTGATTTTTCTGTTATTGAAAGAATTATCCTTGTAATCTTTTCGTTTGAATTTTAATTTATACCAAACAGCATGCACACAGTATAATTCGAGTGCTTTTACGTTAATTAGTTATATTGATTAAAAAAAAAAACAATTGAATTGTGTACAATACATTAATTTATGTTCTGCTCCGAATATTTTTTAGTTCAATGCAAAGTACGAACTGAGATATGAATTATTGCAATAACAAAAATCGATTTGAAAAATACAGTGAAATCTCTTTGAAAAGACCATCATAATTGTACAGTAACAAAACAAATGATTGAATAAATGATAATTTTTTCCTCTTATAAAAAATTTATTTTAAGTTGGTCACAGGCAACTTTTTGTCTGATATTTGCCCAAATATATTTTAATAAATAGACATTTACTTTGAAAAATTATGATTTGAAAATTTAATATGTACAGATAAAAATTTTTTGTAATCAGTTCAATGCATTATACGTATAACAGAAAATAACGGATATCTTTCATGAGCGGATAAAAATCATGGGACTGTTACAGTCCGCTTTAAAAAGGTTTTATTGCATAAATTTTCTTGTATGTTAATATTAAAAATCACAAGGATTTAGAGAAATATTTTTTTTTGTTTTTGAATTCTCTAAATGTGAATAGCTTGATTAAATGATGAGTACAAGGACATGCACAAACATCCACATATTATGTTATGTATTACATATGTACATGAATTTTTTTTATTCGTTTGTTTTATTTTTGTTCTAAATTGATTATATGTCAGTCATTACTAATTGCATTTAGAGACGAAAAATTGTGTAATTAAATGATATCAATTATTGATTTTAATTATTTTGAATCTCAAGGCTGTACATATTAAGAGGTGATACCCAATGTAAAAAAAAAGCCAAAAAACAAGAACAAGAAAAAATGAAATTTTATCTCACATATTGCACTGTGTATACAAACAGTACCTTAGTAGATTTCATGTTTGGATTTTCTTTTTTTCATCTTTTTTATATTCTTTGCATACATATATACAAAAACACATGTAATAAAAGGTTCTCATATCATTTTGGTTTCTTTTTTTTCATAAGACAAAAATCAAAACGTTGCTTCGTAAAATTTTTTTTATACAATTAATATTTTTGCTTGTTAGCATTTTCCACATCCAAAATATTAAAAAAATAATATTTTTATTTATTTTTGAATATCCTTTCATACATAGGCACTCGGTGACATTGAAAAGTATGTATGTGTCTGCATTTTTAGCAAATTTCTTAAGTTTGATATAAAAAATGAAAAAGAGATCGTCAAAATTAGGATAGCAGCGTACCAAAATTGGACAACAAAATATAGCAATAAAAAAGTAGGATGAAGAAAAGGAGAGAAAGATTTGATACGTGCTTATGGAGTACCCTCGACAAAATACAAAACGATCCACTCCATAACTTACATAAGGCAAATATGTACTTAATAATTATTGATTTGTATGCACGTCTTTCCTTTTCTTCATCGAACTGCCCAATTTTGGTCGCTGCTATTCAGTTTCGACGATCTGCTTATTTGTTAAAAATACAGGTACGTACTTTTCTGTGTCACTGAGTTTACGTACATTACAAAATACTTTACATTGTAACACACACAAACCATCCATCAATAGAAATTTAATCATTTAAAAAAAATCGTTTTAAACATAAATGTAAAATTCTAAATAATATAATTGTTATGGTGTTTTCTGTTCTCTTTTTTTTTTCGTTAATTTGACTTTTATTCTCTGTATATGCCTGTACCTCAACTGTTATCTCCATCACAATCACCAACTACCACCAACACAACTGCTTCAACTAATTATATAATTCGTATGTAAATGTATACTGTGTTGTGTAATTATATATACTGTATATCAAAATAATTAAACATTTAAAATTAATAATTACATCAAATAATAATTTATAAAAGGTAAAAAACCAAGGGATTATTCTCCGGCCATTTATTATGGTGATTCAGATGTTAATATTGGTAATCCATTCTCGATAACATGCATTATATCAATATCAGATCCAATTGAATGGTTAAAAGATGGTGAATCAATAACAAAACATAATTTACGACATGGAAAAGATGTACATGCATTTTTTTTATCAGAGCATGCAATAGAAGGTAGAAACATAAAAAGAAAATATTTTGTCATCAAAATTAACCCAAAAGATATCAAGAATATTAAGAAAAGAACAAAGAAATTTTGTTTTTTTTTTTTGTTTTTTGATTTAATAAATTTTATTTTTTTACCTTTTGATTTATGTACATACATATGTATATTTTTCCGAAAATCTATAAATTTTAGAAAGATAAATAATATCAATCGACTCTGTTTGTTGGAAATGCTTCAATCAATTGTCAATTTAAATAAAAGCATTTTTTTTTTGTTTTGGTATTATAAAAATTTTCAAAGTTGAGAAAATTTTGAGAATACACGCATTTTTTTTTTTTGTATCAATTTCGAATAGTTTACATCTCATTCGCTCATAATTGCAAATTAGGGCTGTGTTTGGAAACACCATTTGCATTGTAAACTGGGTTGTAGTTTTCAACATTATAAATTGCATCGTAAGGAAGAAATAGTGAAATAGTCATGTCATAGACATTTTCAAATACGGCTATTGATCATAAAAACGTTTGTAATTTTATTAAACGATCAATTAAACATTTCCAAACACAGTCTGAAATTTCAAATTCTTTGTTTTTTTTTTTTTTGTTATTTTCTCCAAACATTTTTCTTTTTTAATTTAGAAAATTTTAAGAGCATTTAGATAAAATTTTAATTTTTATTTTGTTTTTATTTTCATTTTAGTCACGATTCTTTCTAATTGTATTTGTGAGAAAAGTTCGAATGTCTTTCTTATCTTTCGAAATTTCAAAATTTTATAAGAATAACAATATAAAAACATAAGCTTAATACAAACCCTTCTTTTTTCCATTAAAAAAAATTCTACATAATTTATTTCATGTGTAATTTTTAGGTTTTTATTATTTTTCTATTTACACAAATACTCTTTGGTATTACAGCCACCATTCGTGAAGCATACATTTGTCACAAAAATTTTGTACCGTCAAACATTTCATATCATGTCATACCTATTGTTCATTGAAATGAAAACCATATCAGCTAAGATCAGCTCTAAAAATCTTTTGAAATTTTGAAACAATCTTCAAAACACAACACATGGGCATGATAAGTGAAACTGTTTTTAAAAGAAAAGTATAGGGGTTTGCATTCTTTCCCTCCTTCAATTTGATCAATTGATTAACTGATAATAAACAATAATTCTGATGAATTTTTGTTTGTTATGTTGTAAACAAAATAATTGACGGTATTAAAATGTGATTGTATTTATTCAATTTTTTAATTAATAGCTTGGAATACATATAAAGTATATTATTGTCTGATATATCATTACAGTCACATAGTAGAAGTACGTAAAATTTTATTCTATTTGTACAAGATGATTTCTTGATCAAAATTTGAAGGTCAAAGCTTGACATAACGTTCTATGAATTGTGAAGTCATAAAAGAAGGAGAACACTATATAAAATTGTCGTAACTGTTTCATGTAGAAATTAATTTCTTTGTGATTACTGAATTTCTCTATTAAGAATTAAAGTGATCCATTTATATGATTACTCTTAGATTCATTTACTTAGACTTTAGATTCATTTTGGGACCCAATTTTTAAATATTTCTAGAGTTTAAACCATAAACGCGTAGCGTTGAAAATTTATATAGGATGATAACCGAATTTCTACATCTAAAAAAAAAAAAAGAAATGATTACGGATTAAGACAAAATAACTGAAATAGAGGGCAAATTCGAAAATATTAATTTGTAGAAACTTTTTTAAAAAGTTAAAAAGATGAAATTTTAAAATTTGAATTAAAAATTGAAAAATTATGAATTGGAGATTCATTGACAATCGAAGATTTTGACAACGAGATTATTACATCTATGTTTCCGAATTTGGCCTTTTACATTTAAAATAAAAATTTTAAAAAAATTCTAAAATCATCCACGATGAACATTTCTAGTATAAGTTTCTATTTGTGCTAGTGAAGATTTCTTGCACATATACAAATCTTGGTCTTGAAGATAGAAAAATATATTCCGCCCATTTCAAGTGAAAATCTGTACCGACACATTTGGAAACAATTTGAATCGTACAATCTTGATGATAAATTATTTGTACGTGTTCAATTACAAAGTGTTCACCGTAGATGGTTTTAAGTCTATCAGTTTAGTAATTTAAATATGTTTGTATATTTAAAAAGTGTTTACGTGTATGTTCTTTTATTTTGGTTTGTTTTAATCGTTTTAATTTTTATGTACCTGTTTTTATTTTATTTTTTATTTTGTGCACGATACCCATTTAATTGTTGTGTTTATATTTTCGTTGTTCTGATTTTCCTTCTTTTTTTTAAAAAAAATTATTCTGTGATGATGTGAAGTTGTAGAAGAAAAAATCGAATTTTCATTTTATTTTATTATTTCAATTCATGCCAGTATTTGTAAATAAAAAAAAAATCAATGAACCAAAAAATAGGTCATTAACTAACTATTTTGTAATAATGTAAACACGGTTTTATATTCTCCTGCAATGAAATAATCGAAGAGAAAACATGTAAATGAGGATAATTTTGATGAAGCAATTCCAACAATTGAGAGAAAGTAATCTGTTTATCCTGATATCTTTTTTGTTCAATTTTTTTTTTCTTAATTCGTTAATGAAACTTAATTAAAAAGAAAAGTTAAAAAAAAAATAAAAATAAATAAAAAGATCAATCAATCAAAAACTTTATAATGTGTTGTATTTAAGGCGAAAGTGATAAAATAGAAGCACGTCTTAGCGTTAAACATGCTCTCCAAATACATGAAGGAAAATATCAATGTAATTCATTACATTCAAGTTATCATTATTTAAGAGTACATAGGGATACAACAAAATATGATGATACCGCTAATGAAGAAGAAACAATTAATTATAATTATTCACCATCAACAATATATTCACAACAACCACCATTAATTCCACCACCAAGATTACCACCACCACCATCATCATCATCATCACCATCAGTACATGGTCATGGTCATGATGTATGGCCATTAGATATGAATATAACAAGACAAAGAAATAATTTAAATCGTAATACAATGAATACAGATATTGATAATAATAATTTATATATGATTAATTATAATGAAAATCAACGTGAAAAGCAGCCAAAATCACGACATCGTGGAAATCATATTGATTATAATATCGTTAATACAAATATTGATAATGATCAACAACAACGAACAAAATTACCATCATCATATTATTTTGAACATCAACCAACTGAATTAACAACAAGAAATGTTATGAGAAATACACCAACATCATCATCATCATCATTACCAACAACTGGGAGTATACAAATAATTCATCGTAGTAAAACGACTGATTTCTATCTTGATAGTAGAGAAAGTACATAAAGCAAAAATAAAAACTTTCATTCATTCACAGTCACAATTATTGTGTGTTATAACAACATACCATTTATTATTTAAAATTTGATTTTTATTTTCCCTCAATTTCTTTGATTTTCTTTTTAAATTCCTTATCACTCGTTTGTTCTGATTTTGTAATTTACACAATAATTTTAAAAAAATATATGTAGTATATTTATTCTACTTTTTTGTATCATTCCATTTCAATCAAACTTGAAATTTGAACTTTGAAAAAAAAAATCAATCGTTAAATAAAAATTCGATAAATGATGATGATATTTTAGCTGATGTTACATCAATCGAAGATGATGATGATAATATTGGATTGAGTTTAAGACCATTCATAACAACTTCTTCACCTTTATTAAAACAACAACAACAACAGCAACAACAATATAAAAATGTTGGTGGTGCTGAAATTTTAGATTCTAACAATTTATATTCAAAAAGACCACCAACACAACAGCAACAGCAACATTTTTCATCTTCTGCATATATGCCAACATCAGGAACAGTACCAACTATAACAACAACTAGAAAATCATCTTCACATCAACCAGCACCACCATTATTACCAACATCATCGATTATGATGACAAGTGGTACAACAACTAGAAGACAGGATCATCATCATACATTAAATGCTGTTGCTCCTGCTGTACCAAATATAAATCGAGAGGGTGAGAATCATTGGTGCATCTATCACAAAAATTTCATCATATTCAACTATTTTACTCAATAAAATTTTAAAAAAAGTGGAAATGCATTTTTAAAAAAAAATTTTTTCTTTTCGTTTTTTGAAACGGAAAATCATTAGTTTTGCTATGCATTGTTGCGCATACAAAAACAAAAAAAGAAAACATTTTTTTTTTTTTTTTGTTATTTTATTAGAAATTTTCTCTTATTGAATTTTGAATTCCGTTTTTGTTTTTCTTGTAACTGTATTTTCATGTAAATATTAATTGATCCATCATAATGTCATTTTTATTATTAAATTTTTCTTTTAAAAAACTATTTTTATTGTTATTGTTGTTGTTACTGTTGCTAATTGTTGCTATCACAAAAACAAAAAAAAAAAAAAAAAATTTGTTTATTTATTGTTATTTCTTGATGTTTTCTACTAATTTACAAAATATGTATTTTATAACTGTAAAAAAAATATATTTCTAGTATCTGTAAATATGCAATATGTATATAGTGTACATGAATGATATGTGTATTCTTTAAGTATATATAGTTGCCATATATGTTCGTTACTTGTGTAGGAATTTACACATAGTACATACATAGATATTCACTTTGTGTAATTAGTCAACAAAACAAACAATTTGAAATATTAATTACCCTATCTGAAATATTAACTATTTTCAATTCGCACAAATTAAGTACTTATGAGTAGATATAACGAATGATTTATGGGTTCAAGTACTTAGTAATATTAATCGAATTTATTTGATGACAAGAAGTAACTTAAACAAATAGTCAATCAAAGTGCTGTGGTATCCATACTGTTACATAATGCCAAAAAAATCGAATATCAAGTACTTAGAAAAGAATAACGAATATACGACATTTTTTTAAAAGATCAAATTAAATCTCAAATTTTCATGAATAATATAAAATCATTTATTTATGTCGTAAATATTCAAAATCAATAATCGTCCTTTATTGAACTTAAAAATAGCTGCAGCTACTTTTGGTTTTTTAACTTTTAGACGACTATAAACTTTCGTGTACAAAACATACTCGGCCAGTATGCTAAATGCAGTAAAATTTTTAACTTTATTAATCCACTGATAAATTCGAAATTGAAATAAATTGGAAGTAATTTAGCAATTTTAACACATTTAATCGCACAAAGCGCACGTTCCAGAGCCATAGTTGTGTATTAAGTATTCGAGTATTTTTTTAAAGTCCTAGGCTACATATATAAAATTTTTTTATGGAAAATCATATCGCGATGCCCAGGCTCACGTCATGTCAATCTGTTGTTCCAATGATCGTAAAAATTAAAAGATTTTGAAAATTTTTTCTCTGCTTTTTTTTTTCTAGATTAAATTTTTAATTGTGAATATGTTAGTAGATGAAATTATTAAAATTTTTGATAATTTTTTTAAAAAAATATAAATTATAGCTAATTGTTATTATTGTTGTAATTTTTATTTGTTAATGTTATTGAATTTAATTATTATACTTTTTAAGTATTTAAATATTATAATCATTGCAATTGTGTAATTCTCATCTATATATGAAATAATTTTAAAAAAAAAAAAAGTTAATTGGTATAAAATACATTTTTACACGCACACACATTTACGTATTCTGTTTAATTTTTTTTTTTTTTTTTTGTTAATTTTTTTCTGAATTTTGTTCATATATGTTTGATTACAAATACATTTAGAGATCTCTTTTTTAGATATAAAAAATACGTTATATACTATTTCTCTTATTTGATTATTTCTTTTTTCCTCCTAGAAAAGTTATTTGTTTTTTTTTTTCTTAGATTTTAAATAATTTTTGCTCTCATTTAATTTATTTGTAAATTTATATTTCTCTAATATTTTGGTATTTTTTTTGTTGCTGTTTTTTTCTTTGTGATATTAATTATAGATTCAGATGGTCAAACTGGTGAAAATGCTGGTGTTAAACCACCGATTGTTGTATACAATATATACAGAAATTTAACATTAAATTGTGATATACCACAAATTGGAGATAAAGAAATTGTTTGGTAAAAATAAATTTTTACTTTTTTTATTTTAAGAATATCTAAAAAATTATTTTATTTCCATTCTAATTGCTTTTAACTATTGTTAATTTTCCTGATTTTGATGTGATTATAATTATTTTCATTTTAATTAAAAAAAATAATAATAAATTAGGCAAAGAAATGGAACTGATGTAACTAAAGATGATGGCCTTAAAGGAAGATACAAGATAAAAGAGCATAAGTTCATTATTGATAAAACATTACTTGATGATGCCGGATTATATTCTTGTTTCATTAAAGATGGTAAACCATCTGATAGAAGAGATTATAGTGCACATGGTAAAAAAAAAAAAAACAAAGTTAAATCAAGAATTCATATCATTTTTTATGTAATGCGTTATGTTTTTCAGCACAAGTTGAAGTACGTGTTCCTTCAAATTTGGGTGTGGTTGAAGGTGAAACACTTAAAATTCAATGTACTGTTATTGGAACAGAACCATATATTAAATGGGAACATGGTATGATCTTTTTTATATGTATATGTACTGTTTTTTATTTAACTTTTTTTTGTGTGTTGCAATTTTAACTTATGAATTGTTTTTTTTTTTTTTTTTTAAAGAAAACGACACAATTATTAATTCAACTGGACGATATGTCCTTAAAAGTAATGACAACAATATACCAAATGCTGTACTTGAAATACTTAATGCTAGCTTACAGGATAGAGGTGAATATAAATGTGTTGGACAAAATATAGGTGCAGAAGATATTAGTAAACTGGCTAGTGATACATCATATGTTCGCGTGAAAGGTAAAAATAAACATTGAATTTCTTCCAAAAATTTGAAGGTCAAAGCTTTTGACGTAGATCATCAGCATTTTACAAAGAAGAAAGAAATTTTATTTTATATTTTTTTAATTTAATTTAATTTTTTTTTAAAAAGGTAAATTAGCAGCACTTTGGCCATTCTTAGGTATATGCGCTGAAGTATTTGTATTATGTGCTATCATATTAATTTATGAAAAGAAACGTAATAAAACTGATTTAGATGAGAGTGATACAGATCCAAACACAGAACAGTGAGTATTACAAAAAATAAAAAATAAATAAATAAAAAAAAAAACAATATTTAAAAAATAAACAATTTTTTCTGCAAACAAAATTTATGCTTTAAAAAAAAAATCAAAGAACAAAAAAATATTCATATTGTATTTGCTTGTTAGAATTTTAGATATACGTACTCGTATTTGTATACTCATTTTATTTAATTAATTTTTTTTTTCATGTGTACGTGTTCAGAAAAAAATAATAAAAATAAAATAAAAAAATACTTTTAATTTTAAGATAATCAGTAACAAAAAAAATCGATTGTAGCGTAGAATAGAAAATAGTAGATTGAGTATGCTTTAAGTACACAATTATTAGATAAAACTTCTGTATGTTAAAAAAATTTTTTTTTTTTTCATATATTTTTCATATTTTTAATGATTCCTAAATTTTAATAGATAAGAAATTTAATTTAAACAAAAAAAAAATCATAAATGCATAATGTAAGTTAAAGAATAAAAAAATAAATAAATAAAAACAAAACAATAAATTTTTTGAATCTACAGTAAAGGTCTCGCTTAACGCAGGAAACGTGCAATTAAAGAAATTGATTGGTATTGTTTACATACTTTATAAAAAATCAACAATTGAAAGAATAAAAGTATGTGTTATTATGTGATTTATTTTAAACGGTGGTTTAGGCTTTTAGAAAAACCAAAAACTGCGTTACTTGTTACTGAAATAGTATTAAATACATAAATCAGTGTTAAAAGAGGTCTTACTGTACAAACAAAAAATTACAGAATAAAAAACAATAATTATAAAAAAAATCCTCATAAATGATAGTGGGCTTTACACATATGGAGCATGATACTCAAATAAACTCTAGTGGCTACATTAAATTTATGCGATCATCTGAAGCAAAAGATTTAAATAAACGCAATATTTTATTTATTTTTACATAAATTTGAATTTGGTCATAAAAGTTTATTTGAATACCAATTTTGCCCATTAATTGCATGTTATTCTAAATAGATTTTAAGCAAACAAAAAAAAAAAAAAAAAGTTAAAAATTAAATAAAAATTCTTTTAAATTAATTTTTTTTTAAAAATCGATTATAAATTAAATTGAAAATAATTAATTAAGCATTTATATATGTATGTATGTAAAATGTTTTTTTTTTGCGCATATTAGGAATACACAATACACAATATTTTTCATTCTTCCTCCCCCCAGGCAAATGTAGATTTTGTATTATTTTATAAGTAGATAAAAATCAGAAAACAAAAAAATGTACTCATCCTCCATTCGTTTTGTAGCATGAGTAAAATTGAGTATGTAAATTGCACCACACTCACCTTTTTTTTATCTTCTAAATTTAAAATAAATCGATAGTGAAAAAATATCGATATATTTTTTTTAGCTTCATTGATATATTTTTGCGTATATTCGTATGTATGATAATTTAAAAAAAAAAATCATATCGTATACAAAATTTTCTCCATTTATTGTTATGATTGTGACCCCTTAATGTCCCTTGCTACGTTCATATTTTTTTTCTTTTCTTTTCTTTTTTTTTCTATTATTGTAATTATTCAAATTTTAAAATAATAAAAGTAAAATTCGCTTAGATCTGGGTAGCAAAAAAAACATTTCATTTTAAAGTTTTTATGTAGAAATACTCTAAAAGAATTTTTTTTATTATTTTTGTATTATTGTTCGGTTTATTTTTACATGAAAAAAAAAAAACAACTTTGCATTTGAGGGCGGAAAAAACTTTAGAGCAAAAAACCATGTATGACTTTGTTGGCAAAGCATACAGAAAAATATCCAAATCCAATCT
Organism: Anthrax anthrax; assembly: GCA_963971155.1. Lineage (NCBI taxonomy): Eukaryota > Metazoa > Arthropoda > Insecta > Diptera > Bombyliidae > Anthrax > Anthrax anthrax. Next base: position 16,906,417 of record OZ020120.1, read on the forward strand.
GTCTCTAAAAAGATAATAAAATCCCTTCACTCTTTTCTCTTCCTTTCATAACAAAGCCCTCGAGTGCAAAGGGATAAGTTACATTATTGTGTACTAAATATTTTCATTAAACACCAAAATAAAATTCCTTTTAAAAAATAAAAAATAAAATGTAATAAATAAAACCTAAATTTTTTCTCATTACATTTAAGGGTATTCCAAAATCCATATTTTATGAATTAAAAAATTGTAACAGAAAAGAGAAAAAATGGCAAGTTTATATGAATTATGAACTGTTACCTGTGCAACCACTTCTAATTTATATATCAATTGATAGATCATGTCTGCTAACTTTTGCTCCTACAGACATGATCTATCAATTAATAGATAAAATTAGATTGGCTGTGTGAAAATTAAATTATTATTCTTCTTTATTTCAAAAGTTTCCAAAACAAAATGCAGATAATGGAACACCCAAAATTGTATGACATCACAAAATATTCATTTCTTAAGAAATTTTTTTAAATTACATAATATATTTTTTTGTGTTTAAATTTTGTTTCTTGTTCTTAAAAAAAAAATTTTTTTTAAACACAGGTTGTTTTGTTTTGCATTTTTTGCCATTTTCATTTTTTTTCCTCTTGAACAATAATACAACAACAACAGCAACAAAAATATAGAACATTTTTTTTTTCTACAAAACTTCTATTTGTTTTTTTTTGTTTCTGTATTATTTCAGGAAGAAAAAAAGGAGGAACTATGATTAAAAAAATTTAAATGAAAAGTATATACAAAAAAATTTATAAATTTTAAATTTTAGAGAAAAAATCTAATGAAATTAATCATTAAAAAAAAAAAAAACAAATCGTGTATTTACTTTTAAGGTGCGCTGTTATCCCGATTTAAAATTTAATCTAATATTAAAAAAACAACCAAAAACGTGTTCTAAAACTGTGACATAAAATGAATAAAGAAAAAATTAAGTAACTAAAAATAAAATTAAAAAAAAAATAATGTTTTCGATTCTTATGTAAATAATGTATTTTAGGATAATAAAAACAAAAAAAAATTAACACGATGCTAAAGATAGATTACATGTTGTAATGACGTGGAAGGATCATTTTTCACTGAATTTCCCATTAATGTGTTTTGTCTCAGCTGTAGAAGTGCAGAAATTTTAAGTTCAAAAATACATTATTACTTATTTATTGTGACATTTAGCTGTGCTTTACAATTATTATTACTTTTTTTTGGTTATTAACTCCTCGATTTTTCATAACAATAACGTATGACGTCCATTCAACGTATAATCTGTCTTTATCATCAATTAAACTAAAATAAAACTATTTTAATTTTTTAGAATTAAATTTATTTAGAAGCAATTACGTATAATCTACACAAATAATCATGTATTTTGATTTTTCCTTATTTTTATTATTTCTCTCCTTTATTTGATTTTATCTGTTTGTATTAATTTAAGTTTAAGACAAAAGAAATTAAAATAAAACAAAAATCGACTCTATGCATACGTTTGCTTGCAGATCTGAGCGCGTGTACACTGTACATATAAGAAAAAAAAGTTAATAGAAAATTTTAAGATCTCTTTATTTTTTGTCCTTTTTTCTACTAGACTATTATATACTCCACAAATGAAAATTACGATTTAAAAAATAATAAAATTAAAGAAAAACAAATATACGAAAATTTTTCATATCGATTAGGGCGAATTTATAAAAATTCATGCCACGCTATGAATTGGGTTTTTTTTTTTTTTAAATTTAAAATGAATCTTCTTATCATTAGTAATTCCTGTTAAAAAAGGTGTCTAAATTTTTATAAGAGTAACACCGTTTTCAATGATTCAAGATATTTGCCCAAGGTGTTCCTAAACTGAATATTATATTATCTTGATGCTAGCCAAACACATAGTTCATAAATAGAAAGCAAGGTATTTTGAATCATTGAAAAGCGTCTAAAGCCAACATTTTTTACATTATAAGATTTAAAAAAAAATTATAATATAAAAAAATTATGTACAAAAAATAAAAGTTAACTTGGTATTCGAGGGCTTCAGAGCGAAATCATTTAAAATTTGTCTTCAAATTCGAAAATTCCGCTGCTGAACGAGAAATAAAAGTTTTTTAATTTGAAAATAAATTTTAAATGGTTGCACCCCAAAATCCTCGAATGCAGAGTTCAAAACAAAAAAATTCGAAAATAAAAAATATCAATACATGTGTAATAAAAATTTAAATAGAAATTATAAAAATTACAAACTTACAAATCAAACAAAAAGAAAAAAAAAAGTTTTTCCTGGTAAGTAAAAACGAAGTTAATTAAGTTAAAAATAAGTCGAGGAATAATCGAAAAATAAAAAATAGACTAATTATTGTTTAAAAGAGCAATCAATCACAGAACAGAAAAAAACAAAAACAAAAAAAAAGAAATTTGCTTTAAATGTTTTAATGCTTAAGATATGTTAGTGTTCATAATTCAATTTATTGATGTATCAATCAAGCAAATTTTCACTGAGGAATAAGTTTGGTTTGGTTAGTACCAAAAACTTATCCCTCAGTTTCATATTTCTTTTAAGTAGAGATCCATGAAAAAATTAATTATCATCATTTTTCTTTTCTTACTTTACAGAGAAAAGCTGAAATCCCAAAGAAATTAAAATATTATGCGGCCAGTAAATTCTAAAGAAAAAAAAAAAATGTCTTCACCTTTTTTTTAAATTTTATATTTTATTTTTTGTTTTTTAAGTAATATTATTAATTAAAATTAAATATTAATAGTTAAAAGAATAATGCAAGTTAACGTTGTATTTAAAAAAGAAAAACAAAGATGAATTTTTTTTTGTGTATGTATTATAATTTTATTTTTGTCCTGAAGTTATTAAAATAAAGTTTTCTTTAAAAAACAAATTTAAAACAACAAATAGTTGAATTTTTTAATCAAGAGTTATTTCCATTAAAAAATTTTTTTAGAAGAAACGACAATTATTTGTCTGGGAAAAATGTTTGAAATGTTAAAAAAATCATACTGATTTAAATTCTTTAAATTTATTGTTTCTTATTTTGAAAAGACAATTATATTTTTCTTTCGTTAAAGTTTTTACAATACAGATGTTACTTTATTAATTTCTAATAAATCTGAACATATTTCTTCCATTTTTGTACCAATTTTCCTAGCTACTTCTAATTTTTCTGATAATGGTAAATCTAAATATGACCAAATTAATTCACCATCAACAACACAACGAGCTGGATTGGACTGAATTTTACGTGCACTTTTTATTGTTCTAAAAAAATAGAAAAATAAAAACAAAATAAAAATTTGAAAAACATTCTAAATAATTACCTGAATGCTTTAGGATTTAAACCACATAAATGTTCATTATGATTAAATAACACATTCTGCAACATAAACAATCTTCTGTAAGTTTTTTCAGGTAATGGTAAAATGTATCCAAGACCCCCATCAAGTGTACCTAGAAAAAAAAATTTTTTTTCATTCAGAAAAATATTACCGCAAAATTTGAATAAAATGTTTTTTTTTTTTACCAAAAATGACCAAATGTTTATTTTCGTAATTTGATGGATTCTTATTTATTGTAATTGATTCTTTATGAAGACATTGTATACGAAACATTGCATTTGCTTTCTGTCCTAAATGATAATCTGCTTTACGAAGTAATTTTTGGCCTACAAAAAAAAATAAAAAATCTGGAAATTGAATTCAAGAAATTTTAAAGTCAACTAAAAATTTTACCTCCATATGATTCTCTTGATTCCGGCTGGTACATGTATGTTATAAAATTTGCTTCATTATCACTAACTAAAAATCCTAAATTTGAATTATCAACTAAATATTCAATTTCATAAACAGTAAGTGGATGAAAATCTCTTGATACAAGAGATAATGTACGATATTCTTCCTAATAAGAAAAAATGAGAAATTCAAATTTAGAATGAATGAGAGAGAATTAAAACCTTAAAAAATGATACTCACTTGGAATCTTAAAATACTTATAGATTTGTATACATCAGCTATTAGTAAAAGTGATTTAATCGAAATCATTTGATGCACATAAATATTTGTATCAATGAATGCAACTCCAATTAAATCATCATCTTTTAATTGCCACAAATAAATCTTTGAAAAATAAAAGAAAATATGAATAAAAAAACATAAAAATTATATAAAAAGAAAAAATAAATTACTTTTTGTCCTACGGCTGTTACCAAAAATCCAACAACATGTGCAATTGCTGATACAGGACCTTTTTGTTCTTTTATGTAAACTTCTTTTAATTTAAATTTTGTTAATGGTTTACCAGGTTCTGGAACTACTTCAATTATGTCGTAAATTAAAATCTACAAAAGAAAATTTAATTTAATGATTAACAAGAAAATGCGAAATTTTCATAATTTACTCTTCCACGAGATGTGATATCTTCACTGTAATTGTAATTCGTTCCAACACACAAATATTCCTTTAATCCAGATCTAAATTTGCAAAAATAAAAAAATAGTTCTTCCTTTCCTTTTAAATTTGATTTTACTTTTACCTTGTTCCCTCATATGCTAAACTAACAATTTTAAATGCTGTCACATGCTCCCAATCTTCTAAATTTATAGCTGCATCTGGTACAATTTCCCATGTACCAGGTGAAATTAATACAATATCAAATCTTGTATTAGGTGGATGAAGAAATCTTTCACCTTTATTCTCTTCAGTTAGTTCTTTATCTTCACCATTAAAACGAAAATATTTATTACTTGATTCTTCTGATTCAGTTACAATACAATATACTTTAGCCTCTTTATGGTAAACAATTTGTCTAGCTGTACAACGTAGTGGAATTTTTCTCATTGGCCAATGTGAATCATATGTTAAATACGTTGGAAAAATTGATATTTTTAATTCATTTGATTTATTAAAATATAAAAAGCCATGTGGACAATTTATGTTATTGAATGATGCAAAACTTCTCATTACAATATTACGATGTAATTTATGTATACGTAATTCACCTTTTGATGTTAAAAATACAAAATATGGAATATCACCACATATAGCGACACCACTGTATCCAGCAATATTTCCTTTGGAAAGAAAAGTAAAGATATATTTTCAAAATGGTTCTGCGTGTAAAATAATGCTGACTCTTACCAAAATAACGCATTTTATTAAAGAATTTATCTTTGGGAGTGGTGATCACTTCCAAATTTATACTGCCATCCATATCTGTACCATTCATTTCGGATTGTTGCTGCTGTTGTAAAATTATGTTAGTTGATAATTTACGAAAACGAATTTTCAAATGTCCTTTGGTGTATCTATAAACCTATGAAAAGTACACATTAATTCATACTCAATTTTTTTTATGCAATCAATACTTACTTGATAAATAAGAATTTCATTGTTTGTTCGAATGAATAGCAGTGGTCTAGAACCTTGATGTCCCAATGGAATTATCAAAACTTCACAAGCTGGTGTTGATAAATGTGTGCCACCGCCTGAACTAATAGCTTGTATGCTAGCTAATGTTTCTTTTTTAGCTGCTGGACCTTCGCTGTGTTGCAAAACAAATGGCACAAATTCCATTGAATCAGATAACACCATATTTCCATTTCCAACATTATTAATCAAATAGACCAATTTCAAATCAGGCATCGAATATATTTCCAAATTGCCATTATCTCTAGCAAGTAATAACCAATATGTCGGTTTCACTTGTACAAGTAAACGACGCCACCAATCTGAATAACGATTTTTGGATTGATATGCCATGTCAGCCATCTAAACAATTTGCAATTTAAATATTAGTCGAATTTTCATTTGTTTCTTTTAATTCATTTATCTTACACTTGTCATCTTGAAAGCGCTACCACCTTCGCCGTATAATAAATCTTCTTCATCTTCAATTTTCATATCTGGTTCTGGTTTCATGTATCCTAATCCATTAGATGAATACAACGAATTACCAGATAAAGTTGGATTCAAATAATCTTCACATTTTGTTGTAAATAAACCAGAAACGTCCCTAAATGCACAAATTGCAGTCACTTTTGGTGCCTGTCAAAACAGAAAAAACGAAAAAATAAATAGATCGAGGTATAATTTTTAATACATTAAAACAAATTGAAACTTACACTGCTCACTGTATTTTTATTAACTGCTAATCTTGGGCTACCTTTTGTTTCACGTAATGCTAACGTAATAACTTGACCATTTTCCACACGTATACAAATATACGGATCGATTAAAGACACTTCGGCTATCGGTGAACCAACATCAATCGGTATATTTTGTACTAGACGTGTACCTTGTAAAAGTCGTATATTTTTCGTTGTTACTTGAACAATAAAACGATTATTTCCAATATTCCCGACATAAACAGTCGATTGATTTGTACAAAATCCAGTATTTTCAATTTCATTTATTTCCTCTCCGGTTTGTAAGATCAATGATGTTGAATCTTGACTTAAAATCAAAAAATCATGTTGATCATCAGATTTATTTTGTTTTTTACCCGGTTCATCAAAAACGGTCCATACATCCAAGTACCCTAGGAAAAAATGAAATAAAATCCAAATTTTCAAAAATTCTTTTTCTTCTAACTTACCTGATAATTCAAAACTTGTAATCGTTTGTGGTTTTATTGAATCAGTTAGTACACATAAGGCACCATTCTTCCCATGTCCACTTGATGTCACAATTTCTAAATCTAAATTTGTGAAATTGTATCGATCTTCAGGACTTGATTCATCGTTTTCAGAATCACTGATTCTTTCGCCAATTGTCATGTAACCAATTGGTCCGATATTCAATAAACTATCACAAACTTCAAAAACGAATTTTGTTAAATGAACAGCTGTTTTTGTACCAGATCCGTATACTTGAAGTTCCTCTTCTTCGAGACGTTTTTTCTGACTTTCCGCTATTTAATTAAAAATGAAAAATGAAAATTAATTAACAAGTTAAAACAGTTATGAGTATCATTTTACGTTTTTCTTTTTCTGCTTCGGAATCATCAATTGTGATCACAGTATTATGGTCATCTTCTGTAAATCTAAGCAGTAATGAATTACCCAAACGTGATCCTAAGAACATGTATTCCTTTTGACAGACGCAAATCTGGCGAACAAAAAATTGAGTGTAAATTTGATTAATTTGTTATTTTAATGATCGGGAAAATGAAGTAACCTACACAACTCGTTAACACACTAGCTGCCGCCTTATGAAAATGAAAACTTCGTACACTTCGCATTGAATCTGAACACAATGTTAATACGTACAGATCACCAGTTTTAAGTGATAACACCAACTTATCTGTGTCAATAAATATGATCTGTGCTGCATCCAAACTGATTTTAACACCATCTTGTGGTTCTGAAATGATATTGAAATGTGGATATTTTTAACCAGTAACGAATTATGTGATATTCATTTTTTACTTACTCAATGGAAATGAAGTACTATGATCTGCAATACTATTCAAACTCACACCATACGGTGGGACGCTTTGATTTAAGTATATTAATGCATTTATAGAAGCAACTAAACATCCTCCTGAAAATATTCAACAAATCAAAATGCAATGTGAGTATTATTATGTAAGTTAATGAATTAGAATTACCGATTGGTTTCTGAATAGGTAAAACATGCAAGCAATCAAATGGTAATCCACAAACAGTCCAGATAATTGGATGTACTCTTTGTTGTATATTAAGTGACAGAGCTACCATAGTACATGTATCTTGTCTTACAGCGATCCGTCTAAAATTAATTGATGGATTAAATAAGTTTTAAATACGAATTTGATCCTTAAAAAAATAGAAAATTCTTATCACATTTACCCAGGAAATGTTCTTACTGGTTCATACAAAATGAGTAGAGTCGGTTCATAATAACCATGCAAGAATTGTATATCGATTACGTTATCAATTTTCTCGTCTAAATCCTTTAAAGTGATAATATATGACGCTAAGATTGGAGTTTTTGCTATCAATTGATGAGTGTCAATCTTTAAAGAAAATACTTTAATATGTCTTCAATATATCAAAAATTTTTGGGTTTACCTTTCTCTTTTTCATTGGCTTTACATCAAGTTCAATTTCATCTAATGAACTATCCTTTCGAAATGGTAAAACCACCAATTTCTTTCCGTATACAAGCATTACTGCACACCTATTATCTGGATCAACTCGAAGCATTGGAATATGATAATGTCCAGTCCAACCACCCTTTAAGTACACACAAAATTACTCAACTAAAAATTTCAATCGGAAATAAACGAATTGTTTACCTTGATATCCTCTTCTTCAAAATAATGAAGTGAAAGAGTTTTCAGCGAATATGTATCTGGATCATGTTGGACAACTGATAATTTAGCATCACGAAAACTTATAAGTAGAGCATCCCTTGGTGAGCCTGACAATGAGACATGTTCAAGTGCCATTACATTACCAAATAATGCATATGATGCAGCACATTCTAAACGCATCTTTGGAGGACGGATGTCTACAATAAAACAAAACCAGAACATTGCAGAAGATCGTGCAAGTAAACACCAACGTATATACATAAATAATAGGCGTTTAATGAACTTACCAGAAAACTTTTCTTTGTTGTTTGGATCAACATCTGGTAGAATTCTGTAAACTTTCAATATATTTGCACCAGCTATCACTAAATTCTTTTCGTTGTTATTAAAAAAATGACACGATATAGCAAACTCTACACCAGTTGCCGGATGCGTTTGTTTACAAACAGAAAACATTATCAAAGAATATTTAAATGTTTTTTTTCTGTTTTTGAATTGAAAATAAAGTAGTGAATTTCACAAATTTTTAAATTACGAAACCTTTTCTTGATCGGTACAATTAAAAAACAATCAATTTCTAGTAAATAAAACAAGTAACAAAGTATATTGAAGATAATTTTAAAGTTAAACTTCCATGCCAAATGCCAATTGTTTTGATCTATAACTTTGACAAATGTCAAAATATCAAACTCGTTGATTTGTTGGTGGTTGATATAATAATTGCCATATTAGCCGTTTTTCGGCTAGATTTAACCAAATTTGTGTTGATTTAGCCGGAACTTTTTTTATAAATTCGGCTGGCCGAGTTTTTAGCCGATTTAAAAAATTTGTACCTGACGAAGTATGAACGGGTGTCTTATTTTTGATTAAAAAAGTATGTAAAATATAATTATATATCTGATACATTATTACATACTATATATATTGAAAAACGTTGTAAGTTGTAATAACACTGCACTCTGTCATTGTTTACTAATTCTATGCACTTAGGGTGACCAGAATGTCTCTTTTAAAGAGTACATGTCCTCTTTTTTAGTCGGGATCTTTTTTACTCTTTTCTTCCTTATATGTCCTCTTTTGTCCTCTATTTTTTAGTAACATTATTATTTATTATAGTTTTCTTCAACGGTTTTTTAATATCTTGTACAACATTTATCAGCTGAATTCTCATACCATGTTTCTCATTTGCTGAACGTCATTAAAGTATTTTTTTTTTGCCTTTACCAAAATGTCATGAAAAATGTATCTAATCAAATCTAATATTTAGAAACTTACAGAGTAATCTTTTACAGTAAGCATGAAGCTTATTGTCAAAATTAAAAATAATTCGTAATTTTGTGAAAATTTAAATGTAGATTTAGCTTATTTAGTTAAATTTTAAATTTGGCTTATTTAGATTTTGAAATACTGTCAAAAGTCAATCAATAGATCAATTATCAATGGTTTTAATTTTAATTGAGAGCGATTAAAAATATCGTCGTATAGTGTTTAAACTGGTAAAGTTGAACAAGTATTCGATCTCTAAAATTTCTGTCTTCTACAATACAACCTAAATTATAGATAATTATAAATTAAGGACGAAAATTCCAAAAAGGAAGTTCGTTGTTTCAGATGAATTTCTTGCTCAATACAAATTTTTTTCAAAAGTCAAAGCTCGAAATATGAAGCAATTTGCACTGTTTGCATGGCTGTTGTTTCAGTGGGAAATAAAGCCCGTTTTTATTTAAAACAGCACTTAGAATCAGCGAAACACAATACGGTTTGCAGAATCAACAATGAATATCGAAAATTATTTTACCGAAAAATTTTTTAAGTTGGATATTATTTGTTAATAATAAACGAATTGTTTTGATTTTTTTATTTTATTTTGTTATGTCGTCTAAATTTTGAATAAAACCGTGTATTGATTTTACATCAAATATATTCATTAATGCTTTTTTCTTGAACATTGCATAGTCCTCTTTTTGTCCTCTTTTTCTATTTTAAAATGTCCTCTTTTTCTCAGTAGCAGTTCTGGTCACCCTATATGCACTTAAGGCCTTATGGAATATGGAAATGATATAAAGTAGTACAACTCTACACCGTCGTGTATTGATATTTAAAAAAATTCATCTGTATTATACAATAACTTTAAAGATTGTGGTAACACTGCTTGTGCGATTATCTTACTAGAAATTGTGAGGGTAAAAAAAGACATATGAAAGACATAAGACATAAATGTGTATTTCCATAAGGCCTTAAGTGCAAAGAATAAGTGAACAGAGTGTAGAGTATATTTTGATTGCTTTTTTCGTCATATCACGTTATAAACGGATGTTTTTTTTTGTCATAAATGAAATATGTATACAATAAAAGATACTTGAAGTATGACAAATGTCTGTTTAAAAAAGATTTTTATTGTTAGCCGTTATTTTTAGCCAAATTTGCAAGAAAAATAGAGTTTGCCGATTTTTTAACCGAATTTGACTTCAAAATTTACGACTAAATTTAGCCGATTCTCAAAAAATAATCTGGTCATTCTGGTTGGTATACAAATTTATTTGACATTTCGAATAACTAATCAAGAAATAGGGTTGCCATTGTGATGGAAAAATTCTTACACACTAATGGTCTACTTACATTATACTCTTTGCCATCTGATGGTAATCATTTGAAAAAAGCATGCTATCTCTTGATGTTACAAAATGGCGAAAACTGAGGAAATTTCATTTACGAAATTAATATAATTATGAATATGTCACAATTATATTTTTATATGCCAATTATTTTAAACTATTTTTAATTTAATTTAAATTTTAAATATAACAACTAAATACAATAGAATTGTATGGATACAAAATGACAGGATCAATTTCTTGCAGATAGTGATCGTCAGCTAACATTCTGACGTTTGGTAGTTCGAGTCATGGTAGGCCAGATACAATGAAAGCGACGCGTTTTTCACGAGCTTCAGAATGAGTTTGAATGCATGGTTTTTGCATCTAAGTAGATACAATGACAGCCACGCGTTTTTGTGGCGCCACAATTTTTGTCGAAATTTTAATTTTGTGGCACGTTTTTTTTTTCTCCCCGTTTCATTTTTTGGAACAAAGAGAAAAATAAACAAGTTGACATGAATAATGTCAAAAAAATTTCTTTGTTTACATATTATTACGAACTGTCAAAAAAACGCGTGACTCTCATTGTATCTTGAACGCCACAATCCGGCGCCACAAGAAAAAACGCTCGCTTTCATTGTATCTGGCCTATGGGAAACTTGTTTTTTGGTCCGTAATGTGTTTAGACTATAAACAAAACTAGAAGGGTACAAAAAGACAAAAACAAAAATGTCAAAAAGACACTGATTAGAATTATCATCATACAAAAAAATTTTTATGTCAATTTTACGACAACGAATTTGCCAATTTAGCAAAAGAGTCGTCATAATGTAAATTGTGAAGTTAAAAAAAAAATAAATAAATAAGAAAAATTAAAAAAATAAAATAAAACCATTGAGTGATTTATTACAGTAATCATAAATGATTTTGTAATCATACTTTGTAATTCCCCGTGCGCCGTACGTATTATGAAATAATTTACTTATCACTACAAATTGAAGAATATAAAAGTTGCAATAAAATAAAAAAAAAAACATTATTTAGAATTAAAAAAAAAAATTAAAAACAATTAAGAGAAAATGTCATTCGTTAGAGGATCCGTTGGTATTGAATCTGTGCAAAAATTTTTAGATGTGTTGCAATCAGATTTTAAAAGTTTAGCACAAGAAACTAAAAAAAAGTATCCACATATAAAAGAGGTAACGTAAATGGGACACTTGACAATCCCCTACTGTTTACCCATTTTTTTTTTTTTTGTGTTCAATTTTTGTTCTTTTTTCTGTAGTCATGTGAAGAAGCAATAATTAAATTGAATACGGCTAGTGTTAATCAACATTCATCTATTTATTACACCGTTAATCAAATATTATATCCTTTGGTGCAAGGGTGCGAAACAAAGGATCTGAAAATTGTTCGTGTAAGTATTTAAGAATTTTCCAAAATTTAAAAATAATTCAAGAGATTAATCAAGAGCATTTAAATTTAAATTTTCAGTTTTGTCTTGGAATGATGCAAAGATTAATTACCCAACAAGTAGTAGATCAAAAGGGTGCTAGATATATAACAGATGCATTATGGATGTTGATGGAAAATAATTTAGAAGAAGTTAAAGTTTTACAAACAGTTATATTATTATTAACAACAAATTCAATTGTACGTGGTGAAACTTTGGCTAAAGCATTAGTATTGTGTTTTCGTTTGCATTTCACTAAAGATTCGACAATAATTAATACGGCTGGTGCAACAATTAGACAGCTAGTTTCACTAGTTTTTGAGAGAGTTATTGCTGAACGTGAAAATCGTTTAGATAATAATGCAGCAATTCAGCAATATTCCCAGCAGCAACAACAGCAACAGCAGCAAGGGCAATCACATCAACAACAACAGCAATTACATCATTCAGATACATCAGGAAAACAAGAAAAATTAGAGCTTCAGCCATGTGAAACAGATGCGTTCTTTTTATTTCAGGATTTGGTGCAATTAGTTAATGCTGATCAACCGTATTGGCTATTGGGAATGACCGAAATGACACGAACATTTGGTCTAGAATTACTTGAAACAATTCTTACAAACTTCTCTGGAATATTTTTAGATGTAAGATTCACGATTTTTTTATTTAAAAAATCGTACTCAAAGAAATCCTTTTTTTTTTTTGTAGAACGCTGATTTCACGATATTATTAAAGGAGCGGGTCTGTGCTTTAGTCATAAAACTGTTCTCACCAAATGTAAAACATCGTACAGTGACACAATCAAATGTTCAAATTGAAGCGAATGCTGATAAACCATATTTCCCTATAAGCATGCGATTATTGCGTTTGGTATCAATTTTAATACAAAAATATCATAATATTTTGGTAAGAAATTTATTTTTCATTTTGGATTTAAAATTAGAAGAAATTCTAACTTTTGCTTCTTTATTTTGCAGATAACTGAATGTGAAATATTTTTATCGTTAATTGTTAAATTCTTAGATCCGGATAAACCAAATTGGCAACGTGCATTAGCACTTGAAGTTATTCATAAAATGGTTAATAAACCAAATTTATTGGTATCATTTTGTAAATTTTATGATTTAAAAGATCATGCAACAAACATCTTACAAGATGTTATTAATTCACTTGGTGCATATGTACAAAGTTTATTGATGAATTCACAAATGCAAAGTAAGTTCTTTCCACACAGATGTATGTCGTTCAATAATTCAAAAATTTCATTTTGAAAAATTCAAAAAATCAAGAAACACAAGAAATTGTTAAAAATGTTGGTGATTTTATATTTGATTGCGATTTTTCAAAATTTTTAATTTTTATTTTTTAATTTTAGTTAGTAATACAATGAATACACAAACCCATTCTTCTGCATCATCGAATGTATCTGGAAATTCAGTTATATCACAGCAAGGATTTATATTCCGTGGAACATGGTTCCCATTAACGACAACATTTCCTAGAGGACAATCAAAGACTTTATAGTATGTATAAGAATTATTTATTCAATTAGGTAAAAAATAAAATCCATGAATTTTTTTCATACAGCTTAGAAATGTTGGAAAAAATGGAACCACCAAACATTCCAGACGGTTATTGTATATCGATAGCATATGCAAGTCTATTAGATATTGTGCAATCAATTGATTGTGTTATTAAAGGATCTGCAATCGTAAGAGATGGGAAAATAATAAAATAAATGAAATTTTTATTAAATCTCTTTTTCTGATTTTGTAGATGAACAAAGAAGTATCACCAAATAAAAAAGAACTGGAAGAAATAAAACTCCTACATTCACAATTGATTAATTCTAGTTGGTGTGGTCTATTGGCTGCATTAACACCACTAATTGAAGCATCTGTTGATGAAGTAACAACAGAAAATATTTTAAAAGCAATGGAAGATTTTGCTGGTTTATGTGGAATTTTAGAATTGAACACACCCAGAGATTCATTTATAATAGCAATTTGTAGAGCATCATTACCACCTCATTACGGTTTAGCGATATTAAACACAAGCTGCCAAGGAATAGCATATCGATGTATGACATAATTTTCTAATGTATTTTACAAAACGTAAAAGTGATTTTTTTTTTTAATTACAGGTCACTCAAGAACAAATAGTCAAGATTTAAATGGTCAATTTGGTTCATGTAATGAAACCGATTTTCGACAACAAGTAATAGCAGTGGGTACACCTTTACCAACATCGTCGTTACCAGCTGGAGCCCAACAAGGACCCGTTATGTTGACTGCGAAAAATTTACAATGTATGAGGGCATTATTACATGTCGCCCATTATCATGGAGGAATACTTGGAACATCTTGGCATATTGTGTTAGCAACATTGCAACATTTAGTGTGGATACTTGGACTGAAACCATCAACAGGAGGAAGTTTACAGGTATTTTTAATTTAATTTTTTTTTCAATCTTGAGAACTGTTTAAATTAAACTTTTATTTTCCATCAGGCTGCTCCAAAACTTACCACAGATACAACAAACATGGGAATACAAACAGCTGTAATGGCCGATTTACCAGTATTATCGCAAATGTTAAGCCAACTTTTTGAATCTAGTCAATATCTTGATGATGTCGCCTTACATCATTTAATAGATGCTTTATGTAAACTGTCACAGGAAGCAATGGAACTAGCGTATACAAATAGAGTAAGACAAGACGAATCATTGAGGGGAGAAAATAAAATTTCATTTGTTTTTTCATAGGAGCCATCATTATTTGCCGTTGCAAAATTATTAGAGACTGGTCTTGTAAATTTGCCCAGAGTAGAAGTTTTGTGGAGACCATTAACAACTCATTTATTGGAAGTTTGTCAACATCGTCATATTAGAATGCGTGAATGGGGTGTTGAAGCAATAACGTATCTGGTGAAGGCAGCCTTACAATTTCGATATAAAACTCCTCTAAAAGACAATATGGTACAGATTATAAGTTTTTTTTTAAAAAAGAAAAGAAAAAAGAATTCCAGCTTTTTTTAACCGTAGAATTTACAAACTTTATTGCTAAGTCCATTGACTCAATTATCAGCTGTTCCTCATGGTGATGTAAGACAACGACAATTAGAATGCGTTCTACAAATTTTAAATGGTGCAGGAGAAATTCTATCATACGGATGGCCTTCAATACTTGGCATAATCGGAGCCGTTAGTGATCTTCATGGGTAGGATTAATAAACAAAATAGTCGGCAATCTATTGGTTGTTACTTATGTAGTGTTCTTTATTTAAAATTCACAGCGAAGCCTTAATACGAATCGCATTTCAATGTCTACAATTAGTAGTTACAGATTTTTTACCTGTTATGCCATGTAGATGTTTACCGTTATGCATCAACACAACTGCAAAATTCGGTTCACAAGTACAAGAATTAAATATATCTCTAACGGCAATCGGTCTAATGGTATTTGAAAGCATTGTTTTTACAATCAAACATTATAATTTTAATTTTAATTGATATTTATTCCCTTGTTCACAGTGGAATATTTCAGATTTTTTTAATCAAAATCAAGAGAAATTAACACATACTGCTGTTGAAGACTTAGCTATAATGCCAGATTTCCCTGGAACAGTTGATATGCCACAATTTGATAAATTATGGATGTGTTTATACGCTAAATTAGGTAAGGATTTATTTTAATTCAAATTTGCGTTAATTTTTTCTTACCAATTTTTTTCATTTGTAGCTGAATTATGTGTTGATTTACGACCAGCTGTAAGAAAATCAGCCGGTCAAACTTTATTCTCTACAATATCAGCTCATGGTAGCTTATTAAATCCACCGACATGGC
This sequence comes from Anthrax anthrax, assembly GCA_963971155.1. Classification (NCBI taxonomy): domain Eukaryota; kingdom Metazoa; phylum Arthropoda; class Insecta; order Diptera; family Bombyliidae; genus Anthrax; species Anthrax anthrax. The sequence continues at coordinate 16,922,623 of OZ020120.1, forward strand.
GTGCTGTTTTATGGCAAGTACTATTCCCATTATTAGATAAAGTACGAAGTTTATCTAGTTGTGCAAGTAGTGAAAAAGTGGATACAAGTGGTAATATTTTGATACATCATTCAAGAAATACAGCACAAAAGCAATGGGCTGAAACACAAGTTTTAACATTATCTGGAGTTTGTAAGGTATGAAATGGTAGAAAATTTTTTTTTTAAATTGTGAAAAATGGAAATTATAAGAGAAAGACTTGAACGTATTTTATTTTTTTTAAAGGTGTTTAATTCAAAACGTGAATTACTTCAATCAATTGGAAACTTTTCTCAAGCATGGACTTTGTTATTAGAATTTATTGAAGATGCAGCTTTAAATAAAAACAATGAAGTATCATTATCGGCATTAAAATGTTTACAAGAAATTTTATATAACAATATTGATAAGAAATCTCAGCGACAACAACAACAAGAGAAAACTGATTTAGTTGAGAATTCTTTGAAAAATGATTCAACTGGAGATTTATGGACAGTAAGACTTTTTTCTAGCTTTTTTTTGTACAAAATTATAATTTATATAAAATATTTTTAGATTGCTTGGAGAATTTGGTTAAATATTGGAGAACAAAGCACAAAATTACCATCACAAAATGGTAGTAGAGATGGAGATATCGATTTAAATAATGATGATTATTATTTTCCAAGTCAACCATTTTTAACAGCTTTAGCACAAATATTTCCAGTTTTATTTCAGAATATTAGTGAAAGGTAAAAAGATTTAGTATCAGTGTATCAAATATCTTTTAATAAAATTCGATGCACACTAGCGGCATTTGTTGCTACTTTATTGATATTTTGCCACAAATTAGTTATTGTGACACTTTACTAACAATTTGTAGCTCTAAAATGAAAAAAATCGTACTAATGTTGAACGTTTCTTATTTTGTAGATTTAATCGTGATGATTTACAAAGATTATGTTCGGTATTACTTAATGCTGTTACAATACCAATACATGCCGATTCAACACCATACATAATAACATCGTCAAATTCAGATTCAGTTTTAATACCATTACATGATGCTGTATTAGAATGTATGGAATTAATACAAAAAGAAGCAATAAGTTCCTCAACATCATCAAATCATATAAGAGAAATGGTTCCAGAAATATTTAAGCAATTATTAATATTTACAAAATTTTCATGTATGCCACCAACATCAACAACATCAACATCAAATTATGATGGAAATTTTGAAACGATTACATCATCATCATCAACATCAATGAAAACTAAAACATATAATCATCACCACCACCATCATCATCATCATCATCAGCATTCACAAATAAACTCGGGACCAACACTTGAATTAATTACAATGAATTATACAGCATTTGGTGAGAAAGCATTAAGTATAATTGTGAAATTATATCAAGAAACAGCAACAGATGAGGTTGTTATACGAGAGCATATATTACATGAAATTATAAAGGTATCAAAAATAAGATGATTTAAAATTTTCAGAATGAGAAATTTAACATTTTTCTTTTTTGGTATGTGTAGACTCTAAATATTCCATTATCTTTAAAATATAAATGTATGTCATCATCAACATGGAAGTTAGCTATTTCCAGTTTACTTACGATCCTTCGCATTGGTTTGAAGGTGGCACGTGCAAAACCAATACATTTTCAAACGATGTGGGATGATTTATACGATACTTTAGATAAATTTTTATTTCCGTCAAGGTAATTACAATTTGTATAATGAATTCCCTTCTTTTTATCTCTGTCATTATCTCTTTTTCGATTATAGTATATGTTCAATTGAAGATCGTGGCCTAGAAGAAATTGTAATGGATGAAAATATTGATTGTCAAGTAATCGAATTATTAAGGGATGAAATTTTACCACATTCAAATGAAATACCACATCAATTTATATTAAATATTGTTGTATTATTAAATAAAGGTTCAATTCATTCAGCATCTGGTTCAAATATTGGTAGTGAATCCGATTGGAAATTACGTGAAATATTTGCTAAAATATGTTTTGAAACATTATTACAATTTTCATTATGGGGTGATTATAATAGTAATAATAATATAACAACGACAACAAATACGAATGTGAATTTAAATGCAAATGCAAATAATAAAAATGGTTCATTAAGTAATGGAGAAGGAGGCTTCGCTGGACGATTAGCAATAACTGCATTATTACATAGATTTCAAGAAGTATTAAAACGTTTTAATGAAGATGAAAGACAAAGTGGAAAATGTCCATTACCAAGGTAGTTTTCTTCACAATCTCTGAATTTTCATGAAAAAAAAGAATTGAAATTTGTTCTTTACTTTTTAAATAGGTATCGATTATCTGAGATATCTTTTGTACTAAAAGCTGTTGCAACTTTAATCGTATCGATGAAGAAAGCTTCATCATGTAAAGGTAATAACATTTTTTTCATTTTCATAAGATTTTAATCATTAATAAAATTTTCTCATGTTAAATACATTTTCAACATAACATTTTTTTTGAAATTTTTATAGTTAATAAAACGGCATGGGATCAATTGATTGGATTATATCCATATTTAGTTGATTGTACAACAACAACATCACCAGAAGTATCACGTTCATTACGTGAAGCATTATTACAATATGCTGAACTTTTACAACCACCAAAAAATGCATTAACAACAGCAACAGATAATAATAGTAGTATTATTGCAACAACAAATGATCATGAATCTAACTGCTAACATTTAGATTTTAATTGATCTGAAAAGTAAATTACAAATATATGAAAAATTTAACAGAGGAAAATCTATATAAAACAATAAAATAACGATATTCATAAATTTTTAGTTTTTATTTTTATTTTTCTTTTGTAAATGAATCGCTTTAAAATAATCAAAATCTAAAAAAAAGAAAAAAATAAAAGCAAAATTAGCAACTGTTCATAAAAACGTAATTTATTTGCAAGAAAAGTAGCGAGAGACAAAAGAAAAATTAAAACACAAAAATATATTCAAAGTATTCAAGAGAAAATATTTTTCTCTCTCTAGAGCCTAGGGAATTCGTTTTTTTTTTTTTTTTTGTATTTTTTTAATTTAAAATAAAAGTAAAAATAATATTAACTCCTTAATGAACAATTTGAGCTAGTTGTGAGATATCAAATGATGATCACTTGATCGTAATCATAAATTCTGATTACTGAACTGAAATGAAAAATGCGGTGCTTGTGTTGTTCGTGAGAGGCCAAGTAAATACCGGTATGTGTGCGTAAGCTGCAGAATTGTACATTAAGTGGTTAAATATTCTAAAGTTTTTTTTTATTGTTATCCTTTTTTTGTTTTCTAATTTTTGTAATATTAAAAGAATATCACAAACAATTTTTGTAATTTCTAAGTAATAAGAATACATACGTGTCTTCGAAAATACATCATTACCTATTTGATAAGACATTTAGCTTAGAAGACTATAATACGCTGGGTATTGAATCGAATAAGCAGTGGCTTATTTTCGAAAACACGGAATGCTTTTTCCTTTTTTTGTATGTACCTATATATTGACGACGAAAATGAATAAAAACTGCTTTTGATTTGTGATTGAAAATAAAAAAATTAAATCCTGTTAAAAAAATAAAGAATTTTTTTTATTTTAAGTTTAATTTAAAAAATGTTAAAAAAAATATTTGAAAAAAAAACATCATGAAATATTGCTTTCGAATTAAAACAAAAATAAAAATATTTTTAAATTTACAAGAAAGAATTATGTAATATTGAAGATTCTTTTTACTTATTTACTGTTTATGCGATTGTTATGTATACACAGATAAGAAAATAAATTCATTATGTATATTATATTATGTACGTACGTATGTATGTAGTGGTTCTTGCAAATAAAAATTTGAAATAAGAAAGCAAAACTTATTGTCTTTTTTTCACTAGTTTGTTACATATTTATTTTTCCAACAGTTAGGGCAAGGATTAGTGTACTATAATGAAGACGCTTGATGGGCAGATTAAAACTAGAAAACTGACAAAATGCAGGAGTGGCAGCACGTAAGTTGTAATAAAGCAATTGTTTCGAGTTTTTCTTATAACGGCAGTATGTAATTTGTTTCGCCCACATGATAGTTTGTTTCGACTAATATTGGCAGCATGTAAAAGTCGTTTCATTTACTTTGAAAAGTCGTGACAAAGAAATTTGGTCGGCAGTAAAAGTGCTATCGTCCAATATAATAAATCATGTTTTACTATATGGTTTCATGTTTTAAAAATTTTTATTTATTAATAAATATTTGTTATTCAATAATATGCAAGTATTTAATAATAATTATAATTATTGGTTGTAATTACTGAAGAAATAAATAATTTTGAAATAAATGTAATATCAAAAACAAATTTCAAAAATATTATTTTCGTCTTTTAATTTTCTTCTTTCTATCTTATTTCTTCATCCGATAAAGATTTGTACCAAAAAATATAATTTTAACTTAAACAAATTTTAAACACAATTTTTTTAAGTTTGAGACGACTTAAATTTTGATTTGGTTCGACCATGTTCGACAGAGAAAAGTCGAAATAACTTATCGTGAAAAATTTGTGACGACTTCGATTGTTGTCGACAAAAATCAGTCGAAACAACTTACGTGCTGCCACTTCAGCACAGATTAAGTCTGAATGATAGAACATCCTATTTCGTGACGATGGCCGCTGTGATGATCAGTTTGCACATAAGTTATTTGAAATAAAAAAAAATTTGCTTTGAAAATTGATGTAGACTTGATTGTTTCTCTTCATTTTGTTTTTCTTCATCTCAGTGGTTTTGTTTGTTAACATTTGATTTTTTTGGAAATGAACGGAAATTCTCAACCATTAATTTCCTTTCATTCTTAACAATTTGGTTAACATTAACAGTTTATCGTTTTGGTGTTTGAATCCGGCTTTGGTAAAGTTTTGGTAATACATTTTAACTTGTGCAGTTCTTGCCACACTTTCTTAGTCATTTTTAGATCTTGAATCTTGAAGATACAATTATTCCACTGGAGTCATCCCATTAACCCATTCTAAAAGTTTTCTAATTCCCTGAGTGTAATTTTTTGAATTCATGCAGCTTGTGTATCCAGTATCCTAGTTACTGAATTGGTTAAGAATCGCATTGAAATTCTTACGTTTTTTTTTTTTTTAATTTTTATTTACATCAACAGAAGAATTTTTTATTCTGTTTGCATGATTTTCTGTAGATTTTTATTTTTTCTTCATTTAAAATTCAATTATGTGAACGTACAGAGACGCATTTAGTTGGGAAAATATGTGTGTGTTAATTTTTCTTTTGCTGTTAATTCAATCAGATTGTTGTTTTTTTAAATGTTGTAGAATGGAAACAAAATTACCAATAATGGACAGGATTTATAATAATAATACAAAGTTATCCACACTTCCATGTATGTATGTGTATAAACATGTAAATTTTATTCATATTATGTACTTCACGTACATTTTCAAAATTGATTATTGTTCATTCTTGTAACGTAATCCACTTATCAATTTATGATGTCAATAATAAAAAATATTCAAATTCAATTATTGATAAGAAATATCAAAAGAAGGAATATCATTATAAAAAAAAAAAAATAAAAAATAAAAAACGAACAGGCAAGTGTATTTATCATCATAATAATTTTCATAAACTCATCATCATGTACTCATCAAATTTTTGTTTTTATTTATTTTTAAAAATCCAGTAAATACCTACACATATTCAACACCTTGTGCATCGTGTATATAAAAGCAACTGATTTCAAATGAACTTCATTCATTCCTTGTAAGGATTTCGGCAAGTACAGAGAATTCACTCAAAAAAAAAAAAAAACAGAAAAAATAATTCAAAAATTTAAAAAGGTAACGGATTGTTTTTTTAATTCAAATTTTACTGTGTTTTATATATTTTTTTCGATTTTTGTTTTGTTTTTTGTTTCCAGATGTCCAGAACATCCTTGAGAATATTTCCATTATTTTTTTATATATTATTAATTTCATTTATTGCTACCGTACATTCAGATTATGTAACTGGTGGTGGTGGTGGTATTGGTGAAAAATTAAATAATGATAATAAAAATCATGGTGGTGATGATAATAATAGATCTAGTGGAGGCGGTGGTGGTATCAATGCTAATAGTGGATCAAAAAGAAATTTAAGATCAGTTTATGGTTTTGGTCCACGAATGTTACAAATATCAAGATCAAAAATACCAATTGAATTAGATTTATTAGTAAATAATGATGATGCATTGGAAAAAACTAAACGTTTCGATGATTATGGCCATTTGAGATTTGGTAAACGTGCTGGTGAAGATCAATTTGATGATTATGGTCATATGCGTTTTGGTAGAGGCGGTAGTTCAACATTTTAGAGATTATTTCTCAGATATTAAAAATTTAAAAAAAAAATCTATCACGGAAAATACACTTAAAAATAACAATATAAAATGAATTGAGTAGAAAAAAAAAACTTATTATACATATGTAGGTATATAAAAAATAAAAAAATAATAAAAAAATGTAAAATAAAAACTGTGTTGTAATTTTCCATTACCCCATGTATTACGAATGCTATTGGACTTATTGAAAAAAAAAATAATTGGGAAGTTTTGGGATATTTCAAAATTTTCTTATCTTCTCCTTAAATTTCATGGAAAGGATTAAAGGACAATTAAGGAAATTTGAAAAAAAAGTGAAGAAATTTTGAAAAACTTGCATAGCCGGGATTCAGGATCCAGGATACAAAAAAAAATCTAAAGTCCTAATCTGGTTTCAATACTGCAAGAAACTCAGGAGTTAAAATCGCATAATTGAATTTTGTTTGAATTGTTTTTTAGAAAATAAAATTTTTCTCCAATTTTTTTTTTTTGTAATTTTTAATTTTTTATTTTTCTTTTAGTTATCATTTTTTTATTTCATTGTGTTTTTTGTTTTTGTTAATTTTTTAAATTTATTCACTTAATTAATTTTTTTTTTGCATTTTCCAAAAAAAAAAACAAATCTCTTTTGATAATACTTTTAAATTTTCTCTCTTTTTCTCTTTTTCTCTCTGTGTATGCGTTGTTTTTAAATTCATCTCTTAAAAATTACAATAATTACAATACAATTACAATTTAACTAAATGTACGTTATCAATATTTTATATAATAATTTTTATTTTAGGTATCCTTTTAGGTTTAATGGATTTTTCTCTTTTATTTTATATATATTCATATTTTTTCATCATCATTTTAATAAATTCTTTTATAGATTTTCTTTTTTTTTTTAATTTAATGTTTTTTTTTTTTTTTAAATTTTTATTTATCTTCTGTTATAGTATTTTGATATAATTTCGTATTTAATGATAATCGCATTTTCAATTATTCAAAAAATATTTTGCTTCTATCTAATTAGTCACGTCTATTAACTGACATCATGTAGAAAAGCAAAATATCTTAAATCAATTGGAAAGGCCAAAATTTTCGTTTAATTTTCTCTTGTTGTTCATGTTGTTGAAAATTTTTTCTCTTTAGTAATCTCTTTCAATTTAAAATGATTTATTTAGTAATACGGAATTTTTTAATTTCTATTTTTTTTTTTTATTTATTATTTTTGTTTTTTTTTTTTTTTTAATTTTTACTAGAGGATATTCAGCCTTACGACAAAAGAAATTTCAGAACCAAAAATACAATTCGGATTTAAATGAATAACAAATAATTACAAATCAAATGAAACATTTTGAGACAATACAGAAATTTTTATTTACGGCTTAGTGACGTCACATGGCTTACAGCAAAAAGTACATATATAACTGGAATTGTTTGTCTATAATATTTGCTGACAGTCGGATTGAACAATTCTTGTTGAAACAGTTTCTGGGTCTTAACCTAAAACTCAAGTTCAAGCCAAATGACGTCATCCTTATGCCAAAAAAATTGTTTTCGTGAACGCCTAATTTGTAATTTGTTAGCCTTGCTACATGCCATCATCATACATGAATCCTTAAGCTTTGATCGGCCTAATCTAAAGTATATTATTAATTGAAATGAAACTATCTTACATCCTCCTTTATCCTGTTTTATTATATTTCCGTTTTCTCGAATATAAAAATTTCAATTATGAAAGATCTTTTGTTGTATAGCTGAATAATCTGAATTTTAATTTAATTTAATTTTTTTTTTTTTTTATCATTTTAAATTATGTGTATGTGTGAGTGTGTGTGTAATTAAACAGTCACATGTACATATTTATATTTTATATTTTGTATTTTTTGATTTTATATAATTTTCAGTTTTTATTTTAATTTTCATTGATTTTTCATTTAAAAAAAAAAACTTTTTTTTTCTCTTAGACTTAGATTCAAATTTGAATTTACCTTATGTAACGACTTTTTTTTATTTTAAATTTTTTCTTATATTTTTCTTTATAGTTTTAATGTATCATAGTATAATAACGGTATATAATATATTTGAGGCATTATAACCTTAAATAATTTTACAAAATGTTTTATTTTTATATTTTTGATGGTTATGTACATATTTTATTGTATATTGTCGGTAAAATGATTTTTTTTTACTTTTCCATTTCTTAGATATCAATAGAAAAAAAAACAAATTTTATTTATGTATACAATTCATAGATATGTTGTTCAAAATTTCAGCATATTACACAATTATAATGTGGTCATATGTAATGTGTGTGTATGTACATATGTATGTGGAGTGCACCTTAAGGTCTATTGAATTTAGGACTGAGTTTTAAAATGGCAATCGAATGGTTTTGTTAAAGAGCACAGAGATATGAGCCAAGTTCGGAGTTATTGTTATAATCAAATCAATCGGAGTGCTCGTACATAATCTGATCATTTATATGATCATAATTTCGAACTTGATCGTAAAAATTGTTGCGAGTAAAGTGCGTAACAAATATTTTTCATTTTTTTTCTTTGATCATCAAATAGAGTAAAATTTTTTATAATTTTTTGTTTGAATTTCAGAACTACCACTAATACCAAGTACATAAAAGTCAAAAGAAAACTGATGGGTAATAGTTGCATTAACGAATTAATTTGATGTAAATTTCGGTTTATTTTAAAATTTTCATGATTTTTGTACTGGGATGAATGAATAAAAAATCCGGTGGTCGTGTTGTTGTTTTTCTTAAATTTAATTAAAAATTATAAATCTCTACATACATACAAGCAAGTATTGGACGTCTGTTGTAGCTGTTAAAAATTGAATTAAACTCAGTACGCAAATACATATTTTGAGGATTTTGAGTTTCACTTTACTCGATAAAATATTTTACGCTTTTCAAAACCATTGCCTACTCGAAATTAACCGGCTTTAATTAAAATGTTAACATACTCTACTAAGGTATATTTTTTTAGCATTTTTTTATGTATACATATTTTAATTGGAGGCTTTTTCTCATTCTTTTGCATTCAGTTTAATTAAATAAATTCATCATTTATATTTTTTTCTTGCATTGCCAGTTTTCCGTATTTTTGAGAACAAAAGCAATAACAATCAGAAGTAAAAAATGAAATATGACAACGACGTAAAATTTTTATGATCCACAAGGATGCACATGAAATATGCAAATAAAAATGAACCATAGTTGAATAGAGTCCAAAAATTTGAAGCCTACATATAAATTATACAATAAGGGTCCGATGAAGGAGTAGAAAAAACAAAATAAAATGTGCATATTTTTTCCTGATAAGTATATGAAATGTTCTGCTCAGTACGTACATATTTGGGTGCATTAATGTGTATGGTGTGTACAATCACCCGTTTACAACGAATGTCTGTATATGATATAAATTTTAGATTTGTTTTTTTATTTTTCTTTTTTTAAATTAAATTTCTCAAATTATTTTTTTTAATTTTAATTTTTTTAATTTTTATTACTGATATTTATTTAATTTAATTTAATTTGATTTTTTCTTTCATATATGAACTATCTAATATGTGATGTAATTTTTAATTTTTATTTTTTGTATCTTATTTTTATATGTTTTCCTTTTTACAATTCACAGAGATTTAATTTAATTTTATTTATTTTTTTTTTAATTTAATTAAATTAATTAATTAATTTTTATTTAAGTTTAGAATGTGCTTCAAATATGAATATGAGTTATTAAATTTATTTTTGTTGAAATACATGATGAAAGATAAATTTTTTTTTTGTTTTTTTTTTTTTGTTTTTAATGTGATATACGGGGGATTACAATTAGAATAATAATAATGATGTACGAGAAATTTTTTTTTTTTAAATTTTAATTTAATTTTATTTCATCTTTTTTTTTTTATATACAAACAACGTTATGCATTATAGCAGAAGAAGAAATTTATCGATCATGAAAATGTAATAAAACTCTTTTACTGCACTGGTTTTTTCATTTCATTTTTCATTGGTTCGTATTTAATTTCTAATCATCCATGATACTATGCTGTGTCGGTGTATCATGATTTCTTGAAATTTACGTAATTTATTGTAAACGTAAAAAATGCAATAAACTATTGAAAATAAGAACGATATCGGATCTTGAAGGATTTGAACCTACATATTTGCAAAAAAGCAACTAAACAAGTGGCCAACCTCTCAGAATTTATCTTCGGGTTAGTTTCATCCGACATGTCCATTGGCATTAAAATGTCCTCGAAAAAAGCTACAACCAATGAAAATGTACATATAATAAATTATGCAGATATTCCATATTCCAGTTTGTGCGAACACCGGAATTAAATAGGTAAGACTGAGGATCTTATTTGAATCATGAGATTCCTTGACAAGCTGAACTTTTGCAATCTTCGAATCTGATTGAAATTGTTTATCTTCTTAATTGGTTTTGCAGAATCACAAATCGTTAGGTTCCAAGTTGAGGCTTAATTTCTAACACACAGAAATTATATAGAACATCTATCCTATCTTCTCTGTGTTGTATCATGGATCTCGGACCAGTACACAATAATTCCTTTTATGAAGACGGCGAACCTAAAACATTTTATTACATTTTCATGCTTAACAAACGTATGTATGTATATGCATGCATTTAAGAAAACAAGAAAAAAATAACGTCATTTCCTTTCATTTCTGTTATTTCAATTTAAACATACTATACATATTTCACAGTTCAAAAATGGCCCAATCATAAAAAATACACAAAATTCTTGCATTCACACGCATCAAAATTTTTTTACATACATTTTGTAAATACCAACGGTTTTTACATCACGTCTACATTTCACGCATACACATACAAACATGAAATTGTACAACACAGCATTAATAACAATTGATTTAATTTTTTCTTTTTTTTTTTTATATCCTTAATTAATTTTTCATATTTTCTTCATTATTTGTTGTTGTCGTGTTTTGGGTTGTTCAATGGATATTTCAATTAAAATTAGAACTTTTCAACTAATGTACAAACAAATATGTTTTTTTATGATTTAATTAATCAATCAGTCAGGCCGTCATTCATTCATTATACCAAATCACAACATCATCATCATTATCATTAATTCTCCACACCAAATAATCGTTCTTCTCAAGCACACTGTTATCAATTTTGTTTTTTTTTTAAATTAATTTAAATTTTTTTTTTTTTGCTTTTGCTCTTTACATTTGCTTTTGTTTTCATTTTTTCTTTTTTAAACATTAAATTAATGGAAGACTTTTTAACAGGTTTTTAAGACACAGAAAACATTTTTTTTTAATTTTTAATTTTATTTTGTTTTTCTTTTTCATCATTTTTTATGTACAATTCGCATTCACATTATACGCAGTCAATTAATTACACGCACATTTAATGATTTGTTTTTTTTTTGTCTTAAAAATAAAATAAATGAAAAATAAAAGAAAAATTCATCTAAGAAAAAATAACTATAGAGTATTCGATCATTTTTGCCATCAATGTAAGGAAGAAAAATGTCCTGCAAGATATCTCCATAGCTAACAACAAGTTAACAGAAGCGTTCATCCCATTTTCTCTCATGTTAGAAAAACAAAAACGTTTATATTATTTTGGTCTCTGTATACTCTGTAATCTGTATACACTAACTACATATGTATATGCCAGTTGAGGTTTTATGTAAACTACGTAAAGTTGAACCATTTCACATCATTGGTACATACAATTGATATTCAAAAAATTCATTTGATTTTGTATGAAAATTTCAAGGATTGTGATAATATTTCCTGTGAAAAACTTTTTAATTAGAAAGTACAAATTATTAGTGTTCGCTCCTATCTTCACAGATCATGTATAAGTGTTCTTCCCCTCATTGCTCCCCTATTTTCTTAACTATACATAATATATCGTAATGTGAATTTAAAAAGAATAAATAGAAAATATTTATAGCAATATACACAAGCATTGACTTGGTTTTATCTGTTCCCCTTCATTTTCCTCCTTCATTCTTTAACTAAAATGCCAAAACACAAAAAATTCCTAAAAAAAAAAATTGAAATTTAGAAAATTTTTTGGAAAATTGTTAGAAATTTTGTTTCGTCCAAAAAGACGTATAGCTCTCTTGGGCTTTAAGCTATGGAGATACCCAGATATGATTACGGGCAAGATCTCATCATTATTAAGCATAAAATTATATTTATGTATATGTAATATATTTTTTAGCTAGAAAATTTTTATGTTTGTATTTTTTTTTTTACAATTTCATTAATATTTTGCTATAGACTATAGATAAAATCAATGATGCTATGTATATGAGTATTTTTTTTTTTTTAATTTTATTTTAAATTTAAAATTTTCAGTTTTTGTTGCTTTAGATTTTTATTTTCTAATTTTTATTTTTACTTTGTTAAATTTTTATTTTTATTTTTTTTTCAAATACGCTAACTACATAATTAATTTTTTCTTAATTTTTTTTTAAATTTAATTAATTTTTTTAAATTTTTTATTTATTTTTTTTGATTTTTTTATAATATTATATATATATTTTTTTGGTTCATATTTTTTTTTGTTTGTGGTGTGTTAATAATACATTTTTGTTTAATTTACAAATTTTATTTGTATCTGTGTGTTTTTCCTTAAACACAGCAAGGATATCTTTTTATAAATATTCTGTTTTTTTTTTTATCACTGCGTGTGTATACAGAAACTTTAGCATAATTTACTTTGTATGTTTTTACAGTAACAAGAAAAAGAAAAATAACCCCAAAGGAAAGGATTTGTTTTTCTTTTGTGGATTTTCCTCAATTTTCTTTTTTATTTGTTTCTTTTTATTATTTTTGGTTTTTTTTCATACAGTATTGTATTTTTATTTTATTTTATGATTTTTCTATTTTTCTAACTGTTTTTTCTTGGAAAAACTGTTTTATTTATTTATTTATTTTTATTTTAAATTTTTATTTTTTGACTTATATTCTACAAATTCATCATATTTCGTTTATTTTGGTTTCAATACGTGCTTAAATTTATACTTTCATTTATACAGTGGTATCGATCGATGATCATGTAAAGATCACTTTTTTATACAGTGATTTGTAGTCGCGTGTATTTGTTCCGTATTGTTTTGATATTGTATTTGTAAATGTTATCATGATATGATTTTTTTTTCTTTCAGTAGATTTTCTATTGTAATCATCACTTACAATAATTATGCATGACAATATGGTATTCATGTAATGTGATCTCATGTGGTATATGATCATCATACAAATCAGTTAACCACTTTTGTATTATGGTATTTTATTTTTAATTGTGTAAAGATATGTTTAGTTCGCATGGTCAAAAAAGACACTTTCTTTTAAAAAATAATTTTGTTTTTATTTTCTTGCTGTTTTTGGATATTACGTACGTTAACGGCTTATCTGGTCAAGGCTGTTATGCTGAGACTGAGTGGAAGATATTTGATATTGATTTTTGCTAATCACTATAGGATTTAAAAGAGTATTAACTATTTGAAATATTTTGACTCAAATTTAAATGTGATCTTATCCGGTATTAAGCGTCACGCCGTCTAACGTACAAACACAGTGCATTTTTATGATTTTCATTTAGTTAGATCATTTCTTGAATTTTATTTGATTTTTTTTATATTTTTAAATTAAAAACGGATGGTTAGTGTTCTTTTTCCTTTTTTATGAATGTACATATGAGTTTTTGTATATGCGTATGATGTTTACTAAATATTTAAATGCGGCGGAATTTTTTAAAAACCTATATGTATTGATAATCATGGCTCATTTTTGTTATTTATGCAAAATTCACTAAATATAGAAGTATACACAAACAATTTGCAATATTTAAAATAACGGTTATACAATGTATTCGTGTTTTAGCAACACTGTGTATAAACATTTTGGTTTCTAAAAATTGTTCTTCTTTTTTTTTTTTTCATTTTGTGTCATTCTCATTTCTGATATGTAAGTCTCATATTTTTTTTTTTTATTACTTTTTTTTGTTATTTAGTAACTGTACTCAATTACTCAATAATTATAATTAATTTCAGCATTTATTTGATTTCATTACAGTGATATTATTAATTTTTTTTCAAATTTTTTATTCGTTATTTCTCACACATTAATTTAATAATAAAATTTAATAATAAATTGTGCGTTAAATTAATTTAAATTTTATTTTTTAACATCGCATGAATCATACATCATTTGGTAAAATTACTAACGTATATCTGAACACGATACATATAGGCATCCCTTAAATAACACACCAGTAAATAGGTATTAGGTTGGTTCCGTGTTATTCGAAACCGTGTATTCGAATTTTATTAAATTTTTTAATTTGCATAATTGATTCGAAAATCGATTCTGCTATACAACGACCATTGAAAGCTTTATTCATACACTATTTGTGGGTTCATTTAATTCAAATGTTGTGTTATTCGAGGGATACCTGTTATCAACTAAATTTATGATTATTTAAAAATTTGAAAAAAAAGAACAAAAACAGAAAAGTTCGAAAATCATTTAGAGGTGCATAAGTGAACAATGAAAAGTAGATGACGATGGAATAAGTATACAGATCGAACAGTATACAAAAAATTAACATTGAATTTAGGCCTATTTTTATTTATTTATTTTTTTTTAATTTTTTGATGTTGACCCCTGTATATTTGTTGTTTTTAAATTTAAGTTTTATAATCATTTGCATTTAGGCAAATTCCATAATATTTGAATTTTTATTTAATTGCCTTTTTCTTTTTCTTTTTTAGCTTTTATTTTCGATTTAAAATTTTTATTATTTTTCATTTTGTAGTTTGAAAAAAAAAATGTAATTTTGAATGCATCACAAATGCTTTAATCTGGATAAATTCAAAAATGCATCACTATCATGCCGGACTAATGATACTAACAATAAGGTGTGATATTCCTCCGTGACCACTATCTACACTTGAGAAGATATTTAGGTGTGTTCTGGTCGCATAGTTAGCAAATTTCACCAACAACGACCAAAATGGCTTTGATTATCAGGTTACAAATTTTTCACATTGAGTTCATAATTCTGATGCAAGCTCAGTTTGAAAAGCCAGTAAGATCATAAAACGCAAGTATTCCATCAACAAAGGTATAGCAATGCATTTTCGAACTTACCTTTTATTACGTGTATGTGCATGAGTGGGGGTGGTTGTGTGTCTGTTACAATTTTACCACTAAAAATTTAAAATTTTCCTTTTTGTGTTGAATTTAATTTTGATTAATAATTCTGTTTAAAATAAAATAAAATTTCACTAAAATGATGTCTTGTGTGTGTGATACACACATTAAATTTTGTAATACACCCTCGTATATTATATATTTAAATTTTTTTTTCGAATATTTTCATATTATTTTACAAATAAATTCTTGCTTTTTCTCATATTTTTAGAAGAAAAAATTTTTTTCTGATACAGATTTGACAATACGAATTGATATGATGAACGTAGAATTAATTATGTGACTTTATATTAAGAATTTCTTGAACCATAGTCCTACAACAAAAAAAAACATTTTTTTAACGAATCAGTGATTTTTTACGTAACACAAAATTTCAAAGTTTTAAATAATCGTATAATTTTCATTTTTTTGACTTATGTTTTTTTTTACCTTAGATTATATATTTTTTTTTCTTTAATTTAATGTTATTCAAATTTTCTAGCCATTTTAAATTTATAATTTAAATTTGAATTTTTTAAAAATTTTTTTAAATTTTTTTTATTTTAGTTTTTCTTATTATTTTTTTTTTTTTAATTTTTAATTATTACACTAACAAATTTTAGAACTATGCAAAAAACATTAATTTACAATTTTATATAAGTACGTGTATATCTCATTTTTATTTAATTTTGATTTTGAATTTTATCTAAAAAATATTTTTTTTTTATTTAAATTTATTTTCATTAAAAATTAATTATTGTCTAGCAACATAACGGATAAAAGAAAAAATTTAAAAAAAAGTATTCGAACTAGTTTTCTTTTTCTATAATGTACAATAAATTTTTGGGGACATTTTTACACCACACATATTACATGAAATTTTTTTTGTGAATTTTTTTATTTTTTTTTTTTCAAATTAATTTTTTTATTGAAGTTATTGCAATCATTATCACTTGTAAGTGATTATAGTGCAATTGGCTTAAACAAAATATTATTACAAAATATTTACGAATTTCTATGGAAACTAATTTATTCCAAACACATTCTAGACTGATGAAAAATCAGAAGTATGGATCGTTAGGAAATATCTTACTTGTCCGTATGTCTAATATCTTGGTCAAACGTAGAGATTGATATAATCATCAGATAGTAGCAAGAAAACTGATATGAATTGAAAGGTGTTTCATGCCGCAAATCTTATAAAATGAGCTTTATGATATCAATGACTCCCATTCCCATTACTCCTTAAGAGCATTTAAGAGACAACAAGGAATAAGGATAAACCTTACCTATATGTAAGTCTCGTTTGTACAGTTTTCAATTAGTCATTTTATTGATTACCAGCCTCACACTTTGAGACATCAGTCTTGAATGTGTTATTGATTTGAATCATTTTTTCATTAAAAAAATCAAATTATAAAAACATCAAAGAAAATGAGTATCAATTTTGATTTTCTGCTTGGATTTTTGTTTCTTTAATAAATTTCCCATAAGTTTTCAATTTTAGAAATTTTTAAAAATTTCCTTTTATTTTTGGTCTCATATTATTTTGCCGTTTTTTTTTTTTCAATAATTTTGGAGAAAAACTTTAACAAAGAAACAAAATTAATTCAATAACACACAAATGTATGATTAAATCACACTTTTGAAAAAAACGAATGAATGTGTAAAAACTTTATAACGAATTGTTTCTTTTAAAAAAAATTGTTTTTTTTTTTTTGTCCAATAGAGGACAAAACAAATTGCAATAAAAACATCAAGATAATGTCAATGTTCGATTCGAGTTGTTCGCACATGCTTCACAATGAACACAAAGTCTTCATAAATAAAGGTCGAAACCTGCACTAAAATGTTCATCGTAGATGGTTCACACTCTAACATTGTGGTTTGGTCAACTCATTTTAATCGCTTTTAATAGACAAACAAAAAAAACAATAAATTTTGAATTGATCCACAACAACAAAACATGATGATTTTCATGCATGTTATAGCTACAAATACAAAAAAAAAATTTATACATATAATTGCAATTAATCTAATGGATTTGCATTATGCAAATTTGCAAAATGAACTTAAAATAATTTCTTTTTCATATGAATTTTTTTGATTTACATTTCTTTTTATACATTTATCCATATTTTGTTTGTTTTCATATTTTTTATTTTTTTAATTTATTTTGCTTATTAAGCATAATATGCAATCAAATTTATCATTATCATCATTTTCTGATTTTGTTTTATCATACATTTTTTTTTTGTTTTCAAATACATACAATAAATATTTAATTTTTTTTTATATATTTTAATCATTACACAATAGAGTATGTATTCTATTTTCTTTTTTTATTATTTACACATTATTTTATCCTTATTTATTTTTTGTTTATTTTTCTCATATAAAAAAATCTACATTTTTTAATTACTAAGAATTTTCAAGTTTTTTGTTTTTTCATCTGTTTGGTTTTTATTATTCTTAATTTACTTTTTATCTACTCTTGTATTTTATTTTTGTTCTTTTTTTTTTTTTTTTGAATTCAAGTTCTTACATAACACATTGTATTCAACAATATTCTTCATAAGGTTTTCTGAAAATCCTTTTTTTGTATTAGTTTTTATTTTTAAATTTAAATTTTAGCTCATTTTCATTTGTTGTCTAAACAAATAAATTGTTGCTTTTTCTATAACATCAAAATGAGGCCATTTTTCTCAATAACGAAATTGTTTGTTTATTCGACATTGAAAATTCTTCATCACGAAATTATAGAAATGCAACGAAATGTGATGAAGGGCATTATGTTCAAACAATTTTGTGATCTGAATGATCTGAAATTGTAGGTGAAGATGGTAAATAAAAATTTAAAATGTGACCAAAATTTATAGGTGTGATCCAAATTTTATTTCCTCTTTCTCATTTTCAAGTGCCCATTTAAAATTTAATTGGATATTTTAAAAAATTTGTAACGATTTTTTTTTCTCAAATTTTGTCGTACATTTAAAAAAAAAAATAATAACAAAAAATAGAAGATATAAATTCATATTCTTCTAAGTAATGAACATTACGTAGTTGTTCGTAATTAACGCTAGTATTTTATAGTTTTTTTGTTATTTTTGTTTTTAAACTTATTAACTAATGTTTTCTTTTAATTACATTTACATATAGATTTTCAATAAATTTTAATTTTTTTTTTAAATTTTACATTTTAATGGTATGTATACAGGTAATTTTTAATTTAATTTTAATTTTTTTAATTTTTTTTTTTCAATTTTTTTCTTCTCTTTTTGGATAACATTTTACATTACAATTAACATTAGATTAAATTTTTTTTTTAAATTAAAGAGAGATTCATACAATATGTAGTTTATGTATATAGTAATATAGTGTATAGTTTTATAGTATAGTTATTATAGTAAATGATGACAATTTTATTTTAATTCTTAAATTTAATATCACGCATCCATCAGGATAAATGTTATGAGTATTGTAATTATATGCGATAATAATATCATATTATGTGTTTTTGTTAATGGTAATAAACTACTACCTCTCCCACATTGTTGTATTTCAATCTCTTCTGGATGATAATTAATACATTTTTTTGGTTTCCTTCGTATTAAATTTTCTCTACCTTGACGGCGAGCTCCACAAGCACCTACATATACATATATGACGGGAAAAGTAATATACACGTGATATAAATGAGAAATATAATTTTTAGTGAAAATAATTCATTCATAATACAAACCTAAACCGCCTGGTGTTTCCAATGGTTCAATATTTAATTGCTTTGATCCACATGGACATAATGTATCCACCACTAATAGTATTAAATTACTATGTGGAATTTTTTGAACACTAAATGGACGTTCACAGCCGGACGAATGGCAATTTGTTAATTTACCCTGTGTAGAAATAATTTAAAATTATAATTGTTTTATTATTTTTTTTGCTTAAGATCAAAAGTTCATGGACATATTTTATTTTATTATTTTTTTTTCTTTGGATCAAAAGTAAGGACATTAACATTACCTTAAGTGGATTATTTTGTCCACTTTGATTCAATCTCTCAGGTTGTAATACATATAAATCAGTTTTAAGATCACATGATCTTGCATGTTGGGGATCAGGTATCGTTCTTGGTCCACTTGAATGTTGTTGAATTTTAGGTACTGGTGTCGTTTTTTCCTTTTTTTTTTTTAAAAAAAGAATCCCATTAAGTAACAAATCAAAGAAAATGAAACAAAAAAATTATCTTACTATATCTGGGGTAGTGAATTGCTCCTCAAATTCATCTTCACCCAATGAATATTCAAAATTTTCATCTTCATAATCTGTATACGTTCCGTCTTCAAATTCTTCTCCATTATAATCGTAATTTTCTTGTGGCCAACTAATAACTGGATTTGGTAATAAAACTAACCATGTAGCAGCATATGATAATATTCTTTTAAATACATTTTTTATTGCTATGAATGGATAAATTGATCTCATTCCCCCAGCAGTATATGGATTATCTCTATCTGAGCATACACCCTGATAATCCATTGCTGTTATCCTTTTATATATTCTATCCTGTACCAAAGAATCCATAATAGTACCATCAATTTGACCAAAAAATTTTCCAGTATGTTCACTATTTTCCGAAAGTATTATAAATCCATTATTATCTAATAAATAACAATCAAGTTCATCGGATGCACAAGTTTTACGACATCCAGTCATTCCAGTACACTGATATACAAAATAAAATTACATAAAATGATCACAGAAATTTTTTTAATTTACGAAAAATATCGTATATAAAAAGAAAATCAATGTACCGCTGAGGTAATGTTCACAAAATGTCTAGCAAGGGAATCATGCTGAAATTGTAGTCCAACAACAGCAGCTGGAGCCTTGTGACCACGATGTTCAATGAAAATTGCATGAGTTGCTGTTACCAGTGTACTATTACTTTTTCCAGTATATCCTGAATCGAATGGTACACTGTACACAAAACTATCTGGTTCTACCATGTGTTGATCAACAGCTCTTTTGTACCAACTCATATCCATAGCTCTGGCATTGATTTCACTAAAATGTCTGCAAAATAATTTTTTTAATCTCTCCGAAAAAATAAAAGAAAAAGTGGTATTGTATAATTACGGTTCAGTTGAATCTTCAGAACGTTCCGTATGATCAATCCATCTAAGCAAACCGGATCTTGTTGCAATAAATGACGTCACAATAATAAACATTTGATATCCTTGTCTGAAAATATTCAAATTTCATCAATTAATCTCTTTGTATTTACAGTTTTGTTTTTTTTTTTTGCTTTATGTCCAATGGCAGTTTTTAGTTCTGTTATAGAAAATATTACAATTTACCTTTTCCTTGTTCAGCTAAAAATATTTAATTACAAATTACAAAAATACAATGTATACTACAGTAAATACAACAACGACTGGGAGAGATAGCTCATGAGTGATTGTTTCAAATTTGCTCACTCATCTTCAAGATTCTAGAAAATCAGATTATTTACCTGGCTTTGCTTTACAGTTATTAATTCTCAATTCAGTACACATTGTATACGTGCACACGATAAAAAATAAATCGAATTAAATTGAGATCATCTCAAAAATTTGGATTACTGTATAAACGACCAAAATTGTAAATTTTTCTTATATAAGCTTTTGCCATACTGTAAATTTGTCACATTTGCTCAAAACTTTATGATTAAACCGAAATGGTCTTAAATTTGAATTTTAATTGTGTAAAGGATTTTAAAATTGAGATGATCTCAAATTCGAATTATGTCGAGAATGCGTATGTACGTATACACTGATATGAATCAAAGACAGTGAAAGAGATCTTAGAAGAAGCTGGACTGGTAGCCAAAAGCCAATAAAATGATAATACTCTATACAGTGAAATCACATTAAGCTACGAGGAATCTAATGAATGGGACATTCTTAAGCGAATCAAAGGAAACTATTACCAACTTTTTTCTTATTTTAAATTTCAGTTATAATTTGAAATTGAATAAAGAAAACGAAAAAAAAAGTACAAAAAAAATGTTTCTTAGCTTACAACAATTTTTTTTTAAATTTTAACCCTAAATTATCCTAAAATAAAAGACTAAGGAAAATACAATTCATAAAAAAATTTTACCAGTAATATTTGACTGCCATCTTTTAAAAAGAAGAAGAAATTTTTAAACACCTTTAAAACTTTAAAAAATTTTTACCTGTGTAATAATGCCATTAAAGTGGCGATCGGACTAAAAAAATATTTTTTTTCAAAGAATGATTTTGTTTTTTTTTTTAAAAAAAAAGTGGGAGGAGAAAAAAAGAAAAAAAAAAAAAGTGCAATTGTGAATGAAAATTCATTAAAAAAAAATATTGTGCATTAAAAATAAATTTGAAAAAAAAAAGAAATGGTGATAAATTTTATGAAACGAAACGAAAAATTCAAAATCAAAAATTTTTTTTTAAAATTTATTTTTGTGTAAATTTTTAAAATTAGTGCAAAAATCATAAGAAATGAGATTTTAAAAAAATTTTATGTGAATTAAATTGGATTGTATACTTACTGCTTATCCTCCTTCCTGGTTGTATGCATTGGAGTTCGATCAAGATTATCAGTAACGATCGCATCACGTACTAAACTTTGTACCAGTGTACGATCACAATAATATGGTTCAGCTTTACGTGAACCTTGCCCATTACTTAAATGTTGAGCATAGTGACCGACTGGTGTAGCACCGTGCACATGATGCGGCTGTGGTGATTTTGGTCGAACCTATATAATCGTAATTTAATTTAATTTTAAACTCTTGTACGCATATTTATATAAAAAGAAAATTAAATCGTAGTAGAATTTTAACTCACCGACATCCATTTCCAGCCTGGTCTCCCGGCACGAGCTAAAAAATGTAATACTTGCTCTTCTGGTGTTGCAAAACTTTGCTCTTGTTCACGTGAAACAATTTCACCAGAATTTTCACGTTCTTTTTCTAAATCATTAACGCTATTGTATTCACAATAGACCCAATCAGGATGTACTCTCCAATTGTCACCCTTAAAATATTCTGTAACTGTAAATTACAAGAAAATTAAAATACGAACAATATTTTTTTTGGAGATTTTATGACAAAATTTACTATGGGTATCACATACCATTCTGACGTGAATGACGGATTTCTTGCTGAGATACAAGTTCATGACTACCATATTTTTCAGGGAGCACAAGTGCTAATGTAAATGGAGTATCCTCTATTGGGCCATAAAAATACCTACAAAATAAATTTCATTTTATGGTTAATTTGTATCATATAAGCGTGCATTGATTTTTTTAGTTTACTTTTGAGTTCTAGATGTAACCCTCTTCATATTATCGAAATGCGTCAAGACAGTGAGTTCGGCTTCACCTTCTTTTGGTTTCACCATTTCAGTTCTCATCTATAATGGAAAATTTAATGATTTCATCAACATTAAAACAAATAAAATGAATTTTTTTTTTCTTTTGATTTCAAAATAATCTTACTCACATCTTCAAGCATAACTTTATTCTCATCGAAATTTTCATGCTCATTTCCAGTTTCTGTTTCTGGTAATTCCAATTCAGTAATATCAACAGATACATATTTCGGTTTTAATTGATCAATATATTGACCACTATCACTTAATGGCCTCAAATCTGGATGATATAAGACACGTCCATTGTTATCGACAATAAATGAATATCCATTAACTCCCAATTTATATTGTGGTATCATTTTTTGAATTTCTTCTACTGGTACATCAGTTCCTACAACACCAAGTAAATTTGCTACACGTACTGAATGATTTCTTCTATCGAATACTGGTGTTGAAACTGTTGTTACTAAACGACGTTTATGTTCACTATCACGTGCCAAACCACCAGATTTTCCAGCTACAAAAACTGGACTCCAATGAGTTGGATGATCAGCCTGATACATAATCATTGGTCTTGCCATTACCAATGCATAATCAATGACTTTTTTTCTAGCATCCTCATGTGAATTAATTTGAACAAAATATCCTTTATTTGTACAGGCCATATCATGAAGATTACTTTTACTTCCAGAATCGCTGCCAATTAAATATGTAAAAATTCTAACTGGCATATGAGGCCAATTGTAATGTTTTATAACCTGTTAAAAGACATGAAATGTACAAATTACACAGACATTTAAATACGTTAAAAAATATTAAATTCACTTACATCATTTTGAGATTCGGATGTACCCTCAGTTATAAGCATGATTGCTTGATTACATTGACTTCCCTCCCCGGATTGATTATACTGTACAAAATAAAATCATAAATGAGCCAAAAATCTCATGATCTTATTATTTGTTTTTACTTACCTTATGCAATAAACTGAAAGCATATTCTAGGCCAGCTGTAAAATTTGCAGTATTTTCAAGTTTAACAGCTTTAACAGCTGCTTTTATTTCTTTAACATTATCTGGTGTTGCTCGTACCATTTTATCTTTAAAACATGGTACAGGTGATTGAACAACATCAGAGAAAGTGATTAAATTCACAAAATCATCTTCTCCTAGAGTATCTAGAATTGAATATGCCGTAGTCGTTGCTAAATCAAAAGATTTCTCTGACATAGCAGAAGATGAATCAAGCAGTATCATCTAATTAAAATTATTTTTAAATTTATAATTTTAGTATTGCCAAAAATCATTAAATTAATAGCAAATATATAAATCTTACAATATCCTTTGGTGATGATGCTGCCTGAACAAACCAATTTTGCATACGAAAATCATGTATTTGTTTACTACCCTTTGAACCTTCTGGTGGCCATGCAGTACCTGGAAATCGTCTTAAAAATCCACTACTTGAACCAAAATATTGCCATGATAATGCTGGATCTCTTTCTAAATTATTAGCAAATAATGGATCTAAATGTGAGCTCCATTGTAATGCTGAACGTATATCATTTGTATCTAAATTAATTCCATTTGGTACTAATATTGAGCTAATACTCAAATTAACTGGTAAACGTTCAAAACGTCTCATAAATTTTAAATCCATATGACGTGCACCATCAGCCAATTTACCATCTGAATTATATTCATTTATACGTCTAGCATCATAATATTGTGTTGATTGTAATGATGTTGAATGACCTTGCATATCACGATCTGATTCTGATAGTGCTGCTTGTTCAGCTGAATCCATTATTCTCTACAAGTGAAAAAAAATTTGAAAAAAACAAGAAATTTACATCGTTTACCATTTACTATTATCATAATATTCGGAATGCAATTAAAAATGATTTTCAATTTATAAAGGGAAAACAACAGCAATTATTATTATTAATTGGTTTTGGTAAAATAGATAAAAAATTGTCATCGTGTTTTTTTGTTTTATTAAACATCATATTGCCACATCATTTTCAAATTTAAATGTGATTCGTTTTTTTTTTTCACTCTCCATTTAATCGCTTTCGATTATCTACATTTAAAAACTTTATCCTTCCAATTAAATAAACATCCGTAATAATAATAATAAAAAATAATGAAATCCTTTTTTTTTCTTCCTTTTTAAATGTTTGTTTTTAATTTGTTTACATTTTTTACTTTTACGAAAATTCGTTATTTTTGTTTTTTTTTTTTTGCTTTTGAAAAGTTTGAATTCAATAATAAAATTAAAATTTTTTATGATGCATAAAAGAAGATGAAAAAACAAATACAATAACATTTCGTTGAATGTGATTTAATGATTTCCGTTACATATAAAAAACAAATAAATAAATTAGCTTTTAAAGCTGTTTTTAATTATATACAAGGCAAATTACTAATTTGTAATGAGAATTCTTTGTTTTCTTTTATTCAAATCAGAAAACATATGGAAATCCTAAAGCTGAATCCGTACTGAATTAATTAAGACGAAACGAAACAAACGAAATAATTCAATTTGTTTTCTTTTAAATTCCCCAATGGTTTAGCCAAATAGTTAAATAACTTTTGATAAAATAAAACGTCAAACCAATTTTAAGCTGATCCACTGCGTTTGTAATCAGTATTAAAGTGATCACCATCATTAGAGTGATCATGACTATTGAGATCGGTTTGATTCAGTGTGCTTAAATTTTTCTTGATTTGATATGGGTTGCTTCATTACTTCGTTCGTATACAAAATCATCTATTTCTTTGATTCAGTGTGGATTATCCGACGTATTTTACGCATATTTTTATTTCGTTTCGTCTTAATCAATTCAATATGGGTTCAGCGTAATATGAAACTTTAGTTAAATTTCTGGATATCTTCGCCGTTATCTGTGGGTACCAAGACGATTCATCCAATTTATAAATTTATCGAAATTCGCTATAGAGAAATTGTGATCATGTTAAACGAACCATTTTACAAATCGTGTTAGACGAAAATTTACCGTATTTTTATATTCATTGAAAAATTTTCAAAGTTCTAAAAGTTCCATTGAACGCTTACGATATAATCATTTCTAATAGAATTACACATTAATCACAATTTTGTACACACACACACTCGGCTACATACTGTTAGTGGACAAATTGTGTTATCCTTTAATTATTATTAAGAAAGAAAATTTGAAGAAAAAAAGGAATCAGATTACTCGAAAAAGAAAATTTATAATGCGATGTAAAAAAGAAAGTTAGCAAAAACAAATAAAAAAACAAAATTTAACCAAAAACACAAAATAAAATTCATCTGAACACATAAATACGATAAATGTGCTTAAAATGAGGCTTCAAGGGATATATACTACAAATATTGTTATTATTATTATTATTATCTTTACTGTATAAACACATACAAAGATAAAGGACTGTACATAATTGTATCGTAAATACTTATAATCGCGTTTCCAAAGTGGAAAAAAACAACAACAAAACGAGTGGAAAAAAGGATTTTTTTTCTTGCGGAAAATACACACCATTTTTTTTGTTTGGAAAAAATGGGGTTTTAATTAAAAATTTATTATCCTTGTTATCATCGATGATAACTCTGGTAATGGTGTTTATAAGAAAAAAAAAAATAGAGCAATAATTCTGGTCCATTTGTTGTGCACACTGCACAGTGAAACCTGTAAAATTGGTCAAAACTTTTGGAAATAGGAAAGAAGAATAAGAGGACACTCACAACTTTCAATGAGTTTCAAAACATTTTAATACCACCTCGATACAAAGTTTAAAGTTTGAAAACGCTAACACTCAAAATGGCAACATCGTCTAAAGTTTCAAATCGTATTTTGGATCCATCTAAAATTTGTAGGCTCAGATGATTAGGCCATGTGAACAGATTGTATGAATCGGATCCATGTAAAAGGCTCCTACTAGGTAAGATAAGTAAAGATCCAGAAACAGGTTAAGCAGGTAGTAACGTTTTGGAAATTAACGTTTGTTTTTTTTTTTTTTTTTTTGAATTTTTCATTGTATAGGTGAGCAGTTGAACGTTAAGAAGGCGACGTTGTAAAATTTTTAAATCAGAAAAAAATACAAACAATGTAATCGAGTAAAAACAGCTATGATGCGATCTATGTATTTTACATTCATCGAGGTTATCAACATTATCATCATTTTACCTCGTTTTGAACAATTGAGAGAAATGATTTATTATTTTTCTTTCTCTCAATTAATTACTTTCGCTTAACACCATACATCAATAGAACACTTTTTTAAGTTATTAAACGATGTTTGTCTGCTCTTGTATATTTTATTATCTTCATGCAAAAAGGCAACGTAAGCCGTTTTTTTTTTGCCCCATATTATATGCAATAATCTTTTGTTTTCTATTTGTTTTTATGTTTTTTTTTTTTCGTTTTTTTTATTATTATTATTACTATTATTTAAAAAAAAGTACAGATTGTATACAATATACAAACAATGCAAATGATATGCACGAATGCTTCTATTGTAAATTGCATTGCATATAACAAAGTAAAACGTTTACAGTACTGAGTACAGTCAGTATGTACATAGTAGTTCAACTGCAATTTAGCCAGTTTTTGAAATTCAGATAAAATTCAAAATAAACTGTAACAAGACGTATACACACGTATACGGCAATGAGTATATAAGTGAAAATCTAAGGTAAAAATCAACTTGGTCGTTTATATATTCGCTTTTGATTAAAAAAAAAAAAAGAAGGAAAATGCAAAACACTTTCACTTTTTTACTTTCATGCAAATGTGTAGGTGTTATGTTTGCCTATAGATATGTTTTTCATTTTTTTTTATTTTTAGTCTTGTGTTTTGTTTATTTCCCATAACATCAATACACAAGGAAACGATAAAATGAAGGTTGAGTTGAGTCGATATTCAAAAAGAGAAAATGATTACGGTCAATTGATCACATTATATCAATGTCTACACACATGTTTTTATACATGTACATACATATGTGTATATAGACAACCCGTTTTGCCCGTTTTATTATGTAAGCTGAATGACCTTTACCTTTAAATTGCAAGCAATTGTGTAGGAGGCATATTAAAATGTGAATTGTATCTCTATGTATATATATAGCATTGGGTATCTATTAAGTACTAACACACATGGTATGTACATGATACATTTTGTGCATAATAAATTCCAACACCATATCATGAGGGTTTATAATACATACATACATACATACATATGTATGTACATATATCTATGTATGTGAAAATGCAGATTTTGTACGTTGTTACACCCACATTCCAATATTTTAATGATGTTTTTTGGTCTTGTTTATTATACGCTCAATCGGTCAAAGAATACAAATTAAACACACAAAATGATTGTATAAAAGATGTAACGTACACAATATTATACAAATTAAAGATGTTTTCTCATATTAACTAATTAAGCTTTTGTATATGAGACGTATGTATGAGACGTATGTATGGTGGGTGTGGGATATGTGGGCTTCATAATGTATCCTACTTTAACAAATTTTGAAATTATTTGAAAAATTCTAGTGAAATTTTAATTCCTAATTTATTTCTGAAAGTCACAAATTTATGTTCAAAAGGAAAATATTTAGAAAAATCTCGAATACTCTTGTACATGGTTTTAACATCCTTTCCTTCTTTAATATTCTATTACAAATTTTATTTCAAATAAAAATAGTTATACTCTGCACACTAATTACATGCATTTAAGTTGATTTAAGGTTGCTTTTCTCATTAATTTCTAATTGAAAAGTGTTTCACGAGCGTTATTACAAAATGTCCTTGAAATCTTCATACAAAATCACATGAATTTTTTAAATTTCAATATACCAATTATGTAATATGGTACCAATTTATGTAATTTTTATAAAGTTCTCAATGTATACAATCTTTCTCAATATATTAAATATATTTTTTGCATTTGGAAAGAGAGCAGAAGGAAAAAAAGGACATTCACAAAAATCCTTTTTGATAATTTGTCAGTTGTCACTGTGTAAGTCCTTACGATTTTATTTTTATTTTTCATTTTTTTTCATCTGCAAGACAGTGGAAGGTTAACGAGCGTACGTGTGACTTTGAAATATTAATTCTATAACGGATACCTGTACGAGATGTTTTCGATTCGCACAAAATAAATACTTGTGAGTTGTGACTGTGAGCTGTGAATAGATACGATGAGAATGTTGGCTAAATTACCTACCAATAGTCACAGTTGCTTGCATATACACATATGTACGTCAGATGGGTGACAAAACAATCAATTGAGCATCCGAGATACATTTCGATACTCACAAATATGTACCAACTTTATGCAAATGATATAATCTTACTAAAAGAATTCCTAACTATTCGAATTTCGAATCCTGAATGTTTTTATGTGTACAATGCCTTCGTATGTAAGTCATTCCAAAGGTTTCAATGTTAAAAAATTATTAGAATAATACTGTATACGATATCATTAAGGATATCTTGAAAATTTCTTATACAGTTGCTGAGCAATCAATCAAAATCAATACATGTACGTTTGTATTAATGATGGAAAATCTTTTTTTTTCTGTTTTTTATTTAATTTTAAAAAAAATGATAATGGTATCAAAGTTTGAGTACACGCGTATAACAAATAAAAGAAAAAATGTTATTTGAAAAATAAAATTTACAATATTCAATTATACACATAAAAATGAGAAATGATACCAAGAAGGATAATTTTTATATCCATTTCTAACCCACCCCCTTCCTATTTCCCCCGGTTTTTATAAATACAGCACGACAATATGTAAGAATTCATATTGGTTTTAATTCAATAAAATATTTGAACAGTTACAATTTTTGTATGTGTTTGTACAAATCTTTCTCTCTCTCTCTTTCTCTCTCTTTGTCTTCTAAGTTATTTACCTTCAAAAATTTCGATTTTATTCGATTTAAATTTTAATTAACATAAAAATGTGCTTTGTCTATACTTATGGAATTCCAAGAAAAAAAAAAGAAACTCAAACTTCTCTGAGGAAAAAAAAACACATCAATTTCTGTTGAACATGACACTTAAGAAGATGAAAAATTCTCTTTTCTTTGTTTTTGACACTTACGCCCGATCTCATTTAATCTGGTATGGATGGAGTGTGGTGTAAGAGAGTGTGGGTACAAAGTTTCACAGGATAGACGTTGTAGTGGAGGCAAATCGCGGAATATATTATGGTATACTCAGGGCTGTGATACACGCATACATTACAGATTTTTCGTTTTTTTGGTTTTTTTTTTTTGTTTTTTTTTTTTTTTGGTACTTATGTCTATATCTATAAATCAGTGCTGTAATTAAAATTAGGTTCCCCGTATAGAATTTCTTAAACACGTGAACATGTAATTTTCTGTGTTTTATATGTTTGTGTTCTAAATCCTTTTTCTTTGGTTTGTTTTTTTTTTTTTTTTTTTTTTTTTTTTTTTTTTTTTTGGTTCAAAGTCATTTTATATTAGATTTTACATCAAGGCGTCATCATCATCATCATCATAACTTTTTAATTAAATATTTTCCTTTTCATACATGTATTTAATAGACATAACACGATGTATGTATGTAGCATACATTCTTTTCATGCATGCGTTTGTATAAGTGTTTTTGTCAACAAAATTTGTACAAACATATAATATACGTTCATATGTCTTGTAAGACATAAGAGCATTCACACTCTCATCTTAATGAGTAGATATACAAAGCACATACAGTGTACGGACGTATGTACAGTGCCAAAAGTAAATATATACTCTGAGATACTACACTCTGTGTGTACATAAAATATGTGATGTCATACAATACATTTTGAAATGAACAATGGGGTAATTTATTTTACCACATTTAATAGCCTTAATAAATATCCACACGTACACATGTATTTACACAAATGATAAAATATAATATGACTTGTATAACACATCATGCACATGTCGTACAAATAATATTATGAAAAATGCATCTTTAAGAAGAGCCTGTCCTCTTTTTCAAAATAATAATCTTATCTTTAGCAAAAAAGAAAAAAATTTTTTTTCTTTTATGTATGTCATAAAAATTTTTAATTTCTTCACAATTTAAATTGCAATGATCTCTAAACATCAATAATAAATTTTTAAATGCATTTTTCTTTTTCTCTATGCATACATGTATCAACAAAAGGCACAACAAATTGTGTATATGATTGAAATGAAAATTTTCAATTTTTCGATTTTTCAAAATTTTAAAGTATATCTTTCATTTTTATACACTTCAAAACATCATTTTTACAATACATTGAATTCAATGCAATTTGAACTTAAAAAGAAAATTTGCTTTCTTGTTTGAAAATCTATTCTGGGATCGGTTTGGAGGTTTGGTAATATGTTTTTAACAGATATCAAAAATTTTCTGTACATTCAAGGATCCTGAAGATTTTAGTTTTCACAAAAAAAAAAATGAAAAATCGATATAATAAGTTGATAATTTATTTTATTTTTGTAAACATTTTGATTCACAATTGAATTTAATGTATGTATACTGTATGCAAACACTATGCAAGAAGTCACTAGAAAATTTTGAAATGAAAATTGACTTAGGTACATGATATTTTCACAGTTATTTAAAATTTTTCAGATTTGAATTAAACTGAGCTAGTTAAGCGGAATTGGATGATCGTAACAAATTGAGAAAATAGATAAAAGTTGTTTTCGCTAAAATGTATAAAATTTTTCCAAAAATCCCAAGTTCAAATTTTCATGATCAGGAAAAATTTTTTGATCAGAAAATATTTAATTCTCAAGGGATTATCATTAGGTTAGAAAGTCTACCATATAGTTTTGATTTAAGTAATCACATTAACATCAAGGATTTACCACAGATCACTGATGGTTCACAAAATGAAAGGCACAAAAGAAGAAATTTCCAAAAACCGAATTCTCTAGACCAAAAATCCACGAAAATAAAATTACTATTAAAGTATTATACACAATTATTTCACACATTGTGTAGAGTTAATTCAAATACAATAAACAAAAATGCAAATTGTATGTCTCGATAAAAGTTTCAATTTATATTTTTTTCAAGGAAATTTACTTTTCTGTTTCCAAAAGAAAGCAAAAAAAAAATAAAAGAAATAAAATGATGAGAAAATGACAACAAAACATAAATAACAATAAAAATGGAAATGTTGTACAATAGTTCTGTATACATATTCACAGTGGTGGCCAAAAAAAATTTACAAGTTATTAAAAGAACAAAAAAAAAAAATTTAATTTTGAGCTAGATTTGTATCAACTTCGTACATAACTTGTTCAAGAAATGTTTCAAAACTCGAAATAAATTTTCTCGAATATTTGAAATATATTCATCAACAGAGTTTATAAACATTTATACTCCAAAATGAAATTTTAAACAATTTTAGCGAATTTTCCAATTTTTTCATACTGTCCCTATTTTTTTTGGCTACTACTGTACGTATATATCCGCATATGTACAAGATGAGATTGGCAAAATTTTATTAAGAGTAGACAAGAATAAAAGAAAGGAGAACACACAAAAGTGTGCTTTGAAAAATGAAAATTTTCTATTATAAGTAAGTTGTACGTATACAGGCATATGTTTTAAATACTGTACATACATATGCACATGGATCATTGTTTAGATATATTTGTACATACGAACAAATCATACATTTAAATAAGATGTGTATGTACAGTAAATGTTTTAGATGTTTAAATAAAATAAAGTAAAGGTAAGACATAAGAGGAAAATATTTTCGGAAAATTTCCTTTTCTCAAGAAGATATGAAAATTAAAAGAAAAAAAATTTTCTTTTTGGAAAATGGGAAAAAGGGAGGTTTTTTCTACCCGGAAAAGCTTTTTATGTACTTTCATACTTGTTATATGTATTTCTTTATAAAATTTTCATTTTTTTTTTTTTCAATTTGATTTTCTTAGAATTTATATGTACGTTTATATACCCTGTTATATGCTACCCATCTACAGAAAAGCAGGAATATATGTATACATAAGAGAGTAAAAAAGTTTCATCATGTTAGATTTCAAAGAAAATGATAAAGTTAAGGGCACTTTTTTGAAGAAAATGAAAAGTATGATGAAGTCAAATATGGCAAATCCAACATTTTATACCATTTTATACATTATATTAATGTTTAGCAGTTTCTAAAATCTCCATGTTATTCCCATTTTAGTCGTTTTGGGAAACGATTCAAATAATATAACTTTAGACAAATTCATTTAAATTTTTGTGTTTTGATATATTATACAGAGGTACACGCATACACGTTTACACACCCCATATTGCCAAACTAAACTTTATTACATGCATTCTATGTATGAACGTACATTGTAGGTATTGCTTGATGGCTGAAGGATGAATTCGAAGTAAAGTTATTATCGTTGGTGTTTTTGTTTTTTTTTTTTATTTTTATTTTAACCTTACTTTTCGCATTCTTAATTTTCCAGATAAATCAATAAATTCAAGATTTTCAAGAATTTCATTTAATGTCTGATGCATTCACACTTTTTGTTATTCTTTGAAAAGGATTTCAGTTTATTTTAGGTCGGTTTTAATCACTCTGCAGTGGTTGTACATAGGAAAACTCAAGAAAACAGGGTGTACATCATGGCATGGTGTACAGCAACTGTCAACAGGATCATTCCGTCATGGATTAGATACATAGGGATCATGACGAAGTGATACTAAAGAGGTTTGTTATCCTGTCATGGGTGTACACCAAGTATCTTTTTCGTTCGCCTCCTTTTCGTTTTGGTTCAAGGGTTACAGACTGAATCATCTTGTGTAAGATTGCTGAGTAAAGGAATACAAACCAAAATTCACATAAAACAAAAAGAAAATAACTAGAATTAAGAATAACATAAGGTGTCACACATCTATAAAAGAACAAAAAAGAAAGAATGGCAAAGTACAATACATCGTTTAAAAAAAAATTTTTTATTTTTTTGTTTTTTTGTTTTTCTGTTCACACTTGAGGGAACACTTCAAGATGTTGAAGAGCACACAGGAACACGTATATACATGCATATGTTTGTTAAAATACACACGTTGTATCGTATGTACACGAAAACAAAACGAAAGGCCATACAAATTCATCAAAAAAAGCAACTCAAACTTTGTTACAAAATGTGAACAAAAAAATAAAAAATAAAAATAAAAAGAACTATAAAAGCTATAAAAAAAGTTTTTCTTTCTAAATTTGTTTTCTCCATTTTTTTTTTAAATTACTTTACTTTCACATTTTTTTTTTTTAATAAAAGTGCCGTACATACATATTAGGACACTAATAAAGAATACTAAAGTAGTTCTTGATATAAAATTTTTGAACATTATTCAATCAATAAAATTCAATTAAATATTGTAAATGCAATGCACGAACGAACCCCCATTTCCCAACCCCATCAGGACGTCATTCCTTTTTTGATCACATTTTGTTTTTAGAAAATGAAAAAAAAAAAAAAATACATAACTTTAGAGGTCATATATACTAAGGGAAAAATTGATAAAGATGTAATGGATTTTAGTATTTTCTTTTATGTGTACAGGATGATTCTGTTTTTTCTTTTTTGCCTTCTTAAAGGACTGTCTAAAATACGGACTATTCGTGCTATCGAAATATGTGTTTTTGATAAAACTGTACCACCTCCTACCAAAATGTTGATCCGTTACCACATGATTAAAAGGCTAACTAAATTTAACTTGAACTCAAGTCAGAAATCTAATTACATTATTTTGAATTTGATCAGAATGAAGTGAAATCGACTTAAGTCAAATAATTGAACAAAGCCGATAACATTTCACGTTTGTTTGTTTACAATTACACAAAATTATGTGATCTGTGTGTACAAAACTGAAATTTTTTGATTTTGCTCCATAAATTTTCATTTTTTTTTTTTGAAAATTTCAATAGATTTCGAAAATATCAAATTGATCATCCGGAATGTAAAAAATAAATGCAAAGCAAACAGAGTCATCCTATACTACACATGTGTTCTTAGTTACTGAAAGTATAATATCCAATTGAATATTAAATAATTTGAAAAATTGTCCAACTTCACTCCACAATTATCCAATCTATGACGTTGGCGTACCTATTAAATATTTATGTGATGATGAAAATATCATGTATGATGATTACATATAACGGAAAATTAAATGGTTAAAGATACATATATCGTCAAGGCAATTTTTATATATGTATAATAAAAAATTTAAATGTTACTTATGTATGTAACATTTCCGAAATGAAAATATACGTTCATGTGTTGCTAATCGAAATTTTTTTCTAACTCTTCTAATGAACAAAATGAATAAAATATATTTGTGGTCTTTTTGACTAAAATTTCATCATTATATCATTGAAATAAGGACTTTAAGCTATGGTAGAAGATTTTTGTCTTAATAATTTTTATATGTTATGCATACATACATACTTATATGATGATATTAATCATTATTAATCATACCGATGATATTCAAATCAAAATTAAAAATAAAATGAAATTTTAGTCGAACATTATTAAAAATTGTTTTAAAAATCTCCATTAAATTTTTTAGTTCAAAACGACAAAAGACAACAGAAAATGGTTAAAAAATAAACTGGTATACTATAAAGAGTTCAATGTAAAATGTAGTGTACGTGTTTAGTATGTACACTTATCACATCACATGAAAGGATACATACTTGCATGCCATGAATGTACATTTTGTAGTCTGTTT
Source organism: Anthrax anthrax (assembly GCA_963971155.1). Taxonomy (NCBI): domain Eukaryota; kingdom Metazoa; phylum Arthropoda; class Insecta; order Diptera; family Bombyliidae; genus Anthrax; species Anthrax anthrax. The sequence goes on from OZ020120.1 coordinate 16,958,431, forward strand.
CCCGTGTATCTGACATTTTTGATTTCTATCGTAATTCCGTTTTTTTTTTTTGAATTTTACATTTTTATTTAGAAAAAAAAAACAATGAACCGTAATGTATGGTAATAAATACATATCACCATATATCACGTATTTTTGCTACCTTACATAAAAGCGTCAAAGTCAAAAAAACTTAAATGAGATGTGTTATATCATACGGAGAACATATGAAATTCAATTTTTAAAGATGAAAAAAAAAAATTCTTTTAAAATACAGCTAACTTTCGTGTCACTCGTCATATGAGGAAAAATTGCGAATTACAATGGTCATAAGAATACACGTTAATCCAACAATTTTGTACAAGAATTTAATTTTTAAATTGTGATCGAAACTACATTACATAATTATCGAGTTCTACTATGATTACCTGTATCAAATAATTATTTTTTTTCTTGTAGTCAAAAAGTTAACAAAAAAAAATGAAAATGATTTTTGTTTTTTGCCATTTAGAAATAAAGTCAAGAAAAATTTCTTACATGATAGCATGCAACAGAGAAAACACACAGAACGCGATGTTACATACAAACGACGTATGTACATACTTTTATGATATCTGCCATATCAAACAAATCAAAAAAAAATTTTTTTCATAAAGAAAAACCACATATTATAATACAGGTAATATGCAATATGTACATATGTATGTACGTGTGTACTGAATGTATATTTTTATTACTTTGTTTGTTAAAATGCCATAAATAAATTCAAATTTGATGAATAACATAAAAAGGAGGGCAAAAAGAAAATCATTTTCTTTCACTTTTTTATTTTATTTTTAAATTTAACAATAATGGCATAAAGGTTCTGTTAAAAAAAAAATATAACCAAACAAAACACACGTCAGTTGGTTAAACAGTATGAAAAACTTTTTGGCCAAGTACAATCTTGCACCATTGTTAATGTACATATGTACATACATATAAAAATATTAGAAGTCAAAAAATTTTGACAACGTATACACGAACACGCATTTACGTACGATATTAGATGAATGTGCATAACTTAGTATGTACATATAAAAACTATAGTTCATTTTTTTAGCATAGTCAATTTTTTTTTTTTTTTGGAGCTTGAAAATTTTGCGTCGTTGCCATATTTTCATATATCTTCGTTCTTCATTGATTCTTGTTTTTTTCGCTTCTAAATACAAAAAATTGGCAATTAAAGAAAAAGTGTAAAATATGAATTTATTCAAATTTAACGTAAAAGAATGAGAAGAAACATCCATTTAAAATACACACGACTAAAAAAAATGAACCATATTCAGCCACACCCCAACATACGAATTTACGTGTTATCTTTTCTTCATCATAAGGGATTTGTTCGAGTATTCATCTACTTATTTTTTTGATTTTTCAATGCTTAAACTCTGGCTAGAATGGATTATGTCGACTTTCATGTACGATAACTGTTTCATTTGTAGTTTTCTTTTTTGAATTTTTGAATTTAGTAGATAACATTCGAATATTTTGTATGTAAAATGCATCAGAATATCATGAATCAAATAACTATAGTAATAAATTCTTTGTATGTAGCCCAAAGCAGCCCAACCAAAGTAACAAGATGATGAGATTTTCTCCATTTATCTGTGTGTATGTGTATCTCTTCTACAAGTATCCTCGCTCATCATAAACCATTTTTCCTCTTTTTTTTTTTCTTCCTTTTAAATTATCCGTACAGAAATGCTTTTGATTCTTATGTTTTCCGTTTACCTAAACCACCACCTTCAATCTAGCTTAGAAGATGCTTTCAAAACTTAAAGTGTGATTCTGTGTATGTATATGAAAAATCTACTTGCTTGGATGTACATGAAATTGTTACATGACTAACGAACTGTGTATACGCGGGGTGATGCAACAATAAAATAAGGATTACGTTGTACACTGTATCACCATTATTCTTGCATTATGGTTAAAACTAGAGAATATATCGTCTAATAACATGAACAACAGTTCTACAATATTATGTGAAGGGCCATGTCCTTTATGTCTAACATCTTTTATACTTTTTTACTTCCTGTTGCACTCGACATCAACTCGTCGTAATTTAAAAAAAAAAAAAAAGAAATGAATTTCTGTATGTACATACCATTAAGGATGTATGTATATTTACACAGTTTATCACTGTGATGCAAATGTATATATTTTTTCATACCACCATCATCATCATCATCAATCGGAAATATCAAGTGCCATTGCCATGTTATGTAATGCACCTATAAACAAAATCCTAGAAAGATTTCACATGTACGTAGGGAAGTGAATATGCGGTACATAAAGCAAATGGTGTAATGCATACGTTCATTTCTTACATGGTGATATGTCTTACAATATAATCACAAAATAAAACATTAAAGAACAGTCAACTGATAAACTGATGTAAAGCTCCATCAATGTATAGACGTAGACATATGTATGTATGTAGTTAAATCGGAGGCATTTTCTTTATTTTCCTACAGTCTCTCGACATCGACACACATACATGCATGTACATGCATGCATATGTGATTGTTGTATTAAAAATTTTTTTATACAGTGCACTTAAGGACGTGCAACTTCCTACACTATACTAAAAAGACTCTATATATACTGTTATAATAATGAAGGACCTGACTGTATACATAAGTTTTCACCAAGTGGTTATACATCATTTAAAGAAATGTATGTACATATACATATATGTACATGTGTACATAAAATATGAAGGAAAATATTTCATTTGATCGGCCTTGAACACGTTTTTCCATATACAAATGGAAAATTTACGAAGTTACATAAATACATAAATTATTACTGTAGCACTAGCAGGATTTTTAAAAATATATGTATGTATGTATATATTTTGTAATCCTTTATTACATGGGATGGATCATAGCTAGCTAGCTATACGCGATAGACGTATATAGCATTAGATGGATGGATGAAAAGTGAATTGTTGGTGACAAGGCGTTGCAATTGAATCGTTTTCCTTTCTTTCCTTTTTGTTTTTTTTTTTTTTTTGTTTTTTTTGAAAGAGAAAAAAATAGAAAACACATAAAATCCAATGAGCTCTATTCGAATTCCTGGTATTTATGTAACGTTCGTACTTATGTTCATTTCAAGAAAATATAAGGAGCAGTTTGTTAAAGAAACTTTAATTGGCTCATTAAATAAAAGCAAAGGAAATAATGTAAAATATTTTCTTGTTTATTAAAAAATGTATATTCCGCATACACATTCAAATCACGTTCTTATATACTTGTCTATACGTATATATAGTAGAGGTACGGACAGAGGTTAAGTTTAAATTTAATTATTGTTTTCATGTTCATTGCAAGGCGAATAATATACATATGTATAAAAATGGCAATTATAAGAGTATACAGAGAAAAGATATCCTGTTGTACTCAATTGTGTCTGGTATATTTATTGTGCATTTGTATACTTTAAAAATTTAAAAAACAAAAAAAAAACTTAAATTTACCATAACGGCATTCTTTTTAAAATCCATAAAATTTTTAACTTCTGCTGCTAATTCCCTTAAAAGTAATATTCCATCTTTTCGTTTTACTTCAATATCAGCATCCTTATATTTCTGTAAATAAAAAACAAAATGAGAAAAAAAGGAAAATTTGTTAAGAATTTAATTTTTCAAATAAATTTTTTAAAAAAATCATTAAATTTTCATAAGATCAGTAGGTTTGAGTAGATGAAAAAAGACAAGTGTAGGCCATATCGTATACGATGAACATATGTATTTCGTAATGTGTACTACATTCGTATGCACAAGAGAAAAACATGCAAATTTCTCTTTCAAAATTGTAAGATTTAAGTTGTTTGCGCATATGTCAGTGAAAATTTTTTTGGTTAAAATGGATGGAACACATTTTCTTATCTTCAAGATCAAAATCTGTATAAGTATACAAAATCTTCTCAATGACACTAAAATACTCGTCATTGGTTATTATACAACGCTTAACGTCAACCTGCGCTTAGTGAAAAGTCACAAAGAAAATGATAAGGAAAATGTACATATTTTAGATACAACGTAAAGACTTATATCTGTGCTATGGACGCATTTTTTTTAGGTTTTATTATCTCACATCGCGTATATGCACACTTTTTTTGGGTTTTTTATTAAACGATGTAATAGACACTAAAATATAATGAGGAATATTCATGTATGTACATTCAAATAAGAACAACAATTGTTCGTCGTCGTCCTTGGGCTCACTTTTTATTTTTGCTCTAGTTTTCTTTTTTTTCTATAAATACATGTAAATCTCATTATGTGCATTCCTTGGCTAAATACCATCGTTATGAGCAGGGTTTAAAATTTTGAGGGAAAGAAAAAAAGGAATCCATATTCTTACTTTTTTTGAAATTTCAATCATTCAACGTATATCGAATACTCTTATATAGAGAAATTTAAAAAAAAAAAAAACACTTTCATTTCTGTTCTCGTAATGAATCATCCACGGTTATATCAAGTCCAACAGACTTGTAGTGGGTTGATAAGGATTTTGAAGCCAAGGTTCGACGTCGTATAAATGTTTTTCGAGCCATTGAAGAAGGAAATAATGGAATTATTGGGATGAGAATCAAATTTTATGTAAAAAAATATATGAAAGAAAATATAAAAAGTTTCGTTTTTCACTAGTTTTTATGTTTCCTTTTTCTAAAAAGTGAAAAAGAAACAAAAATAATAAAAAAAAAAAAACTGTATGTGGGTCAACACACGACAAATATCCAAGGACTCATGAGATTCTCAACACGTTCTTGCATAATAGAGGACATGCAGGACTTTATGTATATTATATGTATATGCAATATGCAATAAGAGCAAACAAATAAAATAACAAGGATAATCGAATGATATAACACATATAAAACAAAAACAACAAAAAATACCGTTATATTAAAAGCAAATGAAGGAAAAGAAAAAAAAAACTAAAAAATAAATAATACTTAATGAGGACAAAATGATTATTATGTATACAGTATGTACGATTTAATGGCAACATTTTCTCTCTATACGTACTTGAATTTTGTCTATAATTTGTGGAGGGTTTTTTTTGTTTTTTTATTTTTTAAAGAGCATGAACAGAATTAAAAATTTTTCTTTTAGAAAAGAAAATCAAGATTCTTTGAATAATATAAAGGGTGTTTTCGTGGAATGATAAAATTCACAATTTTTTCAAGAGGTTGAAGATTAGATGGTTTCCTCCCCATGTCTGTGTCTCATTTAGTTCAGTTTGGTTGGACTATCGCTTTTCTAGTATCCAACAGGATACTCAGATCATCTAATGCCAGAATTAAAGGAATTTTTTTTTTATATTTCAATTTTTCTAAAACGATACGTCAAAATGACAGGTCTTAAAATTTTATTTACAAGGAACAAAAAAAAATTTGTTTTGTACATTTTTGCCTTTTAATTCAGTTAATATTTCATGTACTAAATGAATATTCCTCTTTTTTAACTTTTATCGGAAAATTCTATACGAAAAAGAAAAAATCTCCCATTTCATTTTCACGGTTCTTCATGTCATGTTATGAAATCGATATGAAAAGCTGGCAAAAAGAAAATAAGAAAAAATCTATTTCATATCCTTTTTGTTTACTCTTTTTTTTTGTCTTTTTTTTGATATATCTGACTCCGACAAACCTTTTTCAATTTTATACGGTGATTATATTGGGGTATTGGCTAAACTCATATCAATGTATATAAATAAATATGTATGTACGTTTATCCGATTTGGGTTGCCATTTGATGCCCTTTAGCTAATGTATGTAAGGTGTAAAACACCCTTACGTTAAATCATACGTACATATGCGTGTGTGATTTTATAAAAGCTTTGGTTACAGTCATCGATGATTATATGGTGTTGGGCTTAATGTAACCATACACTATATAAAAGATTATATGAATGTTCCATAACTGATTTTACAGTAGTACATCACATACAGAAAATGTACACATTCCATATGTATATAAATTGAATATAATCTTCATACATTTATTTAGCATGTATATAGTGTACGATATTTTATTCCTTGTATGTAGAATACACGTACAACATATGTATATTATGCTGTTCCTGATGTCTATGCAAATATTTACGTCTGGGATTGTCATTTAACCAGTGGCGGACATGGAACATAAATTATTGTATGTTTTATTTAAATTTTCACCAAAACTAAAATAATATATGAAAACCCCATTTTGCTTTATACAAGTATGAGCCAAATACACGTACAATATTAGATGTACATATACGTATTCGAAATTTTCAATAGAACTTTTATAAGGCAATGTGTGTCTTTATAATTTTAATTTTGTGTACACATAATCGTTTAAATATTTTGAGATAAATTTTGAAAAAAAGATTCAAATATAGAAAATATTTATACAATGAAGAAATTGTGTGATAATGAAAATTTGTCCATAAAATATAAATACCGAGTAAAAGAAAATCTTTCAGTTATACTCTACGTCATTTATTATAAATACATACATATATGTACATTCAATTTTGTTTATTTATTTTTGAACACGTTTATATCCTTTCTAATACATGTATGCTTATCAGTTAAATTTATTTGAGATTTTATAAAATGTTTAATTGTAAGATTTGAAATTTTTACGAACATCTACTGAAATACTCAGTCATACTCTGTAATTTAATGTATTCAAAAAAGGATATCTCATATTAGGAAATGAAATCAGGCAGTTCTTTAAATGAATAGTATATGCAATATTTAGTATATACATATGGTCAAGAATATTCACAATTTTCTATGTTGGATGCATTTTTATTTATTTATTTTATTTTATTTTTTGTATTTTTTTTAATAGAAAATTTTCTATTATCCTGTCAGTTATATTTTATTTTCATATTAATTCGTACAGCTTTAGATGAAACAAAACAAAACGAATATGTGTATGTGTACAATATATCTTCTTATTTTCCTTTTTCATGCCATATTTGCGTGTGCGTACATCATGATACGATGCATTTTATATACTGTAGGTACGTATGTTTGGACGTTTTTATATCATCCATTCGTGTGTGTTAGAACTAATAAGCTCCTTTATTTGATTTCATGTAGATTAATGGTCATGATACATGCATGCATGAATCTTCCACAGAAATAATTGAAAATCGAATTTATGATGATGTTAGTTTTCTTATTTGCTCACGAAAATAATCGATTTTTATATAAAACCAACAGGAATTTCTTCTTCAATGGCTTTACAGATCATAGAACATCGTATGTTCAATGGAGAATTTAGTCTTCAAATTATCAGTCTAAGGAAGATTTCTAAAACCAAAAGGAATGAAGAATCTCAAAAATTAAAAATATAAAAAAATTTTAAACATGGTAACCCTATAATCGAGAATTTTATTGACTTGAATATTTTACAGTGCCCAAATGTAGAACTACATTGATTTCGTAGAGGATCAATAATTTAATGTATCTACACTGTAAATTAAAAAAAAAGAATATCTTACTTACATTTTTAATTTCATTCATTTTTGTAAATTGCCTTCCGTATTCCCATAAATCCACACCAAATTTGAGTGCCCAATTTCGAACTCTGTAAAAAGATACAAAAAATATTTTTGTTATTTTCATTTTGTTTATATTGGAATAAAACCAAAATTCGATGATTTCACTCATTCATAAGGGACTGGGCGAGGAAGTGTGGAATAACAAAACAAAGCGTATAGTATAATCAAGTGATAGAATCAATAATCAAAGAAAAGGAAATATCTGAAAAAATCCTAAAATCATGGAAGTAAAGGATTTGTAGCCAACAGTCAGAGACGAAAGGGATTATTATTATTTTTTGCATCGGACAGTAACACTAAAAAACCTTAAAAGAAAAAGAGGCAAGTAAATCTAATCAAAGTGCATTGCATTGTGCACAACGTCATTGTACACAACAACACACATTATGTGAATTTTAATAACTCCTACATATTATTTAGATTTTTTTTTTAAATAAAAATATAAAATGAAGATTGCTTCAGGCAATCTATGTATATATGAATACATTAAATCTACAGTAAAATGTAAAATACCCATATAAATAATAACAACAGGATGAAGTGCAAGCCATTAACGATGAGCGATTCGTAATGTGTTATGTTCATGTTAGCATTACATCATACGCAAATTTTGCCTCCAAGATTGTTATAAGCTTAAAGTTTGCATCAGTGAAGATTTTTACTTGAAATGGACGGAGTACATTTTTCTACCTTCATAAACAAGATCTGTATAAGTATACGAAATCCTCATTAACAAAGTGTTCATCATAGATGGTTCACAGTCTAGGAAAGATTTCTTTAAATAAATCAAACAGAGTACACATGCCATACACCCGTACACATTGTGTACGTATGCATGTATCTGAGATACTGCTCATATATTTTTATTGATTATTCCATTTCATGTTGATGTACCTACGTTTTGCAATTCATATTGGAATCATAAAAATAAAGGAATTTACTTGAAATATTAAAGAGAAAAAAGTTACTTTTTTTTTGCACATTCGAAAATCCCCCAAAATACCCAAATTAATATCTCAGTGTGTTTATTCAATATTTAAAATTGATCCAAATTAAACAAATTTGGAAGTAACATCAAACACCATTTAATGTTCGGGGGAGCAATTTTTTTTTTTTTTTTTTTTAATTAAACAAATCAACAACACCAGCATATGAAGAGACAAGACGTCTCTCTCTATTGTTATTTGTCATTAGGTTAGGTCAGTTTTCTGCTGTTATGATGATGATGATGATGACATTATGCTTCTTAAATTTTAATTCAGACTTTGTTTACTCTTGTTAAAAATTCTGGTTTTTAAATATACAAAAAGATAAAAAAACAAAACACAAGTAAAAACAAATAAATAATTTTGAACAAATAAAATATAATGTAAACATTTCCTCACGATTCATTACATTTCCTCGAAGTCCCTTCAATTTCCTTTCATGTCTTAATTGAAGAATAAAAATCGCTATAAGGGACGTATACATTAGGGACTGGAGTATATCATCAATTTATATCAATATGTTTTGTTGGTTGTATTCGTGTTCGAGGGGAAAGGAATTACAACGTACTTTATTATCTTCATAAAAAAAAATATGAATCGAGATCCCATTAAAAACATCATTTATTTTTCTTTTTATTTTGATGATGATTTTATTTTTTCTTCAAGTTTCATAGCCTTTTTTCTTCTTCGTTTTAATGGAATTATGTAAATGTTGAAAACTTTAAAACACATCTTAAAAGGACAAAATAAAGAAAATCAAAAATAATAAGAAAAAAGATTATTTGTAGGGATCATGAGCAACAAGAAGAGCTAAAGAAAACAAAAAATAAAATAAAATAAATAAGGAAAATAAAACTTCAATTTTTCTCCTTTTTTTGTGTATTTGATTTCGATATTAAATCTAGCGTATAATACCGGTCAACTTATTTTTACACAGAACGCAAGGTATTCTGTAAGGATATGCCGAGCTGGTGGCAACTAATAGATATGATTATGATATAAAAAAAAAAACATGTTTAAACGCGTTATTGAGATGCCAATTTTTCTACTCCTAGGTCTCAGAACAATCTAAAAGCGATTTTCATCATTGATATTTAATTGACTTTACCTCGAATTCAATAAAATTCGCTGATATTTGAATATATAGTACATATCAAAATTATCCTGTATTGTTGATACAACTTTGAATTTTTTTGCTAAAAATGACCATAATATTTTATCCAAAGCGAAATATAATACTTTATTACTTTTATTTTTTTAGTGTCACAAATTATAGGATAATTTTATCGTTTTTCGTTTGACCTTTAACCGTTTTAAACATTGCACGTTCGTATTTGCAAATTAAAAAAAAAAAATATGGTCAAAAATTTAATGGAAAAGAATACCATGTAAAAATTGTGTCCTTTGGACTGGAGTAGAATGTCCTTTAATCCTATACTTGGTCTTGTGTGCAATTCATATTTTATTCAATCTGACTTAAAACGAATGAAGAAAAATATGCGTACTGCACACGAGATAATACAGTACTTTACGTGGTGTAGAATACACAAACGCTGATAGTATATGCATTTTGTATACAAGGAAAACAAACGAAAAAAAAAGAGAAAATTAGAAAACGAAAACCGAAAAAAAAATTTGTTAAAACGCCCAAAGCAATCAAAAAGCATCGAAGTTTTTCTATCCCTCTGTGCTATTTAAAAAAAAATAAATAAAAAATAAAAATAAATAAAAAAATAAAATTGAAACAGAAGAATTTTCTCAAAGAAATTTTTTCATTTCTTTTTAACTACTCGTATACTATATCAAGGCCGTAACGAATTTTTCTACACAAAAATTGAAAAGAAAATAAATGAATAAATAAAATTATAGGAAATAAGGATAATATGAATATTAAAAATCGACGAATTAATTATATAAAAATGTATTGGGTGGTAAATGTTGTGGGTGATGATGGCTATGGGTGGGTGGTGGTGCTGTTTAAAACTGAAACAAAATTTTGTCAAAGAATATGGAGGCTTCAAAATACATATGTTCAGGGTAATTCAGGAATGTTTAACAGTTTTATGTTTTACTCTTTCCAGTTTCACAAAGATGAGTTACAGTTTGAATCATCACCCACCTCACACTACCCTTTTTTCGAAATTTAGTTTCATTATACAGATTTTAATTGTAAAACGAAAAAAAACTGTTGAAAAAGAAATCTTTCAAAATTTGAAGTATTGTACACTTGTATTAAAAAATTTTTTTTTCTGTTATTTGTTTTTGTATCATTTTTTTTAAATATGAGCACTACTTAACCTCAAATGATCAAAATACCTTCTTATGTGTACAGTGTGTTCTACATGTTATTCATTATGTGTGGAAAATGAATTGTTTCCGTCTGTTGACCTTGAATATTTTTTTTCTTTATTTTTCTTTTTTTCTTTTTTTTCCATTTATTTTATTTTACAAAAAAAAATAAATAAATAAAAAGAAAAAAAAATGGAAAAGCTTAAGAAAATAAAAATAAAATAATAATAATAATAATTCGAGAATAAAATAATCAAGTTATACGAACACAAAAAAAAATACAAGGATGTGGGCATACAGCACGTCTGTCTGTATACAGATAATGGGAAATCACATGTTCTTCGTACGTGTATTAAATCAGTTTTTTTTTTCTTTTTTTTTAAATAATAAGGTGCTCATTCTCATCATCAGGTTGTATACTTAAGAATCAAGATAAAAAAAAAACTTTTTTATTTTTATTTTCTTGTGGCCTTTTTTTCTCTCTACGATCCTCCTTTTACTTTGCTTTTCTACAAAATTATAAGTAAATATTATATAGTAGAAGTGGGCACTCAAGATATCACGGGGGCACATATGTGTACGTATGTAAAGTTTATTTTCATATGTCAAATAATATACATAACAACATACAGAGGAGTCTTATTCATTTGTATTTTGTAAATAAAGACATGAATGAAGACAAGGTCAATTGGATATAATATGAAGTATTCATTAAAAATATATTTGTAGAAATATTTGCAAAAAAAAAAATAAAAAATAAAATAAATAAAAATTTATTTACTTGTGTATACGTTATTATATATGATATCTTTTCATGAATTTAGAAAAATATCTTTTAAATATAAGTAGTACAAATTTAAGGCTGTATTCACACGGGCTGTAACGATTGTATTCGTTACAATTTACGTTTGTAAGAAAAATTTTCACATGAAAATGTTTAAAACAAGCAGAAAATTATTTGAATAAAAATTGGACAAGATCGGGTAACTGAGCTGAATTGAGCTTAGCTTATATCGGCTACTAAACCTACTGTGCTGGTTTTTTAAAATAATTGCATTCTGTATCCCTTCGATTTGTGTACACAAATTTCCAAATTTAAAACTAACAGTTGTTAAAAAGCGTACATAACTTAATTTAACTCAGTTCCACTTACTGTCTGCATATGGCTTAAAAAGGAAATTGTAGTTTTTTATTATTTTTTCTTTTGTTTATTACCAAAATATACCGTCCTTGAGCTTCAATCAATTCATCCGTTCGAACTGTTTTGTCCCGTTTTTTTTTTTAAAAATCTTACTTTCAGTGTTCCCGTTTGTTTTTAGTCACCAGCAAATTTTTGCTTTGATTTGATTTTTTTTTTATACAGAGATAATTAAAATCAATGGTTATCTCTGTGCTTGGTGTACTCCGTCTATCATGCATAAAAACACTGATCGGCATAAAAATTTTTTTTTTTTCCAAAATAATAGAAAAAGGCACAAGTTAAATTAAAATAATCCAATGTAGCCAGAAAAGAAGGTTTTTTTTTTTTTTATAAAACCGCAATCCTGATTTTCTGTGTATATATAAACTAAATTATAATTTTTTTACGTACATAGTTTTTTATTTTTAACATGACTTCAAAGTACTACTTGTATATACATACATATATTTTGTTTTAACAAACTTTCATTGAAAATTGGTTATTTGAATAACATGGGTAAAAACAAGCCACAATTACATTCCATACGTACTTATCAATGTAATTACGAATTTCTGTGTGGAATCTTTATCAACATATAATTGAAAAGTTCAATAAACCAAACAATGTTGATACTCATCCTGCATGCAGAGAATCTGTAACAATAACAGAGCGATACAATAAATTCAACAATTTTATATGTGTACATACACTTCCCATACAGAATCTGTATGGACGGCAACAGTATTTTACAATAAAAAAAAAAAAAAAACGAAAAAAAATGTTTAATTTCATAATAAAATGAAAATAAAATAAAAATCATAAACATGTAAATTTAAGTCCTTTTTCTTTACAAATTATGGCTGAAAAGTAAAATATTATTCGATACAAATGCATACAAAAAATGTCTATCCTGTATCCTGTATATGAACACAAATTTCATGTATAGACGAAAAGAAAATTTTGTCCTTTTATCCATTTATTTTCTATGTGAATATAAGTGTATTCAGTCATTGTGAACATCATCAATTTTTACATTTTCTCTGTTTCATTTGTAATATATACATATGTACATATGTATGTACACAATTTTTATAATTTAATCTATGTACATATATACCAAAAAATTATACAAAAATAGATTTGATGTTACATTTGAAGAGAGAAAGAAAAACATTTTCCGATGGTACAACCAACAAATTGTGTAACTTTGTGTATTTTCAAATAAAAACGAAAATATTCTTGTACATAATTTGAACATAAAAATTAATGTACATACATTCGTGTGAATGTATACAGAAAGGACAATAAAGACGTATATTTTTATATAAAATGATGTAAAGTATGTATAGGTTCGGTTTATATGACGACAAGTATAACGCTTGCATTATGGCTTTAAAGAGATATGTAGATATAAATAAAGTAGATTCAAGTAATTTGCCATTTTCAATGTGACCATCATCATCATCATCATCATCGTCATCAATGGTCTCGTTGGTGGGAAATAAAAATAAATTAACTAAATATTAAATACATGGTATTATAACTGGACAGGATAGATCAGCCCAGCCAGCAGTCAATAAAGGAATAGAATGATATATGAATAAATGTAAGCAAATGTAGCGATGGATGAATGGATGAAGAATGACCAAATAAATGAAGATGGATAATGATGAGACACAGAGATCAAAGATTTAATGTATGTATATATAGACAATGTACACACAAACATATAAATATTAGATTAAATAACACTGAGCCGTACTGGAGTGTACGAGTATGTCGTAGAACGTAGAGTATAGAATGTCCACAAAATGATTACATTTCTGTGTGTGCTAGAAACGAATGTAGCAATAATACAACAAAACACACCACATTTTGTTTATCTGTACATACAGATAACAACGATGATTATTATTATTATTATTAAATTCAATGTACAGGAACGCCAATCATCATCAAGATCACTATCTCTGGAAAAAAAAAAAACAGAGCACAGTATAATGTCGGTCGGTTAATGTTCTCGTTTTATCCTTTCTTCTGATAAATAATCCAAAGTAATAAATTTATACAGTTTTGCTTGTATGTTCTTTTACGTATGATTTTGTATGTGTGTTTACGCACAAGTGGTACTCGTTATATAAATTTACAACTTTTTTTTTATGTGAGTACTCGTAAAGTAGACTTGCATACATACAGATAAGCAAATATTTTTATAAAATTTAAAAGAAAAAAAAAAAAGTTAAAAGAAATTAATAGGACTCCATTATATATTTAACAACCCTCAGTGTATAATAGTTGAACAAAAAAAAATTTTTTAAGGTCGCGTTTTAAGCCTAAATCACTGTAATTTGTTTTTCAAAGATAAAGATTGAAATTTTCAAAATAATAAGAATTAATTTGTACTCATATGACACGCTAATGTCTCTTTTAAAACGGGAATACAAGGTATTTCTTGTCAATTAAATGTTTGTTGAAACAGCATAGGTTTATAATTCGTTTATAGTTTTGAAAATGGAAAACTTACATTTTTTCCAATTTAATTTGGGTTTTATAACACTGTTGAACAAAAAAAAAAAAAAAATGAAAAGAAAAAACGTCCTTAACAGATATCTGCTATAATTACTTTTTTTCTAATTGACTGACATATCGAGATGACCTATAATGAAAGTTATCATAAAATGATATGTGATGATATAATTTGAATGGAGATTGTCAGTATGTATGACGTGTGCCTTTAAGTTTTTTAAACTCTTAACCTACATAGTAAAATCAAACTTTTTTTTTTCGAGAAAAAATTAAGGCTGTACAGTTAACAATAAAATGTGTTACCTGCCAGTTTCCACTAACATAAAATTAGTCAAAAAATGAAAATATTTGTATAGATATTTGAAATTTTTTCAAGTAAAAATTGACACACAAAATATTAAATATCGAGAAGTTATTCTGGGATTTTCGTGAAATTTTTAGGATTTTAAAATACTAAAAGAGGGCCATTACCCATTTTTGTAATTAATACAAAAATTATACAGAGTGATCCAAAAACCACTACATACTTTCAAAAGCAAACCGTACATATTTTGAAATTTAAACGCTAATGATTTCATCTTTAACGAATTATACCTTGTTAGAAAGAAATAAGTCTCAGCTTTGAAAATTATGAAATATGAGTTAAATACATTAGGTGGTTCAAAAGATATTGCCTAATATATGACCTCATGTACCTCAAGTGTTTGAAAATATTTAATTTCTTTGATCTCAGAAAGGGTGGATTTTAGATGGGTGGGTCTAAAGTGATTTTCTGCTAAGGACAATCTGAAATTTAAGAAAAACATATTTTAAGATCATTATTCTGAGGCACCTTGCATGTAGAATTACGTAATTTCAAAAAAAAATAAATAAATTTATTTCAAAAAGAGAATGAATTCCGTTTTTAAACAGACAAATCCTTTTTCTAAAACAACTGATCAATGTAAAGATCTAGCTATACGTATGTTATATAAAATACAATAGTATACTCACTCATTATGTGGTATATCCTCATCTTGATCACCAACAACTCCAAGAAAATTTAATTTAATTGTGAAAATGCAAATAAATAATAATACGATCATTGATATTCGATCATCCATGATGATGTCTTTTTTTGTGATCCTTTTAAAATTTATTCAGTAAGTAAATAAACAGATCTTTCACGATATATGTATCAGAGATATGTTTAAATATCTATTAATAGACTTTATGTTTTATTTTTTCAATTATTTTAATTTTTTTTAAATTTTTTTTTTCTTGTAATTCGTCACTAGATTTTATTTTAAATTTAAAATATTAATTGCACTGAAAATTATTACTAAACACTAAACACTTAATTAAATTGATATTTTACTAATTTTTTTTTTTGTTTTTTTAAATTACATTAAATTTTATTTTATTTATTGTCTAGGCTTTATTTGCTTTTCGTTTATTTAATTTTTAGATTTTTAATTTAATTAAATTCTTAATAACATATTGCTGAATATATTTTACTAAATTATTTCTAAATTTCTTTTTTTTTTTTTTTTTTTGTAAAGTGATAAATTTTTTTATATTTTAAATTTAAAATGTTTACGTGTTTTTATTTTGTTCAGTTAAAAACTTTTCAATTTGATAACGTTAATTATTTTACGTACACATTTTTATGATAATAAATTCATTGATCATTACATATGTTCGATTAATAAACAAACTGATGATTATTCAATTGCCATACAATGTAACGTTTATTACATGGCATCATAGTAATTTTTAGAAAATTCAAAATTACATCCATAACAAAATTGTCTAATTTATAAATTATCACAATAAATATGATGTTATAACCGAATGCGATAAGTGATCATTTTTTTGTTTGTTTTACATTTTCAAGGTAATTGTCTCATTTTATTTCAATTTAAATTTATTTTCGAATTTTATGAATATATAAATTCGAAATATAACAAATACACACAATTTCGGTTGTATTACTGTTAAGTAAAAGAAAAAAAAAATTAATGTTATTGATCATACAGGATATCAAGGTTTCAACTTTGGCGATAAGGTATTATCGATTTAATTATAGGGTTCAAAAAAGTAGAGACAGGAAAATGCAATCTGTTCCTCTTTATCGAACCAAATTTTGTCAAACGAGATTGAACCAAGGCGTTGGTAGTAGAGCAATAGTGGCAATTTACACGGTTTAGCATTGAAATCACTTCACCAAGTGCAGACGATCAGGATCAGCATTAATCGCGTACATACGATCATGTATAGTAGCAACTTTATATTACATACATAAACAAATCAAAATGTAAGTAGAAACAATTTTTTTTTCTTGATTTTTTTTTTACAAAATCACATACAAAAACTGGCATTTACCAAAATTGCCGCTTGAATAAATTACGTTGTGAATGGAGACGACATTATTAGTTTTAATGAGCAAGTTTGGAGGTCTGTCTGGAGCCTAGGATTAAAGATACGATCGATGATAATATTTGAAATAAATCAGTGTAAAATCTGAAAATATAAAAGAAAAACTGATAAGAAGCAGGCAGATTTGAATAGACAAAAAATAAAACAACCGAGATTGAAGGTTAAATTAAAACTAAAGGACTGAGAATTTCATAGATTCAATGCAGTAAATACTATATACTAAATTATAGTATACAGGTCTTTATCCTTTTTATTAAATAAAATAAAATAAAAAGGATATTTCTTGTTTTTTAATTATGTCCTTTTTTGTATGTCCTCCTACACGTATAAAATTATGACAAAAAATTTCTCATATTTAATTCTCAGTTTAAATCTCTGTAACTTATTATATATGTATGTACAATTCACAATAGAACAAAATTGAAATTCTGTTTCCCAAAAATTTGCATTCTTTATTAAAAAAAAAAAAAAAAAAAAAAAAAAAAAAAACACAAAAACAATATAAAGAAGGAAATATTTTAAGAAAATTTTTTGTGAGGTGTTTACATACATATAAAGAGTATGTATATGGATAAAAAGCAGGATGCATGGTGTGTTCTATTATCCTATACCAACTATTATACAAATGGTGAATAATGTAAGGTATAAAGTACTCATCTCACATAGATTTGTACTATTGTATGGTATATGAAATATGTTTCAAAAATATTCACAATGTCCGCTACATATATACATACTCTCTATCCGCCCACATTCCTTTTTTAGGAACAATGGCTTAAGAAGAATTACTATATATTCTGTCTATGTTTTCAAAAAAAATAAATAAATAAACAAATAATAATAATAATAACAAAACAACCAACAAACAAAAACTCCTTTTGTGGTTATTAAAGTTTTGCACTTATAAAATATAAATTTAAATTTTTTTTTTTTATAAATTTTTTTGTATTCCTTTATTTTGAAGTCTTCATGTTTCATTTCCAAGGATAAAATAAAATTACATTCTGTTGATTAGTTACTAATGTAGGTAGATACTTAGATGTGGCCGCCCGATTTGTCCCCAAGTGAGCACTCTTTGGTCAGGGAAGTCCCATTGTGATACCAAAAAAAGGATCATACAAGAGATATGTGATTTCAATTTTTCGTTTACAATTTCCAAAGTTAAAACGATTTTCAAATGCTCGTTCAGTTTGCAGATAAAAATATGACCAATATAGGACCATATTTATAATTACATTTAAGACCAGTCATGTCTACATACGTCTATTCTACCTTTAAGATACTTAATAGTAAAACTACATGTTCAAGATATTTTTTTAAAAAGTTAAAAAAAAAAAGTTTGTGTTATACAAGAAAAAGAAAAAATTCGAGAGAAAATTGTTTATGTCCATTTCACAATAATTTACACTTTACACCATTTGTTTTATGTTTATTCTTTTTTATTTCATGTTTCAAAGTTTGTATCCTAGCAGTATACAATAATGATATAGGTATAGAGATGAATGGGTACCGGGTAGTTGGTGTAGGCACATATCTCAGGCTTATATAGGCATTAACAGACGTACATACCCGAGAATATGACATGGTTGACAGTAGTGGGGAGGGAGGCAAAATATCGCACTATACAGACATAATATAGTAGTAGTAAAAAAGTCTAATGACCGACCGTATTTTATTTCTGATACATACTTGTGTGTATGTATGTATGTTCTGCTGTACAGACAACGCGCATAGTAAGAACAGTAAAATAAAATAAAAAAATAAAAAGTAAAAATAAAAGTATAAAACCAGAAAAAGGACGAAACAAAATAAAAAAGAACAAAAAAATGTATAAAATTTTTCATTTTTGGTTTTTTCTTCTTCATTATTTTCTCGTCTTCTTTGAATATCCTTGAAAGCTTCGGGATTGAAATAGGCAAAAGAAAAAGCTTTTTTCTTTTTCAAATACACACAATTTTACTGTAACATTCATCTGCGCTATACACGACATCAATAACAGATTTCTTATGCAATTGCTTACATGCTATTCGATGCGTACCACTTTACTATACAATACATTGACCATCAGTGTTGCTGACACCGTATCATCGTAAATAAGATGATCGGTAAAATCTCACTAGAATTTGTTTGTAATAATTCAATTTGTTATCAAAAGAAAAAATTCTTTAATCATCACTTTGGCATCCATATAATTAAGAAAAATGTATCTTGCGTACATAGTACATAGAGACAAAAAGGGTGAGTTTCAAAAAAGTAAAAAAAAATTGCTGTGATGCGATAATAATTTTAATACAATGTAATTGATTCATTGCATCAGGAAAATTCATAATGTCTCATTTGCCTGAATAATGCGTTTTAAAATTGCATTTACAGTACGCGTTTTAAAATTTTAGACAATGTTGCCATTTTTAATGTTTAGTGTTTTGAAACTTGAAATTTCGCATCAAGGCGTTATTTAAACGTTTTCGAACTCACTGAAAATTACCTCTCCCATGTTGTCCTTACTTAAAAAAAAAAAAAAACGAACATTGAGTTAACACGAGAAAATTTTTATTTCGTAATTTCACATTTTTAATTGGATTTGAAAATTTTTCTTGTTGTTATTGTTTTATTTTTTTGCAATTCACAAAATAGAAAATTTTGTAAATTCGTTTTTGTTATTCTTCTCCTTCTTCTGTAAATGAAAAACGGATTACAAAGCAATTTTTTTTTGTTTTTGCTGCTTGTATTCTATACACGTGTATAAAAGTCATAACCGTAAGCTATGTACAATATATGTATGTGATGGCTATCGGTAGTCATACATACATATGTACTAGGATAGGATCTAATAGTTAAAGAAATCTACAGATTTACAAAATCATGTACATATGTATACTCGTAAAACCTAACCTATTTATGTATATATGTAGATACCCATTACCCATGTTACATGTACACAGATGAGTGTATGTGTAGTCAACTCATAGCAATAGTAATTTCGTTAAAGTGTAAAACAGAGAATCGAAAAACAAACACGTAATAAACCTTCAAAAAAAAAGAAAGAAATTAAACTAATTTTCATGTGAAGGACACAAATTAAAAAAAAAAACGAAAAATTAATTAAACGAATAACAACAATAGAAAAAAAAACGATATAACAAGAAATTTAAAATGCAGTAGAAATTTAATCGATTTATTTTCTTAATTCTTTGTTTATTTTTATTTTTTTCTTTTTTAACGGACAATTTGTACTACAAGGCAAAATACTTAAAATATATTTTTGTATGGTGTTTGATACACACATTGTGCAATGCGATCCCTGATCCTACTTACAATCACCCACCATTCCACCCATTATTATCAAGCAAACATAAACACATTAAAATTGAACTTTAAACTTTTTCTAATTGTACATTTTTGTATAGGGTTTTCCAAAATAACTGTCATAAAAATTTGTTATCCTTAAAAGTAAAATTATCAATTTGTCTACAAGTTTTAAAAACGTATACCTCATACCCCCTAGAGTGGTTGGGATGTATTTTTTAATTACTAATATTCATAGTAATTACTAGGAGTACATATTTTGATATGATAATTTCAAGGATATGATTACCATTGTCCTTGGAAATAACTAAAGTCCTCATTCACAGCAGAACTTCAAACAACAAATGTAAACAATAAAACACCACTTTTTATATATCAATCATAATCGAAAGCTTATGACTCCTGAATTATCCTTAATTTTATTCTTGCCAAAGTAATTAAGGATTAATTACCTCTTTAACCCCTTGAAATTTTTGACTTTTTTTAAATTCTTGGATAAATGGTACTTAACCAAATTTTCTATTTGTTTTATTTTGATTAATTTATATCTCAATTTAAAAATTGATTCAATCTTAATCTGTTTACGGTGATTCAAAAGATTTTGTCAATTACATGACGTCATGTACTTCATGAAGTTGTAAATTTCGGAAGGAGGAAATTCGAAATTCTCTTGGTTGAAATTATGACGGTGTTTAGCCAGTGCCGAATAAAACACTTTGTGACCGTCATTATGCTACGGCCGAGATATTTTGTGACACTTATTCCGGAACAACCGGCAATTGCATTACATGCAATTTATGTATACAGATTGCTTATACATACATGAAGAAGATGCAATTTTCTTAAAGAGTTGAACTAATTTTTTTTTTTGCTTTTTGCCACATATCCAGCATGTAAGACAGATATACACTCTGTAAACGTGTATATGTACATACATATATTCAATTGTATGTATACGATACTCTACAATCAACAACAAATAACGCATTCGGTGTGGAAATCGTTTTCATAATACATGAAAATTGTAGAAAAAAAAAAGAAAAATGAAAGAAAAATACAAGTTTTTCTTATCTTCGATTCTGTTACTTATTTTCAAGAAAATTTTATGATAAAAAAAAATTGGGAAGAAAAATAGAAGAATTCAATTGAAAACCTTCAAAAGAAAATAAAACAACAACAAAAAAATTGAAAATTTTAATAAGAAAGAAAGCAAACTTTTCTTAATGCAATGAAAAAGCAAAGTTTGGAAAAAAAACGAAAAATTAAATTTTCTTTTTTTTTATTTCGAAAAATTGAAATGTAGTTCACTCAATAAAAACAAAAAAAAAATCGAAGTTTTAAAAACAGAAACTTTCTTTTTTTCTTTTTTCAAAGAATTTTTGACAGGAAAAAAATTTTTTTTTTGTAGATAAAATTCAAATGGATTTTCCGGGAAACTCCATGATTTTTTTTGTAATTTTCAGAAACTTTTAAATGTTTGCATTTTACGCAATTAAATTGAAAATGTGCACAAAATTTTGTGTATCAATATAGTAAAAAGGATTCATACACGTATGCAATTTTCCAATTCTGACTCAACACCGTGGCTAATAAAATGCAGTAGCGTTCAAGATGATGATGTAATTGCCCAAAGCCAAAAAACAAAATAATCAACTCGATGTTGATAGGAGGAGGTGAGCCGCCAAAAAATAAATGAAAATGACGACAGGAAAATAATACAGAAGCAAATTGAATTTTAGACTGATCGAGATCAAAGATCAGAGAAGGTATATTCTGTTAAGGTTGATGTCGATTGATTTTTGAAATCATCGGAAAGGAAGTAAATTCGGAATTGTCAGGTGTACGAGCACGAGTTTGATGCACCAAACTGATCTCTTTAGATCCAATTTGATCATCACTGCAGAGAGGGTATTCCAGGATTGAAAATATTCAATATTTTCGTGACATCCTTGGAATTTTACTGTCATTTGCCACACCCTTTCCAATTTAATGAATATCTAAAAGTGATCAATTTCTATAGTTTCACGTAGTTACATGATTTTGCCAATTTCGAACTTGCACCCCCTCATCGCATATCACATGTATGAAGGTGAATTACTGTCAAGAAAAATAAAAACTTGGGATTTCTTGAAGAACAAAATGATGGATGTTCAATTTGCATGGGA
The DNA here is from genome assembly GCA_963971155.1 of Anthrax anthrax. Taxonomy (NCBI): domain Eukaryota; kingdom Metazoa; phylum Arthropoda; class Insecta; order Diptera; family Bombyliidae; genus Anthrax; species Anthrax anthrax. Next base: position 16,980,893 of record OZ020120.1, read on the forward strand.
TATTGTATTTGTTATGTCAAAATGACAATGATTCCAAAAAAAAGAAATCAAGTATATACCTGTTGTATTGTACACAACACGCACATACGTACAAGTAAACGTACTCACATAATTCACAATCTGTTATTCAATTGAACATTTTGAAATGCAATACATAAAATTTTTTTTTCTTTCATATTTTTTTGTTAATCTGATTACATAAAGTTTGATGTACTCGTTCGTAAAAAGAACAATTGGACAAAAAAAACCAACAACAATGATCGAATAAAGAAAAAACAGAAAATGGGAAAAAAAAGAACTTGAATGATAATAATTAGGCCATCAACCTTGCGCTCTTGAATGCACTTTTACTAAATCAATGAAATATATGCACAATGTACATACACACACACACATTACACACACCATACAGACAGTATACATTTACGTCATTTAAAATAACGTAATCTTTCTTAACGTGTACGTATACGGTGATTTGTATCTACCTACGTTCACGAATCTTTTGCATGTCATTTCTTTTTAATTAAAGAAAATACAACACGTTTTTTTTTTTTGTGCTAAGAAAATATCAACAATAAAAGAACACTAAAAAGGAATACAGGATAAAGGAGTACTCGACATTTACGTGGCGAAAGGAAATTTTTAATTCAATGACTTTATCCAGAATTTTGTTTTCCCAATATTGGTTTTTAGAAAAAATTTTCTTTTTAATTTGATTTATGCGTGTTTGCATACGTGCAGGAGTCCGCAATGCAATTCTGTAATTTTCCGTAAAAATGGCTATACATAATTGTTTTTAATTTTTATGTTTGAAAGATTTTCTTTAATTGCAGACCAGGAAAGATATCCTTGAAAATGAGAATTATCCATCAACATATTTGTTTTGCAAATGTTCATTTATGATCCTTGAAATAGTAAATTGCCCAATTTTCTGTATCATTTCGTACATACAATTGGATCTAGTAATTGATGCATATTGACCCAAACAAATTAATTCCATTGCTCATCATACATTGCATTTAGAATAATCTTTTTAAAATTTGTTGTCTTTTCTTTTGGTTTTTTTGTTTGTTTTTTTTTTTTTGGTAAAATTAACAAAACAATTAATAAAGTGATCAAAAGAAAACAAATATAATAAGAAATTGAGAAAAAAAAATGTTGAGTCCTTCTTTTTTTAGCCTTGGAAAATTTCATTATCCTCATCATGAAAATCAGATATATAAATAGTAAAAGACAGATAGTGATAATGCATGACTAAAAGAATATACGAATGACACTTTTGGAAGAGTTGGAGGATGGAAAATTATGTCGCTTTTTTCTTAGAGTATATACACGCAAAATACAGAGAAAATTTTTGTATACAGTTTATAGTATTTGCTACATTATTCTTGTCATCGTTTACAATGCGTAACATGGCGCTTGCTTAAAACATTCGTCGTCGTCACTTTTAAGACGAACTCATATATTTACATACATACAGACGTAGAATAAAAAATCTTCTATTTTCTTTTAAACTTGGCGTTTCCTTTCTTCTTTATCCTTTATACCATTTTTTTCATATAAACGTAAACTGAATATGAATAATAACGTCCACTTAGCAAAAAAAAAAAAAAAAAACGAAAACAAAAAGTCGTCTTTGTTTTCGTTTTTAAAATTCAAAAAAAATCAACGTTTTGTCACTAACTCCACTGCTACTAATTCCTTCTCACGATTGTATGCATACAAAGCTCCAACGCACAAGGACCTTAAATGATTTCTTTAAAATGTACAAAAGTTCCAATTAATTTCGAATTGTTAAAAAATCTTAAATTCAATTTTGATCATTTTTGCACATGAATTTGTTTTTCTTTTAATTTTCATTGAAAACGGAAATTAAGAAAAATTTTTAACATTTTTTTCAAATTAAAATCAAGCGGTGTTTAATTTTACACAAACGCACACACACATACACACGTTAGCGTAAATACACGCTATCGGCAATGTTTTAGAACTTTTTTGTCGTTATATGAAAAACCACTACACAGGATTTTCTTTTCCTTTTTGTTAAATTTTCTTTAAATCATTATCCATCAATTTCCATCATCATCATCATCATCATCATCACCATCATCGTATTTGTCGTACCATCATGTCAACATAACGGTGTACATTGCATGTTGTTTGTAACATTGTTACTTTATAAAATCGTTTGTTCGCAGTTCATCGTTTCCGTGTTTTTATCTTCTCTTTTTTTTTCTTTTCTCAAGCATGCGTCCTGATGACCATGTACAAAACACCATCATCATCATCATCCATCAACGAAAAGCTCCAATAACAACAGTTTTGAAATGTATGTATAATATTTCTTCATCGTTTTCCTTTTATTTTATTTCTTTTTTTTTTGTTCTGTTCTTCATCGCACATCACACACATCTTGAAAAATCGTAAAGAAACCAGAAAGGAAAATGAGAAAATAAAAAAAAGGGAAAATGAAGGAAAAGTCCCTCAAAAGTAAGAAAGGAGGGCTCGCATTTTTTTTTGCTGTTAAGCAGAGGATTAAAAAAGTTTTTTTCTTCCGAATTTACTCTACTACCAGCACATTCACAAAAAGGCAGAAACAAGAATATTCCTTTAAAGAAGAAAAGCAGAGACAAAAAAAGAGAAAAATTGAAATTTTTCCAAAAAAAAAAAATTTTTTTCTCTCAATTTTTTTTTTTAATTTTTAGGAAAATTGCTGCACTTTTCTTTTCTTAATCGAAAAATTTTTCACAAAAAAATTTTTTTCTCGTTTTTTCGAAGTTCACACAGCTCATCACAGAATACACAAAATTCAAAATCCAAAAAAAAACAACCGAAAAAAATTGAATTTCCAAAAAAAAACATGCGAAAACACAGTATGAAAATTGAAAAAAAAAAGAAAAGAATTTTCACCAAAATTTAATTCACTTACTGTACTTTATTCCTCGGAACAATCGTTTTATGTTTTTTTTTAACCTATTTTTATTTTTGCTTCGTTTTTTTGGATTTTTAGAAATTTCGAAATTTTGCAATTATTTTTTTTTTGTCGACACCAGTACATGAATATTTCTAATGACAAAAAAATATTTGGTTTTTTGATTTTAGAACACACAAAAAAATTTAAATATTTTTTTTTTATACTTTATTTTCAAATCCTTTTGCTTTGATTTGGGTTTCGAATTTTTTTTTCTTTTTAGTTTGTTTTTTTTTTGAATTCGAGCACAGTTTCAAAATATCAAATTAAATTTAAAAATAAAAAAGAATTAATTTAGCAGTTTGTTTTTTGTTTTTTTGTAGATATTTAAAAACCACATTATTAGCAATATACGTCTGATTACGATTGGATTGCATCTCGAACTATTTTATATGGCTCATCATGTACTGCATAGAAAAAAAAATTTTTTTTTTTTCAAAAAACAAAAAAAGAAAAGTAATCAAAGTACAAAAGCTTTTCATATTGCTAATGAGAGTCATGAGAGCCACACACAACAATAACGAAAAAAAAGATGAAGTAAGAAAGAATAAGGAAAGTGAAGGAATTTATCATTTTGTTTTCTCGAAATATCATTGTATGTTTGTGTGTTCGTTTGCAAAAACAAAAAAGAAATGTAAGAACATTTTTTTATTTTCATGGAAAAATATCAGATAAGCTAATAAGTAATAACATCTTGTAGTGTAAGTGTAGCGGTTAATGAGAAAATAAGAGATGATAAGAGAGAAATTTTAAAAAATTTGAGATATTGTATGTTTTTCCTGTAAAAGAAAATTCAATTTTTTTTTTTTTCTAAAGACATTTTGTGTATTTTGGTTCGAACATCTCGAAATATCACAAATACAAAATTTAAAAAAATTAACAAAAATTTATTCAATTTCAGAATTTACAGTCCATAAATTTCATGAAATTAATTATGCTTTATTGTCATGTCCTCATTTTCTTTTTCTTCCTTGTTTTATTTTATTGTTCGGTTTAATTTAAAAATTCCAATAAAAATATTACATGTTATCTACATACAATACGCGTGGTACTAATTTTTTGGAACTCAAACATAAATGTACTAAAACAGATAAACGATATGAAAATAATTTCAAACTACATATATTTGAAAAATTTTCTTGTTTTTCTTTTCAAAAGCTTTTCATTTTATCATATTTAAACGAAATATGAAAATTTAACGAAACAAAAAAATTCAATTATTCTGTTATAACAAAATATGAAAATTTTCAACGAATTTTTTTTTTAAAAATCGACCAATTGTAAAATTAGTATAAGTAAATGAATTTTTTTGTGTTATTTATGCCATATTTTTAAAATTATAATCACCTGCACTTAAAAATGTCTTTTACTTCCCATTTTCCAATGCGTTTCGCAGACAATATTATTAAAAATTTTAATTTTCAGACAAAATTACATAAATTCTTTAAATATCAATATTCCGGTAACGCAAAATGGTTCTACTTTGTGTAGTTTCTGAAATCGTTAATTGGCATGTTCAATTTAGTGTGCAGAGTACAAACAAATTCTAAATGTTTTTATTTACTGTGTAAATTGAGGGATTTGAATTTTGTTAAATAAACTCTATAATTTTTTTTTTCAAAAAAACTCCAAAAAATACATTTATTTATTTCAATATTTATTCAATTTATTTTTAAATTTAAATTTAAAAAAAAATATATATATGTTTTTTTTGTTGCATTTTTCATTTTAATTTTTTATATCTAATTTATTAATAATTATTATTGGTATTTATAATTTACACTCTGCGGTTTTAAATAATAAAATTAAAAAATTAACATTCATGATAATAATATGTAATAATTAGTTAATTAATTAATTAAGATATAATTTTTTTCTTTTCTTATCCTAGTGAATTTTTTTTTCCTTTTTAACATATTCAAAAAAAAAATTTTTTTTTTTCATTTTTTTTTCTTTTAATTATTTTCTCTGTCTATTAACTATCTAAAAATTTATATAATTAAATCATCAATAAAATATGTATTTCAAATATATTTCTCTTATACATACAGTAGAATTAATTGATACACAGTTTTATTATAACAATATGATTAAATTGAATAATAATTTATATTTATAACTTATAAATGCACTTTCTCTCTCCCTGTCTCTAAAAAAAAAAAATTTATTGTCTTCATATTTTTACTTTATTCAAACATGTGATTTTTACCAGATATCTTTTTTTCCAGCTTTCAAATTCATGTACACTACTACAAAAATAGAATTTGAATACATATTTTCATATTTTTTTATGAATTTTCTTCTTTTTTTCTTTTAATTAAATTTCAGTTTATAAAAAAAAAAAAATTATTTATGTAACTTGTGACAATAAATATAAATTCAAATTGCACACGATTTTTTACTTAAATTTTCTTTTAAATCATTTTAATTTTTTTCAATAAACATTTTTAATAATAATTAGAAAAACTAAAAAAAATAAAAATTAATTTTCATTTATTTTATTCAATTTATCTATTTTTAATTTTTTGTTTTTATTTTAATTTTTATTTCTTTTTTTATATTTTTATTTTTAATTCATTTTAATTTTAATTTTATTTCTAATTATTTTTTGTTGTTTTTAAGTTTTATTTATGTTTACTTTTCTTTAATAATTCATTAAATACTACAGTACTACACCAGCATTAATATGTAATTTGATGTCAGTATACCATTTATGCACAGTACAAACTAAATATAAAAGGACAAACTGCTAATAATAGACCCAAATGGTATGATTAGAAATCAAAAATTTCCATTGCGTCTTATATGAGATTTTGTTTTCTAGAAACGTTTGTCTTTTAATGATCTTACTAAGTTGGAACACTTTTACATTACGGTAATTGAATCTTATCATTTTCTTGAATGTCCTTATATAGTTTGTACTATATAGCAAGTTACTATACAAGCTGTGGGCTAATATTAATTCATTACAGCTAAATTCGAAAACAACAATAATATAACGATCTCGTCAAAATCATGATGACCAGTTATTGTCTTGATCATCATAGTACAATTGATATTTTCGACTTACTGTATAGTATGGTATTTTTATTTTAGTACAGTTACTGTATAATTAGCATATGTATGTGTATACAAATATGTTGTAAAATGTATATATATATACATAAAATTAAACTAAATAAAAAATATTACATATTTAAATGTATATTTACTCCTATTTTAAAACATATTTATGAATTAAAAAATAAAATGTTTTTTATTTATAAAACAAACATTTAAAAAAAGCGCAAATTATTTCAGTTTTATTTTTATTTACTTTTTTTATATTCATTATTAATATTTCTAGTGATCCTATTTTTTTCTTTTTTTTTTTTTTAGTTTTGTTAAATGCCTCTTCTAGATATTTTTCTTTTTGCTATATTTTCTGTTTTTTTTTTTTTTTTAAGAAACAAAAAATAGTTTAAATAAATTAAAAAAAAATAATAATAAAAATAAAGAAAGCTTTTCAGTTATTTCTCTGTATATGTTATAAATTGTTTTTGTTTTTGCTATTGTTCTTTGGCTATTTTTGCATGTGTATGTATTTCAGTTTTCTTTTTTTTATTTTGTTTAAATTGGATTTTAAAAAAAATTCTTCACATATTTCAGGTAAAAGTAAAAAATAAAAAAATAAAATGTTCTATCAATAAAATATAATAAATGAGGTAAAGTCAAAATGAATTGTTAAAACAAAGTAATATAAAATGTTGTTACACTATCTACACTGTTGGATTCATGTTCCAGAATCATTGCCACTTTTTGCGATTTACATATTAAATTGCAGGCTGTGCTATTTTCTTTAAAAAACGCAAAGAGTGAATTTTGGAGCATCTTTTGGATAAATGTTTCTGATTAAAATCATTTTACTTTACCTCAATAAAAAAAAAAACTTTTTTTAAATGTATGTTGGTGCAAGATTTCTTTCTATTGGTATTTAAAAAGGAAATAGTTTACAGTGAATAATTCAAAGAAATGAATATAAATAATTGATTCTATGATTTCTATTTATAAAATAATTTAATTTATTATGTATTGTACATTAAAATTTTATTGAGATAATTAAATTCAATTCATTTTTCTTTCTTTTTTTTTTTTTAATAAGAGCATTTCTTGAATGACACGGTTTTCAAATTTAATACATAACATGAAAATTAAGTGATTATTTGAATATCACTGTAAAATGATCGTCAAATTTAAATGGATACTGAATCTCGAATAACACAATCCGATTATTATCAACAAACAAATACGAATCTATTGATCATGTTATTCGAGGAATGCTCGTATTTTTATTTTTATTTACTTATTTCAATTTTTTTATTTTTTATTTAGTTTTACTTTTGTTTTTAAATTTTTAGTTGTTCCTTATTTCTTTTAAATTTTTATAATTTTTTTAATACATTTATAATTTAAATGTGGTTTAAACTCTCTTAAAATTAAATTAAATGTTGTTTTTTTAGAACACGGTACTCTTTTTACATAATGTAAAAATGTTGGTCAATTACATTAAGTAATATTTAGTCATTTTTATTACGAGTCATATTATTTATTGTTGCAGTCCTGTAGATTATGGAAAACACAAATTCTTTGTGTTCTAATAGAACTGTATTTTTTAAGAAAACTATTTCTTTTGTCTACATATTTCGCTATGTATTAATAAATTGTCTGTGTATACATTAAATTGTGATTTTCTATTCAATATTTTTTTATTCACGTGTACCTCTTTAGCTATAGAGATCAGAGGATCTATACTCTTTAATAGAGTAAAAAATTATTGTATTAATATAAAGATTTTCACTAAATAGAACTGCATTCACTTTTAGTTATTTGTAATTTTCTAAAATTTTTATTCTATCTTTAAGTAAAATATCAAAATTCCAAATAATGAAAATATTTTTAATATTTCAAATTATAAAAATTAAAGTTTAATTGATTAAAATGAAATTAAAAAAAAAAAATTAACAATTTATTGAATTTATGTTTGTGATCAATTGGCCATTTTTATGATTGCTTCACAATATGACAATCTTAAATGCAATAAAATTGAATAAAATAAAACCAAATTTGCACATATCTTGAAAATAAACAATAATTTTAAAAATTCAGTTTAGGATCTTCGTGTTGAAAAAACAAAAGAATCTCTCAAGAAAAAGTGAACACAGTTCTTATGTCTTACATAAAAAAAATATGTGTATTGTTACAATTACGGTTTGTATATGATTAATATATTTTTCTTCTCGTCAAAATTTTATTTTCTACAACTGTGGCATTAAATTCATGTTTTTTAAAAAATATAATAATAACTTATTACAAATTTTCTATAAATTAATCAAATAAAGATATGTACATAAATAAAAAGAAATGAGAGAAAAAAGCCGGAACGTCAATATTTTTCTATTGTAAATGTCTAGTATATACGTGTACGTATACTTGTTATCTGTATAATTTTTACGAATATTTACATAAATTCACTATAAAATGTAATATAACTAACCCCTTAACTCTCATTGAGCACATATTCAATTAGAAAATATTTACATATTTAAGTGGAAAAATTTCTGGGTGTAACTCAAACATAAACAAATTTATTAATATTTCATGCCCAAGAATGACTCACTGATGAGCGTTAAGGGATTAAAAAATTATTTTCTCCTTAAAATCTAAAATTATATTTAATTAGTATTTCTAAAAATATATACACATAAATTTATAGCCGTTTATTTTGAATATGTTCCAATTTTATGTTCTAAGATACTTTGAGTTCTTTTCTGACCATGTTTATAAGAACTTTCATATCAATGCGAATGTACTTTTACGACATAAGTTGTGTATATAAAATTTCTAAGAATTTTACCTTAAAGGGTATTCTAAAATTCACTTTTTGTTTTTATGAAATGAAATTGCAACATAATTCTGTTACAATTTTACATTAAAATCGCGAAAAATGGATTCTGGAGCACCCATCCACATCTTAGAATTTGAAGCCACATTTTCAAAATAAACGACTTTTTATCATATTCTTTTTACACACTACAACTAAGAAAAAAGCGTCAATTATTTTTTTCTTTTTAAACCCAAAAAGTAAAAAAAAAAAATACTATATAAAAATATATATTTGATTTTTCTTTGTATTTAAAAAAAAATGTATGTTACCTAACAAAAAAAATTCTTTTTACATTTGTTATTTTCAGCTTTTTTTATCGCTTTTTTACAGTTTTTTTTTTTTTTTAATTCACTAATTTTATAAGATCATAAGTAGTAAAATGTATTTATAGTTATTCATTTATAACCTAACGAAAATAATAATAGCAATTAATTGTGCAGTATTAGGGTATTTTTATATAATAACAGAATTAATGTAATAATTAATTTTATATTTTTAATTATTGTTCATTAATATGATGATTAAAACCTTAAAACAGGTTCTTCTTTTTCTCAGTTATACAATATAATATAGACACACTTAAGATTTTAATTAATTTTTTAAATAATAATATTTATATATAAGGCTAATAATATTTATAATGTTTTATGTAAACATTTTTTTTTATATATTTTGTATGGTTTCATTTTTATTTTTTTTATTAATTTTTTTATTTTATTTTTTTTAACTATTTATTTTAATTTCTGTTATAATTAGCTTTTTATTTATTTATTTATATTTTTTATAATGTAATGAGACCTTTATACATAAATAGTAATAGCTCTTTGAAAACACTATTTTGTTGACTTGAACAATTTCTATTTAACTTTTCATATGTTTTTCAATTATTTAACATTTCAAGCTAATTCCATTTTTGTAGAGTTTTTATTATTTTAAACTGATTATTTATTGATAAGGCTCGACATAATTTAAATTTAATTATTTTTTTTTCACTTGTTTTAGTTAATTAGAAAATTAAATTTATAATTAACCGAAATATTGTTACAGTCAATCCTCTTATAACGTAATAATAATTTTCATTACAATAACTTCCTTTTTATAATAATCGATTTTTGAATTTATTTTATTTAATTTGTATTAATTCTGAGCTCTTTTTATAAAAAACGATTTTCTTATAACATTGTATTTTTAACGCGATACATTTTTCATAAACGTCTGTTATGATTTCTATACAACACGTTATGAATTAATTACAGAGATTACAAGAGGATTGATTGTAAATCAAAGCTCACCATTTTTTTTCTTCTTTTTTTTAAAGAACTATGTAAGAAAACGTAAAACGTTTGTTTCAATAAAGAAAAACAAAACTTAATTTACAAAATAAATCATAATAATGATACGTATGCATAAATTGCATTTTAAACATAATAAATTGATTACAAACTAATTAATAATTAAAGAAAAAAAAATTACAATAATAATTATAAAAACTGGAACTAAGTCATTCATAATAATGATAATAAAAATGACAAAATAAAATACAAATTTTTATTTTTAGTTTCTTTCGTTTTTAATAGTAATAATAGTATTTATAAAAAAATTTGCTATTTTATGAATTATCTTTTCTAATTTGAATTTTTGTTGATTTTATTTTGTTTCAACATAACGAAGAAAGAAAAAAAAAACAAAAAAAAATTTTCTTTTATACATGATAGATTAATTATAATTAATAATAAAAATAAGTAAAATGATTTAAATTGTAAAACAATAAAAGTAAATATAATTAATAATAACATGATTTTTTTTTTAAAAAAAGGACATTAAAAAAATTTACATCCTTGATTTGAAAGAGATAATAATAGTTTTAACCGTTTTTTTCTAAGGATAATGAAACAACTGAGGGAGTGTAAAAAAAAAACAAAAAAAAAAACTAAATAACACACGATTATAGATTGCTTTTCAGAATTAAAGAAAAACAAAAACGTATAAAATTTAAATTAAAAATTTCATTAAAAGAATAATACAGTAATCTGTCGTTTAATGCGGACACTCATACAACAACTCAGCTCTAATGTAATGCTATTCACAAATTATGAGTCTCGTATAAAGCTATTATTTAACATGAAATTTATATAAACGCGTTAAATGAAAGATTACTGTCATTATAATATTTTAAAAAATTTATCGACTCAGTATTTCTCTTAGTATTTTTTTTTTTACATGATAAAATTTGCTTGCACGAGAAATTTTCAATTCTAAATGACTAAATGATTTTTATTTTTCTAAGTTTTATTGAGAGATTTCTCAATTCTCAACTACTTTTTTAAAATAATTTTTGAAATCTCTCTCTGTTTTGTTTTGTTTTTCTATTTGTATTATTATTTGCTTATTTTTTTATTACTATTTTTTTTTTATTACTTTTGTAAAGCTCTTTTCTTGCAAAATGTAAAAAAACAGGTTTTAAATTTTAAATTTAAAAATATTTTACAATTAAAAATCTAATTATAATAAGCGTGTTTTTTTTTTTTTTAATTATTGATGGGTGTTCCGAGGAGAAAAATGTACTATTTTAAGATGTCTTTAAATGTTGTAATAATTGACTTTTGTTATTCTCACCATAATCACCGCTATTATCATCACGATCATCATCATTATTATCATGATCACTTAGAGCATAGACATTATTATTGTTATCCTCATCATCATCATCATCATTAACGTGATCATCGCCATGATTGTCATCATCATCATCGTCGTCATCGTCATCATTCTCTAATGGTTTACGACTTGATGCTGGTGGTGTTAAGAGACCATCAGGACAAATAAATCCTACGGCTGGTGACGCCTCTTGATGATTTTTGGCAGTATTAAATTGTTCACGTCTTAAAACTAATTTATCCTGCAATGATAAAAAAGAAAGGGACAATGAATTACAATTTAAAATTTTACATTAAACGGACAAATTATTTAACAAAAAATTATGGTTATACTTACAAACATGTTCATAGATGTTGTATGAGTTTGTATTATATGTGAATCATCAGTTACTATATTTGGACAAATATGACCAAGACCAAATTTCGTACTAACTTGTTCATCTTGTTCTAATAGAAATACATGCTGAGATTCCTCACATATAATTGAAAAGAATGGTTCCATCCATTTAGCACATGGTGCGATAGTATTCCAATCAAAGCCAGATACACGTAATGCTGTTTCTCTACATATAAAATAAAAATAAAAAAATAACCAAAAAATTTTGAGAACAATTTCGCAATTTTTTTTTTTTAAACGCGTAAATAGGAAAAACATGAAATTTGGAGTTTGATGTTGAACTGAAACTCACCATCACACATCGGAAATGCGTAATAAAATGGAGTAAAATATGAAGTTAATTTCAAATATAAAAGAAAAGTAGATATTCTAAATAAATCTTTTTGATGTGTACTTACCTACTAAACGTATGGCTCATTGCTGCCGCTGCTATTACTGAATAACGAAAATTGGCAATACCGACATCCATTGAACACAAATCAAGTAATTGAGCTGTTTGAACAAATTCCATTCCAGAAAATTGTGGATATATAAAAGCGTCATCATTTTCAAAGCTATTATTTATGGAAGACAATGGTGTTGTTACCGAAACACCGCTATCATTTACCATATTTTTTTCTTCTAAACTACAACTACGATATGGAACACTTATTGTTGCATTATTTTTCGAATTACTACAACTAGTATTATTACTACTACAACTAATTGAATTTGAATGCCGTTGCAAATTATCACTACTATTTTTCAATGATGATGATGTGAACTTTTTCTCAATACCAGTCTGTGAAAAACATGATGGTGTTCGATTGCTAACATTTAATTGCATATATACTCCCAGCCAACCCATTATAGTGACTGGACTAACATCCCAGTCTAAAGCCTTTAACAATAGTAATTCATGTTGAAGAATATCTTCTTCTTGGCAAGCACCATCAGTAACATAAGCGAATTCACCTAATTTCGGTGGATATATTTCCTCGACCTGAGAGAAAAAAATAATAATAAAGCAATTTTAGTAGATGGCACAGAAAATCCAGACGCAACATTTTTTATGTTACCTTTGCGGCGACAAAAAGACAAGTGATACCGATCAATTGTAAATGTGTTTTTTGAACATTTTTTGTTGCTGTTAGATATCGATCTAAATAATCAACAGCTAAATAATATGTTTCTCGATGTAATTTGTAAACTTCACATAATTCAATTAACCAATCTAAAAGGATAGCTCGCATTCTTGGCTGCAAACCAGGATGATTATCTAACATTGAAGCATTTCTATCGTATGCAGCAATTTCATCATTCCGACACATTAAATTCCATACATCTAATGCATTGGCCCATGATAAAGCCGGAAGTGGGCACATCGGAATTTCTGATACTGGGGTAACACATACAGATGAACGACAATCATCACTACCACTATCCGTACTTCTGATTCTATTACCATGATGAGGTGTTATATTCCCTCTTATCTGTTGTTGTTGTTGTTGTTGCCATTCCTTATTAGAATTTGATGTATTACTTGAATGATACGATGCTGACGATGATGATGTCGATGATTTTGATGATGCCGGCGATTCGTTATTACCATTTCCATTATTATCATTACCATTTCGACTAGTTGAACTGAATGGTGTACCTAAATCATATTCGGCCATCGTTGATAAACAATCTGATGAGCTTCGTGTTTCACTGCTCTCTACTGTAATGATTTCATTATGACTTATACCTATACCAATATCATTTACATCATCATCTTCAATTGGTGATGGATACGATGATGCTAAAGAATTTGCTTCTGAATTATGTAATTCATTATTGCTATTACTATTACTACTATATATTCTTTTAGCCGGATTTTCATAATCGATATCCTTTTTAGACAAAGAAAAAATAAAATAAAAAACAAAAAATAAAATTTTAAAAATATTTTTGAAAAAGGAAAGTATTGATAATCTGTTGAGAAAATTGTAAAATACACGATCAAGGGAAAATATAAATAAATAAAATAATCAAATTCCAAATTAAACAAAAATTTCAACAGAACTAAAAAACAACAGTTTCAAATTACCAAAGTGCTTTTAATTATTTTCATAGCAAAAAAAAAATATGTTCACTTTTATTTCACAATTAAATAAAAATTTTTTAAATACATTTCTTGATTGCTTTCTTTTTTGTAAAAATGATCAAAGACAAAAAAAAGTGAAAAATTTTTTAATACGGGTATAATTGTCACTAAAACAAAACACAATTTAGCACACAACTATGAATTTTTGTATTTACACAACGATCATATCATCATTAGTATTTTGGATCAGTATAAAGTAAGATCAATGATCTTTTCTTGCTATCAATTTCATAACTGATATTTTAAGTATTTCATATTCTACTCGTAATTCTTATTTGAACCATTTTCTTTTTTTGTGTGCATGTATTTTTCATACAATATGTACGTATCCTTTTTGTTTGCATGTATTTGCTCACATATACGTACGTGTATGTATAATGATCAATTGAAAATGTATTAAGAATACTATATATAATGTGTAAGGTTCATTTATATGGTCTACACAAAAATACTAAAATATCTGCAGTCCATATATATTTCCTAAACAAATTTCTAAGTATCAAAATGTTACAATTATTATTATTATCGTGAATTATATTTATAAAAATTGGTTCAATATCTACAGTATTTTTAGCACATCATATAGAAATCATCTTAAATATTGAATTCAAAACTTGAAACTTTCAAGAAAACAAGTAATCATAAATCGCAAATGAAATCCTGATAAATGAACATATGAGCGTACGTAATCGAAGGGAAAAATAAAATAAAATAAAACACATTGAAGGGATAAGAAAATAAAAGTAAAAAAAAAATCAAGTTTTCCATTTTAAAAGAAATAAAGGTCTACAATTATTATCGTATTTTACTAAGACATCACACATACAGAAGGTTTCAATTCTGTATACATATTTTTTGAAGAAGAAATAAAAAAAATTTTTTTTTTTGTTTTATTTTATCACCTGGAAAGTTATAATATCAGATCTTTAAGGTACACGTAAATATAACGTAAAAGTCATCTGTCTCCCTAAATAATTTTTCTTTTCAAATTTTTAATATTAACAACTGTAATATATATATTTTTTTTTATTTTCATTTTATAACAATCAATACATGCTGTACATAATCGTGTATAATTCATCCTCAAGACAAAAATAATAGTATGCAAAAAGAAAAGAAAATAAAATTTAAGGAGTGAATGATTATGAAATTGCCGCATGCTATATAAGTACATATACTATTAACAACGATAACGTAATAGCACATGTACGTACCCTTGAAGATATTATGTACATACATACGTGTGTAAACTACCTTTATTAATATTGACGATCTATGTGATCATGTAAAATAGAAGCAGATGTTTTAATGACAATAAAATAAAATAAAAAATGTTTGAATAAAAATTTTCATCATTTTTATACACGGCATGAATTTGTTTTTTTTTTTTTTTTTTTTTTGTCGTTATAATTGTCACCATTACACATGCATTTAAATTGCAGCACACTAAATTCATATTTGGATATTTTTTTTTTTTTTAACAAAAAGGAAAAACGAAATTTCCTTAAAGAAAATATACAAAACACAATACAATGAAAAGGGGTGCTTGTGCTGTGCTGTTCAACAGTCCATATCATGTAATAATGAAAATTTGAATTTAAAAAAAAATATTTTTTTTTTTTGTTTTAGAAACCAGGAACCTTTACTGCTTAAAATCAAGAAGGAAAAGAGAGACAGATTACTGTAATCAAATTTTTAAAAAATAAAAAAAACTAGTATTTAATAGAAAAATAAGAAACAAAGAAAAAAAAAAAAAGAATTAACATTTGTGGTAAAATTAAAGAAAACAAAAGTGTCTTGACTTGTTTTTTTTTTTTTTGGATGCAAACGACATACGATGCATTCACCCATTTTATTATGACTAAAATAAAAAATTAAGAAGCAGAAATGAATAGGCACATGCTATCCATTCGAAAAGGATATGTTGATGCTATAATTAAAAATATCTACATATACACACGTGGTCTTCAAAACTTTATAATCATTCAAGGGTTCAATAGATTATGGAGATAGAAATATTTTGGAGGTTTAGCCTCATGTCCATTATACACTAAAATATGCATTTCATAAAAAAAAAACAAAAATAAAAATAAAAAAATTAAATTAAATTCTTACCTTTTCATCTGCATCAGATCTTCTTTTTCTTTTATTTGATGTGTTTCCATTAATATTAATTTTTAATTGATTTTGATGACTAGATGATGTTGCAGCAACAACAATTCTATTTGTTGTTGTTGCTGATGTTGCTGCTGTAATTGCATTCTTATATTCAATATCTCTACAGTTATCCTTTCGTTTATTATTACAACGATTTACGTAATTTATTTTACTGTAAAAGAGAGAAAAATAAAAGAAAATTTTCATGTGTCCATATGAGAACATCCTTTTTCAATAGGAATTCAAAAATAAAAAAAAGTTTTTTCTCAAATTATAATCGCATTAACCCTTACACATTATTTTTTTTGTATTGTTTTTATTCTGTAATTTGTTTTAATTTTTATTTAATAATCAATTTTTTGTGGTTACTTAATGAACCATTCAATTCAATTTTATATCATCAAAAAACAAAATTCAAAATAACTGAAATAATGTTCAATTTATTTAGCCTTTAATTTCCATATAATGTCATTTGGAATTATTCTAAAATTCTAATTTTCACATGGTGTCATTTATAGGTAAACCAAAAAAAAAAATAATAAAATGAAATACGCGTATTGCATTGGGGATAACATCTGTCCTTTAGGGTAGGCTTATCAGTCACATCAGCAACATGTACTGAAGTACTGATCCATGAAAAATTAATTTTTATTTATTTTTTTTATTACTTTAATTTTTGGTTGTTTACAAAAATTAAACAATCATTTACATGTATGTACACAACATTACGTAATAGAAAGGAAATTGAAAGATATTGAAGAAATTTGAAATTTTAAAAGAATAACATTCAATAAATTGAAAACTTATCTGCATTATTCGTTGATAGGTAACGTAAAAAGATGTAATCTGGTTACACTATCTTTTGGTTTTTAACAGCAGGTGTAAGATGTTGTCTCGAATTTTAACTAGAACTAACATCTTTTGTTTTGAACTAGAACTAACATCTTTTGTTTTGAACTAGAACTAACATCTTCATTAGAAAAATTCGTCCAGTAACTGCTAGTATGGTGGTAGATTCAATATATCACTAATAAACAGAAAATCAAGTAGCCAAAATTGATCTTGCAACAAAAATTACGAAGTAATGTGGAAAATTCAAGATTTAGCTGAAATAATCTCAGACTTTCTAAGTTTTCAATAAAAGATTTTCCTGAAGAGATTCAATTCGAATGGGTCAGAATTGTCTGAAAATTTTTGTTCTATTTATAAATTAGTTCAGTCCAGTCAAAAAATGTATTAAACGTGCTATTGATTGATACATGATGATCATCTATTGGTACCCAGAATGAAGTAATTAAATAATGTCCTTTTTCCGGTCTATATATTTCCGCTCTTATTTTAATTTTATCAAAAAAAAAAAAATCACAATTTTAAGTAAAATATTTTCAATTTATTCTTTATACATACATACGATATGTATATAACGTAATATCAAGAAAAATTATAAAGTTAATTGTATTCAGTTAAGGCCCAATGGCCTAATACTAGTCTTTTTTATAAATTTCTAATTAAAGAGTTTCATGAGCAGTATTATTACAATCCATGAAGTTTTCATACAAAATCACATGAATTTTTTGAATATCAATAAACCAATGATGTAAAATTGTAACATTTTACTTAGTTTTCATAAAGCCTTAACTGCATATAATTAATGTCTAAAGTACAGATAAGATGAACACGGCATCGATTTATTGTGCTTCCTGTTTTTTTCTTTTTATTCTTCAATTTCAAATTCTTTTATTCTTTTCCATTTCATTCAATTCAAAGAAAAATCAAGAAACTCGGTAAACTTAAAAGGTCAGTAAAAAAAAAATGTTTTTCTTTCTAAATTCTCAGATCCAATATTTCTTTTACATGTCCGTGTACTTTTCTAACGATGGGAATATTTGCACTTAAGAAAAAAAAAACTGAATGATCTAATTGATCCTATTACTGTGGCATTTTTAGTTTTCTTGATCAATTCTATTATTTTCAAAGTCAGGAAATCTCAAGGATTTTAAAAACCAAATCAAATCTCAACATCACAATTTATTTCGAATTTTTTGAAAAATGTTCTTGTAAATTATTAAATTTCTTTTTCTTGATGATAGAATTTAAATTCCATATTCTCATTGTATTCTAAAATAAAAATTTTCTTATTTTACTTACCTTTGTTTAAAATCCATAATATTCGGCTTTGAGCCGTTATGGCAATTGATTTACAAATGAGTAAGGAACAACCTGAAAAAAATTAAAAAAAAAAAAAAAAAACAAATTTCATTGTTAAAATACATCCACTTATATATATTGTAGCTAAAAAAATATGTTTATAATTTTATTTTTTCATATAGAAATTCAGGATAATTGCTTAAAAAAAAGAAACAAATCCTGGAAAAATAACATGAAACTGTATAAAGGAATTTTCTTTCCCTAGTGTTTCGGGTTGTAATTACATGCACATGCGTGAAAATGTGTGTGTCCATTGTGTCCATAAGCATTTAAAAGTACCTAAGAATATATATGGTACACTTAACCCATGTACATACCTATATACTTATTGCCGCCACTAGGACACCAGGATAGTGGTATATCATAATGTCAACAAGCCCAAATTTTGGCTCAAAAAAAAAAAAAAAAAGACCAAAAACAACAAAAAAGGAAAAAACAGTATGTACACCAAATAACGTAACTCAATTCAACTAACAAATTTTATTTTTCCTCTCTAATGAATTCCTCGTCGTTTACCTGCCTCTTGTCCTCTCTAACCAACAGTCAACTAACCTATAGTCGTAAACTCGTACAGTACATTCATTGCTAATCATCAAGTTCTATTTATTCAACTCAACATGTATAGAGACCAAAAATACCAGATCTGGTAATCAAAATTGAAAATCCTGAATATGTACTATATACATATGTATGTTTCCGCGCATTTTTATTTAGTTGTGTGTAAATGAAATATCGCTTTTGTATGCGAGCGCATTTCTTGGTAATGAGGGTTGAATTTTTGGTCCCTTCATGCATTTGTACATACATATACATATATGTATCTTTTTTTCCTATATCCTTTTATAACAGTTAAATACCTACATTTAAACAAAAGAATTGAAAACAATTGAACAGAAACAAAAAAAAGGGATTCTGAATTTTCTTGAATATTTTTTCTAGAGTCCGCATGAATACAGTCACAGACAATTGAAGATGAAGGAAAAAAAAGCTATTATACATATGTATATATATAGATCTTGTGTATGTGTAGATATTTTATTTATATGATCGCGCGCTGTGAAAAATTCAAAATGTTACAAAAATGGAATGGAATGGAATTCCTTTACATACACACACACACGACTGCAAAATTCAAAAACTGCAGTATAGGTATTTTGTATGTATACCGATATCATTGTGTGTGTGTGTGTGTACAGTGTAGATCGACATCGAATACAGAATATACAGATAGATTTTTAAAATTTTTTCAAACCATGCATACAATGAACCATTTTTTTTTCTTTTGTAGAGGGTTAGAAAAAAAATTTTTCTATTGTAATATCACCCTGTTGCATAGACCATGAACAAGATGTGATAAAAATTTAATTTTTTATTTTTTTAAAACTACAAACCCATACACATGCGAACAATATGGCACTTTTCTTATATTATTTTGACACGGAAATTAATCACATAATATGTACATATATTTAATTTAAATCACTTTCTGAGTGAGACTTACTGAAATTTTAATGTAAAATTCAAATTGTGTATGTATGTGGCCAAGAATTTATATGGAAAATATATTTAATTTTTTTTTTAATTCAATAACTTCTCAAATTTTTTTTGCCAAAAAGAAATTCTTCTCACAAATTATTTAATAGCAAAAATTTTCCGATCTTCAAAGAACAAAATTTCCAAATTTTTAATATTTTAATTAATTAATAGGATGAAAAATTATCCCGACTGAACTGATATTTTCGGACTATTTTTTTAATTAAAAAAAAAAATGTGGCACAAATAAAATGAACCTAATTCTTTACAAAAAAAAAATTTTTTTTTTAAATTTTTCACTTTATTTCTAATATCGATATGCACACAACACGTTCACGATCATTCAATATATCGCCATTCACACACACAATCAAAGAACAGTGTGAATATTTTTTTTTTTGTTCAACAGTGTGTGGTGCCTTTTGCTCGATCGAATATATGTATATATATTCACATGCATACAGATGTACATACATAAAAGAAAGCAAAGTAAATGGCGAAAAAAAAATACATAATAAAAATTCAATTCCATATTCCATTATAATATGATGATGATGCCGTACCATCATGACACAATGTAAGTAGGTTTTTGGCGGGTAAATAAATCACATTAAAATTGCATAAATTTTTAAAATTTTTTAAAAATCTGATATTAGAAATATTCAAGTATCTAAAAATCGAAAATTTATTAAAATTAATTAAAATTAAATATTAGAAAAGTGGCGGTAAAAAATGCATTCTACGCGCCAAAAAGACACCCCTCTATATGATGGTATGTACTTTACCTACATATATCGATATATATATATATATCGCCGCATACACATATTACCCACCATTCTATATACACATCACATATACAGTGTATATGAAAAATTTATATAGGTATATAAAAAAAATTTGGACACGTCGCATTTTATTATCAAATTTTAAAATGAATTTTCATTATTTACTTGAATGAATGATATAATTTTATACATTTTAATTAAAAATTAAAAACATGTAAATACAAATTAATGAAATTTTACTGAAATTATTTGAAGGATAATTAATAAAATTTTATAAAAGAATGTTGAATATCACGCGCGCAAAATATGAGGAAAGAATTTTTTTTTTTTTTTTTTTTGTCATTAACCTATCCAGGGGGCGCCAGATCATTTCTCCACTGCTATAATACATGGATGTATACACAAAATATACATATAATAATCAAATGTCACTTCTATTACCGCAGCTATTACTTTAATAATTTTTTTTTTATTATTACGTCCGAATACCGATCACAGGAAAGAATTGTTGTTTTTTTTTTCTTTCAAATGGAGAATGAAAAGACCAACGCGATTCCCATTATGATGATCATATCGGAATTTTTCAATGAAATCTTTTCTTTTTATTGGTAAACCACCTTACAGTTTTGAATTTTGGGTATAGATGGGTAATTTTGGTATATAAGTTTTCTAGAATTCTGGATAGTAGATTTTCATATTACGCGTATACACGTATTACTAGAAGGCAATAATATAACCACCATCTAATGAATATCACCATCTTCAAGCAAATTTTTTGTGCACCTTGCGCTCATTGCTGGATAATGAAATTAATTTTACACAAAAGAAAATTTATTTTTTCACTTTGCAAATTTTTTAATTTTTTTGCAGATTTTTTTTTTACCTTAATGCAAATTAAAATGAATTTTAAGTGTAATGCCCTTTTCCACATTTAGACACTAGAGACACTTCTTTTTTAAAAGTTCTGAGGTTATTGTACTGATATTCACTTCACTTTAGTTACTTTTGTTTTTTTTTAAAAGACTTTTTTATTTCTTTGCTATTTTATCACAAAATCATTTCTATTTTGTTCTACAAAAATTTTACTTTTTAATTCTGCAATTTTTTTTTTTAAATTTATTTTCTTTGGTTCACTTTGAAGGAATTTTGTAAAGAAAAAAAAATTTTTTTTCTTTCACTTATACGCATAAAGCACACTTCCTTTTTGGATCGCAAAAAAACAAAAAAAAATTTAAATTCCTAGATCTGGATGAGATGTACTGCAGTTATGTGAATGTAAAGCAAATGATGGGTAAAGAAAATTCTGTTCTTCAGAAAAATAAAATAAATATATAATTTTTTTCTAATGATGATGATGATTTTCTTGAATATTTCTGGGGAGAGAGGTCAGTTCTTTCCCTATTCTTTTTTTTTTATTAGAAGTAAAATTCACTGTAATTCACTTTAAAAGTCCAAATCCACGACACATATCCATAAATACACATAGCACATAGTATTGAGATTTGAATATGTAGCAATTAATTTTTTTTTTTTTTTTTTTGGTTGAATACCAGCTTATTCCTCCAGCTGCTTTCTCTGACGGCTAATATTAAGTTTATGAAAATTTGAATGAAATATGAAAAACTCAATCCCATCTATGTGTACATATATTTCGCTATATAAAGTATGTTTTAATACTTGAATATATTCCTGTCGAGTAATCATCCAGCCAGAGTTCAGTCAGAATTTTTTATTTATTTTATTTTACTTTTTTTTTCTGGTTCACAAATTCAATGAAATACACATAAAATGATGCATATATATATGCACATATGCGTGTGTGTATAGTGAACATGTAAATATATGAAAAATATATTTTTTAAACCACTTGCATGATTTTCGGATAAAATACACGGCGGTAAAAAGAACACACAACCACACGAAAAGTTGGAAAAATCCTTCACAGTGTAACGTACATTAATGTGCGGTGTATATATATATAGAAAAAAGTCATGATCACAAGAAATAATATACAATTTTACACAGCCGCGTGTACGTTGCCGATTGATGTGTGAGTGCAATTAGGACTTTTTTAATTTTCGGAATTGGAGAATATTGTAATGATCGTTATTTCTAATCTAGTACGTTATTTTTTTAATCATTCGAGGAATTTCATTTTATCATCGAAATTATCCACATTTGAGGTGAGTTTTTTTTTATTTTTTTATTTATTTTTTTTTTTTTTGGTAATGGATATATCATAAGGATCTTAAGAGTTTTAATAGGCATTCAATTCCTGGTAAGGAATGACGAATGAATATGATATGAGTATGACCAATATACCTTTACGGCAAAATCAGACCAAAAACTAAAGAATTTCTCATCCTCTGACTCTGAAGGTACATATAAGAAACCTAGAATATAGTAAAAAAATTTATATATTTTTTGTTTTTGCTTGTTTCATTATGATCTTTCTGACTTACATACTTTGCCGGAAAAAATCCAAATTCTCATGATCAGTACCATTTCTCTATACTCTCCTTATAATATTGTTTTGTTTACAAAAACAAATAAAAACTGGGTCATACAATGAACTTCAATTAAAGTTCGATAACTTCTTTGAATCTAAAGAAAAAAAAAAAAAATTCGTTAATTTTATGTAACGGAAAATTTTGAATTTTGAAAAATCTAATTTTCAACTGTTAAGTGAAAATGAATTTTTTTTTTTAATTTTCACCAATATCACCTTTTGTTTTTGTACATCATTTACAAATCTAATTTCAAATCTATTCCAAAGAAAATGTGCATATGTATGTATGTTTTTCAGACTCACTAATCCATCGACAATTTGGAGTGGGGATAAACCGCCAATTTTTTGACATTCCGAAATAATTAGAGTTTGTGAATGTATTGGCGCCCAAAACGAAAACAAACCGCAATTGCGCCCAGCTGGACATATCAGCTGATTTAAAATTTTCACACAAAAAAACAAAAGCAAAAAAAAATTCTCACATGTCGCGTCATTTCCGATACGGCCATATGATTTATTCTCTTTTATCTCATGCGACATATGCGGTAGAGAGGTACGTCAATTTTAAATAAATATAAGTACTGGAAATAAATGGGGGATGGTTATATCCCCCATCCATTGAATTGATATTTTCAATTGTGATGAATTTTGAATCTCTTTTTATAGATGATACTCTTGAATTCTAATTTAAGAAAAAGAAGACCATCCCCCTTAGATAAGATGTGAACCATAGTTATAATTTCATTAGTATTTTTATTCGCAAGATAATTCCAATGCCAAAATCTAGATTAAGGTACAAGAATTTATAGACCATTCTTAATCTTAAGAGTTTCTACAGGATTCGTCAAATATCCAAAAATTGATTCACATTTCAATTAAATTAGATGACCAAATATTTGATACTTTGAAAGATCAAATAGAGCGCCCTTTTTCGTATGTCCTGCCTGATGCAAGAGAAAATGTAATTACCACTGAAACTACTTATTTTTTAGGGTTACTATTAATTGCTATTAAATTATTTCGTTTCTTTTATGATTTCTCTTTAAACAATTCTTGTAAACATAAAATAAAAAATTTTGGTAATTTATATTGGTGATTGATTAAAACCACGGCTAGCATAATCAGATGGTTTAGATCTATCAGATAATCTAGGAAAATCTGGATCACCGGGATTACAAGCCTTACGTGATGCAATAACTCTCCAGCCACCTTTTCTTGTCCAATCCTATTGAATAAAATCAACATTAGAAATTAATGTACGAAGAAAATTGTCATCCAATTTCACTTACATTTGCGTTATATTTAAAATAATAGGCTGCACTGTAAATACCCACTAAAGTCATCAATGCTTTTCCAGTCCAAAAGCGTATGGTAAATGCTCTTGTATGACCCTAAAACAAAACATCAAGGTTATGGTGCAAAAAAAGCGAATTATGTAATATTCCAAATACCAACCATAACTGGTGTTAAGGCGTCACAAAGTTTATCTAATGGTGCACGATAAAATCTCTTTATTGGATTTGTTAGTTCACGTTCTAATTCTGGTACATGTCTAGGTTCATTAGGTGATAATTCTTGATCTTTTAACCATTGCTTACGCCAGAGTCGTTCTTCATTTGTCATACCAATTAAACGTTCTCGTTCACGGACCATACGTCCGGCTATTGCCATTGGTGGTACACCCCCAGTTTGTGATGCCATTTTTACACTTTATTCCTGAATAAATCCTCTAGAATACACAAATTTTGTTATGAAAATCCAATAGCCCACTGGTGACTGGACCAGATTTTGATTTTTCTTTTCGAATTTTGACAATTACGAGATCAGCTGATATGTTTCGTGGGAAATTTAATTCGTATAATAATAATTCCCCCTTAAAATTTTACGGGATTGAATCTTGAATGTACTCGTTTTTCTCATGATCGATAAGGTAGTGCACCGTACCGTGACGCATTTTAACTAGTACCAAACTACCAAACTACCAACGCAATGACTAACAAGTAACACTAACAATTCCGATATTGGATATGTTCATGTTTTGATCGTTGTCATCCGTTGTGTGTGGCTTCTTGTTATGTGAAAGCTGTCAAAACAGAAAGGTAAATTTTGTATTTTTGTAAGTGTTATTATTTGGACAAGAAAATCGAAGATTTTTATTAAAAAATGTCAAACGTCGATGATTTTTTTGATTGTTTTGAGGACGAAAATAATGAAGAAGAAACAGCAAATCCTGTTATTGTTGAAGACTCAGTTGAAACAGAATCTGATCCAAAACAGTAAGTAGTTTCGTTCTATAAGTCATCATAACCTTAAAATAAAATTAGAAAACATTAAATTGATTTCTCTTAATTTTTTTTTTGTAAATACAGAGACTCAACTAGCGCTGAAAAACGTCCACACAATGATGAAGATGACGGTAGTGCATCAAAAAGTACTAAAAAACCAAAGGTGCTGGAATCAATTCTTGACGACATCTGCATTGATGAATTACAATCTAGAATAGCAATACATGTAGTGGATTCACCAGAATCATGTACACATGAAGTAGCCACGTATCCAGGACAAGAATACATTCCTTTGTTACCACCAACTGGACCACCTGCCAAAGAATATCCTTTCGTTTTGGATCCATTTCAAAAGGAAGCAATTCTTTGTATCGATAATAATCAATCAGTGCTAGTATCTGCACATACATCAGCAGGTAAAACGGTTGTAGCTGAATATGCTATAGCATGTTCATTAAAAGATAAACAACGTGTCATTTATACAACACCAATTAAGGCTTTATCAAATCAAAAATATCGAGAATTTAACGAGGAATTTAAAGATGTTGGCTTAGTAACTGGGGACGTAACGATTAACCCATCAGCATCCTGTCTAATTATGACGACGGAAATTCTACGTAATATGTTATATCGTGGTTCTGAGATAATGCGTGAAGTCGGATGGGTAATATTTGATGAAATTCACTATATGAGAGATAAGGAACGTGGTGTTGTCTGGGAAGAAACATTGATTCTATTACCAGATAACGTTCGCTACGTATTTCTTTCAGCTACAATTCCAAACGCTAGGCAATTTGTTGAATGGGTTTGTCATCTACATAAGCAACCTTGTCATGTGGTCTATACTGATTACAGACCAACGCCGTTGCAACACTATTTGTTCCCGGCTGGTGGTGATGGAATTCATTTGGTTGTTGACGAAAAAGGTCAATTTAAGGAGGATAACTTCAATGCTGCAATGACAGTGTTACAGAATGCTGGTGATGCCAGTAAAGGTGATCAAAGAGGAAGACGTGGTGGCATAAAAGGGACAAATTCCGGTCAAACAAATATTTTCAAAATCATTAAAATGATCATGGAGAAAAATTTCGCTCCCGTTATCATATTTTCCTTTAGTAAAAAGGAATGCGAAGTTTACGCAACACAAATGGCAAAATTGAATTTTAATACTGCTGAAGAGGCAAAATTAGTAGATGAGGTCTTTAATAACGCTATGGACGTTTTATCAGAAGAGGATAGACATTTGCCGCAAGTAGAAAACGTCTTACCATTGTTACGTCGTGGAATTGGCATACATCATGGTGGTTTGTTACCAATTCTGAAAGAAACGATTGAAATCCTGTTCGGTGAAGGTTTAATTAAAGCATTATTTGCTACAGAAACTTTTGCTATGGGAATGAATATGCCAGCTAGAACAGTTCTTTTTACAGCCCCTAGAAAATTTGATGGTAAAGATTTTAGATGGCTAACATCCGGGGAATACATTCAGATGTCTGGTCGTGCTGGTCGTCGTGGTCTTGATGATAAAGGTATTGTTATCCTAATGATTGATGAAAAAGTTTCACCGGCTGTCGGTAAAGGAATAGTTCAAGGGAAACCGGATCCTATCAATTCAGCATTCCATCTGACATACAATATGGTATTGAATCTGCTACGAGTCGAAGAAATTAATCCAGAATACATGTTAGAAAGATCATTTTTCCAATTTCAAAATCAAAGTTCAATACCAGATTTATACAAAAAAGTTCAAGATAAACAAACGGAATTGGAAAAAATCAAAATATCAGACGAACATGCGATCTCATCTTATCATCATATTAGAGAACAACTCGAATCACTTGGTAAACAATTTCGTAGTTATTTAACTAAACCACAATATTTAATCCCATTTTTATCTCCTGGACGATTGGTTCAAATTAAAACTGACGATGGTGATTTTGATTGGGGAATGATTGTAAATTTTAAAAAAGAAAAGGATGATTCGAAAAATCCATCAAAATCACAAGAAAGTTCAATAATTGTTGATATTTTGTTGCATTTAGATGACAGTTTCAAAGAGACAACTATTCCAAAACCATGTCCAAAAGATAAGAAAGGTACAATGGAAGTGGTACCAGTTGCTCATACGACAATTGCACAAATATCATCATTGCGAATTTTTTATCCTCAAGATTTAAGACCTGTAGATAATCGCAAAGCAGTACTGTACACAATTGAGCAAGTGAAGAAACGATTTAGCAAGGGGGTTCCATTATTAGATCCAATTAAACATATGCAAGTCAAAGAGACAGAATTCAAAAATATCGTGGATTCAATTGATCAATTTGAAAAACGAATGTATGCCCATCCGTTACACAATTCTCTAGAATTGGATTCATTATATGCGAAATATATGGAGAAATTGAAAATTTCAAATGAATTGAAGGCAGTTAAACAGCAATTGAAAGAAGCAAAAAGTTTATTACAAATGGATGAATTAAAACATCGTAAACGAGTATTAAGACGTCTTGGCTATTGTACAGCATCTGATGTAATTGAATTTAAGGGGAGAGTAGCATGCGAATTAAGTTCAGCTGATGAACTTCTATTAACAGAAATGATATTTAATGGAGTTTTTAATAATTTAACAACACCACAAACTGTAGCTTTATTATCATGTTTCGTTTGTGATGAAAAAAGTTCTGAGACTCCAGCTAGTACTGAAGAGCTATCAGGACCATTACGTTTAATGCAAGATTTAGCTAAAAGAATTGCAAAAGTTTCAATTGAATGTAAATTAGATTTAGATGAAGAACATTATGTTGAAAAATTTAAACCATTTTTAATGGATGTAGTGTTATCATGGTGTAAAGGTGCATCATTTTTAAATTTATGTAAAATGACAGACATATTTGAAGGTTCAATAATTCGTTGTATGCGTAGATTAGAAGAATTATTAAGGCAATTATGTCAAGCAGCTAAAACAATTGGTAATACAGATTTAGAAAATAAATTTAATGAAGGTATCAAATTATTAAAAAGAGATATTGTATTTGCTGCTTCACTGTACTTGTAGACAGTTGATTTTAATTTTTTTAACCATACAGCATACTGAATGTAATTAATATCAGAAATTTTTCGTTAAAATTTTTTGTATAAATAAATAAAAATTTAAAAAATTTGCTGGACTTTCTATTGTTTTAAAACAATTCATATAAACAATTCATAGGATGATGAAGCTCTGAAACTGAGCGGATTTTCAAAAAACATTAAAAATTTTAGTAAAAATATTTTGAAACCTTTATTCACAGGAATTCATTCAGAGATTAAAAAAGCATGTAAAATGTAGTTTTGATGTGTTTAGGATATGATTTAATCAATTGGTCGAATTGGATGTGATGTATTTACTCCTTCATTCTCAGTAACAGCGTTCGATATTTCTTTGTACTTGGCATAAAGTTCCAAATATTGATCACCATTGGTTTTCCTCAAATTCTTATAAGCGCGATCTGAAGCCTGTTAAAAAGAAAAAAAGTTAAGAGTTTTCGCTATGACTTCATTCAAATCTATAAACTTACCTCCAGACACCAAGCTTTAGTCAATAATAATTCATGATCTTTAGTGGGTAAATTTAATTTAACAGCACGTGTAGCTCTTGAAAGAGTCACCATCGATGCATAAATATCGATGGCAGCATCAGCTAAACGTGTTAATAAGAATTGTTCATGGACGATATTTTTTCCATGTTTCACTAATAAACTTTCAACGGATTTTCCAAAAAGGTCAATGCATTCAGCCACTCTTTTACCATACGGTTGAAGTTCAGTATGAATTTGAGAACTAAAATCAGATCCACCTAAACCAACTGATCTGATTGCTCGCTTTCCACCTTCCTTGAAAATCAATCCAAGATTTGCGGCTGGATTCTTAAATGCCTTCTGCAACTCTTTCAAATGTGATCCAGCATACTGAATTCCCGTCAAAGCAACAAAAAGCCTTAAAATATCATTTGTTCCTTCAAAAATTCTAAATATTCTCAAATCTCTCATGAACCGTTCTAAGCCAGCGGATTTCATGAAACCCATACCACCCATAATTTGAATAGCTTCGTCACAAACAAACCATGCTGATTCTGATGCAAATACTTTTGAAATTGCTGCCTCTAAATGAAAGTCTTTGCTACCAGAATCCATATTCTGTGCAATTGTGTATGCCATTGATTGAGTTGCATATTGATACATTGCCATTCTAGCCAATTTCTCTTGAATGGCTTCGAATTCTTTAATTTTCTTTCCAAATTGAACTCGTTGATTGGCATGATCTGTGGCAACTTTAATACAGTGTTTCATTGTCCCAGATAGTGATGATGCCATACCAAAACGTCCATTGTTTAAGATGTTCATAGCCACTTTGAAACCGTTTCCTTCACCTCCAAGAACATTTTCGACAGGAATTTTTACATTATCATAATAAATTTCAGCTGTGTTGGAACAACGGATACCCATTTTCTTCTCGGGTGGCCCGCTTGAAACACCACCAAAGCCCCTTTCAACGATAAACGCAGTAACCTATAAAAATATTTATTTATTGATTTTCAAATGAACTAATAAATAGACCTAATTAATTTACTACTATTCACTGGCCATTTGGACCTTTGATTGATTTCTTCTTAATCATAAGAGAAATTTTTTTTTGTCTCTTTAACTCATTACCTTATCATGCTTCTCTCCTGTTTTTGGATCAGTTACTTCTGTTTTGGCAAAAACCGTCATTAAATCAGCAATTCCACCGTTCGATATCCAAATTTTTGATCCATTCAAAATATAATGTTTACCATCTGGTGATTTAACAGCTCTACTTCTGATGGAACTAGCATCAGATCCAGAACTTGGTTCAGTTAAACAAAATGCAGCGTAAACTTTCCCTGTTGTAACTTTTGGTAAATATTTTTGTTTTTGTTCTTCTGTGCCGAATAATATAATTCCCTTGAAACCAATGCTTTGATGTGCACCAGTAACAACACCTAAGCCCAAATCATATGCACCAACAATTTCACACATTCTGCCGTATTGCGTGTTATTAAATCCAAGACCACCATAATCAGTTGACACCATTACACCGAATGCACCAAAATCCCATAGAGCATCTAATGTTTCATCATCGATAACACAATCTTCATCATTTTTAACTGCATCATATGTTTCCTATCAGAAATATATAAAAAAATAAAATCTAGAATATAGTTTTTGATTGAATACAAAGGTATGTAAGAATTCTCATTTTACCGAACAGAATTTTTCAAATGGTGAGGCCAATTCAACAGTGAATTCTTTTTGTTCTGCGGTTAATATATCTGGATATGGGAATACTTGTGCCGTTTGAATTTCGCCACGAAATATATTCGCCATAAATGACAAATTTGGTGTTGTATCATTTTTCCGTGATGATGCTTCTTTGGTTTCTGGCTGTGCTATAGCCGCTGATGCTAGGCATCTAAAAATTTTTAAAAAAAGTAAAAATTCATTTGCCGATCCGACTGGTTATCCTGCACGATACAATTTGAAATTTCATGTCCAACCCGATCAAGTTGTGCAACATAATTTGAGTGTATATACATATATAAACAATGTATAAGAAATAATAATTTATTTAAGATGAACCGAAACAAAGAAAACCTACATTTTCAACACAAAAAATCACTTGTATGTGACGTCATTACGAAAAAAACTAAAGAAAAATATTTATTTACTTTTATTTAATTTTCTTACCTTCTAATTTCATTACTTGAAATATTTTTTGTTAATTTGAATATTGCATTTCCGATACGAAGCATTTTTAAGAAGTAATTTTTTTTTTTACTACACTTTCACAGAAAAAAAATGTTTTGTTATAAATCAATTGAACTGAGTTAACGATTTTTTTTTTAATGAATATTTTGTTTATTATTAGTAAAATATTAAAAAATATATATGAAGAAATTACTGTATATTCCTTCCCAATACCATGAATATAAATTGATGAACTGATTTCATATTTGGACTTTCACCCGGTTTACAATTACAAATTATTAAATATTTATTTATTAAACCACAAATCACCCCTGTTGTCTTTAATTTATGTATGTATTCACTTTTGCTTTGAGAATTATCATCTTAATTAATTTATAAAGAGGAAAGGTTTGAAAAACAAAAATGAACAATGTTGTGTCATGTACTTTTTATCATATGAATTTATAAATTAAAATCAGAATTGAAATGGAATTTTGTTGGAGTGCAAAAAAAATTTCAATTTCATATTTGCATTGCCTTGATAATGCATATTTTATTGCGTTATCAGTATCATTTCCATGCAGAATTGAATATCTTCTTACACCGCTATCTTTAGGGAGATTGAATTTACTACTTAAATCAAATGATTTTAAAGCTCAAGAGAATGGTCGACAGCTCAGCTCTAAAATTCTACTAAATCTTGTTTTTGAATTCCAAACTACAAATAAAAAAACGAACATTTTATAACAAAAATTTCATTATTCTTTATTCATAGTTTTCTTTTTCAAATTCATTCTTAGATTAAAAAAGTAATAATAATAATAGGCTATATATGTATGTACAATAATTTAAATAATTATGATATAGAAAATTTTTTTTAAGAATCATCGCAATCCTGTTTTAAGATGATTTAATTAACTGGCCGAGCTGGATGTGACGTACTTACTCCTTCATTCTCAGTAACAGCGTTCGATATTTCTTTGTATTTACCATAAAGTTCTAAATGTTGATTACCATTGGTTTTCCTCAAATTCTTATAAGCGCGATCTGAAGCCTGTTAAAAAGAAAAAAAGTTAAGAGTTTTCGCTATGACTTCATTCAAATCTATAAACTTACCTCCAGACACCAAGCTTTAGTCAATAATAATTCATGATCTTTAGTGGGTAAATTTAATTTAACAGCACGTGTAGCTCTTGAAAGAGTCACCATCGATGCATAAATATCGATGGCAGCATCAGCTAAACGTGTTAATAAGAATTGTTCATGGACGATATTTTTTCCATGTTTCACTAATAAACTTTCAACGGATTTTCCAAAAAGGTCAATGCATTCAGCCACTCTTTTACCATACGGTTGAAGTTCAGTATGAATTTGAGAACTAAAATCAGATCCACCTAAACCAACTGATCTGATTGCTCGCTTTCCACCTTCCTTGAAAATCAATCCAAGATTTGCGGCTGGATTCTTAAATGCCTTCTGCAACTCTTTCAAATGTGATCCAGCATACTGAATTCCCGTTAAAGCAACAAAAAGCCTTAAAATATCATTTGTTCCTTCAAAAATTCTAAATATTCTCAAATCTCTCATGAACCGTTCTAAGCCAGCGGATTTCATGAAACCCATACCACCCATAATTTGAATAGCTTCGTCACAAACAAACCATGCTGATTCTGATGCAAATACTTTTGAAATTGCTGCCTCTAAATGAAAGTCTTTGCTACCAGAATCCATATTCTGTGCAATTGTGTATGCCATTGATTGAGTTGCATATTGATACATTGCCATTCTAGCCAATTTCTCTTGAATGGCTCCGAATTCTTTAATTTTCTTTCCAAATTGAACTCGTTGATTGGCATGATCTGTGGCAACTTTAATACAATGTTTCATTGTTCCAGAAAGTGTTGCTGCCATACCAAAACGTCCATTGTTTAAGATGTTCATAGCCACTTTGAAACCGTTTCCTTCACCTCCAAGAACATTTTCGACAGGAATTTTTACATTATCATAGTAAACTTCAGCTGTGTTGGAACAACGGATACCCATTTTCTTCTCAGGCGGCCCGCTTGAAACACCTTCAAAGCCTCTTTCAACAATAAATGCAGTAACCTGGAAACCAAATTTTTTTTCTATATAAAAAGATTTTATTTTGTCATTTTTAACTCTTTACCTTATCACGCTTTTCTCCTGTTTTTGGATCAGTAATTTCAGTCTGAGCAAAAACTGTCATTATATCAGCAATTCCACCGTTCGATATCCAAATTTTTGATCCATTCAAAATATAATGTTTACCATCTGGTGATTTAACAGCTCTACTTCTGATGGAACCAGCATCAGATCCAGAACTTGGCTCAGTTAAACAAAATGCAGCATATATTTTATCTGTTGTGACTTTCGGTAAATATTTTTGTTTTTGTTCTTCTGTACCAAATAATAGAATTCCTTTAAACCCAATACTTTGATGCGCACCAATAACAATGCCTAGACCTAAATCATATCCACCAATGATTTCGCACATTCTAGCATATTGTGTATTATTGAAACCAAGACCACCATAATCACTTGGTACCATAATACCAAATCCACCTAAATCCCATAAGGCATTTAATGTTTCTTCACTGACAGCAGAGTTTTCATCATTTTTTGCTGCATCGTTAATTTCCTGTAGGAAAATATAAAATACGTATAGTATTTGGTTTTGGTTGATTTAATAAATAATGAATTTACCGAACAGAATTTTTCGAATGGTGAGGCTAATTCATCTGTGAATTCTTTTTGTTCTGCGGTTAATATATCTGGATATGGGAATACTTGTGCCGTTTGAATTTCACCGCGAAATATATTCGCCATGAATGACATATTTGGTGTGGCATCATCTTTTTGAGATGATGCTTCTTTGGTTTTTGGTTGTGCTACAGCAGCCGATGCTAGACATCTAGAAAATAAAAAAGAATAATATTTTATTCATAAATTTCATTGCTTTTATGCAATCTAAATACGTCAATTGAATTAGAAAAATTTACTTAATCGCTACAATATTTTGTTTTTATATTCACGGTCAAAGTTTATTTTTTATTGCTAAAATTGTGTAATAGATGCAATTTCTATCCTTGAAAAATAATTTATTTTTTAATTAAAAAAAAAATTTTTTTTTAATTTATTTTTTTGATATTGTATCAGTTATCAATAATAACGATGAGACGATGAGAGATCTTTAATGCGATAAATAAAAATGTAAATAACTTTGACAGATCGCAATGCAATTATGTAATTTTGTTTACAAAACCGAAACAAAACAAAAATGCATTTCATTTCATATTGTGTACATTGCACAGTATTGTATCCACATTCCTCGGCCTCGCCCCCAACTACATTGTATTACTCGGTATTACAGTAACTAAATAATATGTGATGCACTATACAAAAATTTACATCTAAATGAATAACGGTGTTGTGTGTTTCTGTTTGTGTTTATGATGAATAACAAAAATATAAAGCAAGCAACAACAAAAAAGAGAAAGTCTACTATCTAAATTTAGATAGGTATTTTTTTCTCTATTACATACACCTAGATATAAATGAACTTTAAACCACTGAACATCGAAATAAAATAATGTAAACATTAATCGTTGCCAATTAATATGAAAAAAAAATTTCTATTAATTACAAAGTACGATTATATAGGTCAGGATCAAAATATCAATTGAATGAGGAAAAAGCAAAGGAAGTTATTTAGGATGAACTAGAACTAGAACTAGAATAGAAAATAGGTACCTAAGAGGCACCAATATAATTAATTTTATGTGATGTCATTATGACGAAAATTTAATTTTTGAACAAATGAAATCAGTGTACAGACGACCATCGTAGAACACGATTCTGATACAATGTGATTTTCCAATAAACTGGGAAAATTCATTATGGTCTAATTCACAATATTGTCTCACATGACGTGTAAACAGAAGTGAGTTTCACCAAAAAATTTGGTTTCACATAATGTGATTTATTTAACGCAAACATTTTTATGAAAACAGTGTTCAATTAATACGTGAATCAACTGTATGTACTACGTAGTATTGAAATAAATTTTATAAACTTGGAAAATGTATACATATGTATGGTATTCATATACAGTCTCATAATATTATCATTTATTTTGGCTCCAACTACTACAAGTCCAAAGGTCATTTAATGAATATTTTTAATTTTTCTTAATTATAAGATTTTAGTCTGATAATGAAGCAAAAATTTTTTTAAATTAATTTTCTTACCTTTTAATTTCAACACTTGAAACATTTTTTGTAATTTTAAATATTGCATTTCCAACACGAAACATTTTTATTTTTGTGCTTTTTCACTTGATCACACTTTCACGACAATTAAAAAAAAAAACTGAACTCAACTAAATTGTGTTTCTTTATGAAAATTTATAAAATATTTTGAAAAAAAAAAAATATAAGAAAATTATTGCACTTTACTATATCCCTTCAAGGTCGCGAATTTAAATTGGACTTTCACACAGTTTTGAGTTTACTATTTCTTGAATTAAGCCACCTATTTTTGAGATTTTCACCAACTCCAACTACTTTCCTACTTTTATGATTGTTCGATGACTTTTGTTTTGTTTTGGGGATTTTCGCTTTATTTATATATAGGAAAAATTTGAGACAGTGAACAATGACGTCATATGCGACGTAAAATGAAACCTGAAAATCAGAATTGAAATGCTCGGAATTTTGTAGAATTGAAATTAATTTCAACCATAAATTTCAAAATCATTATCAGCAGGAGTTCGTGTTATCTTGTCATTTCGCTGTAATATTTAATAAATTCCAATTAAATAACTTTTTTAATTTTTTCAATCATTAAAATCCTTTATTAATTTCTCTTTCATACTATCAGTTACAGAAAATCCTGGACCATGACCAGGTATTATAAAATCAACCATTTCAGCTAATTTTAAACGATTTTCCTGTTGTAAAATTGGATTTTCACTACCAGCACTTAACCAAATTGATGAATCTTCGATATCTTCTTTACGTTCAAATAAATCACCACAAATACCAATTTTTTGTCCTAAATTTGTATTTTTGACAATGACAGATATACAACTTAAAGTATGACCAGGTGATGAAATAATTTCGATGTCATCAGTTAATTTAAATGATTCTAAAACAGAAAAAGAAAGTGAATCATGTTAAAGATGAATTCGTTACAGCTTAGATTTGAACTATACCTCTATCGAAATTATGCGTATAAAATGAATTCTTTACATTTGGACATTGTCCGACAAAATGCCATTCAGCATCTAAAAATAAATTATTGTTACCAATGTGATCAGCATGACCATGAGTACAAACGACTGCATTTATGTCCTTTGGATTTAAATTCTGCTTCGACAGAGCTAAAATATAAACACAATTGTGAATCAAATATCCTGCGTTCATTAACATGAAAAATCCCCATTTTACCTTCAATGATTTTATCCCTGTCCCAGGATGTCATAGTGTCAACAATCACATTATAACCATTTTTACCTTTTATTAGAGTACATGTACAATTTGCTTTCATAATATTTGAATTATCAGGATCTTGATGTGAATAGCCATCAAAAAGTACATGGATTTCATTTAACATTTTCTTTCACTTTTTTTTTAATAATTTATTTATTTATTTATTTTTTTTTTTGAATGTAAACATCGATAAGTAAACAAACACAACTTGAAAGCTCAGTCAGCATGAAAATTCATAGTCACACACAGACACAACTCACACAGTATCAATATCAACTATCAATTTTCAACAACAACAACTCAAAATTCAAGAATTGAAGTAAATCTGGAACTGAAACTGGATAACAAATTTTTGGGAACGAAACGAAAAAATGTGAAAATCCTCATATGAAAAAATCTTTTCAAGGCATCCAAAAGTTATGCAAAATTTACTCTCTCAAATTGAATCTAGCGTCTAGCACATCCAACTTTTTGTTTTCCGTTTTATTTTTTCAATTTGAAAATAGAAAGTCTAAATTAAAGCTAGTGTCAAA
The DNA here is from genome assembly GCA_963971155.1 of Anthrax anthrax. Classification (NCBI taxonomy): domain Eukaryota; kingdom Metazoa; phylum Arthropoda; class Insecta; order Diptera; family Bombyliidae; genus Anthrax; species Anthrax anthrax. The sequence continues at coordinate 17,018,239 of OZ020120.1, forward strand.
CTACACTAATAGTGATTAGAGAATTAGTCAAAACGAAACGAAATAGACAAAAACATCAAAATTGTTTTCTTCTAAATCACACCGGTTTAATAAAACAATTACAATAAAAACGTAAAATTGATACAGTGTAGGTTACAGTGAAGCAAATGATGTAGCAAGCAACTCATATTTTTATAATTTACACTTTGTTCATTGTTGTTTGTTTGTTTGTTTGCTTGTTGTTTGTTTTTCGTTATTGAATTTTTCAAAATTTTAAATTTGTAGTGGATGCAAAAATGGGCTCCTAAAGGATCATTAAAGTAATGAAAAAAAAAAAGTACGGAATTATCTTTATTAAATGATTCTATTCTGTTGTTTAATACCAAATTTTTTAATATTGGATTATTTGTCTTGTATTTCAATTTAATAACGGAAAAAACAGTATAAACATAATTTACGTCACAATTTCCTTTTTTTTTCGTAAATTGATTTTGAAATGCAAAATTCAATTAATTTGGTGTTTTTTTTTTTTTAAATCTTATGTTTGATAATCAGTAATCAGTACATATGAATATTAGATTTCATATTTAATCTCTACACCTTCTCCCCTTGAGTTACCCTGGATCTTTCTCGGTCGAGTAATCCAAAGTCCAATATGGTCCAACTATAGTTTATACACAGTTCGCTTCATGAATGTTTATGAAAAAATTCAAATAAATTTTCATTTAATCGTTTATTACAAATTATTTTTGAAATTTTGTTTTTATTAACAGAATATTGGGTAGCGTAAAATTCTTGTAAACATTTAAATACGTTAATCATGAAATAAACAAAAAATGTATATATGTACATATGTATATTGATAAGAGATCACAATAAAAAAAAATTAAATTCATGTACCTACAAAGATATTTAAAAAAAAAATCAATTTAAGATAAAAACAAGAAAAGAAATGTTAAATTTAAATGTCAAATTGTACGCAATTTATTGTACATGTACCATTGTAGCATATACTATACCTTGTTCGTTCCTTTCTTTTTGTTTACATGAAAAAATATTTTTCTTAAAAAATTATGTTAACATATCAAAATTTGAATAAAAATTCAGTTAAAAAATTGAATTAAAAATAAAAAACAGATTATGCTAATATACTCATACAGCCATACACACGTAATGTTATGTACAAATGTGAACATTTTTGAAAAGTAAAAGTTGCTAATTATCCTAATAACCTCATATGTATGTACGTGCTATTAAGGTGCATGTTTATATGTACGTATAAGTATGTATGCGGAATGATAACTGGTTTCATCCATCAGAGTATTTTGTATTGATTACACGCATGTACACACTATATGCATATATTTGCTTTTTTTTCTTGTATTATATTGATTATAAATTGACAGTAACGCCCAATTGTCACAACATACGACAAATTTAATCAAAATTGCATATAAATTTCAGATGTAATTGCAACATATGTACGTATGTTATATGTACACTTGCTTGGGTTATATAAACGCAAATGTGTAAATTTTTGAAGAGCCATTTACACATATTAAAATGTTCAAGTGTACGATATTCTAGGGTAAATAAAATACTGACGGGATCTGAAACGTATTATACGTTGTACTTTAAATATTATTTTCATTTTTCCTTACCCTTTTTTCATTTTACACTCCTAATGAGAGTATACGTGGGGATTCGGTAGGGCAATAGGTAGAGTATTGGTAGAGGCGGTCTAGGGTTCGATGCTGATTGCTGGTGAATGAAGAAAAATAAAAAAAATATTTCTTCTTCATTTATCTGTAATCAGCAGCACTACCTTGTCGCTCCCCAAAAGTTCATTCAGCTTTAAATGAGTACCATAAACTTTCTTATGGGTTCAAGTGCTTGGTATTGAGAGAGTCTACTTGCTAACGACAAGTAACTCAACAAAATATTCGATCCAAGCCCTATCATACAAAATTGAGTTTAAGTCTCTACTATGTACAACAAACTCAGTGGTTCGCACTTCGCAATCCACATTAAACTGTAGGTGCATGTATGATAGAAAATAGTTGTGGAACCTTCTAAAAAGAGGGAGGCCCAGACCTACACCAGGGTTGTAGTGCCAGGGAGAAGAAGAAGAAGAAGAAGAATGGGAGTATACGTGTATTTTTTCTCTCATATTTTCTCATAAGAGCATTTCACGAGTAGTGAGCAGCGTTATCACAGTTCTAGTTCTCATATAGTATAAGATGATATACTATTGATATTTAAATATCAATATACAAAGATGTAAAGTGGTACTACTTTTTGTAGTTTCCATAAGGCCTGCAGTGAAAATATTTAAAGTACAAAGTATAATACCATATTAATGCGACAGGTTCTAAAGCGTCTATAAAATTGAAACTCATGTATCAATACATTGTGTCATAATCGTATCAGAAAAGTAGTAATATAGTAACACCACATAAAAAATTGATAAGAATTATCACACTGTTTAGAAGATTCACCTGATTTTGAATGAAACTAAGAATTTATGATAATACCCATTCATGAAATATTTAATATTCTTAGAAATTATGAGACAAGAAAAAATACATCATATCATAGAGGAGCATGGATAACTGAGCATTGCACTGAGGGATTGTAATGATGATATCCACTACTGGCCAAACTACAGATCATTTACCCTAAATACACTCTATAGTATCATGTGTATATGCTGTCGATCATTTTATCTGTTTTATGTTATTAATTTAATCACTAATCAAAAACAGATTTTTTTCTCTGTTTTTACAATAATATGTAATTAACTTTAATTAAGTAAAGTGAATGAAAAATTATTTTACAAAAAAAAAAAAAAAAAGAACAAAAAACCAAAATAAATTTTTTTTTCTCATAATTTTGTACACAAAAAATGTGTTTTTATTTGGAAACTACCTATATAGAAGGACCCAACTATGGCCCAATGTTGCGCTGTATACGTAACAGAATAGCTGTTACCAGAAATCCAAAACTAGGAGATACTGCAAGCAGTGCAAATTCGACGTTCAAAAAATTTTCTTCCTGGGTACTGACATCAGTACCCAGTGCTACCGTTTTATTCAAAAAATAAGGTGTAAAATATGAAAATGTATTGAAATATATAAAAAAAGCAAGCAAATTTTCAGAATAAAATACCCATGTAAAAAAACTAAAATACCCATGAATCAGCATAGAATGTGAATATGTATGCATATTTATCACATACGTGCGTATGTAATTTAAGTGTACATATTATTTCAGAAGAAATCATTCAGTACCCACTAAAATACCCATGAATCAGCATAGAATGTCAATATGTATGCATATTTATCACATACGTGCGTATGTAATTTAAGTGTACATATTATTTCAGAAGAAATCATTCAGTACCCACTAAAATACCCATGAATAAGCATAGAATGTGAATATGTATGCATATTTATCACATACGTGCGTATGTAATTTAAGTGTACATATTATGCGCAATATTTATAAGAATATTTTGTAATGTACGTATTTATCGTATATATGCGTGTGTAAAACTTCTATCCTAAACAAACAAATTATCGTCCTAAACAAATATAATTTTTTCATAATTGTACGATCATATGGGTCATAAATTTCATTACATCAGAAACGAGGATAGAAATACAAAATGTAAATTCAAATTGTAATGTATTGTATGGGAAATACAATATATTTTGAATACGATCGGTTTAATGTTAAATTTTGATTTTTTGGGTATTCAAAATTCATACTTTTTAGGTAATGATAAAAAAAAATATGATCGTATGAATGCATTATATATCGTATACGTAAGTATGTAATTTAAGTATACACTCCACGTGGAGTCATATATGTCCCTGTACAAATATTGTACCATAAAATAATGACTTGATTTTGTTAATTATAAATACAATATATACATACATACGTGCAATATTCCGTACACATCTTTCGACCGTATACAAATTTATGGGTTTATAGATCGTACTTGTATATATTTTCTTGTCTGATATAAAAAGTAAAGGAAAAGTGTAAAATATGAACAAAAATCGACAAAAAAAAAAAAAGTAATGTACATATATGAAATATTGTACGATATATGTATGTATGTATGTTAATCTGAAATTACACATTTTTTACTACTATCCTAGTCTCTGATCTTTAATTCACGTTCATATATATGATCGAACCATTACAAAATTGTGCTCTAATGTTCTTATGAAAGAAAATTATGTTTGTTTAGGATGACGGTATTTATAGTTAAGATACCAAATTCGTATGAAAATATTTACAAACACTCGTATGTAATATATTATTACATATGTATACATACATATATATAATAAGTACATGGCTTAAAATTTCTCGAGTTTATTTTGAATATTTTTATACGAAAAAACGACATCCCTTTTTCTACCAACAAATGTACTAAATCATTCCATCATTCATGCCGTCCCCTCTTTCATCGCCCGAACCGCTCTATCGGCTAAAAAATTTTTTGAAGCCCCATAAGAATTCTTGTTAAAATATTAACTATTCTTTGCTGTTACCTTGTTATTATTTTACATAATGCCTAGTTGTCATAATGTCGTTATATTTACATTATACCACCACAAATCAAATATGTATATAAGTATATTATATACTACCCATTCACTCTATAAATTATGTTATGTATGCACTTAAATTTACAACCTGTAATTAGGTTCAATAAAGTTGTTATAATTTTTCAATTTTTTGTTTTTGTCTTAATATCGTTCAAATGGTGTCATATAATATGTACAAAATTTCCAATATTTAATATTTTAATAATTTGTTAAATGCGCACAGGTATTGCATAATTATTTTGATTACAAATCAAATAAGAATCTTTGGATTTTTTGTAACTTTTGAAATTTCATGATGATGAAAATGATTGATGATCATCGAAAACGATATTGTACGTAACATGACGTGTTATCATGGTCATGAAATTATCATTGAGAACAAATTCGTGAAAAAGTTATGTTTTAAAGCCCTTGAGAATACAAACCAAGAATCATTTAAAACGTACGGTACGATATGTACTTACATATTAGATGACAGTACCACATGGAAAATCTAGATTCAAGGAAAAGACACATTCACGTCATCTTTCTTGCTCATTTTCCATCGTCTTCTAGTAGCTTTGTACTGTTAATTCTTGCCAGAGACAAATTCAATCTCCATAGAACATATGAAAGAAAATCAAATATATATGTAGATTGCGATTGGCCCCACTAGTTGAAAATAAAAATTATTTTTGAAACAATTCTTAACAAATATAATAAGATTACTGGAAACCAAAGAGTATGAAACTACTTGAGTTTATGTACACAGTGAAGAAAAAAGTAGACTTGAAACCATCTAGGATGAACATATTTTAGTGTAGCTGCCTAATTGTGTTACAGAAAATTTCATGTATGTACGTATACATACATACATATACAGATCTTGATCTTGAAAGTAGGAAAATTCATCCCGGTCCATTTCAAGTAAAAATTTTCACTGACGGAGGTGCAAGCAAATCACTTGAATTTTACGATCTTGAAAACCAAATTTGTACATGTGTAATTAATTATCTTTTACATTACGAAATGTTCATCATAAATGGTTTTAAATCTACACATCATTTCGTAAATAATTTGATTGACCACTTTTGTTGATGTCGATATTTCCATTTTTTTTTTTTTTTTTTGTTTTTTGAAAATTCGATTTAACTGAATTCATTAGAAAATTTGTTTGCATGTATGCATGCTACGTAAATTCTTTAATCACTTAATATGTGCAATTTAATGTTTTTACATAATCAATAGATCTGTTTGAAATGTTTTATTTAAACCGACTGTTTTTGTTTACTATTTGCTACCACCATCCAAATTTCATTTATCTGTCCATTCAAATCTCGTGCAAAATTTTATTCCATTTTTCTTTTATTTTTTAGTTTTTTCTTAAAACGCGTTCTATGTGTGTTCATAACACGCCGACAGTACATGCAAAATTCTAACTATGCTGATTTTTTTAGTCAAATTTTATTAAAAAATCCTTTTATGTAGATTTTGGTTTTTTTTTTGTGTATATTTTGCCTCAATTCAAATTCAAATTTAAGTCAATCAATTTTGATTGATTACATGTAGCTGAAGCAAAAAGATCAATGCATTAATTTTTCATTTTCTGCTACTAGAAGATCTGCACACTTTATTTTGTTTTTGAAAAGTGATTTAAATTTTACACCGTTTGAATGTAAAAACTATTGAACTGGAAAACCGGTAGCCAATACGTACGAATATATGAATTTCATTTCAATGCCTAATATATCAGACGCGATCTATGCAATTTAATTGTAATTTAAAAAATCATAACGAACATTTTCATGTTACACACACACGATGATGGTGTGTTTTAAGTTTTAACACACCAAACACATGTATCATATGTACAAGAAAATTTTGAAAATTAAGATTTTCGCTATTGATCAGTAATTTTTCGATTTTGTCGATCGTTATGCATTTTAAATTATTCATAAATTTATTATTAAGATTTAAAATGATTTCAAAAATAAATTTATTATTATCTTAAAAATCATTCAAATACTGGTATATACAGACAGATGGATAGATAATAATTATAAATTGAACTGCTCAGTGATACCAAAGAATATGTATTAGAAAGAATTCCAGTTTAAACGGCAGAATTTACCCTACTTTTAAAACCTCTGATCAAGAAACACAACCTCCCATCTAAAAATATTTTTCGTAAAGAGAATTACTCTCATGCAGATTAAAAAACAAAAAAAATCAAAAAAAATCGTGTACATGTACGAAATAAATACCAATTTTCATGAATGTATGTGTAAAAAAATTACCACCACCCAAAACTAATTACTTGTTTAGGATTTTTTCTTTTTTCTTAAAGACTATTAGATTTTTTACGCATTTGACCGATTTTAAACATTTAAATTTTACATGTACTTCCATTTAAAATGTACGTGTTTGTATCGCAGTATATCAATTAGCACATGTTCGTACATGTATTCATTTATCTCAATATGAAATGCATGCTTTCTAATAGAAAAAAAAGGTTCTTTACTTTTCATATATGTATGGATACACATCATATACAAACATTCATATGATCATAAAAAGTATGAAAAAAAAAACAATGTATGAAGATCATTTTTTTTATTGTACCGAAGTATTAAGGATAATTAAATCTATATACAAACAAACATGTACTATTATTATGATGATCGTTTATTTTGTAATACACATGGGGTGGAGTTTAATTTCCTATGATAAAAAAAAAAATTCATGAACTTCAAATGTTTTTACGCATTTGACCGATTTTAAACATTTTAATTTTACATGTACTTACATTTAAAATGTACGTGTTTGTATCGCAGTATATCATTTAGCTGTAATACGTATTTATATGTACTTTATACAAATAGTACATGTTTGTTTGTATATATGTATATTATTATTCTTAATACTTCGGTACAATAAAAAAAATGATCTTCATACATTGTTTTTTTTTTTCACACTTTTTATGATCATATGAATGTTTGTATATGATGTGTATCCATACATATATGAAAAGTAAAGAACCTTTTTTTTCTATTAGAAAGCATGCATTTCATATTGAGATAAATGAATACATGTACGAACATGTGGTAATTGATATACTGCGATACAAACGCGTGTATTTTAAATGTAAGTACATGTAAAATTAAAATGTTTAAAATCGGTCAAATGCGTAAAAACATTTGAAGTTCATGATATCACAAAGAAATTAAACTCCACCCCATGTGAATTACAAAATCAATGCAATACAATAGTACAGTCGGCGATTAACAAAAAACCCTTAATTGTATGAAAATATTTCTATGAAATTTGAAATTTTTTCACAATTAAAAAGAATGATGTAATGATAAATATTGGAAAAGGTAGCACATTTTCTGAAACTCCACTGTACTTTTAGGTATTTTCCTTATGTGTAAATAGAATTCACACATACATTCAAAGAATAAAAAATTGAAATTTAGTGATTCTCAATGAAGAGAAATACATTTTACCCCTATCTACTCTGCCCGCACAGCACCTGTTTCGATCAAAATTTTTGGGGTAAAATTAAAGCCTTTAAATGTACATCTCTCTAATACATATTCTTTGGTGATACATTGTATGTACGTTTGTATGTGTTTTGTATGAGACTCTACATAACATACATATGTACAAATTTTATGTGTCAATTTAAAGTTTATGTTTTAACCAATTTGAATTTGTTTTTTTTTTTTTTTTCTTTTTGCAAATCGAAAATACCATGTAAATCGGTTATTTCTTTACATGTAAAACAACAACAGTGTAATGTATGCATGATACATAAAATGTCAATTCAAATCTAATCGCTCTATGCTCAATTAGTTCACATTTGAAATAATCCTTTAAAGAAAAAAACAAAAATTAGTAATAATCTGTTATTTATTACAACATCTCTCAATAGTGAAAAACAATTTTCTAATTTTGAACTAATCAAAATATTTTTCATTTTTGTAATAATTTTTTCCCCTTCCATGTGTCAGTTGTCCATAAATAGTTTAAATGTATAGCATAGCTAATTCTCGTAACATAAATTGGTTACATAACCGAATCGTAACTAATGTGAAACTCACATTGATTTTCACATTAAATGAAACTGTCTCTACTACATGTACCATGAAATGAAATTTCCGTGCTCTACGAAAGATACCTGTATATTTATTTTATATTTTTATTGCTATAATAAAAATATTTAAATTGGATTACATATATTTTATTTTCAATTAATATTAAAAGATAATTTTGGCTTTAATTTAAATCTAATGATGATTACCATTTTTATGTTAATCTTTTTAATGTATGCGTTTCATTGCAAATCCATACATGAGATACTGATGTTTTTATGGTACTTATACCTATAGAAATACACACAGATACACTTGGTCATGTACTGTAACAGTGTATTCATATGAAATTATCAAATTAACATTTTTTAAATGCATTTCAATTTAACTGCTGCATAAAATTCAAATTATTTGCAATTTAAGGTAATAGATCAGGTTTATGACGTTTTTTTTTTGCTTTCTATGGGTATTCAAGGTACGGCATACGTATACGTCCAATTAGTATATTAATGTAAACAAATTATATCTACTGACCACAAGACACAATACTGGATATAAAATCGATTCTAAGACGGCTTGTGGCTATCAATTGCAGTACTGCACACCGGATGCAATATCAAAATCCATTTTTATTTTTTGTAATTGATTGTTGTCAGCTGCCATTTTGTCGCTTGAACATACGAAAGAACAGAACAAATTGTTTTGCCATCTTAGATTAATTATTACTGAAAGCTCTTTACTTTTAGGAAAAATTTTCCAAAAATTTTTGCCTGACTTTAGCTGAAGTTGAGCAATTAGAAAAATGATTAAGGTTTCCTTTTCAGATCTTCCAACAGATCTTTAATATTTACAAAATTTTCGTTATTAAAATAAAAACAAAATTTTTCTTTAATTTTTTTTTTTATTTTCTGTTATTTTCTAATACATAACTTGACTAGTTGAATACAAACAAAAAATGTTAATTAAAAAATAAAATTTAAAAAAAAAAATACAAATAAAACACTGTGCATTAAAGAAAAAATAATTTGAATAAAATTTGAAAATTAAAAAAAAAAAACAAAACTCATTTATATATACAACAAAAACTACATAATACATATTATAATATAAAAAATCATTAAGCTAAAACCATGGTCAAAAAATATCTTGTGTCCATACATATCCGTGAGCTACATACAAAAAAAAAACAAAATTTCTATAATTTTTTTTTCTTAAACTTAAGAACATAATTTAAATTTAAAGTAAGTAGTTTTGTTTACTTTGTCGTTTGGTTTGTGAGTATGTATATGTATGATTGTGTTCAAAAAATATTATTTTAAATTACATTTCATTCTTCTATCGTACATGTCTTTATGATATGCGTTTGCTATTAACACGGTCATCTAGAACACAATATATAGAATCTGTGTAGAAATTTTCGTAGGGTGAGGGTAAAGGGTAACCTACATATCTCATAAAATAACAAAATTTTCAAAACATAAACATAGTGATAAACAGGAATAATGACGATTTTCGTACACAAATGAGCCGTTTTTGAAATATGTACTTATATGTATGTTTCCATTCATATAAAAATAAATCTGGTCTGAGTCGTAATACCCTGTATACTTTAGGCTAAAAATTTTGAAAATTCAACCGTTCAAAATAAAAATAACCGTTCTTTTTTTTTGAATTTTAAACCAAAGTCCCTAATTGACTTATATCATCTCCCATTGAACTTAAACCAGATGTTGTTGTATCTGATGATGAATTTGTTGTATCAAATTCACTACAACATACACCATTTATTAATTTCTTTGGACCAATTTTTGAATTATTATTAATCATTTGTGTATTACCATAATATAAATTCATGCCATTATGAATGATTTGTTCTGATTTATGTAATAAATTCATTGATTGTAATAAATCGATTTGTTTTTGTTTTGTCATTTGTACTGATATTGCTGTTGTATTACTAGAATTATTATTATTATTATTATTACTACTATCATTATTATTATTATTGATATTAAAGAATGTATTATCATTTTTACATTTGATTATTGGTGTTTGAATAATTTTTTGGTTTTGTTGTAGAATAATTGAATTATTTACATCAGAACAATTGAAATTGATGAATTGATTTGAATTTTGATTAATCATTACTGGATTATTATCATTTATTATTGTTGATGTTGATTGTGTTATTATTGGTGTTATTATTGATGATGATGTTGATGATGATGATGATGATGATGTTGAACATTTTTTTACTTTTGAATATTGTGATAATTTTGATGATGATGATGATGATGAAATGTATAGTGGAGAATAAGTAGAAGATGAAGATGATAATGATGATGTTAAATCATAATATCGATGGTATATAGATTTTTGGTCATGATTCTCATTGATTTCATTGAAATCATAATTTGGTTTCGATATATATTGTTGATAATTAAATAAATTTTCAACTAATAAATTCTCTTTTATACTACTGTCCATTGTGGGGAACATTGCTGTTGTTGTTGTTGTTGTGGCCGTGTTCGGAATTGCTGTGGTTGTGGCTATTGATGATGGTGATGTTGATGATGACAAGGTTGTTGCCGTCGATATTACCGATGTTGTCATTGTTGTCGATGGTGACGATGTAGATGATAATGATAATGATGATGATGGCATTCCTACCCCCTCCATCTCTTCTATAGCAATCAATTCTTTACTCAATTTCTCTAATATGCTCGTTTTAACATTTAATTGCTCATTTGAAAATACTAAATCTTTTTCAATTTTTTTCAATTCATTTGTTGTCCCATCAATGGTCTCATTTACTTTGGTTAAAGCATCACGTATTTGCTTTTCATTTAATAACGGATTCTCAGATTCGTATTTACGTATTTTAGCACCTAAACGTACTAATAATTCCTCTTCACGTTGTAAATGTTTATTAATTATAACCAATTTTTCCATCCATTCTATTTTAGCATTTAAATCATCTTCAATATCTTTTTTATTTTTTTGTTGTTGTTCAGTAGTCGATGATATCGATGATGATGATGATGATGATGCTGGAGTTGAAGATGATGTGACTGTTGTTGTTGTTTTTGTTGTTACTACTGATCCATTCTCATTTAACATTGAACTAAATTGTTTTGTATGTTTATGTTCCTTTAATAATTTCTTTTCCCTATGCGAAGTTTTCTCTTTATATGGTGCTGTTGGTATTATTTTATTTTTTGTATCAGTTTTACATTTTTTAATATCATTTACTGTTGTTATGTGATAATCTTCATCCTCTTGTATACATGAACCAACTTCTGGTGATGATAATGCACCTTCTGTATGAACACCACTATCGCTATTAACTATGGGTAAATATACAAAAAAAAAAAAAAAACGAAAACAAAAAAAAAGAAATCCATCAGAAAAAATGTATAAAACATGAAATTTATATTAATGAAAATATCAAAGTATAAATTTTGCAACAAAATATTCCGAAAATTATACACATGAAATAATAAAAACAGTATTAAATTATATAACAGCCTTTCATTTAACATCATCATCAGATGCATCAAATATGCAAATATTTACATACACTGAAATTTACATAATAATAACAGATTTCAAATTCATAGCATTTTATTATGATTTTCATTTCCTCAAACCTTTACTTATTTCTTTTTTTATTGTCTAATATTTCTGTGTTAGTAAATATACTCTGTCCATTAATTGTATGTAGTTAAGATCTTGTGGGAACTAATATATTGATGTTAAAAAAACTATATGAAGACTTCAAATATTGTGACCATACTGCCGTGAAACATTTTTTAATTAGAAATTATGACAAGCCATAAGTGTAATTAATTAGTGAATAGAGTATAGGAAAATTAAAAAAAAAATCGAACTATCGGATCATCCCTATTTAATATCCCAATAAATACAAATAATTTAGATTATTGCATGAAATCGAAATCATTTCAAATTAACTCAATTTAGAATGCTTAAAAAATAATTCTAAATTTCGAAAAAATTTCAAAAAATTAAAATTTCCTGCTTGGTTCATGTGTGCATCAGTTTATATGTAGCTACACATTGAAATGAACAAAAGATTTTTATGTAGAAATGTAGAATACGCAACGTTTGTACGTGAATTGTAATTCACAATTTAACATGAAAACGTTCAATTAATTGAAAATCATACGTATATGTATGCTTCATTACGAGTGCATCATTTGTTTTACTTTTATTATCATTTTGCGATTCAACCGTCGATTTAATTCGAATATAAAAAAAAACGTGACTACATTGTGTGTACAAAGTGCATAATGTATCATCAAGAAAACAACCTTTTTGTTTTTTAAATGCAAAATTTCTGTTTTTTTTTTCAATTATTCACAATTTAATTTGCCATTTCATTTGTTTTTATTTCATGTTCTGTAGTATAAGTCATTGAATATACGTATTCTGAGTGAATTTTACAAAATTATACTTTGTTTATGAAGTACAGTACAATGTGCACATAGAGTAAAATGGATGGGGCTAAGAGCATGTAATGTGTACGAATGGAAGGCGGATACTGAAGTCAAGGATTCTTTCGAGGAATTTCTAGAGAACATAGAAAAAAGAAATAATACCGTATTTTTTGGCATTGTCCTCTGCTTCTTCTCATTTTTTTGCATTCAATTTAAAGAAATATCTACTTTCATTTTTTTGATTACCACTTTGTTGTATTTGAGTATAAAAGGAGTATGTAATCATTCACATTTTCATACGTACATACATATGTCGTTGTACTGCACATCATTTACGAACAGAGTGTATGTAAAGCGTATATGTATTTGAAATTGATTTTTTTAAAAAGCAAATGATAATTTTTGATTTATTTTTATTGAATTTTTTATTTTATTATTATTGTACCTTTTTATAGGACAGTACAGAATGGCTAACGTATGTATGTATGCGTTTCTGAATTCGAACAAGTAGTTATCATGCATGACGCCATAAAAGATATAATTTCATTTGTGTTATTATTAAATTTAAATTCTGATTAAAAAATGTGATATAAATTGGCCTCGGCCGTTTTAAGGAATCCATATCCATTTATATACGCAATCCGTGAGAATGTTGGTGTCTCACCACCAATGTGTACAATATATCACCGCATGATTATCATCAAGTGAACGAAGTTATTTTTTCATTTTTATTCTTTTTTATAGATAAAATTGCCTGTGGGAAAATTATTTTTTGTATGTTCAGGAAAAATGACAAAACAAAAACAACAATCAACGAAGAAATGTAAACAGAAAATTAATTTCAAATAAATCAATCAAATTCTTGTCGCTTCAGTAATTCATAAAATTACTTCATAACCATCGTGCATTTGCATATTCCAACATTTGTATGTAAACAAACAAAATAAGCAAAGAATTCTAATTCTAAAGTAATTTAATTTTAAAATGATCACTTTTGAAATGATTGAAAAAAAATTGAAAATTTTTAATTTTATCCTAAGAAAAAGAAAAAAGGAAATTCAAAATCATGATATTCTGGGGATCACGAACTTAGAACTGTATTATTTACATGCCTTTTTGCACAAAAAAAAAATTAATCTAAAGTCTAAACCACAAAAGCAACGTGATGTAACGTAATATGAGCATGCATGTCGATGTGCTAAGAAGGCAGAGAAGATGAAGGCAGATAGTTATGGAGGCTTTGGTTCACCGACAGCTGTAAAGCCAAGAAGTAATAGAAATGGATGTGTTAAGAAATATCCATTAACACGAGTGTCATTTCTTTAGCCGTTTTGTCAAAGAAGTTATTAGAGATTAAAATGAAAAAATGTAAGAATTTTTGCATAAAACTTTAAGAAAAATCTATCATTATTTGAAAAACTCACTTATTGAAAAAAATCGTAATCTCTGGTTTTTTAATGTATGACTGTAACTACCTTGGTTCAGTTGGATCACAAGTCACAATCTGTTGAATGATGATTTACGCCATGTACAACCATTTTTACATTCTTTACATTACATTCTATTTTAGTTTATACTTTAAAACAAATTGAATGTATATTAAAAAATTGTTTCATAATTTCGATCTCTTATAAGGAAGAATAAGAGAGAGAAAAAAAATTCTTTTTTTTAAAACCAAAAATGGTCATAATAAAATTACAATAATTCAAAAGTAATTAGAAAAATATGGTCATGATAAACGAATACAATTTTTTTTTTGTCATTTCATTTCATTTGAAATGTGTAAGCACACGAACTAAAAAAAAAAAAAAAGTAAAACTAAAAATGATATTGTTTGCTGTGAAAATTTTCATTGACTGCCACTGCCATATACAGATGGATATGTACTTAAACAGCTTGAATGTACAACATATGTACATACATATAAAAATAACAAGTACGCCCTATTATATGCATTTGGATTTCTTTTCATTTTCTTTACTTACAAGTATTTCCTGTTTTATGTAAAAAGGCAAAATTCAAAACTGGCACACTATTGATATATTTTACTTTTCTTGATAAATTATGATAATTTACTCTTTGTTTTGTTGTTGCTGTTGTTGTTTTTGAAAATGATTATGTACATGAAAAGTGAATGTCAAACAATTTGAGAGAGAAATATTGAGAATAGAAATAACAGAAAAAAAAACAAATCCAAACATTTTACAAAAAAAAAAAATTTATAAAAATTTTGATTGACAAACAATGCAAAAGATCACTTTTGTGAAAATCTGGGAAAAAATAAATGAAAATGTATGAGATTCATTCATGTGAGTACATTTTCAATTTATAATATGTTACCTTTCTATTTTTATACAATTTATGTACAATCTCATATGCGTGATTGATAATATAATTTAAATGTGGTAATTTACATGCATACACACACAAACACACACACACAGACTGACATACACACGTTAAATTGGTACCATATATAAATGCCGTGCCATATAATCTCAATTGTAGCCCAAATATAATCAAATTGTACAGATAAATCATGTAACAGAAATCTGTTATTTATCATCATTAAATGATTGATATATTCATTTATGTATGCAAAATGTTTTAAAAAAATAAAAAATCGTTTTTTTTTTTTCAAATTCAATTTACCTGCAACAACATCTTTTTCTTCGGCTTCATGTAATCCATTCAGGTACGTTTCCAATAAATAATTTTTACCATGCTCTTTTTCTCGGATTTTATGTCGTTCTTCTTCAATTTTTGCAATTTGTAACTCTCGATCTCTGTGTTTAAAAGACAAAAAAGGAAAAACAAAATCACAAGTCAGTTAAGCCAAGTTAAGCTTAATTTTGTACTAACTAAAAAAAATTTTAAAAAATTTGAATTATTCAATTTTCAAGCTAAAAAAATTATATCTGAATCCTTTGTATGGATGACCTAATACCATACAGACTGTTGACTACATATTTATATTCTATTTTTTAGATTTTTTTTTGATTTCTATGGAAAGGATATTTTCATCAATAAAAGCAACAAGAAGATGAAGAATTATTTAACTTTTAACATTATCAACTACAATTGCCAAGCTAAAATTCTGCCGGTCTACATCGTAATTTTGAATTAATTTACAGAGTAGGGTACAATTCATAAACATCAATTGATTATCTTTTGACGAAAATCATGAATTCAAAAACTTTTTGACTAATGTGTTAAAAATTCAAAAACTCAATAGTTTGCAATTGATTGCAAATATTCAAGCAACAAAGCATTCAGTTTGTTTGTTTGTTTTCAGTTAATGCAATTTTGCATTTTTGACTTGTCTGTGACATGTCAAAAATCTGTATATGATCGTGTGATAGTCAAATTTTTGACGTTTTTGAATTGTACCCTAGGTTTGACTTATTTACTTCATAAAATGAGAACACTGTAGTGTGTACAGTATATCCTAAACACATCTTGGTCTATCTTTTTCTTTTTGAGATTATATATGAAAATAGTTTACTTTTGTTAAAAATGACGTATTGACCATAAAATGAAGTGAAAAAACCACTAAAAAAATTTTTCTTAAATGAAAAACTTTAGTTTTTTTAAAAATAAAATTTAATCGTACTTATGTATGTTCCTCCTCAGTTAGGTAGAAATCAAGCCTTTAACATGTATATGAACGAAAATATACGTATGCTCATGTACTCGTATACATACATGGAAAATTAATAAAAGTAAAATATAAAAAGAAAAACGAAACAACATTACATCATGTAAACACTTTGAAGTGTAAGTGTTTTATAAGACATTTAAATTTTCTGTTTTATTTATTTTTTTGTTGTTCTTGTCTTTTTTTTTTTTGCCATATTTTTATGTACGCGAATAATCATGAATAATTTATACCCTACATTTTGCAATAATTTTTCATTACATTTCATTACATCTACACATATACATATAAGTAAATGGAATTTTATCTATACACATATCTGTGCTCAGTAACATGTATTGAGAGAAAAAAAAACCGTTAAACTTTAAATGAAAGGTATATCGATATCGATCTGTTCTGGTGCTTATTACGTACTCACATGCATTATTTTTTATGACTATCATTTTTATTATCTTTCAGTATTATTATTTCTATTGTTATTTGTTTATTGTCAATTTTTTCTTTTTTTTAAATTTTTTTTCTCTCTCAATTTTATTTTATTTTTTTTTTAATTTTTTTCTTTTAATGTTGTTTACCTTAATTTAGCCAATTGCTGTTGAATTGTTTCACCTTGCTCTAATATTAATTTCATTAATCTTTCAATTGTTGCCTTTTGTGATTTTGGGTGTATTGTATTTGCTTGCGTCATCCATGCTGTTGTCGATTTTGATGCACGATGACGACGACGACGTATTATAGCACTAACTGTACTACCATTTGGACTACAACCCATTCCACTATCTTTATCAAATGTTGATGAATTCATTGACCAATCCATTAATGATGTATCAATTTGACGTAATGTTAATTTAACCTATAACAAAAAAAAATAAATAAAAAATAAAAAGCAAAATGGAAAATTATACTTCAATCAGATTTTTAAATCAATTAAATTATTAACTACAAATTTGAGACAAACATTTTTGAAATCCATTAAAAAAAAGGAAGGTTACAGATATCGTAGGTATCTAAAATAGTAAAGTACATAATATGTAGCTTAAATTGCAGGTTATAAACTTTAACGGATAATGGAATGAAATGATTATACAATTTAAGTATCTGTTTACCTCCTACTCCATCCCTTACTTTTTTTGTTTTTTAACTTTACTAAAATTATTGGCCACCCACCCATGAAATATGAATTTAAATAACACATAAATTTACAAACATTATTGGAATAATGTATCCAATATGTTTTCTTCCTTGGGCGAATTTACGTTGCATAAAATACCGCACATAGTACAATATACAAATACAGGGTGATTCAGTTAAATATGTTGAAAAGCCGGTAATAAGTCTCAGCCATAAGTCTTGACGAAATAAGTAAAAAAATTTACCGTTTCCACTCTAAAAATTCAAAATAAAAATCTGGCAATCATCCTGTATAAAGACAAAGTTTATAATGATAGCCCATGTTCAGGTTCATACTTTAAAGTAAAATAAACTACAAATTGCAAATATTATGCAGATCGATAAAAGAAAAATCTTTAATTTATAACACAGGTATTAAATTATATAAAAAAAAGAAAATTAATATTTCCTGGTTAAATGACAGTACATAACAAATGGATGAACATATAGTATTCACTATTGCAAGTAGTAAATTTTGCTATTTTATGTAATTTTTCAAAATAAATTCAAAATAAAAAAAAAAATTGAATATTTACCTCTGATTTAGCATGTCCCCATGCTGACCAAATTTGAAGAATTTTTGTATCATCATGAAGTATCTGTTCAACACGTCTCCATCTTTCTGTTATAACATATGTTTTATCATTTGTTATCTGTTGTCCAGATAATGATCCTGATATTGGCTTAATATCATCAATATCGATACCCTCATCAGCTAATAAAACATTAATTAAATCTGAACATGTTGTTTGATCTGTAACACCAGATATCCATCTTTGTTCACCATGTATCCATATTGGTATCTCATCTGGTGATGATGCTCCAAGTGAATCATCTTCTGATGAATCACAATTACAATTATTACCAATTACATTATTATCAGAAACCGTTGTATTTCTGTATTAAATAAAAGAAAAAAAAAATAGAAAATGGGGAAATTTAGTAACTTATTAGTAAATATAAATATTACGGAGATGAACTCTTCTATTATTTTAGGGGTCATCGAAATATTCAGAACTGGTACAGGTTTTCCTAGTACCTAAATGAAATACTAGAGGTAGATAAAAGACCGATCTTGTAAAACTCTGAACATTAACGGACGACGATTGAGCTTAATTTAAGGAGGCTAATGAGTCATAAACCATGGAAGAAGAAGAATGGAAAATTTTTAAAATTTTTTACTGTTCTATAAAAAGAATTCAACTATGGAAAAGCGACACGAATCGCATTTACTTCATTTCGATACCAAGTCATTTTCAATGATTTATCGACAGCAACAGCAAAAAAAAGACCAAATCCTGATATGACTATAAGGTCATTTTAGTAACGATTTTCTGTCAAATCATAAAAGAATTATCTAGATTATTATTGATATGTAAGTATCATTAACGTTCATTTTTTTCACATTCCATTGCAATTAAGTACACTAGCCAGTAAGTACGCACACAGTAGCAATGAAAAGTACCATACATATACTCGTAAATATGTAACATAAATTTGAATTTACATTAAATGATCTCGATCTTTATCTAATAAATCTTTTGATTATCTATTCTGTTTACACCAACAAAGTGTAAATAATAAGACGATGAATTCTTAGATTGTTAATCGCAAATGTTTCATAAAAATTAATCTAAAATTAATTGAATCGTTTATTATGAAAGTGGCATAAATCCATTATTTAACGTTCTGTTATATTCCATTTTATATTTCAATGTGTAAATTTAAATATGTAGATTTCATTAATTACAGTAGAATCTATGAATCTATACTTTGTTCATAAAGATTTTTCTATAATGCTGTTTATGTATGTGCATCTCCGCATTGAACTCTTAAACTTTTGAACTTAACCATTTTGGTATATGACCAAGATCTAAAGGCCCTGAGATTTTAAATCCTAATCACGTAATAATAATATTAATTGTGTATATTACTTAATCCTCGCTTATTAAATTAAAAAGAAAAACCTCTTTTCTCACCATTATAATTTTGATTTTTTATTAAAACATTAAAAAGACAAAAAAAAAAAAACAAAACAATGATAAAATGGAATTTCAATAAGGTGTAGTTATACAATTTATTATAGATTTTACTATAAGGTAAATGAATGTATACTTCATTTAAAAGTTTAGTGCATTGAATACAGAATGGCCAACTTTCTTTTTCAAAAGTTTTGAATACGTATTTGTTTATGAAACCATCTACAGTTACAAACATCAACGATAACGATTTTTTCGAATAATGATTTCGACATTTATTATTTTAAGGACAAAATTCCTTTCGCTGAGATTTCGAATACAAGTTTTATATTTTCAAAGATATTATATTAATTCATTTGAATAGTCTTGAATCAGGATATCTTTAAACATATTGCGTAATTTTGTAATCTTGGCTCAGCATTATGACATGATGCCATAGAAGAGGAGAGAGAGATAGGTTTAAATTTCTTTAATGAGTTCTTTTTTGCTTTAATTCTCAGTTATTACAATCCTTTTTTTGTTTTTATAATTAGGCTATCGCTCTGCACTGAATGCTTGAACAAGGTATACAATTTATACAGTACATATACATACATATATTCTTATTCATATTTTAATGTTTTTATGTGTATTGTATTTTGTAAACATTAAAAATTCTAATAAAAGGTGCAGTTAATGGTTAGAATCGAATTTCCAATTAAAAACAATATTGTTCTTTATTGTTTTTTTTTTTTGTTATTTTTAAAGAGGAGAAAATCAAATGAACGTGACAGGATTTTTTAATTTTGTTTTTCTGCACATACCTACATACGTACATGTTGGGTATGGTGTAGTGTAGAGTAAAATAATAATTTTCGAAAAAAAAAATAATCGAATTGAATTGAGAATGTATCGAAGTTTGGTTTTAATAATCCATAGATAGAGATAAGACTGAATAATGAGAATTTACAAGAACAATTAAGTACAAAAACAAAAAAAATATATATAGGTATATAAATTCATCCAGTTACAAGGTGCTACACTGCAAGTATGATGTATTTGAAGTTGTCAACAAGTGGGGTTTTTTTTTAATTTTTAGTTAATCAAGTCTAGGTTAAACGCTACTACATAGGTACTTATACATATACTAGCATTTTCGATCGTTATAATGTTGTTAATTGTTGACTATATATTTTCTTATGCCAATTACAAATCTGCACTTTACATGATTTACCATATTTTAATTTATTAATATTTTGTACTTATATGTATGGATGGTAAAACAAAACTTTAGAACTTCAAGCTTCAGGCGCAATTATTTACTTATACCTTTTATTTTAAATATGTATCTGCATCTAATATGATTTTTCATTTAAATCAAAACAAATTGCATATATAGAATGCCATCTATGTATGTACATATGTATGTACAATGAAACCAGTTTACTGTTTATTGACCCAAATTGGGTCAACAGCAAATATAATTTATTATTATAAAATGCAATGTTTTTCTTACATTCATTCATTCATCAATAACATTAACGTAATAATAAAAAGCAAAATGCATGCGAGTAAGTATTTAAAGTGTACATACGTATGTACATATGTGAATTAAAAATCATTTCATATTTACTCACCTGTATTATTGTTACATGCATATTCAGACGTATATATGTATTCGCTATGAAATTCAAAGTAATTGCAGATTGCAGGTGTATGCAACAGATCTAAAACTTCTTAGATTTCTCAGAAACATTAAAACGCATAGCATTGATTTCGTTATTTTTAACTCTAAATAAGGACTAGATATGTTAAGTAATTTTTGCTAATTAAAAAACAGGATGACATGCTTGTACATTTTTTGCTACTCTCCATAACGAAATGCTATGTTATGTATTTTATGCATAGTAGCATGCACGTAATTTGAAGATAATCACTAAATAAACAATTGACTGTGTTACAAGGCTAGAAATCTAATTTGTGATCACTGATCTTCTACTCTCGTCCAAACCAGTATAACAACTTGTGAGTTTAATAACTCTTGGTCCTATTGGCCCAGTATAGTGTACTATCACATAAAATGCTTAACTCTGTTAATGGTACAAATTTTAAACAAAGTATTGTGTAAGAGTTTAAAAATATTCCAGAAGAACATCTTCAGGTAGTCCTTAATAATTCAAGAAAATCAGAAGCTTATCAATGGATATTTTTAAATTATTTTTTCCAAAGTGACCATCTCAGTTATGGATTTTTGAAATTTTGAAAAAGTTATGTAGTACATCTAAGGATCTTTAAATATTTATAAAAAATCACTGGCTTGTCCTGACTTAGAGAGATAAATGATACAGTTTTAGGGAGGGAATGGAGAGTAGATTTTTAAAGAAGTATGAAAAAATATAAAAAATACTCAAAAAGTGGTAAAACATGAAAATAAGATATCCTTACTCTTCTTTGAAGTAAATTTTTGCGTCCTTTACATTTTTTGATATTTTTTTCAGATGATCTGCATTCCATCCCTTTCCAAAACCGCATCATTTATCTCTCTTCAATGAGTTAATGATTTTATATCGATTTTTAAAGATCCTTAGACACATATTTTTTTTTCTAAAAATTCGTAGATCCATATCCTGTCGAAATAATGTGAAATTACCCCGGGTGAAATTTTTATGAATTTTAGAAAAATGAACATAAATTCATCATAAAAGAAAATTATCTGTTTTAAAAATGAAATTTAAATGGCAAATTACATAATTTTGAACCCATAATAAAATTCGATGACAATAGATGACAATAAAAATTCATCAAAAGAAAAATCAGTTTTAATTGTAGAACGTTATATTATACTTCCTATATAGCAGCTTTGATTATTTCAACTTAAACAGGGAAAAAATTAATAGTGATAATTAACTTTAACTGCACGCATAGCATGTAAATAAATTAATGTAAAAATCAATCATTTAAGAAGCTACAATGTAACTCACTGTGAATGTTTATCGACGACATAAACCTGCTGCGTATAATCAATCCATTGCTAATTTGATATTAAAAAAAAAATATTTATTACATTATTTTTTAGCTTCTTTAAAATATTCATAAAAAACGATTTTTTATTTTAAATTAATTATCACAAACCAGAGTAGTCCATTTGTCGGGATTAATGATTGCGTTTACCTTTTGATGAATTCAAATTCAATCATTTTATTCATTCATTAATTCATTTCAATTCAAATTTTTGTCATTCAAATATGCACATACATACATTCATATGTAAGTATGTAATTAAAAACAATGATTCGTTAGTTTTCATTTTTGTTTTTCCTTTTGATTTTCATTTAGAATCGCATTTAAAATTAATAAAATTATTCATTAATCAAATTAATAGTAGCGATTATACCATTTTTATTAAATTCATTTTTCTATATAATTTCATTAATGGCATTTAATATACATACGTGTTTATGTATGTATGTAAGCCTGTATAAGACTGTTATGTTCATATATGTATTATGTACCTATATATATGTACATAAAAGAAGATTAGCCAAGATTATGACCATAATAAATGAAAACACATTAAAAAATACAAAAATGAAAAATTCAAGTTAACAGTATTATAATGTCTATAAATTTAAAAATTGTCATTAATCTTCGTTTTTTGTTTTATTTTTTAATCATTCCATCACACATACAACTGTACAGAGTAACACATGTGTATGAAAGAAAATTTAGCAAAATAAAAAAATAAATTTTTTTTAAATAAAAATGTAAAAGAATTAAACAAAAGACGAATAAGTGTACCTGTCTGCATTGAAATTTTTTCATATTCAAAATTAAAGACAAATGAATCATATACATATGTACATACATATTATGTACATATGTATGAAATAAATCATGTCATTATAATATTAAAATATTTATTAAGGCTTAATTCATTGTCAGCTAAAAGAGTAATTCAAACATACATACATGTGAGGACGAAACCTTTAGAAAAAAAATTCTTGTTCTGCTTGTTCTTCTATGGTGCAACAATCCTTTGTGAGTAAAACTACTGACACAATTTTTCATACAATTACAGCCCAACGATAATTCCGTGCCACAAAATTGCTAGTAAAGAACAGGCTCAGTTTACAGGATATGACCATAGGACTTAAATTTCGATCATAATTTGAACTATTGTTGACAATAATTAGACTCGATTAATATCAGTCTAAGCTCTTGAACCCGTAAGCAGGAAGATTTTGGTATTATTTGTGTAGGCTCAAGATGTAGGCTAGGTGTAGTATTTCAAAAATTAGCAACAAATTGAGCAAATTTTTTGATGTTTTTGGCATACACTTTTCTGTTCGCACTGTACTAAGCCACATAAAAGGTACATTTGAACATTAAAAGCTTAGGAATTAAAAATACTCAGTCAGAATTTACACATATGGGTAAAGTAAGATACATGACGAAAATTAAAAATATTTGTGGTGTATTGTAATCATTCGTTTTAACTTTTGATAGGTACAATTTGTCAATTTTCAGACATTCTGACAATTTTATAAATTATGTTCATTTTGATGAATCAATAATAATAGCCAGTCATGGCCAGACAAGCTTTGTATTATAAATCCTATTCATGTTCAAATTTTTAGCGACATTTGATTGTGATGATCATATCACAATACAACCGAAAAACCATTTATTCTTCTATTATTCGTATGATTATGCAGAAAGAAATGGCAATGAAATTGCAAAAAAAATCTAAAGAACAGATTTTTGAATATACAAAGTAATGATGGAAAATAAAACGATTAATATCATAATATTTGAAGAACATTCATTTTATTCCTCTGTTTTTGTTTTGTTTTTGTGCTATGATCGACAAATATGCGATCATACCAATTTTACTTTATTTTTTTTAGAATAAATTATTTTTCAACTCGTCATTCTGTACATGAATAAAATTTAGAAAGAATATCAATTCATGTTCATACATACATACACATGTTGTGTGCATATTGGCTTGAATTCTGAATTGGAATTTCCTGCTGTTGATATTCTTTTCGATCATAAGAAAAATAAAATCATATGCACTCGTATGTTTTCAGAGGACACCTTGTTCCATGGCTCTACAGTCTGTTGAATTCGATGTTTAGTATATCAAATCTTGGCCTGCAGAATATTTCAATTAAACTGATTCGTAGCAACGTTCTTCGAACCTTATAAAATGATCTCAACTAATTCTCAAGATAACCAATAAATTAACTGAATACGCATAAGCCCATCATAATTATTTTAATTTTATAAAAAAATGTTTAATTAAAATAAATTATTTTCAGCCATTGCAACATAATTTCAAATGATATTCAGTTAAAATGTAGGGCATTTTTGTTAAAAGATCATGCATGTAGCGTGTGAAGTGAAATAATTTTCTTTTTAATTCTCACTGTAAATCAATTAAATTTACACCATATTACACATTATATTTTTGTTTTTCTGACATTTTTGAAAGTGATGTTTGATGTCATACAAGATGTAAAAAACAAAATACAGAAAAATTTTACCAAAAAAATTTGATATATAAAAAAAGTGGTCAGTACATTACATGTGCTTTTATTAAGATTTTTTGTTTTTTTTTTTTTTTGGAATGCTATAATGTCCATTCATATTGCATGCTTACATTGACCAAATGCCACACACATACAATCCTCTGACAGATTAAACAAAAATTTTGTCAGATTATAGCTCTTTTAAAAAAAAATTTTTTTTTTAATTTCATTTTTTACATTAATTAACCATAACTGACAAAAGTTATCGTTTAGATGTTCACGATGAATGACGTATGTACATATGAAATGTGTAAATTTGTTGATCTGATATGATGACTTTGATCAAAAATACAATTCTGAGATGAACTTTTCAATATGATGTCAAATTTTCATATTCATTATACGGGAATGGTGTGGTAATTTTTCAATTAAATGAAAAACTTCTCTTTTAGTGATATGTATGTAATTATAAAACGCCTTGTAATTACATATGTACATACGATTCATTCAGTTGTTCGATATGCTCTAATGAATTTTTTCAAAATGAAAAAATAAACAGTTAACAAGCGTAGAAATGAAAACCCTTAGAGCAATTTTTACGGTAAAGAAAAGATCTTTTGAGGATGTTAACGGGCTATTACCGCCTATCGTCGTTTTTTCTTTAAGGGAAAATTATTTGATTTTCCCGAGGATTTTTATTTGTTAACTTGTGAGTATTTACAGTGTTATCTGCATGTGTTTGCTATATAATTTCAAATTACAGGCAACTTTCGTACATGTGAAATTTTTACAACCCACGGATTTGATGTTTTGTTGATACAATTCTTTGGTACTACATAACTTCTAGATAAATCCTGGGTGCTTAGTAGCTCAATAAGTAGAACATTAGTTACCAAATCCATTGGTCCCAGATTCGATGCAAAGCACAGACAAATAAAGAAAAAATCGTATTTTTCATCGTTAATCTTCATTATCAGATTCACTACCTTATCGCCCTCAAATTCGTTCAGATTTAAAATGAGTATTAAAAGTTTTTTTGCGAGAATTACCTATATAACAATTGAATTACGCTCACAATGATATTGATACCCTCTGTTTTATTTGGATGAATGAACAAAATCAATTGTATATGTACGTAATAATAGTGAAAACTTTTGCAGAAATTAAAAAACAAAATAAAAAAAATTTAAATAGATTTTGAGTTACGTAATAAACACGACATTATATTTTCTTGTATTTACTTGAAATTAAGCTGAAAATCTCTTATAAACTTACTAATACATGCTTACAAAATAGGCCCTCTAGACATTTATATATAAATAACAAAATATCTATCGTATATCTATCCGGGTATAATGTTTGCAACCCATTCATTGTATTTTGTTATAAATTATTATATTAAAAATCTGTGCTTTCTCCTTTTAAATAGTACCAAAAGACCAGTAATATACCTATCAGTCTATAATCTTTATTTCATATTAAATTTTCCTGTGGGTAAAATATTAAAAGTTTTGCTAGTTTCTACCTACATGCATACAAAGTATACAGACAAGATACAGTGTACCATGTATGTATATCGAATGTAAATACTTTTAGCAAATTCATAAGTACACACTGTTTAAAATACGACTAATAATGAAAATGAGCACATCACGATATAGTTAGTGCTTTTCATGGTTCGTTTCCTTAAATAAACTTTTCCTTCAGTATTTGCAAGTACATTATAACTCTTTATTTTACAGATGAACACTTTTGCATGATACACAACACTGTGTAAATTTTCATTTTGTTTTTCTTTGGATTTTTCTTTTGAATTTCATTTGCTCTTCACCCTTTTTACTTTATTTTTTCAATTATAACATGCTATACATTCGTATACATTTTATACCTGAGTTACGTCCTCGTACATACAGGGTATCTCAGAATAAACGTTAGTGGCTATATTTTTCTTAAAATTCAGATTGTTCCCAGCAAAAACAAAATTAATTCGTGTTCTCTAATTTCTGTAATATTCTCAGGGTTTGAAGACATTGATCAGGAAAAACTTTATCTTTAAATGTTACAGAGTTTTCCATAAAAAAATTTCACAGAGTGACCCAAAAACAACTATAGTGAGTGTATTTTTTTATTCGTACCGTACGTTCGGTATATTCCATATGCATTTCTTTATTCAAAAAGTATATTCCGAACGTTCTTTTCCGTGTTTCTTTATTCATTCGGAATCTACAGAACGTATTCTTTTTAATCCTAGACTGATGATGGTATAAATGGAATAAACTCTACTTTTAATTTGTAATCTGTCAAATATATGATAGTGAAAGGGCGAATAGGGTTATGTCATAAAAAAATAATTTAATAAAATAAATAAATTACATTATTTTATTTTATTTTTCATTTTTTATTATTTTTTAAAAACAAAAATTTCCATCCTGAAAAAATCTTATTTTTTTATAACTAAAAATATTAAATTATTTTTTCTCCAGCCATTTTAATATACCATTTATTCTATTTTGTTTCTTTATTAATACTATTCCAAATTTTCCGGACAGTATTCTGTATATTCTATTCCGAGTACGGAAAAAATAAAGAAATACACCCAGTATTTTGCATGAAAAAATTTTTTTTTGAATTCTGAAGGTTAATAATTCTTGATTTTTTTCATTCAATTTCAGTATCTTGTTGGTGAAATGATATTGTCAAATATGTATATGACGTTATGTATGTACCTCATGTATCTGAAAAACTTTAATTTTCTATATCTTGTAAAGAGTAAAATTTAGAGCGTGAATCTGGAACAATTTTTTGGTAGGAAAAGTTTCAACTTTAAGCAAAATGTAGTCAATGATGTTTATTCTGAAGCACCTTGTATATACATACAAATGTATTGGTCTTATTTAACATTATAATTTTACTTATTTACAGTTGAGGATATGTTCAATTGTTCAATTTGTATAATTATCATCGTTGTTGGTCTATACATTTTTTTTTCTTCTTTTTTTTTTGATTTTATCAATAAAATTTGCATACAACAGATAATATAGCACCGATAGTTTATTACAAATTGGTACAGAACCAAGAAAAACAAAGCACGTATGTACGTTAGCTTGTTGGATTTAGAGATAATAATGCCGGTTAGATTGTATTTTAGTGATTATAAATAATTATACAAAAATTAATAAATGAGAAAAATTATTCATGCAAATATTGTTGTAATTTTTTTTTTTTTATTTTTATTTAATGTAGCGCAATTTTATTCAAAGAGAATTATTAAAAAGACCGTTTTTCAATTTAAATTAAAAATTGTTAAATTCAAATTTAAAATCAAAATAAAACGTAATGTAACACAAAAATGATGTAAACAAACGAATGCGAACGCTAAAAATGTAAAAACAGTTTTTAGGAATCGAACTTACACTTTTTTGTTAACATTTCCTTTGATTTAAGAACATAAATAAATTGATAGAGAATCAGCATCTTTTAATTACAGTCATTAAATTAAGGGCAAATTGCAATTATTCACGAAAAAATATAAACAGCAAGCACTTGACAAAAATATCGTAAAAGTTTTCTTTTTCACAAAACTTTTGAAATTTCATGTATTGTTACGTTACATTTGATTTTGGTTTAGGCTTTAAATTTTATAAAAATCCAATTGGAATTTTTAAAAATCATTTACTTGATATATAACGAAAACAACTGTAATAAAAATAATAATAAAGGACATGATCATTTTTTATTTATGAAAATTAAGTATTGTTATTAATGATGTGTTTAAAATTTAATTTACGAAAATTTTCAATTATATATGTCGTGTATATTCATTTTTTCACATATTGTTCAAAATTAAATAACGTTAAAATGTCGTTAATGTGAACATCAAATATATTTTAAAATTTTGTAAATGAGAATGAATGCAGATATTTATGAATTTAAAAGTTAATAAAATAACATTGTATTGCATAAACATAACACAAAATAAGATATACGATTATGAATTCCTTGGCCTAATTTAAAAGACAGAAAAAGGTACAAAAATAAAATTTCAGTTTATTTTATGTGATGATGATATACCAGCTAAAAAGTTAAGAGTATTGGTTTACAGATAATCTTCGATTTATACAGGAATTATCATAATTATCATTATCAGTATAAAAGCTCGTTATAAGCGAGAACCTATAATTACTGCTTTGATTTTTCAAGACAATTCTGTTAACACGAACCACGTTAGAGATCTTGTTAGAGTAAAAATCCTATAGGGCTATAGGACGAAAATCCTATAGAGCTTAAATTGGCCACTTGTTTAAATAACTCGTTGTCACCAAGTAAATTCAATCAATGTTATACCAAGTTATACTATATAAGCACTTGAATCCACAACCAGAAAGTAAATACTCGTTTGAATCTGTTACGACTTTTTATTGGTCTCAAATCTGAGACCATCAGTAGATTTAGAAACTAATGCTCTACCTGTTGAGTTACTGAATTCTCAGAGATTACGTTCCATAAAAAATGTATATAGAAATTGAATGATAAAATTCCGCATTAATCATAAATTCGCTACAATTAATAAATTGCATATAATATGAAAACTGTATTCTACGATAGTTACCTGTATATATATGAATGTATGTATGTAAAAAATTTTAATTTACCTTTAACGACAGATTTTACTTCGTTGTATTCATATTATTTTTAATTTAATTGTATTTTACATTATGTGGGTATTTTTATGAAGTGTTACTACAAAAATTATAATTTAAATACAAATTTGACAATAATTGCATATGAATTCAATTACAACATTATACAATCAAATGTAATATTTAATGTAAATGTTAATAAATAAATAATTGAGTTAAAAAAAAAAAAAAAACAAAAAATTATGATGATGACGATGATGACATTGAAGTAAAAATCAATTCATACATATATGAATGTAATTTCAATAAAAATCAAAAAATTATTATTATTATTAAACATTTTGATTAAAATCACACGCACACACACAGATTATATATGTACATATGAATATATGTGAGCCACTCTCTATGATATGTGTATGATAATGATCATTTTCTTACTGTAATTTATATCTTTATGTAAACATTGTCATACATATACATAATTGTTTTTTTTTCATTTTTATCTAAAATGTGTTTACAATAATTTTTCCACAAATAAAATATACAAAATTATTGAAATAATAATTACATTAATTTTTTTCTTTCCTTATTTTGCAATAATTTTTGTAAGCATGTAATATTTAAATAAAAAATCAGACATAAACAAAAATCAGTTTTTTGTTTTTTCGATTTTCAGTTTTTCAAATTGGTACAGGTAGATTACATGAAATTTAATCAAATGCATAAAGTATAGATCGACACATAAAAAATGAATCTGGTAAATGAATGAAAATGTTATTCAGTGAATGGCAAATGATTCAAACTAAAACTAATCTGTCTACAATCAAAAGTTAAACATCTATACCCTATTTTTAAAGCATAGTCACGTCTATTTTAAATAAAGGCTTTTTCTCAATCTTGGTCTTTTTATCCTTATTTTCTGATTGCTCAGTCTTCTGTATTTAGAAAAGACATGATTACGCAAAAAAACAGATTACACAAATGATGCAATTTTCCGCTAATATTCGTACAATTTAGTCGAAAATACATTATGTCATTTCTTATACATAGATGATTTATACATTCAAATTCACCGATACGACATTTTTCAATTCTTCATGATCATCTTTTGTTTTACAAAATATACACATTAGTATTGTGCAATGTGTACTGCCTGAATAGGCATATATAAAATCTCAACTTATTTTACTTATGCTATTCTTATACTAATACGTCTGATTATTAGTTGAAAAATTACAAAATAATAAAAATTCTATTATATTCATTATTGAAATTAAAATGAATACATTTTTACGGTTAATGTAATATCAATTTTAAGATGAATGTGTCAAAGTAAAAACGATATAACGGTATGTGGTAACCGTATATGCCATATAATGTAGTAATATGATAGTATTTGCATATTCAATAGATGTAACGCATCAACAGACATGTATTAAATGTCTATCATATATTTGATTTTAACGTAAAATTCATTTAAAAATCTTTAAGGAAGTTTTATTGATTGAATTTTATCAATGAATAAAAACATGTTCATATGTGTACAAAACAAACAGTCATACACGTTGAAATAGTCCGTAAACAAACAACATTTAACAAAATTTAAGATGCATTTAAATATTACGTATAGTATGTACATTAATGTTCTTGTTTATGATTTGATGTATTGTGAAATTTGTAAGGAATGTACATACGAATGGACATAATGCACATATTGACTGTACATTTCGAATTTTTGAAACATTGTTGCAAAATGAAAATTTTTTTTTATTATGACACATTTTTATCTGATGTGATCTTATATGATGTATACACAAAAATACATACAATACATAATTTATATGTGTTTGCTCAACATAGAATTGACCATAATAACATGATAACGGTCAACAACCCTGGACCATTAATAGTTTACGTGAACATTTTAAATTAATTACAATTTTTATAATATACGACAACATATCTGTGTGAAAATTACTTTGATCTATGTGAACTTGGTATCATAGTGGAGTCTTTACTTTTTATTGCTTTTTATATTCCGGTAATAAAAAGTGAATCAAAAATTCAAGAATTCTTTTTCAAATATGTACACAGAAGCAAAGATCATAATTAAAATGTGATGAGTTTCAATTAATCAAAATTCGTTTGCACTATTAGATCAGAGGGGTCATAAAAAATGGTCGGTGACCGTTGACTTAACAAATTGACCAGGAATATGCTAAAAGCCCAATAGATGCGTTGGGTTTTGTACTTTAGATTTAGTTTTTTAAATTTTAATCTGTACTTACTTTATAGAATCTGATGTATTAACATTTAAATCCTTCTTTTTACTACGTTTTGTTATCATTTCTTTGGCAGAAGTTGCAATAACCATTTCGTCCATATCATATGTATATATAAAAATTAACGATAATTTTTTTTGAATTTTATTTTTCCTTTTTGATTTTATTTTTGTTGTATTCCTCTCTTCTATTCAGTTTTGTACAGTATCATCATATTCCTGAATGAATGTAAACCTGTGTAAAAAAAAAGACAGAAATTTATAATTAAATTGGTTACCCCATAAAATCATTCACAAATTTGAGATAATTTTTATCTTGAAAATAAAAACAATTTAAATTTTCATTTATTGATTTTTATTCAAAAATTTCTTAATTAAAATCAAATTAAAAAAAAAAATGTTAAATTAAAAAATATAATCGTAATATATAAATTTCAAATTGAAAATCAAATTTAATTCAAGTAATAACATGTATTTATGTACATACATATACGCAAAATGATTATTGTGAATATAATAATCGGTTAATTTATATTTTTACACATGAAAGATTTTTGAAAAAATACATTACATTGAGATACTCGTGTGAACATACACCACATATGCAATAAAATATTTTGTAAACATATGAGGATGAACCAATATACCAAAGGAATATTTTTCCCATGGCCAAAATATATTCTTAAATAAAAAATTTATTTATAACAGAAAGATATCAAAAAATTTATAACGAATTTAAAATTGAAATTTGTTACAATAATTGACGTAATGTAACGTATAATAAAAATTTTTTTAAATTTTCATTATGTTATCGAAAACAATTAAGCAAGAAAAAAATACAGAGTCGTTTTAATACAAAAAATGTTCATTGAGTATTAAAATCAATGGTTAAGCTGTTAAGCTGAAGTTCTTTGATTGATACAGGGAGCTATCGTGCAACATCGATGCTTCGTGAATACTGGCGAATTTCTAATTAGCATGGTTTTTATTTCATGAGTTTGACTATCTTCAGAAACGCATCACTGCCTATTTGATGCAATACTCAGCGTACTACGATCTTTAGCTGAATATCGCATCAAATAGGCAGTGATGCGTTTTTCAAGATGGGGTTTTTTTGTTTCATCACTTTTAGGTTACACGCAGACAGAAAACGGATCAGAGCTTAATTGTGCTGAGCGGATAGTTGCTGTGCCTGGCTTTTTGACTGGTATTCTTGGTTGTATTCTATGTTTGACTAGTTGTTTGGTATTCTTGTGAAAATTTTATAAATTCAGTTTATTCTACTCCGTTCCACGATGGCTAAAAAGCTTACACAACTCAACTCAATTCAGTTTCACTTTCTGGTTACGAAACCACCACCATCACCACCACTTATAACGTGAAAGCTGATATGAATTTCACTCGTATCGTAATTTACTAAATCATAGCAAAAAGTTTTGTAGAATTTAACTTCCACCTAATGCGAGAGTTACTTGTATCTCTCATTGAGTCATTATTATGTTATCAATTAAATCTAGAAAGAAGTTTTCAAAATAACTTTTATAGATTGGTTTTCCAGATTATTGTACTCATGGGTACACCATGTATATATGTATAAGCGCATAGACTTGATTATACCCTCAATTCTCATACAATTCGTTCGTTGACAAAAAGAACAGAAAACTAAGTTCTTTCTTTTAAAAAAGAAATTTTATCTTCTGCTCTTACATATCTTTTCTCATTAACAGAAAAATAAAGAAATTACACAATGAATTAATTATCCGTAACGTAAGAAATTTTTATTTTGTTTTTTTTTTTTCAAAACTTTTAAACTGTAACAGAAAAATCAGAATAATGGAGGCATTTAAAATTTAAAAATTCATTTATGCAGATGCTTCCATTAAGAACATAATCTCTTTAGAAATACAAAAAAAAAAAAACAAAGAATAAAAAATGTTGCCATATTTTAGGATTTTATAAATTACGTTTACTATGATATTTGACTGTTTTCTATGTATGTTTTCTATAACACGAATACAGCACAATAAGCACAGTCAGCACAATCTAACATTCAACACTTAATATGCAAATAAAATTTAATCATTTAAAGAAAAAATGATAATAATAAAATAAAGAAAAAATTCTAAACATATTGTACGTAATTCTGATTGAACGTAACGTATGAAATAGAGGTTAAAAACGGTTATTGTCATATAAATTTGCTATTTTTAAAAAAAATTTTAAATGAATGTGGGTTATCACATCATTATGGCATGTACTGTTTATGTCGAATACATTTTTTATGAAAATTTATGTTAACTGGGCAGAGAGAAAAGAAAAAAAAAATTTACAATAAATTGTATATAGGCTACTTAACAAAATCGATCAGTGATAATCAGTGATCATCATAAGAAATAAACTAGAATACATTTATTACAATAATTTTTATTTTTATTTTTTCCTTATTGACTTTACTTCTCATGATGATGATGATGATCATCATCAATGCTTATATATATACCCAGTTAACTAGACATCATTTACAGATTAAACATTTACGTCAGTTAAAGATGTTCACAATTAACACCTACTGATATCTGATTGTTAATTTACTGGGAAAAAATTTGTAGATCACATATAGAGAACGTATGGCTATGTTCAAATCACTATGATATACAAAAAATGTGAAATAAAAAAAAATAAAAATAAAATATAGTATATGATAATTTTTTAACTATTTATAATGACAATCTAATAAATTATTGAAAATACATTAGTGACAAATTTTTATGTGAATAACGAATTTTTTTTCGACTACGTACATACATATTTACATGTGTTTATTATTACCTTTCTGATTCAGGTATATGAACGTGCCTAGAAATACTTGTAGAATCAGCAGAAAAAAACAAATTGATGACAATAATTTATTTAATTTTTTATTCATTTGGTCAATGACCATAATTTCTTATACAAATTGTTTTCTTTTCTTTTTTTTTTTTTAATTTTTTAAATTTTGTATAGGAATACATGGGATGGGTAACTCATTTCTTTTCAAGTTAGTGTTCATCAAGGTTCACATATTATGCTTTGTACAAAATATTCAACCAGGCTGTTGTACAACCTAGTTTTCAGTCAGACTTGCCAAACTTTTGCACAAATTTTATTTTTTTGATGTACATATGTATGTATTCAATGAATGAGGATGAAGCACGAAGAAAAAGTATAAAAATATTCCTACCAAACGCTAATTTTGATCAAATATTTTGTCCAACTTGTACAATTCAAAGTTTAGTTAAAATTAAAAAATTTTTTATATCTACATTTTTGACAAACTTTTAGAATTGGTCTGCCAACTACGATGCAAACGATACAAATTCATATCCAATTCGACTAGGTTGTATAACGTGTTGGACATTGTATACAAAGCATTAATGCATTCATGGTTCAGAAAATAAACGATATGCAAAAACCATAGATTATTATAATATTATTTCTTTTTTTTTTTAAATCAAATCTAGAATATTAGATTTCAGT
Organism: Anthrax anthrax; assembly: GCA_963971155.1. Classification (NCBI taxonomy): domain Eukaryota; kingdom Metazoa; phylum Arthropoda; class Insecta; order Diptera; family Bombyliidae; genus Anthrax; species Anthrax anthrax. Next base: position 17,054,133 of record OZ020120.1, read on the forward strand.
ATTAAATTTCTGTCATATTTACATATATGTGAGCACACAGTGATCATATGAAAATTTATCGACAATCAAATATGCTTATCTTTTAAATAAATAATATTTTGATCACATAATAAATTATCATATTAAATGCATTAGAAACAAAATCGAATATTGTACAATAAAATACATAATTTTATGATATAAATATTAAATGATATTTTTCAGTGAAAAAAAAATGCAAATATGCAAATAAGACATTGCGAAAAAATAAAGAAAAAATAAAATGGAAAAAAATTAAAAGACTAATAAAATTAAAAATTTCTTCAATGAATATGAAAAATGAATGAATTAGAATTTATATCGATCTTGTAAACAAAAAGAGTAACGAAGGTTTGGTTTAGCTTGAAAAAAAGAAAATAATTAGAATTTTTGACGAGGTATCACATTACTGATAACGAATCTGATCTGATAACACTCTGTATAGGTATACACATTCTCATTCCCACATTCATTAATTTTTACATACAAGATCTTCTTCGAGCTCTACAGCTTGGAGCTATCAAATGGATGTGTGATTCAGAATAAAATTAGACTCTTCCATTTAGTTCTTATTCTAACATGAACAAATTTAATGAAAATTGGATTCCAACTTTTATGGACTTCAATGTAAAGAATCCGAAATGAGAAAAAGAATTACCAAATGCCTTTTAAATTGTTGATGACTAACAAATCAGTTAAGTAAACGGACATGGGATGAATATCTTGCTATACTCAATAAACTTTTTAAGGACTTTGATCAAATGATCGTTCATAAAATATTTTTGGAAAAATCTCTAATGATTGAAATTTTTTATGTCAGAAATACATATGTATGCATTTACATGCAACATCTGTGTGTCTTCCATATTTATATTGGAACACAAACTATCTACGGTGAACATTTCGTAATGCATCAGTTAAGATTTTTGCTTGAAATGGACGGAAAATATTTTTCCATCTTCATAGTATAAGATGGTATAAGTTTACATGTATACAGAAGTCTTCACTATAACACAAATAGAAGTTTGCTTTAAAATGTTCTTCGTAGATGGTTTACACTCAATTTACTATCTTTGCTACTATTTTATTTGCAGTTTGATTTGTCAACAAAACGATGACTATCTTGTCGAAAAGAAAATATTTTACAAAAGTTATCTAATAATTGTTACAATGTTTACAAGTATACGATCTCAAGTGCGCATGTTTATAATCGGACAGTTGACACCATTCTGCAAATATTTAAGAGGAAGAATACATAGCTAAATAAAAATAGTAAAACCGTGTAATTTATAAAATATTATACGAGTACATTTGCAAATAGTACACGTGTTTACATAGCAAAAAATGAGTAAATATTTCATTTAGTAAACACATTTTGTGTACTTTCTGTAGTTTTTGTTGATTTTTGCGTAATGTCTGTAGGTTGACTACACCACCCTATAACAGATCACAATGTAAACATAATGTAATGGTCAAATAGAAAAATTGTTCCTCAATTGAAAATAATTAGATAACAAAAAATTTGATACGAAAAATTCGTGTAGAGGAAAGCAAAAAAACTTGATCACCTTCTAATTGACTGTAACATCTCAAGTACAATACGCAAAGTTTATTTACTTCTTTGTTCTTTTATAGAAAACTTGTTTATGCTCTTTTTAATGTTTTTATTTATTTCAATTTGGGCTCATTCATTTTTCTAGTTTGAATTTCAATTTAACCTCACATTAGTAATTAAACAATGAACTCAATGCAATGATGAGGTAAAAGTAATGATTTATATTTAAAGTGTAAAAAAAAAACGAAATAAACGTACAAAAATGAAAATGTTAAGAATAATTAAATTCCATTAAATCACGATATTTCATGTAATCATGCAATTTGATATTGCACACTTTTATTTGATCGGTTATTTTTTATTTCGGTTTTCCTTGTCTTTTTAAACTACTTAAGAAGGTGCAGTGATTTAATGCACTTTTTACATTTAAAAAAAAAAAATGAGCACTAAAATGCAATGTGCATGAAATCAATGAATTAAGTTCGCATAATATAGGCATCTCTTGAATAGTACGGTTTTTGAATTGAAGGATTTCAATTTCACTTTGGGATGTAAATGAAGTCCAAAAATTACGAAAATTTTGAGTAATGCAATTACTTAACAGTCAAATAATACGATATGAAAAATATTACAGTTAAGATCGACATCGAAATTTCATATGATTTCCAGCAACCTGAAGTTTTGTATTACAAGGCAACATTATTTGTGCTCGTGTTATTCAAGAGACGCCTGTATATTTTTTTATTTTATTTTGGATACAAATTATACGATTTTAAAATAAAATTAATTCAAAACGTTAATAAATAATAGCCGCCATTGTGTAAATTGATATGAAATAAGTACAATGTATGTGCATGTATGAACAACAATTTTTTAATTTTGTTTGTAAATTTATACAAAAATAAAAAAAATTATTCGTTTCATCTTTTACCTATTTACACATGGTCTTAAATTAATACAAACTTAGTGCCTGAGTATAAAATTAATTGCATGTAACTTTGTATAACTCTACATTTTCTAACACATAAAAATAAAATACATTATGTATAGATTCGTACATAGAAGCTTTGTATATGCGTATTAATGATTTCATGTGATTACATAAAATGTTGTATAATAAGTAGTAATGTAGAGAAAAATTGCAAAATTATATTTTAAACCCTAAAGCAATGACTAAATACAGTTTTGTAGAAGAGTATATGAACAATTACCTGAACTACATATGTACTTGTTTTGTATTCATGTTTTTTATGCTAAAAAAAAACCATGTATTGTACATGTAACATGCCCTGTGTCTGGACGTGTAGGAACAGATTTTATAATGTGTTGCCATATACACTGTTCATTCTAATAAACACTTGAAAAATTTTATTGCCATACTATTTCTTATCTAAACACGCACTTTGTATACACGGAGAGAAGTGTGTCAAATAAATATGCGTATTACACGCGATATTTTACATTATTATGCTGATAATTTTTCATGAATTTGTTAAATTCAAGTTTCGAATCCTAATCCTGATGAAAATACACATGATTTTTTTTCTCAATGAAACGCTTACCATCGTAATAGGAAATTCATTTCATTCAAATTGAAAGTCATGATGGATTTTCATCGTTAAATTCAAGAAAAGCGAAATGAAATCAACAATCAATTGTCTGCAATTGTTATCGATATTCATTTATATACGTTTGTAATCTTATACGTGTAAATAACTAAACTAATACTGATTATATTTAAACAATGAATAAATACAGAGAATACTATACGTACATATGTGTATGGATAACAATAGCCTATAATGGACAAGTAACTTTGTATGAACCGGATATCCTGTTTTTGTTATGTATCTGTGCACAATGTACATACGTGTATGTTAATAGACCATTAACAAAAAAAAGCAATTTAAAATTCAATGAAAAAAAAACAATCATTGCATAAAGTATAAAATGTCCGATTTAAAAAAAAAAAATTAAATTGGCTCCCTTTATCGTTTTTACAATATAAATATGTATGTGTACTGAGTGATATGGTGACGATGTACTTAGCAAAAAACGTTAATCGAAGTTCAAATGCAATTTTACAAAAAATTATATGACTAAATCTGTTTTGACATTAAAAAAGGAAAAGCTCTTCCGTACACCATTAGCAAAAAAAAAGAAAAAATCGAATGTTATCCTGCGTTCCATTCAAAAAATTTTTTAAAACCTATGAGAGTATAAAAAATCACAATCATGTCCAATATTAAGAAGGACAGAATATATTACACAAATTTCGTACTTTTATGCATCGAAATTTATCACACGTGATTTCAGTTTAATTTGAATTTGAGATCATCCCAGGTTTAAAGTCCTACAAACAACCGTAATTCGGATTTTGAATTAAACCGAAATTTATCTCGATTCAATCGCAATTTTTTAAGCATGTGTGGGATCCAATCTTTAATTTTGATCCTTAATACGACAATCCTAAATTTTGGGACAATCTTATTTCAACTCGAATTACTTTTCATTGTATATTACACACACCATGTATCACAAAAAAAATCGGAACCATACCATTTTCGTTCGTATTTTCAATGTAGAAAGAGATTTTATGAATGAAGCAAAGTAAACAAAAAATTATACCATATGGAGGTTTTATCCATTAATTTGTATCATCATTCATTAAACCAATAGTATTACTATCGGGTATTCAGTTTTTGTTTATAATTTCCGTTAAATTAAACAGAGAAATACCGTAACATATCATAAGTATTAGTATAAAATTTCAAATCCTTTTAGCTAATTCTGTGTAATACCGAGTGTGTATCAGTATCACATGTCAATATGTCCGTGGGAATATGAACAGTTGGCTATTATTTTAATTACTAAATTAAAAATGTTATCAAACAAAACTAAGACAAAAAAAGATACCACCGAGTAAGTCAGGGGAATAACAGGTTTTAAAAACAGTAGATAATCAAAGCCGGTACATATAGTGTCCTGTCACTGCAATATATGATACAGCAAAAATGAATACGGAAAATTGTCTTTTTTTTTAACATACCCATTATATACGTACAATAGAAGTATTTTACTACATTTTAATGTTTATGACATTTACATATACGGCAGTTAATAATGTCATAATATATTCATAAAGTCATCTGTAATTTACATCTTTTAAGTATCTTTCAAGTAATTTTATTATCTCATAAATACTTATTCATACATACATATATGTATGTATGTAAAATCGTTTACTGAAGGCACGCTTATAATGTTGTTTTATTGTTGTCTCATTAAATAAATCAATTTTTTGTTTTTTTGAAATTATTGAAATTTTCTCCTTCTGATTTTTCTCTTGTACGGTATCTAGGTGGATAGATAGTCTGTTTAGGTCATAGCATAAAATTTGCATTGAAGAATTTATGAAAAAATTTAATGATTTTTGTCAATTATCATTTGCATTTAATTATATGTACGTAAATGTATACGTATTTGCCAATTAATGTATAGTTGGTTCAAATGATCAGTTCAGAAAATACACTACAAAATATCATAAACCAAACATCAATTTAGAAATTGAAAAATCATTAATTAACTCAGTTAAAGTAGACAAATAAAGCTCAAACTCAATTTTTAAAATGGAAATATCTCGTGAGTGGCGATAACTACATATGACAAGAGAACGATAAGAGAAAAAAGTATAGGGATCTTTTTTTATGTATTGTAGATAATCGAAAAACGCACAAATTTGTGTGATAATCATAACATTCACTGTTTAGGAGATATTTGCGAAAAACTGACCTTCTGACCCTTTGATCTTGAATAAAATTTTTGACTCAAGTCGGATCGATAAGGCCTTTCGACATTTAGCTTATAATAGTTTATTTGTACAATTCTGTATCAATTTTAAGCTCTGCCCGAATTTTACTAAAGTCTATTTGAACTGAGCTGAATGTCTATTTTGACTAAGTTGCAATTATGACTTTATTGCTAACGAATGTTCACTATTGCTGTACTTCGAACTATTGAACACAGTATAGTGTATACATATGGCATTTTATGTAAGCCAGATTATATTCAATTTAATTATAATGTAAGTATACATAATGTATATAATAAAAATAGCAGTAGGTACATTTTCATATATGTATATGAACGTTTATAATAAAGACTGACATTAAATGATGTATTAATTAGCAATAAATGTCTTATCTTAAACCGTTAATATATAATATGAGAGAATATTTTTGTGATTTTTAATTTTTTTTTTGTAATTTTTCTTTAAATAAATGGTTTGTTAAACGATTATGACTTAAGTTACCTACTTCTACTTAATATGTATGTACATTCGCTATGCACACAGATTCACATATGGGATACCTTGCGTAAATGATCAGTATATTAAGCGAAATTCCATCAAAATAAAAAGTAAATATTTTTTTTTTTCTATTTAAAATTTAATTTTCATAATTTGATTTAAAAAATTTATTTTTATGCCAATAGAGATATTTACAATATGTACGTACGTATGTACATTTAATTCAATTAAACCTCATCTATTCGTATATGTATATACTGTGGACAAGTATATCTATTATGTAACATACACGATACTAAATATTAAATTGAAAATAATTATGCAACCATGCTAAATTATTGCATTTAATTATAAAAAAAAAAAATTGTCTTTTTTTTTTTTAATTAGATATCAATGATAACGTATTATAAATGCATTTAAAATTTCAAATAAATTAAAATTAAAAATGTATAATTGACTAGTTTACATACATTGTAACATGAAATAGTACACAATCGTTGTTGTACTGTTTGGTACAGATACAGTCCAAAATAATAAAAATACATTTTTATTGTTATTGGACATTTTTAAAGAAAATTATGCATATGTTAATGTAAATTGTTGGCATAAAACATTAACACATTTTTTTAATTGAAATCAAGTAGAGAGAGAACAACTATTATAGAGTATGTTAATTATCCTAATAATAGGATTTTTAATTTTATTACAAATATAATGATTATTCTAGACAACTGATATATGTAATTAATTATTCAGGTTGCAATCGAGAGTATTTCCAATATGACCATTATGAATTATGATCGTCATTATTTCATTTTGGGGCATGATCATCTCAGAACGTGGTATAGTAGGCTAAGATCTGTATTTCTCCAAAAACTAGAGGCCAAGCCTGTCATAGAACATAACGGACTGTAAAGTCAGGCAGAGCAACCAGAATCTATTTGTTATAGCACCACTGAAAATTTTATTGGAGGCCTTGAATAAATAAATAAAAAAACATACGCGAAAAATTCATGTAGTGTTTTCTTCCGGTATTGCTGTAATATTGCTATTATTGTGGTCACAAGTCAAATTAAAATTTTTTTCTCAAATTAAAATTTGATTAAAATCTAAATGGATTTTTTTTATTTTCCTTTTTAACGGAAAATTTATAAAAATGAATAGAGGAAACATTTTTTTTTAAATTTTCATTTAATTACAATAATGTCAAAAAAAAATGTTTACAAGAAAATGAAAAATTTCCCATCAAATTTAATTTTCATAATTTAACTTAGCAGAGGGAAAAACAGAAAGAGACAGTGGGAGGAAGGAAAACGATTAAACTATAAAATCTGTTGTAGAAATCAATTATATTCTCATCATACTATTGTTGGTACATCGCGTACATATGTATATGATACTTTCTTTTTCCGTTCATGCCATTCTAACTGACAGCGTATATAAAAGAAATTTAATAACAATTTTTTCTTTTCAAAATGAGAAATTACTTTACAATCATTAAATCGTTATCATTCTTCATCATCATCATCATCAACATCATGATCGTCATTGCAATGTTATTTATTTTAAAAGCTTTTCATTATCATTAAATTTTAATTTTATTTTGCAATCGTATACGGCCCTGCATTTTTCTTTCTTAATGGTTATACTATAGCAAAATTTATGAGAAAAATTAAAAAACTTTAGAAAAAAAAACAGAATGAAATTGAAACCGGAATTTCATTGTTTTGAATAAAAAAATTAAAAATTAAGAAAAAAAGAGTAAAAAAGGAAATTGAATGCACAGACAGAATACAGATATCTCTTAGCCTCAATTTTCATTTGATTAAAAAAAAAAAAGAAAAGTTGTGTGTGAGCAATTTCAATATTTGATCGTATATTGTCTTATGCACCCATGTCCCAGTCCCATACTGATGGTGATGACTGTAATTCTTGAAATTGCTCAGAATTGAATCAAATCGACATAAAATAATTATCGAACTCTGAGAAAGACAAATTTTTGTGGGAGACAATTTTTTAAATAATCTATACATATTTTTTATATGTACAAAAAAATTTTCAGGGTGACCCAAAAACTATCCATATTCATCATTTGACTCTAACAAGCTACACTTAGAAAAATTATAAATTGCAATTTTATTTTGAATAAACCAGTTTCAAAAAATTGATTGTTTTTTTTTTTTTTTTTTGGAATGTAACCTCGACCACATACTACGAGTGTTACCTGTATTAAATTAATACACAATTAATAACACTGTATGATGACGTATTCATGTAATTCGATTAATATAAATTTGTGCTTCTTTATAATTGTGTCCATTTAAAATGATTGATTAATTTTAAACCATATAAGTAAGCGATATGACATCAATATGATCTTTTATACGATCATTTCGGATAAGACATCGTATCGTACCTTCAATGTAACAAGGTTGTTGGTTAAATGGATGGTTAATTTGATATAATTATGTGATAACCAATTGAATTTTTTCTTCATTTTTATTTTATTTTTTTTTAGAGAAGGAAAACATAAGAAGAGAAGAATCTTGAGGTAAGTGGCAATAAGCATAATTTATTGGATGTCAAAGATTCCCATCATACCACAGATTTCATCATAATTGTTGTTTATTTTTATATTCGCATCAATATCCATTATACCTACAAGCAAAATAAAATGAAATGATAGCGGCATGCATGGAGATCCAATTTTGTTGCGTTCCCCATTCATCTAATATGAGTAACTTCATTATAATTTCATGTATATTTTGTCATCAGTGTACACAGGTATATATTTGAGATAATTGGACTAACATATCTGTAATGAGGCGCATATTATCTGTCAAAGCTTGTTATAGTTTGATATTTATATATACCTCATTTTATAGTACAATTTTTGTCCTCCTTGTTTTTATGTTGTGATTAACCAAAATTCACACGTTTTTGCTGTGTTTTTCTTTTGTTTTATCACAGAAATACGATCTTTATGTAATCAATGTTTTCAAATTATCAAACTTTTATATGTAAATATTTATGGTCTCGTAATAAAATACTAAATGAAAACACGACACAAACATTGACAAAAATTTATCAATAAATAAAATAGACAATGTAAAAAAATTAAGAAATTATGTTTTTTTTTGTAACAATAATCACACGCATAAATTTATTTAGGAAATCGATGTAATTTTTGTTTTTTATTTTTTTTAATGGTCACCTTAATTAAAGTACATTGAACTGATTGTATAATGATGTTTGTTTGTACGCTAAAGTAAAAGTCAGCTGATTACACCATTAACTGGTATAGGCAAGACGCGACACAGGATTTGAATTTATTCAAATTGAACTCAAAAGAATAAGAAAAAGTATTCATTTGAAATACCTACCCATGACTATACTAAAAAAAAATGAACCTTAAAAGAATAGACCAATGATCGTAATGACGATGATTATCAAACCTTTTGTGTGTCAAAACCTTTTGTTACAAAATTTTCAGTTTTTTTTTCTTGAATGTGAAAATATAACTAACAAGAAATTCATTATTTCAAAACAGAAAGGGAAAAATTAATTTTGAAAAATTTAATTATTAATTGAATTGATATAGTCGTAAGTGTGCGAACTTTCTCAAACTTTTCTTCAAAATATCTTGAACTGAGTGAAATGAAGTTGGTTTAGACTAGAGGACTGGGCCAATATGACAGTACCCAGACTGAAAGTCAAACTCTGTTACAAATTTTTTATGTTTCACCTAGTTCACTGTTTATCTAAAGGTTTAAAACACTGGTCAAAAAGAGAGTCCTGTTAAGAGGAAGTATAATTATCATACCTTTGCTTCACTTAAACATTCAGATATTCTGAAAAAACAAAAACATTCTTCTCTACTGGATGTAATGATTTCTTTGAATCTTTTTCATTTACTGTAAAAAAAAATTTTCAATTTGAAAAAACTTCCGTTTCACTTCGTATCGCATTTCCTCTAAGAATATAATTAAGGTCATTTTAAAGTAGATACTTGAAAATTTTTCTAATGTTTATATAACTAATCCTATGCTTAATACAAAATTATTCGTTTTTTAATCTTAAAAGTCACGATGATCAATGATGTACCGTGTACAATATATGTAAGTACATGTGTACATACGTACATACTTATATCTGGGCCTTGACGATAAAACATTAATAATATCATGATTCCAAAAAAAATTAAATAAATTCAATTTACCTGTGATCGTGATATTCATGAAAATCTCATAAATAAATTGTCCGCATTTTTCAAAATTTCTTTTCTATGAATTTTTTTTTTCCTGTATTTATCCCGGTAATTTTCGTAAATTAAATGTCATTAAATAAAAATAAAGTTGGGGTCAGTTTTATGTAAAATATACCGTTAATAAAAGAATAGATTAAAGTGATTTTTTTTCTATTGTTAGATTTTATGTGATAAGAAGTAGTATATATACGGAATGGAAGATATATATAGAATACCAATGCGGTAACACAAACAATAAAAATGTGAAAAAATACCTGAAGAAGAAAATACATAATAAAAAGCGATGATATCTTATAAAGAATTTTATCAACGCGAGCGAAATAATAGATACATTCAAAAGAAATTAAAAGAAATAAAAGAAAATACATTACACATAAACGTATAAGCGTATAAACATACAGTAATGATGTGGGTACTTATTGCTTACATTTAGTTGTGACATAACCACAACTATATTGTACTATTAAGAAGACGCTATGATGTTAAATAAAACAACCACAATTACACCTGTGCGTATTTACGTTTGAATACAGGATGTTTCATTCAATTGTCAATAGTAAAAAAAAAAAATTACAAAAACAAAAATTTATTACAAAGAAATATAAATTACATGTCTAACAGCTAATGGTGTAATTAAAAAATTCAATACCACAAGTACACATCAAGAGATAAAATAATTCTGTTTTTATTGTAACTTGACCTTAAGTTTCTAGGAAGTGTAAAGGAAAAATTTAAATTATTTTTCAAATAAATCCGTAATAACGGAAATTCATTTTTATTTTCCATATTTTCAATGATGAGAAAAAAAATTAGCAGGATATCTTATGATCTCTGTAGCCAATTAAAATGGTTCATAAATTTTATTTGACTCATTTTGGATTGAATATGTACTCAGAACAATTCCTGCATTGAAGATCCTTTGGATGTTCGAAAACAATTTCTAAATTTGCCAGTTGACGATTTATAATAATTTATGAATCTTGGTTAAAAGATCTTGGCAACCCTAGCAAAAAGGATTTCAGGATACTTCATTACAATCCTAAGCTTTGTCCAAAGTATTTTATGCACATTGTCAGTTTTATTTAATTTTTTATCATTAGAAAGAAATTTTGTTGATCACACAAATCAGTTTTATGTTTGAAAATTTCTTTTTCTTTGACTACATATTATGCATACGCATCATGTTTTGAATACGATATTATAATTTCTTTTTTAATATACGAATAACTTTGCCAGTGCCACACATGTAGTATGTGATGTGTACGTATTGAACTTGAAATGAAATTTAAATGTTTTGATGTCATGCACCTTGCTCGTTTGATGAATTTTCATTGTACATTAATTATACATGTGTACGTACCTATATGCGATAAGATATATACATATAATGCATTCATAGCATACACGTGTATTTTATTTATTGTATCTGCTATGTAACGAGATTAGAATTTTAAATTAAATTTAAAAAAAAAAAAATTTTTTTATTTGTATGCCAACATGTTCGAAATTTCTTTTATTGGACTTTTTTTCAAATTTGATAAATGACAAATGAAGACAAAAAAAAACTCTATTCAAAGATCTACACCATTTCTTTTCAAAAGTTTTCCATGTTTTCTTGAAAAACAGTTCAAGTGGAGGAATTCAGTCTCTTTATTAATAGTAAATTAATTTGTTGACGTTATTAATTTTAATGTTGCTTTTTTTTTTTTGATTTTCAGATAAAAATTTCAGTGAGTTCCAAAATGTTTAAATACTGTTTTATGTTTCAGAACGTAAATATTTAAAATGGCAACATCGCATAAAGTTTTAGAATGTATTGAAATGTACTGAGAAAATAATCAATAATTATAAATTTTGTCGTTTAAATGCATCAGAATGGTGCATTGTATAATTATCGTAACATTAACGCATTATAACAAATTTTTTGGCTTTTTAGAACTCATAGTTTTTTATTGGAATTTCTCACATACAAAATTTACAAGTAGACTGGTAACAGGTACTATGTAGTATCTGAGAAAAGAATCTGAAATTTCAAATTTACGTAAATGTAACCCATACAACCATGTACATTTTTTCGAGTGATATTTTCTTGGTCGAGTGAAAAAAAGGAAAACCCCTGATATTTGAGAGTTTACAGCTTAGGTTCTACCAAGACTGTTCGTACGTAATTTTTGTAAGTATATACACATCTATTTTATTAAATTAAATAACAAAAATCAAAATTAAAGCACATTTATGTTACATCAACCGAAGTTATATATACCTGAGTTTGCATTCCCCCGATGTGTGTGTATATAAAAGTTAAATCAAATTAAAATTTTCTATTAATGGAAATATTTTTTTTTAGCTCAATGTTCCTATACACAATGATTACAAATCGTTTACAGATATACGTAATTACAAATTTTACTATAATTTTTTTTTCAATGTATAAGATACAGTTGCACACACCTTAGTATTGTTCGAATTTATAACAACAACAACAAAAAAGTGATAATAATCAGTCATGAAAAAAAAATACGATCATAAGAAAAACTTTTTTTAATGTTTTAATCGTGAAAGTTTTCACATGTTTTTCAATTTCAATTTTCATATGTGTACACACTCTATCAAAGTTTAAGCGCACATAAAAACGAACAGTGATATAACACAGACAAAAATAAAAAAGTGGTAACTTTCATTTTTTAAATAATAAAAAAAAAAAAAAAAAAAAAATCAAATAACGATGGTTTTATCTGGATTATCGGAAAGGCAATCGATCGAAATTCAATTTAAATTAGAATTTTCATTTAATGTACCTGAACAAAATGAACAAAAAACAATTTTTTTTGTTATTTCTAATGATCGTATGTATTTACCTGTACAAAGGTGGGGTCCAAATGAAATACCATGCGAAATATATGATTGAATTGCAGATATATATACATACATACCTATGTATGTACAATAATGATGTAGCCTTTATTGCTCAATTTTCTCATACTTACCCAATAAGCTTGCGACAACTAGCTTTCTCAAAATATTAGATCGGGAATTTATAGGATTAGAAATATCAGGAAAAAATTTATTTAAATCACTTAAAATTTGGATTTTTAGGAAAGAACTCTCTCTCCGGTAAGTGGAAGAAAAATTTACAGAAATTAAATTTTCTTTTACTACCAATCGAATATAAATAAATAATATGGAAGAGAAAAACAATTTTTGTTCCCTAAAGAAACGATCGTGAAAGCCTGTAATTTTTTCTACAGAAAATTTTTTAATTGAAAATGTCATAAAATTTCTATTAGAAATCCACTTTTCTACAAAAATTGGATTGGGAATGGACAGGTCTACCCATTACCTATAACAAACTAAAAAAAAAAATTTCAATAACTTTATTGCAAAACGACAAAGTACAGGAAGAAATAAATCATAATTCAATCGAGTCAATGCATTTTCCATAAACAAAAAATATTAAATGTAGGTATTCGTCGATCAGCAAATCGAATTCAAATTAGATATCAAGTAGGTACCAAGAATTGATAAAATAAATAAACCCGTTTGATCGTAAATGAAAAGTACCAACATATTTCACATGCAAAGCACAATAAAACATGTATAGTTCTGGCTATTGTATCTACACACGTATGTATGATGATCAATTGTGGGTAAATTCCATTCAACCCATTAAATAAATAATTTCGTAGAAATAAGGGAGCTATGTGCTGTTAAATTGAATGGATTTCTTATTTTATGAATGGAATATTAAACAGACCACAGATACCCGTATCCTCAATTACTATATGGTGGGATATCTATTATGAATCTTTGATGCAAAACAAAAAATTCTATCAAATGAATTCGATGAATTTTCATTTTCTATGAAGATCATTGTTCGATTACTAAAAAAAAAAATTTATGGAAAATTAATTGACTAAAATACCTTTTACATTTTTAATGATCACATTGGTCAGTCTTTTTTTTCATCCATTTAAAAAATTCTCATAGATATGCAATTGATTAATTCAAGAAGAAAAATTTGTAGCTCAATGCAAGTAATGTAGTAGATTTGTAGGTATTCAAAGGTACCAAATAGCCACTTGACCTATATCTTAAGAACTGGTTTGATCAATTGTTATTATAATAAACGTGTTCAGGTTAAATAGACAATCCAATATAGGATCTAGAATTTGTATAAGCAATCCCAGCTAGCCCATCAAGTACTAAACAAGTATTTATATGGACCATGTAAAATATCTAGTTACAGCTATAGTGGGTCCATATGAATCATTCAAGGTCGATCAAGTTAAGATAAAAATATACACAAGTATTGGGTGTTTACATATGATAATATGATAGTGTGTACGAATGTAACATTTGAAATTAAAAAAAAAAAAAATATAGGTATATAAATAAAAAGTGATTAAAATATTTGAACCCATGGCTTATTACTTTCTATACAGATACAACATTTCATACAGTATACATAAATAATGGTAAGTGTGTACCACCTTCCCACAAAAATTTTTAAATTATAAATGCAAAAGTGGTAAATGCAATGATTCGAAGTACAGAGAAAAAAAAATCGTAATAAATCATAAATATTACAAGCTAACAAAGAATAAATAATAATTTATGATCTTACCATGAGAAAAATTTTTTTTTATTTTTATTTTTTCTTGATGTTGAACAATAATCCTCTAATAAATAAAATTAGACAAATTTTAAATGTGGTGGAGCGAAAAGTTTCAGGTATGTAGTGTGGGGTGTTTTTTTTTTGTGTTTTGACTATTTATTCAAAAAATTTATTGTGAAACTGCGAAATATATTTGCTGTACGTACGTACTCACGAATACATTAAATTTGAACACAAAATATTTAACGCCTTTAATTTCTAATGAAATTTTTAATTTTTAATCAACTTTGTCTAAGAAATAACACACAACAAATTTGTTTTATTAGATTTGAAGACACACCTGTGTTTTTCACCTTTGTTTAATTCACAATTAATTCACTGAGTATTTTAAAAAAAAAAATTTGTTTCCCCTTTTTTTTAAAGGAGGATATATGTCAATTCATCTGAAAAATAATTCACTTTTTTAAAACACTTAACACTTTATTTATCCATATATAGTATAAGTGAATTGTAATTAAGAAAAAAAATTTTTTATTAAATTTATTTTTTGAACAAAAACACACGTATTTTTATTTTTAATTGAAAGCCAAAACGTTACGAAATTTACAAGATTTATTTTTAAAAATATCATTTAATTCTTTAATTTTTATTTTAAAATAAATAGAATTCAAATTTTTGAAATTAGTAAAAAAAATATTTAAAAAAAATTAAGAAAATTCGAACTAATTTTTCTCCGATTTTAATGTTCACTGTTCCGAGTTTAAATTATTACTAAACATTTTGAAGCTAAATTTTGACTTTAAAGTACAAAACAACAAAAATTTCAAGTATGTACGGATTCGATCGAGTTAGTAAAAACTTTAGTGTATGAAGAAGAAAAGTTGTAGGGACACTTGGCTTGTGGTTTGTTTTTATTATATTTTTTAAACGAAAATTATATTGAAAAGAAAAACTTATTGGGTGTGAGAATAACGAAATAGTACTGGTAGTACTGGCAATGCACAAAATAGAATGTATAAGTGCATCTCTTGCCACTGATATGAAATAGGTACCAAATATTAGTGTCCTTCGTACATTTTCATGTATGTACAACGAGAGCTAAAAGTTAGTGTACAACAAAAAAAATTTTTTTTTTTCAAAACAAAATTTTATTATTTACTAAATTTTGGAGATTATTTTCAGTTTTATATCAATGAAAAGACAAAATTTAGTATTGTCCACTTACTTTTGGTACTCACTGTATACGCTATACAATTAAACTTACAATTTTGGCTTCGACATACACCATTCAGGTAAGTTAAATTAAAAACCCAAATCAAAAAGCTAAGAAGTTCTACATTAAAAATGTATTGGTACGTATGCAAGTGTATGACTCAATATTTTTAACAATTTAACGTTTTTTTTTTTTGTATTATTAAACATCACTACCATAAATTTGTGTTTTCTTTTGTGATGATGATCGTTGTGGCGATGGTAGCAAATTTGGAGTGGAATAGTTTGGAGTATTCGTGTACTTATTTGTTTTCTTAAGACTTTATAATGAAACTCCAACACATTAAATTCAGTCAGTTAAACAATAAACGTACCAAATATTTTTAATTTTCAAAATAACTAAAGAAAACATCTCCTCACCGAACTTTTTTTTCATATTATTTCAAATGTTAGTTCATTTTTTTTTTTTCAATTTAATCAAACTTTTCTAAGATTATGGTCTTAATAAAATTTTCAAAATTTCAAAATTGCATGTGCAAATGGTAAACAAAAAAATAACGAATAAAATAGAAATCCAAATTTTTTTTTTTTTTTAAATTTCAAAAGTAGTAGCAAAAAGTCTTTAAAAAAAAATAAAAATAAAAACAAATAAGAAGTTAATAAAATTTCAAATAACAAAAAAAGAAAATTAAAACGAAAAATCCCGAAAAAAAAGTCAACGTGTTTTTAACTTCACTTTCGTAATGATTTTAATGAATTTGTGTGCTTTTTATTACCTGTTAGACAGAATGAACGTTTGGTATATCTTTGTTGTCTTATACCGAACTACCACAGATATTTTATTTTATTATTACAAACATTTCAAGTTAAATTGAATCTGAAGTATCGAGTGGAGTGTGTTGATCACTTTTCCCCCTATCATTTTATTTTGTTTTTATTCTTTTTTTTTTTTTTTAATTTCTTTTTAACTATTTTTAATGGCTTTTTGCTTTTGTGTTTGTTTTATTCTTTTTTTTTAAATATTCTTTTGGCCTTTGTATAGGTACATCACTCATTCTTCATTCCATCTATCTTGTTGTAAATACATACAAGAACACAGGTAAATCATGTAGCATTTACCTGGTGTATAAATACACAAGCATAGGCCATACAAAAATATATCGCCTGACACATACATACAGACCAAATATGTACATGTGAATACATAAAACAGTTCAAAGTTGACTTTCAAAGAATTGACCAGTAGTAACATACATTGAGATACAGCTTGAACGATGGATGGATTGAATTGACTTTAAAGCAGTAAATTCCTTCTTAGCTGGTGGACAACTTTTATACACAGGTATTCCAGTTGTTTTGTATGTGTACAAGAATTTATAAGGCCATCAATAGACCTATGCATACCTTTATGTACGTTAACATGCCATTTTTTCCAAAGTGCAACCAAATCATACCCACTACCAGATATCATTTTACCGCAATTCAATTTTTCATAATATTATATTTTTCATTTTACATAGTTTCCCACCTGTTGTACATAAATTTTCTCCAGGTATATTATGAATAAAAGCATGCGCCAGAGAAGTTATATTTATCAGCTTACATAGATACTATATATCTATACATTTATGAACGTATGTATGTTTATGTTTGAATAAGACACTTGACTGTTTAACGTTCAAAACATGAATGGATTCCCTTCATTTTAAAGATACTTATTTACGCGTTTTGATTACATATTCACATATACATACGGAGCCGATGGATATAACTTCTTGTACTTTATGTGCCATTCTTTGTTGTACTGTATGTTAGAATGATTCATAACTTGAAAATTTCTTTATGTACACACAAAGTTTTCTTTGCACAGATTTACCTGTGTTTACCTTTACACAGAAAAAGAAAGAAGAAAAATAAAAATGTTTATCAGTAGAATTGGTAGAATGCATTTAGCAATACGTAAACATATTCTGCATATTCAGTAGCATATTATTTTGAATCGTCGTCGTTTTTTTTTTTTTTCAAACATCAAATGTAATTAAATACCATATCATCATATATAGTTATGAACGAAGGTATGTACATGTGTGTGTGTGTGTCTACACATTTGCGTACAATGGTAGAATTTCTTTATAAATAAAATATAAAAAAAAAGAAAGGAAACAGGTGACTTACTGCATTATTATTGCTATTTTATTAAGGCCCTGAACTAAGTAAAATGAATTTCCAACGGCTTAAAATGTTTGGAATTAGATATTGAAGTGTCGAGATTTTTAGATATTTCTTGTTCTATAGACTTCTACTCAGAAGATAGGATCAATGGGCTTAAATTAACATTAAGTTCAAAGAAGTCGGAATGAAGGGCAAACATCAATTACTTGACGACCACCATCAACCAAAATAAAAAATCATTGACATTGTTCGTGGATCGAATGCAATCACTGACATTAAGTCGAGTGATATTTTGGAACATTCTTTATGATGATCTATTTTTTTTTTTATGTAAAATTTAATTGGAAAAAATATCAGAAATTCACCCCGATTTTGCTTCCTTCCATAAATGCATCTGATATCAAGCGAACGCGTTGATGCACTAATAAATGCGATCAATTACAAAATCTAAACATTAAATCATTTGGAAATTCTTGACTTTGACCAACAATCATGCAATTGATATTTTGAAATTTGCCCAAAATGAAAGGATTTTAAATTTGGAAATTATCTATACTTCATACTGGTGCACGATCTTTAGATTCCTTCATTACAATACCGTCAATTTTCTTACCTACCTTATCTAGACATATAAATAAGAATAAAAATATTTCGCATAATGTCTCAACTTTAATAATAATAATATAATCATAAACCATGAAAAAAAAAATTCATATCTTATTCGATCTTCTACTTATGTAGATCTGTATAGATATGTACTCGTATGTACATATATGATTTTTTTTGTCTTTTTTCTTTTACTGTGTGATAATATTTTTTACTCTAGCTGAAGTTGCCCAGTAAAGTCAACAACCTTTTTTTTATCATAAAAAAAAAAACAAAAAAAAAAATTTGCTTTTATTATTCAAAAGAACAACTAGCCATGACCAATAAATAAGGTAACGTACATAACAGGCTATAACAACAGGTATGTCAAACATATGTATGTACATACCATACACATCATACGCACTTAAGTAATAATGTATGCATAATGTGAAGCAACTTAATTTTTCATGTTCAGTGAATTTTTATAAAAAACAAAAACAAAAAAAAAATATATCTACATATCTACAACTATATTTTAACTATTTATCATACTTTTTAAATTAAATAAAGGAAATGAGATTTTTCTTCTTCTTCTTCTGTTATACCTTCTGTTTTCTTCTTTCAACGTCATCAATTTTCATTGCATTTTTTAACTGAAAATTTAAAATAATTTTTGTTTTTTTTTTTTTTTTTGAATTCATTTTAGCATAGCAAAATAAAATAATACACACACACGTACGTCTACGTATAGAAGAATTATAACTGGGGTTTGTCCAAGTCCAATTGATGATATTTAACAAAAATACAAAAGTTAAATACCTATGAAACGAACAGGTACCATAAGCATGTTTGTACATTAGTGTTCTGTTGCATGTACATACGTATGATATAGTCATTTCGTAATATAAAAAAACAAACACATGTTCGTCTTCATGTATCGAAAATATTGTAACCGAAACATTTGACCGCATAATTTATATTCATTATACACCGTGATCATAGAAATTGAACAGGTGCATGTGCACATGTAATGAAATTTCTATGTAATATCCATTGGTAAAGGTAATATACAAAATTTCCGTTACTTTTTTGGAGTTTTTACTACAATGTCTATATTTTAATGTGATCTTACCTACATACATAAGAGATACCACC
Source organism: Anthrax anthrax (assembly GCA_963971155.1). Classification (NCBI taxonomy): domain Eukaryota; kingdom Metazoa; phylum Arthropoda; class Insecta; order Diptera; family Bombyliidae; genus Anthrax; species Anthrax anthrax. The sequence goes on from OZ020120.1 coordinate 17,074,024, forward strand.
ATGTACTTAAGTGTGTAGTAAATTACCAAAAATTGAATAATTTTAAAACATCTGACTGATTGATTTGATACCATCGTGAATACCATACTGTGCATAATTACATTGTAAATTTTATTCCAATTTGTTCATATATACAATTTCGTATATGCTGTGGAATAAAGAATTAATTGAACGGCCTTCTCAATAATAGTCATTTCAGCTTAATAAAAAAAAAATCGACCCTTTATAAAAATTCAATGCTAAAATGTTCATTATTTAAAAACATAACATAAATCTGTTATTGTTCCATAATAATCCCGTAATGAACCACATCGGATAATAATGGCAGAATTTATTTTCAAAGCCCATGAATCAAATTGATAAATGCAAATTTTAATTTTCACACACACACACACACACTTAGATATGTATCTATAATTATACATACATATGTATCTATCCAAATTTTGTGGTCTAATGCCATATTCATACCATTATTTACATGCGTAAGTATTACCATTGTATAGGATGTCCCAGAATAAATGCCAGAAACTATATTATTTTTCTAGTTCATATATTGCTCCTACTACAAAATTGTTTTGAACCTCGCTTACATTTAAAATGAATCCCTTCTCAAATATGTACATACAATGAATATAAAATTTTCGTATGGAAAAATTTATACCAATTATAAAAATGTAACTGATCTCTCATCAGTATTCTACAATTTTGAAAATTTCATAAAAATAGCAGGAGGAAATTTGCGTTTAATTTTTTTCTTCAAATCTGGACTATTTTTCCCAACTTTAATAAATTATATCTTGTTAGAAAGGCCTAAGTCCATAAAAAGCCTAAACACATAACAAAGAATGGTTCAAAAAATTATTACCAATTGTATGATGCTGAGTACCACATGAACATGTGTATAAAAATTTTCTATTCTCTATATCTTCAAAGGAGTGAATTTTAGATGGAAAAGGAGTGAGAAGGGGGTCCTTTTGTACTACGAACAGTCTAAACTCCAAAAAAAAAAAACAGTTTGTGGCATTCATTCTGAGACACTGTATTTTCTGTTCAACCACGAATGAAGGTCAATGAAAATTTTGATATTGCGTGCATTTAATATTATTTTGATTTTTCTTCTTTGTGTTTTTTTTTTTTTATAAATATAATTCTTTAGTTTTTGTAACCAAACAGTGATTATCCTCAATTTTCCAAAACAAAAAAAAAAAAAGAGCTTAATCGTAAATACTCAATCCATTACTCTAGATTACTTTTTTTTAGGTACATACACATGTATATGATTAGCACACAAAATGAACACAAAGGAAATTATTTTCTTTGAATTGGAAAACGTTTTTTACCTCAATAATCAAACATCTGTTTACAGATTTCTCTTTTACATGGTTTTGATTATATTTCAAAAACAAAAAAAAAACAAACTTTGCTAATTTTCATTCATAGTTTAAATTTAAATACAGAAATTGGTACGTTTACTCATCGGGATATAAAAAAATCTGTATGAGATAATTTTGCACAAATCGGTTATCATCGTATTACAAAAATGTTAGTATAAAACGCATAAATGATACAAGAAAAAACAAACAAATAAAAGATTGGGTAACTCATTCAAATGGTCTCTGCAATTTTCGATATTTTTGTAAATCTGTTGTAAGTTTATTTTCCCACACACAAAAATCAATGATAAATTGATTAAGGGTATTATTATTCTAATTCTTAGTTTCAATATTTTTCTACACTTTTTATTCTACAAAAACAACATAAACAATTTAAAATTTCATTAATTGGGAACTCATTCTTATACTCTGTTCATTAATTATACATAGTTAAGACTTAATTAGAGTTTACATGTCTTTTACCTTCTCTCATAAATTTCTAATTAAAAAGTGTTTCATAAGCAGCATTAACACACTGTCTAAAGTTTTTGTACAAAATCAAGTAAATTTTTTTAAATAACAAAATACTAAAATGATGCGAAATGACACCACTTTACGTATAGTCTCCATAAAGCGTTAAATGCGTATAATTAATGTACAAATTACAAATTGATTGATTTTAATGGTTTCAGTGAGATAAATTAAAATGGAAAAGTGATACTTGATAACGTCTACAAATTTAAATTCAAATTCAAAATAATCGTCCTTCCAAAATTTACTTATTAATCAATTCGCTAAGATTTTTTCTTACAGGATCAATCGAGTTATTAATTTCCTCTCCAAATAATTTATCCTCATTAAATATTTCATGATTTTCATCAATTTTTTCAAGTGGCAATTTACCATTTCCATCCATCGATATTGTATCAGTGGATATTCCAGCATCAATTTGTTCATCAGATTCATAATTCTCACATGTAATTGATGGTATTGGATATTGAAAATGATCAGTAGAATCAATTTGATATCCTTCACCCATTCTTTCTGTAGATGATTCAAAAAAACTTAAAGATGATTCTTCAGATATTGCTTCGGTTTCAAGTATTACTTGATTATTTTGTACAATGAATGTTGGTTCCTTCTTATTGTATCCACTGTAGAGTTCTTTAAGTGTTGCTCGTGTTAAATTTAATTCATTTAATCCAGGGAATCGAGTTTTTTCTGCCTTCCTTGCATCATGTTCTTTTTTCCTTTGAGCTCTCCGTTCTAAATGTTTAATTATTTCTTCTTGTGTTTGTTGTGCACTTTTACCATCAGATCCTACACTAGATGATGACACTGTACTAGTTGTAGATCGTCTACGTCTATTTATGATTTGTCGACATTTATTCGTAAATCCGCCAATTACCTCTGATATTAAGGCCAATGCACCCAGAAGATATCCAATACCCATTAAGAGGAACATACCTTCTGTATCGGCTGTTGTAAGTTGTCTTTCCTCACGAATTATTTCTCGAAGAGCATGTCCAGCACTAGCCTGTAATAAACGTCCTGTTGATGAACGTTGCATCATCCATGAAACTTCATTTTCAAATTTTAACATTAAACCGCTACGTTGAATTTTCAATATTGCCTCATTTATGACACTCGCATAAACTGAATTTTTCGGAAATGTGTAACCAACTTGAAATAGTGCAAAACATTCTTGACTTAAATGAAGAGCTGATCGTTTACTCAGACCACTAATTAATGTCAATAAAATGAAATTGAAAAAATAAAAAAAAAATTGAATAAATTATTGAATCATTTGAAAGAGAAGATGTCCTTACTCTGTAGAAAAGTTGGATTGAATTAAATATTCCAATTGAGCTTTTGATCCAAGAAATGCATAATTCCAGAAAAATGATTTTGATACATTACCAATACCCTCTTCAATTGTGCTTACAAATTCCATTTTTTTATACAATTTTGCACTTGCCTCGTGAACCGAATTATTAAACCATTTATTCCAACCACCTTTATCTAGAAAACAGGCATGAAGAAATTTTTTTTCAAAATTTACAATTCGAAAGATTCAAAAATCAACTAACCAAGAGTGCTAACTCTGAAAAATAATCCAAGCAAATCATAAACAGAATCAACGGTGTCTGGAAATGCTGGTAATGTAACAAAGGCAATTATTGAACCGGTATAACAAGCTGTTATTATGATTGTGAACATCCAATAAAATCCAATTAAAAGTCGGGTTGATAGCTTCTCTGAATTACTCCATGAATATTTTCCACTAAATGATAAACTATTTGTAAACGTTCCGAAAACATACCAAAACATGTTCTCAATTTCTCCCCAATTACCAATTACATGTGATAAAGATAAACGATCGGTATAAGCTAAAGGAAAAATACCTAAAAGATAAACGGCTGTTAAAGCAACCCATACTGGCCATTGGAAAGGGCCCATGATAGCTCGATATCTAAAATTAAAAAAAAAAAAAATGCTGTTGAAATGAAATTATAAAAGAAAATATGATCTTGTTTAACTTTGGCAAAGCTTTTGAGGCCAATGTAATGAATGCAGCACAATCTTTTGAATGTCCAACTGACATATCAATATCTTTAAGACGATCAATTGTTATGTACGCTCCAGCCATACCCATATCGGCTCTACCAAGTTGAACTTCTTCTCGAACCGCTTCTCCTGATCTACAAAACCATACTATATTTCATTCAAAATCATTTTAAATTCAAATTTCCAATACAAACCCCAAAGTTGCTGTATTCAATGGTTCACTTATTTCAAATGAAAAATTTAACTTTTGTGATAGCAATTTCATTAAACGAAATTCAATTCCTTCCCAAAAAATATTTATTGTTCCTGAACTATCTAAGAATTTTCGTCGAAATATGAATGGTGGTTGATTAACAGCTGATACAATAAAACGATGACCAGCAAAACCATCAACAAGTTTTTGTGGAAATAAATTTATATGAGGACGTGATAACATTCCTTTTATCCAGCTAGTTAAAACGACTGGAACATTTGATCCTAAACCATCAGAATACAGGCGATGTGTATACAATACAAAAGGCCTTTCCTGGACAAATTAAAAAGAGCAAAAGAAAAATTTTGAAAATTCTAAATGCATGAAAATGAAATAACCTTTTTTGGATCAGTTGCTAGAGATTCACCGATAACCAATAAATTAACAATTTTCGATGATGCATCCGATGACAAAAAATCCCTTAGTTTCCATTGTGATGATCTTGCAACAACGATCACTTTGTTATACATTTGTGGTCCAATTATTTCTTGTGTTTTTGTTGGATCCGATAAAAATAGAACATAACTTTTACAATTGCTATCACCACCATTGATTAGATATTCCCTTTCCAATTGATAACGTTTATTTATTTTTCCATGATAGAATGTAAATGGAAAATCCTAGAAAAAAAAATAATAATCACAAATTATTCTGAGAACATAAAGCATAAGAGATGACGGAACTTGAAATAAATTTTGTAAAATGGAACTTTCAGAATTTTCCACAAATGTATCATATAAAATGAATGCTGGACAACGATTTAAATATTCGATGGCAATTTTATTTAATAGGCCAATTAATGAATTCGTTTGTCCTGTTTCACTACCACTTCCACGATATTTATCAATTTTAAAATTTATTGCTAACATTTCAGCTCTAGTTTTTGGATGTCCACGAAATGTTGGATCCACATATCTTCTGGTTATATTCCTTCGATTCCCTTGACATGTTGTTATTTCATTTATAAGCTTTTCATTTATGCCATGCTTACGTAATAAACCATTTTCAATGCAAATATTACAATTTAATGAATTGAATGTTAATGAATTTGTTAATAAAATTTGTAATGAAATAATTAACAATATATTTGGTCCAATCATGATGATGATTTTTAACTGACTCTTTTTTTATGTGCAACGTAAGAACGTACTACTGTATGCGACTGATTCATTCGATTAGAAAGGATATTCGTGTTATGTAAACGTTACATTTGTTTTTTTTTTTTTTTTCAGTTTAATTACATTTAAAAGGGCATAAATAATAATTTTGTAATAATTTAAAATAAAAATATAATAATTGAGATAATAATATTAAATTATCGAACACCTGAAATAATTGAATTATCAAATCGTAAGTCGAGCATACAGAGTATACATGAAGTCTAGTGATATAAATGTGAGTACAATAATTACGATACGTACGTAACAACCTAATCAATTATACGTGTAGCATTGAAGGAAGTAATTTTAGGAAATTATAGATTGCATTAATTTTCAAAAAAATTAAAAATAAATTTCAATTTTTTCACAACGTTTATTTGGGGAGCTTCGTTAGCTCATTAAGTAATAGTACTGACTTTCGAATTTATTTTTCCCGGATTTAATGCCAGACACTAACAAAAAAAGAAAACTCGTATTTCCCATCATCTATTTGAATCATTGACATCACTAGCCTAACAACCCCAACCTAAATTCATTCGGCTTTAAAATAAGTACCAAAAGTCTTCTATAGGTTTAAATGCTTAGTAATATTGATCGTTCGTTACCCAAAAAAAAAGGCCAGTTTAGGTCATATTACAAAAAACCAAAAATTGAGTTTATCCTCTATTTTTACGTATTTAGTGGTTTCCCCCAATCCACCCTGAGCTTTAGATCTTGAAAAATTATCACAATGATTTAGGCCTTGGCTCACATAGGTCTGTAGTGCAGATGATGATGATGATAATTTGTATTCTTGAGGTCATATCAATACGAAGGACAAGTCATGATCACGTTTATATCAGTTTGTGATTTGTATTTGAAAAACATGAAAGTAATTCAAAAGATTTTCTGAAAACTTTAAAAACGAGTTCAAATTTTAAATGATTGCTTAAGAATTTTCAAAAGATAGAAAGGACTTTTGTATTCTAAGTTCAAGAGATATCATCTACAATAGAAAGATTTACACTTTGTTTAGGGTGTTCGTACACAAACAAAATTGATTTCTGATTTTAACGTTTTCTTTAACTTTTATAAGTTGATTTTTTGAAATTTTCAAATTTATAACAGAAATCTAGCATTTTTAAAAATTAATTCAAAACACTGTGTTAAATTTGAAAACTTTTTCAAATCTACTTGAAAGTTTACTACAACTAAAAAAATTGAACCTGGTGGTGATACTTGGTAATTCTTATTAATGATAAGCGATAAGCATTTGATAAGACGTAAGTCTATACTTGATCTGGATCTGAGAACACATATGTATGTACATATGTTCGCTTCCTTCTTGTTTTCTGTATTCGTAGAGTCTCGATTCTCGTTTCTTAAATGACATTAATTTCTAATAATAAGCACTGCAGTTGCAGTGGTGTTTTTAAAACCAAATTTCAAAGATCATAATATTGGATATTTTCGAAATAGCAAAATATACAATTGTTTCTAATAATTAATTTTTATTTCATTAAAATGTCTAAAATACGGTACAAAATAATTTTTTGTTTTTTTCTAAGAAACAGAAAGTCCACCTTCAAGTAAAAGATGATGACCATTCACGTAACTAGAATTATCACTTAGTAAATAAACGATTGAATCTACAACTTCAGAAACTTCACCAAACCTACAAAATAAATTTGTTTATCATATAACAAAATATCAGTTATATCTTATTATCTCACACAATAAACCGACATAAACTTGCTCACCTATGCATTGGTATACGATTTAATAATGGTTCAGATTTTTTTGGATCACTCCAATTTTCTCTACCCATTTTAGTTAAAATCACTGTTGGATTAATGGTATTAAATCGAATTTTTCTTGGTCCAAATTCTAATGCTAAACATTTTGTGAGCGAATCAATGGCACCTTTTGTTGCCGAATAGATTGTATGATCCATGAATGCTTTTGTTGATGCTATCGATGATATATTTACTACACTAGAGCCAGATTTTAATTTTTTCGATAATGTTTGAGTAACATTGAAAACTGCTTTTATATTAACATTGAATGTCCTTGAATGAGATAAAAAAATAAAAATTAAATAAATAAATTGCAGACTCATTACTATATGCCGTCCATACTCATCAAAATCCTTTTCATTAAGTTCCTCAAATGGTTTAATTATGGCTATCGCTGCATTGTTCACTAATCCATCTAAGCTACCAACTGAACTCAATGCATTCCTTGTTTCCATCCAATTACCCAAATCGACGGAAATTATTTGAATATTTGGACAATCATGTTTGAGTGCTTCAAGTGTTTGTAGATTTCTTGAAACAGCGATCACATTAGCTCCAGCTGAATGCAATCGTCTAACAAGAGCATTGCCAATACCTTTTCTCAAAATAATAAAACAAAGAAATATTTTTTATTTATTTTTTTCGAATTTATGAAGAAAATTGGAATTTTCTTACCCTGTCCTGCTCCAGTAACAAGAATATTTTTTCCTTTTAGTGAATTTTCCATTTTTGTATTTTCGATTATTAAAATCAGTTTTATAATCAATGTCGGATGTACAGTAGTTTTCAGATCTTATAATGCACTAATGAAGCTTATCATTAATTACTTTTTTTATCATCACTAAAGTGACCTTGACGAATGTATGTGTACGGTATAGGGTCATAAAAAATGAACAGCTGATGATTACATTTAAGTCGTTCTTTCGTAAACAGGAAAAAAAATTCTAAAACTGATTACATGATTAAATCAACAATATAGAAAATGATAACATTTCAAAGCACAGAGATATCAGCAGAGGCATGAAGTCCATAAGGAGTTGAATTGGGTTTGAAGATGTAGAACAATTTGAATACTTGAACCCAAAATAAATTGTATTCATTTCACATTAAGATCGGGTTTGAGTCCAATGAACTAATGTAGATCAGTTTTCAAGATCTGGTATGGGATTTTATGTGTATCAAGATTTTATTAAATCTGGTATGGGAGACTATTGCTATAAGTATAAATGATTGATAAAATTACAATACAAAAATAAAACGGTCATTTTTAAATTTTTTTCAAATTATCATTTTTTTGTTTTTTATTTTTGTTTTGTATTTTTTCTTTTTCTTTTTTTTTCTTTCAATGTAATATAATATGTACGTTATGTATCAATACAATAATAATAATAATTAATAATAATTATGTTACGCCGTCATATTTATATGTATACGATAATAATTAATTAATTAATAATACAGTATATTTATTCTAATTTGTAATCGTTAATTAATTCATTTCAATAATAATAATAATAATAATAATAATAATGATCAAATATTACATTTTTTTTTTGAATCATAAATCCAATAATAATTAAAATTTTAATACGTTATTATTCCGTTATATTTTCTTACAATTATATTTTTACAATCCGTTTTTTTTTTTTCTTAGCAAATTATGTTCTTATATATATAAGTTATTATAAATAATTTTTGTTTTATTTTATAATGTAAAATATTTTTTTGTTTTATTTATGATACAGTGAAGCCTGTAAAATGGGCCACTCATAATTTGGCCATCACTTTAAATTGACCGCGTTTTCATTTTAAATGGTATATAAGATTAAAAAAAAAAATTTTTTTTCAATACCCAATATTTCTTGGCCACCCAAAAGTGAGCCAAATGGTTTTGTACCGCTTAATGGCCAACATAGACAGATTTCACTGTATGTTCACTATTTTTTCTTTTTTTTTTTTGACAAAATTTTTTTATTATAATGTGATAAACTTACTTATGCAAATTGTATGTATAAATATTTCGTTTCGGTTTATACACGTTATTTACATATTTTACGTTACACAAATACAGTTAAAAGATTTTTGTTTTATATATTTACATTTTTTTTTTTTAAATATTTGTTTCAATGCCATTAAACAATGTAAAATGTGATACTTAATGTTCCTTTGTCATTTTGTGTATTTAATATAATTTCATTTACTATTTGAATTTTTGTTTTTGAAAAAATAACGAATTTTTTTTGAATTTTTTTGTTTGTTTGTTGGTTTATGATTTTTTAATTCTAATCGATGGGTATTAAATTGAAATTTTATTTTTCGTAAATTATTGATGATATATTCATGGATTTTGTTTATTTATTACAATAAATGATTGTTTGAGAAATTAAAAAATGTTTTCAAAAGAATTAAATAATAAAAAAAAAAAAAAAATGGAACGGATGGGTTGTGTATTATATTATCGTTATCGAGTACAGAGATATGAATGAAACGATATATCCACTTGTATATATGATATTTAATCGGTTTTATAATGTGTACAAGACCACAGATTATTTTAATTACATTGAAATATTTTTATTTCTGATTTAAGGTTTTTAAGGTTTTATTGGTTTTATTCTACAATTAAAGATTTTTTTCTTAAAAATGTTATTTCAAGGCTACAAACAGAATGTAGTGCTTGTAATTTTGTTACTGATATTACATCAACATGCCTAACTTTACTATTCTCAAAGCACTTTAGAAGCAGATTTTATCATCGACATCTAGACCCATCCCGGAGTGAATAAAGTTCGTATCATCGATCTCATCGATCAGTATTAGATATATACGTTATTAAGAGTTCAGAAATTACATTGTGAATTATGATATGATTCCGAATAAGACCTGATACCTTGATGACACTATAATCTACAATGTATGTACATATGTATGTAGATTTGATCTAAAGCGGAATTGTAAAAAGAAAAAGACAAATATGAGAAAAACGATCTGTAAAGATCTTGTCAAGAAATCTTTATTAGTTAAAGCAATCTAAAAAAATGAGTTTGGAAAGCAAGTGATGCTACATCCAACATCGACCCATGCATTACAAGCACTACATTCAATTCATTCTTTTATTTATATGAGTCCTTTAGATTTTAAATTATTCAGTATTAATATCGATATAACACATCATACAGGATTACAAATATGTCTACGTTAATTCATAAATTTAGAATTACGTAAACGAATACGACGATGTTATGAAATGTATGTACGTTATTTTTTCTTATAAATTGAATGTATAAATATTATTTTTACATTTTTGTGAAGTATTTTAAAAATATCGACTACTATTGTAATAATTTTGTTTTTTTTTTTATTATTTACAAATTTTTTTTTTTTTTTTAATTTTTCTAATTAATAAATTTTGTTTTTACCTTAATTTAATTATCTCACTGCATTTTTGTTGTTATTGTTGTTTTGTAATTAAACGGTTATTCAAATGTATATTTAAAAATGTTTATCAATACAATTTGTATACGATGTATAAAATAATTCTTTTGTAATATATAGTATTTGTATATATTCTTCTATTATATATTTTATTATGTATATATTATGTATTTATATGTATTGTATTGTATATTGAAGCAAAAAATGTATTTTATATATAATTTTATGTATTTATTATTATTATTATGTATACTGCAATAATTTTAATGTTTACATGTATATACACTCAATTCTGTTTTTTACATGATCTAAGAAAAATCCATTTAGATGTACATATGTGAGCCAGAGCCTGTGATGACTTTTTCTAAGGCAATTCCATCATCATAAGTGCACCTACAGCTTAACGTGGATTGCGAATCGAGCATAAAGTATAGACTCAATTTTTGTGTAATAGAACTTAAATAGACAATTTTTTTGAGTATCTAAGATTCAAAACTCGTTTTCTTCTATTTTGTAAACAGAATTCTTCCATATGAATTTTTTAAAACGGTTTTCCCAAAAACGCGTCCATCGTGTAAAACAGAATTGAGTTTATCTGAATACTCCATATGATATTTTATCATATAATGTATGTAAATATTTTTTTTTTAGTTTATATACATATGCACATTTTATTTGTGTCACCCCCGCATTCATACACCCTCAAACTTTTTTATTTTTTGTATGTTATATTTTTACTACGTAAAATAATCGTTAATTTTTTTTTGAATTTTTTGAATTTTGTTTTCTTGTTTTTTAAAGAGGTATTTATCATTTCTCGTTCTAAGCGTAATTATAAATATATGAAAAAAATTAAATAAAAAAGTAAAAGGACAACAAAGGACACGATTTTTTTTTTTTTTTTTTGAAAAATTTATGCCCGTATGTACTAATTGGTATTAAATTTATAATGTTCATATGGCTAGATCTACATAATATGTACATAATACCTTACACCTATCTATTTAGGCATTGTACACACGAGTAAAATAAAAAACGAGAAACTACTCAACTCCTTATCTTCTCCGCTTCCCTGTCTTTTTCTCTTTCATTATCTTTTGCCTCCCTAATTCTGTCATTCATCCTTCTTTGTTTTTCTCTTCCTCTTTATTTTTATTTCGCCTCTACCGCCCCTTTAACCCTTTCCCTATCTCTCTATTCTCAATTACAGCATATTATAATTTTATTTGTAAATACACTATTTTTTTTTTTTTTGTTAAAATTTAAGTACAATTTATATAAAGATGATCCTTAAAATTGTTACATTTTATATTTTTTTAAATATTTTTATTCACTCATATGCACTTTAATATTTTTTTTTTTTTTTTTAAATAGAAAGGCACAAATTTTGGTTTAATTCATTTCTTTCTTCTAAAAAAAATTTTTTTTTATAATTTCCTGATGAATATACAGAGAGTGAACAATATCTGAGAAATTAAAATGAAATGAGATCTTATTCTAATATTTTTCGAATTATTATTTTCTAAAGAAATTTTTGATTTTTGATTTTTTTTTTTTAAAAAATTTAATTGAATTTACTCTGAAATGTTTTATTAAATTTTTGTTAGTAAAATTTACTTATTTAATTATATTGCTGTGTTCATTTTATTTTTATTTCGAGTATAATTTTAAGTAATCGATCGTTTTTGAAAGTACAAACGCTAGTTAGCTTAATATCTATTTTATTTACGGTAAACCCCGTTTACAAGAACTTTAAAAATTAAAGTAAGTAATAAAACTCAGTCATTTACACAGTGTCCTCATATTGAACATCATGTCAGCCCAAGCTATTAAAATAATCCATGATCGTGGTGGTATGATCTAACCAAATTTCAACTGAAGCTAACTAGCGATTATACTATTGCTTGAAAGTATTTTAACGATTGATTTAATTCAAAATATTTAACGAATGAATAGTATTCTAAGACTTTGTTATTCTGTTTTATTAATTCATAAATTTGCCCTTGTGTGGTGCTTATTATTTATTATTAATAATAACATTAATTTTTTATTATTTTATCGTTATTTTTTTTTTTGGCAGTGTAAAAATTTATTTCTAAATGTTTTCCTATAATTTTAAAATTTCATCTAAAAACGATGGAAAAAACAAAAAAAAACATTTTTTTCGTGAAATTTCAAGTTAATTATAATTTTAATAAGAAAAATGATAAAGGGACCATTTTCAAAAACTTTTAATCATCCATCTCAATAGATGATTATCATTTAGCAAAATAAATATTTTGTAACGATCGTTTTTGAAAATGGTCCAATTATTTTTATGAACGACGATCGGCCACTGTTTTACTTTTTTTTTTTGTATTTTGTGTTATCCTGATTTTTAATGTTTTATTTTTATTTTTTTATTAAATTGTAAAGAAACCTGCATTTTTTTTTTAAATTGATCCTTTTAATTACAATATATATTACACACAATTGTGTATTAATGAGAAATTTTCAAAAACATGTTTTTTGCATCAGAGACAAAATTTGGTCAAATTCAAAAATGTTATGCACATGACGATCGGATGACTGAAAATCAAAAAGGATAGAAAGAATATTCAGAAAATTGATCAATATTTCTGACTTTAGGATTTTATACTGAAGATCTAATAGCCATCTTTTTAGCTTGTTTTAAATTTCAAACTGGGTTCTTCTTCTTGGATCTCGAGTAAATTTAAAAGATCAAAAAATCGTTTTCAATAATAACTCAGTTATGAGCAAACGTTCAAATAAACTGTGTTTTCGAAAATGTATCACATCACTGATGCAATATCCAGCGAATTATGACCATCAATGGGCAATAATGCATTTTCGAAAATACAGAAGATCTGTATATTTCTGAATGTTCCTTCCTTCCTCATCCATATAACTCGAAATTAATACATGATCAGCTTTGTTGATGATTAACGGACTCATGTTGTTATTGTCATTTTTGAATTCGACTCATTTCGATTTTTATATGTATTTTTTTTTCCTGTTTGGTTTCGCTTAGCAATTTTACAATTTGATGACTTGATAATAAAATAGTATCAATTTACCCTACTTATGGTACTTTTAAATTTTATGAATAGATTTTAATTTTTTTTTTTCATATGTACAAAATTTCATGTTATGTATATGATGAGTTATGTACAATGGATTTTTGATTACAAGTAAAAATAAAAATTAAAAAAAAAAAATTAAGATCATGAATATCGAAAAGAACACAAATAATTTTGTGTGTGATTTTATTATTCTGAATGAATGATTTTCAACTTTGTTTTTTTATATAAAAAAATTTTCTTTTCTTACTTTTATTTTTTGTTTTATGTGAGATTATTATAACTTTTGTTTTTTAATTTGAGGTATATTCATAAATTCATTTGATCGAAATTGCATTGTTTTTAGTTTTTCATGTACATAAATCATTCAATACGAAATCCAAAGTAAAATTCGATTGTTAATAAATTATTGAGATATATAATGCTATACACTGTGTTCAGAAATTTATGTATTTGCAATCTGGTTAAAAATTTTGTAAATGCTCTGAAATAAATTTCAAGCAAAATGAAGGATTATTATTCGAATAAAATTTTCTTTAACAATGGATTGATCGATTTTATGTTATTTTCCTTTTAATATTTTTTAATTGAACGGTCTTTAACTCAATTGAAATTGAAAATTTGAATTATTTCAACGATCACCCTTTGCGGATCACTAGTACAGAAACATGATTTATTTTTTCTGGCATCAATAATATCCCGCAATTACATATTACACAACCGGTAATTACCAGAATCGCTGTTTATTTAATGCGACACCCAACGTATCATGGGTCTTAAGCTGAATGTCGCATCATCAAATAGATAGTAATTTAAAAATAAGTAAAAATTTATACAGGTGAAGTCTGTGAGAAATTGGTGTTGTAAGAAGCTATGACCATTTAAGAATTTTTAACTCTTGCCTAAATACGAGCAACTGATACTGAATGATGGCATGAACATAAAAATTTTTAAAAATCATTTCTCTTTTCAAGAATATCTTTGTTTTTTTTAGATTGCGTTTTCTTATGAATGGATGATATGTGATTGTTTATGCTATACGGATTTTGCCAAAAAATAAAAATCCATAGGAAAAACAAGGAAAACAAAAAAATTCAACAAAAATCAATCAATGGTGACATAAAAAAATTAAAATAAAAAAGAAAAACAAAAAAATTATATTTTTTTTCTCCTAAAAAAAGAAAGAAAACTTTTTCATTTTATCATCATGTAGTTATACAATAAACAAAAACGAAAAAAAAAAAAAATGAAAATTTTAACAAAATAAAATTTCAGTTTTTTACACACATTTTATACATAATACAAAATTATTTTCAGTTAATTAAATATTTATAAACTGTACAAATTATTGTATCTATTTTCACATTTAAATTAATTACAAGATCTCAATAATTTTCTTTTTTTATTATTATATTGTATTTAATTAATTTATTTATTTATTTATTTTATTTAATCTTATTTTGTTTCCTAATTAACCGTTCTGTATATTTTAATTACATACATACAAGTATTTTTCTAATTTTATTTATTTAATTTTTATTTGTTTTTTTTTTTTTCTTCTCTTTATACAAAAATAAGAAAAGGACATACTGACACTTTTCCATTTCAAAATCGTTATCCTAATATTTAGCATTAAAAAATAAATAAAAATAAAAAGAAAAATAAAATAAAATAGAAAGGTATATTAGTTCGGCGTTAAAAATATTTGCATTCTTTATTTTTCTAATCGTTATAAACGGAAAAATGGATGGTATTTATTCCAACGATTCTGTTACAATTTTACATTGAAATCGTAAAAGAAAAACGTAATTTTGAAGTACCCAACAATAAATTGTTTTAGCTAAAATACTGTTTATATACCTATTCTATTTATTTTTTCTTTCTTTTCTATTTTATTTTATCTATCCTTTGCTATACACAATATATACTCTAACAAACACACATTACAATCTTCTTTTTTTTTTTTTTTTACTTTCATTTATATGTATATTTATTTATTTATTGGCAGTGGTTTACTGGTCATATATTTTTTCTTAATCATCTCCATTCTTCCTCTCTTATTCTCAATTATTACTTTTTAATTTTGTATTATTATTTTTATTTATATTTTATTTATATTTTTTTATTTATTGTAAACGTATTATTTATTTACAATATACATAAATATTTTATATTTTCCAAAAAAAAAAAAACAAAAAAAAAATTATCTATTCGAATTGTACCTTCACAATTTTTAATTATTTTAAAAATATAGAAAACAAATTTTTTTTTTGTATCTTAATTTCACTTTATACGATTTACATTATTCTATTTTGCCTTTTTCTATAACAAAATTAATGAAGATCTCTCTTTTCTTTAAAAAAAAAAAAATTGTTATGAAGACATTGTGGTATCGAAATAATGAATAAAAAAGAGAAAAAAATATTTCTACTTTGGCCAAATTTCATTCAACTTTCTATCAATTTAGATAATAACGATGGTTTCTTAAAATTTTATTAATGGTGCATTTCTGTGACATGATCTATTGATATGTTTTTAACAATGTGATAAGGAAACCTAGAATTTTTTGAAATTTCAATTAAAATTTAAATCAATTTTAACAAGTTTTGCGTGTTTTCGAAAATGTAACACTTATTATTCGATGTAATATCTAACGTATTATGAATCTTAACCTGAATATTGCGTTTATAACGGAACCAGTAATGCATTTTTGAAAACAAAAAGTTATACAATCAGTTTCTAATAGTCACAAACACACATCAGCCATAATTAATTTCTTTTTTTTTTTTAAATTCGGCCTATTGAAAAAAAAAAGTATTTACTACCTATTTTTGTCATACGAAATTATAGTATATATCATGTTGTAAGTTTTATATATGTATGTATTGTATACGTATTTTAATTTTCAAAACAATTTTTTTTATTTTAATGAATATTTTTCAAATTTAATTTTCGATTTTTTTTTTTGTAAATCAAAGTTTACAAACGTTTTTAATTTAATTTTATTTTTGTACTTGTGATAGTAAACAATAAATGAAATCTTAATAAAAAAAATGTTAATATTTATTTATTTTTTTTTTTTAAGAAAACAAATGAGTAACAAAAATACATTAACGAGTGATTGTTCAAAAAAAAAATTTTTTTTTTCTTTATTTTTTCGTTACCTAATCATTTAGAAAAATTCAATTTTAATATACATATTTAAAATTTTATTATTTTTTTTCTTAATAAATAATTCGAAATAACAAAATATCAACCTCTAGTGTTTTTGATTTTGTTTCGTTAAAAAGATTTTTAATTTTCAAATAATTTTCGTTTTTCGAAAAATAGGAAAAATTTAAACGATATTAAAACATAAATAAATCGTATTTTCGAAAACACCAATAAACGAGTTAGGTACCAAAATATGTGTTTAAAAACATATTAATGGTTTAAATAATTGGTAATTTTATTAAATGTTTGTAGCTTTTTGTTCATTTTCAAATTTAATCAGAACTTTAATGGTCATTTCAAATCTAGTTTATGTATATTGTATGCAATTTTATATGTAATTCGACAAAAATTAAAAAAAAATTTACACAATCAAATGTGAGTTGAAAGTAATAATTGAAAATAATCACTTCTATTTAAATTAAGCAAAAAAAAAAACACTAAATAAAAAATTCTTAATAAAAATTTCATGAATACATATTTTTATATACAAAATAATATTCTAATATGTACAGTAATAATACACAGTGATTATTAATCCGTTCTATTTCTTATTTTAATTTACTGAAAAATTTGAAGTAGAGAACAAAGAAAGAAAACTAAAAATATGTTACAAAATATATCTGAGTGTGAGCACCTACTAACGGTATTATTCTATGAAAAATACAAAATTCTTCATGAGCAGAGCAAAGTGATCATTATTCTCTTTTAAAAATGCTCTATGCAATTTTGCAGAGATTGTGTCCTGTGTTCTTTTTTTAGTTAAATGTATCTAAATCTAATATCTATGCTATGTATTGTGTACATGGAAAAAAGTTTAGTATTATTTCGCTTGTACACATACACATTATAACAAAAATTTGAAAATGGATAATTATTTATTATATTGTGACTAGAATTCTATTGCGATTACTGTTTCTAAATTTTGGCGTAGCAGAGAGAGAAATGTTCATTGAAAATACACTGATTTTTACAAAAATGATTTTTAAAATTTAATCAATAAATTTTATTCATTATTTAATATTCTGCTCATGATTTATTAATTTTGTAAACTGATAAAATAAAATAGTGGGTATATGGTAATGCGTTTTAGTAATTGAGAAAATAAAAAATTGTACAATTTATATTGTTATTATTAAGAATTTGCATGCCGTACCGAGTATATATAATAATCCATACGATTTCACGAAAAATTATAAATTCACACTCAAATTACTCCAAGTTAAGAAAGAGGTATTCTCTTTATTTTGTGGTTGAGTAGAAGACAAAATCTATTTTTCCGTCTGTGAAATAAATTTAATTTTCGCATTAATACATATAAATTTTTAAAATTATTCTGACATTTTCCGATTAGTAATAAGTTACAAAGTAGTGTAAAATATTACAAAAAAAAAAAATTAACTAAATCATAATATAAAAAACAAAAGCAATAAGAAAAACAATTAATTGAAATAAAAAAGCCCCTAAAAATAAAATAAATTTTTCCTATTTTTTTTTATTTCTTAGTTGAGTAATGTATTATTCATACTCAGCTTACATATGAGATCATTTTCGTTAAAACAAAAAACAATGTATTTTTTTTTCCTATTATTACTAAGATTTTTTTATTTTTCTCTCTTTTCCAGTTTTTAAATACAATTTAATTAATAAAAAAGCAAGAGAGCGAAAAAAGAAAAATATTTATGCAAATGATGATACACATATATGGGAGTGTGTATACTCCAATTTTCGTACATTTTTTTTTCCTCAGTATAATAATTAACTTTTTATGATAATGTTGACAAATGTATGATTTATTTTCATGTGTATTTAGATGTGAAGTTTCGTAACATATTATATCGTGTACCATTTCGTAGTATATTGGGTTCCGTAATATTAAAATTCATAATTTCCAGTTTGGATTGTAAAATGAAAATTTTGATTAAACTACGCATTACATGTGATATCGTACAAAAACGTTACGATGTTACGATCTACGGAACTCATTTAATATTAAAAAAAAAAAAAAAAAAAACAGAAAAGACGGTTATTTTAAATTATTACATACATAATTTTATGATGTGAAATCAAAACTTCATCCCTTGACTTGATTATATACAGTGTTCTATAAAAGATGATAGAAATGTATTTTGATACGTATTTTTTGATAATCGAAGTATGTACGTGGATTTTTTTTTTTTAAATTTATTAAATATTCAAAATAACAAAATTGCATACTTATTGTTTGAAACCAAACAAATCGCAATGAAAACTGAATTAAAACTTATTTTTAAATGGACATTTTTTACTGACTTTTTTACATTCCTTTTCATTCAATTTGAATAAATCCATCATTTATTCTCATTTTTCGATTGCCCATTTTTTGTATTTTGAAAAAGAAAACAACAGTATGAATGAAATTTTCCATGTTTTTTATTTGTCCTACTTTTATTTGTTTTTTATTACTTTCTGTTGTTATTGCAAATACATACATATGTATACTAGTCACATAGCATTATTTGGAAAAACTGTATTTTAATTTATAAATTGCAAACAATGAGTTAATTAATGTACTATAATACTTTTCATGATGAATGAATTGTAGTTCTTCGATATGCATACATACGGTTTCTGTTGCATAATCTGATACAATCGCGTAAATCAAGGGATGGATGAACTCACATGTTTTAACGTTAACGCTTCATTTTTAAATTTTTTTTTTTTTTATTTTTAAAACTTTTAATATCGCATATTTATTTTTAACAAATTAAACTTTCTAATTTGATCTGTTTCATATATTCGTTTGTTATTTTCTCTGCAGCATATACACAATAATATTGTAATTACTATATATAATGTAATAATTTTAATTGCATATTAATTTAAATTTAATTTATAATAATTATCAGTAATAATTAATTATTCACATATTAAATAACTATTTATTATACACAGTATGATAATTAATTAAAATAAAAACTTTGAAATTAATTTTACTTTTAATTTTTTATTTATTTATTTTAAAAAATTTAAACTAATTATGTACCGATTTATACATATGTTCTCGATATAATTTTTATTTTACTTTTTTTGGAGGATAAATACAATCATTAAATAAATTTTTTTTAATTTTATGTAACACAATAAAAATAATTTTGCATTTTATAATAAAATTTTAAAAATTACAAAAAAAAGATTAAAAAACAAGATGATAAAACAAGTTTTAAACTATTAACCCATTCGCGTGGCAGTCATTTTGTGTATATTTTTGTTAAAATATGCGCTTTGGTCATATTTAATTACAAAACATCATGAATTTTACTCGTTTATCTGCGCAAATGGATTAATAAAAGAACAGAATAAAATTGTTATTCACTTTTTTTATAAATATTTTGTACAGTACAAAATAATTTCTTTTTATTTTTTTCTTAATTAATATGCGATTTTTGTAAATATTTAATAGAATTATATTAGTATTTACAATTAAAATATGAAAACAGGAAAAAAAAAACGTTTGTCGGAGTTTTCCATTTTTCCTTTCAACTTTATATTCCTAATGCTATTTTATAATTCTCTGTGTTTTGTATATGTGTGTATGTGTATGTGTGCATTTATATAAATAGTAAAAATTAAACTACAAAAAAAAAATCGTTTTTTACACAGCATTATACCCGCCAATTTAATTTTCCTTCAATCATGCACCAAAACAATTTCGTTCGATTGAAATTTAAAAAAAGAAAAACAGCAAAAATTACCATTAAAATTAAACGCTTGCTGTTGTATTGTTGCTGGTCGTGTTTTTCTTTTACATTCCTAATAAATTAGTTTGTGGTGCCGTATGTAATGTGAATGCATCATACACTTGCTGTAATTCACTTAAACGATATTCCTCCAAGCATACAAAACCTTGAAGTGATGGTGTCTGCTTTCTAGCACAGCTCATACAATGTACAACATGCCGTTTTTCTTGTTCACGTATAAATAATACGTTAAATACTTCTAACTGCATTTTAGAAAATAATGTAGAAAAAAAAACAAAAAATAAGAAATACATAAGTCAAAATTAAAATCGTACAAAAATAGACAAGAAAAAAAGTTCAAGTAGTTGAATTTTGTTTTTTAATTTTATCAGTTTATATGAAAAATTTTCTTCATTTTTACATTCTCAGTAGAACGAAAGTTAATTTATTAGTCATCATTTGAAAAAAAAAATATTCTAAATAAAACAAAAATTGAATCAAATAAAGTATTTACCTCGCATTGTCCACAATAATGTGACGCTTCGTTTTTTCCTCTACCGTGGAATCGAACTTCAACACCTTTGGATTTAACATAATCTAAAGTATGTATCACATTCCTAAGTGTTTGGAGCAAACAATTTCTGTAAACAAAGCAAAACAACATTTAAAAATAAATGGAAATAAAATAAAATATTTTCACTTACTTTATTAAATCAAATAACTTTGGATCAGATACACGAATATTTCTAGCCAAATTCCAACTTAAATGTACCATTGGTACAATACTTTTGAAACTTTGTAATTTATTCCATTCATATCTTTCAATTGCTAAATGATATTGTCTAGCTGTAAGTGGTCCAACATTCCATGCAATATTATTACACCATCCGACTGCTTGAACCCAATGTACACAACTATTTTGAAAGAAAAAGAAAGATACAGTTTAATTTAAATATTTGAATTTGTAGCATAAAAAAGAAAGACCAAAAAAAAAAATAGTACTTACCCGGCATTTACCCACACAAGATCTCCAGGTCTTTGAATAAATCGATAAACTGGAATGTTTTCTTTATATAAATCTTCAAGTACTGGCCACCATGAACCATGTAAATAATTAATATTATTACGTTCGCATAACGCATGTATACCACCCCAATATGCATCTGGTACTGCAAACCATTCACAATCACCTGGACCAATATTAATATTAATCGAACAAAAATTATTATTTTCTTGATGTCCAGGTGTTCGACTACCAGGTACTTTCATGTACAATTGCACTGTATTCATTCCAAGTATCACATGTCCAACATGAGATAACATATTTGCTGCTGAAACTACTCTTGCAAATGCTGGTAATTTTTGTAATTCAGTTAATTGTGGGCGCCATTTTCTTTCATCTGATAAATCTACGTTTGTTCCAAACCTGAAAAAATACATTTATTTTTGGTTAATTCACATTTTAATGAAAAAAAATTTTCTTAATAAAAGTGTGAAATGTCGAAAGACATACTATCAAATTTCATTCTTAATTAAAATCGAATGATATTAGCGAAAATCTTTCATTATTTTTATAGCATTCTTAGAACAATATTTTTAGGTTATTTTATCTAAAAATACCTAGGACGAATGCAAACATATAAAAAAAAGACGTTTTTCTTACCTTAACATTTTTGTTCCATTCTTTAATTTTTTCTTTTTACCACCAGAATTATTATTACTCACAGAATCTTTTGAATCTGAATCGGACATCGTGTGAATTCCAACATTTTTATCACGTTCTTCCTACGAGAAATACCAAACAAAGAACTCGATTAGAGAAATAATTGAAAAATTAAAAAATAATAAAAAAGTAAAAAAAAAAGAATATACAAGGAATAAGTTAAAAAAAAACTAAAAAATCTTGTGTTTTTTTCTAAAGTTTCTTACTAAACAACAATCAGACGGTCAATGTTCTTCAGTCTAAAATCTCAGTAGAACGAAAGTTATATACATAATAAGGACATCATTTTGTTTTTTTTTTTTTTTTTTTTTGTTTTGCTACTTCTTATACTTACATACATTGATTAACAACAGTCTTAATATTTACTTAATTGACATTACCTTTAAACTTTCTTGAAAACTCGATGCTTGATATTGAGCGTATTTTGCGATAGTCGTATGCGATCGATGCGATATACATGCCCATACACGTTTCCCTTGTGAAACATCCCAATTTTCATCTGGTGATTGATGTACTTGTGTTCGCACTTCAACACTATGATCTGGGTTAGCTTCTACTAAAGTTTTTGTTGAAAATAATCCTAAATCTAATTTAAGAGCACCAGCTAATCCTCGAACAACAGCAATCGGATGCTTTAAACAAAATTCTTGTAATTGAGGACTAAAAGCATGCTTTTTATTCTCTAAATGCACTGATGGTGTTGGCGGCAATAATTGTTCCCTGGTTAAACGTTGCGGAGGACAATCTGGTGGTGACGGTGGTGGTGCATCAATATTTAATACAAAACATGGTGGTGGTGGCTCCTTTGTACCCAATTGTTTAACACCTTGCATTATATCATTTGAATTCATTTCAATTGAGAATTTTGGTTTATCTTCATCTTCGAATAATTTCTCGACTTTTATCACCGGTTCAATTTTAATGTCTTCTTTAACGGTAGCTCCAACACTATTCGACGATGATAGTACAGAGCTTGTTGAGGTAGCTTCACATTTAATTGGAGGTGAACGATTTCGGCTTGTTGTAATTGCGACCATTTGCTGTTGCTGTGATTGTGGTTGACTATTTCCTATGTCTGCTGAATGTGATGCCTCTACTTCACTTTTTATATCTAAACCATCTGAGGTAAACGTTTTTAAAATATCTTCAGCGAAAGTCAAATCCTTTTGAGATAACAAAGCTTGAAGTTCTTGATCAGTTACACCTGTAAAAATAAATTAAGAGAAATTTAATAACTGAATACTATAAACTTATAAAGTGCATCCAATACTTTCGTACCTAAATCATTTTGATTATTTGAGCCACCAGTCGATATGAATGGACTTGATTGAGGTGAAGTATCAAAGGGCTGACTATGTCGATGGTAATTACCATTATTTGGAATGTTCGCTGATTTATAAGGCATGCCAGCTGCCGGTTGAGTATTACCAGTGGCGGGTGAAAAATTGTTACCATTATCAACAATTAATGTATTCGATTGTGTTACGGCAGTTCCTGATTGAGGTGTACGAGGTCCAGTTTGTGGCTGATAACCAGTAGTTTGTATAGCAGCTACTGCTGGCTGCTGAATTCTTTGCTGTTGTTGCTGCTGCTGCTGTTGTTGTTGATGTTGCAACCTTAACTGTTGCTGATGCTGTTGCATTAATCTATACTGATGTGTTAGCTCTTGAAACAGCTTATATTGTTGTGGCATCAGGTTATTCTGATTTTGTTGAAGGAAATGCAACATATGCAATTGGGATTGCGATAAATAAAAGCTCGGTCGTGTATTGGACGCAGCATCGTCATTTGGTTTAAAACGTTTGTTGTTCGGATAAGGAGGAGGAGGTCCTTGCGCATTCTGTAAAAAAAAAACCCCAATTGGTTAACCTTTAATTTTGTACTACCAAAAATTTTCAAAAATACTGAATTTTTGATTAAGTTTAAAAAAATTTCTGTTTGCCCGAGTGCTAGATAACAAATACATGACAATGAAAGTATTTGCAATCTTTTAAAAAGGCAATAATGTAGTTAATATTTCGCAGAAGGGCATTTAGAAGTGTAATCAATTTTATACACTTCAAAAGTATTTCCGCGATTACTTTCCAATAAAATTAAAAAAAAAAAAAATTTCTTTAAATTTTCACTTTCATTTAACCTTCAATTCAATATGCAGAATGTGGAGTTAACAGCTAGGAGATAGTACACGTGGTTTTAATTTTTTTCAATTTTAAAATTTTAATAGTACAAAATTTTCAATCCGTAAAATACATATGTATTTAAATAAAATTTTTTTATTTTTTATACTTACTTAGAAATTAAGTAGAAAAGGTAAAAATAGAAATGTTGAAAATTTAAATTAAAAAAAAATTATAATTTTAAGAAAAATTTAATACTACTAAGCCGGATGAAGAATGAAACAGAAATGGAAGACGGATGGATAATTGGGTAAAGAAAATGAAATAATAATCAATGACCTCTTGACAACTTGTTTTTGATTTGACAATAAGTAAAAGTTGAATAAATTTTCTGTATATTAAAGATATAATAATTTGGATTGAAAATTGAATTGAAATCAGCTGCTGTGAAATTTTAAATGGCTGCTCAATGGTGAAGGTGAATTTTATTAAATGAAATAAATTGAATTACATTATACTATACAAGTATACATAGTACATACAGCATACAGCACAGTATGAAGATAAGAAGATCCAATGATCCACATTTTATGTAACTATTGAGAATTGCTGATTATTTTATGCTTCATGAACACAGGTATATGTATACGTGTATCTGCTACTTTATCAAATTTTATAATAAAAAATAAATATTCCATTTTTTCCTTGTCACAATTGTGAATTGATCTTCAGGTGAAACATATAGATTTTGAATAAACGAGAACTGATCAAAATTCTGTTACCTTTTATGTACAAACCTTGTAAATTGATAATCACTCACTTATATACATACATTTTGTATACTTGTTCGTACGTAGTACAGACAGTTATTTACATATGTATTCATTTGATGATCTTGACTTGATTTTTCAATCAAATCCATTTATTAGGAACATGAATGGTGATCAAAAGGTTGATCAAAAATAGAAAACAGTAAAAAGTGTACGCTAATCTCTCCTCCTATGTTTACATTATTGACTGAGGCCGATTAGATTACGAACGATTATGAATTCCGTTTTTTTTTAATTATTCATTGTTGTAATAATGAAAACAAATTAAAATGTTAACAAACCTGTGCATATCCTTTTTGTTGATATTGTTGCCTTTGCTGATTTGCTTGAGCATTCTGCTGTTGCTGTTGCCTTGAACTCATCTCAGCCGATATTGGTAAATTCCAGGCCTCTTCAATTGAGAACAGCTGGCGTCTTTTTGATGTTATGCTTGGCATAGGAGCGTGAGCTAGTTGCGACTGAAGAAATTTAATTCGTTGTCCTAAACTTTGCGGTTTACCACCGCCAGCCGGTATTGATGTTTCTTTTAATAAATATTTACTGACAACTGATGGTGAAACCGGTACAGAAGATGTGGCTGATGTTGTCGTTATTGCTGCTGATGCTGATGTTGTTGCTGTTATTGTTGTCGATGATAAAGATGATGATGATGGTGATATACTTGTATTATTAACACCAGTAATTGATGATGATGATGATGACGTTGGTGCTACTGTTGTTGACGTCGATGATGAAACGTTTAAATGTTGAATTTGCCCTGAATTCTAATTAAAAAACAAAATTATCACGTAAATGAATAATTTTTGGTTGTCTTAAAGACTTTTTTTTGTATGTACTCACATAATCGAGAATTCTTGTTGCATTTAAATAACATGCAAATGCATCCCTTGGTTGATTACAAGTTTCATATAAAATTCCTAAATTTGTCCAAGCTGCTTTATGCGATTTATCTAATTGTACAGCGCATATATATGCTTGTAAGGCGTCTGTTGGTTGATTTTGTTGCTGATACAGTACTCTATAAATTAAAATTTATTTAAACAATTATTCGTAATTTGAATACAAAATCAAATTAAATACATACCCAATTGAACACCAAGTATCAGCGTTCCCTTCAGTTTCTTCTACTGAATTTCTATATGCTAAAAAGGCATCATGTACTCTATTTATACCTGCATAACATCTACCCAATAAATATAATGATTGTCCAGATTTTGGATCGTTATCAATTGACTTTTGTAAACAATGTATTGCAAATGATTCTCTATGTCGTTTTTCACCTAATGATTCGACACAATGATACATCCATCCTTGAAATTGGAAATAAAAGAGAAAAAAATATTTAAATAAATCCTACAAGCGTAAAAGTTTAGAGTATAAAATTCCTAAATTTTTTATCAATATAAATTTTAAATATTTAAATTTTTAGAAAGTGCCCAAAAATTTGGGAAAATAAGGAAAATTTCTAAAAATCTTGTTTTTAATACATACCTAACTGACGATATATGTCTGCTTTTAATGATTTAGTCAGCTGTTTCTCTTGAAGTAATTGCTCGTATGATTCTTTTGCTGCTTTATGTTTATTTTGTACTTCATAAAGATGAGCAATATGAAAACGAACTACAAATAAATTAAATTAAACAAAAAAAATAAATTAAACCGCATTCGTAATTTTCTCAAAAGGTTTTAATAGAACTTGTTAATAAGGTACACTGGTACACCAATAGTAGTGTAAACCCAGAAAACCTAAACATCTGCAATCAACAAGCGGTATTTAAAAAAAAAAATTTTTTTTTAATTTAGTAAAATGTGTAATTGAATTGAGTTGTAAAATTGTCCCACATGTGTATGAATGTATGTATATCATGTACAAACCGCATTGTATTGATTATAATTGCTTTTTTTTTTCAAATTCAAACATCAATTGCTGTTTTTCAAGAATATTAGCTACTTAAAAAGTATCGGTATTTCAGATAAATTTCTTTTGATCCTAATTGCATTGCAACATTGCACACAGGCACATACTACATCTACATCATATTTTGTGTTTACGACATATGTGTATACGTTTCTTTTGTTAAATTCATTTTTCTTTTCATTTTGTTTTTTTTTGTTAAATATTTCCTTCTGTTACCGATCATCATCATCATGTCACGAATTACGAAGTGGTAAATAACAGAAGGTTGATATGTTCAAAATTCAAATACTTTGAAATGTGGAATTATTCGAAACAAAGCGACAAATAAAAATAAAAAATAAAAAAAATACTCAAATTGAATTACAATTATCGCTTTATTAATATTATGTCATGCAGATGCCAAAAATCTATACCCTTAAACCACTTTACAGTGTAAATATTACATATGTTGGAAAAGAAAGTGATTTGCATGCAATATTTCTAGAACCCAAGGAAAATACGGAGTGCTCCGCATATCATGACATGAAACTTAGTCACAATGAGACGCTAAATCAATATCATGTTATAGTGAAAGGATGTCCAATTTTTTTTTTTTTTTTTTTGAAAATATACATACACATAACTGAAATCAAGCTATCATTAAACTGGACTATTTGGAATGTTGAAATGATGAAGACTAAAAGAAAATACTTTCCATGAAGAACCATCTCAGTATCGATTAGTTTTTGAAGCCATCATACAAGTCTACTAATGACAACCATTTAATGATAAATTTCATTAAGATCACTAAAAATAAATCCTTTACATTCAATTTTATTAATAGAAAAGTCTTTATTTTATTTTTTTTAACAAAATATTTTGTTTGATCTTAGAAAAATGTACATAAATATGTAATGTAACATGGAGCCAAATTTTATATTCAATTTTAAATTTAATTAAATTCTTAGATTCTTGAATAACAGATACGTGGTACATATATGATCTTTATTTTGATTACAAAATCTAAAATCAAAAAGGGAAATTATGTTAATATACGTTTAATATTTTGTATGATATACAAATAAGAATGAAAAGAAAAATTTAATATTCTTGGTGCAATGACTTCTATTCAAAATTTTAAGATTATAAATAAAAGTAACATTTGTTTGTTTATTTTTCCTTATTTCTTTTTATTCTATGTTTAAAAATGGGTGAGTTTCAAATGTCAAAAAATTTGTTGCAATACTGCGGTTTTGATAAGAAAAATTCATGATGCGTCATTTGTTTAAACAATACGTTTTGAGACTTCAGATCATTTGAGTATTAATTCATAATTGATATTAACATTTTGTAACTCTAAACTTCACATCAAAAGACGATATTTACACATTTTGGAACACACGAAATGTGAAAGAAAAAGAAAATTTTCTTAATATAAATTCCTAAATCATTTACACAATCTGACGACTGACTGGTGCTGCGTATATTTAGCGTACATCTAAAAACTGAATTTTCAAAAAGACGATGGCAATGACAACAACGACATAAATACAGCGGCAATTGCAAGAAATCATTTTCAATTTATTTCTAATTTTAGAAATGCAATGTAACATAATTTATGTAAATGTTGTAAATATCGAATGAAAATTTAATTTTGCAACCGTAACGATGATCTTTTAAGATATTTTTAGACTCAGTAACATCGTTAAAAATTAAAGATATTACAGTTATCTTTAAATATAAATCAGAAAGAGAATTCTTGAGTTTATAATAAATCATTATCAATTAAAGGAATTTAATCTTATGAAATAAGAAGTTAATTTGTTTTCTTTGTTCCACGTGGAAATTGACTTATATATCCTTATATTATACAAAATTATAACAGTAAATGGACGTATATTTACGTACATATTTTAAAAAATCAATAAAAGAAAACATGCATATTACAACGAAAAAAAATTGTTTTTATTTTTAAATTAAAAAAATCCAATGGATATATTTACATTTGTATTTCAGAACAGGGTGTTTGTGTAAAATCAGAGAAAAATATTCAAATATATAAGTATGTATGTAAGTAGAAATGCCAATCAGTAGATTGGCTAAATGATAAACATAAATTTCTAACTGAATTCTCAGACAGAAAGAAAATGGGTTCGAGAGATTTAGGGACTTTTAACATTTTTTTCAAATTTAAAAGGTCCAAATCCAACATTTTGAGGTTCAACTGGAAGTACTTAGAGCTCAGGAATTGTCATTATCATCAAGGCAAACGATGAACATACAATTTTCTTTTCTCTGTGCCTGGCATTGAACCTGAACCAACGAATTGAGAAGCCAATAGTGGACTACTGAGCCCCTTTAATGTAAGACAAGAAATTAATGGCCATTGATGGCAGATGTATTAATTAGGATAGAGCAAATGAACAAAAAAAAGGTTTTCAAATTTAATTTCCGAATTTCATTAACAGAAATATTCACAATCCTTACATGTACCGATATCATATTTTATACATTTATTTCATCAACAGCATAACAAATCAGTCTCTTATGACTGCCCTTGTAAACAAAACACCCAGTATGAGCGAAAAACAAAAAAATACCTATATGTATGTACGAAAAACTGAAAATATAGACAGATGGAGACATGTGTACATGATACAAACATACTCTGTAAACTAAAAATTTTTTATTTCTGTTTACACAATTTATGTATGTTATTTTTTTTACACACGGGACGATCAATGAAAGAAAAAAAAATGAGAAAAATATAAAAATATCAATATAAATGATATTTTAATAATTTACAACATCACATATAGGTACTGTTTTTTTTTTCTTCTTTTTATTATAAACTTACTTTGGAATTTTGTAAATGTGCAAGGTGCTGAATCAAGTAATGCTAATTGCAGGTGTTTTAATGATGATTCAAAATCACCATTTACTTTAAACATAAAACCAAGACGCAGGTGAGCTTCATTAGCACGTGGAAAGTCTGGACAAACATATAGTAATTGTTGAAATGCTTTGATAGCCCTGAAATGAGAAAAAAAAAAAACATTTTTTTGTATATAAGGTAAAAATGAATTACAAATAACATGTAAATAAAAAAAAAAAATACACATTGTGTGTATTGCAATGTTGTAACATCTCCATAATAAATTTCAATTCAATAATTATTTATGAGGTGAAGAAAATTCAATAAAAATTGAAAATGAGAGAGAATTCAATTGAATAAATATATAAATTTGTATTTTTCGTTTTTTCTTTATTTTTTTTATTTTTATTTTCTAACTGTATGATCAATAATTTCCTCAAGGAGAAATGGAAGGACGGTTGCAACATCTCATAATATAAATTGCAACAGATGCAATGTTTCAAAAATAGATATATTTATAATGTGTGTATACACTTTATTGAAAAAAATTTTTTTTTATCTTCTAATCAGGTTTGTGTTAGTAAACTTGTATTTTTAAGAGGCAAACACGGATGAGAAGATCAGTAGTTTTTAAATAATGATCACTGATCATGTGTATACCTATGTACATATATATAAGAAGAAATATGCACATGTATTATTCGATAGTACAACGCACTGTTTATATCATCTGTTTTTAACTGAAATTTTATACGTGTTCATGTTTTCTTTTTTTAGATTTTTAATTTTTTTCTATTTTCATCCTTATAAAAAAAAAAAAAATTCATCCCCTTTGTAATGTGCTTAGAGGATTTAAATGATATCTCAACTTTCAAACATCTGTCATAAATTTATCTAGAAAATAACATACGTATATGATTATTTTCGAGATCTACAAAACATCTTTTAGATACTTTTACATGGGACGCTGAATTTTTATTTAAAAAAAAAAAAAGATCTTAATGAAAGGACAATTTTTGTTTTCTAGTTTTACAGGTGCATTCCTTCATCTACAATTTTAATATATATTTCTTTTTTATTAAATCCCACAAGAACATGTAGCAATGTGCAATGAAATAATGCATCGTTTAAATTAAAATGAAAGTTTTCCATAGTAAAATTGAGTGTCATGCCCTACATAATATTGAGAAATACAAAAAAAGTCAAGATAAGAAAAAAGAAATATATATCTATGCATATAAGATACCTACAACGTTCAAATTGAAAAACAAAAATGAAGAAAATTTATAAAATGGTGTAAATGTATCTAAACATATAGGTATGTATATATACTGTTCCGTATATGTACACAGGTACACATAACTGGGTGTTTCAGTTAAATGGTATTTAAATAGTACGTCAAGTGTACAGTAATAGTATTTTCACAAAATCATTATCAAAAATTAGAGAAACATTGTGCAGAAGGCTAAAAAAGTTTACTTTAGATTATAAAGTTAAGAATGCTATGAAATCCAAAATGCCAACAACTTTATTGTGATGTAGTAATAATAAGATTTTGATAGAAAAACTATTAATATTACATAAATGATGTGTCTAAGTTGCGTTCACAATCACAATACGTTTTGAAGCTTTAGACGATGTTGACATTTTGTTTATTAGAGTTTTGGAACTTTTAAGTTTGTATCAAGGCGATATTTAAACGTTTTGAAACTCACGACACTGAAAGCAGTGGAAAGTAGTATGGCTTTAAAAGTATAATTTTATTTCTCTGACGGCTGGTTTATACAGTGGATTACCATCTAACTAAAATACCCTGTATAAAACTAGATTACCAAATAATGGTTATTATTTTGTATTGTTTACTTGTATACACGAATTTTACTTATTTTATTTTTTTGTAAATTTCAATTTCTCTGCTTTTATTTATATAAAATGCAAGTTTTTATTTTCATGATGGGTGTTCTCCTATTCTTTTATCACTTTTAATTCTTTTGAATTAAAAAAAGTAAAAACAAAAAAAAAATAGGATCCATTTTTCATCACAGAGAAAACAAAAAATACAAAATAAATAAAAATCATTGTGTTTGCAAAATTTTTGTTATAATGTGTAATAGTGTTTGATTTCATTGCAATGCAACAATTCATACCTTATCTACCTATAATATAATACCAAGCTCAATACCCTTACACATGTAAACAATTATAAAGCTAACGTATACATACAAATAAAATTGCATTGTGTATCAGTTTAACTACAATACATCAATGAACAATTATTCCACAATTTCGTTCTATTTTTTTAAATATTTTTTCTGTTATTTAGAACATTTTATTTTACCACCTATTTTTTTTTTTTTTTTTTTGCTATTGAATTTCAACTAGCACTATTTTATGAAAATGCATGTAATGTGCAAAAATTTTGTTATGTCTGTATATAGAAGATCATCATTGTATACATATACAGAAAATGTATATAATCCTCATCGTAGCATATGTATATATTAAAGTGAAAAACAATGCATATATGGTGTACATATAGTATGTGTATTTTAAAAAGCAGGTGAAAATTTTTCTATACTGTCCAATAAATTTTTCCTTTTTCACATTTTTTTTTTTGTTCTGACATCAATTGTCAGAAAAAAAAAATTTGAACGATATTACATATAAAATGAATATATGTATGTACTAACCTATGCAAACGAAGAAAATATATGTATGTAATAAGTATATATGCATATAGAGATAAAATGGTGTCATGGACAAATAAAATTTAAAAAAAAAATGTATATACTATAGAAGGAATTAAATATTATGATGAACGTGATGTGTGATGTGATGTGTGTGAACAGATCTGTATCTGTATTACATGTACTTATAAGTAAGTATGCAGTTATTACTGTTACCTAAAAATTATTTGCTGCTAGGCTGCTATTGCTGCTACCAACCACAAAGCTACACAACTTGGTACGTATACGCATATTTAAACGGAAGCAATTAATCAAAAACTATTATTCTACTATTGTACGAAAATCATAAAATTAAAATAAATACAAATAATATTTGGGTTGCCTTTTGCAAAAAGAAAATACAAAATTAAATTTTTATTTCGTAGTAGAATTAAATATCCAATTATACAACATTTATTAGTTACAACTACAAAATGAGCCAATGATGATGTTGATGAATTCAAATTGAAATGTGGATCTACGTACATTCTGTTGGAATATAGAAACCAATTAAAGAGAATAAACCGAGTTTTAGAATTAAGAATCTAAAAACAGATAAAATTTTTGTGCTTTTCTAAGATTTAATGTAGAACTGAGTTCTTTGTGGGTATCCATTGAAAAAATATTGATCCAAAACGTGTACACGATGAAAAATAAATCGACTTAAAATGGGATCATTCGAAAAATTAGAATTACCGTATTGAAAACTTGCCTGCAACATGAGCTCAAAAACTTGGGATTAAACTGAAATGATTTCAGTTTAGCACAAAATCTGACCGAAGTTTAGAATTGACTGTTTAGAACTTTAAAGTTGAAATGATCTCAAATTCAAATTGTATTCGAATTACGTGCACACGTACCTACATATATGTACATTTTTTCTTAAAGAGGTGGTTTTCTTGATAACTCTTTGATGGGTGTTGTAAAATTTTGCATTTTTACCAAATATAAAACTCAACTGTGCTCAGTTATGACATAGTAAATCAAAGTTATGGACACGCTGTCGTTATAGACTATTCGAGATTAGAGTAACAAAAGACAATCTCTAATCTCATCCTTCTGTGTATAACTTATACAAATGTATGTGACAATAAATAGTGGGTACCTGTAATAAATAATGACATGTGTAATAATGGAAAATTAAAAAATCAATTCATGCTACTTTCCTGTCATTACGTAATTTTGAGTGCTATCACTTTTTTATCAAATTTCTCAGTTATTTAATTTTTCTTTTTTATTTCTTTCTTGAATGAATTCCCCTACCACCTGTACAAAATTTCTTTGAAACACTGACCATTATGTAGTCAGTCAATCATATAGGAAGAAAAAAAAGAGTAATAATGAATTCTTTTTTTTTACCATCGTTTACGTGATCTATTAATTTGTTGTTTTTCTTTTCTTCTCACGTAAACAGGTACTTCTATGTTATGTTCATTAATTCATTAAATAAATAAAAAATTCTCAATGAAAAATAATAAAATGAATGCAAATAGTTACACATGTATTTTATTATACACCATTTTCACCTAACCTAATTACCATGTGTGGACAGGCGGATGTAATTGAGTATGTACACTATTTTGTTTTGTATTTTCCTTGAAAATGTTTTAAAAGATTGCATTTGATAAAACATGGTGATATGAACAAAAAATTAAAAAATAAAATAAAATAAATGGTTTAAAAGCATTTTGCACTTCCTGTTATAACGTGCGTGCTACTGGTAATTACGTACCCACAACAGAATCTTATAGCAGTACTTGGTGTTAATTTGTCATATTTTCTTCGTTTTTTTTTTTTTAAAGACCGTGTTTCCTTTTATTAATTTTTAGTGTTTTAAATAAAAATCTCTTCTCTTCCACACTCTTTCTTACACCCTTACATTCCGTTTTACACACATATCTTTTTCTATTCTGTACGTTTTAATGTTTAGTCCTTATGTGCAAATTATGCATTTTTTTATGAATCAATTTCCTTACATTAATGTAATAAAAATTAATTGACATTATTTTGATTTAACATATACACATGTACATATGTGTACATATGTATGTAAATGTATAAGTTGATTTGATAAATGGTAAAGAAAGTATACGTATAACGTATAGCAATTAAATAAAAAAATAAAATTTCCCACGGTTTTTATGAAAAATTAATATATGAAGTCCCATAACAAAAGAGTATAAGTAGGTATACGTACTGGTAAAAAACTAAAAGAAAAAAATCTAATTTCAAGTTTTTGTTTATCATTCACACACAATATAACCAAAAGGGACACTAGATAAAAAGATTGTGCGGTCTTAGACGCGTAATTTTTATTAGTAATAAAATAAGCGAAATTATTCATTTGACTGAATCATTTATTTCGAATCATTCAGTTTAAGTGAATGAGTTGTTATCAAACAGTTATTTTTTATCAAACAACAAAATATTTTTTTGGTTACGTTAAAGCTCGGTATTCATGGTTCACAATTTGATTTTCCTTTTCATCTTTTTTTTTTTATTTTATACCTTTTTAGAACAGACTGTCAAATAGCTCCCTCCCCCTTTAATAAAAATTTTGTTTACTGGCCTGATTGCGGTGTTTAGACACTCTTACTCTTATATGGACGAATTAATAGTCTGCATGCATATATATCCACTGTAGATATATGTATGTACACTAGACCATTAGAAAAGTACAAAATTTCAATTCAAGCAATGCATACGTGTTCTTGTACACGTAGACACATTCAGTTCTTTAAAAAAGAGAAAAAAAACATTCTATTGTTGATAGTATATACCTATTTTGATACCTGCTTATTTTTTAAAACTTCTTAAGTTTTTCTTTCTACAACCATGGATAAAGCCCCCATCATCATATCATTTATCCAAAAAAAAAAAAAAAAAATTAAATTTTACTAATACATAATTCAATTCTATTTTACCCAAACAAAAAAGAAGTTCAAAAGACGTGCATATGTATATTCTTTTGCCTATTTCAATTTTTCATTCAAAAAAGAAATCAACAGAAAAAAAAATCTATTTTTATTTTTTCTTTTATATTTTTCCTTGCAATACAATCAACAAAAGTAACAATAATTT
This sequence comes from Anthrax anthrax, assembly GCA_963971155.1. Lineage (NCBI taxonomy): Eukaryota > Metazoa > Arthropoda > Insecta > Diptera > Bombyliidae > Anthrax > Anthrax anthrax. The sequence continues at coordinate 17,109,849 of OZ020120.1, forward strand.
TGTTTTGGGTTTCAGGTTTCAGCTATACCTATATAGTAGCTATATTATAGTGAGATATACTACAACTACATTATACATCCAGCTGCCAGCTGCATTGCACAGACGTACTATGCACAGTATATTTCTTGTCATTCTCAAAGGGGAAGAGATGGATTTGTACCCAAAACAAGTTATATGTAAGTACATTTATACGTATATGACGTTCGTATGTGTGTATCGTAGTAAAAAGACATTATAGAATTTTTTTTTTTTTTTTTTTTGGACTTTAAAAATAATAAAAGACAAGAAAATTAGATTTGGAAAATATATTCAACCTGGAAATGATGATGATTATTCCATACAATTTTGGAATTTTAAAAGACCTGCTGTTAATAATGTACAAGTTGTAGCTTAGATATATTGATTGATACTGTACAGGCTTACGATTTTAATACAGAATTTTCACATTGATTTTTATTTAATAACTTTTTATTGATTTTCATTTATCATTAAGATAAAAGTAATTTCAATGTATTGAACAAATATTATTTTGAAAAATCTATGATTTTTGGAAAAATTTTATTCAATTTTGGTTGTTGTTTAATTAAATTTTTTAAATTCTGTAATGTTCGGAAATGAACATACCTACATGTAGTAGCTACATATACAGGGCTTTTTAAAAGACCAAAAACTTAATTGTGATATATGTTGTTCATCTATTCTCTTTATACAGATATACTCTAAACTTCACTCTTTTATAATTATACTCTGTGACTCTGTAGTCTGTGCCCTGTGCTATTGCAATACATTCGAGCATATTCATATGTATTATGTGTATGTATGTATGTATCTTGTTTCAAATAATTCAAATTGGAGTAAGGTCTACGTGATAACCAGTTTCAGGGTAATGGATGTTTCATTTCATATACTGGCACAGAGTACAGTGTTTAATATGTGTGTAGAAAAGTAGAAAATAAAAAAATAAAAAACAGAATACATAATAATTTTCTTTTAGTTTTGCTTTGCAGTACGCATTCTCGTCGTTGTTTTTTTATTTATTTTTTTTTTTGTAAGTTCATTTATTTTTCTTCCTTTATTGAATTTTGTATTTATATTTACTTTACTTTGGCTTTTCTTTTGTACACACCATCATCATCGCCATGTATCTATGCATTGCTTTTTATTTTGATTTTGAATACAAAATTTTTCTTCCATGTACACATTGTACAAGTAATAATATAGGTGCACACAAGTAAACATTAATGAATTTTTTCGTTTTATTTATATCTTTTTTTATTTTTACTTTACACACACATACATACACATTATTTTGATTTTTGTCTTATTATTATTATTTATAATATCGGGCATTGCTCTTTGGTTATTATTCAATAAAAAAAATTGCGATGACGATGTATGTAAAGTTGTACACATGTTCAGTGTCATTTCGTTGTTGTATTTTATTTTTTTGCTGCTTCTGTTTCTTCTTTTTTTCTTTTTTTATTACAAAATGTATCCCTATACTGATACAAGTTTTGATTTTTTTTTTGTTTTTGGCATTCATTTCAACTTGATTTTCATTTTATGTACACATATGATTTTTCACTTTATTTACCTCATTTAAAAAGAAAAAAAAAGTTAAATTAATTAAAACAAAACATAAAAATGGACTTGTGTATGTGTGTGTCACAACATATGTTTAGCTGTAGCATACGTTTAGTATATGTAAATATAGTGTCTACACTTAAGTATATGCACATGTATTCATACATGTTATGTACAGATATCGCATGTTCATGTCATACTTGGTCATATATAAAATATATATGTATATATACTTCATATTATGTAATAAAAATTAAAATAAAAATCTGTGTATGAAATGCATATGTACGTACATTATAACAATTGTACCTATATGTATTTAAAAAAAATCAAATTAAAAAATAATAATAAATGAGCATAGATAGATAGATACTTAATTGTGTAAGCGGATATAAACAAACAACAGAAGATAGGTAGTTCATAAGAAACAATATATTTTTTGTAGCATTTAGATATAACCATTGATTTGATCCTAAAAATGCCCTTCATCTACCAAACAACTAAACAGATTTGTTTGGGTCCACATAGTGACACAATAATTTGAATTAAGTATTATCAAAAATTAAAATTCTAAAAATTTCACGATGATATTGCAATTGATCATAAAAATTTGACAAATACACATTCGGTTTAAAGTTCATATGACAATCATAAAATAACGATAGAACAGAACAAGCTAATAATCAGGTTGTTACTCCATCATCACAACATCGATTTTTTCGTACGCAATTGCAGTCGGATTTCCCGAAATCCTTTTTAGTGTAATAAGTTATTAAATTTAAGTAAATTATAAATTAACAACTTACACTTCCAACAATTCATTTTATTAATACACTTGATTTCACTTGTAAGACTGCCAAATACAAAAAAAAAAGAAATTAATAATCAAGGTTTAGCCGTAAGGCAAATGCATAATTAGTGCAATGACTTTAGAACGTTACAATAAAAAAACTGAGATACAGGAAATAATTTACTCATATTCTATAGTTACTAAACAGAAAAAAAAAAAAAAACAATTCTTTTTAAAAATCTTTAAAATAAAACCGCAATTGTGTGCATTCAAGAAATTAACGATGCATGACTTACTCAACTCAACTACTAATTGAATGACTTTTTATTTTGGATAAACAGATTTAAATCTTGAATTAACATTACAAATAATATAATGTATGTATTAAATTTATTTCTTAGACTTTCACTACTTCAATTTGAATTCTACATCAGTCAGATTCACTATGAAAAATTTATCTCTTCCCATATGTGAGATTTAATATTATGTAACATATTATCTATGTCGTATCAATTTACTTTACTGATTCTTCATAGTTTCTCATCAAAATGAAATTAATGAAGAAAAAAAAATTTAATAACCTGATACACATATTAAATATCAAATCTTCAACAATGATGAAGATTAAAATTGACCGGATGTGAAGTACAAAGTAGAAAAATGGTAATTAAAATTCTAATGGAAAAAACTCTAAAAGGGTGTGTACGCTGTAAGAATGAAAATTAGGTAAAGGCTAGAAATTTTTCATTTGAATGTCATCAAAATCTTATTTTCTTGATTAACAAAATTTCATTTAGGAAATTTTACAAATTAACGTGGTACATAATAAAAACATTAGAGAAAAAAGTTGAGGAAATTTGAAAATGAAGAACTGAATAAATAAAATGATATACAGACTAAGAATTAAAAGAAAACAGAGGAAGTTGAATGTCTTGTTTTGGTATCTTCACCTTTACTATATGTATGTATGTGTGTTATATAAAATAGTCCAATCAACTAGGTATATATTCTATCAACATCATATGTACTGTATATGTACATATGTGTGTACACAGAATACTAGACAGTCAGTACAGAAATACGAACAGTTCTTTGAAAGGGCAATAGCCTGTGTACTCATCATCATTTTTTTAACAACAATACATACAGTACGATAATAAATAATAATAATAACACGTACATATGAATACGTACACATATGTACCTTTATATGTAGATATGATAATGACGGGAGATTTTTTTTTTTTTGTTTTTTGGTTTTTTACCATCATTCTAAATTTATACATTATTTCACTTTACTATATATTCAAGCACATATGTATTTATAGCTCTACAAAATAAATTTCCCATTATTACACATATATTTTATTTACATATATTTGTACTTATTCTATATGTACCGTGTATGGAATTTACACAAAAAAACATATAAACTCGTCGTGCAATTGTATGAATAAATATGTAGGTATATAGAAAAAACAAAACGATAATAATAATTTCGAAGAAGAAGAAGAGTGTAAAGACAAAAAGGAAATCTATAAGAGCTTTGAGGTTGAAATTGGTAACGTCTATACATGTGAATCAAGTATAAATGTTTTTGTTTAGCTTGTAAATTATACATGTACATACATACATACGTATACTGATAAAATCAAGGGGGATATAGATACGTATAAATACACATATGATGATGACAGTCGGTACACATATGTACGCGAATATATATACATATTATGTATGCTGGACATTCATACATACATTCATAAGCTTAATCCATAATCAAAAAGTAAATATAAAAATATAATACATAATGAGAGAAAGTATATAAAATGAAAAATGAGAGATATATATAAACATAATGTACAAAAGAAATTTTCGAGAGAACAATTTTAAATAATATACATACATATGTACAAATTGTATATAAAAGAAAATGCTTTGATATTAAAAATTCAAGCCAAATAATAATAATAATAATAAAAAAAAAATTTTTCCTATTCCACCCATGAAAATCCCAGACAGGATAACAGGACAAGCGCACTTTTTGTTTGAAAAATTAATAAAACTGACTGTACATATGTGTATATTTTTGCAAATATGATGCAGACAACAACAAAAAAAGACAAAAAACAAAAAGGATATTTCGTCGTACAATTATTTTTTGTCAATGAAATTATAAGTGGTTCAAAGTCAAAAATAATGTTGCATTTTGTTTTTGAACGGAGATAAAACGAAAAAACAAAAGCATTATCGATTTTATTTGAGTGGATAATTGTAAACAAATTTAAATACAATGTCATTTTTGACAGAAAGATAACGAAATTCACTTGAAATTTATGTAAAGTCTAAAGGGTTTTAAAATTAAAATTCATAAAAAAGAAATATGATAAAACCACAGGTGTAATGCATTACAATTAAATGTTGGCTGCTGCATCAATATAATGATTTATTCGAACTATTTGTTTTTATTATGGCCTTATAATAAGATATCTTCCATTTTTAATGGAGCATACAACAAAGAAAGGTAACAGCTAGCAGCAGATTATAAAAACATGAAAACTTTACTTGTGTGTGGATCAAGGTCACCACTCTTTCCGAAATTCAAAAATAAAGAAATGATCTTGTATTGTTGTTGTTGTTGTTATTGTTTCTTCTAAATGTTCATTCTCGTCTTGTAAAATATTTTTGTTCATTTTTATTGTTGTCTGTACAAATACACATGTTCACATACATATACATATGTATGTAGGTATTTTCATCCCGTATAGTATCTATAAAATAATTTTACGTCTCGAAAATCTCGTGATATACGTACCTATATATTACTTTTTAATAAAAGAGATCTCAAACAAGATTTTTTGAACTGATAAAAGTTCACATATGTATATATATATATATAAAAAGAAAGCACATGTGAGTGTGTGTACATGTTTAGAAAAAACAAAAAAAAGGAAATATACGAAAAAGTAAAAATAGAAATAAAGCTTAAAAAAAAAGTAAAATTGAGGATCATTGACTGACTTGATCTTCTTGATCAGGCGTGCTAAGTGATCATTAACCTCAAGAATAATTCTTTCTTTTTGTTTTCAGTTCATTTTAAAATTCTGAGACCGGACTATTTGGAGCCGAAATAAACAAAAATTTTTATTAATTCACTGTAATTATTGTTGGGTATTGATCGGTTGATTGGTAGTATTCACCTTCATCATTCATTCGATAACTTTTCGCAATTATGTTGTTAAAAACATGAAATGAATTTCTTATAACGATCGAAATTTTGAATTGGTAAAAAATGCATTAAAATAGTTCTTTTGTTTATCTAAAACAAGAAAAAAATGAATAAATAAAAAGAGAGTATCTATGTGTTGTTAAAATTTTGAAACTTTATGTTATCATGCAATTTGCCATCATTTGGTTTTTTTTGTCGTCTGAAATAGTTCCAATATTATGTATAACAGACTGATATAATATAAAATCCATGAAATAAAAAGCGGATTGTCCAAAGCTCCACAAGGTTCTCACATGTTTTAGAAGGTACGTATGGAAGGCACATTTGTACATAAAACCACATGAAAATAAGAATAAAAACATGTACTACCAGCATATACAGCATATAGATATTTTACTTGCTGCTGCTGGCTAACTCGTTGTAAAGCAACAGCTGTACAATGATCTTTTACTCAAGATAATACTACAAATAAACATGTACGCTAGAGGCTACATCGTGTGTACCTTGCTTGCTCGTTTACTTATTTTCACTGTTCCATTCTGTTTACAATTTAAGTAAAATTTATAAATCCTCATATGCCCATTTTTAGTTTTTTTTTTTTTTTTTTTTTTTTTTTAGATTATTATTAGCATTTTTACCTAAATTTTCATTTGTATATGGTCTTGCCTTTGAAAAATCTACAATAATCTTGTGTATACCCATCTACGTATCTCTTTAAAAAAAAAAAAAAAAAAAAAAAAACATTTTCAAATCATATCAAATCCGGTTTCAGATATACCTATTTGTCGTCTTTTGTGTAATTCTTCTTCTATAAGTCAGTCCATGGTTTTTTTTTAAAGTCTCATATACATACATTGAACTAGGGCTTCGAATTGCTCTTGGTCTGATTTTAGTTCGGATTCAGTGTACCAAAAAAAAATTTTTTTTTCGTGAGTTCAATTCGAAATCAAGTTCACAAAAATTTCTTTGGTAGATTCGGCCCGGGTCTAAATTCACAAACAATTGTTTTTTGTGGGTTCTGTTCGAGTTCATATTCACAAAAAAAATTTTTTGTGGGTTTAATTTGGGTTCAAAGAAATCGTTGGTTCGGAGTGGATTTTAAGTTCAGGTTCGGTTCAGTTCGAAGCCCTGCATTGAAATAAATTCTACCTACAAATGCATACAACCTGTGTACGATGAACAAGAAAAAGTTTTCTAAGAAAATTGTCGTGCAATTATAATATGAGCATTTTTCTGTTTTCTTTTTATTATTCTTTTATTCTAGACCTTGATATTACATACATACATATGTATGTAGGTATTTTTGTGCATTTGCAATAATATAAAATGGTTGATTTCTGACTGAGCCTATATGTAATAATCATACATATGCATAGAATTAGAACGTTTATTTTACGAATAACTGATTACAAGAAAAATATTGTTGCTATTATTTAAATAACTGACAATATGCACTTTTGTGCATAATAAAAAAGGTTTATATACCTATATCTGCAAATGTGAATAATTTACACAATCATATCGTATGTATACGTGGTATTAAGAGATAATAGGTACCTACCTATGTATGAAAACTAATCAATATGCGATACTGATAACTGCAATTTTTTCGTTAGATAAGAAAAAAAAAATTTTTTTTTTGTTTTCTAAGAAAAACAATTTTTTTGTATTGATTTTGAAAGCAAAAATTCACAATAATAGCATAATCCGGTGGAATTGCAAAAGATAAGAACAAAAAAAATAAATAATCTGTTGGTTTTATCTAAAATTCAAAGTGGCAGAATCAAAAATAAAAAAAAATATTAATTGCATTGGAAATGGACACATTTTGAATGGTGGCGATGACGTAATTAATAAAAATTTAAGGTGAAATGATAGCAAGAGGAACAGAACGACTAGACATGTCATATCTACCTAGAGAATTCGAAATGAATTAAACAACTCGCATAACGTTAACGAATAATGACCAGACAGACTGATCCTCTAAGTAAATGAAAGAAAAACTAGAACAAAACTGAATACCTACGCCCTTAAAATTCCCATTCAATTGGGATTTTCAGTATTTAAAGATTACAAAATTTTACTAATGCTAAGATGACATTTTGGTTTGCTTCTCCCAGAATGTTTTACTGTTAATAATATGATACCTAAATTAAATAATTGTGAATTATTTTAATTAGATTCATATATACCTAGGTATTTACATAATTATTTATGTAAATAAATGACGTATACATGTGTGTACATTTCTCTAAAGAATTTATACGTTTATAAACACGTATTTTTAATTCATCATTTTTGATAATAAAATATAAAATAAAAAAATTTGATAATAAAATTGTATACAGAAACAAAAAAAAATAAAAACAAATTTTAATAAAAACTTTTGCATAGAAGTTTTATGTGCAAAATATTGTATAAAAATACATACAAAAAATAAAATCCACTCTTTCCGTTTCCACATTCATAGGTATATGTACGTATATGTAGATGTACTAAATTGTAAATAATAATAAACATTTTGAATGAAAGATATATAAAAATATGTACATACTTATGTATACTATAGCATGGCAAAAAAAAAAGTAATTACCAGCAGTCAGCAGTAAATAAATAAAAATAAATACAATGAGGTACTCTTTTCTTTTCCGTCATTAAGTAATGTAGGTATATACATACACTGTGACTGTATACACATGAATATTGTGCACATGATATGTATTGTATACATACATACATATATGTACAGAGTCCTACAGTCATATTTCAACATATTACAATTTACTGGTTCACTTCAATGCTGGTAAATATACACATCATGGTATGTTCATATAAAATAATCACAAATGAATATACCTACATGTAAATATATAGAGAAATATATACATACATGTTTTATGTATATTGCATGTACACATACATAAAACCATACATATGTACATGTATATATGTACATCAATATCACAGTTTTGATGACATTTTTATATGACATGAAAAATCAGGTCAACTAATATGCAACAAAACAAAATCTACGAGTATACACATGTTTACGTGTTCATGTATATAGATACATATACAAAGCACGGCATACAAAAAATAAATTTTTTTTTTTTTGCTGTTTCATTTTTTATTTATCTAGGTACTTTTTTTACATTATTTCTAAACGATTCCTAATATAAAATATATATACACACAACACTACCACACTCTCATTCACAATTGCAAGTATGCTTGTGTATATGTAATAAATTTATCATGACATGAATTTGTTGTTTGCTTTTTTTTGTTTTTCTCAGTGTATTTAATATTTTTTCCTTCTATTTTTATATTCCCCTTCCTTTAAAATCTATAAAAATTGTGAATAAAATTTTTCTTTTTCTTTGTTTTTTACATATAGTGAATTTATATTATTCTGCATGTACATATGTATGTAGGTTTTATTAGAACATAAAAAATAAATAACTAATATGTAAATAGAAAAACAAAAATGAATAAAAATTGAAAAATTTAATTGTACTGTAATTGCTGCCATTTTACATTGTTGTGAATATTTTTGTTTAGCTCTACAGTCTACACGATGTGTATTCATATTTTTATTCTTCAATCGTGAATCCATACATGTACCTATACAAAATACATGTACAGTTATCAGTATATACACATACTACTCTGATCAAAAATAACCCGGACTCGTTCATGTACAACCCCCGCCAATATTTTAAGATGCATTTCTTTTAGTATTTATGTTTGTATACCTGTTTTTTACATTTCCTCCAAATTCGAGCTATATATGTCAATCAGTTGTTTTTTGACAGCACTTTGTTTAGGTCAAGTTTTTGCTTACTTTCGATTTTGCGATGGAAAAAATAATTGAACAAAGAATTTGTATTAAATTTTGCGTAAAAAATGAAATTAATGCTACTGAAACGCTAAAAATGTTGCAAAAATGTTATGGTGATAGTTCTCTATCGAAAACAACAACATTTGAATGGCATAGTCGTTTTAAAAATGGTCGTGAATCAGTGAAGGATGACATTCATCCTGGGCGTCCTTCAACATCAAAAACCAAAGAAAATGTTGATCTGATTAAATCAATGGTTTTGGAAAATAGAAGATTAACGATCAGAGAGATGGTTACTGAAACAGGAATTTCATTTGGTACAATTCAAAGCATTTTAAGTGATGATTTGGGCTTGACACGACTTGCAGCGAAATTGGTTCCTAAATCATTGAATTTTTTACAAAAACAAGAACGTGTTATTGTTGCTGAAGAGATGCTTTCCAGAGTAAATGCTGATCCTGCATTCATTCAACGGATCATTACTGGTGATGAGACGTGGGTGTACGAGTTTGATGCGTTAACAAAGCAACAATCAAGTGAATGGCGCGCTTCAGAAGAACCAAGACCCAGAAAAATTCGTCGTACTCAATCAAAGAAAAAGATTTTGCTTACCGTTTTCATCGATTATCGTGGTGTTGTGCATCATGAATTTTTACCAACAGGTCAAACAGTTAATAAGGATTATTATTTAAGCGTAATGAAGCGTTTACGAGAAGCAGTTCGTCTAAAAAGACCCGATTTGTGGCAAAATAATTCGTGGATTTTACACCACGATAACGCACCTTCTAACACAGCCGTGGTTATTCGTGAGTTTTTGACTAAAAACTCAACAAACACTATTCATCAACCACCATATTCACCGGATCTCGCACCGTGCGACTTTTTTTTGTTCAGTCGCTTAAAAAAACCACTTCGGGGAACCCGCTTTGACAGCATAGAAGCAATTAAAGACAAATCGAAGAAGGAACTTATGGCGATCCCAAAAAGTGAGTACGAAAAATGTTTCCAGGATTGGATTAAACGGTGGCACAAGTGCATTGCATCAGACGGAGAATACTTTGAAGGGGAAAAAATAAATATTAATGAATAGACTTGTACTTTGTGTTTTATTGACCAAGTCCGAATTATTTTTGATCCGGGGGTTATAGATGGGTACCTCTATATCTTTTAGATGCTATTAATAATACTATACATTTTATTTTTATTTAAATAAATATATTTTTAGATTCTAAATACAGATACCTACATATGTATAGAGAAAGTCATCTTCTGTACATACCTATATATACCTACATATTATATATTGCAAAATTGTTATGTATACATACATAACGTAAAGCATATGGATAAGATAAAATTTGGAAAAAAAAATAGAAAATGTATTAGATACTCAAAATATATGTAGATGCCTATTTTATATTATAGTAGGTAGGTAGGTATGTATGTATATGAAAATAAATTTAGCGGCCATTATTATTTCACGTTCATTTTCGTTATTATTTCACTGAATTTGAAAAATTCATTCGTTTTTAAAATTCATCCATTTGCTTTGTAACGAGGGATCTCACAAAAGTGTTATTCTAAATTCACTACATATTAACAACTATTTATAAGAAAATGTTTGTTGCTTCGAAAATTTTGTTTGAACCCCTCGTATAACTAGAATACTACAGACTACAGACCATAGTTAACAATGTATGTAGACCATACCCATACTTACCTATATAGTGTACCTATAGATAAAGTGTTTATCTTTATAATTTATATGCACATGCACATGTATGTATTTGACAAAAAGTGTAATTATGTATACATAAAAAAAACTCAATAATTTTTAAAATAATGACACAACAATTGTTGCCTACATTACCCATAAACAAGAACACAAAAGCTAAAATAAAAATCTCCAGTTCATATGATTGCTTATACAATTTATGCGTCTTTCTCTTCTACCCAAGCACATACCTATTACATAATAAAATTGATTTAATCTTGATTCTTGATTTCTTGAATAACATACTTGATTTCTTTGATTTTATTTTTATAAATAAATAAATAAATAAACAAGATATGTTGTAATTTGTAATACAACAAATCTGCTTACTTTATACTTTTATAGTGTATACCTAAAGGTATTTACCTATATTTTATAGTAGTCTCAAGCTCAACTTAACTCAGAATTAACATGTGGGAATGATGATTTGAATGATTTTATTACTTTTTCTTTTAGATATTTTTAGGAACTGCCTAATTGCATGTTTTACATACATAATATAAAATAAAAAAGGACATTTTGTATCTTAAAATGTTCTAACATTTAACCCTTTAAACTGAAATGACTGAAGGACTAATTCAATAGGAGCGATTTGTATTAATATGAGAAAAAGAGATTTTTAGAAAGTTGTGAAGCCATAAAGGACAAAAACCGGGATGAAATGCCTTAATAAATGGTTAAATTTCTGTTTTTACTGAAAAATTATAAGTACCTACGCCTACCTACCAATTTATAAGCAATTCATTTTTTTAGCGTAGTTAGGTATATATAATGTATGTAGTAATAGGTATTTATTCTTATGGAGTACATACTTAGGTAAATATTTTGCGACGTTGCCATGTTTTCATTCATATTTTTATCTTTGGATTGTTGTTTTTGATTCCAAATACAGAAAATTGGCAATCAAAAAATGAGGATAAGAACCAATTTATTCAAATTGAATATGAACACAAGAATGAGAAAAAGCGTCTATTTAAAATACAGGTAAACATGATTTAAAAATGCATGAAAAATTATTTGAAAATATTAAATGCTAATTATCGATAGCTGCCCGTAAGAAGTACATCAAGGGCTATCAAAGCTTAATATTAGATTATACACGAATTACAGAACATTTTACACATGATCACCACAATTTGAAAATTGTGCAGATGAACATCTGAGGTTTTAATGTATAAAATATTGGCCGTAAGTTAAGTTTCGAAACGTATTAATTCAATGCAACAAGTACTAAAACGTCTATGATCGAAATCTTAAAGATATGTCAACATATTGTACCTATCATAATTATTGCATCAGAAAAGCAATAATACCGTGTGACTACTTTTTTTCAACGTCTCGAAATTCACATTATGTTAGGTACCTATATCTCCACATGCAAATGAATTAAAAATTTAAATTTAAGAAAAATATAAAGTACTTAAAATTTTATTACCTATTAACAATTGGAGATAAAAATAAATCGTTTGTTTTATTTTTATTTATTTTCTGTCGTCGTAAATATTCTAATGTTTAAAAATTCCCTGAAGATTTTTAGACATCAAAATTTGATGAACGTGAAATAGGCAGTGAGATGTTTAAGTCTCTATTTTATTTACGTATCTATATCGTATAATAAATAACTATGGTATGTTTCTAGTTTTTTTTATTTGTTTATAAATCAAATTCAACTAATAAATAATTTCTATTTTTCTTTTTTCTCAATAAATATTTGAACACAATAAGGAAAATATTTAAACAAATTTTCACTATTTAACTGGCAGTATTAAATTGAACACTTTTTTTTTTTTATATTATATTTATATGTAAAGGTATTAAGTGTGTTTGTAGATCACTTTTTTTTCTTTTGTATGTTTTTTTTACAAAATACTTGGTAATTTTTTTTTTTGTTTTTATTTAATAAACAGAACACATTTGAAGAGAAAATTTTTAATTTTTTATTTGATTTGCGTTTCTAAATACATGAAAAATCAAAATTGTATTGTATAATACCTAGGTATGATGAATTTATAATATGTATAAACACCTATTCACACATGTGTTTATGTACAGTAATATTAAAACACGTTGTCATTCCTGTACATATTACATAAAACATGAGAAAAATATTCTTGCTTTCTAAGAATGGTATTATTACATTCATATGTCGTCGTGATTAATACGTCAACACGCATACACATAAAATGTACAAATTTTATTCCAAATAAAAAAAATATGTATCATGTGTATTCTCACGTTAATGTTTTTTAAATAAAAGGTGGGTTATCTACACAAAATAAAAATTTTCTCGCAATTATGATTACGTAGTTAAATTATAAAAACAAACTGCCACTATAAAAACGTGGACAATTTTTTTCTTTATGCGTAAATCAGGACACAAATTTACTTAGTTTTTTTTTTTTTTTTTTTTTTGTAAACACTAATAACTGAATATTTCACTTAAACTTTTAATAAGAATTTTAGTAATTTTCACTTTTTCTTTTTAATAATAAAAGAAAGAACAACAACAAAAAAATTTAAATCACTTGACTGTTTTTTCTTATTCTTTTTTCCTCTTATTTTAATATAGAACACAATATTGGCTTAATCGTAATTTAAGATAATCACCTGCTGAATTGCAAAAAAAAAATAAATAAATAATAGTAATAAGACAAACTGGGTAACTGCCCGGAGTTCATGCAAAAAAAATAATAAATCGTGTTGTGTTTTACGTTGTACCCGAGGTAAATCATTAAAGCCTGAATTAATTAAAAAATTTTTTTAAATCCACGTCTTATTAAAATTACGTTATAATAGTACCTAAATGGAGCAGTTCCAAATTGACAGGAAACTTTTGGGAGATCCAAGATAAATGCCTAGATCAGTATTGATACTAAAATGTTTCGTAAACAAAATCCTTAAGTAAACACAAACACAAGAATGGCCTACACGTCGATATGTAGTTCCAAATTTTTAAGGATGATAACGCAGAAAAAGAAAATAATTGTAATATTTTCTTGTTTATTTGTACGTGTGATATTCCCAGACACAGTGATAAGAATAAATGAAAATAAATAAAACAATGACATATAGGTAAGTACCTAGTAAGTATAAAGGAAGAGAAAATATTTTTGATTATGTTTACGGTATGTGATTATTTTCAAAGTTTTTTATTTTATTTTTTATATATCAATCGAAATAAATGTAAATAGGTACATAACATAATTATGTATCAAAAAATTTTTTTGTTTCTCTTTCATTTGAATTTTACTGCCTACGTATAATTTAGATATTACACACAGTACAAACACTTGACATACCCAAAAACAAAAATTAAATGAAATGAAAAATTCTGTAAAATACACATTTAGATAGGTACAAGTTTCACATTTTTTGGTACAAGTAATATGTATAGATTTTCCTTTTTCTTTTTTGTTATTTAATCCTTCATCATTTTTCCTCTATGTAACGTAATAATCAATTGTAATGGAAAAGTTTCTTATATGTATTATGTACATATACCATTTTCTTTTTTTTTTCTTTTTCATTTATATAAAAATTATATCATACAAACAGTTGTCATATATCTAAACTTATATGCATGTCATGTATGTAGTACATAAATATGTAATGGGGAAAAAATATGTATATAAAGAAGAATAAAAACAAAGAAAACGAAAAAAAAAGTGCTGTTGTGTATATCTTTGGATCTCCCCTTTCTTTGCGCTTGCACATTTCATAATGATTAGAATCGAGATGATATGATTTTTTGTTTTGTATACAAAATATGCTATGTACACATCTATTGCTGCTGATATGAATTTAATCTCAAATAATCAAACATATGCGCATATGTACATATTTATGTATGATGAGTATATAAAATGTAGTTATGTATATAATTTTATTTATTTTATGTATGTAGGTATATGTATGTACACTCTTACAGTAAATGTATGGGTGTATGAATATGTAGGTATATATACATGAAAATGTATAATACATGTGTATCTTATATTTTCTTCTTGTTTTTTTTTTACGTATTTATACGTGCATTTCATTTTTATTTTTTGCTTTTTGCGTACATTTATATGTACATTCGTATGTACTTATGCCTAACCTATAACCAAGTATAACTGTACATCAAGCTCTATTAAAAAGATAATAGATGAGCTTTATTTTTTCTTGTTTGCCTTTTTCTTTTTATTTTTCTTTTTTAAATATAAATTTTGCTACCCACTTTTTTTTTACTTCATGTGTACCAAAACTACCAACTAACTATAATGTACCAAAAAAAATTATATTTTATTTCTATACATTACAATCTTTTCTTTTTCTCACAACACATCATTTATCATGTGTACGTGTTTATCTGTATATTGCTGAATTTTTTTTCTTTACTATTTTAACTAAAAAAAGAAAAAAAAAAGAAATTATTTATATTTCTACTATATGTACAGTTCTTTAAACATGTACGTATGTACCATATACATCAGATATTTTAGTACTCCGGAATATACAATAATTACAAACGATATACATATTGTATATTGCCTTTATTTATACTCTTTATACTAAAATTTTGTTACGATATACCACACAATATAAAAATCTATATATACAAACATGTATACAGCCAAACATTAACTTGCAAATGGCTCGCCTCACCTTTTTTCTTCAAATTATACGTACACACTACATATACATAGTATTTTTGTTTTTATGTTTTTCTATTTTATATATATATACATTTTCTGTGAGGTGTGTATGTGTGTTTGAGATATATAAATCCAAAAGCAATACAAAGTGTATACCTACGTGACGAAGCTTCGAAAAAAAATTTTTTTTTTTTTAGAGAAACAAAATTGTATATAAAGATATACACCGATGTTATATATTATAGTGAATACGTGCAATTTAAACATATAAAAAAAAGAAAATTATACAACAAAAACAATGAAGAAGACGATACGGAATACACATAGAAAAATAAATATAAAATAAAAATGACGGCGATGTCTAATTTCCAAAAAAAGAAAAATGCTATGTTAGTTCCTAGAGCAGACACACAAAGGGAAAATTTAAAAAAAAAAATTCCAAATTCGAAAAAAAAAGTTTTTTTCTTCAACGCAGAGAAAATTATTATGTACATTTTGTTGTATAAATACTTTGAAAATTAATTTTATATTTTTTTCTATACACTGTACACTTTTATAATTATACATTTCTGCATGTAATGCATAGAAAAAAAAAAACGCAACACATCAATACGAAAAAAGAGAAAAAAAAAATTATCAAATTTTATTTTTATTTTTCGGGTAGGTATATAATTTGGGCTTTAATGATTTTTTATTTTACGTGAATGTGTGAGTAAACATGTACGCAACTGATTATCACTAAAAAAAAAAAAAAAAATTTTTTCTACACACAACACAATTTTTGGGCGATGACAAAAAAAATTTTTTTTTTTTTTAAATCTATTATACTGTACCAAAGGTTTATTTTTCTATTCACTGTGTTTTGTTATTTTTAAATCGAAATTTTATATAATCAAAAAAAAATAATTTTTTTTGGAAATTAAGATTTTTTTTTTCTTAAATATACATACAATTAATTTAAATAATAACTCAAGTCCTTTTAAAAGGCAGTATAAGAAGTAAACGAACGGAGAAAACAAAGGACCATACAAACGTCCTAAAACGGTGGCCGATCGTATAAAACTGAATTGAGATTTGGAAATTGGAATTTATGGAGTTTGAGAGAAGAGTGGAATAGTGAATTTTTTTTCTGAAAAATTTGAAATTTTAAAAATGAAAAATGAACTGATTAGGGCTGAGGAGCAGGGATGGGACTTTTCTAAGTATTTAGGGCAGCAGATTCAACGAAAAAGTGCAGTAGATTGAGCAAAAGTGCAGTAGAAAAAAAACTATATAATAGCATGTAAATACTTATAATGTACATACTCGTATATAAATATCAAATAAATAAATTTATGATTCAAAACACTGAAGTGTTTTTTATATTCATTTATTCAAATTATAAAACTCAAAAATTTGATAAATAAAATAACAATTAAATAAAATAAAAAACAATTATATAAAATAAAGTTTAACCGAAAACGCAAATAAAATTAATTAATAAAAATAACAAAATTAAATAAAACAAATTAACGAAAATTCTATAAAAAAAAAAAACTACAAAGAACTACACTATGACATGACAAATGAGAAGTGTAAATGATAGCGATAGCACTTGCAGTAAAGTCCCAACCCTGGATAAGATATTTTGATAAATGCTCGCTCATATTTAAACCTAACAGTTTCAATTATAGGAATGAAACAAAAATTATTACAGGGATGTACAAAGTTGAATATCTAGGTTTACATATGTACATGTGTATAACCAAACAACAATAAACCTTTTGATTTTCAAAATAAATTTTTATAACAAATTGTTATAAATTTGATTGAAACTTTTATCAAGTCGAGAAAAGCGCAGTAGATTTGAGTTACTGCGGCAGTAGACCAGTTTTCCAACAAATCGCAGTAGATCTACTGCACTTGCAGTAAAGTCCCAACCCTGCTGAGGAGTGAGCAGAAAGGTGAGGTGAGATTGAGATATTGAGAATTTTTAGATAAGAGGAGAATCTATGCACAGGGCTACCATTTTGCTTTGGTATATTATTTTATGTTTGGTTTCTTGATATTATCAATTTCTGTTTGCCATATTTTTGATGGTTTCTTAGCAATTTCATATACATAATTACAATTACTGTCAATGTTAGGTTCTTTGCTTTTACTCTTGATTTGATTTGGTAAAAAACCAAATTAAGAAACAATTTGAAACTATAAACAACATAATGTCTCCCAAAGAAATGTACAATCCAAAAACTAACTATAGAAATTATACTAATTTGGTATATTTTCAACGAAATTTGGTATCTTAAAATTTTAAATTTGGCATCCTAAATTACAGTTCTGTGGCAACCCCGTCCATGCAGAATCGATGATATACGCTACATATATCACACTAGCTGAATGCATGCACTAACTCCATCCATACATGTACATAAGTCACACAACATCTCATATGAAATGTACGTACGTATACAAAAATCATACAAAATGCATATACCTATATTATGTACTTTTGAAATTCAAATTTCAAAAAGTATCTAATATAAATATGCATGTTTAAAAGAAAAATTCTAATAAAAATTGCAAAAAATCAATTTATATAATTTAATTATTTGTATCAGACAGTTATCTTGTCTATATCTTATCGCAATTTCATGTACAAAAAATAGTAAAAATACCTTGATAATTAATAATAGGTTGCTTTTGATTCTAACAAATACTCGTATCAGCCGAAAATGGACTTGATATTTCCCCTAATTCATATTTAAAATTGTTTTTCATATTTACTTTGTAAATGTATGCACTTATGCAGTTACGTAAATATATACATATGTAAATCTAAATATACTTACGTATCAATGTACAGACAGAATTGTAAAGAGAAATTAAAAGTTGAAAATTATTATTTATATTTATACAATTATAAAAATTATATTTCACTTTTATTATATGTACCTACATTTACATATGTATGTATATTTTAATTTTGATTGAGTACGCAAATTGCAAAATAGTGTTGCCAAGTTAATTGGTATTGAATAAATTTTTTGAGAAAAAAATATACCTACATATGTATATATATACAGCTCTAAACATATACATATATGTATATATATTATTGTACATTTTATACATCATATGCAAATCATATGTATGCCAGAATACTTTTATTCACCACGGTCCATGAAACACGAATGTCATGTTAAAATGTAAATATGATAATATAGGGTGTTTGTTTATACATGGTTTGTACAATGCCACTTGCCAATCAAATAAACAAAATACCTAAATTAGATTCAATAATGCAGTGCTGATTGAATCATTAAATGATGTTTTGTTTTTTAGTAAATAACAAAATGATCAATTTAATTTTTTTTCACGATACTCATAAATATAGCTCTAGCTAATACTCATCACTTAACTTAACCGGTTTGTATCAATTTTTGCAATTTTCACTTGAATTTTATTTATTTTAAATAAAAGCACTTTTTACCCTGTTCTATAAATTTTGTATACACGTACATACATAGGTATGTATTAATGTATCTGTTATCTAACATTTTTCTATTGGCTGTAAAAACGAATTTAGGCGAAAATAAAAATGACAGTTTTTTTGATGATAGTGAATATATACAATAATACAAACGCCATCCAAAAAATAATAAACAAAATAATTTGGAAGAACCGTTGGAATTTCGTTACATTTTCACTTTAAATTGAACATTCAACACACAAACATATTATCCGGGTTTAGCCCGAATTCTTAATTAAATTTAGAGAAAGTGAAAATTCAAATTAATTTAAATTTGATTAAATTTCAAATAAAATATAAAAATGAAAATCAAAGTTAGATAACTCACCATTTGTAAGCATTAAAATGAAAATACACCATTCCTAAGCCATATAAAAAAGGTTTATCCTTCCAATTATCCGATTTTAATTTAAAATATTTTTGATATGCTGATAAGGCTAAAAAAGAAAAACAGAATAAAATGAAAATGATCAAGTTACAATGTATCAATCTGATATATGTATAGTATATATTTTGTTTGTACCAAATTAAGCAGTTAATCTCACCTTTTTCATAATCTTCTAATAGAAGATGAAAATGTCCTAATTTACAATATGTCCGTGGATCAATACTAATTTTATTATTTGTCATATTATCATCATTTGTTGTATTGGCAGTTGAATGTTTCTCTTCATTTTCAATATCATTCATTTCAACATTATCAAAATATTCTTCTTTAATTTCAATATCACCACGTAATGCTGAATCAATATCAGATGGTTTATCATTATCATCACCCATATCAATATCATCATCATCAATATATTCAGTTTTAATTTTAACACCATCAACTTTATCTAAATTTGATGGTGAACATGATGATGGTGATAATTTTGTTGAATCTGATGATTTTATTTGATCAGTATCATCATTGTTATCTTGGTTTTCAGATTCCTTTTGAGCTTGAATTAACATACGTTCCAGATATTTAACTGCTTTTAATACAAGCGTTCTGGTTTTCATATGCTCTGGTGCGGTCAATTTAAGAAAACCAAATTGCCGACTACAAAATAAAATCATGTTAAATAAAAGAAAAAAAAATTTTTTTTTTTTGCTTTGTAAGCAAAATGTAAACAATGATTGGTTTCATATTACAATTTGAATTCAATAAGAATTTTCAATGATTTGTATCTTTTTTTTGTATGGACTGTGTACATGTTATATGTACATCATCCTATCCGTAATAAATATACGTACCTATCCAATTCTGATAAGACTTGCAACTCTTGTGTTGTCAAATTTAAATCATCACTATCCGGTTCCATTTTGATAATATATAAATTTACTAATTATTATTTTATTTTTCACTTTTATTATTATACGATTATTATTTAATTTCGAATGTATTATGTTTAGAAAATGATTAATAAACAAATAACCTCTGATTGTAATTACTTCAGAAGACATGACAGTATTCCGCCTTCGCCATATTAAACATTTCAAGAATGTGTTACCAATATGTTGTATTTAAAAGTGATTGTTAATTTTCAAAAGCAAAATACAAATACATATCAAAAATTACATATGATTTTTAATTGTAAATTTTGTGATTTCACGATTACAAAAAAAAATATAGTAAAAAAAACTAAGCTTTATTTTACAGATTTTAAAAACTTTGAAAGTTTTTATAAATTATTTTCTTAATTATTACAGTGAATAAATTCAACACTAATTAATAACTTTACTTCATTAAGTAAATAATAAATAATTCCAATCACACTTTTAAACTCGACTCGTTCACTTGTTTCATCCCGAACTGATTCTTTCTTTCAATCTAGATTCTAGTTAGTGATTTCAATCTGTGTTTGTGTGTGCAGTGCGATACACACACAAACGCCAAAGAATAGCAATAGATATTGTACGGATAAAATGAAAAAGGAACAAAGTAACTCATTACAAATTGTTTTTGTTTTTGACAGTTTTCCTTGGATTTTTCAATAATCGTGTCAAAGTACTCTTGCAATACATTTTTTGTTTGTTTGTTAAAAAAAAAAAAAAAAAAAAATTTCTTGTTACTTTAGTACAAAACACAATAAAACAACAATTTTTGATTTTTCCCCGAAATAAAAAAAAATATTTTCAATTTTCTCATTATTCTCAATTGATTGTGGTAAGCGGTAAGTAAAAAAGACGACAGTTTTTTTTTCCTTACTGTTTTTAAAATTTAAGAAATTTTAAATAAAATATTTTTGTATTTATTAATAAATATCCCGTCATCAAAATCATTTTAATACGCAATTTAGAAAAAAAAAGAAAACAAAATTTCATTATGATTGTGTCATAATTTAAATTTAAATTTTATATTGCACAAATCCTATAGCCGTCAAAACTAAAAAAGAAAAATCTTTCAATTTCCATTGTAGCCTTGTAGGGTTTTTTATTTCATTAAGCAATTTTTCTTCTATTTTTTAAAAAAATTTTTACGATTTTTTTTAAATTTTTTTTGTTGTATAAGAAATGAGCGATTGGACCAAAACAAAGAAGGATTTGGAAAATAAAGCAAAAGAAATAAAAAGTGATATTAGTAAAATGTCTGGTAATGATAATAAAGCATCATCAGAAATATCAAAATTTTTGGGTGGAATTATGGGTGACATAAGTACAAAATCAGCAACAACACAAATATTAATTGGTTCTGTATCAGGATGGTAAGAACTTGAAAGATAAATTCATTTTATGAAAATGTATGACATTTTATTTGTATGTTAATACAAATTAGGATAACTGGATATTCAACAATGAAAATTGGTAAAATGACTGCATTCATAATTGGTGGTTCAATAATTGCTTTAGAAGTAGCCCATGAACAAGGTTTAATAAAAATTGATTGGTCAAAAATTTCGAAAAAAGTTGATTCAGCTAGTGATAAATTAGAAACAGCTGTTACTGGTCAATCACCATCATGGATAGATAAGGTAAATATATATTAATGAAACATTAAAATTAAGAGAACATTTCTAGAAAGTCATTTTCAAAGAAATCACAAAGAAAATAATTTTTTTTTAAACGAATTTGTATTTTTCTGACGTGATTATTACTGAGTGAATATTTAAAATTGATTTTTTTCCTTAATTTCCTTATTCCTTTTTCTTTTCATTTGGAAATGACCGACATGTTAAATCTTAATATCGTTTTGCGATTTTGTTTTTTTTTGTTAAGAAAAAAAAAAATTTATTATAGGTAAAACGTGCAGCATTCGATAATACAGTATTTTTCACAGCTTTTGCCGGTGGTATATTTTTGGGTTTTGGTTGTGCCTGAATACAAGAGCAAAATGCACACATATTTAGAAATGAAAATAAGCTTAGAAAAAAAAATTTAATGTTTATTAAGGAAATTCTACGTATTCAATTTGAAATTTTATAATTACGTAATTTGAAACCTTTTTGTTTTTGTTCACAACGTTTAGAAAAGAAACAAATAAATAGTATATTAATTTTTTTTTATTATGAAGAAGATAAAAAAATGAATAAAAAGGCTTCACATTTTTTTTTTTTAGAATAAAGTATTCAAAACAAAAATGTATTTTGTTATTATTGTTTTATTGTTGATTACCTTTTAATGATTCAAGATTATTTTGCTTTTGCAAGATGTCCAGGCTTACACTTTAAGTTGACATTTCAGCAAAAGCAAATCATCTTGATTTTTAATGAAAATGGACTTGAAAATGAAATTTTATTATTAAAATAGTAAATACACATCTTAAAAATTTTTTGTATTTTGTTTTTCTGTCAATAATCTCATCATGTTTTGTTTTTTTTCTCTATTTTATTTCTTTTATTTTTTTCATCTGTTAGGCCGAACGTTATGTTGATCGAAAATTAGATCGTGCTGAGGATATTTTAAAACGTGAAAAGAAGAAGGCTAGAAAATGGTATTCAAGATTAATTGGTGATGATGATGGGCCGAAAATTAATGGCTTACATATGTTTTTAATTGCATTTACTGGTGGTGTTGCAATTGGTGTGGCAACAGCTGCATAAAAAACAATATACAATAATTCGATAGAAAATCTCTAGATATGTTATCTACATATTTATGTACGTATATTCTAAAATCTATCAAAAAACGAAAAATCAATAATTAACGATTAGCTGTTATGTAATATGTGTTTTTTATTCAAAAAGTTTAATTTATAAATTCTTCCAATTTCGCTTGAGTTATGGATGATACACCATGAAAATTTTTGATCTTTTTTTCCTTCCATACGGGCAAAAGAGAAACGACATTTTTTGTACAATTTTTTTATAAATTCTTTTTTTGATGTATTAATTTTACAAAACAAAAAAAAAATAAAAAATTAAAATTATAAAGATATTTTCAAATTGTACTACAACAAAAATAAGTATTAAAAGGTTCAAAAAAAAAAAACGATGTACTTTAATATGTAAAACCAATTTATTTTTTCTTGTTCTAATTTTGTATTAATAAACTTTACTTTTAATTATTTAAAATTAACGGTGTAGAATTTACAATTTGCCTGCATTTATTTCATTTATATGATTTTGTTTTTCCATAAGAATCTGATAATGTCTTCTCATTTCGAAGAGGATGAGTGTTAAAGCAGATGATGTATTTAAGCTATCAATACCTTTAGCTAGAGATATGTTAACGCAACAGCTATTATGTTTTGTCCCATATTTTAAAAATCTAAAAATAAAATTAAAATAATGTAAAATATTGTATTTATGTAAAAATAATATTTATCACATACTTGTAAGCATCTTTACTAACACCTTCTGTTTCTCCACCAATTACTATGCAATTATGTTTATCTGATATTTGAATATCTGTATATTCACATACAGGATAATTAATTGCTTTTTGTAAATTATTTTCTGCTATAAAAATTGATATATCTATATTTGGTAAATTATCATAAAGATTTTCCCATGTTATATTATCTTTTATATTAATATAAAATTGTCCACCACATCCACCACGTAATGCTTTCGTTTCCCATGGATCACAACATCCTTTCATTATAATTATTTGATAGCATGGTAATGCTGCACATGTCCTTATTATACTACCTAAATTATTTGGTTCACGTATATTATCACAAATAACTGAAATCGGTAATACATCATTGTTTTCTAATATGAAATTATCATGGTTATTTTCATTTTTTTGTTCAAAAATTGCTATCACACCAGGACATGTAGTTAATGTTGACCATGTTCGTAAACTTTGTTGTGGTACCTTATAAATTTTTGCATCATTTTGTTTACGTATTGCATCTGATATTGGTTTTAAATTTTCAATTTTATTAAACATTAATGTTTGCATTTTTAAACCACAATTTAATGCTTCTAAAATAAGTCTCCATCCTTCAATAACTAAATCACTTTGTTTACGATTTTTCTTTGATCTAGCATTTAAAAATAATTTACCAAGTAATGGATCATTAATTTTTAATTTTTCATAATTAAATCCTAATTCACTGTTATTTACTATATTTTTTATAGAATTTTTCTCCTTTTCCAATTGTCGACATTTTTCAATATTTATTTCTTTTTTTATTTTCTTTGTCAAATCATTAAAATTCACTGGTTTATGCTGTTTATTACTAAACAGAGAATCTTCAATTTCCTCCAATGTTTTTAATTCATCCTCTTCACTAGTTTTATTTATTTTACTTGAAAATCTAGGTGACAAGTTAATTACAGATGCTGTAAATTGACGTGCATTGTTTTTATAAATTCTTGTAAATTCCACTAGATATTTGTAATTTCTTAAATTTTGAAATGCCATTTTTATTATTTAAAAAAATAATTATTAAAAATAAATGATAATGATATCTTAACTACAATTGATTTGATGTTGTATTGTATTGTAGTTTAGTTAGGTTATGTCATCTTTATTTCTTTCTATTCTAGGTTATGTACGTTTTCTGTCATCACTCATCATATATGAAAACTGTAGTGTTCTATTTCAGTGCTATCTTTTTTGATTTTTCTTCAATTTCAATATTTTTACTACTTTTTCATATCTAAATCTACAATGCTGTCATCTCGATCGGTTAAAATACTGCTTTCCAGAATTGTACGCGTTCAATTTAGTATGGTATTATTTTTATTTTCAACTTTAATAAAACAAAGAAAATTTTAAAAAAATTTAAAATACAAATTTTGAATTTCGCTTCCGTGCGCCGCCTACAAAAATAAAATTTCAATAGCGATTGTACTAAAACAATTGTCTTCTACCACGTTCAAAACTTGCAAAAGGCAACTGGACTGAACTGGAACTGAAATTTGAATTTCAAATAAGCATTTTTATGTTACCCTCATTTATACTAGACTAGGTACTAGACTGCTAGACTAGTTTGATTGTATGCTGTCTTCTTCTGTATGCTGTATACAGTACTGGCTGTGTGCGATTACACAATTTTCTTACTTCGCCACTTATAGTAGACTTGTACTTGACAGTTGCTTACTTCGCTTGATAAGTAATTTTTATAGTAAGATGTAATATGTATGTATAGTAAATAACACGCATACATATGTACCTTTTGTAATATTCGCTGGCTTCATATTAGATGATGATCATGAACTTTCAGAACATTTTCCATGTACATTATAAATAAAACACCCAACTTTAAATATAATAATATTAAAATTATACTTTTATGATAATTCATATTGTTGTGAAAGTATTTTTTTTTTTTACGCTGAAACCATTAATAGAAATATTTGTAAACAAATAAGTGAATGACAGCTGTCTACTTAAAGTTGACACAAATGTAATTCTGACGCCAAAAAAAGTACCAAAGGGAAAAGTAAGGAAATTTTTCAAATCGGACACGGCCACTACATTGTTCAGGTAAAATAGCCACTATACTAGAACTAGACACCCACGGCAAGGAACTAGACAGTAGACAGACTGGTATGCTCATGCTTTTTGCTGCTATGTGTACATGCAAATATAAAAAGCCAACTGGTTGAGAAATATAAGTTGAAGACATGGTATACACATCATCGAGCATAGACACGCATGTATATAGTGTATAGAACAGGGCTACCGTTTCAGAATACATACATATGTGTTGACAAATGTGTAGATTTGTGATTTGTGTATAATTGAAAATTAAATTTCCTACAGTGTAAAATCAAGCATTTTATGTGTAAATATATTTTTCGTAAACATAAACGCTTGTATATTTATTCATATATGTATGTACATATGTATACGAAATTGATTGTCAAAAATTTTATAGAATTCATATCCAAATAGAATATTTTTCTATAAGAAAATATATTTTGTAATCAAATCACTTTTTTTTTGTGTGCGTATAATTTTGTGTACTGTATTTTTTTTTAAAATTGAATTGATTATGTCTGAGGATAAATCATATTTAATAAATAATCATGATAATAATTTAAACAAAGATGATATTATAAAATTACGAAGAGAAGCAAGAAGACGAAAAATTTTAGATAATGCTGCTAATCGTTTAGAAAAATTGAATGGAACAAAAATTCCAATACAAAGTAAGTACCTATATGAATAGACATACCCATATAGTAAAGGGATATCGAATTATATGTACACATATATGTACGTATATATGGACATAGCTTGCATGACTTGTAGTATAATATAAAAATAGACATTTTATTTCTTTTTTTTTTTAAATTCTCAAATGGTCATTGACATGTTTTTTTTTCTGGTTACATTGCAGATGGAGATGTAAAACCAGAAATAGATGAAAATAATGAATCAAAAATAAATTTACAAAGAGATATTGAAAATCTATTCGGTGGTAATGATGGTAGTTCAAGTGATTCATTATCACAACGATATAATGCAATTTCTGATATTGGTATTGAACAAGATATTACTACAGAATTATTAAAACAATTAAGAAAATTGGCAGAAAAACAATTTGATTTATCAACATCTGAATTATCAACACCATCAACATCATCTTTATCATCATCACCATCTATTAATGATTGCATTTCTGAACGGAATAGTGATTTATACTCTCAATATTTACCATCATCATCATTTACATTTTTATTTATTTTATTTAAAAAAATTCTAATTTATCGTTTACATTTCATTTTAATTGCATTATTTACATATTGGTTAAATAATGATAAATATTCAATATTTTTACCATTATTATTAATAAAATTAATTGAAATACCAATTAAAAAATACATCAATAATAAATTACCACCACCATTAGTACAACCTGTATCATTTTTAGATATTGCATTATTTTTTAGTGGTATAACAGCAAAACATTCACAATCAATTTCAAAAATTATTAATTTTATTGCTAAATTAATAAATGATATTGCATTTTATTTATTTTGTTTTATAATAATTCATTTATGTATGGAAAAAATGATTTCTTCCATAGATAATTCAAATGTTATTATCAATGAAAATATTTATGATGAAATGTAGCCTAATCTACCATACAAATGATGATGATGATGAATTTTGTAATATAAAATAATTTTATAAATTTTGAGTTTTATATTGTACATGTAAAATACTTTAAAAAAAAAGGAAAAATTATATTTATTGAAAATGTAAATCACTTATAAAAAATAATAATATACAAAAAAAATACTATGGAATATGGATATGTCACAGTAACTTAACTCTTGGGCATGGCATTTTGTTCTTTGAAATGTTAACATTTTAAGTGCTGCGATTGTAATCAAGTACAATCCTTTGAATATCATAAAATACAAGATAGCTGTTTATAAAGGTCAACATTTTTTTCAGATATTTCTTGTTATACCTGGTAGGTCTATAAAAGCATCACCACTTTATTTGATGTGAGTGATATTCAATTTTGATTGAAATCTCATCAAATACACAGTAATACATTTCTGAACTTGTCAATTTTTTCAAAGAAGAATTTTAATCATTTGATTGTCAATTCATTGTAAAGGTCTAAGAAGGAATGTTCCAAAATTTTGTGATTTAGAAGTGAAATTGCAATATAATTCTTTCATATCGAAATCACGAAAAACGGATCCTGCATTGATCCTGCAACTTCCACGTAGCATGTAAATAAAATACCATTTCAAATGAACAAAATAACATATTCTCGTATAAATTTAAAACCAAGAGTAACACCTTTATATGTAACCGAACTTCTAAAAATAGAAAATAAAATGAAATTAACAAAATAATACAAAAATATATATTAATATTCAGGGAATTATTAAAACAGAAATCATGACAATTCTAATTTTAAATGTACTTAAAATACCGCATTGTGTATACTTAATGATAGTAAAATATAGATTTGGTTGGTGACAGTGAACAAAATAAAATAAAACTAAAAATTATTTTATATATCCAAAAAAATTATACTGTTTTATTATTTTTTTTCTCTTTAATATAAATTTCATTTCTCCATTAATTTTATTTTCTTATACTTTGTATATTTTAGAATCTAAAGTAAATTCAGTTGGAATTCCTAATACATATCTCAATTAAAAAAAAAAAAAAATTAAAAAGAGAAAAAAGAAAAAATTAATTGAATTTGAAAAAGGATTTAACTTTTTTGATAAAGCCTTTGTTCTCTTCATTAATCATTTTGGAACTATGATCATTCAAACGATTTTTGTCTTTTGCTATATTAGTGTCTGTTGTTATTGTGTCCCTCCCAGTATCACTTTTCTCGCTATCAGTAATCCCAATCATTTCTATTTTTTTATTGTCATTTAAAATAACATCCTTTTCACTTGCAGATTGTTCAATTTTATTTTTAGGCTTATCATCTGGTAAAAAATTAGAAAAATGATGATGATCGTCAACTAATAATAAATTTGTTTGTTTTGTAAAGTTAGCTGAAAAGGGACACGCGTTATCCTATGCTAGCTTCTTCTTCGTTTGCTGTTGTTGTTGGTGGTGTTCCTTATCAATAATTGTGTCTTGACGAACAACATCTAAATTACCAAGACGTATCATTTTACTTTCCCATTTAGATAATTCATGTCTAAAAATAAAAAAATCAAAATTAAAAGTCTACTCTTAATTTTCAATATTTTCAAACACTTTACTTATATTTTTCATATTCTTTCTTCGTTTCAATTTTATATTTTTCCTTTTCTGATTCTGATAAACGTGCCCATTTTTCAGTTGCTTTTCGAATCCAATCTCTATAACTCATATTCTCTGGTATCGGAGTTTGTGTACGTTCATTTGTTATAAATTTAAAAAATGCTGATATTGGTTTCTTTGGTTTACCCAATTCTTTAGTACGTCGTCTTAATGCACGACGTTCTTTCATTTCAATTTCATGTCGTTTCATTAATTTTAATTCATTCTTTTGTTCATCAGTTATTTTATTCTCATATTTGGCACGATTTTCTATATATGCCATTTGCTCCTTTTTATATTCATCTTCTAATTTCAATTTTGTATTATTATCAATCATACGCCATTTATCAGCTATGATTTTAACTAATTCTGGTAAACTTACATTTGGATTTTCAGCTGATATTTTAGGACGTATCTGTTTCATAAAACGAAAATATGGTGTTAATGGTCTTTTTGGTTTTGGTGGTAAACCAATTTTTTCTTCTAGGGATCTTGCTTTTACATTATTACTTGTAATAATTTGTAAATATCTGGAAAAATAATTTAAAACAGAAAAAAAAAAGAAATTGGTCACAAAAAGTGGAAAAATGTGTAATTTTGCTTTTACCTGTTAGGATTTATTAGACTTCGAGAGCTGTTTATTAACTCACGAAATGTTAATACACTTTTAGAAAACATCATTGAAAATAGTAAATATCTACTTCCTAGTCCTAAATATACTTTTTTTGTTTTAACCAACAAGACTAAAAATAATCACGCACTTGGATATGATGATAATGGAAAACAAAAATTGTGTGAAATGTCTTTTCCGCGCCGTTTTAAAAATTTTTGACAGTGTTAATAGTATAACAACAACAAATATTCCCAAAACAAAGAAAATAAACAACAGTTTTCACCACGCCAGACAAAATGACACATTCAGCATCATTCATCAATCATCTGGCATCTAGCATGCAAACGTGGTCTGTGTCTGTGCTAAATTTATAAAAAGTTTAAGAAATGGAACGACAAATGGAAATAGAATACTCGAATCATTCTTATGCCGTACATACACGCGCAAATTTATTTGCAAATAAATTTACAATCAAGCGAAATTTGATCAATTATAAAAAATTAAAATTTTGTTTTGTTGTAAAAATATACAAAATATATAAGAAAATCTTTATTCCTTTAACGAAGACAATAATTAAAAAAAATATATAACAAAATATCCTGTTGATTTTAAGCAATTGCAGAAATTCCAGTTATTGCTCGTCCTAATATCAATGCATGAATATCATGAGTTCCTTCGTAGGTGTTGACCGCTTCCAAATTCATAACATGCCGTATAATATGATATTCATCTGATATACCATTACCACCTAACATATCTCTAGCTTTTCTAGCTATATCTAATGCTTTACCAGCATTATTACGTTTTATAATTGATATCATTTCTGGTGTATGTTTAGATTCATCTTTTAATCTACCAACACGTAAACATGCTTGTAATCCAAGACTAATTTCAGTTAACATATCAACTAATTTCTTTTGTATAAGTTGATTTGATGCTAATGGTTTTTTAAATTGTATTCTATCTAAAGTATATTGTCTAGCTATATGAAAGCATGTTTCAGCAGCACCCATTGCACCCCATGCAATACCATAACGTGCATTATTTAAACAACCAAATGGACCACGAAAACCTTCAACATTTGGCAATAAATTTTCTTCTGGTATATGAACATCATCCATTAATATCATTCCAGTTTCAGATGCACGTAAAGAGAATTTTCCTTGAATTTTAGGTGTTGATAAACCTTTTGAAGATTCCTCACGATCAATAATAAAACCACGTACTTTATTATCATCACATTTAGCCCAAATAATTAAAATATCAGCTATTGGAGAATTTGTTATCCAATTTTTATTACCATTCAAAATATAAGTTTTTGTTTTATTATCATATTTAGCACGTGTTTCCATTCCACTTACATCACTACCATGATTTGATTCAGTTAAACCAAAGCATCCTATTAAATTTCCTTTACCTTAAAAAAAAAAAATAAAAAAAATCGAATCTGTAGTTAATGCAAATTTCTATTAAAAATTGATTTAAAGGGAAAAGACTTGTGATTGATACCTAATTTACTAATATATTTCTCTTTTTGTTTTTCACTTCCATAATCATATATTGCACCCATAACAAGTGAACTCTGAACACTTAATGCTGATCTATATGATGAATCAATTTTTTCTATTTCACGCGTTAAAAGACCATATGCAACATTTGAAACACCAGCACATCCATAACCTTTTAAAGTACATCCAAGAGCACCCAATTCACCCATCTCTTTAAATATCTCTTTATCGAATACTAAAATTTAACGGTAATAATTTAATTTAATTTTTTTACTTTTTTCAGTTTCAAAAAAAATGTTTACCTTCATTTCGATTTGCTAACGTTATCCGAGGTAATAATGAATTTTTACAATAATTATGAAATGCGTCCTTTATTGAGATTTCATCATCAGTTAATTGTGAATTTAAATTAAATGGATCTTCCCAATCAAAATGATTAGCTACAAATATAGAAAAAAATTTTTTTTTTTTTAATTTTAATTTTCAGTTTTTTTTTTGCTTTGTAATTTACCTTTTGATGAAAAATATCTGCTAGTATGAACTGATATGTTCCTTGAATATCTTGTGATTTGTTTAAGCATCGTTTTTTCTTGAATTTGTAACTTTTTGGACAAATGCGATGTGAATGTGAAAAGACAACTACTTCAAGATAAGAAAATGAGAATAGATTTTTGTGAAAAATAATAGAAAATGAATTTGATTAGCTATCGGTTATCAACTTGTATGAAATTAAACAAAGATAATAAAATATGCCTCTATCTCTACCACTATTCTCTATTTTACCATTGATCTGTATTTCCTCCTTACCCTTAGCAGTTAGTTACATTTATGATGATGCCACAATTGAAGTTGAAAAACAAAATTCTTATCAATTTGTTATCAGTCTAATCAGCTGTTTTGTTTACGTATTTAGCACAATTTATTTACATTTTATAAAAATATAATTTGTTTTTGGTTTATAACGATTGTGTGTATTGTAATCGTCGTTTTTTTTTTAAATTTATTATATGTATATGGAGTTAGAGTAAATTAAAAGAAGAAAATTTAAAAAAAAAATACAAAATAATTATATTTATTAATAATACTATAATAAAATACAGTTAACAGTTATTCAAATGATTTTATTTTATAGTTTTTTTTCTTTAAATTTCACATTCAAAGGTACATTCGTCCACAAAAGTATTCGTAATTTTACTTTTTCAAATTTCTTATTCGATCAAAAAACCAATAAATTATGGAGTAAAAAAAAGGTATTCGTATTAAGTACTTTTAAATAATATTTTTTAATATTTTTTGTTGTTGTACATAATACATAGAGTATTTTTTTTTTTAAATTAAAATATTGTAAAATACTAAGAACTTTGGAAAAATAAAATTACTAATTTTTTTTTTTTGGCGGCTCAAGTGAATTCATCAGATTGTTCTATAAGACTTTTGAAATAATCATTTATTAATACATTTCGGACTGAATCAGTTTTGTCATTATTGTTAGACGCAATTTTAAAATTATTAGTAGAACTTATTTCTGCTGCTAAATCACTGTTAACTGGAGAAGGATCAATTTCATTATTCAAAATACATACATTATGTAAAACTGCTGTTGCGACAATAATACTTTGTATTGTTGGAAATTCCCATTTCATTTGATGCTAGTATAGGAAATCTTTTTTTCCATACTCCGTATAACTTCTCAACACAGTTATATGTACGAATCAATGATTTATTGTACAGATTTTCTTGTGGTTGGTTACAATTTCGAAGTGGAGTCATTACATAACATTTGTATCGGTAACCTGCGGGTGCAACTACAAGATAATTTTTGAATTCATTATTTTCAAATCGAGCGCATATTCGTGAATTATTGAAAACAGTTAAGTTGCGACTTGATCCAGGCCATCTTGCTACAATGTCCATTATTTTAAGATTCGAATCACACATAGTCTGCACTTTTAATGAAAAAAAACCTTTGCTGTTTCGAAATGTTTCACTATTTTCTCCACCTTAAAATTTAAAAATATGATAATACGTAGTTTGAAATACAATGAAAGAAAAGTAAAACTATTTTACCTGGAGACTGTATTTTCACATGAGTGCAATCCAATGCAGCAATAACTCGTGGAAATCTTGCTAAATTATAAAAACCACATGCTATTTGTAATCTTTCCTCATTGGAAGTAGGAAATTTTATGTATTTATCTGTTAGAAGAGCAATATGACGAGATACATTTTTACAAATACTGCCGGCTGACGTTTTTGATATACGTAGCGTAGAATCTTAAAGTTGATAAAAACATGACTTCGGCTGATATTGGATTATTCCTGAAATAATTGAACTCATTTATTCTTCTACATTTTTTTAAAAATAAAACAAGCATTATTTACATACACGCTAGTTTGGTTTTCAATTTTAGCACGTATTTGTTCTAGAACAATATGTGTTTATTTTGGACCGAATTGTTTTTTTTTTCTGCGCTTAGCAAAAATAAAAGAATATTCCATGTCACTTATGTCATCAGAATCAGAATCACTACTTTCATTTGAAGACATTCTAATTTCAGCAAAAACTAATATTTATTTATAGTAAAATAACGTAAAAATAACTAATAAGTAAAGTTTACTGATTACTGCGTATACTCTATCTATAGTAAATCTTCGTTACTGCGCTCTAAAATTATATGTAAATACATATTTTTTGTTTACTTTTTTTCACAGCTATTGTCTTCTTCTTCGTTTTCATTTAAAATTTAAATGGAAGTTTAAACTCGGTTTGGAGTTTTAAAGCAACACTGTAAACTGTAAACCGAAATTATTAAATTTGAGTTTAAACCTTAAACAGAGTTTAAGGTTAACTGTTACTGTAAAACTGGCCCCAAGTTATTCACATTCTGCATTCATTTTTATTTAATTCAAAATTCAAATGTAATGAAAATGTAACGTCTGTAACAAAGGTAGATCATTTTGTATTTTGTAGATGTGTAGAAATAATGTGGAATATTTTGCCTCCAAAATTCAAAAAAATCAATTGCTCAATGCATGTTATTTTTAAAATGATATCCTTTCGACCACACTTTCGATTCGACTTCTTTCGATACTCGTTCGTGTCATTTCTTTTTCCTTCACTGTGTCATGTGCATGTCATCAGTCATGCCTTCATTTTGGCTTCTTTCTTTGATCCTTTTTCTTTGTGATTTCTTTGATGAAACCATTGAATAATTATTGGAATAAAATCTGTCATATAAAAAGTTTGATCTTTTTTGAAGTTTTCCAATTTTCAAGGATTTTTTGTGAAAAATTCGTATTTCGAATTTATTAGGATTTTAGAATTTGAACAGTGTATAAATTTTTTTTTCATTAAAAAGAAATTAAATAAAAAAAGAAAAAGGCAAAATAGTATTCTAATTTTATTCATTAATTAGAATATGAATATTTTAATATTTTATTAGTAAATAAATTTAGTAAGTGAATTTATTTAGAATTTCATTTTAGAAAAAAAAAAAAAAAAAAAAAAATAGAATAGCATTAAGATAGATACGTTCATAATTGTAATACATACAAGGATTGTAATAAGAAAAAGGGATATAGAAGGTACAACTTAATAAAATTGCATAGAAACTCTAATATACACTAAAAAGTAATTTTATCGATTTAACCTACAAATAAAAAAAAAAGATAAAAGAAAGGTAATATGCATAACAGTAAATTTATCACTTTTAATTTAATCATCCTTTTACCTGAGTGTTTTTGAACTCTATTTTTAATTAGCATACTCTGATAATTTTGAAATTTTTAACATTTTTTTTTTCTTTTTCAAGAGAAATATAAAAAAAAATTTTCCTAAACAACGTATCCTTTGATTGATAATGTCGGATGAAGATGCTGGAGCTTGTTATACATCAATACAAGAGCATTCATGCGAAATATGCGGTTTATCTGGTTTAACTGATGAATTAATGAGAGAACATACACGTACATGCCATGTTGAAGGTAATGCACAATGCCCATTTTGTGGATATAATGGTGTCGTACCAGCTGAATTATTATTACATGTTAATCAAGCACATTTAGATTATTTAACACCAGAAAATGAATTAATTAATTTTATTGATGATCAGAGTCCAAGGTATAAAAATAATTAAAGCTATGAAAATTAATGAGTGATATTTAAAAAAAAAATTTTTTTTAGTGTTGATGGTGATTCGGATTCAATGTCAGAATGTAGAGGAATATCACCACAATTACAACATTGTAATCATCATGTACTATCATCATCATCATCTCAACAACAGCAACATAAAGTAAATTCAAATAATTTAATGAAAACAAATACATCATCGTCGTCATCATCAACATTATCAAATAATTCGAGTAATAGTCGTGTATTATCATTTGATAATGCAAAACAACAACAACAAAGTAATGGTCATATAATATCGTGTTCAAATCATCCAAATGTATCCTCGTTTACATCTTCTTCATCCTATTCATTATCGTTTTCTTCCAATAATAAACAACAGAAAATTAATGAAGTGAATGTGAATAAAAACTGTGATACGATGAATGGTAGTAGTTTTAGTAATAGTAGTAACAGTAGCAGTACAACTAGTAATAATAAAGAAATGATTAACTCAAATGGTAGTGCAGATTTATCAAATGAGATTGGTAATGGTAGTGGCAATCAAGGACAGGGTTCACCATCAAGATTACAGCTCGGATTAAAATTAAAAACGAATACGCCAGCTAATAAAAAACAACAAAGCCCATTACAATGTCCACTTTGTCCATATAAATCGGATAATGCAAACATATTAGAAGAGCATATAAATCGATCACATTTTGATCCATTAAGTCCAAGTGTAAATGGTTCAGCATCATCGAATAATCATTTTAATACATTAAGTGCATTACAATGTCCGATTTGTACACGATTATTTGAATCATCATCTGATTTAGAATTACATGTCAATATAGAGCATAAGTGAGTATAACAAAAAAAAAAAAAGGGAAAATAATTTTACATTTTTACTAACATCCACATCTTTTACTTTTCAGAGATATTTTAAGTCCAGGCAAAACAACAAATGAACCAGTATTCTCGATTGGTAACAATTCTGGTAGTATTTGTCCAGTTTGTAATATTGGATTAGATAATATGAAACCACATGAAATGGAATTGCATATTGAGGGTCATTTCACGAAAAGTCCAAAAAGTTCAAATTTTGATACAGATTTAGAAAAGCAAGCGCAGAAATTACGTGAACAACGTGAATTTGAAATGTTACGTGCCCAATATGGTATGGATGATCAAGGAAATTTTCGTGAACAATCAGCTGCTGCAATGCAACGTGCCGTATATGCTGGTGAAATGAGTGTAGCTGATTATTATGAAAGGCAAGTTGGTTTACGTGCAGCTGAATCACATGGTATTGATGATGGTACATCATGTACAAAATCTGTAGCTGCTAGAGTATTATCATTATCATCATCATCACCTGGCGTAATTAAATCATTAGTATGCTCTTCAGTGGATCATTATGCATCAAGTTATGGTGATAAAGGATGGGGTTGTGGTTACAGGAATTTACAAATGTTATTGTCTTCCTTGCTACAGAATACAACATTTAATGAAGCACTTTATTCAGCATGGGGTACACATGGACCATCACGTACAGCAATGCCAAGTATATCACGGTTACAAAAAATGGTTGAGGCTGCTTGGGCACAAGGATTCGATGTTCAGGTAAATTTTATTATTTAAATAATCTTCACACAATAAATATTGAACCGACAATTTTGTTTTTGTTTTTGTAAAGGGCTCTGAACAACTTGGATGTAAGCTGTACAATACAAGAAAATGGATTGGTGCAACAGAAATTGTTACAGTTTTATCATGGTTACGTATTAATTGCCAGTTAATTGATTTTC
This sequence comes from Anthrax anthrax, assembly GCA_963971155.1. Classification (NCBI taxonomy): domain Eukaryota; kingdom Metazoa; phylum Arthropoda; class Insecta; order Diptera; family Bombyliidae; genus Anthrax; species Anthrax anthrax. The sequence goes on from OZ020120.1 coordinate 17,147,371, forward strand.
ATCGTCCAACATCAACAGATGGACGTCATCCAGAATTATTTAATTGGGTATTTGAATATTTTAATAAGCCAAGAGTACATACACCACCATTATATTTACAACATCAAGGTATATTTTACTTCAAAATAAAAAAGAAATTTTTGAACTGTGCGTATATGTGTGCATCTCACAAAAAAAAATTGTTTGTTGTTTTTCAGGCCATTCTAGAACAATCATAGGCATAGAACAAAGAGTAAGTGGACTAACATTATTGGTATTAGATCCAAGCCATGGTCCACGTCAAGTAGCTGCATTAGGTTCGTCTCAAGATTCATTAAGACTGATAAGAAGAGGACCATCAGCTATGAGAGCACCACAATATCAAATCGTAGCCGTACGTGGTCTTATAGAAACAGAAGAACAATATCAGGTAAGTGATTATATAGTAGTTGCTATTTTTGTTGTTATTCTTTGATTTATTAATAAAAATATGATGTACATTTTTGAAGTAGTAGAGATGAAAAAAACTTTTTTTTGCTTGTGTACACTCTAGTGTGTGTTTATTAAATCGCCTTTATAAAAATTCTTTTCTTTTTTTTGAATTTCTTTTCTTTTCTTTTTTTTTTTTTGTGGAATATTAACATACACATAATATAGGCCAGTAAAGTATTACGATCATTAAGAATTCCTCCAGATCGTTGACCTGTTATTGTTCTTGTTACTATTATTGTTATTATTATCATTATTATTATTATATCATCATATTATTTATATAAATTGTTAGAAATAATTAATTATTATTATTATTCGAATTCTATGTCATATAATTGTACAATAATGATTATTAATAATTTCGTAAATTTTATTTCATTATTATCGATCTTTTAAAATAAACGACAAAAAAAAAAAAAAACAAAGATGTTAGAAAACCAAAAAGTAAAAAGTAAAAAAAAAATATAAGAAAAAATTCAAATTTATTAAAAAGAAATAAAAAAATGATAAAGAGTTATGTAATTCATTTAAGAAAATACCAAATTTTTTCTTTTTAATTTTTTTTCTTAAGTCATTTTAAGCGTAGTTAGATTGTAATTTATATTCTATTTAATTTGTTTCTAAAAGTAAATTAAAATGCATTGAAATTCTCTTTTTGAATATTTATAAAATAAATAATACACATTCACATAACATATATAGAGGGATATTTGAAAATTTATTTTTTACGGTTTTAAAGCGAAATTACAATTTCATATTGAAATCGTAAAAAGTAAATTCTGAAACACTCATCATGATGTCACTATACATTATATACTTTAAAAAAGAAAAAACAAAAAAAAAATGAAGAAAATTAAAAATATATTCTATAAGAAAATTACAAGAAAATAAAAAATGAAATATTGTAGATAATATTTATTTTGAAATATTATGCACTAAAAAAAAAAAGAAGAAAAATAAACAATGAAAGAAAAAAGTTAAAATAATGAAAAAAATAAATAAATAAAAATTCAAATCTATTTTTGCATAATGAAACAAAGCTTTTAAAATAAAAGAAAACTACATAATTTTACTTAATATTGCTAATAATAGTATTGTACAGTAGATACTTTATTGTAATTTTTATAGGTTTTTATTTTTTTTAAATTTTTTGTTTTTATTTTATTATAACAAAAATTTATTAATAAATCATGTTTTTGAAAATGTATCACTTCTTATTTGATGTGATATCCAGCGTAATATGATTTTAAAGCTGAAAATCGTATCAAATAGTCGTTGATGCATTTTCGAAAACACGGAATATTATAAGAATTTGGTGACAAACGAAAATTACACCAAACACGACAATTTACTGACCAGTAGACGATTCTTTACGATTTTATTTTTGTTAAAAGAAAAATACATTAGAACAGGTTTTTTTTTTTTAAGGAAAATTTCAAATTAATTGGTTAACGTGTTAAGCATTAAGAGAGGCATTTCGATCTAAACAAATTCAAACCTCCTGAAGCGATTAATAATTTTAATTCTTTTCCAAATTTGATTTCAAGAAATTTACGTTTATCACTAAATTAATGATGATAATTAATTCAGATTTTTAAATCAAAAAACGAAAATAAAAAACAAAAAACGAAAAAATACTCTTAAATAAGCAGTTATTTTGAAAATATTGAAGCAGGTTTATTATTTTACATTTAAATTGTAGTTAAACGTTTTAATTCTCTATTGAAATTTTTAAACAAATAAAAAATAATAAATTTTAGTTGTATGAATACTAAATAAAAGAATTTAAAAAAAAGAAAAAAACAAAACTTTTTTGCAAGCGATAATATTACATTAAAAAAATTATTTTTTGATAAAATAGTAGTTACACACATTTAAATAGAATTTATTTATTTATTTTTCTTGATATAATTAAAATAAAAAACAAAAACAACAAGAGTATATTAATTTATTTTTCATAATTTAATAAATATAAATAGTAGATAAGTAATCTTATGAGAATAAAAGTTCTTAAACAAAATAATTAATTAATTAATTAATTAATTAATAATAACATAAAAACAAAATTTAGTATTTCTTATTATTAAAAAAAAAAAAAAAAAAAAAACATAATAATAAATAAATTAAAAGAAAAGAGCTTTAATCTCTAAAGATAACAAACACATACTACATTTAATTGTGTTTTTCTCTTCTTCATTTTCTTTGTTTTCATTAATATGAATTGAATTTTTCAGAAAACAAAAAACTAAAATAAAAATGTGTTCTCAATTTTTCTCTAGTCAATTAAATTATGTATATTATATAAAATATAAATAAAATTTCATGTATAATTTAATTTTTATAATTTTAAAGTAATTTGTAATTTTGAATGCAAGAAAAAAAAAAATAGGCAGTAAAATTAAAAAAAAAATAACACTTTAAAAATTAGAATTTATAAAAAAAATTAATTTAACTTTAATATACAACGACGTGAATTTGATTGTTTTAATTGATAAATTTATGCTGAATTCTAATTTTTAAAACGTTATAGAATCTTACTATAGAGAATTTAAATCATCACATTACAAAAGAAAAAAGAAAAATGAAGATAAAAAGAAAATTTATTTCACTTTGTAATTTATTTTGATAAAGTAATATACATAGTAATAAAGCATGCGTTTAAGCCTACATATTTATTGAAAGGAAAACATAGAGAAAGGAATATTTAAAAGATAAACATAAATGAAGTTAAATGTAATAATTAGTTTTTTGTTTTTGTTATAAAATTTTGTTTAATTGTTTGAATTTGAATTTATTTATTTTTGTTTATTAAATAATTAATGATTTAATCAGTTGTTTACTTTGAAAAATGGTACAAGTCTAAAATTTTCAAAATGTAGTTTTCTTGAGTAATTCACATTGTAAGAATTCCCATTTCAACATCAAATGATATTCATACGACGAAACAGTTCATGATAGACGGTTAGACATTCTACCTTTCTCATCTATAAAGTGGTATAAATATCGCATGAAAATCGTATGATAGTAATCAGTAAACTGGGAGTACAAATACATAACTTAAATAAATTTCGGTTAAATTGAAAAAATTGACTTATGCCATTTTCAAAACAGAACGGTTTAAATTTTCTATGTATGTATATCCAAAATAATTGGTTGTGTATTAATAAAAATGTTATCTAATTATTCTCAATTAGTGAATTATTTTAAATAAAATTTTTTAGTTACATAAGTACATAAATGAATTTTAATTTATTCACATATGAGTACAATGTAAAATTAAATTAATATGCAAATTTTAAAACTAAATAATATTAAAGTAAAAATTCAAAACAAAAACAATAACAAAAACGACAAAAATATTTTAACAAAATTTTACCTTTTAATTGAGCATAATGCAATTACAAAATTTTTAATTAATCGTTATAAAAAAAACAAAACAAATAAAATTTATTTTTGTGATATTTTGAATATGTAATACCATGTAATACATAATTAAAATTTTTTAATCAATTAGAATTTAATTTAAAACCTACTGTTAAGCATAAAATTTTATTAATCCTTGTACAAAAAACAAAAATAACAAAAAAAAAAAAAAAATGTGATTTTTAATTTAAAATTTAAAATTTATAAATAATTTGTTATCACTATAATATTTGTTTTTGTATACATTTTGGTATGCATTGTTCATAAAATGTTAATTACTTATTTAGATTAAGACCGGTATCTATTTGACCAATTTGAGTTTAAGATCGATAACAAAAAAAAAAAAAAACTTAAGCCTGAAACTTTAAATTCATTATTTAAGTAAATGAGTACAGGCCTAAATCTTAAATCACTAAATGGGATAAATCTTGATAATTAAATTAGATTTGAATAAACACGCATCACATTACGAAAAAAAAGTAAAATCTTCATACATTCATGCTAACTACAATTACGTATGTGTATGTCGATGTGCTCATATTAACTTTGCCATCTATTAAATTCTCATATACATATTTTTCAATTCATTATTAAATGCTCAAAATTTTTTTATCATCTAATAAAATATTTTTTTAAATTCATTTAATTTCGAATTTATAAAAAATTTACTCTACTTACAGTAAAAAAAAAAAACTTAACTTATTATACTTATGACAGACAAGTGGTATCGATACCATGATGCTTTGTACTTTTTTTTGTTTTTTTTTTTTCAAGTCTTTTACTTAAATGAAAATCCAATTATAAACGGAAACTGTTATCGAAATCAATTTCTGTAATTTCTATAACATTAAAATGGTGTAACGTTTAGTAAATTTTTCGAATATAGACTAAATATTAGATAAATCATGTGATTCTCAATACTAGCTTGAAATTTCATACCATGCTTTTCATCTAATATAAGTTTGATATTGTATAACACACATACAGCATAGCCATGGTATCGAAACTATATATCCGTCATAAGTATTAGATTTGCCTTAAAAAATTGAATAAATAAAAAAAAACTAAAATACGATATTTAATATAATTTATCTTTGTTTAAAAAAATAATAAATGTGAACAATAACAAAATCAGAATTATTATATTTGGATAAATTATAAAATTATATAACATATGGCTATATAATGTATGTAGTTTTATAAATTTTGAGTGAGTTCGTGTGTGTATAAAATGCACACATTTTCAAGTGCATTTTAATAATACACAGTTAATAATAATGGGAGCTAGAAAAGTAGTGAAAAAAAAAAAAATGAAATGAAATGATAATTAAAATATGAAAAAAAAAGAAAATGTAATATGTATTTATTTTAGTACTTAAAAACTTTATGGAAAAATGAAAATTAAAAAAAAAAAAATAAAAAAAAAATTAAAGTGGAATAAATTACAAAAAAAAATAGTCACATACTGACAATGTATATATTAACTGACACACAAACATTATATAGTTTTCACAATATGTATATTTTTTTTCTGTTGCAAAATAAATATGAATATGCACGAAATAAAAAAAAATTAAAATAAAAAACAAAATAAAAATAAAAGGAATACAATGAGATCTGATGAATAAAAACAGTTTAAAATGCTTAAAAGTATTTTATTTTGAATAAATATGACATTGTAACTTTTTGCATTTGCAAAAGAACTCTTGAATCATCATCATATGGGAATCATAGTCTATTAAGGATTTTTTTAGAATTTTTGTGTCCTGTTGAAGTACTTGTTGCCAATTACACATTCCTTTGTTGCCAATTTTCTGTATTTTACAAACGAAAACAACAACAATTACAAGAGAACAACTTAAATCATAAATTCATAAACATAAATGACGGAATCTATTTTTATGTTTCATAAAAAAAACACGTGAGTATGTTTTAAATACAAAGGTTTAAAAATATTTTCCTCTTCAGTCTCTCACGGAGAGATAATGAGCTTCTTAAAAATCTCATACTCAATAAACCATGTAATATAGAACTTATTATCATTCAACTCATTCAAGTAAAATTGTGGATTACAGAAAACCTCATTATATTTAAACCACCTTATGGGAGTGTTACCTATATGTTTACTGTTTTTGAAACACATTTGTAAGTATGATATATAGTTAAATACAGTACACACACATAAATACAAACATTTGTGAATTTCATTGAACACATTAAAAATGAATAAATCATTGGGGTATCCTTTTTATATCAATTGAAAATCGACATAATCATAATATACGAGTATATTATAACGGTCGGTACACCATTATTATCAAAAATTTAATGTTTTGATATTTTTTTTTTCTTTACAGGATATTTTCATGCCTTTATGAGCTTTTTGTTATTCATTTTTAATTTCTTTTCCTTTACTTTATTTTTCTTTATTTAATTTTTTTTGATTCGTAATGCTATTATTTCCTTAATGCTGATTTATGAACGCATATATGATTTGAATTTGAATTCAATAAAATACAATTTTTATGGGTAAATGATGATTTTTATGTTTTATCATGAAAATTTATTCAATTGGCAAGAAAATGTATGCCAATCAAATTTTTTGAAAAGTTTTTAAGTAAAAAACAACTTTTTGATCGATTTCGTATTTTTAATGTACAAACAGTGTAAAAAAAAGTTCGAATGAAAAAGGTTTATAACATTGAAAAGTTCTTATAAAAATTTTTGACTTTAATCTAGATTTGTAAGTAAAAATATTAAGAGGATTTTTTTTTATTGTTTTTGTTTTTGTTTTTTTCAATGTTTACACTCCGTTTTTTAAACTTAGTCGCGTATATTTTCTTATATGAACCATAAAAAGTATATTGTGTTGATTTATGTTGCTCTCATGTGAATGTTCTTATTTTCGTTTACAAAGTACAGAAATTTGGCAACCAAGGAATTGAGGATAAAATATGAATTTATTCAAACTGAATGGAAAAAATATATATGCGAAAAAGCATCAATTTAAAATACAGATGATTATGCTTTAAAAACATACTATAGAGCTTACAATCATGAAGCGTAAATGTGAATCATTCGCAAAATAAATATAAAAAAAAAATCGTTACGTTAAGTTGATGTTTTTGAGAGTAGTAATGCCTAAATAATGAAGAAACATTTTTTTTTTGAGATAGTAATCCTTTTTACAATTTCACAAGAATCCCTTTGCGAATTCCTATTGCGACTCAAACATTCTGATAATTTAGAGAAAATATGAAACAAGAAAATTAAAATTTTTATTTTTATGGTAATGCTCTTAAAAAATTTACGTATGGAACTCTAAAATAAGGATTACTCGGTTTTAATGATTTAATCCCCGATTACAATAATAAAAAATTCTTTTAAACAATTTTTACTAATAATCCAGGTACTCCTCTTCTTACTGGTACTCATTTGTTAAACCCCACTCATCTGTATATTACTCATTTATGAAACACACGTAATGTGAGTTTTATTTTCGAAACGTTCTTATCATAACATTTTAAATATTTTTGCCATTATAATGTTCTGTCTAAATAATTGCTTTATAAAATGTAAATTAAAATTAAAATTTAAGAGATTATAAAAAAACAAAGCCCTTCTTTATTACTCGTAAAGTACTCACTACTTTATTCGCATAACGTGTAAATGAGAAATTCATGTATGTATGAATTTATTGCCAAAATAAAAAAAAATAAAAAATAAAAAAAAGTAAATTAACCCCCTTAGGAAAATAAATTGCGTAACTGTATTCCATTTTTATTGCTTTTGAAATAAAAAATTTATCCAATTATGTCTAATTTCATTGAGTAAATATTTTCAAAAGATATTGGAAAACTGATTTCAATTTTATTCATTATTATACGTTACGCGAAACCGACAAAATTAACAAATCTGTTCACCTACGTCATTATCATCATCGGTTTAACAGCTCGATTTGAACCAACGCCCAATGACTGGTAATTTTCAGAGGCAATTCTATCATACGCGCATCTACAGCTTAACATGAACCACTAACAGATTGTGAACCACTGACTTTGTTAGAGTAGGGAGAAAGATAGGGCTTAAACGGATCATTTTTTTTGAATTATTTTTTGTCAGCAAGTAGACCCAATCAACATTACTCTAAGCGCTTAAACCGTAAGCATGAAAATTTTTGGTACTCATTTAAAGCTGAGTGAATTTGGAAAGCAATGATTTCGATAATGTAGGTAAACAAACAATTAAGTTTGTTACATGTAAGTTTGTAAACAAACATGTAAGTTTTTCCTTCATTCATAAATACATACATACATACTTATATGCCTGGCGGCATCGAATCTTTGACCAATAGATTCAGAAACCAATACTCTATACCTAATGAGCAACACAGAATACATGTTATAAAAATTTGTGTTCATGAAAAGTTTGTCACAATTTGAAACCCTGTTACCTGACGTTTTTTTTTCGTTGCTCCAATAAATTTAGTCATTCATTTATGTCAACGTCTGTATACAAAACGAAAACACATGGTATAAAATTAATGAAATGGGATAATTTGAAACATTTTATAATTTTCTAACCAACATCCGCCACCCCATTCATAATATTCTTAATACACTACTAAATATTTATGTTTATGTTGATGACAAAAAATATCTTAATGCGGAAAATTACAGTATTAAAAAAATGATATGCCTTTTCTTTATATTTAATTTCATATGTGTATACGTAACTAATGTGTACATGTAAAATAGTATTTATCCGTGCAGACTCCTCATCTCATTCCTTAAATCAAATTCAAAACATGTGTCCAAGAAAGAATAATTATTTAGCTTTTAACACAATGAGAATATAATGATAATTGCTTGCCCATGAGACAGCCAGCCCAACAGTAATATGAAATATTACTAATGTGCATAAAAAGGAAACGTATAAGTATGTACAAAATATGTACACAAATTTATGGCCTTTATGCCTTTTATATTTTTTTATTTTTCATTTTCTCGTTGAAAAGAGTACATTTACCTAATTGGGAATTATCTTTTATTTTAAAGAGAAAAATAATTAAAATTAAAATTAATGATGAAAAAATATTCACTCTTATTTCAGGTAAATATGGCTATTAAGTTAAATGTGTATTACTTGATGGAAAGAAAATTTCCTTCATGGTTGTTTACAGTTGATAAAATTATAATGTCATCAAATGAACCGTGAATTCCAAAACGTTTAAATACCATCACTATACGAAGTTGAAAGTTTCAAAATGCAAACACTCAAAATGGCAACATTGTCTAAATTTTTAAAACCTATTGAAAATGTACTATCTGAAATATTAAACAAATGATGCACCGTGTGATGATGTATCATGAATTTCTCTGATGCCTTGCATCAGAACGTATAATTTTTATATCAAAATCGTTATATTGCCGTATCTATACGAATTTTTTAACTTTTCGGAACTCATTGAAATTTTTTTTATATCTTAGAATATTTTCTTTAAAAGGTCGTTGAAAATGGCTTAAAATCCATCCTTTTTTAAAAGGATCGATGGTAACATTTTGAATATGACGAAAATTTTACAACAATGTTGTTGATTTAATTCCGATTTTATTGACTTTTTGTTTTCTTGAAGGAAATAAAAATAAAATAAAAAAAATGAAAAATTTAAACATAAAGAAAACAAAAAACAAAATAAAGAATTAGAAAAATTCTTTAAGAAACCTTTTTATACCTTATATAATGAAATTATTAAAAATGATTCCTTTTTTGTTTTCTTAAAAAATATTTTAATTAAAAAAATTAAGTACCCAAGAAAAAAAAAACAAACAAAAAAGGATACAGCATAGTGTAGATTAAATTTAAGGAATTTCCGTTACAAATTTAATTTAAATATTTTTGAAAAGTAGGAAAAAATAAAAGGCAAAAATAAAACACGTGGACATTGAAAAACAAAATTTGAACAAAATGTCCAAATTAAATACATTGTTTGCATGTGGACAAAATTTGTAAAATCGATAAATTCAAAATTATCCAGTACATTCGGTATTTTTGATCACTTTGATTAGGGAAATCTTGTATAAACAATGAATTCAAACATACGCATTAAAATGTTATGCATACATATATGATATCAAGACACATTGAAATGGTAAAATATTGGCATTTTGGGCAACATGACGAAATTCGGCTCTTCAAACAGGGTAAATTGTTGAGCAAAGTGTTTTGTACAGTGTATACTGATTTTTCTTTTCTTCTTATTCCTTTCTAAAAAGATCCGATTGTCGTATAAATTGTAACGGTCAGTTCACGATTAGTTTGCCTTTGTATGTGCACATCTTGGTATGTTGCATATAAACAAAACTGCACAAATTCTTTTTATGAGGGATTGTTAACATCATCATTTGTTCATTTTTTTTTTCTATAAATTATATTATTTTCCTTGCAAAAAGGTTGAAAATATTTTGTCGGTTACACGATGCCATATCATGTCACAGCCTATGGAAAAATAAGTAAAAAAAAAAAAAATGACATGACAAGGATATGGATGTTATTTTGGATTTAATAGGACCTTTGGAAAATATTCAAAAATACAAAATACTGTTGTATACAGAGTACGTATTACATGGAAGTCTTATGCCAAAGTATACGACGTATAAACAAAAATATATGTAGTTAGTACATCATTCCCTTTGGGCATTTGGCTTTTTTTTTTATTTTGGAAAAATAATAACATGATAAAAACATTTTTTCCTTAAATGAATTCTAAAGAGAGATGTGTTTTGCTTTGTATGTATGCGTATATCCTCACGTGGATATGTGTATAAAAAGTACAGTATGATATTATGTTTCACTTAAAATTTCATTTAATTAAAAAATTTTTGTTAGCAATTTAAAATAAATCGACAACAAATTGTTTGCATACTTAAAGAGAAGGCGAAGGAGGGTAGATGGGGGGGGGGGGAGACAAAAAATGAAGAGAGTGGAAAACAAAAATTATTGCTGAAAACATGTAAAAATAAATTCAAAATATAATTCTGTATAATTTTCGAAAAATCATGTAATTGGAATTCTATATGTATTATTTTTGGGTTGTTGTAATTTTTCAATTACACATACGATATTTTATGATTTTGTCATATTGAAGGAGTCCATTCTTGTATTTTAAATTAGAGTCTGATTATTCAAAACTTGCACAGGATCGATATTGTTTACAAAATTTTTTGAAAAAATTCTGTTTTGAAAAGATGGTCCCTGAGTAATGGGTTCAGACTTTTCATTATTTTCATCGAAATGACCCCACCCCATGAGAGATTGTCTTTTGGTTTATACTGCAATTTCGTGAAAGGTTTCTACATTTGCATGTTCATGCTTTAAAAGTATATTAAATTTTACACTTTTACATGAACGAACATCAAATAAATCGAAAAAGATACTGAGTGTATTTCATTCAAGAGGTCAAAAGATTCAGTTTATCCTGACAATAATGTCCAGCTCTAAATAAGGATAAAAATTTTGTCAAAAAAAAAACAAAAGAATACGTTTGTTTTCTTTCCTGACCCTTGACAAAAAAAAAAAAAAAGAAAAGCAAACTAAACTTTTCAATTTCCCATATTATAAGGTATTTAACTTTGAAGATTCTTGAGCACGTTTTACATTTTCTACTTTTTATTTTTATTTTTTTTTTCTAGTCGAAGGATTTCAAACACCTGTGAATTTTTCACTGTTTAAATATTTTTTTTTTTCATTTTTTGTTTATTCATCGATTTTCCTTTTTTTTCGTCCTTTCGCATACTTTAAACTTCGAATTTATTTACTTTATCTTGTTCATAAAAAAAGGCATATGGCATGGAAAAAATTCAAATATTTTTTTAAATCATCCGGGCGTTTTTTTTTCTTTTATTATCGATTTATTCACATCAAGTTTACATAAATCGATGAATAAAATTTACAATTTATATCCTTCCTGTATCTTGTTTTTCTTTTTGTGTTCGCTTTTCTTTTTAATGGCTTCAGGAATGAATTGATGCTGCTTCTTGAAGGAACCTACGTATTGTCCCTGAAACTCCATCAAAAATGTAAAATAATAAAAGAAAATGTTTTCCGCTTGTAGAAAGGCATTTTCTTCTAAAGACAAAATTTTTTTTTCTGATCGAATGAATAAATAATGATTTTATTTTCATTTGTTTATCAAAACAAAAAAAAAAAAACGTTTTTGTTTTTCCTTGTATTTTGCATGTGATTTTAATGTCACGATTTTTTGTTTACCTTAAATCGTATAAGAACGTACCCAAGCGCACCCTCTCATGAATTGTGGGTGAATCTGGTGTGTGGAATGGTTATATTGATTTTTTTCGATGATTTTTATTTAATTTAAAGATGATCCTAACTTTTTAAAGATTTTACTTTGTTTTTTTACACGACATTTGAAAATTAAAAAGGACAAAAAATAGTTGATAACCTTGAAATTGATAACGAAGTACATATATGATTTTGTGTAATTTTTAAAATATCCTGAGTAGTTTATAAACGACGGAATGCAGGGATTAGGGTATTATGCCTGTAGAAATATTAATTGAGATAATCTATTTAGTCGATTGGTATATTAATTTGAAGTGATTACCAAGGTTCATCTGTGAGGCTTAGACTCTCATTTAAAGCCCATTTTTTTTTTTTTAAATCTGGACAAAAAAAAGGCCAAAATTTTGAAAGAAGTTTATTCGTGTCTCTTTCGTATTGAATTTTTTTTTCTTTTTTGGTGAAAATTTCTCGGGCTAGAAAACAACACAATGAAAAAGAAATAAAATTCAGGTTTTAAAAAGAAAGTTGAGTTTTAAAACGTCTCAATACCGCCTGAATTCAAAGTTTTAAGTTTCAAAATCCAAAATGGCAACATTGCCCAAACTTCCGAAACGTGTTGTGAACGCAATTAAAACGCATTATTCAACCAAATGTACATATATTGCATCAGAGTGATGTCGTAGAATTTTTGTATCAAAATTGTAATATTATCGTTTTAAAATGAATTTTTTAACATTTTGGAACTCATCGAAATTTGTAAAATTTTAAAAGAAAAATATGAAATAAAAAATGAGACAAACAATTTGTGTTTTCTTTTTTTTTGTTTAATAATGTAATCATAAACATTATGATTTTTATGGAATTCTCATAATTTGTTTAAGAAAGAAAATTTTTTTTTTTCGGAAAAATGTGACGTACATATGTATACCCAAAATGATAGCTCTATATGACGACGTATCCTTATTTTGTTTACAAATTGCTGTATTTGCTTTGTATTCAAATTTTGTATACAAATTTTTCCATTTTTATAACATAAATAAAAACTAATAAAAAAAAGGAAACTCATAATAATTTTCTTTGCTTTCGTTTATGATTTTTTTTTTTTTTAAATAAAAATATACAGATTTTATTTTTAATAAAAAGACAAAAAATAAAATTATTTTTATTGGGGAAAAAAAAGTTTTTAAAATTTTTGAATTCTTAAAAAAAAAAAACAGTGTTTACCAGAATAACGCTCTAATTTTCCTGTTTTTGAGGAAAAACTTTTTAACTCAATAAATTGTTGATTTTAAAAATAAGCAAAGTACCAATTTATTAAGAAAATAATAACTAAAAAATATAAAAAAATTATATTAAATACACAGGGTGATTTGGTAGTCGGGAAAATCATTCAGGATTTTCCATTTAATCATGAGAGATTATGATGTAAGATGTAAATAAGAACCATCGTAAGCGAGCGATTTTTTATTGTGTGACGTTGATCTGAGTTCTACTAAGAAAAAGCCGAAAAAAAAGCTCTACTTTTAATGAATTTTGCAAGGAGAGTCAGAGTATAGGGGTTTTTCCTCAGGATTTTCCCATGATTCTTGAAGCAGTTCTATGAGCAATTAAATCAAGCGAATTATTTGAAATATTTCAAATCTGAATTTTCTTGATATATTTATGTCATGGATGAAGTTTGAAAAGTGACTCTATTTTGTTGTCATCAAAAAAATTTTCCGAAAACTATATGATTGAGTTTTCTGAAAGAGAAAGTTGTATATTGTTATTATGGAAAATGCCATAAATTTCTAAAATACATGGTAGTCTAATTTTTTGTGTTATCCTGTAAAAATGTTTATTGATTATTTTAAAAAAGAAGCAAAAATATAATCGGATTTATTTTGTAACGAAAATAATGAAAAATTAATGAACATATGTAAACAAATAAAAAACAAAAAAAAAAAAAAAAAAAAAAAAAAGAAACCAGGAAAATAGGATTTTCTAGTAAAGTTTTTCTAATCAAATTTATTTTGATAAATGATTTTTTTTGTCATGACTTAAAAAAGTTTATCGAAATTTTTGTAATACATTTTGAATAATGAATTTTCGTATTTTTGAATTTTTATCAAAATTTCTAGTAAAATTTAACGCCTGATTGATTGATTTAAAAAAAAAAAAAAAAACTTTTAAAAGTTATTGAATATCTGATTATCCCACGTTAATTCACTTTGATTAATATGACGCGTATTCATCAACCTGGCATAATCCCATAGACGGATTTAAAATTTCTCATTTTTTTTTTCAGTTAACTACCGAAATTTATTTTTGAATTTTTTTTTTATTATCGAACTTAACATTATCTGTGATTTACTTATATTGATAAATGATTTTGATTTTGACCTATAGGGTCAATGAATATGATGGCCCTTCAAGGGATAATCTTTGAAATCTTCCATTTAAATTAATGTTAACCTTAGATATCAATTGAATTTCTATAGTATATAGTGAAAACCATTTGAATGTGATTTCTGTCTCAAAAGTATCCTTTAAGAAATTCTTTAACTACTTACGTATTAAAGCTTACAATAAGTGAACATTTAATATGAATTTACCACTTGTAATTGTTCATGTGGGATTTTAAAAGGATGAAAACAAATGCATTTGTACTTAAATACAGTAAAAAGTTATGATCACATTTGTAATCAGACAGCAAAAACAAAAAGGGATGAAAAGAAAAAAACCATGAGAATAAGACTACTTGAGAAATTCATTCAATAAAAAATTGATAAAATTTATTTGCTTCAAGAAAATGATAATACTGTGTTGAGAATGTTTTTTTTTTTATTTTATTTTATATATTTTTCAACTGCGAAAAAACCATAGATAGCGGAATGACAACAAAGAAAAGTATAACCATTCATTTTAGTCATTGTAAACGTATATTTACAGTTCAGATAAATATTTTTCAATGTTCTCAAGAGACAAATTTTTGAAACATTTTCTAACATTTCCTTTTTTTTATTTCATCGATTTCTTTTGGATTTTCTTTTTTAATAGTTGATTAGATATAATCATGTGTGTTTATATTCTCAATCGTTACGAATTCAATAATAAATTGAGTTAATACATATTTTATCTGTTGTTTTGATGTGTAACTTTTATTAAAGTAGAATTTTTATCGATTTTGTATTATTAAATATTTTTGTGTGTCTCATACCATGCATCCTTATATCCTTACATGATAAATTTTATCTATCTACAGCTTACCGTGCATTGCGAATGATTGATTTTGAAATACTATGAGAACAAACTCAATTTTTGTATAATATGATAGGGCTTAGATTGATCATTTGCTTGAGTTACTTATAGACCCGATCAATATTACTAGGTACTTATTTCAAAGCTAAGTCAACTTGGGGACGGTTGGTGCTATTGATAATGCACGTAGATTTATGTTCCTGATCTCAAGTTTTTTGAATCAGTAGATTCAGAAGCCAATACTTTAACCTGTTGAGCTATTAAGCTCCACTTCGTTACTTTATACAGTCACGTAATAATAATACGCCTTTACAGTTGATTCTCTGCATAGGACTCAATTGATTACTTAAATCTAGATAAACAGAAAATTGAATACTTTGTAATTGTTTTGATGATTTTACAAAATTCTTTATGAAATCTCTTTCAACGAAGAAACAGATTACATAAATATGATCATCATATTGTTAACTCAACATTTACACTTATTTGAACATCAAATTTGAAAAAAAAAATTTTATTTTTTGAAATCGAAAAATTGAAAATCAAATAATTCATACAAAAAAAAAAAAAAAATCCAAAATTCAATTTTCTACACTGTTGCTCATGAAAGCGTTTAACATAAAACTCAAATAGAAATGTGAAACCACGAATATCATTTTTATCCCTGTTAATGTGTAGAACAAATGTATTGAAGTTTATAATATAAACAGGAAAAAATACTGGGTGGGTTTTTCAGAAGAACTTTTGATTGTTCTAGAAATTCTTTTGATTTTTTCTTAAAAATTAGAAAATTAAATTGAGATTTTGAAAACATTTTTGCTCATCAAAAACAGAAAGAATTTTTCATTATCTATCCATATATAATGGAAAATTAGAAATTTTCCATGAAAAAGAAAGTTAGAAACAGAAATTAGGGATTAGAGTGAGGATATTGATAAGTGTCAAGGTCAACACAGAACAGAAGCAAAAACTAAAGACAGCCAAGGCCAAAGACTACAGGACCAAAAGTATAAAGGAAAGATATTTGTTAAAATTCCAGAGAAATTTTTGTTTATTCCATAATTCAATAAAGTGGTACTTAGTTTCAATTAATTTAATTTTTGTGGAATTAAAAAAAACAATAAAATATTGAATATGAAACATTTTTTAAACACGTTAAATTTTTTTTGCCCCTTGTTATATTGCCTTGATAATTACCAAAATAATCCAATTTCATTATTACTGGGTAATTTACGATGATTTTCATTCGAATTTTTATTACGAAACTTTTTTGGACAAAAGTGTAATAACTGTAAATCATGTAAGGGTGAAAGGTATTAATTATCAACATACTCAAAATAATACTAATGGCAGGATGAAATCTGCGAACATTTTTTTTTTCATTAATTTCGGATTTTAATTACAAAACATGTGTACTGATGGTACAATAAATTGAGGAACTGATTGTGAACCAAAAAAAAAAAAAAAAATTTATTACAAAAACATTTCAACCGCTTAATCCTGTCGAAATAACATAGTTGTGAATTTTACATAGAATGTTAAGGCTTTGGTTACTCAACATCCGAAATTATCCACTTTCAATTCTATATGTAAATATGATAGAATCAAATTGAGGTTAGGTATTTTCAAAAAAAAATTTTTTTTTTCAATTTTATTTCTCTTTTTACATAGGAATATGAGATAAGAGTAAATAATTGAACAGGAAAAAGTGTAAACAATACTTGAAAATTGTATATTTTGATTTTATTTAATGAATATGGATTTTAATTTCTCTTGCATACTGGTATACTCAATGAATTTTTAAATTCCGACCGTAACCAATATCGTAACCAAATGTAACTGAATCATGAATATGAATTTAATTTAACTTTTTGAAAATTTTATCTCGAATATATTTTTAATGCAAAATATATAAAAGTTTGTGCATATGATATATTTATGTGATATATTGTTGCCTGTATAAATTTTCTATATAACAAATAAAGATAACTATACTTTGTGTATTAATTATTTTTTTCATTATTTTTAATGACAATGTTTCAAGAATAAAGATATCAAAATGCTCAAATATTCTACAGACAATTGAAAAATTTAAAATGCAACAAATTGTAAATTCAAAAATGCATCATTGCGTATTTGATGCGATATTCAACTTAAGATCATAATATATCGCATCAAACAAGCAGTGATGAATTTTTGAATTTACCCGTACATCACACCCTGCCGTAGTCTACTTCTTCAAACAATAATGAGTTATTATTTCCATCCCGTTTTTATTCACTCTTCAATATTCATTCATTTTTATATATACACATAGAGTGTATTTCTTTATTCGTACCGTACGTTCGGTATATTCTATATGCATTTCTTTATTCAAAAAAAATATACCGAACGTTCTTTTCCGTGTTTCTTTATTCATTCGGAATATACAGAACAGAACGTATTCTTTTTAATCCTAGAGCCTAGACTGATGATGGTAGGTATAAATGGAATAAACCCTACTTTTAATTTGTAATCTGTCAAATATATGATAGTGAAAGGGAAAATAGGGTTATGTCATAAAAAAATAATTTAATAAAATAAATAAGTTACATTATTTTATTTTATTTTTCATTTTTTATTATTTTTTAAAAACAAAAATTTCCAACTTGAAAAAAATGTTATTTTTTTATAACTAAAAAAATTAAATTATTTTTTCTCCAGCCATTTTAATATACCATTTATTCTATTTTGTTTCTTTATTAATACTATTCCAAATTTTCCGGACAGTATTCTGTATATTCTATTCCGAGTACGGAAAAAATAAAGAAATACACCCATAGCGATTAGCAAGGGCAACTCACATGGCATAGATGATATTGGTCTGTTTATTTTGAAAGTGGTGTAAGTCCTGTTTTTTTAAAAAACTTAAGAAATATCAAAAAATCACATAATTTACTTATAATTTAGTGTTCCTTTAAATACTTATGTCACAAGAAGAAAAAAATGGACTTACACCATGATTGATTATTCGTAGCGAACAACGGATGTTACAGTATAGTGTATGTTTTTTGAATTCTAATATCATAAGAAGAATATATATAGAATTGTGAGATATTTTTACGTTCCTATATACAGCAATGTCCATATGATAATTTCTATATGGCATGTACTGAAAATCATTATTAGACAGAGTATACTAAAAAGAGCAATTATGCATTTTGAAAATTCTTGTGCAGGAAAATTAATTTTGTATGAACACAAAAATACAGATTTGAGGCAACTACAAGATAAAATAATTTTATTCTGCAATATCATGTAATATATATGTACATAGATAATGAATACAAGTACAAGCAATACATGTACACATGCTGACTTTCCTGTTCCATTAAATTCGATCTCTTTCGGATGTTCGTTTTTTTTTTCATTTGAAAATGTAAACACATTCTTGTTTTCTATTCGAAATAGCAAAAAAAAAAATTATTCATTTAAATATCAGTTACACCTTTCTATTTGATAAATTATTAAGGACTTTTTTGTTCTGGTCTTTAACACTTGGTATGCACACCTCCTTGTATCATATCCTCCCATTAA
Source organism: Anthrax anthrax (assembly GCA_963971155.1). NCBI lineage: Eukaryota > Metazoa > Arthropoda > Insecta > Diptera > Bombyliidae > Anthrax > Anthrax anthrax. The sequence continues at coordinate 17,166,382 of OZ020120.1, forward strand.
TAATTTCACTTTTTTGTTTTTTTTGCTGCTTAGTAAGCAAAATAAAATTTTTCTTTATTCTATAAATCTGTCGAAAAATGCTGGAAAGAAATAAAAAATAAATAAACACAACAAAATACATGGGTACTTGTTGAAATAAAATGTAGTTTATTAACAAAATGATATCAAGGCCACAATTTTATTATTTAAATGTATACTCAATAGATATTGAAGTGGAGTGTCCTTATAGAAGAGGCAAGAATTTATTGTAAAATCTCTTTACCTTCAAATATAAATATCACTTAAAATTCAGATTAAAAAAAAAAAGAAGGAATTTTATGTATTTTAACTGAATATCTTCTGTATAAGCAATAAATTATCGTATTAAACGATTTATTATGTTTCGTATTTTTGTCTTTGTTAAATTTATGGTCATTTTAGGTTACAATAAATTTTTGTTTCTGTATATACCGTATAAGACATTAAAGTAACATTAAAGTGTATTAAAGTTTTGAATTAATTTTTTATTTTTTTTATTTTTTGAATGGCATTAAATGTATAATGAAGTTCGAAAGGATAAAATTTAATAAGGCGAAATACATTTGTATTAATGTGAATAATTATTTCAATTTAATTTGTTATGGATCATTCACAACGGTATGGGTATTCTATAGAATTTGTTTTTTTTTTTTGCGATTTTCATGTACAAGAGTGAGAATCAGAATATCATTTTAAATGTATAATATCTTTTAGCTTGACAAAATGTCCTTCTATCTTGTTTTCCATTCTCTTTAATTTAATAGCATAATTGTGTCCATGTATAAAATAAATAAATAACATAAGAATAAAGAATACATGATTTTATCTTTTAAGTCAAAAGAAAATTATATTTTAGTCATATATAAGAAATACTTGTGTATAAAATAAACTGAAGGATATTCATGTATAAAACCACAAAGAAAACAAAAAAAAAAAAAAATAAAAAAAATAAAAAAAATTGTAGGAAACAAAGTAAACAAAAATAATAAAGACATTAATAAAAAGGGATAAAATTATTTAGATCAATAAAAAAAGAAAAAAAGAAAACAAAAACAAATTGAAACAAACTTAACGAGTGTATTAAATAAAATAAATAAACTGTCCTGCAGAAAAGAAAAAAAAACTAAATAAAACTTTTTTCTTCTATGTCTATTGAAAGAAAAACACAATAGTTCGCCTACAGGTATGTAGGTGGATTCAATTTGATATAGATAACCCTCTTCGTTACGATCCTGTATAGCGTTGTATTTTTATATCATTTTAAGTTAATAATCGCACGAGTAGTCTAGTTGAAATGTCACAGAGTAAATCTATTACAACGAGTAATGATACTATATTTTGAGTTTTAATTTTTTTTTTCTTATATTCAAAAGGCTTCCCATGTGTGAGAAGAATTAGGAAGTATTGCTACACCGCCTGTTTGAATGATAATTATAGTTATACTCTGTCCATTAATTTATATGCAATTAGGTCCTTATGGGATCAGAGACGTAATTCCCAATCAAAAAGTGTTTTGATGACGAGCGCGGTTTTACCACAATCTTTAACATTTTTCTACAATTTGATATGAATTTCTTGAATATCAATATACCATGGATGGAAATGGCAGTAGTAAGGCTTGTTTCCATAAAGCCTTAACTGCGTATAATTAGTGTACAGAGTACAAAACTTTCAAAGAAAAACGACCAAGAAAGTTAAAATATAAAAGAATAAATAAAATTACAATTTTTTTTTAATTAGAAAATTTTCTTCACGAAGCTTTGAAGTAATCATGTTTAATTCGTAAAGCCTCTCCATTAGTAATTGAAGTTAGAAATAGTCAAAAGCAAATAAAAATGAATTTTTTTTGTATACACACATTTCAAATGAATACTTTGTATTGCTTTACCTAAATGTCCAAAGTCTATTAGCAGTATCAAAAATAATGAGCTAATTATTATAGTACCAATTAAAAGTAGATTTTTTGTTCATAGTAAAGTAGCATTAGTTTATAAAAAGATATTTTGTACAGCTTAGTTTATAGCCCACATTAGCACTGGCATTATTAATAAATACGTTGCATAAATACTAATTAAGGATTTTTTTTGTTAATACTAATTTTGATGATTCGTTTGAAAAAATATTTTAATTAAACGAAAAATCAAAATTACTCTTTTCTTGTTAAAAAAAAAAAAAAAAAAAAAAAAAAAACCAAAACAAAAAAGGAAATTAAAGGACGACGAATATTACAATGGATATTTGAATTTTTTACGTAATACATAAATGAAAATTCTAAATACCTGAACGACAAAGGTAATTAAAATTTAATTTACATTAAAAAGAAAAAAAGAAAATTCAAAAAAAGAGTGGAAATAAATATTGCAGAGAATGAACACAACAAAATTGACGGTGTCCTGTACAAACGATATAGAATCCTAAAAATCCTCACCGTAATACATATTTATCCTAACAGTGAACAAATCTTCTCATTCCACTCACTCTGGACTTTGGATATCTGCTATACTAAAATTTTGTTCACTCTTCAGTTTTGATGTAGACTCTTTTACTCAACCCACACTATAGATATAACAGGTCAGTGTGAAATGTAATATTGTCCAAACAATCTACGTTGAATAATTTAGCGTAGATTTTTACTTGTATTAGATGAACATTTCGGGTATATATTGAATTTGTAGATAGAAAAATATGTCCACATACATTTCAAGTAAAAATCTCCGTTGACGCATGTGCAAACGACCTGTCTTGAAAACAAAATGTACATGTAAGTGGCTTTTCTTCTGCTCAAACGAATGTGGTACATTACGAAACGAAATGTTCAACGTTGTTGGTTTACACTTTACACGTTGGATACAAGTACGTTGTGGTGGATACGTACAATGGATTGACGTTGTCGTTTCCATGCTCACTGGTTGCATAATGAAATTTTCCTTGTAGTTGGTTTCTATTCGACATGAATAAACATTTATTGCGCTGCCCATTTTCCCAAGTTCTCATCCTACTAAGATTTGTACGTATGTTAAATAAAAATTTTGTCGTCACCTAATTTTCATTTTTCAGTTTATAAAAAAAAATGAGCAATAAATTTATTTTCTTTTCATTAATATAATATATTTTGATTGTTATTTCTTTATGTTTTTTTCTTGTTTTTAGTTTGGTAGATTTGGTGACCTCGACCATGTTTTTGTTAAATACAATTTAAATTAAAATAAATAACAAAAAATTAAAATTCCTACATTTTCTAATCTTTAATTAAATTTTGAAATTTTTTAATTTTTCAGGAACCTAAAAAACAAGAAATTTTGTTTTTTTTTTCACTATTGTGAATATGTGTTCGTATTTTATTCATTAATCAAAAAGGAACTAAATAGTTTAATTAAGAAATTTAAAAAAATAGAAAGAAAAATGGAGCATGATAATAACTAACTAACTATTCAGAATTTTTTTTTTTATTTAAAAACAAAATTTTGTTTTTGTTTTTCTTTTTTTTTTTATTAAAGAAAATTATAATATCATGAATGTATGTATGTAGTTCCCAAAAAGTTACTAATTAAATTAATAACTAAAAATAATATCAAAAGTTTTTAGAGAAATTCTTAGAAAATTTTAAAATCGTGTTAGAACGTTATGTAGTTTAATCTAAAAGAAAAATTTTATTCTTTGTAATAAGAAAATAATTTACATAGTTTTACTGCATAGTATGTATGTATGTGTTGTACTGCATGTATTGTTACATACAAATAAGTTTTCACTTCTACTGTATGGATTTTATAAGTTTTGTAACGTTCCTTAATTTCTCACTTTAAACATCATACATACATACATAGAAAATAATTTTAAAGTAAGATGAAAATAATAATAGTCTCTGGAAAGTTAATTAAAAATATTTATTTAACTTACATAACTGAATCGGAAAGTATACAATATAAAGTTTTGAAAATTTGTAAACACTGTATAAATTTTATTTAAAGTTGATGTTACACGATCCATAAAATAATTCAGACCTTTTTTCATTTAAGGTCGATTCGTACTGTAGGTTACTATCAATATGTCATCAAGTAATGGCAATGTCAAAACTAAAATATTGTTCAATGAGTTGTAGATAAGACATAGAGTAAGATATTATTTTACTTATATTAATATTAAGATCGATTCACTTTATATCTACACACCATTCACGTACAGTTTGGATAATGGTAACGTCAACTTAAAATATTTTGAAATGAATTTAATTTAAAGTTATTACGTCAACACGTAGACCGTTAATACGCTTAATGAGCCGTATACGCTTGAGCTATATGATATGTCACAAAAAAGTTAATCTCCTTCCTTTTCCTTTTTTACTAGTTTGAAATTTTCTTCTTCGCTCAAAATGAGCTCAGACATTGCTGACAATTTTGGGATTTTGTGACGATGCCATTACGTTAAGCAAAATTTACGTGACGTTGCGTTGACAGTGCGAATAGTGCAAATCGACCTTTATTCTTGATAAATTTCTTGACTTCTTACTTATTCTTATACGGAATTGCATAAATTATAAATGCCATGTATCTTGAAACTGAAAAGGATCTGTTGTTTATTTATTTCGTTTCTTTTTTAATTTTTTTTTTATTTTATTTTGTTATACTAAAGCTAAATCTATCAAATATTTATATAAAAGCGTAAAACGGTATTTTATATAAATCTCATTGGACGGTTTTTTTCCTTTCTGACAGCCATCATTTGAATTTTTATACACATAAATTTTATATATTTTTTAAATTTTTTTATTTTAATGTTTTGTTTATTTGACTGTTTAAATTTTCATTAAATTTATTTTTCTTGTGAGATTTAATATGCAGAAAAAAAAATTTGTTTTTTTCTTGAATATGATTTACGGATTTATAAAAGAAGAAAAATTTTTTTTTTATATTTTCTTATAGAATAAAAAGAAAAATAAAATTGGAAATACATTTTAATATTCATCACATATGACTGTTAAAAGTTTTCATTGTTTTTACTTTTATTCGTTACTTTTCTTTTATAATTTTATTAAAATCTTTCGTGAAGGCATACACGTGGAAATAACAAAAATTTTTGCGTTAAATTATATTCAAAAAACACAAAAAAAAATTTATTATGTATAAAATATTACTAAAAGAAATAAATTCCTCATTAACGCATTACATATTCCCGTTTAAAAATTTAGTTACTAAAAATTAAACTTTCTAAGTTAATTTTCAAAAAATTTTCTTCTATTTCTAAATAACAGAAAGAAAAAAACAAAAAATTTTTGCATGTAAAATCGTTTTCAGGCAATTTTACTTTTCCATATTTTAACTACAATCAGATTTCAAAACACGTTTTCAATAGAAAAAGAACAAAAAAAAACAAAATTTAAATTAAAATTCATCGTTATTTTCAGATAATGAACTTCTCAAACTTTTCAATAACAGTTAAACACAATTTTATACTTCATTTTTTTAGTATTGTCATGGTGTATAAAATAAAAAATTTTTGTGCAGTTGCAATATTTACATTAATGTTATTTTTCTTTGATTGTTGTTATTTTCGTTGCCAAATACAGAAAATTGGCAATCAAAGAATGAGAGTGAAAAATGAATTTCATCAAATTGAATATGAAGAAGTATTCGTTTAAAATAAAAGTTAATCTATGCTTTAAAAATGAACTTTAAATGACTACGTGATATCTTCATACCTTCCGTCCATACTACACAGACTGTAGGTATATAGGGCAATTGATTCAATATTATAGAATTTATCTGTTAGACTACAAATTGTTATCCACCAAAGCTAATCATCTTGAAAAACTTCTTGAAGAAAATAAACACAAAATGGAAAAATATTTTTCTAAGAAAATTAAAGAAGATCAAATCAGAAAACTGAACGAAAAAAAATGTTTTCAATTGAATCATCTAACTGTTGTAACAGGAAAACATTTTTTTCTTTTTGTTGTCGATTAAATAGAAATTAAAGTGAACAGAAAGATTTTATTTTAATTTTATCAATGAAAATGAGCAAACAGATTTTCGTGTAAATTTTTTTATCAGGATTCGTTGAATAATTAATTAGTAAAATAATAATTATTTATATAATACATAAATTTAAATATTTTCAAAGAAATCTTTTAGACCTAGCATACAGGATATCTCGAAATTTTAGGTCAATATTCTGAAAGTTCAAAGGGATTTTAATGGAAAACTGTTCTATATATATATTTTTCGTTTCCCCACATTCACTTCTTCTGAATGAATTTCAAATAGTCAAAAAATTTGTTGAAGTTCACAACATAAAAAATTTATAAGACGTTTTGAAAATGTTTTATTTTTAGTATTTAAATTTTGAAGCTTTAAAATTCGCATCGAGACGATATTTAAACGTATTGAAACTAAGAGTTACAGAACTAGTAATGTTTGACTAAAGAAACGCCACTGTGGGTTGATTAGAAAAAAGTCATTAGGGACTTTTTCAAATTTTACGGATGTTGGGTTCTGTTGAATTTTATATAAAAAAGGATTACAAACTTTTTGCTATAATTCATCCTTTGGCTGAATGTATATACTTCGTTTCACATATGCGTAAAATATTCAGTACATACTTATGATGAAGCACTTTTATTTTCAAAACGAAAAGTGACTGATAAGTACACATTAGACTGTTGTTTGTACCTCTGTATGTGTACGTAACATGAATGCAATAATTAATACTTGTTTAACACGAAAAGTGAAAGATTTAAGAGTATTTAAAAACTTTTCCTTTATCATAATATGCATGTAATTAATTTATATATGTATTTTTTTTTATATGACAGAATTTATTAAACATTTTCGCCTGTATATGTCTATTATGTCAAGTATAAAATGTGTACACATGCATTGAATACACTTGAGAATATGTGTTTATGTCGAAATTGAACTTTACGTAACAATGAATAACGACCTATTTTTTTTGTTTTTGTTTTTTTTTTGTTTTTGTTTTTTTTTTTGTTTTTTTTTTTTTTTTTTGTAAATTAAAGAGGAAATTTTAACTATTATGGAATATAATTTTCCTACATTACAAGAATACAAGCAAAGTGAAAGTAATAAAATGTAATTAAAACAGCCATAGAAAGTAATTAATATTGTAATTAGTAAAATGTAAGCTGTAAAATGAAATTTCCGGCAATTAAAACATTCTCAGGTATACATAAGTATGTATATACCACTAGGAAAATATTGTCCAGTAGATCAATGACTTAGAACGTCATCTTGTAGTAAGTGGATTTTGTATGACCCGTATGAACCTTTTAAATTCCATTAGTTTTCGTTATTTACCTGACCAACTTAATTCAATACCAACTGTCAGGCTGATATACTTCAATGTCTGTCAATAAAATTTCACATTATATTCATTACAGAACGTAACGAAATTTTTGAGAAAAAATTTAACATTTTTTTTTTTTTTTTTGTGGCCACAGATGATTAGTGGTCTATTATTCATAATAACGAATGTCAAAAGGGCATGTCAAACATTCAATCGAAATTTATCAATAATTATGAAGTTGTCAATTCCTTCATGCCTGTCTATATTAGGTCAGAATTTGTAAATGATATAAAAATGTCCAAATGGAAACCACAGTAGAGACACAGGAATAAAGATTGCCAGTGTCATTAGTAGTTCATGATGACAAAAAATAAATTCACTCAAATACAAAGACATATCTCTTGCCCTATCAGATCTCATGCTATATATCTTATGTTCAAGTGTTTTTTTTTTTTTGTAAATGGGCGGACGTTAACACTCTTAACAGAAAACAAAAAAGTATTAAAACTGAATTTATATCATCGATAAATTCAAACTGTCTGTTCTGTTAAATAAATTACCCGACGTATATAGAAAAACTCAGTTTATCTGAACTTTTGGTCATTGCATTTTTACTTATTACATAATAAAATTGTTCAAAAAAAAAAAAAAAAATATTCAATCTGTATCATGTGGACAAGATAAAAAGTTAACAAACTTTTATTCAATCTTAAGTGCACATACTAACATATGTACGTACTAAAAAGTACAGTGTAATTTATATTTACCAATTTTTTGCTTTTATTTTTGTTTTGAAAAACAGACTTTATAAATCCTTTACTTGTTATCACTATACATGAGTGTGTATACTTTTTTATCTATACATGGTCAATGAATTTTCTTTCTTTTAAATTGAATTTAGTAAACTTTAAAAATAACAGAAAACTGATTTTTTAAAAAGTTTTTCTGGTATCTTTAATTTTCAGGTTCTGTTTTTTTTTTTTTACTTGATGTAGAATTTTATGTTCTAATCATCGAGTAATACATCTACACCTCGATTTACATGGTAACAAGATTTCACTTTTACACGATTTTGAATGAGAACTAATTCAAGGTTTTTATTTTGAACGATTTTCCGAGAAATTCATCTACCGTATACGTTAAAGGGTTGATGTGTATATAGAAATAATATCATTTTGATAGCCATGTGTTGTCTAATGCAAATACCAAATTACTTTTTTATAAACTTGAAATCATATCTAATCAAGACGTTGTATGAAAACTACAATAAATCATTCAATATGCGAAATTAACTTTGTGTGTGAGTTTCAAAATGTTTAAATTTCGCCTCGATGCCTGTTCATTTTTGCATCATATTAGCAACATTGCCTTAACATTAAGTTAACATTTGCAATATAAAATTCGATGTTGCAATGTGTCAATGACTACTTAATATCAAAATTTTTAACATTTGCATTGAAATGACAAAAAATTTCCATAGAAAGCAACACAATCGTCAAAACGTCGTAAAATGCAACATTAATGTCAGAGCATCGCAACATAAAATACCTAATGTTGCGTTAACACTGCAGCAACATCTCTGCAACACTACATCTTCATGATTACTTTTTGAACACGTCTGTATTGTGAACGTACTCAAGGCATCTTATGCAAGCAAATGATGATCCATGATGCAATGCATCAGTGCAAATTAGTGGCAGTTGTAATTTTTGCATCAAAGCTGCACCACAACTCACTGTTCTTTGCCTTTGCATACAGTACATATAGAATAAGTATGATATCTGAGTAATGATGATAAAATTTTCGTATGGAATGAATACGATTTTTCATTGCATTGAAAATACATATAAAGTAATTTTCAAATACAAATAAAAATAAAACAACCCAATAAAAATCTAATGAAAATCAAATGAAAAACCAAATGGAAATACCAACAGGAAATACGAAATGTAATTTAAACAAAGCATCATATTGGCGTCAAGGGTATCATCTTATTATACGTGCATAAAACATAAAAATTTCTATTACTTACATTTACGTATGATATTATAAAAGAAAGTGATAAAGAAATGACCAAACGTCAATGAAATAATAAAGTGAAATTATAGTATTTTATTGTAATTTCTTTCATTTTCGTAAATTATTTTCATTATTATATGTACATCAAACACTATATTAGTGTGCATAAACTATTTCTGTATAAACAATACAATATCATACTGAAGGTATATAAAGATTCGAAAAGGTACATACCATGTTTACATTGATTATAGAAATAGAAAGGGGAATTTTCTTGAAATTCGAATTCAGAAATTTTTTGTTTATATACCGTGATACTGGTGGTTTCAAATAGTTCAACGTTTAAAAACTAAAAACAAAAATAAACAATAGCTCATGATACGTGTATATTAGTTGATATCAAATTGAGTTCTTTTGAGGTTTTCAAAGTTTTCGAATGAAAGCTAGGGTAAAAGATGAAAACATGAAAATTCGAACTTTCATCACAGAAAATGTAAGAAAATATATTCCCCTTTCTAAAAGTGGCTCTCTGAGTAAACGGGTACCCTCGTTACTCTTAATCCTAAGTACCAGTAACGGAAAATTCAAACGAATTTCCTAATGTGTATGAGCTCAATTTTTAAATTTATAGTGAATTCTGAGTGAATTTGTTATGAATAAAGAAAGTTTTCTTTTAATTGAAATTTGAATTTTCCGACTATAGAATTGTAAATTTGTTTTTTTGAGTTATTCAATAAATTGCAAAATTTTTTAAAATTCAAATAAAAAACGGTCGAAAGTTTTTTATAATGATAGATAACAAAGAACAGAAGAAACATGGAAACTTCTAATAAAATCATCTAAACTACTAGGATAATGCAGCACAAGGACTAAACATAGAAATAATTTATTTTTTGCTATAATTAGAAAATAAATAAATAAAATATTTTTGCTGTTAATTTGATATTTTATTTGGTACACAAGTACAGTGCCATATAACTACCCAACACGTATCTATGTATGTTAGTTTAGGTAAACATTTCAACAAGCTGGAAAAACAGATATAACGTGAAATTTTCCACAATGATGAAAATGTAGCAAAAAAAAAATAATAAAAATAAAAAATAACCTGTACTATTTTATGTACATACCAATTATTTTGATAATAAATGAAAAAAGCCAAGGATGCATGAAATTGTTTTAATTTTTCGAGTTCACTGTACTATAAATGAAGAATTTTTCATGGTGCAAAAATACAATTCGGATATATAACACAATTTATAAATTCCTGCTTAAAGTGAACTTTCATGGCATGGTTTCTGTGCACTTAAAATTTTCATCCTATACTCGTATAACACAAAAGGTAATCTGGCGCAGGATAATCCAATTTCTTTAGCCTAGAAATTTGCCTATGTTCGTTCAGTACGAGAATTATTTAAAAGTACCTATACATACATAAGTTCAATTTTTTTGCCAGATTTTTCTTTTATTGGATCATTCATTTTAATGCTTTTTATGACCTTGTATTTTTTTGCCTTTAAATTTACTAGTTTTTATTTAAATTTTTTTTAAATTTAATAGTTTTCATTTTTTGAAAATTTATTTACTGTTGCTTTATTGACTATGACTATGACCCTCAATATGTGAGTGAACCATTTCGATAGACCCCCCAGATGTACCCGCTCAGGGGTAAATGGATAGCCTCTAGTACATATTTACACATACATACATATCGTTGCTCTAAGTAAACATTATCACATGTCCTTTATTGTGTCCTCAGAGCCACATATACATTTACTTATACGTAAAATGTTCTTTTCTGATTTCCTTTTGTCTTTTTTCCTTTCCTTCTTTCCTTATCTGAAGGAATAAATGATTAATGGTATAAAATTTTGTAGGCATTTTTTTTTTTTTTTGCCTTCAAAAGAGTGAGATGAGGTTTGGAAGCCTCGACAAGGCATAAAATAATGACTTTAATTTTAATGGAGAACGATGATCCTGTTTGATCCTGTGTTGGAATATACATGTAATTTATTATTAACATTTATATAACCACATAAACAAGGATATCATTTTTTATTCAGATTTACATATTTAAAAAAAAAACAAACACCCACACGCACACTTTGAAAATGGGAATTTAATTACGTTAAAACTCAATCGTTATTAATCGTTTTTTTTTAAATGTGGGATGAATGCATCCTCTACATATCATACAGAATGTAATGAAAATAAATAACAGCTTTTATCACATTTCTACAACAACAAAAAAAAAAGAAAATTTAAAAGTTCAAATATCTAATTATGAAAACAAAATTTGTATACATAATAAATTACGTGGTGATGTTGGGTGTTGATGCGAAAATACAAAGGATAACAAGCAATTGTGTGTCATGTTTTTCTTTTTTGTGTAAAACAGGCTAGTCATAATGAAATGTAAACTTCCGTAAAGTAAAGTTATGAAAAATTTACAAAGAAAATTTATGGGGTTAAAAATGACGCTTCGTTCAATTTACTGAATTTCTGAAATAACAACTGGAAAGTTTACATCACTTACAGCAGATAATTTCACGGAAAAATTTAATTTCGGAACAGTTTCAAGTTGACAAAACTAAAATAAACGTTTACATACATTATAATGAGAAGATTCATTTGATTTCACAAGTTTCTTTACTTTACGAAAGATTTCAGACTATTTTGGTTGTAGCTTAAGAGAAAATTTATTGTTAATTTATACAACAACGATATGATGATGTTCTCTTGTGAACATAATTTTAATGAAATGTCAATATTTGAACTGTCCAAACCGACTAAACCCAAAAGCACTTTTAATATACATTCATACATATTAGACACAGACACATAGTGCGTCGTTTCGATGGTTTGCATTTTATCTCATCTCTTCGTGGCAAATACAAAATTAACATAACTTCTATGAATAATATTTTTTTTTTCAACCGATTTGTTCCCTTTAAATAGCTTCAAAAAATCAATTGTCCTGTTCTTGACAGAACATATCGTCCCACCGAGTTTCTATCAATTCAACGTTCTAAGCATAAAAATTTCGGTTCAAAAAACAAAATAAATAAATGAAAATAAAATTACATAAAAACAGTGATAAAAATATCATTTTCTTGATAATAAGTTTTTTTCTTGTTTTTTTTTTTTTTTTTTAAATGTAGAAAGGACATAAATACATGAACAACAAAGACAAATTCTAACCGATGGCCAAAACAGACAAATACAAACACCCACTTATATGTTTGTTTGTGTGTACGAAATTCAATATAAAAATATATTTGATTTTTCAAATTTTCATCAATTTACGAAAATTGAAAATAATCAACAATCATAACGGATAAAATTTATCTCACAATCACCGGTCATTATCATTATCATCATTTGTCATTCAATACATAATGATACCATCGTCATTTTAAAATGATAAAATACAACAAAAATTGGTTATTTAAAATGAATTTAACTTTAAATTGAATTATGGATGGATATTCATCTATCTAAATATAGAAAAAAAGTTTGATTGAATTTTGTTGTTGTTGTTTTTATTTTATTAAATTTTAAATGAAAATTTCGGGGTTGTTTTTCTTATTTTTTTTTAAATTGGCAATCAGAAAATTATGAATTATATAAGAATTTTTGAAATGAACATAAATATAAGGAATATTATATATATATATGTATGTATTATATACATATATTATAGGAATAATACATAAATTGGGTATTAGTAAAAACTTTTCTTAATTTAATTTCTTTTTTTCTGGGAGAAAATTTCTATTTTTTTTTAAAGGAAAATTTTAGAATTTTTCAATAGAAATTTTCATAAAAAGGAAAATGAAAATTTATTATAATTTGTTTTAATGAGTTTTTGATTTGTTTCAATTTGGAAATATGTGTAATTAAAATTTTTGATTTTATTATAAACATATAATGCTTTAGTTCATAGCGATTCATTTGAGTTTGGTTTTAATTTTGGTACTGATACATATGTATAAGCCTTTTATTTTGAGGGTAGTATAAGTTAGAATTTTATTTTTTCTAATAATCTCTTTCAGATAATGACTTTCAGATATTCGAAAAGATTTTAAAGAAAAATTTAAAAAATAACGGATTTTGTTGTAATTAAAGTTTTCGATTTTTAAAACGCTTACAGAATAGACCTTAAGCACGGTTGTCAGCCACATCGTCAATCGGTTGAACGGGAAACCAGACAGATTGAAATGCCAATGGCAAAAAAAAAAAATATATATATATAACAAACAACTTGCAGAAAATTTTTGTATTCAAAATAAAAATGAAATACTTGAAATTATTTATCTACAGATTATCAATACGTTCACAATTTTGTTTGCAATCCGGTTGACAATCATGTTCATCATTTGATGGGCCCTTTAATAGAGTTCGAAGAGGAAAGCAAAAACGAAATTAATTATCATAAAATTGATAATCACTTTTCAAAATAAATGATTTCGTAAACAAAATGCTACTGTTTGTTGGTCTGCTTCCACTGTTGCTATGTATTCTAAAGCAAACAAAAAAAAAAAAAATTTTTTTTTTTGAATATCATTCGCATGACTGAAAATTAAACCTTAACAAATTCAGATAAAACAATGAAAAACAAAAAAACAAACATGACCAGAATATAATCATAACATAATTGGATATTTTATTAATAAAAAAAAAATGCCTTGGGTTATAGCAAAGCAATTATATTTTTGTATGAAATTCACAAAACATAAAAAGGAAAACAGTAAAAATTGTACAGATTAAATTACCCCCAAATTGTGAGAATGATTTATACAGATTTTCATGACCTGGTTTCTGCATAGTTCCCATCATTTCATCTCGTATAAGGCAGAAATTGACGTGATTTTCGCAGTTTTGGCATCATTTATTTAACTGAGAAGTATAAGTGGAAAAAAAAAAAGAAAGTACATTTCATCTAAAGAAATGTCGTCCAAATATACAACACATCACATTATGAGTGTGTACGATAGCAATTACGCCAAACTACGCCAAAAACACCTTCCAAAAGGAAAACAGCAAATGTTTATTTAATCCATTCCTGTTATTATGATTTTAAATCAAATAAAAAAAAAAAATTATTTTAACCGATATTTATTTATTTTATTAAATGTCTTTAATAAAGGCAAAATATATGATTTCAATGTATTTCCAAGAAAAATCCATCGCTTTTGGCATAAACCCATCTCTTTGATAATGACTAACGAAATTTCACTTTAATTTCAAAAACATTAAAGAGAAATTTTTCGATTTATTTTATTTTTGTTTTTTGTTTTTTTAGAAAAATTTTATTTGAAGAGAAAAACAAAGGTGTTTAACGACCAAAAACCACTTAATTGGAAGCTATATAAAGAAAAAACCAAAAAAAAACATGAAACAAAGTGAGGTCACAAGACAAGGATATACTGGTTAGATATAGTGTGGAAAAGGCTGAGAGTATCGACATTAAATGGAAAAGAAAATGAAGAACATTTTAAAAATAATTATGTTAATTAGAAAATTTTCAAATACTGGGTTTTTTTTATTTTCTTCGTTTTTCCTCATAAATTTCCAATTAGGTTTTTTTTTTTTTAATTTTTATAATTCATAAAATGAAATACAATTTAGTTTACTACATTTATTTATTTTAATTTTTCAAAAATTTACTTAATTACGTACGTAACATAGAAAAGCACATTGTTTTCATATAATAAAAAAAAGAAAAAAAAACAAAAAATAAACAATTTGTATATATAGGGAAAATATAGGGAAAAACAACAGAAAAGGCAAAAAAACAAAAAATAATAACGTGAGAAAATGTATAATTTTCAATTAAATTGAAACTTTTCCAGAACGTATAACAGAATGTTATATAATAACGCACATAAGGTATATAATGCGTATGTATTAAAGCGTGAAAATGAAATCATTAAAAAATAAAGAAAATACTTTTTAAAACAGTTTTCTTTATTTTGTTTATATACGAGTATAGCTTTAGGCATGATTTGAAATTTAGATGACAGAAAATAAGAAAAGAAATAAAGAAAGGAAATGTAGCATAATTTCTTATTTTTATTCAAAATTTGATTTCGTACAAAAAAATTTTGAATTTTCTTTTTGTTTTGTGTGTGTTTTTTTTTTTAAAGGAAAACTAAAGAACTTTATATTATAGTAAATGAAAATAAAGATGAAAATTAAATGAAAAATGTTAAAAACGTGTAAATGTAAAAGAAATTAATAAAAATTTTTTGTACACTTTAAAATGTTTTAAATTTAAGAAAATTAAGTTTTATGTTTTTCATGTGCATTTTTATGAAGCATAAAAATTTTGCGCTGTTGCCATATTTAAAAATATTTATCTTTGTTTTTCTTTGATTGTTATTGTTTTCGTTTTCAAATACAGAAAACTGGCAATCAGAGAATGAAAAAAAAGATTCTTTTATTCAAATTGAATGCAAAAAAATGAAAAGAAAAATCTATTTTAAATATCAGGCAATTATGCTTTAAAAATACGATGCATAGTAAATCTTAAAGGTACATTCGAATTTTTTTTGGATTTTTTTTAATTTACTGATTTTCAAAATTTAATTTCAAGTTTTGATGTTTTTTTTTCTAACTTTTTGAAATGGTGTCAACCCAAATTATTTCGTACACCTGTCGTACGAAAATTTATTTATCCATGAGAAGGATTTTATTTTTATAAGAGCATAAAATTCAAATGATTGTTTACTGTAAATATATGTATGTATGTTCAATGATTTATGAATGGTTTGTTTTTGTAACAAGGTGGTATGAATCGAATAATAATATAATACGTTACCAGCATCATTAGTTATATAGGTATGCTATTTTTCTTCTTTTTTTTGTTGTTATTCACATTTTCAATATGAATTGAAGGTAATTCATCATTCTTGATGAAGTCGATTTTTCTTGTGTAGACAAAAGTCAAAATATGAAATAAAATATTTTCCAATTTTCTTTTTTTTTTTTCTTTAACATTTCGTATGACATTATTTTCATTTTATGGGGATTTCGATTTTTTTTTTTTTTGATTTAGAACAAAAATGATAAGAACTTTGAAGATTTCCCTTTTCCAATGTTATGATAATAATTCAGGTGTATCATATAATCATACAGAGAGATAAAAAAAAACAAAATTATCACAATTTTTGGTTATTTTCTATGATTTTCCATTTCCCTCATTGTATACGCTTTCTATAGGGAGAAGAAAAAATTTAAAAGGAAGTCTTTTACATGTCCTTAATTTCATTTCTTAGAATTATTTTCAATTTATATTTTATCTTTTACCTAAGTATCAATTACATAAATAAAATGTTTATTATTCATGTATACATCACATAGTATTGATGTTATCGCGTTTACACCTTTTTCAAGAATCACAAAGGGAAATACAATATTGAATGTACCCTGTGCTCTATGATATGTAGGTATATATTTTTTAAAAATATATAAAATAATAATATGACGTAGGTAGAGGTGGCCGTAGGTAGAGAGGCATAATATAACATATATAAATGTTTCAGAAATATTGAATTTTCTAAAATATAGAACATATCAAGATTTACAGTGATTTTTCGTATAACCAGTTAACCACAGTTCCTTTTTTAATAGCAATCATAGCATTACAGATGTAATTAGTTGAGGTACTATACTTCTGTCACACACGACCAAAATTTAAAATAGCTTTAAAAATAAATGAAGAAATTTTCAAATAGGGAAAGACGGTTAGAAATGGAAAGGTAAATTGAGTATTTTTTTTGTTTTTTCTTTAATCTATGAATATACGTATCTAGATCATTCAAATTTATTGATGATAAAATTAAATGTGTTTCAAAAGAACATTTTACCACCCATATACCTAATATTTGAAATATGGTTTATGATTCACGTAAAATCATAAACCGTGCGAATGTACATGTGTGTAATTAAAGTCATAAAAGAATGAATAACAATAAAATTAAAAATAAAAAGTAAAATTACCTTACATAATAGAAAAAAGATGAGAACGAGAAAATTTGATTTGCTTTTATCGTTTTACTGTTATGAATTTTCATAACAGATTAGTATGTGTTTTGATACTATCAATTTTTTTAATGATTGTCCGTAGTTATTATCCTAACATTTATTTGATTTCAGACAAACGCCAAAAAAGCGTTATATCAAACCAATGTCTTCTAATTTTTATTTTATATCTCTGCTGGGATCTCCTTGTTCTCTTCCACAAGAAGTCTTTATTTGTTCCGATTCAAGGCATACCTTCTCCTGTTTTTGTAACACCTAAGTTTTTTTGCTTCAGAAGTGATGTGATTATCCAGCCATCTTTTTTGTAATGCTAATTGAAATCTTGTATTTTGGGATATTAAAAGAGATTTAAAACTTGTAGAGATTTCCTTGAATTTTCCACACACCAGAAAAATAATTTATTAACTATCCTACATCAAAAT
Source organism: Anthrax anthrax (assembly GCA_963971155.1). Lineage (NCBI taxonomy): Eukaryota > Metazoa > Arthropoda > Insecta > Diptera > Bombyliidae > Anthrax > Anthrax anthrax. The sequence continues at coordinate 17,184,186 of OZ020120.1, forward strand.
CGTGTTCTACGAGGTTTATTTGTATCTTAATCATTACGTTTTGGTGTATATACAACACACTTATACTTCTATTTGCCTTCACACTAAGATTTCAAGGATATAATGTAGTTGGGGTTGAGGTATTCAATTTTTTTTCTCTTTCTCTTTGATGACAGAAACATGATTTTCATTAAAACGAAATAGTATAGGGACAAAAACAAAATTTTATGATTAATTATTTTACACTCTAATTAAATAATGAAAATTCATTTATTTTATTTCAAAACAATTGATAAAAATGTATTCGTTCATGTATCTATACATTTGAACGTGTTTGTATTGTAAACAAAACGTTAAAATTTCCTTTTTACGTTATATCTGTTTTTTGTTTTAATAAATCAAAAGAGATAAATAAATAAGAAGAAGTGTCTTTTTATGTTATTTGTAAATATGTGACATGGTAATAATAATGAATGATATCAATATCAATCATAGTACATGACACTTACAAAACGTGTGTACATATATGATTACATATCTTTAAATTAACATATTTTTCTATTGTATACTATACAAAGTCCTTGTTTATAAATTTCTATTTGTTTTGTGTGCTGATTGCGTGCATGTATCCTTTTTCGTATATCATTTCAATTATATTGGAAAATTTCAAAATTCAAGATTAAAATATTTCTATAAATTTATTTTCTAATAAAATAACTGAATTCCATTGACACGATTTACCTGATCATTTTCATTTTTACAGTTTCATTCAGTTAAATTTTTCTCTCTGTTTATAGAGACCATATCTATCAAATCAATCAAAAGAATTTTGCGATTTTTGCTGAGAATGGTGTGATTAGATTTTTTTTTTTTTGATTTGTTGAGGACTCAAATTACAGATTTGAGCGCCCAGACTAACTGTTTTCCTGTCAAGCTACGGAACCACCTCCTCTGAGGGTCTTAGAAAGGAATCGAACAGAGCGATTTCAGGCTTGACGTTAAAATGTGAAAGGAAAATTATCAGGCACTACAAGTTTAAAGTACACCTTCAAAAACTAGGCTTCAACATGACTAACTTAAACTATAGGCTATGTCTTGAAGAAGAAGAAACAGCAACATACATTCTGAAGGAATGTGTGGCACTAGAAAGATGAAGATGGAAGACCACTGAGGGCAGAAATCTCGAAAATTTTTCAAATCTAGACTACATAAAGTACATTATTCTCCTTGCTAAAAGGATAAATTCATTTATGTAGACAAACAAAGGGTGAGGGATACAATAAGCTTTCTTAAGCTGCAGTATCGAGGCAACTCAACCTCATCTCACCCTTGTGAACTAACCTAAACTAACTGATATTTTAAATCATCCAAAATCTAAATTTTTAGTTTTTCATCAGTTTCATGCCTGATTTATTTATACTTCTTGTTAATTGCCAATTAAATCTGACCTAAACCTAAATAAATTCTCCATTTTAATCTCTTGCTAACCTTGCTAACAAAAGGATAACTGAATTGGTCGGACGTCAATGAAATGAATTTTCTTTTATCTTAAATCATAACTGAGAATTATCGGATAAATTGGGCAAATTGAACGCAGCTAACATTAAAGTGTTTTGTAAGTGATTCTACGAGTATGATAGACAATAACAATTTTATTGTTATGAAAGTTATGAGATGCATTTAAAGGCTTTAATTTCACTAGAGGCAATATTTTAAAGGCAAAACTATTCTGTTTATTCTAGACATACATATGTACATATTTTGTTATGATTTTAATTAGACAGATTGTATATCATTTTTCCTGGAAAATTTCTAATTGAAATAAAATTTCTAAATCTATAAAATCTAAGATTATAAATTTAATTATTATTGAACTTCATTTATTTCTTAGTTTATGAATTGTGTGATATTTTATTTTCTACAGATTTTTTTGTTCCATTAAAGCATTCTGTTACATATTCTTGATAAATGATACGAGATACTGAGTTTATTATCTCAATGAACATTAATAGCCCAGTCAAAATAGATGTTCAATTTCTTGATATAATAGCGAAGCAGAAATTTACGAAAAATTGAATTTTTGATCCTTTGAACCTGAAAAAAAAAATTTTTTTTTGATTCAAATAAGATCGATGGTAATTTTATAAAGGTCTGTACCAATTTTTAGCTGTGGCCAATTTTTTCCAAAGCTTAAGCTTTTTCTCGTCTATTTTGACTGGGATGTTAAGACATAAATATTAAATGCTCAAATCTTTAGTATACAGGAATACAATTTCAAAATTTTCGTCTTTATTTCATATAATTGATTTTATTTTATTATACGATATGGATCTCAAATTTGGACAATATGGGCATGATTTTACGTTTATTTCCATCAAATTAAATTTAAAATCAAATTATTCAGATTTAATTAATAAAAAGTGATAACAAATAATGTAATGTTAAAAATGGTTAAATGTATAATGGACATAAAACGTCTCTGGTTATATTCAAAAATTATTATTAAACTTTATTGCCCCAATACTTCGAGTATACTAAAAAAAATTGAAATATTTTTTTTATTTAATTCATTTTGTTGAGCATGATACGTTGCAATGGCAGTGGTGTGTGTTATTTTATTGATTATATAAATATTTAATATTTCTGATAATAAAAAGAAATTTATTCATTTTTTCTTGTTCACAATTTTTCAGAATGTCAGAAACACATAAAAAACATTTTTTAAGATCAAGCACGTGTTTTTTTTTTATGTGAGAAATAAAAGCATGAGTGTGAATGGAAAGATGGAAAATACATTTTTTGTTTTGCCTTTTGCTTCTTTTTTTTGTTTGATGTCGCTAACTATCGATGTATTGGAGAGAAATATCACTAGGTGGGAAATAAAAAAAAAAAAAAAAAAAAAAAATTGAATGTTTCTAACACATAGCGACTGTTAAAATGATTTTCAACAAATTACTCATCAATAAATTTAGAAAAGTACTGCAAATGTGAACCAGCGTAACATTACTAAAAACACACATCTGTAGATTTAGACAGTAATTTCTTAATAAAACGAGGAAGAAAAAGTTGTAAATAATATTTGTGACAACGAAAAGAAAATTTCTATTGTTTTTGTTACTGAACACATTTTCGTTTTATGTTTGATATCAGTCTCATAAATGATGAATCTCACGTAACCGTAACAAAAACATTTTATGTACAGTGCAAATACGCAAGGATACAGGATATAATGATGATGTTTATACCATGTATTTGCATTATGTGTGCTGTTATTTCGATATAAAATTCATTTTACTTTTGAACATGGGGAGAGGATTATCCATGTTTCTATTGAGACATTATACGGCCGATGTACGTACGTATGTGACTTTCCGTCATTTGAACAGAGGAAGTTGTATGATTACAAAAATTGGCTTCAAATTCAAAATGAAATGTTTCCTTTTCTGTATTTTTCGTTGCGACAGGAAAATGTAAAAATTTTGTATAATTCAATTTAATTCCTTTTGTATTTGAAAAGCTTGTCAAATTCTTGAAACATCTTTTTTTTCTCTGTCAAATTATTTTGAAAAATACTTGAAAAATTTATGATGGAAATGAAGTTTTCTGATGTTCAAAATGTTCAAATTAGTTTGAATGGCTCTTTCATGGCATTTGATTGAAAATGAAAAACTTCTTAAAGACAGAAAATTGTTTTCTTAACTGAATTACGCGTGTGATCTGTGTAAAAGAATAAAATATGAAAATGCTCTGACACACCGAATAAAAGGAATATCGATTTTACTTTAGAAATACAAATGAAAAATTTATTAGAGTAAAAAAAGGAAGAAAAAGGATTATTGTCCCATTTATTCATTTATCATTCAGACGGTATCACTTAAAGTGCTACACAAAAATGTTTTGAAATTTTAAAATTTTCTTGAATTCAACACAAAAGGGCGAAAAAAAATGAGAAAAATTACCAAAAAAAGGGTATCGGGTGAGTTCCAAAACGTTAAAAAATTTTTTCTGATTCGGTTACACCATGAAATACAAAAATTCTACAATACCACTGAACCATTGCATCAAAAAAATTCATGATACTTTATTTCCTTAAATAATACGTTTTGAAAGCATTCATAATACATATTAAGACTTCAGGCAATGTTGACATTTTGAGTTTTTTCATTTTGGAATTTAAAACTTGACATCGTGGTGGCATTTGGATATTTTGTACATCAAGTTGTATCCGTATGCCATACATTAAATTGTTTATCAGAATAATTTCATCTAAATTCTTATTTTGAGGTATCAAGGTTATGGTATTTAAGGAAAAAAAGGAATTTACATTTTTCTGTGTTATCAAACAATTGAAAGTCCTAAAATCATCACATTAATTTCGATCCATATGATTCATGCATACCCGTATTCATGTTATAAAATTTTGAAAGTTCAAATAATTAAATTAAATACTAACATATCATTATCAATACAACTAAACTAGAAATTTCATTTAACTGACATGAAATAATACGATAATAAATGGTGCAATTAAAAATGCAATGGTTTTATTGAATTTTATTGAAATATGTAGGTACTAGGTATAAGTATAAAATAAGCTTGCATACAGGTAACCGTCCTGCAACACGGTATTCTATTACAAAATGGTTTCTTTTTAACAAATCAAACATCAAACAAATACGATTTCATCTATTAATACAATTTTTGAGCATCTTTATACCTGATGGAACAGTGTTGCCTGCATTTTAAATAATCTGAATTTGATTTAAAATAATAATAAACATTCTACCAGACTGAAAGAGAATACAACCATTATATTTTATCAATTATTCGTATAAAAGCTTATTGAATTGAATCTTATGTATGAACAACAACAAAATAAATAAATTACAATGTAACAAATCTCATTAGACACATAAGTACATGGTATTATATTTTCTTTTACTTTGTAATTTACGATTATGATTGTACTTAAATTGGCATTTATTCCATGGATTAAAATAATCATGTCATATGTAAAATCTTGTGAAAAACAAATTTATTTTGAATTTTTTTGTACAAAAAAAAATCGTTAAAAAATTTTATACACTTTAAAATTTATGTCTTAATTCTTGATTCAAAAAAGTAAAATAATTCAAATATTTAAAAACATGAAAAATAAGCATTTGTAGCAATGTAAGAAGAACACATAAATCTGTACGTAAATACGACATAAGCTGATATTAATTGTTTTGTACAATAATTGTACATGGTTATACCACAAAACATATACCATGAGTTCCAAAACGTTTAAATATCGTCTCGATGTAAACTTCAACTTCCAAAATGTAAGCACTAAAAATGGCAACATCGTCTAAAGTTTTAAAACGTATTGTGAACGTATTTAAAACGAACTATTCAAGCAGAAAACACATCACTAATTTTTCTGATGTAATTCAACAATGTAGAATTTATTTATCAGGATTGTGGTATTATTGAATCACAACAATTTTTTTTTTTACATTTTGGAACCCATCGACATTTTTTGTAGTTACATCATGAATGGAAATGTACATAGTTCTCATTGTTTACATTTTTCAATTTTAAATTTAATACGATTGCACAAAAATGGGGGATTATAAGTTCAAAAACAAAGCGTATTAGGTTTTGTGAATTTAAAAAAAAATAATAATAATTTAATCTACAACCTAAAGGACATATTTACGTATATCCTTGTGGTACAGAATTTAAATGTACATAGATACAAATTCTGTTCAGAAGGTTGTCCCTTTAAAAACTAAATAGGAAAATGTCCTTTTTGGTTTGCTTTAAAATTAAATTTAATTTTCTCCTAAAATTAGAAAATACTTTTCTGCCTTCTTGGTCACGTGATGGATTACAAAAAATTTTTGTTTTGTTTTAACTTTCCAATTCATAGAATTTCATCTTGTTTGTCTGATTTTTATGGCGTTTGTGAATTTTGGCTTTCCTCATAATTTTCCTTTATCTCCTTTTTGTTCGATCCAGTGCCAATATGAGAATGCACATTGTATTTAAAAGTTTTCGATGACGAAAATATCTTAATCCTTTTAACAAAATTCATGTACTCATGTGTTATTCGTATATTGTGTCACTTATCAGTAAATTGGATTAAATACGTTTTATAGATGAATTTTCATACAATTTTGCACTTCATAATTGAAATATTCTGTCGTATTGTACAGAATATTACATAAAAGCTAAGCACATAGTATCTGTATTTTCCTGTAAATGATACTTTATGTGTAAATCCTATTTTCTGATGGTAATAAATTATCTTATAATCCTTTAGAATGAAAATAATTTTATTACATCTGATAAATAGTAGTGCGATTAATGATATTTTTGTCTCTATATAAAATTGTGTGTATTATATATGATTGGACTGCATAAAATTTAATCTCAAAAAATTGAGCATTCAAAATTATCACTCAATTTAACATTTGATTTGTGAACATTGCACATTGTATTATAGTTCGTCTTGATTACCACTGAAAATGTAGAATGCACATTAAATGGGTATGGGAAACTAAAATTAGGATTACAATTTTTGGATCATTCTTCATTTATACAGTTTTATGCTTGAGAGACCAAACACATGCCTGCCACTTTACTCTTTTAACATTTAAAAATGCTCAAAGTCAAATTTACTATTTATCCTTTTTTTCTTTGTATCACAATTAATCATCTTCAATCTGAGACACGTATTTACAACTAAAAAAAACTTATGATAACACACGTATACAAAATTTTCATTGGACATACATTTTTGGATATTTTGAATGTTGATTAAGATACAAAAAAAAAATTATATGTATAAATATTGTTTACATTATTATATTTTTGTTTACATAATAATTCGAAATATTTATCCTAATCATGGCCATTTGATATTAAGAAAATAAATGTGAATAGAAGGAATGAGTAAGATAGGGCAGGTTAGGGTCACTATTACCACTATTACAATATATAATATTTCATTTGTTTCATTATAATTATGGCCATACATTTAATGCGTTGTTTGTTTCATTTTAATATAAAAATGTTGAAATAAATAAAATAATTAAAAAAATTTTTAAATGTAGGCAGAAACGTGTAATCATAATTTTTTATTGTTCTTTGGTTTTAGGGATAAAGACATTTTTCAAAAAATTTGTAAAAAAAGAAGATTTTGTAATTCAATATTATACGCTCATGTGGGAATCGAAATTAATGTAGTGATTTTAGGACTTTTAATTTTTTGATAACTAACACAGATAATGTAAATTCTGTTTTTTTTTCTTAAATACCATAATCTTTAATACCTTAAAATAAGAATTTAGATGAAATTATCTTGATAAAAAATATAATGTATGGCATACGGATACAGTTGATAGTTGTAAACGAGAGGTAAAGTGAATTCAATGTAAATAAAATTGCGAGTTCCAAAACGTTTAAATATTGCATTCTTCTTCTTCCTTTTAGCTCTACAACCCATTGTGAGTTTTGGACTGAACTATAAGATCTCGCCATCTGTCCCTTTTTTTAACCAGTGTTTCCCAATTAACGACCTCTAATTCCGTATATGTACATTGTCTTTTCATTTTGTCATTGGTCTTCCTCGACATCTTAATTTATTTGGTCTAACTTTTATTATGCTTTTTGGCTTCCTATCCCATCTCAACCTTTGTGACTTTATAAATCTCACTATGTTTTTAACTATTGCATTATTTAACTAAATTATATATCATAAGTTTTTCTGATGCAATGGGTCAACGACATTTTTATATCAAAACCGTACTTTTACCGAATTATAAAAAAATTTTTTCAACGTTTTGAAATTCAAAACAAATTTTGCAAATTAAGTTTTTAAAAACATTGCCCGCAAACCTGAGTAAATGAAAGCATCCATATAAAGGCTCAGGTGTACATACCTAGAATACGTATGTATATGTATGTATCTATAGAATTGAAATTCATAAAAGATTTTTAATTGGCAATTATAATCATAAACAATTTGTAGGAAATTTTTTTTTTTTGTATTTTCTAAGGTTACCATGGGCTTAGTAGGCTCGATTTGTACGTACATAAGTACATACGTATTTAAAAATGTATGAAAATTCTTTAAGTTATTTCTTTAATTATATCAACTATGAATAACCAATTATTTTTCAGATTTTATGCTTGAATTTGTGAATTTTGTAAACAATAAATTCTGATTCCTTATTAAAATATAAAATTCCTTTTATATGAGCATTTCTATGAATTTTTAAAATACGTTTGATATTTCTTTAAAATTAACATAAAGCGAAGTTTTTGAATTCGTTTTTTTTTTATTTTTTTATTTTTATTTTTTGTTTGTTTACTGAATGAGTGAAACTGTGTATGAATTATTACGTATTCTGAATTGAAATTTGAATAAAGTATTATAAATACAATTATTTAATATTCATTAAAATGAAACATAAGTTGGTACTTGATAATTTTATTGTTGTTAGTTTATTATTTTGGAAGGAAACAGGATTCAATGTAATTCCTTTAAATTTGTATAACAAATGTTATAAAAAGCAAAAATTACAAAAAATTGAATTAAATGTGATGCATTTGTGTATTCGTTGTATTCTATAGACGCTACATTGAATAACAAACTATGTACTTTGCTTGTACTAAAAAGACTTTGTACATTTCTTATATTAAAGACCAATTATGTAGTTCTTTTGATTTAATTTTTGCTAAATTTTCAAATTTATTCAAATGTTAACGATTTCAAATTGAATGAAGTCAAAAATTATTTGAGTACAAAAATCAGAAATTTAAATTGAATTGAGAAAAGAAATTGACACAAAAAAAATTTTTTTTTAATAATTTATTTTTAGTCAAAAGTGTTCAGTTGCCAAGTTTAGCCTTTCAATGAAAAAATTTAAAAAAAATTCACATTCGCCTCTGTCTGTACTCTGTCTATCAATGATTTTTAGTGTACATTTTATGGAAACGATCATCGACATTTCACTATTGGGGAGCATAAAAATATGCTCGCAATTCTGTTTATTTTTTCAACAGGAATCGCCAGTAGATCAATTTGTCTTCTGTTAACTACACATTTTTACGTTAATTAAAACAAAATTGAATAGATGACCATGAACACCACGTGGAGGAAATGGTCATCTCAGTACATTTAGTAAATGCCCTTTAAAATGATGTACCAGAAAATTTTAATTAAATTTTGAAAATTGCGTTGTTGATGTAATTAAAATGATGATGGGATCAAAATTATGAATTTCATTTGAAAAACAAAACAAATATTGAATTTTTATTTCTGAAACAAAACAAAAAAAAAAAAAAATTATAAATTCAAATCTCGTGTATTTGTGTTAGGGATAATAATTTAATTTGATTAAGGAAATAAAAAGAAATATAAAATTTTTAATTTTTAATGTGATCTTTGTTGTTAATTATCTTAGCCCACGAAATAAAATACTTTGAAATGAAAAAGGAAGGAAACGCAAATATCCAAATAAAGACAGTAACAAAAAAAAAAAAAAAAAAAAAAAAAATTGAAATTAAGGAAACATTTTTGTTGACATTTTATTTGTTGTCTATGGTTTAATTAAATTTCATTTCAGAATATTAAATATCATTTGAACAAAAAAAAAAAACAAAACCATTTATTTCAATGAAAAATTATTTTTTCTTTTGTGTCATTTTCTTCTGACTTATTAAATATTACAACGGAGGAAATGAAAGAACATTTGAAGGAAAAATTTTGAGAATAATCATCATCAACGAAACAGAAACAGCTCTATCTGAATTAGTGCCTAACCGCTATGACGATTTCCCAAGTCTAATGTGGATTGCAAATCATTTAGAATCATTTTAAAATTGAGTAAAATCGGGGGTGGTAAGGCAGAGACAATAGAGATAAATAATGAAAATCATGATTTTTCTTCATTTGTTCGTACCTGGCATAAAATTTGGAACCAATGGATTTAGAAGTCAGTGCTCTACCAAATAAGTTATTGAGCCCCCATCCAGATCCTGAGGATAATATCAAGAGTAATTCAAAGTGAACTAGAAAAGATTGCCAGAAGTTTTGAAGATTCGTAGATCCATACATTTAAGGACATTCAAAGAAATTTCTATCGACTGATAATTTTGTTTTGAAATATAAAATGCAAAAATTTTCTCATGCCGAAATGTTCAAATATTGCGTTTCATGTACTTGCATTTCAATTTAAACTCAATTTATCTGAATTTCAATTATCGCAATATTGTTGAGATTTTAAAATTCTGGTATGTGTTATCTGTTGCAGTATAAATAAGGCAACTGTAAATACACTTCAAAGTTCACACAAAAAACAAAAATTATCTGCCTTTACAATTTAAATCCTTTACTGTGTCACCGCATGAATACTTCGTGTTTATTTTCTCAAAATTGAATTTTCATCATAATAAAATCCTTTATTAAAAATTATCACAAAAGAAAAAGATTTAGTTAAGAGGATCAATGAATAGACTTATTATAGAACAAAATTGAAAAACAAAATTCATTAATACCCAGTAAAAGATACAGTAAAAAAAAAAAAAACGTTAAAAATCAAAAGGTTCCAAAAAATTAGAAAATACTGAATAATCAAAGCAAAATGCATGCATGAATGAAATTTTAAAATTTTCATTTAAAATTTCAAAATTTATTGATGATTAAATAAAATTTCCTGTCAGCGTATATGCATGTAGAATGGATAGCTGATATTCACACATTCACCCTATGTATTGAAAGGAAATTGGGGGTTTTTAACATGTACATGGACGTGAATGAGATGAAATCAGAGATAACTGAAGTCTCAGAGCTCTTAACGTGTTACATATACACTGCAAATTTTTTTATTTTTATTTTTCGTTAAAATTGTAAGAGCACAAGGATATACATGTGTACATCAGACTCATATTATACTTATGTAGACATTTTAAATTTATTAGAAATCATCACTAGGGTACATAAATGGTAAAAAAAACTGAAAAAAAATCGCATACGTTTTCATTATAAGATAAAATAGAACTCAACACTATTTTAACCACTAGTGTAAATATAAAATCGACATTTTTAGGTAAAAGGATTTAATCAGGAGTTGCATATGTGTACATGAATGCATGCAGTATGAAAACGTTATATGAACGAATGAGGTTTTGCTTTGCTAGTAAATGAAAATGAAAATTACAAAGACATGAAATGAAATGAAAATATAAAATGAAAATGTATTTATCCATAGAAAATGTTAAATTTTTGCTGGTTCCAAAAAAATAAGAATATTTTTTTTTCTTGAAAACCTTGTGGACTTATTTTATTCTCAATTACTTTAAAATGTGCTCTTTGGAAAAATTAGAAAAAAATTCGGATATTATTTTCACCAAACTTTATTTAAAAGGAAGATTTTTACAAAAGCATGAAAATAAAATGAAATCTAATAAACAGAGATGAGGTGGACAAAATTTGTGGTCATCTGATTATATTTTATTAAAAAAACTGGCGGTTATTAATTTTGATACAAGGAAACGGAACCTAGTCTTTCTTCCGTCCCAATTAGAATTTTTAACTATTAGGGGTTTTACATGAAAAGACACTTTCCAGTACTTTCAGTGTAGCGGGTGAAAGAGGTAGGGCTTATATCAGGTAGCCCATAGGTACCATGCAACCTCATACACGCCTCACTTTCTTCGCACGGTGTCTCATAAGACAATTTTTCATATGTGTCTCATAAAAGTCTCATCGTCTAAAACCCCCGATGCGTTGCTACATACATATATAATTTTGACCTCAAAGTTAACGTCTAGACTTGAAATTTAATATTCGTAACATCGAACGGTTAGGATTAAACAGGTAATCTAGACTTTAACTGATGTTTAAATTTAAAATTTAATTTTCCTAATATTGGATTGGTTCGCAGTTACAATTCTCAATGCTGAATTGAAATTTGAATAGAGGTGAAGTAGGTCTAGGACTTAAATTATCTGTTGTGTTGAGTCGTCCTGTTTACTTGAAACTATAAATTGTGAACAAGTAAAGGATTTATCTTTTAGTTTCAAATTTTAAGTTATATCGATTTTAATATTTTCATACTAAACTGAATAAAATTTTCAAAGTCATATTAAGTTTTTGAAATTTGAATTTTAAGGGTATAATTTGTTTGATACTCATATGGTTATCCCAAAATTATATCAAATCATGTAATGGCAAAAAAAACCGTATACGTAAATGATATTTAAAAAAAAGGGTTTAGGCAAAGGGTTCGAATTTTTTGTATTATTTTGATATTAATAAATGTGCGTATTTGAGTTCACCAAATGTATTGAATTTGGGAATTTTGATTACAAAAACAAAAAAATTTGGCTTTTTAAATGAATGAAATCCTTTGATAATTCCTAATTTTCTTTTTTTTTTGTTTCATTATATTTTGGTCATGTTTTTATTCATTTACTATAAAAAACTATTTATTGAAAATAAAATCGATATTCATAGAAATTTTGTTTTTGAGATTTTTGTAAAGAGAAAAAGGGGTGGTTGATTACTATCTGGGATATAATGAATTTTGTAATTGATTTTGTAGGATTATTTTTGGTTTTTCTTTTTTCAAACTTTTGAATCTATATTTAATATCGAATAATTGCGTATAAATATATTTCTTGCATACACACAAAATTTATTTAGAAATCATCATTTGTTTCATGATGAATTTCAAAAATATTTTTTTATTATGTTTTGTATACTGTATACGAGTTACATAACTAACTATAAAAACCCAAAAATTCAATATAAAACTCTTGTGTTTCCTAGTAATTTATTTTATGACTGCATTAATAAATAAAGCAATGTAGAGATATTTGATAACATTTTTTTTTTTTTGTTTTTTCATTCTGCAGACAATAGCAGTTTTTTCCAATTATTTTTGTTTTTTGTATACGTTTAAAAATGTACATATTTGTATGAGCAAAACTAAATAATTGTGTACGTGTACACGTAATTCCAATTCAAATCGAATTTGAGATTATCTCAATTTTAAAGTCCTGTACACAGTCATAATTTGAATTATGTATTAAAATCACTTCAGTTTAGGCAATTTATATGAAAAGTAGTACCATTTCACATCTTTGTATATTATTTAAAAAGCTCATTCCATACTGTATGAGAAATATGTAGATATGAATTTTATAGATCTTGGTACAAAGTATAGCAGGTTATATGTATAATCAGTGATTTCAAGTAGTTATACCGAACACATACAATCGTTAATGGATATTTTGATTTGTTGCTTTCAAGAACTAGATGAACCTGAAAGAGCTTGATTGGAGCTTAAAAGACTTATGCAAGTGAAATGGTATAAGGTTTAATAAGGACCCACGTTAACCACTTTGAATATTCAAATTTAACTGAGAAATTGTTACAACTTACATTCCTTTTTGTTTGAAAATTCTGTTAATGGCGTTTGGTGATATTATGTTTATATTTTAAATCAAGCAGCATTTTACTTATACTCCCTTTACGATCCAAGTCAATGATGAATCATTGATTTGTTTATTTTCTAAGGAAGTAAATGTTTTTTTTTTTATTACCAAAATTACATTTGTAAATACAATAAATTAAAGGTACAAATAATAATTTGTTCAATGTTGACCATATTACAGAGTTAATGCGTATAAATACATAAAAATTTAATAAAGTGTTCAGTCATTCTATAATAATTTACCTCCATGACTTAAAAAAAAAATAAAACATGAGAATGAGAATAGAATGTACAAACTGACATTAAAATTTATAATAAACGTGGCAAATTACAACATTTTGGTACAATAAATTATTCCGTAATCATTTTCTTTCGAAAAATGAATGTATTTTTGACTGGTTTTTCCTAGTGGAATTGTTAACGAATTTTTCCTAGTAGAAATGTGAATGACTGAAGATAAGGAAGATAAACGAAGAAATATTAAAGGCAAATCACAAATCATAGAAAATTAAAATTTTTAGGGTGTCCTTTTTATTAAAAATATTCCCCTTTTTTCTAACTAAGTAGTACATTTTTTTCATAAAACCGAAACTTGTAATAATTATCTTTTTTTGAGTGATTGGCTCATATGATCATTACGTTCCACTGAATTCTACCACATTCGACGTAGCTTTCGGATCATGCTTCTTTTATTCATGATATTTGTTTTTCAATATTGTTGGATACCAAAAAAAAAAAAATAAATAAATAAAAGAAATGAGGTTGGTTGGTCTTATTCCGGAAATTTGCCATCAAAATTATTCGTCATACTGTTTCAATTGAGTCGAATAAAAATATGTACACAATTGAATACAAATACATATAGTTAAATATACAAATAACAACCACATAATAAAAATACCATTATAACAATGAGACACGTAAATTTCAATTTCCGCATAACATACATGAACGTATGTAGATGGGCATATACATACGTGTGATAACCAAAACCACGTTGTCCAAAAATATATTCACATATTGTAATATCTACACATTATGTGTGTGGCTTTTCTTAATAAATTTATTTAATATGTGTTTTGAGTATATAAAAAGGAACAAAAAATAATAGAAAAATATTTTCCGTAGCATTTTGTATAATGATTAAATTAAAATAAATGTTCATACATGTACATATCTGTTTGTACATATGCATATGAAAAGCAAAATAAAAGAAAAAGAAAATGACATCTCATGTATTTGAAAAATTTCCTTTAAAAATTTCAAATTGTCTTTTATTAAATTGAGTGATAATTCTTAAATACTTTTAAGGCTTTTTATAACATTATCGATGTGTTGCTGGTAGTAGGCCCAACAATGTGTCGAAATTATTTCCCCGTTTTCATGTCGTATTACTTTAAAAAATGAAAAAAAGTTGAAAAAACTGAATTCCCTGAATTTCTATATCTAGTTTTTTTTATTTTTTTAATTTTTGAAAATTAAAACCCCGGGTAAAGTTAGGTTAGGTTAGGTTAGCATTATCAAAGCCCATTAAATAAAAATAGTACCTATTTTGACCAATGATAAATATCGATAATCAATAAATTGTCAGTATCACTAGAATTCATTTTTCTAGCATAATCATGTGCATCCCTGTAGATCATGAAAATTTTACATTGTTGCCATATTATCATTTATGTATGTTGTTCTTCTTTGATTGTCGTTGTTTTCGTTTTCAAATTAATAAAAATGAAAATCAGAAAATGAGAGTAAAAAGAAAAATTTACTGAAATTAAATGAAAAAGAATAAGCATCCTTTCAAACAAATGTGGTTGAATGTTTTTAAATTATAGGTCTATTCATGAGTCCGTTAACTGTTAAGTACACGAATTTTATGTTTTTGTCGTTGTCGTTGTTGACGTTATCACTGGGTGCTCTGTGCTAGAGGATTATAATTTAACTTTAATATTAAAGTTTATGTAGTAGATGTACAGATTAAATTTCACGTATTTTACGTAAAATATATTATGTACATTTCATGATGAATTGATCACGTGCAATGTGAGAAGAATTTTCGACAGTTACTCATATACGTCGTATGGCATGAAGTCAAATGGATGGATGTACATCAGAACACCGGCTTCACATAATTCCAAATACATACATACATATATACATATGTAGTTTCATAAAAATAAAATGAATCTAATAAAAAACGCATGAACACGTACACAAAAATGTACATATGTACATGAAAATAAAACAAAAAAAAAATAAAAAAAATAAAAAAATTAAAAAATATTCACAATAGTTTTTTTTTTGTTTTTATTTTTTGTTCCATTATTATCGCATGCACAAAAATTATTTTTGGAAAATAAAATGAAAATATTTGAAATAATAAAAAAAATACATAGATAAAATTTTTCTTTTATTATCCTGAATTACGGGAATTTTAATTGAACTTTTAACATAAAAAAAAAAAAGAATGAATAAAATTGTACAACATTGTTTCATATATTGTTTTTATCCTTCTCTCTATCACTTTTTCTCTTTGGTAAAAAACAATGATAAAATAAAAACTATAACAAAACTTTTTTTCATGTATTTTAACATCATTTTAATGTTATGAAATTTTTTCATAAAATTTAAATTGCTTTTTTTTATTTAACTAAAAAATTTTATTTTCAAATTTCGGATAATCCGCTCTTTACTAAAATATTCATAGAAAATTGTATTAAAATTCATTGAAATTTTATGGAGACTAATGTGTAACACTGTAAAGAGTGTTATCATATGTTTGTGAATTATAAATTTTAAATTTTGGTCTAATTTTTTTCGTGTCTTCTTCTGATGGTTTTCTATATTAGTATATTCTGTTTAATTATATGCTAGTTAAGGTCCTTTGGAAACTACGTTAATTGGCACTACAGTTCACTACACTAGTTCATTGATATTCAAAAAATGCATCTGAATTTGTATGAGAACTTCAAGGATTGTAGTCATGCTGCGATTGTGAAACACTTTAAAATATACAGAATTATGAACTATATATGTATGTATGTATTTTCACAAGGCCTTAACTGCATATAATTAATGTGCAAATAGGCTCTGAGATGTAATCAATTAAAGTTGAACCCCTCAAACACCACGTTTCTAGAGGACCAAAAGAATGCTTGAATTATTTGAGACTAAAAAATATATTTGTCATTTGGAATATAATTTCCACATACGAAGGTTATCCAGGCCGTTACATTCTTAATGGTTTCACTGAAGTTATCTTCTACCTGATGCCATGAACAACAAAAAAAGTAAAAAAGGTGTAATTCTACTTATGTATGCCTTCTGCTTCTGATGTAACGTATTGTAATAAAATATGATTTATTTTTCTTATTAAAAAATGATTTTTCCTTACAAGATTTTTAAATTATCATATTTAATTTCCGGTTAGGAAATTTAAAGAAAAAAAATTGAAAAAAGCAAGAAGACCTTTTTCTGTCCTTTTAATTATTTGAAATTACTTCCTATTAAATTATTTTTGTTTGAAGGAGATTATTTTTATTTTTTATTTCTGTTCCCGAGAAATTGAATTAAAAATAAAAACAAATGTAGAACGAAGTTTAGATTATTGGGCAATATTGTATGGAGGTTAAAATTGAGAATTTTAAAAGATGCAGCATAGAAAATTATTAAATGATGCAACAAGATTAAGTTAAAGTTAAGTTAAGATAAGTTAAGTTAAAATTCGTACTGGGTACGAATGTTGATGGCTTTATGAAAATAAAATAAAAATTAAAAATTCAGTTCTAATCTAAAAATCAAGTTACATAAGTAATATCTTTCACCCTGTTGAAAGACGGAAGATTACGAAACAATTACACTTTCAAGTTGATGTAATCGATCACTATGGATGAATTCAGTTGATTTTTTAGCTTCGCATTATACGTTTTTTTACTTTATGGAATATTATGAACCTATTGTTATATTTTACCTTTTTACACCTCGATCCTCGGTAGGAAATGCTATGGGAAAGGTATATGCGTGGAATATTATGTGTTCTTTTAAATTTCCAGAAATTTTTATTTTATTTATTTTTCCAAACAATCAGCAAAATTTTATTCAATAAAATCAGTTTTACAAAAAAAAAAAAAAAAAAAAAAAAAAAACCCATTTTCTATATATTTCATTTTTTTTGTCTTCTAAAAGTTCGTTGTACATACATACTATATATCAAATAACCATCATTCATAAAACAACAAAATGAAAATAAAATTTGATATACATTTTTTTTTAAGAATAATTTTCCGTGAACAAGTAAACATCGCTTAACATGATACTTTTATAGCGTTATAATGTGATTAAAAAATTATGCCAAATTCGTGATTAGCGTGGTATGGATTTCTTAGTGATCCACGATTTTAAACTGCAAAACGTAAAAAGTGATGAGAATTTCCCACAATACTCAACGTGAAATTTCTACGAAATCAAAGTTAAATGATACCTGTATCCTGTATCTTTTGCTTCCAAAATAACGAAATCATTTCTTTTAAATGATTAAAGCGAAATATAAAAAAGGATTGAGTTGAATATGATTTGGTGCTTCGCTTTAAAGCCACACACAGCCACAAGCAGTACATGATTGATATTCATTGAATTTTGTTTTGAAAGTTAATAAACGCCATCAATTTAATACAAAAGTTTTTCTCATCTTTCAATGAAGTTTTTTTTTATTCATCCTTTTTTTTTTATTCTTGTATTTTTAAAGAAATTAGGAAATTGATTGTGATTGAAGATTTTTTTTTTTTGTTGAAAATCAAAAGAAAAATTTTCAAATTTTTTTTTTAACAATCGAATTTTCTTTTTATTATGAAATTTTCAATTGTTTTATAAATTCAATCTTTTTTCTACTCTTCAAAAGGTCCTTGGCCACGTGGTAATGCATAACAAAGAGAAAAGAAAAGAAAAGGCAACAATTTTTTTAAAGAATAAATTATTCAATTTAAATGAAAATCAAAATAAGAAATTTTTGCATCTTTGCCGACCTAATGTCTTAAGAAAGGAAGTATAGATTTGGATATCTCAATAATTCCTTCAGTTCTAATTTTCTAACTAAAAAAGAAAAGGAGAAAAAGATTCTAGCAAACAGCATTTTATATTAGAAAACCATGTACAATATATTTTACATAAAGTCACTCATTCAGCACACTTACATATATGCACATACATACTATATATTCTCTCACAACATTTATAATTCATTCTTTTAGCAAAGCCGTCTCTGCGTTATTGCCATATTATCGTTTTTACCGTTTTCTGTTCATTGTTGTTGTTTTCGTTTGGAAATATAGAAAAATGGCAACCAAAATTTATTCAAGTTCAATGCAAAAGAATGAAAAGATGCATCCATTTAAAATTCAAAATAGAGGACTATGCTTTAAAAATGAACTATAGATAAATTATAGCAGTAGTTTTCATTATTTTAATAAAGTCATCAATTGTCTTCATTTTTCTTGTTTTTTTTTCCTTTTGTCTTTTTGGCTCAATTGCTATTAAGAAGAAAATATCAAATAAAACTAAATTATTCAACAGATAATATGTAAAAGATTACAAAATAATGAATGTTTATTTTTTTATATTTTTAAAATAAATGTAATCTGTTCATACAGTTCCTTAGGAATACTCGTACATTAAATGTTGTGACATTCAAAGTACACAATACTTGACAATACGCACATGTGTGTGTTTCTCTTGCTTCGATTTACATTTCAAATGAAAGAAAAAAAAAAAATACGGATAGGAAAGGAAACCTTTTTTTTCCCCATCACTGGGAAATTTCTAAGTAGAATAATTTAATAGTTTCCTTTATGTAAAAATTTTTTTTCTTTTTTTTTTTTTTTCATTGTAATACCCTTTTCATTTTACTTTTGAAGAATAAGAATCCTATTATATATATATTTTTTGCAACGTACAAAGGACGCTTTTAAAATGTAAATTTGTAAATTTTTATGTGTATTTTGTGTACATATATGCATGCGTTTTGAATATCATCATAATAATGAAGTTATTTGTTTATCTTTGTTTCCTTTTTCATATGTCAAGTTACTAAATACGGTATTAAAATAATGCTATTAGATCCTCTGTAGATTTGAAATATGGAAGGGAAACAGATTTTTTCATTTGTTGACTTGAGATGTTCAAAAACGAGAAGTGTTGAATAAAAAAAATAAAAATTAAAAAATACAAATACACAAAAAATAAATGAAAATTTAAACTAATTATAAGCTTTTCTCGTCGACGTGAAAATTTTTAATTTTTCCCACCTATCGGGCTTTGTGTATCGGGCTGTGTCTCTTACTTTACATTACATAGAACTAAATTACGCCTTGGTTGGTTGTCGAATTTTTCACTTTTCATTCTTATGAAAAACCTATTTCTCATTCCCAGAGACGATGCGATCTAAAGTGGAGTGTCAACTTGAAGTTGACGAGATGAAAAATAATGTGAAAATAGGTGTCTAAAAAGGTATTGACGGGGTTTCAACTAAAAAACCAACTAAGTTTTTAAAAACGGCATCGAAAAACCTATCAGAAAATGGAGAGAGATTGGATCCCCCTACATTTCGGTGTTCTGTTGTACAATAGCTCCGCCGGTGGTTAAAGCGGACTTTTATAAAGTTAACGTAATTTTCACATAATACAATTGGGCATAACGTGGTAATCTCGTAATAAGTGGTATTGTCGGTATCTCGTTAATCATTATTTTTTGTTGTTATACAATCGGTGGGAAAAAAGTCTGTTTAGGTTGATAATTGTAGTTTGTTCATTTTGTAAATTTTCATCAATTTTATTATAAACATTTTGCATTGCTATGCACACAAAGTCAAAAAAAAAAAAAATTAAAAGGAAAACTTTGAAAACTTTACAAAACTTCCTTTTCAAATTCAATTTATGAATATTTTATGGTAACTTCTATGTATATACGTAAAAATAATGCAGACACATTCTCATTACATGCAGTTATACGTAAAAATCACGTACAATTCGTACAAATGATGTACGAAAAGTACTTTGTACAACTATATGCATTCTACAGATGATTATAATAAAGGCAAAAAGTTCAAGAAGAGAAAGAGAAAAACAATTTACTTTCTATTAAATTATTCAGAATGTGTACTGTGTACATCTACTTATTTATCAGTATATTCTGTAATAGCCATTTGAAACTGATAAAAATTTTGTGAATTTATTTCAAAATTTATTTGAAAAAAATCATTGGAAAGATTTTCTCAAACACATTATACAGGATGTTTCAAAATGAATATCGTAAGATTTTTTTTCTATGTTCAGCAAGAAATCGTTTTGAATTCTTTTTCCCTTGAAATTCAGGCCATTCAAGGTATTGTATACAGGATAATATTGCTCACTGATCATGACTAATTTAGGTTTAGACTTGTTCAATGATATAAATATGGTTAAGGTCCAAGATGTACACTTTGAAAGGTAAAACAATCATAAACTGACCGTTATAGTTTATATTTAAATCGGGTTTTTTAAGAAAGTCTCTTGTCTTTGCACAAGACTGTATAGAAAGTTCGAATGTGAAGGTCTATTACTTTAGAAAATTCTAGTTCTTTACCTTTCAATGTGTATATTAACAAATATTAATGATTGACAAGAACAACTAAATTTGTGGATGCCCAAATTTCAAAACAACAATGTCTTGAATGTCATATTTTAAAACGAATTATGTCATAAAACTTTTGTAACCGTCATAAAAAATAGGATATTTCTCTCCCCCATCAGTACAATTCACCTGAATTGGAACGCTTATTATTTTGAATTATTTAAAATTTCATGGAAATTTTTCTATAAATTTTGAAACTTTTACCTGAAATAAAAGATTCTCTCGTTTTTTAAATAAAAACACAGATCGGCATGAACACCTACATGAACACCTTGTAAAAGTCTTAAATGTTTCTGTTCTACATTTAATACACATACGTATGTTAGGTATGTATTTTTCTTTTTATTCTATCAATGGAAATGTAATGTAATCAAAATTTGTATGGTTGGAAAAGAAAGTTTTCAAAAACCATTAAAGAAAATTTTTATTAAGAAATTTCAAATTGACAATTTAAAAATTACAAAATGTTGTCTTTTTGATGAAAATTTGTTCAGTACCAAATAAAAGAAAAGTAAGATAAATATAAAAATATAACAACATCGATTTCTGTATATGAAATTGTATTGAATATTTTAAAATAGTAATATCTGGGTTGTCAAATTTACATGCATGCAGTTGCCAGTAACTGATTGGTAGTATATTCCCTGGGAAATGTAACTTAATTGAAACAGAAAACAAATATCAGAATCAGATGAATTGATGAGAAAATAAAAAAAAAAGTATATTATGAAAAAATTTAAAAAATGGCATAAAGGAGTAACGTTAAGGAAATTATGTATTGGAGGCATATAGAGGCTAAAATTTTCCAAGTACTGTGAATTCGATTGTGATGGAAATGAAGTCTTAAATCAGTTGTATAAATTATCTGAGAATTTTTATATATTTGTTGTGATCGATTTTGACAAAATATTCACAAAAAAGTTCAATCTATCTGTCTAAACGTTTTAAGGAACTGATATTTATGAAGTTCAAAATAAAATTTCAACATCTAAACAATATCATTTCAACTTCTCATTTTTATGTTGATCTTATTTTCTTGCCTTTTTTATTTTGTAATTTATCAACAAACTCCTAATGCTAAGTAAATATATATTTTTATGCAATTGACAGTCTGTAACGAAATGTAAAGTAAAAAACGTCTTTACGAATGTACATAGTTTACGGCTGTTATCGTAATGAACATGGATATAATGATAAATGAAATATTACTCTGTTTAATAAATTAAATTTCTGAAATGAAAAACTGAAAAATTTACTTTACAGTTTACGTGCGATCCTTACGGTAGATTATGTTACGTAAAAATGACATTTTCAAATTTATAAAACAAAACGAATGAAAGTATACTTACGTATACATTTTAGATGAATTCAGTTGATTACACGATTTCATGTAGTTTACTTTACGGAAGAATTCAAACTATTTTAGTCTTAGCTTTATGTACATACATACGTATATTAAGTAAATGCAATATTTTTATTTATTTGAAGAAATTTTCTGTTTACATTTTTGTGATTGCATTAAAGTATATGCACATTCACTTAATATTATTGCAAATGTAAACACAAAGAGTTAATTTTATATTTAAAGATTGTACATAATGTAATTGGCATTATACAATGCGTGCGTGCAGTATGGTGCATTAGTATAAATGAAATCATGTACATAATCAATTCTTGTTCCTTCTGATTCCAGAGGCAAAAATATAAAAGAAATGAATTGTTTATCTATTTATTTAGTTTATTTTTTAAATTTAAGTTCAGATGTTATGTAGACGCATGTTATGCATGCATAAGTGTATACGATATCTAAAATTTGTATGCACTACATTACACGTATTACATAAAAATGTTTATATTTGTAATCTAATTTAGAAAAAAAAAACAAACAAACATAGAAATAAATATCAATAAATCCGTTCAAATATTTGAATCGTCATTGAATCTTTTAGCATTTTCCATTCGTTTATTGAAAAGATTTATTTAATCAAAATGTTTACAAAAGAAAATATAGAAAACCGATCATGTATTTTTCTTTAAAAAAATTATACGAATTTTCACAAATAAATCATCGGTCAAGAAACGTATTTATACCCTATTTTTAAAATATAGTCACCTATATTTTTGGTTGATTATTTTTTGAATTCAATGTGGATAAATTCATTTTTCATTTTCATTTTTTAAATTGTTAAATATATCTACAAGGTAGGTAGGTAGAGGTGGCCGCCTGCTCATTCCCAAGCAAACACACTTAGGCCAAAAAGGCTCATTGTGATACCATTCCAGGAATTTCTCACAAATCGAACCAACAAATATCAATATCTATAGTTCATTTTTATAAAATATTTACAGTTCATTTTTAAAGAATAGCCCTGTTTTTTGTATTTTAAAGATGCTTCTTTTTATCTTTTTGCATTTAACTTAAATAAATTTTGATTGCCAATTTTCTGTATATAACAATCACACAATAAAAATTTGAATGATAATATGGCAACAATGTAAATTTTTTATTATTATAAAAGAGTAATATATGACAATCATAAACAGAAATGATATAATATTTTATTGTTCGATAAGAATAATACATATGACAATGCTTTAAAAATAAACTTTAAACCCCTTAAGACAAAAACAAAAATCTAATGCATTTGTCATTTTGTCCTTATCCTTAAATGAACATGGACATATGTATATGTACATATTTCATTGTTATAAAAAAATTTAAGTGTCTTTTACTGATGTATGAAAAATAATTTTACTCAAAAATTTGAAAATTGATAAATTTCTAAATATGTATACATATTTCTCAAAAAATACAATTCGATTGAAAAACTCGGCTCAGTTCCCTTCAACTTCACATTTATCCGATATATCGAACGCTAAATTCGAATTTTTCATTGATTTTGTCAAAGATTTCTGTAATAAAAAAATTCTGTATTTTTTTTAAACGTGTCATCCATTCCTCATAATTTATTTATAAAATTATGACAAGTGTATATGGATAAATAAAAAACTTTTTTTTTAATACTTCAATTTTTATGTGTTCATTGTACGTTTTATTTATTTATTTATTTTTTTTTGAAAATTGTTAACCATTAAATTAGGTGACAAAGTATCACTTGGCTTAGAAACAATGATTCTTGAAAATCGATTGAATATTTTTAAACATAGCGACTGTTGAAAGGATTATAAAAAATTTTCATTATATGTATTAAATCCGCTCTACATCAGTTAAAGTAATACGGGCTACGTAACAACGTGCATATGTTGATGAAATAAATAAAAACACACATCTGTAGATTTAGACAGTAATTTCTTAATAAAACGAGGAAGAAAAAGTTGTAAATAATATTAGTGACAACGAAAAGAAAATTTCTATTGTTTTTGTTACTGAACACATATTCGTTTTATGTTTGATATCAGCCTCATAAATGATGAATCTCACGTAACCGTAACAAAAACATTTTATGTACAGTGCAAATACGCAAGGATACAGGATATAATGATGATGTTTATACCATGTATCTGCATTATGTGTGCTGTTATTTCGATATAAAATTCATTTTACTTTTGAACATGGGGAGAGGATTATCCATGTTTCTATTGAGACATTATACGGCCGATGTACGTACGTATGTGACTTTCCATCATGTGAACAGAGGAAGTTGTATAATGTTCATTACAAAAATTGGCTTCAAATTCAAAATGAAATGTTTCCTTTTTTGTATTTTTCGTTGTGACAGGAAAATGTAAAAATTTTGTATAATTCATTTTAATTCCTTTTGTATTTGAAAAGCTTGTCAAATTCTTGAAACATCTTTTTTTTTCTCTGTCAAATTATTTTGAAAAATACTTGAAAAATTTATGATGGAAATGAAGTTTTCTGATGTTCAAATTAGTTTGAATGGCTCTTTTATGGCACTGTATTTGATTGAAAATGAAAAACTTCTTAAAGAAAAAAAATTGGGTTTTTTTTCTTAACTGAATTACACGTGGAGTATGTATCTCACGGAGAGAAAAAAAACAACGTTTTTTATTTTTTATTCATTAAATTTATTGTAAATCTTTATATATTACAATCTTCACTAAAGTATTATGTATGTACTCCACATATATGTTTTTAATGTAACCAAAAATAGATTTAAATATTCCGTCAAGCTTCTGACTTAAACTTTTACGATTCTCGATTCAGACTAACTCTCTTTAACTTTTCAAAAAATATTTTTTCTTTATTCTTTAAAAATTTAATTATAATATTATATTACCAAAAACAAAAAATAAAATAAAACAAAATTCAAGTTTTTGCATTGTTATTAAAATGTATCTTAAGAATAATTTTCATGGAAAAAAAAAAAAAATACATATAAAGATTTAGAATTTGTTAAAAAAATACAAAAATAAAATAAAAATGCATAATTTGTTTGTTACCATGCCATAGGTTTTTCTTTTGTATGTATTTTATTTTTAGGTATTTCCGGCTTTTTTATATTTCTTTTCAGTATTTAATATATCGCTAATCGCTATTTGTAACTAAAATTTCAAATTTATTTATCGAGACTTCATTATATACAAGAATATTTTACAATGTTTACTTAACACTAAATGTATAGAAATGGCCGATTTTTATTCAGATCATGCCACAATAACAAAAGTATAATATTTATCGAATATTTACTTGGTATACATATTTACATAAAAAATTATGAATTAAATAAAGCTTGCTCCCGGCTTTCTCTTGGTTTTAATTATTTGTTTTATTTTATTTCTTTTTCATTATTACCTTTGTTCAATTTTGCATTTTATTACAATATTTGCTTAAACTAGATTAGAGAATTTACATTTAAAACAT
Organism: Anthrax anthrax; assembly: GCA_963971155.1. Lineage (NCBI taxonomy): Eukaryota > Metazoa > Arthropoda > Insecta > Diptera > Bombyliidae > Anthrax > Anthrax anthrax. The sequence continues at coordinate 17,210,160 of OZ020120.1, forward strand.
TTATTTGCGTGAACCAGTGTTACCAGTGGGTATTATTCTTCCTTTCTTTCTTACAATTATTATTACATGAAAAAATTATGAAAATTAAATAAAGAACAAAAGTAAAAAAATGACCAAGATGGTAATTACAAATGTATTAAAAGATTACATCTAAATGATATTCCATGTACTATTACCTATACATATTAATTAAATTTTTTTATAAACATAATTTTTAAGTTTAAATTGAATTTTAATTCAATCTCTTGATTTTTATCAATTATATCCATATTGGATTACGATGGCAAGTACGCCATATTGTGCGAAATTGCACCAAAATTATTGTTGCTACTGCAGCTACTGTATAATGCCAGAGTAGTCGCCATATTAGATGACTCCAAAAGACTATTAAGATTTCCATAGGAAATATTAACATCAACGCCAAATCTCTTATTTTTTTTTCGCTCATTTAATAGCTTTTATTTATTTTTCTTTTGAAAAAATAAAAAAAACTCAATTAACCTGTCCGTCGCTGTATTTTTATTTTTTTTTTTTGTTTTATTATAATGGCATTCTCTCGCCAACAACTAGGAATTTTAATTAATCCAATAATTCTTTAAATTTTATTTATCCAATTACAAATTTATGATCTCAGTGAATTATATGAATTTTATTATTTAATTAAAATGTCTCGTAGAAAAAATAATTTAAATCACAAATAATTGAAAATTTATTTTCCACCGGTAATTTGGGCGTCCTTTCGATCGACCACCATACTTTTCGTCTCCCGCTATTTGTAACTCGTGTGATTAAAAAAAAAAAATCGATAAATAATGTTTTTGATGGTTTGTGTGATTTTTAAAATGACACAAAATTGTCATTTTGTCAGATATGAAGTTCAAAAAGTATATTTGTACTTATGTATGTATGCAGATAAATTGTTGACATAAAATCTGTTGATATCATTAATTGAATAATTCATTTAAAACGTTGATGTACATACATATACATATGTACATATGTAGGTCATTAATAACTTTAGTATAAATGAAATTCGGCAAAAATTATTCAAAAAAAAAAAAAAAACAATACTCATGCGATAAATATGTAAATTACATTAAAGGATTAAAAGTACTGCATTATTGTAAATTATTCTTTTGTTTATATTTTTAATTTCAGTAATGATATAATCGTCATACACAATTGTGTACATAAATAAGTCTGTATTATCAGAGAACATACATACAGGTTCTCTGCTGGTACGTATTACGTATGAAATGCGTCAATTCATCCACATGCAGGAATATAAAATTTTTTCAGTAAACCAATTTCATTTTTATAAAATCTTTTAACAATGCATAAATGTATACACGTAAACGTAGTTGGTATATTTAAGGATATTTAAGTTTATTATTAATAAGTGTGTACCAGCATGTAAAATGGTACAAAAATTGTTGAAAAATAATTGTAAAATATTTTTATATGAATGGCCATGACCATGAATATAAGACACGGTAGGAAATGCGTTATATGGATATACCTACGCCGTGTTATATGTTCGTTCGTATGTTCTAACCATACTTCATTTAATTGTTCAGTGTTCAGTAAGTCCTTTTGTTTTGTTTCGGACAGATAAGATACATTACATCATATGTACTGGGCAATGTTTTTTGATCGGAATACATGGAGTGGTTCAAAAGATATATCTGATTATGCATTGCATGTGTTCGAAAATTTTCAAATTCCTGTATTACGAGAAGAGAGGGATTTCGAACGATTTTTTGCTAAAAGGCTCTGAACTATACGATTGACCCGCTTTGTGATATTGACTCTGAAACACCCTATATATGTAGGTACTTAAGAGATGATGGTTTCTTGTACACATATTTTTTTCGGAACACCCTACACATTTTACAATATTCAAATATTTTGAAACAAAATATTAAAGTTTTCTTAATTAAACTATTACTATTTCAAAAGACCAAATCACCATTTTCAAAATATTTGTGAACATGTGCAAATGACGCAAACTAGGTAATTTCATGAGAATCTTTGTGAAACATTACATCAATAACAACCAGTGTACTCACGTATTTATTTTTCTCATTGTTATTTTTTCTTATTAAATCAATTCATTATTAATAATTCCAATTAATTAGATCTGTTTTGTTTTCCCATTAGGTATACGATTTACACTATGTGTTATCAAAGTGAAAATGTGCGGTCGTTATCAACATTAAGAACATAGTAATGACGATAATTTATGTAAAATTGATAGCATTTTGAATTTTTAAATTTCTCTGAATTTAACACGCGAAATTTTTCTTATTCCTTGTGAATGTTCCTATGTTGAGATTAATTTTCCCCCCTATTACTAATTACACTTACAATCATTATATGCGTAAAATCCTAACATGATCAAAATTTGAATAACAAACGTACAATAAATATGACTGACATGCCCTTGAATTGTATCCATGTACCCATTTTTTGTTTTGAAGATAATTTAGAACAGTTGTGCAAACCTAATTCATTGGAATTGTATTAACAGGTGGCCAGAATTTTTCGAAGATTTGAAGAAATCACAATATTTACATATTTGAAATTCTTGGAAATACTTTAAAAAATGATGAGTGAAAAATGTATAAAAGCCACGGCTTGGAAAATTTGATTATCAGTGGTGTATCAGTATCATTTAATTGAACTATCTAGGTACTTTGTGTTAATCGAATTAAAACAAAATCTAAAGTGACACGATGTCTAAACTCAGTTCAGGTAACGAACGATATCAAATTTAATAACTTAAAATCGAGGCGATTTTTTTATCACTTTGATACGTTTTTTTCTTTTAGTTTTTTCAATCCTAGCGATTTTGATAGTTGTCCAAGTTAACGCTGGTGCTCGAACTAAATTTTCTCGAAATCCAGATGCAGTACTTTTTCCAGATCAACAAATTGACGTGATTGAAACAAACCGTTTTGATTGGAGTCTTACTAAGGTAAACAAGGACATAAAGGGGCCTTTTACTAAGATTCTCATTTTATTCTTCAATTCTTTGCTTTTTTATTATTCTGACTAGGTTGTTTTAAACAACTGTGATCGTTGTAATGCTGTCATTTCACCATTTTCAGTTAAACTCATTTTAAATACATTGTATGAATTTGTTGCAAGTGAATCAAAACCAAAACAAGAATTATTTAAAGCACTATTTCCTGAATTTGTGGATCAAGATACAGGCAGTTATTGGAATGAAGCCTTAACATCATTGAATGTAAGATCATAATCGTCACAGCTTAAAAAAGAAATTAAATTTATACTCATGCATTTAATAACGTTTTTTTATAGGAAAAAAATGAAGACTACATCGTTTCATTATTCTCTTCAATTTTATTCAAAGAAGGTGTAGCGTTCGATTCATATTTTTGGCAAGGTGTAAAACAAAAATATAACGCTCAACTTGGAGTAATGAACGGCGCTGATAAAGAAGAATTAGCTATAGCCATTAACTCGTACCTCTTAAAGCAAACACGAGGAAACATCAAGGATTTCATAGACGCAGACAGTCTTCGGCAAACTTCAGTATTGCTTTTAACTGCGTTATATTTTGATGGACAATGGGAACATCCATTCCGACATACAAAAAATTCAAATTTCTATGTTAGCTCTTATGCAACCGTGCGAACACCATTTATGCAAAAAAATGAAAAATTCGAATTCATAAATTCGACGAAATTAAATGCATCTATTCTTCGTTTGAAATACAAGGTAACTGAATACTTTATAAGTTGGCGCCTTCAATTTTCATTTTTTTATTTTATTTTTTTGTAAAATTCAAAAGGGTGATAAATTTGCAATGAACATCGTTTTACCTAATAGTCGTAATGGTTTGAAAAATGTTATTGCTAATCTCGATGCGGATATAATTCGAGAAGAACTATCGAACATGACAGAACAAGATATTGAAATAGAACTTCCAAAATTCAAGATAGAACACAGTGTAAATTTGAAACAACATCTTCAAACGGTAAATGAATTTAATTAAATACTCACGCCCACCCCTCGTGATCTTGCACAACGCAAATTTAACCCAAAATTATTCTTGTTTGTTTTAGCTTGGCATTAAAAAAATCTTCACAGCTGAAACACGTTTCGAACATGTGCATCCAAGTCATGGTTTGTCTGTTAATGGAGTCAAACAAAAAATTAAAATCAGTGTAACTGAAGATGGAACAACTGCAGCTGCAGTAACAGGTAAATACCCATGCATTTCTAGTTAACGTTCATACTTCATAGCTAGATAATAGAAACTGATGCATTATTTTTTTTTTATTTTCCTTTTGCTAGGAGTTGACATAGGAACTAAGTTTGGTTCTGACCCTATGAAACTCAGTGTAGATCATCCTTTTCTGTTTTTCATTGAGGATTTATCAACACGTACTGTACTTTTCGCTGGACGAGTTTCAAATCCAATTATATAAAATTTTGTTTTAAAATATTGTATCAGCTGGTCTGTTGAATTAAATTTAATTATTCAAAAATAATTAAACGACTTCTGATTGATACAAAGAGATAATAAAGTTTGTAATTAAATTTACAATAATATAAACATTTACTTTGAATATAAACAGAAATACCTACCTACATTAAATAAATAATTTTTTCTTTATTTCTTGAGTGGAAATTTCACTGTTTTAATGTATAAATTTCGTTCATTGAAAACAAATTTTCCAAAGAAAAATTGTAATTTTCTTAAAAATTTCCTGATGAGAACTGCCCGTTTCAGTGAGGCGCTTTATGGTGGTTACATTTACGTTGCAATAGTTTCATATACAATAGCCGTTAGCCAATATGGTTATACAAATGAACTAGAGTATATCGAAAAGTTTATAAAATCGTGAATGAATTTTCCTAATTTTCCTTCAGTATCACCAACCAAACCAATATTCTATGACTGATGACATGATAAAATGAATATTGGCGTATATCCGTGATGGCATTCAAAATCAAAGGGGAAAATCGACATTTCATTAAAATAAACTATGTAGGCAATGATCTGCAAATTAGAAGAGTTTTGCAAAATGCAGGAAGGAAATAACACAAACATACATATGTATGTATGTATGTACATACATAGCAAATATTTGTTTAAATTCATAATTTGGTTTACTATCATATATCAGAATTTTATCAGTTCCATTCAGAAAATGTTGATTTAATGCATAAGCGTGAATTCAATGGAATTATATTCACAGTAAAAGTCCTTTTATTCAGTTGAAAGTTCAAATATAATACTAATCATGTGTATCAAAAATTTTCAAATAAACGAAATTTGAAGGATAATAACAGAACAAAATCCAAAATATTTCACTACATTGAATACCTACATTGAACATACATTGAATACCTATTGAATACCTATTCATTCAAAATATTCGTCATAAATTGTATTCTATGTATGTTGTGTGAATTCAATATGTATTAAATTTGAATGATGAAACGAAAGTTTTTTATTTTCAAATATACTGTATACATATTTTACTTGGAAAAGGCCAATTCTGGATGAAATAATTCAATATTTTTGTTCACATTTAGCTCCTACAAATAAGCAAATCAATATACATATATAAGGTCTTTAAAAAATATTCTATAAAACAATCTTCGATATTTAAAATGTTTTAATTTATCCTAGATTAAATGTGAACGTCAAACATAATTTTGACAAAAAATTATTATTTTTTCGCATTCCCCAAGAACTGAAAGAAAAATATTTTCAAGAAAGAGAAATGTTTGGAAATTTGTGAAATCTTGGAAGGACCGTGAATATCCTTAATGTACTGCGATACCATGAGTTTCTCTGTAAATTTGAAACTTGTCTAAAATTTATAAATGTTATTAACCGCTTTATCTCTTTGAGTTTTTAAAATTTCGGTTAACAAAGTTTTTGAACATTAGTAAAATTAATTTTTCTTAGTTTTGCAAAATATAATTGTAAATTCTTTTTCTAAAGAATATGATAAAAAAAAAAATACACGAAAAAATTTGTGTAAGTTTTCTATAACAATTAATAAACTAAAATTTCTACATATGTACAAAAATTAAAAGTTGACCGTTATAAAATCTCGTTCGAATAAATTGAAATACGAGTAGCTAAATAATTTCCCATCATGTCGAATTTTTCAATTTCCATTTCCCAGTACATTTCCACTTCAAAACTGTTATCAAAGCTTGGTTATTAATTAATGTTTATATATGTATAACTAAAACTTTTCTAAAAATATTATAAATTAAGTGTTAAAATAAGTGTATTCAGGTGATTAATTTTCTTTGCGCTAGTTTATTGGCAAACTGATTTGAAAATAAGGCTAAAACAGTTATGTAAACAAGCTTTGTCCTAACAACATACGAAAAATAAATATTTAATTCACATGAATTGTATTAACAAGTGGCCTGATATTATTCAAAACGTCGATAAATACGCATATTTACGTATTAGATATTTTGAGAAAAAGCTTTGCAGAATGATCTATAAAAGGCTCAGTTTGGAAAATTTAAATATCAGTGGTATCAGTACCATTTACTCGAACTATCTACTTTGTGTTAATCAGTTAATCAAATTAGAAAAAAATTTAAAGTGTAGTGAGTGACACGATGGCTAAGCTCAGTTTAGGTAACGATATCAAAATTAATAACTTAAAAACGGAGGTGATTGTTCTAATTAAACTTGTTATTCGTTTTCTTTTAGTTTTTTCAATCCTAGCGATTTTGATAGTTGTCCAAGTTAACGCTGGTGCTCGAACTAAATTTTCTCGAAATCCAGATGCAGTACTTTTTCCAGATCAACAAATTGACGTGATTGAAACAAACCGTTTTGATTGGAATCTTACTAAGGTAAACAAGGACATAAAGGGGCCTTTTACTAAGATTCTCATTTTATTCTTCAATTCTTTGCTTTTTTATTATTCTGACTAGGTTGTTTTAAACAACTGTGATCGTTGTAATGCTGTCATTTCACCATTTTCAGTTAAACTCATTTTAAATACATTGTATGAATTTGTTGCAAGTGAATCAAAACCAAAACAAGAATTATTTAAAGCACTATTTCCTGAATTTGTGGATCAAGATACAGGCAGTTATTGGAATGAAGCCTTAACATCATTGAATGTAAGATCATAATCGTCACAGCTTAAAAAAGAAATTAAATTTATACTCATGCATTTAATAACGTTTTTTTATAGGAAAAAAATGAAGACTACATCGTTTCATTATTCTCTTCAATTTTATTCAAAGAAGGTGTAGCGTTCGATTCATATTTTTGGCAAGGTGTAAAACAAAAATATAACGCTCAACTTGGAGTAATGAATGGCGCTGATAAAGAAGAATTAGCTATAGCCATTAACTCGTACCTCTTAAAGCAAACACGAGGAAACATCAAGGATTTCATAGACGCAGACAGTCTTCGGCAAACTTCAGTATTGCTTTTAACTGCGTTATATTTTGATGGACAATGGGAACATCCATTCCGACATACAAAAAATTCAAATTTCTATGTTAGCTCTTATGCAACAGTGCGAACACCATTTATGCAAAAAAAAGAAAAATTCGAATTCATAAATTCGACGAAATTAAATGCATCTATTCTTCGTTTGAAATACAAGGTAACTGAATACTGTATAAGTTGGCGCTTTCAATTTTCATTTTTTTACTTTATTTTTTTGTAAAATTCAAAAGGGTGATAAATTTGCAATGAACATCGTTTTACCTAATAGTCGTAATGGTTTGAAAAATGTTATTGCTAATCTCGATGCGGATATAATTCGAGAAGAACTATCGAACATGACAGAACAAGATATTGAAGTAGAACTTCCAAAATTCAAGATAGAGCATAGTGTAAATTTGAAACAACATCTTCAAACGGTAAATGAATTTAATTAAATACTCACACCCACCCCTCGTGATCTTGCATAACGCAAATTTAACCCAAAATTATTCTTGTTTGTTTTAGCTTGGCATTAAAAAAATCTTCACAGCTGAAACACGTTTCGAACATGTGCATCCAAGTCATGGTTTGTCTGTTAATGGAGTCAAACAAAAAATTAAAATCAGTGTAACTGAAGATGGAACAACTGCAGCTGCAGTAACAGGTAAATACCCATGCATTTCTAGTTAACGTTCATACTTCATAGCTAGATAATAGAAACTGATGCATTATTTTTTTTTTATTTTCCTTTTGCTAGGAGTTGACATAGGAACTAAGTTTGGTTCTGACCCTATGAAATTCAGTGTAGATCATCCTTTTCTGTTTTTCATTGAGGATTTATCAACACGTACTGTACTTTTCGCTGGACGAGTTTCAAATCCAGATAGTAAATCTAAATAGTAATTGTATCAACTGGTTTGGCATTGAATGAGATGTAAAAATTATTCTAAAATAAATGAACAATTTCTGTTTGATAAATAACGAATTTATTATGAATTGAATAAGATTGAAATGAGAATAAAATCAAGTATTTTGCTAAATGGATTTTTATAATTTTGCTATTAGATAAAAAGACATCAATTTGCCAGGGAAAGAGGGGAGGGGAGGTGGTGGAAGGCAATTTAGTGAGTTGATGATTGTGATTGTAGAAAACTGTAGAAATTATTACATTCGATATAAATTAAAGGTAAGAGTTCCTTTTAGGACCAACCGCCGATTTTTTTGAAACTTTTCACACTCGTTCTACTCAATGAGTACAATCCAAAAAATATAGTCTCTAGGCGCGAAAAAGGTCATTTCAAGGTCAAAAAATTGAAAGAAAATCTCAAAAATTGACAGAAAATTTCGAATAACTCATGATGTTATTGTCCAATTTTCATGAAATTTTCACAGTTTGAAGACCTTGATACACGACGACTTTTCGCACAATTAGTACAAAATTTTCCATACAAAAATTGTACAGGGTGACCCAAAAACTATATTTTCTTCGAAAAACAATATTTTTATACTTTGAACAGTAATAACTACAGACGTACTAATCCGAGTGTAATGCGTTATGCTTTGTGAGAAACATCTATATCTCACTTTTAATAATTGATAACATTTATTCAAATACATAACCTAGTTCCAAAGAAATAGCCCAATATACAATGTTGTGCATTCGCAAACTTTCAAACACACATATATTATGCATATATACCTATAATATACAGCTATATAATGTATATATATGTATATATATTATATACATAATAATATATATTACATTATATATATATATTACATAATATATATATATATATATTATATATACTATATATATTATATATATTATAAATATATACATATGTATATGTATATAATATAAGTATATAATATATATATATATGTATGTGTAACACATATATATGGTATATACATATATGTGCAAAAATACTCTAGCTTCTCTCAGTGTCGAATAATCTTTCGCCTTTTACTAAAGATTTCCATGGAGAGGAGCATTCAATCACCTATATATCCTTAAATTACTTTTATAAAAACGAAGATTCATTTACTAAAAAATATAATTATTTATTATAATCTTCTATTATTTACAAAAAAAGCTCAAAATTGTATTATTTACAGTAGAAAATGTTATATTAGAAATTATGCAATTCTAGTTAATAATGAAAACTTAAACAAATAATTATATCAAATAATAACTAATACAGCTTTTAATATTAAACAAAAAAAAAAACCGTTACTTTTAAAAAACGTAAGTAGGTCACTATATACACTTAATACAACAACTATATACAACAAACAACTATACAACAACAACTATACAAACAATGTACAGAAATGAATGAATTTATTTGATAAATTTGCTTTGACTTATGCATTTTTTTAATTGAATAAAAAAAAAACTGTAAGAGATAGAACTTTTGCGTAAAAAGAAATATTCTAGAAAAATGTACAGAGACTTTATTTTTGCTGACATGTTATCAACTTTTCCAATAGCGTCTTCAAAAATCATCAAAATTTCGAAAAAAATTGACAAATTTTCTCAAATTTTTCACTTTTAACTCGAATAACTCACGAACCATTAGACATACAATTTTCACCAATACATCATTCGAAAGGACAAAAGGTTTTCTATCACTTCTCTGAACACACTTTTGACATTGGACTGACAGTTCGCAAGCTAAAACGTATTTTATGAAACAAAGCCACAATTTTTTAAACGCCCTCTAGTAGCGAAATAAGCCCGATTCGCACCACGAGTCTAGCACCATTCAACTAGACTCATCGAGTATAGTATATGTACCAATTTTCATAAAAATCGGTGGTTGGTCCTAAAAGGAACTTCAGCCAAATTAAATTGATATCGTTTAACTGAATATTTTATTTGTTTTCACATATTCACATTTTAACATCATCGAATTAAGTTCAAGATCTTTATCTTCCATGTTCTTTAATTACCTGAATATTTTGTGATATTTTATAAAAATAATTCTTTAATTTTTGTTTCTTTTACTTAAATTTATTGCTCCAAATTTTCCCGATTTCGATAAATTTTCACAAATTTCACACAGATAAAATCTGTTTTTAGCCCTCATTTTCCTATTCTAACATTTATTCATTTCTTTAACTTATAAATAAATCGCGGTTGATCTTTTTTAAATTGCCAAACCAAAAAATTTTAATATCATGTAAAATTTGTTTCTCTATTAAAACATTTTCATTTGTTTTATCCATTAGTACATGCATATGTTTACAGGCGAATCGGAAACGTCCCCTTGAAACACATCATTTTTTGGTGTTTTTGATTTTTTTCCTTCAATGGAAAATTAAATATCCAAATGCATTGTCATTGTCATTTCATGTAGCATGAGCCGTTTTTAACAAAAGTATATACACATATGTATGTAGTACGTACGTACCGTCATTGTGTTACGTTACTACGCATTTCATTTTATGAATATTTTTTAACATTCATATATTCAAAAAAGAAAATCCGTGTTATTTCATATACATATCAACGTATGTATATTACTTACATCTTACAGTTGACAAGATATTTTCAACTTTTCTACAAGAAAATAATAACATTAGAAAATAAGGAATGAACGAATGACGTTGACATATTCATAAGAAATTGTATAATTTCTTTTTTTTTTAAATTGTTATTCAAAGCTCCGAGGATATATGTACATATGTACACGTTACCCATACAACATTCATGTCACTGCCATGAATGCGTATGTGGATCTACAAGATTTCTTTGATTGTTGTTTTTAAATCAAAGTACCATTTTTTCGGTCATTAAAATATTGTTCTTTGACATCCATAACCTGGAGTGTCTGCATAACGATGTTCTGAGATTGCCGTACATAGGAAAAGAAATATGAGAAAAGGATATTATTGTTATAAATGTTTATTACTTAATTTTTGATAATCCAAAACATTTCCAGCATTCTGTAGAACAGACAACATTTTTGCACTTATTGTAATTCGGTAATGAAATATCATTTAAAGATATCAATTTTAAATTTTAAGGAAAAAAATCACTCATTATTTCCTTACTTAATTCAAAACAAAACATATAGGTCAGTTTTGAATATTTCACTCGAGTTTCGGATGTTTTACAATGTTGTAAATTAAATTATAAATTCATTGAATACCCTTGTAAACTGAATCGATTAAAAGATTAAAGAGATTTTTTTAATTCGAAGTTGGAGTTTTTTGTTTACATGCCATAAATCAGTAAACGGAACAGGTGATTTCGAATACAGTTGTAATGCATGTACTTAGCAAAACAGCGCATGGCAAACATTCATTCCTTGTACCAGTTGACGGTGTACACATAAAAAAAACTCAAAAAAGGAGTCCTTTAACTGATATTCGAAATCCCATTTGTTGAATTCAATAATTTCGAGAAATTCATGTTTCATGTGCTTGCATGGAGTTTTCTCCTCTTTCGAAAATTTTCTTAACCTCTACACAAAAATACAAAACAAAACAAAATCTGCGATTGAATTTTCTTGTTAGCAAAAATAGAAAAATCTCACTCAGTTGAAATTTGTATTTCCGACAAAATGGCACGTTACGAAATTTTCTCTTAAAAGTGAGTGATTACAAAAATTTTCAGTTATTTTGATACGTATTAACACGTTCAAAAGATAAAAAAAAATAAAAATGATTTTAAAATTTCGTTTCTATTAAAAACAGTAATTCTGCATACGAACGTACATCTTTGCCAAATACTGCATGTTATGAAGAGTTTTCTTTTCTACCACGCAGACCATTGATCTTTTTTCTTTTTGTTTTAATCAAAAGTGGAACAAAATACGGAAAAATAAAAAATAAAATTTTTTCGTAAAATTCAAAATAAAATTTTTCCACTTTAAATACATTGTGCTGTGATGATCTGTAATTTAAAATAACAGAAAAAAAAAAAATAAATAAAAAATAAAATAAATTTGTTTTTTTGTTTTTGATATAAAAAAATGTGGAAAATATTTTTATAAGTGAATTTCTATAGTAAATTTCCACAAAAAAAAAAAAAAAAAAAAAAAAAAATAGGTGAAAAATTTAAGAAAAAGGGAAAACAGGGAGAATAAATTTGAATATTAAATAGGTCAATAAAAATATTGCATTAGTATCAATTTTAAATTGTGTACGGTATACGTACCCGTGTGCATGTTTTCAAACACAGTGCTTATATACCAGTGCTCATACATTTGCATGTCGTGTTTGTATACAACACGTACTAGAAAAATATAATTTTTTTTTTTTTTTTGTTTTGGTGAAAATGAAAATTTATTTTTGAACAGTTCATTGTATGAAAGTGTAAAGTTTCTAAATAAAAAAATTTAAAAAAAAAAATTATAATACACTATATGATTGCTTTTAATTTGATATTTCTATTTTAATGTGAATGTACGTATTCGTGTAAATTTTAATTCATATAAAAAATATAAAAAATCAACAAACCGGAAAAATACGTAACGAACGTGTTAATATGATGGAAATGTAATATAAAAGAAAACTGTTTATATTTAAAAAAAAAAAAAAAAAAGTGATTTTCCATTGACAAATGAAAAACAAAATTAAGGATGCATGAAATTGATGATGTTATTATTTGTAGAGCTGTTGTATTTTTTACGTACAGAGATTACAAGGTAAGTATTTATCTATTTTCAAAAGATTTAAAGGTATTTTTTATTTTTGTTAAACAAAAAAAAATGTATATTTCGATAATTTCAAATTATTTCGGCAAGAATTTTCAAAGTGACCATCTCAGATTTTTTGTTGATTTTTTTAAAGATAAGATGAAAAATAGACGAACCATAAAATATTTTATTTGAAAGAAATTATGGATTTCTGATATTGTGAAAAAATTACGTATACCTAAGGAACTTTAAAAATCGATATAAAATCATTAGTTTATCGTAGAGAGATAAATAATATAATTTTAGAAAGGGGATGGAGTTTAGATTCTCAGAAAAATATGAAGAAATGTAAAGAACGCAAAAAGGACTTTAAATGATAGCAAGGACATTTTATATTTTTGAATGCCTTGATAAGGTTATCTTTAATAATGTTTTTATTTTTAACGTTCAAAGTCAGTTTTGAATTTTTTTTAAGTTTGAAACTTTGGTTAACTCGTATAGGTCATACCGAGATCACCATCCTACAAGTGAAAATAACTAGATAGGCAGAATTCATCTTTTTACACTAGACGCTACCTTCTATAACTTTTGAATCGATAGATTACAATTTTATTATTTTGAATACAGATTAAGACCACAATGAATGTATTTGGTCATTACACTATTTAAATGGATTATGGTCAACATTAACTCACAAAAATATATATAAAACTTTTTATTTTTGCAAAATAAAAAATCAAGACATTTTCTTCGAAACAGAATAAAATTTAAAATATATCTCATTTGATTTTCTTTTCTTTTCACTTTTATTAACTGTTTTCGAGAATTTCCAACCATTTTCAAAATAAAAATAAAAAAAATAAATAAATTATTATTATTATTATTATTAGTGAATATTAAAAATTTTCTCATTAATTTTCAAATTTAAATTTTATCTTAATTTGTATTCATATCATAACGTAACAAAAACGATTCAACTTTTTGAAATTAACAAATGAAAATTTTCACACGTACCTGATGGCATTATTAACTATTATTAGATTTGTATGAAATAAACTTCCATAAAAAAAAAAAAAAAAAAAAAATAGAAAAAATCACAGGCATCCTTCGAACAATACGGAAATCAATAAACTGAATCGATATCAACGAATGTTTAAATGATGGATTTGTTTTTTTTATATTTTGAATTTCATATTATTCGCGGGTTATCACATTTTTGTATACAATTCAAAAATATCATCATAGTATTTTAATGAAATTTTACTATAAAATTCTTCTTCTTCTCTAACCTGAAAGTGTATTACGTAAATTATTATTTTTGATTTTAATTATTGCAATTTAAAAAAATTATTGTCGTATATAACTGTATTTTACATTTGTTGCTTTATTATTTTATTTTTCTCCATATCCTAACCATAAAACTATTCCGTAACATAATGAATATTTTGTAAAATATTCATTGCATACAAAATGAATGAAATTTTTTTTAGTTAATGAAAAAAAAATTTTTTTAAATTAAATTTAATTTGCATAGTTCTAAACTGTACATATACATTTTACACACATACATTTACTTGTACGTACACATACATAAATTCATAAACGATGAACGACATATCATTCTGATACTATAATAATTTTACATTAATCTTAAATACACATCCATACATATGTATATAGTCGTACATTTGCACAAGAATCCTTTGCTTATGGGAATTATGGGGTGCTACATTATGAGATTTGCATACAACTCAATTCGTAAAACTCAAGTCATACATATGAGTGAGGAAAGTAAAGTATGATGTGTAACAGGTAACTTCGGTATCCGTGGGTTTTGAGTTCGTAATACTTTTATAAGACTGTTTTTTTAGATATTTTTGTTTGTTTTCTCTCATTTGCGTTTTTGTTTGTTTGTTGTGTAACATTTGTAAAATGGGAATTTTAATAATCTTTCAAAAAATTTGGTACTTTAGAAAATCACTGAAAAATTCCGATGGATCTTGAACTCTAAATCACACCCGATAATGAAAAAAAATTGTTGTTGGTTTCTTCTCATTGATTACAAAAACTTTGAACCCTTCTAATGAAAATTCGAGGATATATCAGGTGATTCAAATTCTCCAAGTCATTCTACCACCACAGCCGTTATAAATTTAAAGCACATAAAATACGGTTTCATATATTGAAAAAAATATTTGAAATTTTTCTTTTATTAATTGTGACAAAAATTCGAAATTCTTCTCGTTTTAAAAGAAAACGATTTAGCACATTTTATCAGGTCATCATCATTTTAAAGTATGTATAAATTTCCTTTTTACGACCTTTCTCAATGATTTTTCGTATACTACACACCTTTGAAATAACATCAAAAACAGGTGTTGAAGAAATTTGTGTATACACACAGCAATGTGCATTCATATGTACGTAAGTACTTTGGTGTTTTAATAATTCATTTACAAATCCTTTTCTTTTGGTTAACAACCAGCATAATACATTCATTTCCATTTTCTTGTACTTTTGTTTTTGAAAACTTTATCCTTTTTTGTTTTAGAAAAAAAAAGAAGGAAATTCAGTTTTTGCGTTTCACTGGAAACAAACTTTTTTTTTTTAAATAATGAATTTTCTTTAGTTTTTGTTTCATATTTTTGTTCATAATTATCGTCATCATCAACATAACAGATCGGTGTGAGCCATAGTCTGTTAATCATTTTGATGTAATTTTCCAAGACAATACCATCCATTTCGTTATGAATTTACATTTAAACCATAATATTAATGTTCACAATAATTTTCCTGGACTCTATAAATAAACATATTTCGATCACTTATTCTTATGTGTTCACTTACGAAATATGTAAGGCATTTTGGGATATTTAAAAATTTTCAATTATTCTTTAGATGATTCTTTATGGAAGGGTAAATTCAATTTTCTATGTACATTGTTAAGTGCGGACTAAAT
The DNA here is from genome assembly GCA_963971155.1 of Anthrax anthrax. Lineage (NCBI taxonomy): Eukaryota > Metazoa > Arthropoda > Insecta > Diptera > Bombyliidae > Anthrax > Anthrax anthrax. The sequence goes on from OZ020120.1 coordinate 17,226,229, forward strand.
TAAATAAGCAATAAGCATACCTTGGACAAATTTTTTATCTTTCCTTGTCAATGTCACTTGAATAATTTGATTTTTAACACCATCATTATTGTGCCCATTATTTCTAATCGAAATTTTGTAATAATATCTCTAGTCAATTGATGCGACATGAATATGTATCTATTGGGGAAGTAAAGTAAGGACATCAAAAGAAAATAAATGTTTGCTGAATTTTTATTAAAAAGTTCTCGTATAGATAAGATATAACAGAGAATGTTGGATACAATAAATTCAAACGCAATAAATTTGGCAACGTAACACCATTAAATTTTAATCTTTCATATACGTATGGTATTTTTATTTAATTTAATTTATTTAAAACAATACAAAAAATGAATGAATTTTGTATAAACTAATGGAAAACTTTTGTTTACGTTAACAGGAAAAATATTTAAGGTAAAAATTTAACAGTTACTAAATTTAATCAGGCGGTCTTTCAGAAGGGTGAGAAATTAAAACAAAATTTTCTTTTAAAGGAAAACTTTTAAACATTGAAAAACTCGAGAAGAAAAGAAATCTTTTTGTCAGAAATTCAAAATGATTTTCATTGAAGAGAAAAGAAAAAAGAAAAATTACAAAGAAAATTTAACAAAATTAGCAAAGTGGTTTGTTTGGTGATACTGTTATGTGTTATCCATTAAGGGTAGATGTGTTTTGGCCTTTTGTAATCCCCTTCTCAATTGTTCTCTGTTATTTTTTTATTCATACGTATTTTATTGTCTTTTAGAGAACATGAAAATTACATTTACCTTTTCGCAATCTGAATCGTCTAAAAAAACAATTAAAATTAAAGTAAGCAACAAAAGTACACCAGATATTGAATTGTAATTTATTTGAAACAGAAAATGTAAAATACAACAAAAGGAGGATATTATTTTTTGTTGGAAACTCCTTAAGATTCCTTGAAGTTTATCGTAAATTTTCATCAACTGCAATTTAAATTCGTTAATAACAAATTGATAAGAAGTTATTTGAAATGTTTGTTCGTGGGTTTGATTTGATTTTATTGATCGACTACTTTAAGACAATGAAAAAAAAATTTCATGTAGATCTCATTTTCAAAAAAAATAAGTAAAGTAATCGAGATTGAACTTAGAAATCCTTTATTAATATTAACTTGTAATGATTTCTGCTTAACAGATTAATTAATGCATCAATTTTGCACTCATTTTCTAAAATTATAATCCTTTTTGCGGATTTATACATTTCCCAGCAAACAGCATATTACCAGTCGATAATTCTTCAATAAAGAACAAGAAAGGACGATTGATTATAAAATTTCTTGTCATCGATCTTTCTAAAAGTTGAGAAGCTAATAAAAAAGAAATTTATAAGTCAAAAACGTATAAATGCTAACAATAAATGTATGGGTATTTACCAGTTGCTGCAGACGCAGTTGTTCCAACTTCATTTACATTGATTTTAACTTTTTGTTGGACTTCAGAAACAGTCAGGCCATTATTTGAATGTACATATGTAAATTGTGCATTACTAGTGAAGATTTCTCTAATGCCGAGCTAAAATTAGAATAAAAAATGAATTTGCATTAAATTAGCTTTGTGCATGATTACGTGAGGTGTGCTTGCTTGAGTATTTTATTAAATTCATTTACCGTTTGAAGATGTTGTTTCAATTTTGCAGTGTAATCAAATTCAAATTTTGGAAGTCCTATGAACCGATGTGTAATGTTCATTTTTGATAGTTCTTCACGAATCATATCCGCATTGAGATTATCGATAACATTTTGCAAATCAAAACCATAATTGGGTAAAACGATGTTCATTGCAAATTTATTACCCTTTAGAATTTACCAAATAAATAACATTAAAAATAAAAAAAGCTCAAAAATACGAAATGGTCGGTTACCTTGTATCTCAAACGAAGTATAGATGCACCCAATTTCGTCGAATTTACGAGTTCATAATTCCCATCTTGTAACATAATTGGTGTCTGCACAGTTAACCGAGAGTTAACTTTAAAAGCTGATACACGTACGTAGTTACGTGGAAATGGCTTCTCCCAAAATCCGTTGAAATACAACGTATTTAAAAGTAATATTGAAGATTGCCGGAGACTGTCTGCGTCTATGAAATTATTGATGTTTCCTCGTGTTTGCTTTGAAACGTACGCGTTTACGAGCCGAGCAAATGCCACTTTATCACCAATCATTTGTATAATTTCAGCTTTGTATGACTGTATTGCTTCATCTTTAGCGATTTTGTCGATTGTTACACCTTCTTTCAAAAAGATTTCAGATAATAATGAGACAACGTAGTTTTCGTTAGGTTTCTGTGAAGTAAAAAAATGAACGCATCAAGTGTGAAAATAAGCACTTATTTAATGCTTTAACTAATATTTCTTACAGTCAATGATTCCAAAGCACTGGACCAATATTCGCCTACACTTTTATCTTTTGCAGGAAATACAGGGTAAAGGGTTCTAAGTACTTCTGATTTTGATTTTGAACCACGGGCAAGAATTTCAGACAACAGGGATAAAATTATTTTAACGGATATCGGCGAAATTAAAACGTTACAATCGGCACATTGGTTTAAAACATTCTAATTCAAAGCAATAGAAAAGTAAAAAATTTGTGATTTAAATGAGAATCTTAGTGAAAGGAGCAATAATGTCGTTTTTTACCTTAGTAAGACGCCAATCAAAATGGTTTGTTTCAAGTAAGTCAATTTCTTGATCTGGAAAAAATATTGCATCTGAATCTCGAGAAAATTTGGTACGAGCACCAGCGTTAACTTGGACAACTATCAAGATCGCTAGGATTGAAAAAACTAAAAGAAAACGAATAACAAGTTTAATTAGAACAATCACCTCCGTTTTTAAGTTATTAATTTTGATATCGTTACCTAAACTGAGCTTAGCCATCGTGTCACTCACTACACTTTAAATTTTTTTCTAATTCGATTAACTGATTAACACAAAGTAGATAGTTCGAGTAAATGGTACTGATACCACTGATATTTAAATTTTCCAAACTGAGGCTTTTATAGATCATTCTGCAAAGCTTTTTCTCAAAATATCTAATACTTAAATATTCGTATTTATCGACGTTTTGAATAATATCAAGCCACTTGTTAATACAATTCATGTGAGTTAAATATTTAAATATTTATTTTTCGTATGTTGTTAGGACAAAGCTTGTTTACATAACTGTTCTAGCCTTATTTTCAAATCAGTTTGCCAATGAACTAGCGCAAAGAAAATTAATCACCTGAATACACTTATTTTAATACTTACATAATTTATAATCTTTTTACAAAAGTTTTAGTTATATATAAACAATAATTAATAATCGAGTTTTGATAACAGTTTTGAAATGGAAATGTACTGGAAAATGGAAATTGAAAAATTCGACATGATTAATTATTGAGCTACTCGTATTTCAATTTATTCGAACGAGATTTTATAACGGTCAACTTTTAATATTTGTATGTAGAAATTTTAGTTTATTAATTGTAATAGGAAACATTTTCATTCTGTTTTTATTATTTTTATTTTTAAATGATTTATTGAAAGTATAGGAATAGTATTGCCCATTTTTATATCATAAGATTTTAGTATGAACTCCATACGATTTTTATGCAATTTTGCTAGTAAGAAAAGTAGAATATATGGAGGGTTGTATGGATTTTAATTGGATTGGGTACTTGTACACTTTCGAACATGTATGAAAAATTTTCCTCATGAGTAAAGTCACAAAATTGTTTTTGATCGTATATATCGTATACGAGCTGTCAAATTAATCGCCTTCTTCGTTTTATTTTATTTTTCGATTTTTGATGTTATGACTCAAAATATGATCATGTAATATAAAAGTCTTACGCTTTTATTCACTCGATCCATTTAAAAATTTATTCAGTTGTCAAATTATCATCTGTTCTCTTAATTCATTTTCGCTTTGGTTATGTTATGAAATAATGTAAAATAAATAATAGATAAAAATTCTTTTGAATTTATTATTTATTAATTATATTCGATTTATTTAATTTTTAAAATATTTATGGTAATTTTTTCAACACCCAAATTGATGCATATTTTGATTTTATCCGATGTTTACTGCATGGCAGCGAAAGAAAATAAAACGGAGAGGAAAATAAGAATATGGCACAAAACAGAATGTGAAAAAAAAGAAGAAAATTTGTTTACGATATTAAAAACCCGCGGGTACCGGGCTACCTGATACTCTCCTCACTTTCCCTCGCCAGGTATCTCGTAAGTATTTCTCTTTAGTGTGCAAGTAGTCATTGGGTCGCATGAATATCGTAAAACAGGCAATATAAGAGGTTAGGTATGAAATCCCGAAATCTAAAATCCACAAAGACGAAATTTAAAAGAAACTAAATTTAAATGGAAAAACGTTAAATTTAAAAGCTCATCACTACGAATAAATGCAAACGTATGTAATTGCTGTAATAAATCGTCACGGCAGTGCACAGTTAATAAATCTTACTTTGATTGTATAAAATGATTTTTCATAATTACCTTGTAAGCAAAGTAAAGACGAAAGTGTAAGCCAAGATTTAAGAAATTAGACAAAAAAAAAAAAAAAAAAAAATTGAAATTAAATTCAAAAATCCTTTATTAAAAACTAATTAATTTTGTACTTTTTTTTTTGAATTTATAATCCTTTTTGTGGGTTTAAACATTTCCCAGCAAAAAGTATATTACCAGTCGATAATTCTTCAATAAAGAACAAGAAGGGATGATCGATTGTAATTTTAGTGGGGAGGGATCTAAAATCTATTTCAACAGCTGAAACAAAAGACAAAAAATAAAATAAAATAAAAATAAAAAAAACAAATCATTGAATATTAAAGACTATATTTGGATAATTACATACCAATTTCAGCAGCTGCAGTTGTTCCATTTTCAGTTACATTGATTTTAACTTTTTGTTGAACGTTGCTAACAAATAATTTATCACGTGAATATATTTTGCTAAATTGTGCTTTACTAGTGAAAATTTCTCTAATGCCGAGCTAAAATTAGAATAAAAAATAATTTTGCATTAAGATAGTTTTGTGCATGATTACGTGAGGTGTGCTTGCTTGAGTATTTTATTAAATTTATTTACCGTTTGAAGATGTTGTTTCAATTTCGCGGTGTAATCAAATTCAAATTTTGGAAGATCTAGTTTAATATTTTTACTTCTCACTTTCGATAATTCTTTACGAATCATATTCGCATCGAGATTATCGATAACATTTTTCAAACCATCATGACTATTTGGTAAAACTATGTTCATTACAAATTTATCACCCTTTAGCATTTTCTAAAGAAATAAAATAAAAAAATGAAAATTGAAAGTGCCAACATATAAAGTGATTGGTCAAGTGATTAGTTACCTTGTATTTCAAACGAATTATATATGAAATCAATGCCTTCGAATTAACATATCAATAAAATCCAGTGTTATGCATCATAGATGTGTCCACTGCATTTGAAAAAAAATGGATTCTGCCAATGTCCTTCAAAATATAATGCATTTAAAAGTAATGCTTCATTCTCTTCAAGACTGTCTGCGTCTATGAAATCATTTAGATTTCCGCGCGCTTTGAAACGTACTCGTTTATGGATCGAACAAATGCCACTTTATCATCAAGCATTTGTTCAATTTCAGCTTTATATGTCTGTACTGCTTTATCTATATCGGTTTTACCGATTATTACACCTTTTTTCAAAAAGATTTTAGATAATAATGAGACAACGTAGTTTTCGTTAGGTTTCTGTGAAGTAAAAAAATGAACGCATCAAGTGTGAAAATAAGCGCTTATTTAATGCTTTAACTAATATTTCTTACAATCAATGATTCCAAAGTACTGGACCAAGTCAATTTCTTGATCTGGATAAAATATTGCATCTGAATCTCCAGAATATTTGGTACGAGCACCAGCGTTAACTTGGACAACTATTAAAATCGCTAGGATTGAAAAAACTAAAAGAAAACGAATAACAAGTTTAATTAGAACAATCACCTCCGCTTTTAAGTTATTAATTTTGACATCGTTACCTAAACTGAGCTTAGCCATCGTAAGCTTAGCCGATTAACACAAAGTAGATAGTTCGAGTAAATGGTACTGATACCACTGATATTCGAATTTTCCAAACTGAGGCTTTTATAGATCTATTTCTGTGTGATCATATATAGATCTGTGATCGAGGTTTTTCTGTTGAGTATTTTGTACAATTTCAAACATGAAAATATGTATGTAGGTAGATATATTTCTCTAAAATTTTCAAATATTACAATTTCGCGCCACTTGTTAATACAATTCATGTGAATAGAATTAAATTATTATATCTGTAGACTGTTATAATAAAGTTTGAATAACTGTTATAGTTTTAGCATTATTTTTAAATCAGCCTGCCAATGAACGAGCGTATAAGAAACGTGTCGTACTGAATTCATATAATTGAATATTTAATGTACGACCGTTTTAAACAAGTTTTAGGTAAACATATCATATGTAAATATTAAATAATAATCGGGCTTTTATAAAAATTATGATATTTTGACAATATTTAAAGTTTTCATACAAAATTAAATGATTGTTTTGAATATCAATATGATCAATGATTTAAAAATGGTACAAATTTACGTAATTTCCATAAGGCCTTAAACTGGCATATAATTACTGAACAGAGTATATTTGTTGAATTGTTTCACTGCTATATATGAGTATCCTTCATATGACTTATGTATGTCTTAAAAATGTAATTGATTTCTTATATTAACACAAATAAGCATTAATTGGCCTGTATCGTTTTTCCATGAAAAAAAGAAGAAGGAGAAAAAGTAATAAAACTTGTTACATTATTGTTAAATAGAGAAACTTTTTAATGTACATACATATGTATGTACATAGTGTATTTCAATTTTGAATAGAATGTTCTTTTTTGTAATATCTGTCACTAAGGATGAAAACAATTTAATATGCAGACAAAAATCAAAATTGATTTAACATCAATTTTGCATCAAGATATAAATAACGCATCATAAAGTACATATATGGTCATATGGATGCTATATAAACGAGATACAAGTCTATTACACACGCTATAACAAGTAAAGTAATGTTATGTATAAAGGATTTTCAGTCTGAGACAGCTATCCTATTAGTCGTGTTGTTTTACATTTTAGCAACTGAAATTGGAATCATTATTGAAAAAATTCAAGTTTAGTAAAACATTTGAAATATGAATATTTATTATATTTATACTCGATTTCTTAAGAAAATATTTTGAAATTAAAATTAAAAAAAAATTTCTTTATCTTATTTGTCTTTTCAGAAATAAAATTAAAATTAAATTAACAATAAATCATCGTTTGTGTATCAAGAATATGTCGTCATCTTAATCAGATACAGAGACATTCATTAAAACAGAAAATACAAAATGAATGCAACAAATTCAAATGTAACCTATAAAATAGTTTCAACAGATGACAAATGTCAGAACAACATCAAAGAATTACATCCAAGCTATTTTGGTGTACATTTAGCTGTACCAGAATGGGAGGCGATCATTACTGCTTTAGTACTGTCGACAATTATAATGCTAACGATAATCGGCAACATCCTAGTCATACTGAGTGTATTCACCTACAAACCCCTGAGGATAGTTCAGAACTTTTTCATTGTAAGTTTAGCTGTGGCAGACTTAACAGTAGCTATTTTAGTACTACCATTCAATGTTGCGTATTCAATACTTGGACGATGGGAATTTGGTATACATTTGTGTAAAATGTGGTTAACATGCGATGTCATGTGTTGCACATCATCTATACTTAATTTATGTGCTATAGCTTTAGATAGGTATTGGGCAATTACAGATCCAATTAATTATGCACAAAAACGTACTGTTGGACGTGTGCTACTGTTAATTGCTGGCGTATGGATTCTGTCACTGTTAATCAGTTCACCACCTTTAATTGGCTGGAATGATTGGCCCGAGGAATTCTCTAGTGAATATCCATGCCAGTTGACATCAAATCAAGGCTATGTAATATATTCATCGTTAGGTTCGTTTTATATACCATTAGTTATAATGACCATAGTGTACATCGAAATTTTTATCGCAACTAAACGACGTTTAAGGGAACGTGCTCGTGCATCAAGAATAAACGCGATCACATTGAAAAGTGCATGTGGAGGCGGTGGCGGTCTTGATGGTGGTGGTGGTGGTGGTAAAGACACGGGGACTGTACAACAGGATCAAGAATCAATTAGTAGTGAAACGAATCACAACGAACCAGACTCTGTCATCAGTGAAATGGATAGCAGTAGAAAGGATAAATCTAGTTCCAAAAAGAAATCACGACGTTTTAAGAAGGATTCTTTGAAACAGGAGCGAATGAAACAACAACATACTGAAAGTCTTTTATCGCCATTAACAGCTGAGGAATCTGTAACAGATAATCCAGATAATTCATCAGAAGGTGCTAATACAAATCCAAAACATAATGGTAGTGGTCCAACTAGTCCAACATCAAGAAAATTCATTAAAACATTACGTAAATCATCGAGTCGATTATCAATTAAAAAAGGATCAAGTGGAGGCGGTATACATCAATTTATTGAAGAGAAACAAAAAATTTCTCTATCAAAAGAACGAAAGGCAGCTCGTACATTAGGCATCATAATGGGTGTATTTGTTGTGTGTTGGCTACCATTCTTTTTAATGTATGTGATTTTACCATTTTGTCCGTCATGCTGCCCAACGGATAAATTTACAAATTTTATTACATGGTTAGGTTACATAAATTCTGGTTTAAATCCAGTCATTTATACGATATTCAATTTAGATTATAGGAGAGCTTTTAAAAAGCTTCTTGGTATTAAATCTTAAGATATATTACAAGTAACGATTATTTAAATTAAAAACAAAAAATCTATTTAACGTCGAATTTAAAAAATTCTTCGAATTATTATCGTTTTTCATTCAAAGAAAATCTTAAAGACTTACAAAAAACAAAATTTAAAATACGTCAAATTAAAAAAAACATATGTAAATATAAAAAAACAACACAAAACCAGATGTTTATATAAGGCCTGTTTCAATTTTGGTTATGCTGTTAAATAATTTACTTTAATTTTTATCGTATTATTTTTTGTTTTTTTTTTCTAAATTAGACAGAAATATAAAAATTCAATCCACGATACGTACACATTGATGAATGAAAATTTTTTAATGGTGTAAACAATAAAGCACGTGTAGTTATGTCAATTAAATGCTAAAAGTTGTTTTTTTTTTTAAATGTACGAAAGACTATTGAGATTTCCATATAAATCTGTTGTTTTTTTTTGTTTTTTTATAAAGTTCATTTCGCCATGATCAATGGTGAAATGATTCCCTTGACGACTGAATAACGTACCCTACGTATCACGTATCTCATTATACAATTTCCCATTTTACACTTTAAATTTCTATATTTTGCGTAAATGTAACAAAATTAATGAATTTCATTAGAGTTTATCATTGAAAAACACTTGTGCTTATTTCAAATTGAAACAAATAAAATAAATAAAATAATTTACGAGTATTTATCTTTTTAGTATTTACAAAATATTGAAACATTTTTCATTGTTCATTATTCGTAAATTGTTTTTCTCTATTATAATGATTATAACGGAAAATACAATATATTTTGAAAATACATACAAATGTTTAATAGTATGAGAAAAACACCTTAATAGAAATTCGAAATTTATTTTAATTTTTGATGTATGTAAGTGTGAATACGGACTGTTTAATGTTCGATGCGTATGTACAGGTGTCTGATATATCAAACACAACAAAAGAAATTAAATTCAATCAATTTTTGTTTTTATATTAATAATTAAATTGAGGTATATTTCAATCAATTGTATTAATTATTATTTGCCATTAATGAAATGCTGTAAATTAATGATTGAAAGCTTCATTAATTTTAAAATATTCAGCATATATATATAGAGTGTCCCAGAGTAAAGGTTACAAAATGCATCTATCGTACAGAGATTTTTGTTTTTAGCAAAATATTGTTCTAGACACCCCTTACTCCTAAAATTCACCTCTTATGGGCTTAGGGGATTGAAAATTTTTGGACACGAGAAGTACTTGAACACACATTTTCAGTAGAAAAATAATCGTTCTGTGTTGAGTTCAACTCGAACTTATTTCAAATTTATTAAAAAAAAAAAAAAAAAAAATACAATTCTAAATTATTTTGTTAATTTTCTTTTAATTAAATATTTAAAACACAAAAATGAGACGACATGATGAAGCTATTAAAAAGCAGTTGACAATGAAAGAAAACATTAATAAATTTACTACAAAAAAGAAAAAATTTATCAGGATTTGATTTAAAAATAAAAAATTAAAAAATAAACCAAAGAAATTTATTGAAAATTTGGATCAAGATCAGTCGGATCAACAAAAAATGAAGTAAATAAAAATAATCATAATTTATTACAAAAAACAAAAAAAAGAAATTCTATGATTTAATTTGACTTACATGGCATCCATTGGAAAATATCGTTAATTTACCGTTAATATTATTATCGATACTCTGTATTATTATCGATACTCTGTAAATGAATTAAAATTTTGTGTTATTCAATAAATTATCGTGATATTCGCGAGATTTCAAGTTCATTATTCCCCACTATTTGAGGGTAATTTATTATAAAAATGAAAAAAAAAAATTTAAAAATTTAAATTTATATTTTATATTTGATTTATGATACAAATTAAATAATGTCAAAAGAAATTTAAAAAAAAAAAAAGGAAAAAGAAATAATGATATTTTTAATAAATTCATTTTGTTGAATTTTTGTACGCTATTTAAAAATTTCTAGGTATACGTACATGTGAGATATTTATGTAATAATTATTTAAGTATTAAAAATAGATTTAAAAAAATATATTGTTAAAGAAAATAAAAATAAAAAAACAAATAAAAGAAATAAGAAAAAAGAAATGTAAAATTCAAAATGAAAATAAAATTATTGATTATGTAATTAGCATTTCAACATTTTTAATTTAAGTGTGTAAGCACAAATGTTTTGGTTTTTCAAAATTTTGATTCGATTACTTTTAACTAAGTTAGCTTGCAATAATCCTTTTTAGAAACCGATAATGTTGTGCTGTATTTTATCTGCAAATAAATTTCATAGAAATATACAAACAAAAAAGAAAAGGAGTAAAACAAAATTGAGAAGCCAACGCTATATAATTCTTTGCGGCAATGCCTTATGAAGATGTGAAATTTTCAGATATTAACAAAATTAAAATACATACAACTAAAACATTAATATATTCTGCGTATTTGATTGTAGTTTAGAGTGGGGGGGGATCTGATCACTTAGACCAAATCTGTTTATTTTATTCCAATCATATTTACTTCAAACTTACACTTTTACTTGGCTGAAATTCGAAATTCGCCCAACCAATCAAAAATTATCAATTTTGCAACTTGATTTCTCTGTTGTCTTTTAGAATTATTTTAATGGAATTTAGACTAAGTATACATAATCTTCACCAATCTGGGATTATTAGGTGAAACACATTTTTTTGATATCTTCTTCAGTTAGGTACTTTTTTTTATTTAACTTTAAAAATGGAAATTATGCAAAAATTTATGAAAATCAGCTAACTTATGATAAAATGATCATTCATTGGAATAGGATAGAAAATACAATTTTTCCTTTCTTTTAACGTAAAAAAGAGGAAAATAAAATAAAAATATAAAATGAATATCGTATGATTTTCATTACAAAATAAAATAAAATAAAATCAGAATAATATCACACATGTACACGAACGTGTGTGTGTCTTTGGTTTAAAATATTTTTTTTTTTTTGAATCCTTATATAAACACTGTTGTTTAAGGATAAATTGGGAGGCAATATTGTGTTATTGTGGAAAATTGAATTTATTTCATTTTTCGTATTTTTATTTATTTTTTCTTGCATATTCTAGAGGGTTTATATAACATTTGAAGAGAAAACATTTTTTTTTCCATACCTTTTCTATTTAAGTTGGTGAAAAATAAAATGACAAAAAAAATTTAAACAGGCGTGTAACAGGAAAAAAAAAATTAAATTATACATTTTATTCGTGTCTGTATGGATTTGATTTATTGAATTGTACCAAAATCCAATTATAGTCAATGCAATATGGGAATATTTGAGTATGGCTCGGGTAAAAGAGAATATATGTGTGAAAACGAACACACGGTCACATATATACGTAAGTATAAAAAAAAACAGACAAAAAAAAAACATTCAAAATAACATGGATATTTTCAATATATCCTTTACAAAATTGATATTTTCTTTTGAGAATTTCCAAGAAAATTTATTTCACAGTTGAAAGAAAAATTTTCATTTGAAATCACAAATGATAACGAAATTTACTAAAAATCACTGAGATGTACATACATAAGTTGAATGGGTAAAATGGACTTAAAAATCTTACGTAGTTTCAGCAAGGTTTCAACTAGCATATTATAGTCAATGTACAGAGTATATTTCTCAAACTCAGTGTGTTTTATTTTTATTTAAAATAATGTTTTAATGATTGATGATTAAATTACTTGATGTGTTCGTATTTTTTAATTTATGTTGCTACCACGTGCTTTTGAATTTTTTTTTTTTTTTTTTGTTACTGGATCCTATTTTAATGAAAATAATTTGTTATTCTTTTCATTTAGCTTCTGTTTACTTTTATTTTTCATATTCTTTTTAAATATTTTCATTTTATTAATTTTACAATTGATATAGACCTATTTAGATTCTAGAACAAAGGTAAGTAACACATACATACGCGCGAATGCAAATGTGTTTATGGTATCTCACATACGTACATGAAAATTTATATTAAATTAAATGATGTTGTAAAATTATTTATTACCTCATATTTTACTTATTTCAGATGAATTATACTTTTTAAATGTTTTTGTAAAACGTATTTTTGTATACAAATCCTATATACAATACGAACACACATCTATACAGAGAATGTACATTCGTCGTAAGTCTTAAGCGCGTTGTAAATATTTTTAAAAATGAGTTCAATTTAAAATGTAAATTTTCATGAATTTTTATGTGGGTGATTACCTTCGTTATAGACGATGATTTTCAAGAGGATTAACGCCTCCCCTGTACATTTTACGAGTATATAAGTAACGTATTTTTATCGAAATAATAATGCTTGTGAAAATATGCATAAAACATTTAAAGAATTTTTTTTTTTAGCTTTTAATTTTTTTCTTAAGTAAAGGCATTATATCATAATGATTTCAATTTCATACGTTATATCACTGACACACAGATAATATTAAAATTAGGCATATTGCTGGTATTGATATAAGTCGGTATCAATATCGTTGTTCTGAGCACACGCATAACTTTCATGGTTACCCTTTTTTTAATTGTTGTTGTGGTATCAAGATTTGAAATTTGTTTTTCAAATTTTTAAAATATCTTAAATAATTTTGAAAATTAGATTATTTAAATGGTACTTCTACAATGCTAGCTGTAACACATTATTGTAGCACATATTCACAGTTTTGAAAATTTCAATACTCTGCCAATTATTTGCAGTATTATTTTTGTTATCTGAAAATTTTCAATTAAAATTTTCATAAGCAATATTACAACAGTCCTTGTAGTTTTCAAACAAAATCGGATGAAAACTGTTATTTTTAAATATGAAAATATGTATGTATGTATGTATGTCAGTGATGTGGAATTGTACTACTTTACTTGGTTTCCAAAAAGCCTTAACTGCTTATAAATAGCCTACACAGAGTGTAAAATTTAAATTAGTTATTTGCCTTTAATAATAAATAAATGGAAGCAAATTATAGAGCGAAATCCTGATTTGATGGTAAATACAGGAGACAATATCATTAAACTTTTATTGTGCTATTATGTCACTATCAATACACACTTTTTCATCAAAAACAAAAGTCTCTATTTTGATTTATTAAAACAAAAACAACGACAACAAAACAAAAACAACGAAAACAAAAGATAGAAAGGAAATTTCATACATTGTTTATGTAAGAAACACATCTACGCGTACACATACGTCTTTGCCAATTTTCATAAAGTAAAATAAATAAATACATTTTCAATGTTAAATACAATTAATCATAAAATTTTGTCTTTTTTTTTTTTCTTATTCTCCTCTTTTGTTTCGAGGGAGATTATGTCTTTATTGTTGAAAAACACGAAGGGAGGACGAAGGGAGAGAATGAAAGGAAACAAAGATGATAACAGTACACGAAAAAATACATTTACCTGTCTAAATACGATATTATCCTTAGTATTTTAGAGCACAAGATAAAGTACATCAGGTGTATACATCAGATTATAACCAATTTATCTACATTGATTAACAATAAGCAATAATATTTGTTCTGTGTGTTTGTGTATCATTTGTGATAATCAAGAAGGATTTATGTAATATTGTTCTCGTTTTTGTATTTTACGTATTTACTTAGCAAAAGCACAAACAATATGCATCATAAGAAAGCGATCAAAAGATTCAATATACAATGTACATATGATGTGTACACGTAATTCCAATATAATTCGACTTTGAGATCATCCCAATTTTAAAGCCCTATATACAGTCATAATTTGGATTTTGAGTTAGTCTAGAATTATTTTAGTTTAATACAAATTTTTTGTATATGTATGCGTAGCTGATTTTCAATACGGCAAAGTACATACAAAAGATTTTACTTGAGACCTGAATAGTTTATACGAATAGATAAAATCTAAATTTTCAATTTTGATCATTTATACGGTAATCTCAATTTTTGAGATAATCCCATTTTAATTCGAATTATTTTTTATCGTGTAAATACAAAACACACATCAGTGTGTATTAACACCATATTCTGTTAATCAATGATTTATTGTGTAATATAAATAGAAAATAAAAATCTAATTTTTATCACTATCCCATCATATGGACATAAGTTGGTCGTCGTAGACAACCTAATCCCTATGATGACCAGAACAAGAGGAAAACAATTGATTCGAAGGCAATATTCCATTATCATTTGCACATTTCTCATGTATGAATGTATTGGAATAAACTGATATACATATTTTCCTGTTCTCATTTTTTTCTTTCTTTTCTGATCCTTCACGTGATATGTGAAAATGAATCGCATATGAAATAAATAATGAAATTTGAATGATTATGATAGTGTATCATAAAAGTTACAAAAAAAAAAAAAAATCTTAACTACAAGCCTACAAGGGTTTAACATTACATGATTAAAGCCGGGTTGACATAACTTGGACGAAAATCTAAAAATAAACTTCAAGTTCCCTTTTCTTCATTGAAAAATGAAACCACTTAAAAAGTTCTTTTTAATTTCAAATATTTAGTTATCAAACCAAAGTACAAAACTTTTTGGCAACAGTTTTTTTTTATTTGACTTTTGACGCCAACAAGTCCACAAATACTTTTTTATTTTTTTTTCCATTTTTCTTTTACTGCTTTTATCCAAAGAAAAATCTTTGAACCAATAAAACAAAAAGAAAAAAAGCCTCAATCAACAACAAATCGTTTACGGTGAGAGATTCAATAAAAATCAATCAAACACACAATCTAACTGAATTGAGACTAAATAAAAATTTTTATTGTAATTTTCTGACTGAAAAAAAAAAAAAATTATCTCTGTGCAATTTTGGAAAACATCGACGTATGTTATTAAATTTTATGATATTTCATATTTTTTTCAATTTTTATTTAGTTTGTCTTAAATTTCATTTATATGAATTTAGTACTTGAAAGGATAGCGTAAAACGAAAAAGAGAAAATTTTTAGGCTTTAGTGAGCCTAAATGTGGGCGTAGAGGCAATTTAATACACTGCCAGCCCAACTACCATTAATAAATTATATTTGTGAATTTTAATATAAATATAATACACATCATATGGTGTGAATAAAAAATAAAATGAAGGATTACATAAATAAATAAACATGCATTTACGTACTCGTGTAATTGTGCAAATAAATAAAAATGAAAAATTTTTTAGTGAACCATTATTGAAGTGAAGGGAGGAGGGTGTTGGAGGAGGGAAAGGAAAATGTTGTGTACAATGCATAGATGATCATTCAAAATTTATCCTGTTACTTTTCTATATACAGACCATACAGAGTGTATCACAATAAATTAAAGCTCACAATGTTTGAAGACCTTCTGTAAAATCCACCCTTACTGAGTGATGACTAATGGTATCGCAAATTTTTAGAAATTAATAGCCACAACCTTTGCAGAACGTGTCAATATGATGAGGAGAAACACAGCATTTTATAGCACCTTCTCGAAAACTAAAACAAAAGATTTTTAGGAAAAATCTTTTTCTGTGACCTTTCTTGCCTAACAGGCAACTCAACTACTCGGGTTTTTAAGGTGCTCGAAATTGTTTAATCCAACTTTGACTCACAGTGTGTGGCACTTAAATAAGACTTTTAGGCTAAAAAATGCTCCAAATGAAGCCATTGGTAATACTATCGACGTTGTAATTTACGCCCACAAGAAAGAAATAATTTGGTTTCAGCTGTCATGAAAATCATAGGCCCTCATCAATACCTTTCGAACAAAAATAAAATCTTTGAATTTTTTGAAAAACAAAAAAAAAAATTTTTTTTACATAAAATTTTCATATTAATTTATTGTGTATAGAATTTTTATGAATTTAAGTAAAAAATTTTCCATCATTCATTCAATTTGATTTATTACAAAACGAATTAAATGAAAAACAAAACATCGAAATCAATTTAATTGAATGAAAAATTGAACGGATATACATACATACATATGCATGTATGTATGTACATATAAAAATTTTAGAAAATAAAATTTAAATTATTTTTCGAAAACGAAAAAAAAATTTTTTTTTTGAGTAATTTATTGATTTTTGAACATAAAATGAACAGTAGAAAAATAGAATTTAATAATAATGTTGCTGGAACACTAAATATCACTTGGTACATATCATTAAGCGTTTTTAGAGTCTGTTAAAGAATTCACAATTTAAACAATCAAGGGAAAAAAATACGAAAAAAAAATCTTTTTAATTTTAATCGAATTAAAATGAATACAAAGGAAACAGTAGCAATAACGATATTAAATGATCAGAGTCTGTGAACCAAAAAATTAAAGTTCTTTAATCATAGATACACATCAATAGCTTCAGGTGAATACAATGGGTGATACACGTGGCATACGCTATCACAGTATCTTTGATGCCCTATAACGATAAGTTAATGCATTTCTTTTTAACATCGAATTTTATTGTGTTTACCTCGGGTTTATCCTAAAAGAAAATCCACTTGGTACCAAAGGAGCCTGTTTAATCATATAACAATCATTTTATCATTATCGTTTATCTGAAGAGGAATCATATACAAAATAAATAAATAAATGAGGTGGGACACAAACATAATTAATACGAGTAAAGTTCATTGATACTGCATAATTCCAAGACCTACAGATGACCTTTTTCGTTTTATTTTTTTTTTTTTTTTGAATCAAAAAATTATGCTATTAATTTATTTATTTTTTATTTTTTGGCTAATTTATGAATTTGTGTTAGACATGTTTGTTATATTTAATTCGATTTTGCTACTTTTAATAAAAAATTAGAAAGGATGAATATTATGTAGACCAGAACGAGAATGAAATTTTCAATATTTTTCCAACGTAAAAAAAAAAATGTACGGACAACGAATACACAATTCAGGAATAATTTATTGTACTCTTTCTCAAATTTTATAAATTATTATATCGTCTGTTTGTTCTGTATTTACATAATAAAAAAATATGCCAATAATGCAGGGATTCCTAAACTTTTTCTAAAATCAAATTTATGCAAAGTTTACATTGAATAAAAATTGTTTATACTAAATATTCAAATTTAATTATGTCGAATTCGATCTCAATCAAGCCTAATGTGATTTTTAGAGCTTTTACACACGATCTAAATTTATTGTTCAGCAAAAACTTCATACATCTTTTATAGCTAAACATATAGGGGCTTACCAATAACCGTTTAATAAGATCTTAGTCTAAGATTTTTATATGAGATTAGTCCTTAGTAACGATTTAGTAAACGGTTATTGGTAAGGCCCATAGAGATTTAAATTAGACTCAATCGAGTTTTGCTGTTCGTTTTTAAATTATTCAAAATAATTTTAACCAACATTATCGTTCAGTTGTTGAATAAGGACGAAAATCAACTTCTCAAGCTTTTGGCGGACAGTAAAACTGGATCGTGTGTAAACGCTGTTAGCATTGCATTTTATTGGTTGGATATGAATATTTTTTCACTTCGTAATCGAACATTCGTACCCGTACTGCGTACACAAATTGTTTGAAGCGTATGTATGCGAATTCCAAATAAAACATTAGGAATCTCTATTCCAATGTAAACAGTGTATGATTTAAAAAATAACTAAATAAACAGCATGAATTAAATCAAATAAATTATTCACAATGAAATGAGTTCATAATAAACCCATACATGTCACTTATATTTAAAAGGAAAATTTTCGTTTTTTCGCTTTTTATTTGAAAAAAAAAAAAAAAAAAAAAAAAACGTGTGTTCATGCCCTAAATGGTACGTGTAAACATAAAATCATATACACGTGCTTTTATTTTTATACTTGTATTTTTTCCATACATTTATGATAAAATGCAAGTAAGTTTGAGTAAATAATTTTCGAGGTTAAAGCACGTTTATGAAGTACATACATTATATTGGTATACACGACTAAATATTCAATGAACATCTGTTGAAATCATCATCTAAACATGCACACATTCATTGTAAATCAATAAACAAATCATTATTCAAAAAAAAAAAAAAAATACAAGGAAAATTGAAAAAAAAAATCGTGAAAATGTGTTAAAATTTTTTTTTCTTTTCTAAGAACATCAGAAATTTTCATAATACACAACGCATAAATATTTGATTCGTATAATGTAATATTATGATGATACATTTGCGTGCACGTACAATAAAAATCTGATAAATTTTCATGAAGAATTTAATGCGGTAAATGGTCTGGCTTGATGATCAATTACTTTATTTCGTAATCATTGTTATTATCCTTGTGGGATACAAAATTTGATTATTACAACAATTTTGTATGTATTCGCAATACGCTAAACACAAACGTTTTTGATACCGCAATATAATTTATAATTTATAAAGTTTTCCCAGTATTTGAATTTTTGTCTCTGGTACATTTTGTTTAAAATTTTTATCTTATTCTCATGTTTCTTGAATCTTTTTTTGGAGGATTATTTTTAAAGGCCTCCTCCTAAGATGTTTCCTTTATCTTACGATTTATGATCTTAATTATGATTGCTGATTTTGTATGCGATTATCTAACGTATTTGCCAAGTTGTATATCAGACTGTATTTTTAACTATGTACGCACGCACAATCAATTTCTACAAATATCGTGCATTCCAATGAGAATGAAGTAAAAATAAAATAAAAATATTGATTCCAAATAACAGTAATGTCTGTCTAACTTCAGTACAGTCCGTTTATCATGTTCTTGTTTTACCTGCAATAAAATTTAAGATACTTAATTGTTATCCAGCAATTGGTCCAGCAGATACGATGTAATTTCTATGTCAAACTTAACTAAGTTCTACAACGCATTAGAGGATGTGTTTAAGGTTTAATCAACAATGGTGAGATGAGCTTTGGTTGCCTCAACACTTGACAGCTTATTGTATTCTCATGCTTTGTTTATCTACATTAAGGCTCTTATCTTTTTGGCAAGGAGAATAACGTACTTTATGTAGTCTAAATTAGAAATAGACAATGTGTACAAAGCATTAGACCATTTCATCCTATAGAAATTGTCTTGTCTACGTATATCCCAATCTCATAATAAACGGAGAATCTGTATTACAGTGCCGCTTTGTATGTGGATAACCTGTACTCTGTAATAAAATTAAAATTAAATTTAGTTACTTGGGAGAAACGACTATATTTTAATTTTGTTTATTACGTAGTTCGGCGTTATTAGTTTATAATGTTTATTTTATCAAACTAATGAAATTACATGAAAATGTTGGAAAAAATTTTCTAAAAATATTCAGATTAAAAAAAAAAAATTAAGTTAAATCCTTATTCCATAAAATGTACGAAGGAATATTTATTCATATATTATAGCAAACGATAATGTAAGTATTTTCTTCGTTTTAACGCTTAAAAAAAAAATCAATTTACTTGAATGTTGTTTGTGTGTCTTTTTATCAGAAAATATCAGTAAATCGGATTAAATGCACTGAGTACATGAAATGATAATTAAATGTAGTGTAAACTTTTCATATATATTCTACACGTTGCAACTGTACACATGTGTGTGCTTTCCTTTAAATGTTTTTTTACAATATTATGTAAGAGCACATACATACATATGTACATACATATAAAGTGCTCACTTGTACACATGTGATTCCTTTGAAATGATTTCATTCACTGTTATAAATCCCATATAATGTTACATAATTTTTACCAGGTTTCTTTTTAAAAAGCTTTTAAAATGCTCCAAATTTAATTTAATAAAAACAGTTTTAAAATTTTTTAAAAGATAAAATTTACACACATGATTACGTTTTTTCCCTCTTCTGTTTTCCTTTATTCAACTTTACTCTGTTCAAATTGAAAATTTTTGTACATTACAGAATTTGGAAAATTATTTGTTGTTTACGTTTGTATGCACTCAAAATACGTTTTCAAGAAATTTATTAAGAAAAGCCATACTAAATGTCAGATACCTTTACATATGAACATCTACCTGGTATTGAGTGGAAATTGAACATGTTGTTTTTTCCTTGATCATAATACGTTGCCATGTGGTTATTGTTTTATCCAATCGGCACTAATCACCTCCATCAAACAAAGCCGGTCCTAATCAGTTGCAAGTAATCAAAATGGTGTCGGAAAATCCCCGATTATTTCAAGGATTTCAAGGAAAGTTAATCATCACACAGAGATTAACCGAAAATGTTCAAAAGAGGTGTAGATTTTCCTAATATTCAATTGAAATAAAATTCGTCAACGTCATGACCTCGGATTTGAGTAAGTCGAATTAAACAGGTTTATGTTATTAGAAAAACCACAACTGTTTATATAAAAGAAAAAATAGGAAATTTATTGAATATCGAAGAACCACGCTATCTCTAAACTTAAAATCCCAGAACACAACAATTGGGATTTTGTGTTTGACTCGTGTTCAAGGATTATATGTTTGAGGATCTTACGTTTGGAGATTTCATATAATTTGGGGTTTATGTTCGTATGTAAAAAAAATTTGTAAGTGAAATAGAAAAAAAAAAACGAAACATAATTCCAAATCTACGGTACGAAATTTAATTGGCAAAATTACGTTTACGTATTACGAATCTCGTGCAAGTCATTAGAATCAATTCAATCACAAATTAATAATGGAGATGTATGTATGCGTATCAGTATTCGTCTATTAGGTTTATCAGTAACAATAATTCCCAATTATTTGTCAGATATCGATTTTATTATTGACATAAATCGGAACACGAGCAAGGTAAAATTTAAAAAAAAAACTGAATTGTTAATAATTTTCCAATATATCGTAAGACAACACAACAACATAGTAAAGCAAACATCCTTGTTACTTTTATTGTTTGAATTTAAATACTTGAAATCCATTTTTTCTTTATCTATTAATTTAAGATTTGGAAGTTCTAAAAATGAATTTTAATAGCCCCTACAAACAAGACTTCGTGTGTTGAACTTGGTTGAACCATGATATCTGACCTTTACAAAAAAAAAAAAAAAAAAAAACAGCATGTCTTCAGGACATACGTAATACGATAAAAGCTTCAGCCATTGTTTACTATCGTACTTGCACTTAATCATTTATTTATCTGTTTTCAAATTTGAAAAATCGAATTTTGAAATTTTATGCATGCATGCACTTTTCTTTAACACTCTATTTTCTCTGATCTTTTGAACCTTTCAATTTTTTTTTTTGTTTTTTTTGCTCGTTCTGTTTTATGTGAACTTTTTATCCTGTTGTATATACATATACAAACGAAATCAAGTTTGTTTTTGCAATTTTGTTTCGTAATAAGTTTTTACTTTGATCCTCTTAACTAAATCTCTTTTCATTAAGGATATAAAGCTGAATGCATCAAATTTTGTTGCATTTACAATAATATATGAATATATGTACATACATATATACAATTTATAAACACTGAAAGTATTTTTTTCTGTATACGTTCATTCGTTACATACAAATTTTATACACATGATCTGAGTTACTATCAGCTTAAAATGAAATCATTTTTAAAGTTTAGCCTTTTTAGAATAACCCCAAGAGGCCAAAATTGAATTAGAATTGGATTAAAAAATCATGAATTGGAAACTCGTTGTTGTTATCTTCAATTACCTTTATTGTGAATTTTCTCCAAATATTTTCCTTAGATTCTTTTTCCTCACATACTAAAAATCTTTTGTGAGACTGAAAAATGACAAAAGTCAAAATTTTAAATTATTATTTTTTTTTTTTGGCTTTTTTGTCATTTAAATGATTGTTTTTGTCCAGATGGTATCTAAAAATTCTGAAACGAAATTTAATTAAAGCATATTCATTAGGCATAAAAAGAAAATGGAAATGAGAAGACAACGGTTTTCCTTTTTTAAAGCATTTAATCTGTCCATTTGTCCATTTTTTTTTCTCTATAGAATATTTAATTTCTTAAGGCTAAAAACGTGTAATTAACAAGACAGATAGCGTTAGGAATTTTTAAAAAAAAAATCATCTTTTTCCCTCTATTGTTCTAATTAATCTAATTAAATTGATATCCCTAATGGAAAAAAAAATTCATACGAGTTTTGAATTTCGATTTTTTTTCTTCCTCTTTTTTTTTCTAAATTTAAATTAATTTTTTGTCTTTATTCAATTAAAATTTCTCTTTTATACATATCGCCATGAGGCAATAAATTTTTTTTTTTTTTATATTTTAATTAAAATCGAAATGATTAATCCGATTAGTGAATTTTTTGTTATATGTAGATTAAATTCCCAGATACTTGAATTCAAGACTTCCACACGCATAGTGACCAGAAATTATCTACAAATAAAATATGAAAACGTCTTGAACTTAATTTAAAAAAGAAAAAATCCCATGTAATTTACACAATTTTTCCCATCACAATCAATCAATCAAATCAATCAACAAAAAAAAAGTCAAATGAAGCATAATAAATCGATTATAAGAAAATAATTTTTTTTTTGTGTTTTTGAGTAATAAAGGAAAAAGGCAAAAATATCTTTGTTTGCAATTCAACGGAATAAAAATATTTGTAATTTTTCTTGAATTATAATTGTGCGGTTAGCAACATTTCTTCCATTCGATACATTTACACACATATATAAATTAATGCTATAGTCAAGAGTTACTGATTAACCAAAAACAAAAAAAAACAGACATTTCATCAAACACCAGATACGACAAATAGAAAATAAGCAAGACATAAATTTTAATTCTGCACTGGGTAGTTGAATTAGGTCGAAAAGAAAATGTCTTGGAAAATTGCAAAAAAAGAAAAATTGAAGTTCCTTTTAGAACCCACCACCGATTTTTATGAAAATTGGTACATACACTATATTCGATAAGTCTAGTTGAATGGTGCTGGTCTCGTGGCGCGAATCGGGCTTATTTCGCTGCTAGAGGGTGTTACGAAATTGTGAGTTTGTTTCATAAAATACGTTTTAACTCGCGAACTGTCAGTCCAATGTCACTAATATGGTTAGAGAAGTGATAGACGACCTTTTGTCGTGAATGATGTATTAGTCAAAGCTGTACATCTTATGGTTCGTGAGTTATTCGAATTAAAAGTTAATAATTTGGAAAAATTTGACAACTTTTTCGGGTATTTTGCAAATTTTTGGAAACACTCTTGTGGTCTTGTGTTATTTTGATTTTTTGTGAGCAAAAATAAGATCTCCCCACCTTTTTCTAGAAGTTTTTATACGAATGTTCTATCTGCTGTCATTTTTTTGTTATTAAGTTTTAAAAAATTCATAACAAGAACAAATTTTATCAATTTGTGTACACAAAATTATATTTTTCTTATTATTTGACAGGAATACATACATACTATATATTGTTTTTGTTATTATTTAATAAAATTGTACAGTTTTTAATTATAAAAATACTTATTATATATTGTATAATAAAAGAAACTCTTACCATCATTGTAATTTTCAAGTGAATAGCATTGAGAATGCAACAAGCGTACACATCATGTTCATAAGGAGAATTCTAATAGTATTCACACCAAGGTGCCCGAATAAGGTTTAGGCTCTAATATTTATTCCCATATGAAATTGAAACACATACACGTGTGTGTGTTTGCGTTATTCAACCTTTTCTTTTTTTTGTAAACCAAAAAACCTTTTTATAATAAAAACAATTTTGTTTTTTGGTTTCTATTTTATATTCAACTCCATAAATATTGACTTCACGTGCACACATTTTAATTAAAAACAAAAATTGATTTAATGAGAAAAAAATATAAATAACACAATATTATGACTTTCAATATCAAAGACATAATTATTACTTTTGACCTTCGTTTTTCTTCATTTTTTTTTTTTTTTCTCGTGCCATATTTAATGATTTACTAAGCTAATTATTACATGTTTTCAAGAAAAAGTTTTCATAAAAATTATATTCCAAAAATTACCTTAATTACATGTTATTTTCAAAATGGGATTACATCGTAATGAAAGAATTGCTAATGTGATTTTTGTTCATATATGTACATACTTACATAACTATCAAGTCAATAACAAAATATACACGTAATCTTCGTTTTACGATTCTTTAGTAAAAAGTGACTTCAAATTATAAAAAAATGTTCAGCTTAAATGATAATTAGAACGTCTTCAGAGGTCAACTTTTACTGTTCTGACAGCGATCTGTCAAACAGTTCATTATAGATATGTAAACCCGTTCTGGAGCGAGTAAAGTATCAATCAATATCAATCAATCAATGTTACTCGATCTCAATCAGTATTAAATCCTCTCATGCTAGATCAAAGAGAACAAATTTCTAGGCTTATGGTAATTTATCAAATTTGAGTTTCTCCTTTATCCCGAGTCAGGCCTTACATCTCCATTTCATGACACTACACCTGTGCACTGTTCGTGTATGTATAATCCCAGTCCCAGTACAACATAAAAACTGTTGTACATTTTACATAATATCAGATAATATGGAATTTTCTTGCTAGGACATAATTTTCAGGTAATACGAGGGCTATCTGTATTGCTAGTTTTTCTCTTATTCTAAAGTTATGTTTCACATGTATTTTTATTATATCGTAAATTTTATAAAAATTAAATGAAATGAAAATAAAGTCATTTTATTAAATTGGCGGGAGAAATGATTTCCTTCATTTCAACACTATGTATACAACGAATGGTTATTGGAAACTATTGGCTATGTTTGGTTTTTTTTTTATTTAATTGGAAAATTTCACCATATTTTCCTATGCTTTCATATACATATGTACATACATATGTATGCTTGTGACGGAAAATGTTTATTTATAACCTCAAAATATGATTGGAAAATTCGTTAAGAAATAAAATTATATACCAATCTATTAAATAGAAATTATGATTGTGTTTTGTTCATTTTTGTTTAACAGGTAATGAGAAGAAGAAGTATTTTGTAATCAATACAGTCTAGACTCTAGACAATTTTATGTTGGATGACTTTCGGCTCTAGAACAGAAAAACCATAGACGAGCTCTATGAAATCATTTGAAAAAAATAAAATAAAGCTCGAAATAGTTTCAGACGGTTACATTTTTTTTTTACTAAAAGAAAAAATATCAAAAAATGTATGTACAAAGTGAAATGAATATGTACACTACAGATTTTTGTTTTAATTACGATTTTTATGAATGTAATAAAAAATAAGAGAATGTAAGCATTTACCAGAAGAAAATGAAAAAGAATTTTAATGAAATAAAGTCCGGAAATTATGTCTCATAGTCTCACAGTGTACATAACTGAATACAGAAAAATGTAAAAATTTATGATTATGAAAATGGTTTACTTTCACCGCAAACCTAAAACTTCTTACTGAGTAGATAAATTCCATTATTCGTTTTCCTTTTATACTACAACATTAATGCCATCTTATTTGTACAACAATGCGCTAGAGATCCTTAACATATGAATTAATTATCCTTGAGGATATTATGTTTTCGTTTTTTCTTTGTTTGTTTTGTATTTTCCTTTTTAGTGACAATGTGATATGCACAAAAATACACCCATTCTTTCTCTGCCAAGTGTGAGAGTCTTAGACCAAATTTAACTAAAATATTCTGAATATGATAGCAATTGTGTGTATTACGAAAAATATATGAAATTCAATACCGTAGGCTTTACTCAAATTAATTCGGTGTTGTCGTTTACATCATTAAAATGCCTGTACGGATTTCAAGCTTCGAATAACAAGAAATTAATTAACCATGTTGTTTGAGAAAAGTCTACAATTTTTTAACGATGATAAGATGAACAGGGTGTCTTATAATAAATGTCAATCAGACTATTTTCCTAGACATCCAGACTGTTTTCTACAAAAGATCGTTTCATACCATCTAACCATATACAAGTATCTAACAGTCCAAGCCTTCGTGCTTCCACCTCTCTAAAAATCGTTCTTTCTGAGTTATGGAGGAGTTACGAAAACTTAATCTTTAAAATAGTTATTTTTTGCTACACTCTTTTACCTGAGTCTTACATACATATGTGAAAACCTTTCCATTCAACGTGTATACGAATTTATTCATTTATTTTTATTTAAAAAAGAAAATTCAAATTTTAATTCCTTTTTTTTAACTTAACGAAATTTTAAAGAAAAATAAGAAATTGTGATAACAATTAATTTTTCCTTTTTTTTTCTCTCTCTTTTCAAATTTCTAATCATCCCTAAAGCTAAACACAGAAATTATTTTTCCTTTTTTCTTTTAATGATTTTACTTTCACGTCTACCCATCCACCCAAATACCTTGTTTTTCTGTAAACTCATCGTTACTGTGAAAAGTTTTAATTTAATTGATGAAAATTATACATTTTCTCACGTTTTGTTTTGTTTGTTTTTTTCCCTGTTGTTTTTCCTTTTTCCTTATTTCAAACTGTTTTTGTTGTGAAAACAATGTGCTTTCATGTAAAAATATGTGAGTATACCCACATACACAGTTAAATAAATTTCAAAAATTTAAATAAATAGACATTGTAAATTAATTTGTATTCAATTTTATAAATTTAATGAAATTCTAGGAAATTGTGAGAAAATATGGAAGAAAAATGTAAACAATTTTGTTATTTTTAACACGATGTTATTACAATATGGAAATTTTCTAATTACCAAAAACATTCTAGAAATTTATTCCTGCCTTCTGTATAAATCTCATTACATTTGGAATCAACATTTTTAGCTTCTAGCAAAGTCCTCCTCAGTTTTTCTCAGCGGAGCGCGTGTTTATAAACTCTTCGGTATTACCAAATATCAAATTATCCTTTTTTTATTGCTACGATTAAGTAGTATATCGTATTAGCGTATAAATATAAACTCAGTATAATTTAGATATGAGATAGCTCCAATTCTTAAGTCTTGTACACACTGATAATTCGAATTTATACACGATAATACAGATAGGCCGAATTCATAAACGTCAAATGATTGTCTTATGTCAAGAATCATGAATTCATCAACTTTTTGACGTATTTGTCATACATTCATAAACTTCGAGACTTTGCAATTAATCAAAAATTTGAACGCATTTGCGCATCGAATTTAACTTCAATGCACATGATTGTCATTTGCTTGTCTTTTGACGGTCACCGTTGATCAAAAAATCATTTGATCGTCAAATTGATGATGTTTATGAATTCGCCTATACTCTTTATTCGACCTTAAATTTCAATAGAAATTTCATTTCATCCTGGCTAAATTGTTTCCAGTAATACAACTTACAAAATGCAATAAGCCAAAAAATTTCTTTGACATATGTATGTATGTATTTATTACTATAGTGTTTTCTTTTGAAAACATGTACATGTGTGTGTAGATAAGTTGATTTTTTTTTTAAATAAAAATTCATTTTCATTTTTTTTTTTTTTTTTTTTTTTTTGAATTAAAATAGCATTTCTCATCAAATGCATACCGTCTTTTTTGAAAAATTCGTAAATTGCATTTTACTGAAATAAACAAATCAAATAAAATATGCCATCATGTCACTAAACATCAGAGATACATACATATATCTAATGTAATAAGATTTCGTGTATAATATTAATATCTGTGTCACGTCATTGTAATAATAAGATATAATATTCATGAAAAATATGAAACATATTTACACACGTCCATATATACATATGTACGTATATATGGCATACAGATGTGTGCTTTCATAGTCAAGAATTCATATTTTCAAATAATGTAACGGATGACATGTGCATACGTATACTTATGCCCCAAAATGTGCATTCAAAACGTAATAAATAAAATTTGAAAGGATGGAACACAATGAGAAATATTCCATTAGAAGAACGAATTGTGAACAAACAGTATCGGGCTTCAATTTTTTCCTTTGCTACTTTGTATTTCATTCTGATGAAGTTTTTGTGCTTCAATGGAAATGCCATTAAGTTCGTTTTGTATAAGATTGCAATTTTGATTATTTCTTGTATACATACATATGTACATATACGTATGTATGAATGCGATTAAGATAAAATTTTATTCTTTTAAGAATCTAAAATTTATCACCTTTTCAAAATGATATCATTTTTTTATCTATAATGGGCCAATAGTTTTATATCGATTTTTAAAGGTTCTTAGGCACGTAATTTTTTCAAAATTTTATAACAAACATGTTTTCGTTTTAGTTGAAGTCCCATTGCAGAATAGGGCAATTCAATAAACCCAATCTCAGTGTAAAATGAAATTCTTTTTTGTCTACTCTTATAAACATAAATAATAAATTACATGCCCAGCTTAACATAGAATCAAATTTTAAATCATTGTTTTTTACGAAATTTTTGTAATTTGTATTTAGAAAATTTGATCATTTGATGGGGTATACATATGATTAAGTTATTCATTGACATTTTGTTTTCAGTGCGAAAAAAGGTTACATTTTATTTCAAAATTTGAATTTAATGGAAAAACAGAAAGAAAAAAACTTAAAAAGGCTTGTTCCGAAATTCATCTACATAATTGTGAGATAGATGTTAACACCCTGATGTAACTGGAAAGAATGTGAGTTATTTGAACCTTTATGTTCAATTCAAAAAGTAGAATTTTATTTTTTTAAAGTAACCGAATTCGTTGTCATGAACGTGAAGACAAAAGAGCAACAAAATACAAAAAAAAAAAAAAAAATGAAATGAAATACTTACAAACAATTCTCGTATAAATCCGTATTTCTTGAATAAGATTGTTTTTCAATGATGCTATTGCTGATGCCATTTAGAATTGGTGACAAATTTCTTTGTTATCATGTACTTCATCTCTTATAGGTGAGAAAAGCAATTGGAAAATGCTGGAAGTTTTCCACAACACAATTTACTTGATACGGAATTGAAGTGGAAAATTATCTTTACCTATCAACTACTTGCATTTGTGAATTTCAAAACGTCTAAATAATAAAAACGAAAATATTTGAATTTATCACTTATTTAAATTTAAATTTTTCTCTGTACAAATTCATCGTATTTAATTACGTTAGGGAAATCGTTTGAATTTCCTGTTTATTGTTTACTTGTACGTCACGAACATTTCAAAATGAGAAAATTTTTTTTTTTTACTTTTTTTTGTGACAGATTCTGTTGAAAATTCAAGGAAATTCTAATTTGTACGTTTTTAAAAAAATAATGTAAACGAAAGGTTTATTTATCGTAGTTTCGACTTGATGATTGCCATTCAAAATTTGCACGATACCAACAATATTTTTTTTCATTTATTTTTCGTTTAGTTTTCTGGTGTTACTTGAATGTTTTGATTTTCATTTAGA
Source organism: Anthrax anthrax (assembly GCA_963971155.1). Lineage (NCBI taxonomy): Eukaryota > Metazoa > Arthropoda > Insecta > Diptera > Bombyliidae > Anthrax > Anthrax anthrax. Next base: position 17,256,412 of record OZ020120.1, read on the forward strand.
CGTGTTTAGGCATAAAATACATGCCTTTTTCAAGTTCAAATCTAAAAGACAGGCATTTCCATTTTGAATGATTGACAGCTTCATAATTACTTACTTGCATACTTGAATTTTTTTTTTTTCTTTCTCTCTTATTTTTTAGTGTTTATCAAATGTTATTTAGGCGATGGTACGAATACAAGACCATTAAATTATCTGTGTCAATAAAATTGTTCAAAGTGTTCAGTGAAAAGGTACTGAATTTTGTTTGTTTTTTTTTTTTTAAACAAAAACTTGATTACATTTCACAAACAAAAATAAAATACGAAATTTTATAGTGTTATTGACATGCTAGTAAACTGAAATATCAATGGTTTTACTTGTCTTTATGTTGAATGAAATAAATGACAAATAAATGAAAAATTAATCGAACGCATTTAAAGAAGTGCTACTCTAAAAGCATGTCCAAGTATTCTTTATAGAACTTGACTAATTGATTTTTTTTTTTTTTTAAATGCTTCAACTACATATAACGAATATTTTATTCACAATAATTATCCTGTTAATTACTTTTTACGACTGTTTTAATTACATTATAATTATTATTTTTTTTTAGTTAAAAGAAAACGATATTTTGTAATAATCAAAATTCTCTCTTTAATTTAAAAAATCGATTAATCATGGAAAAACTTAACGTTAACAATGACAAATAGGGTGTCCGGGGAATAAAGTCATCAAATATATTTTTTTGAATGTTTAGACTGTTTCTATACTTCATACACTAATTCGATGCAGTTAAGGTCTTATGAGAGTATATGTGTCCTTTTTATTTCTTCGTAGATTCTAATAAGATCATCTCACAAGTAGTGTTACCACAATTTGTAAAGCTATCATATAGTATATGTAATACGAGATGAATTTTTTAAATATAAATATAAAACGACGTACAGTGATACTATTTTATGTTATTCCCATAAAACCTTAAATGCATCGAATTAGTGTATGGAGTATAGTAAAACATCGTTCTTATCTCTACTGTCTCCTTTAAATTGTCTTTTTCTGATATAAAAATCCGACTATAATAAGTCATACGTTATTAGAAAAGTCGACATCTTAGTTTCAATATTTAACAGACAATACTCAAACACACAGGGTGGTTTAAAGACTTAATCCAATATATCTAAAAATTTTCAATTCTCTCCCAAAATCTTATTTCGAAATTTTATACACATAAATCTAATGTGAAAACAGTCACTTTTAGTTTTGTATGTAAGCACACATTTTATAGATTCGAGCCGTATACATATGTCCAAAAAGTTGCAATTAACTGTTACTCAGAAAGAGTAGATTTGATAAGGATGAGTGGTCTGGCAGTCTACATAAAATGATTTTGTACTAAAGCAATATTTTGAACTTTGAGTGCGAATATTTTATAGACACCCCCTCGACATTAGGTTCAAAGGATTTATTTGAAAATACTTAAATTCGTTTATTATGTAATAATTTTCATTTTACTGCATTAATCGGCAATTTTTCCAACGAAATAACAAAATTAATAAATATTCAACAAATTCTGATAAAAAAATTTGCACGACTGTGAAAATTTACACGAAATTTAAACCTGTTTGCTCATTTTCATTGATAAAATTAAAATAAAATCTTTCTGTTCATTTTAATTTCGATTTAATCGACTAAAAAAACAAGAAAATTTTTTCTTGTTACAACAATTAGATGATTCAATTGAAAACTTATTTTTTTCGTTGAGTTTTCTGATTTGATCTTCTTTAATTTTCTTAGAAAAGTAATTTTCCATTTTGTGTTTATTTTCTTCAAGAAGTTTTTCAAGATGATTAGCTTTGGTGGATAACAACGTCTATTCTAACAGATAAATTCTATGTATAATATTGAATCAATATACATGTATGGACCGAAGATATAAAGTATCACGTAGCCATTTAGAATTGTGTCTGACTGCTACTAAAAAGTTTGAGAAGTTCATTATCTGAAAATAATGATGAATTTTAATGTTTTGATATAGAAAACGTGCCATGATATTTGATTGTAACCATAGTGTATTGAAAAGTATAATCAGACTCATCCCACTTTACATTAAAAGTTTTCTTTTATGTTTTTTTTTTTTTTTGTGTAGAAAGAAATAAAAGAAAAATCTTTGAAAATTGGCTTTATACCTACATGTTTAATTTATAATAGCTTCCGTTGAAAAGGAAATACAATGTGTTAATGAGCTTGTTTACTTCTTAGTAGAATTTAATGATAAGGAAAACACAAATCGATGTTAACAAGAAGAAAAAAAACATCCTTCCAACACACTTCTCTAGACGGATCACATGTAAATTATGATTTTTGTAAATAACACCTACTACTCCCCTCATTGTCTCATACTTAAATTTGAAAATTTTTTGAATTTTTAATTTGCAATTGAAAGCAAAACATTTTGTTCTCATGTGGTCCTGGTGAAGGATTTTTCTTAAATCGAAAAGACAAATAATAACTAAAAATACAAACAAAGAAAAAATAACTGTAACAATCGCATGTGATGAATACGTAATAAAAATGTACTTCTGTTGTACTTTGCACATTTGAAAATGAATAAAATATTTCTTGCAAATCCGTAAATCATATCTAAAAAAATAAAATTTGTCATTTTAAAATTTCTTACAACAAAATAAATTTAATCAAAATTTATACATATGTACATTATATAGCTCAATTTGAAAAAGATGAGGTTCCGAATTTTATGACTGTACGATTCAATATTGGAATTCTGAATGCAGAATATCGCCTTTAATTGGAGCCAACTATTTTGACTGTAATGTATACTCATTTCTGTTTTCTTTTTGGTAAATAACTCCTAATCCTAAAAACGATCTTATAACCTATTTCAAACTAAAAAAATTATGTAGGCTAGTTTAAATTATTGCACTCGAAACTCGTTTGTGTTTTACAACATCCGTATATTCATTGAATACCCTTGTAAACTGAATCGATTAAAAGATTAAAGAGATTTTTTAAATTCGAAGTTGGAGTTCTTTGTTTACATGCCATAAATCAGTAAACGGAACAGGTGATTTCGAATACAATTGTAATACATGTACTTAGCAAAACAGCGCATGACAAACATTCATTCCTTCTACCAGTTGACGGTGTACACACAAAAACTCAAAAAAGGAGTCCTTTAATTGATATTCGAAATCCAATTTGTTGAATTCAATAATTTCGAGAAATTCATGTTTCATGTGCTTGCATGGAGTTTTCTCCTCTTTCGAAAATTTTCTTAACCTCTACACAAAAATACAAAACAAAACAAAATCTGCGATTGAATTTTCTTGATAGCAAAAATAGAAAAATCTCACTCAGTTGAAATTTGTATTTCCGACAAAATGGCACGTTACGAAATTTTCTCTTAAGAGTGAGTGATTACAAAAATTTTCAGTTATTTTGATACGTATTAACACGTTCAAAAGATAAAAAAAAATAAAAATGATTTTAAAATTTCGTTTCTATTAAAAACAGTAATTCTGCATACGAACGTACATCTTTGCCAAATACTGCATGTTATGAAGAGTTTTCTTTTCTACCATGCAGACCATTGATCTTTTTTCTTTTTGTTTTAATCAAAAGTGGAACAAAATACGGAAAAATAAAAAATAAAATTTTTTCGTAAAAATCAAAAAAAATTTTTTCCACTTTAAATACATTGTGCTGTGATGATCTATAATTTATAATAACAAAAAAAAGTAATAAATGAAATAATAACAAATTTAAAAAACAAAATTGCATGAATTGAAAATTTCCCATAGGTGAATTTCCAGTAATTTTTTATTTTATTTTTTCTTTTTTGTGTATTCACAATATTACATAAAATAGAAATAAAAAATCATTTGTGTTTCAAAAATTTGAATGCAAGAAATCAAAAATGAAAGGAACAAATGAAATGAAAGGAAAATTTTTGATGTAAAAAAAAGAAAAGAAAAAAAAAGGAATAAAAAATTTGTGAATTTTGTAAAACAGGAAAAACTATCAAATTAAATTTGAATATTACGTACAGGTCAACAGAGACATTATTACACTTTTTTTTTTGTGTACAGTTTAAATTTGATACATAGTGGTTCATACGTTTATATACGTGCACACGGCGTATTAAAGCAGTGTATTAACCCATAGGCACACCATATAGTATTTACCCTACAGGAAAATAAAAAAAAAATTTTTTTTTTTTTGAATATTTCATTTTTCGGTGAATACGCACGTATACTTGATTACTTGTTAATTTGATTTTTTTTTATCTTTATATGCGTGTAAACAATACAATGCGTATTTATGGATCATATCATTAAAAAAAAAAATTTATAAAAAAATCAACAAGCTGGAAAAGTACGTAATCAACTTGTAAAATGATGATGAAAATGACTATACATTCTGGTACAAAAAAAAGCAAAACATTAAAGGTTTTTGATAAATGAGAAAAATCAAGAATGCATGAAATTGTGGTGTTATTTGTGGAGCTGTTGTAATTTTTACGTATATGAGCATTACAAAGTAAGTATCAATTTTTTGTTATTTCCTAAAATGAATTCTTCAAAGGTATTTCTTATTATCGTTTACCTTTTATTTTTTTCATTTACTCGTTTCATTTAATAAAAAATAAAAATATAAAAGTGTGTTCATATTTTCTTTTATTTTCCATTTTTACACCCCGTTGCCAATTTTATCGTATTTTTTACACATTCGAAAGTGCTATGAACTTTGATTAAATTTGAAAAATGATTAACATTTGTTTATCTTGATATAAGAAAAAAACTTAGTGCTTTTTTACAACTACTATGTATATGTATAGATTGTGTACATTTGATCTTGACAATAAGTAGCAGCCTTCGATATAAGTTGACTTGCGTAACAAATTGCAGTTAAGAATTTTATCATGTGTTCAAGCTAATGTTAGGCTTGTATGGTTTTATACAGACTTTATGAATATATGTAGGGTACAAGGTATATGTAAACTGCTAAACGTCAAGATGACAGCTAAAAACCACCGATTACAAAATTATAAATAAATTCTAATTTTGTATCTTTGTAGCCGTATTAGAACCATTTAGTTTGTATCTTGTGTCTTGTATTCATTCTATTATTATATTCAAAGGGCGTAATACGGTATCACTGCCGTATACCAAAAATTTCTCTAAAATTTTTTACCTAATTATTTTAATAATTTCTTGTTTTATCCAGTAACTTTGGTCTTTAATTTTTCTCAGAAATTTCACACAATTTAAAAGTGAAAGAAAAGAAACAAATTTTTTCAATAATTTCCACCAATTTCGAGCTTCCAAACTTCAAACCGTGTTATTAGAAAGCATTACCTATGATATTTTAACGGAAAAAATTTTTTTTGAAAAATTCCCTTTACTTTCATCCTAATTTCACATTCTAATACACGCATATCATTTTTGATTTTAATTACTGCAATTTTGAAATATGAAATTTTTCGTTCCACATTCTAAATAAAAAAATATTCAATGCATATAAAATGAATGAAATATTTTTTCTAGTTAATGGAACTTTTCCTAATTAGATTAATTTGCATAATTCGTACATACATACATCATTCATTGTACACGTACATACATATACTATATGTATATAAAACAAAAATGTACGTTTTTTACTGGTAATGACTGGCATGGTACACATAAATTCATTCATATATATGTACAAACGAACGATACATCATTCTACCTATATGTGTTAAAAATTTTTCATACACACATAAAATCAACCACAAATATGAATACATGTACAAAAATCTTTTATTCATAGGAATTTTTATGAAATAACCCATTAAAATTTTTCAATTTGAATTCTTTAAAAGCAAAAATAAAAAAGAAAAATGAAAATTTCAATAATTTTTCTAATATGAATAAATATTCAGAATTTATGAATGTCTATAAAGGTATTATTAAAAAATTCAAAATTCACACGTTTGTTTATATATACAGACACATCTCAGATAATTCGGTACTACAACATATCAAAATAAAATGAAATAATTTCTAATCTTTGAATAATCGTTCAAAAATTTATAAAAATTTCAAATATCAAATAAGATGATCTCAGATAAAATGATAATACTCATGTTATTCGATTGTTACCTGTACAATAAGAAAATCAAAAATAAAAGAACGTTATGTAGGTAAATCTTTTACAAAAAGTGTAGAGATCATTGGTTTCTTCTTTTTAAATATGAAAATATGTTCACCTTCTACAAGTCATATCTGAAAATGTTTTATACACAGTGTTATATACAGAATGTCCCGTAATAAATGTTACTGACTATATATATTTTTTTTTTTTGAGGTGGAAGGTATTTTATTGCATTATTACAGGAAAAATTATATTTTCCGATTTTAATGAATTTTTGAGGGGAGAAAAAATGTTATTTTATACTTTTTTATCCAAAAACTGCATTGTAGAACAAAGAACAACATTTTAGAAATTTGAAATTAACCTAAAACTTTTTCACCCGGTTATAGTGAATTTAAGCTTTAACAATTGACAAACATGAATCAAATAGATAAAATGGTTCAAACGGGAACAATCTGAACTTTGTCAATCAGTGACACTTATTCTGGAATAATTTCGATATTCTTAATGTGATGCTTTTCAAATGGTAAATCGTACATTACAAAAATATTTGAATTTTCCTTTTTTCTTTTGGGACACCCAAAGACGGGAAAAGTTCAGTTTTTTTTTTTGCTTTCAAAAGAACAAAAACATATTTTTTAGTACAAATAGGGTTATCATCACATAAATCGTCTTTTTTTGTCTCATTCTTTAGAAAACAGAAATTGTAACAGCTGTTGTATAAATTACGTGCATAGTAATTTGTGTAATGTGGGTGTTTTAGAATTTTGTTATTATCCATTCGTAATCTTCTTAGGCTCAAAAGGATGTTTTCTTCCTTAATCTGGTTAACCATCAATTAAATATATGTACTTTTGTTCTCTGTTGCTTCTACAGAAAATTTTATTATTATTTTGTTTTTTAAAACAACGTTCGTTGATTTTTTATTTTCCTTTTCATTTTGGCTTTGTAAGTAAACGTGTCTGATTTATTTATAAAAAAATGGTGAACAACAGAATAAATTAAGAAAATATGTTTACCATAAAATTCAAATAAGTAATTAAAATTTTGAAAATTTAAAAAAATTCTCAAATTTATACATGCAATATGATACAGATTTTTCATTTACGTTTTGTTAAAAAAATACGTCACGATCTCATTCAAAAGATTTTTTTGCAGCTTTTATCAGATCCTTGTCCTTCGCCTTTGACATGTAGTTCCATTTTTTCTCTGTATGCTTTCGATTCTATATTTAGAATTCGGCCCTCATATCAAAAATTCCAGCGTCCCATCCCACTTACTTCTCAGTTTCCCATGTGGTTTGATATTTTACAGTCATATCAAATACTATTATCTTTATTGTTGTTAAAAAATTTTGAATATCATTCCTGGCCATAAGCATTTCTGTAATCATGTCCAGACAAATAACCTTTGATGTTAATATATGTACATATGTATAAAGTGCAAATAAACAAAATTTCTAATTTACAAAGAACATGCCAAGTTCATAAAAATGTTTAAAAATATTTTTGATATTCATAAATTTTTGATTTTTGATGTTGATTTTTTTAAATAGTAAATAAATCTGTTATTTAAAATGAAAAGCTTGCCAAAGAGTTATGCACAGAGAGAAAAACATAAATAAAATCATTTTTCCAGTTGTAATTGAACATATGAGCAATATTTGCTTTATTCAATTTTCAACAAATATTTTTTGATTTATTTTTCAAAATGAAAAATAACAATTTTATTATGTATAAATAGAAAGGAAAATATTTAAAACTCATTTGTACCGTTTTTTTTTTTGTTTTTGTTTTTCCTGTAGAACTTTTGAGAAAAGCTAAATAAACAGGGCTATTCTAGTCATAGTTAGCAGATTTCGCTAACTTAGAAGTTAATTTTAATAATTTTGACAATTTGTAAATTTTGTATGAAAGTTAACAGAATTTTAACTTAGCGAAATCTGCTAATTATGACCAGAATAGCAATGATCATTTAAATTTTACACATTTAACTTATAACAGCAATGCATTTTAAGGATCACTGAACACAATTCAAACCAAAGGAAGCGGAAATGTGTGTGTGTGTTTACATTTGACCATTCGATAATATGTATATGTATCTATGTATGTATGACGTATGTACATGCACGACAAAATTTATTCGTATGTCGTATGAAATTGTAAAATAAATAATAAGCATTTTCTTCATTCTCAGTGTATTGACCAACGTTTGTATTTTCTTTTTTCATTATGTATGAAAACTACGTAAATAAGGAACATTTTGCCAAATTGGGAAGACTCATACTTAAATTTTGTTTATATACTACGGGTTTGACATTTTCTTTTTTTAACTGAATTCCTTATAAAAAATTTCGATCACATATTTTTGTGTTCTCATATGTACATATGTATGTACATATATGTGAATATGTGGAGCTTTTTTTGAAAAATACTTTTAAATTCTTAACTTGAATGATACATATGTACCTTTATACATATAGGAAAAGGTAAATAGAATATATATGTACATTTTTTATTTGAAAAATTACATACGAGTCGAGTATACCCATCCATGTCTAAAAATGTATTTTCTTTTTCCTCTGATGTCAACATCACTCGTAATTCAACTTTGCTCTTAAAAAATATTATTATTATTTTTTTTCTGTCCAAAATTTGAAATATCTCATTGTCAACTCAATGCATGTATGTATGTATGTATGTGTATGACATGAATGAACATCCTTTAGTAAAAAAGAAAAAAAGAAAGGAGAATATCAACAGGACATGTACAATGTACATTATTTGAAATTTTATTAAAAACAATTTCTATACGGACATAGCCAAGACGTAGTATAATGTCCCTGATGATAGTCCTATGGCTATATTTATAGTACATACATAATAAATACATACAATTGTAGCCATATCAAGCTATATGTCATTTAGTTCCTTTGGGTATTTTCTTTATTCCTGGCAAAAAAAAAAAAAAAAAAAACAAAAAGAAAAATGAAATTCTATAAGTTAATCAAACATTTTTATTTACTTTAATGGGAAATTTTTCAAATAAAAATTTCGAAAATTGTAAAATTTTATCACGCATTATTTGTACAAAGAATGACAGAAAGTAAAACAAAAATTCAAAAAGGTTTCAAAAGAAAAACTTCAAATATTGGAAAATTATCAACAAAAAAAAAAAATAAAAAATAAAAAAAAATGAATAAAAAAATTTCAATGTAAAGAGAAGAAAAATCTGACCTTTATAAATTAAAAACAAATCAATCAAAGTTGTTTGATAACATAACCCATTAAACTCATATTTAACTACTTATTATTCTGTTTTCAATTTTCATTTTCTGTTATTTACGTATTCTGTTGCCTTTTATAAAACATTTAAATCACTTTTACCTTTCCCTACTTTAAATTTTAAAATGCAATTAAAATTCAATTAGGTAAAATAAACGACTCATATTAAATTTTAGAGTCCAAACAATCTATGATGAACATTTCCTAATATACTACCGTTCGTATGCACAGAACAAAAGATAATAGATATTAAACATTTTTTGAGATTTAAATTTTTTACGTACATTACATATGCAACAGTGTAGATTTTTACTTGAAATGGGTGGGGCTTCAAGTATTTCAGATCAGGAATCAAGAATCAAGATCCATATCTACACGAAATCTTAACTAGTACGGCCCAACATGCTAATATTAATGGCTTTAGTGTACTAACTATAGCCTCGAAATTCGCAGTTTTTGATTGACACAAAACGTTCCCAAATGTGATTATGCTACTTGTTACTGTGCCTTCAAAACTTCAATTTTTTTTTTCTATTAATGTTCAAATGTTCCAGAATTAATGTTTAAATTTTCAAATTTATGTATGTACATATGTATGTGCAAATAGTTTCAATTTTATACAGACATGAAGACAAAATTTGTATCTTGTCTTCTGCTCTTCCACACGTAGTACTTTTCGAATTATTCATCGTATTTGATGCATACTCTCTATTTATCAGAATAACAGAGACAGAAATTTATCAGTTTCTTGGTTGATTGGTTATTTTATCTGACTTTTATAATGATTATTTGATTAAATTTTTTTTTTCTGTGTGTTCACTCGTAATCAAATTAATTACAGATAATCCTCGTGAAAAGCAGTACTTTTGCAATGTGGTTCCTGTGTTATCCATGGACATAATTATTTTATAATATTTCACTTTTTTCCTTTGCTTTATTTTGAAAATTGTTTGAAAAAATTTCTTTCCTTCAATCAATGACAATTTGTAATCTTTTGGTTTGTATTCTGTTTATTTTCTTTTTAAAAGTTTAATAATTAAAATGTTTGCTTTAAAGTGTTTGTATACTGAGATTAAATGCGAGGAAAATTTTTTTTCTGATTTTATTTAAGTGAATGAACAGATTACGCTTTTGTAAGTATTTACATAAACTGTGCTTTTATAAAAAATTGAATTTAAAATCAAAAAAAAATTTTTTTAATGCATTGAAATTGACATTTTGAAAATATAAGACGGTTTTTCCTTTTTTCATTTATTTATTATAAAAATTTCATGCATGTTATGCATGCAATGCATAAACGTTTAATTTTTCATTTAAACTCTGTGTGTTAAGACTTATTCACCTGTGAAGGTAATTTTGATTTATTGTAGTTGTCATTCAATTTTACCGGTTAGGAAAAAAATTATAAATAAATTTTATGCAAATATTTACATATCCTTTTCTCAGGTGAATCCAAAAAAAAAAAAAAAAAAAAAAGATTTTGTACATATTTTAGTTTAATAGTAGAAGAAGGGTGTGGTAAAATTTACATATTTACAAATAAAATAAAGTAATTGATGTCTTCATATCATGAAAAAAAAGAAACCTTTAAAAATTTATGCAGGAGAAAAATACATTTACACAAAAATATTAAAAATAAAAAAAAATTTACGTCAGAGTAAATTTCAAAAAAAAAAAAAAAAAAAAAAGCCAGAGTTATTATTCATACATAATTCATAAGCGTATTACCAACTCAAGCATGTAGCATATATACTTATGTACATATGTACATGAATGTGATATTGTTTTTAACATGATTATATTGCTTGGTAATATTCTTTTAAATATATTTTTTCAGCAATTTTCAATACATATTCATTTTCACTTCAAACATCATAATGTCGCATATAAATTACCTTATAAAAATAAATTCTTAGAAATTTACGTATGTACGTGCGTATTGCCAAATTTACTTTCGAATCCTGTTGCTTACACAAACAGCTTATTTATGAAAATATTAAATTATATTCATAAATAAAAGAAAAAATATTCTACTTGACGATATAATTAAGACCTAAAGACATCATACGTTTAAATTGAACTTATAAATAAAATGGTATAAAAAAAAATCCAGGGAATACAAAACACATGGCCTAAATTACAAACTTATGGTCCATTATTAAACTGGACTGATGATTTCCTTTGAAAGCTTTCAGTTAGCCGTTTGCACGGAATATTATTTTCAAGCCAGTTTATTGCACATCCGTGAGTTTCAAAATGCTTCAATACCATTTCGATATAAAGTTTCAAGCTTCAAAATGCAAACATTCAAAACAAATTTTTTCTGATGCAATATATTAATGACATTGCATAGCTTTTGTATCAAAGCCGCAGTATAACAACATCACACCAATTTTTTTTAGGCTCTAAAACTGATCTTTAAAGTGATGTTCCATAACGGCGTTGAGTTGAGCGTTGGACGTTATGGACTTTTTCCGCATTATGAGCGTTGTAAGCGTTTGACATTTAATATTCCAATACGGCGTTGAGTTGAGCGTTGACAGCTGTCATAATTTACACATGTACATAATATAGTCAATGAAGTGTTTCTTTAAATAAAATAAAAAATTTAATAAATTTTAAATAAATAATTAATTAAAATAAATTAAATTAATTTTAAAATTGCTAATTTAAATTTATTAAATTTAATAAAATCAAATAAAATTAGGAATTTATATTGTACTGGTATAAATATAACGATTTATTAAAATGTTTGTTTACATTTTCTCATATAAGACATAACCAACAAACGCTCGTAACGCTGAAAAAGTTGAAAGTTGTCGGCATTTTCAGCATTGTCCATTGGAACAACTTACATTTAAATACACGTATTTTAACTTAACTGTCAACGCTCAAAACGCGCAACGCTCAACTTAACCCTGTTATGGAACATCACTTTTATTCGGAAAACTTTAAAATATCCAATGAATTAAAATTATTTTTTTTACTTTTTATTAATGTTAATATAATAAGTATATGTATGTAAAAGAGAATATTTTCTAACGGTACCTTGTAACGAATTATTTTGAATTACGTCAATTCGATGTTATTTTGGTTTCGAATATTTTTATTCCGATATTATTGAAATTTTATACTCTATAACTTTAATTGTAGGCCAAACATAAACGTAAAAATCGTTGGTATGTGATTTTCTTTTAGAAATCTTAAGCCCAGTATTAATTTCCTTTTAAAAGATTTTTTTCTTTAATTTAATTTTTGGATTATGTACTATAGGATGGTTAATTGATTGTATCAGGTTTCCAATATTACGGTCATTGAATAATCATATATCGTATGTTTAATACAAAATACGAAAATAAACATTTAACCAATATCCTCTAGATTCTAGAATATCCATATTACGATGTATTCTTAGTTATCATTATAAGAAAAACAGAAACTTTTTTTTGAAAAGTTCTTTCAATTAAATTCAAAAATCCTTCAAAATTAAAGAGAGCTTTGTGATAACTACTCTATTACCCGATATTACACAACAAAAAAACAAAAAACAAACGGAATTTAATTCCTTTTCTTTTCCAAGTACGAAAAAATTAAGTAAACAAAAAAAAAACAAAAACTTTCTTGCATGGTTTTTACATTAACAACATTTAATTCTTATTTTTCTTTGCTTTTATTTTTATTTTTTTATTTTCCCGTATTCATTTACTTTATCTGCTTTATAAACAAAACAAATTTATTCACAAGACAGAAAAAATAAAAGAAAAAGCAAAAACATTTTCTTTTCAAGGGCTTCTAATTATATGCCTCTAATGGCCTCTCCTATACATGATTATTTCATATGATTAAAGTAAAAAGTTTTGATATTTTAAGTGCCATTTGTTTTTCTTTTTTTGTTTTTTCTCTTTTCAAAGACATTTAAATGTTATTCGTCGTTCATATAAGGGGGGAATTAAAGATTTAAAGAGCAAATTTAAAGGATGCAGTAATCCAATATATGAATTGTAGGTCGTCGAAGATGAGTATACGTTTATTCATAAAAAATATGAATTAAGGGAGTGAAGTATTTATACAACAAAAAAATAAAAAAAATAAAAATAAAAAAAAAATAAAATAAATAAACAAATAAAAGTGGGGGGAAAAAAATTCAAAAATTACCTGAAAATGAAAAAATCCATTTATGATTATTAATGCTGTAAACACATTACAAATAACAACCATTGACTAAAGACCGTTAATTTTGTATCCTGTTTCTTGTATCTTAAGTCCGTAATGTGTTCACGCTATTATCACATTCAAAGTGAAATTTTTGTAGTACGTAACTTTCGCGTACAATACAGGTTTATTAAATATGGTAGTTTCAAACTTTTAATTTAAATGTATAACCTTCAGTTCATCTTTTAAACAAATGATAACAATTTTGAAGAGACTCATCAAAAGTTGAATACAAAAAAGAAAACATTAATTGAAATTAAAAATGGAATACTATTCAAAATTAGTTTTATTTAAAAAAAAAACTAACAAACAAAAAAGAAGAAAATATTTATATGTAGTTTTTTATTTTTGTATCAAATAATATCGTATAGTAAAGGTTAAGTGGAAAATTCATTTGATGTTATATTGCATTGCATTTCTAGAAAATTTTCAATAAACAAAATCTGTACTGTAGTTTTATAGAAAAAAAAAAATTTTTTTTAAATGGAGTCTTGCCATATATAGTCGAACGAATATATTCGTTTATATCAACATTTACTCATAAACAATAAATATTCAAATTTTTATATGCATAACGATTTTTAATGAATGAATTTTTTAAATGAAAACAAAAAAAAAAAAAAGAAAATTATGAAAATGTAACAATGTATTGTAAAATATTACATTCGTGTATACGCATAATTCGATCCATTGTTTTTCTTTAATAAAATGTTGTTGACATAATTACAGATTTATGAGCATAATTGTGTTTAATGAAAAATGATTGCATTATTATTATTGGAATTTTGCAATAATGCAGATACTTTTCAAATTTTTAATCATTTGATTATTTATCTTAAATTTTTCCACGTATATTTTCAAACCATCCTACATCATTTTCATTGGAATGAGTCAACAAAATAATGATCAACAGATTTTATGCTGGTTGCTATTTAGATACTTGTTGAAATTCAGGTCTGCCTGTCAGGAAAATTGAAAAATAAAATATTTTTTGTTTTTCTTATTTTGAAAAAAAATTTTTTTTTTTGGTTTTGATTGACGTTAAAATGATTGTACAAAAATTGGTAACTTTTCCTTGAAAATGCAATTCATGGTATTAGAAATTGTTTTAAATAAAAAAACAAAAAAAAGATACTTTGAGTTGACAGTTATTCAAATTCAAAAAAGGGAAAAAAAAATTTTTTTTCCATCACAAAATAACTTTTGAATGAAGAAAACATTTAACTGAAACACTATATAAAATTTTTTGAATTATTTTTCCTTTATAACGGATGTCATGTAAACTGACTTTGTTCACATCATGAAAAGTCACATTACATTCATTGCTCATAATTTTCTCATGGGAAACGTGAATCTCTTTCTCATATTTAAAAGTATATACGAGTGTAATAAATTATGTATCAAAATAACGTCATATATACGTACATATCTACTTGTACATATACATATGTACATATAATGCAGATACATTTTAAACATCTTCATTTAATATCCTGTATCCTTGTATAAATCCTTGGGTATTCAGGGTATAATATATAAAATATATTTATTACAAATACGTGAGATTCATCATTTATAAGACTGTCATTACACATAAAACAAATGTGTGTATGCGGTAACATAAAAAACGAAAAGAAAACAGAACAAAATTTTCTTTATTTTGTCGCTAACAATATTTACAACTTTTGTTTTCCCCCTTTTATTAAGAAATTATTTTTAAATTTGTAGATGTGTCTGTTCGTAGCATACCGATATGTACATACATACCACAAATGCTTTAAGTTTAATTGTACGCCTTTGTACTGTACAATTTGCATTATTTTCCTGAATTTATTAATGAGAAACTTGTACAATTGTTACAACGCCATTAAATTTGTTAGATTGTTAAGTTATTTAACGTTTTATTTTTTTAATTATTTATTCCCATTCAAGGATGTATTATATTCTTGTAGGTTAAAAATTTCCAACGAAAGGTAATAAAAATATGAAAATTTTAATGTTCAAAAAATTTATGCATATTTTTTTGTTCATATATGTACATAGAGGCTATAGTTTGTGTACGAAAAAATATTTAAGCTAAAACCAAAATTGTCTGTAATCTTCCGTAAAGTAAAATATGTACGAAGCACGAAGTTGTGTAATGTCATTTTTCCATGAAGTAACCTAGTATGAGGGTCGAATGTAAAGTAAATCATTCTATTGTTGTTTCAATGAATTTAA
This sequence comes from Anthrax anthrax, assembly GCA_963971155.1. NCBI lineage: Eukaryota > Metazoa > Arthropoda > Insecta > Diptera > Bombyliidae > Anthrax > Anthrax anthrax. The sequence continues at coordinate 17,272,263 of OZ020120.1, forward strand.
TTGGGTGACCGATTATACGTTTTCATTATGATCAATTTGCTATTTTTGATAGTAATAAACTTTATTCGTAAACCTTTTTTACTTTACTTTACGAACTGTCCATTACCCATCCTTTAATACATTGAAAACAACAACAACAAATGAAAAATCCATTTTAGTGATTAATTCTAAAATATTGAATCATTAACTTTAACAACAATTTGGATATAATATAAAAAAAAAGTTTTACATTTATAATTTTTATATGCTTTTTATCTTGACGTTACTTAACCTTAATTGTTACGATTTTTTAATAGTAGTAATTAAATTTGAATAATTTGATTTTTAATTCAATTTAATGAAAACAGATAAAATCATGTAATTAACTTAGGCTTCATTTACATGATGAAAAATATTTCACTGTCAAGATTTTATGTCATACATCATACACAATACACTTAAGGCAATTGTATAAAGTATCAAAAAATTATAAAATTTTGTATTACTGTGTCAAAAGCATTAGATACTCAGAATATGCTGAAATATAAATGATACAATTGTGCCATATTGTACCATACATATACATATACACATTGTTTATAATTTTAATATGTCTTTAAAACGAAGTTAACTTGTAAAGTTTTCATTAAATTTTTCTTTTAATTCTGTAATGTTTTTATTTGAATTGCGTCTTGGTATCTTAGTATCTGAAACGATACAAGTCTGTTATAAATATAAGTAAACACTCCGGGACAATAATAAATGTACATCGAGTTTAATTTATTTTTCTCGTTAAATCCTAGGAGATTTGTTATCTTGAAAAAAAAATTTAGAAAAAAATTTAGAATAAATTTTGAACAGAAAGGATTTAAATCACTGTTTGAATAAATGACTCTTGACTCTTGACTCTTGATGTCTTTGGATGGAGGCTCAGTAACTCAATAGGCAGAGTATTAACTTTTGAATCCATTGGTTTCAATTTCGATGTTAAGCATAAGAAAAAGAAAAAAAAAATAATAATTTTTTTCCATAATTTGTTTGGAATATCTCCATCAGTCTTTAAATTAGGCTTTAAATGAGTATCAAAATTGAAATCCACATTGAAAATTGTAGGTGCACGTTGATGGAATTGTTTGAGAAAATCAAATTACGATGATTATTAGGACCTGGTTTGTATAAGGCTGTTGCATAGATTACGATTATAACATCTTCGAAAAGTCTAACTTACTCAATATCTTTAATAATTATTAAATAATTATGAGTTTCGTGTTTTACATCCTGACATTGACATTATCAAGAAAATAAGGACACGATAAATAAAAATGAATTGAATACATAATCGAAAATTGTTGTGATAAGAGTTTAGGTAATTGGACCATGTATAACGGGACACGAATATAAATTAAAACTAAAAGTTAAAATTTGAAATTCAAAAGGAATAGAACATGACGCAACTTTTAAATGAAGGAGTCTAGGTCAAGACCCACATTTATTGTAGGGCAAATAATAATTATGATTTCATCTTTAATAATAATCGAGAAAATAAAAATTAAAAGTTGAATCTAGTTATCTCGAAGTGTATCTTGTTTTTGTTTCTTTTTTACAAAATTCTTTTAATTATTTTCAATTTCTTCGATTTTCTCAAGCGTGAATGTACATAAGATGACTACATACATATACAAAGAACATGATGTTTTAATTATTATCTAAAATTATTTTAATTACTCTACATGGAGCAATATATTTTTTCGTACATTTACATGTGTATGTGTACATCTCTATAAGATCCATTAAAATAAAGTTTTATGAATATTCCAGAACATACACATACGCATACATTATACATTTATCTATATATAAATACGAAAATATCTTTAATGTTTTATAACTTTATGTATTCAAAGCTCCATCGTTATGTTATTACATATACAAACATATAAAATATTTAAGTACTCTTTATGGCACTTAATTTTTTAATAATATTACATAATTTTTATCTCTTGTAATTGATGATGTCGTTATAAAAAATTTTTAAGAGAAATCACATAAATTACAAAAAAAAAGAAAAGAAATTCAATGTAATTTTCATTTAGATTTTAGATTCTTCAAAAAGAATATATCTTAATCTTAGATAATTTCGATTATTTAATTGTAGAAATAAAAAATAGAATTAAATTGAACTTTTTCTAAAGGTTTAATCATCTGTGTACCTGCTATTATTTTCATATCGAAAATTTATATGTTCATTAAAAAATAAATGGTGTTGGGTATTGATTCCTTAGGATTGCCATTTGTTAGTTGGTTAACTGAATTTGGCTTGAAGCAATTCAGATCTGAAATTTAAATTTCTGAAATCTGAAGTTTTATATGAATTTGATCATAAATGAAATTAAGTTGACTTCGCAACATAACCTATATTTTGACTAAATTCAATACAATTTATAAAAATTAAATTTGAATATTACTTTATTTATGAATATTAATAACTTTCGTTAAATTAACCAAATTTTGAGTTGGCCCTTTACAGCTAAGTAAGAAATCCAGTCTACAATATTTTAAAATTAATTCAAAATTAAACTGAAAGCAAAGAATATGTATTAGAACCAAGAATTCCAGTTTATACGGCAGAATTTACCCTATTTTTAAAACCTCTGATCAAGAAACACAACCTCCCATCTAAAAATATTTTTCGTAAAGAGAATTACTCTCATGTAGATTAAAAAACAAAAAAAATCAAAAAAAATCGTGTACATGTACGAAATAAATACCAATTTTCATGAATGTATGTGTAAAAATATTACCACCACCCAAAACTAATTACTTGTTTAGGATTTTTTCTTTTTTCTTAAAGACTATAAGATTTTTTACGCATTTGACCGATTTTAAGCATTTTAATTTTACATGTACTTACATTTAAAATACACGCGTTTGTATCGCAGTATATCAATTACCACATGTTCGTACATGTATTCATTTATCTCAATATGAAATGCATGCTTTCTAATATTCTAATAGAAATAAAAGGTTCTTTACTTTTCGTATATGTATGTATACACATCATACACGAACATTCATATAGTCATAAAAAGTGTGAAAAAAAAACAATGTATGAAGATCATTTTTTTTATTGTACCGAAGTATTAAGAATAAATATACATATATACAAACAAACATGTACTATTTTAATGATATATAAATACGCATTACAGCTAATTGATATACTGCAATACAAACACGTACATTTTAAATGTAAATACGTGTAAAATTAAAATGTTTAAAATCGGTCAAATGCGTACAAAATTTGAAGTTCATGATATCATAGGAAATTAAACTCCACCCCATGTGTACTACAAAATATACGATCATCATAATAATAGTACATGTTTGTTTGTATATATATTCATCCTTAATACTTCGGTACAAAAAAAAAAATGATCTTCATACATTGTTTTTTTTTTACACTTTTTATGATCATATGAATGTTTGTATATGATGTGTATCCATACATATATGAAAAGTAAAGAACCTTTTTTTTCTATTAGAAAGCATGCATTTCATATTGAGATAAATGAATACATGTACGAACATGTGGCAACTGATATACTGCGATACAAACGCGCGTATTTTAAATGTAAGTACATGTAAAATTAAAATGTTTAAAATCGGTCAAATGCGTAAAAACATTTGAAGTTCATGATATCACAAAGAAATTAAACTCCACCCCATGTGAATTACAAAATCAATGCAATACAATAGTACAGTCGGCCTATAACAAAAAACCCTTAATTGTATGAAAATATTTCTATGAAATTTGAAATTTTTTCACAATTAAAAAGAATGATGTAATGATAAATATTGGAAAAGGTAGCACATTTTCTGAGACTCCACTGTACTTTTAGGTATTTTCCTTATGTGTAAATAGAATTCACACATACATTCAAAGAATGAAAAATTGAAATTTAGTGATTCTCAATGAAGAGAAATACATTTTACCCCTATCTACTCTGCCCGCACAGCACCTGTTTCGATCAAAATTTTTGGGGTAAAATTAAAGCCTTTAAATCTACATCTCTCTAATACATCTTCTTTGCTGAAAGCTTTATAGTCCTTTGTGTATGGTAGTACAAGACACATGTACTGCTGACCTCGCTAAAATATAAAAACCGTGACTTTTCCTTGGTTTACTTCAATTCTTCTTGTCACAAAGATCGACTTTTACAAATTCTTCAATTTTATTGTATCACATACAATAAACATTTTACTGGCACATACACAGACTATAAATTACATCACACACGATGATGTATGTTAGATGTAAACACAATTTTTCATTAATTTTACGAAAAACAAAAAATCCAATTACATTTTTTTTTAACAATAGAACTACAATGAAATTGAATTCATTATCCTTGTACGAAAATGTTCATTTATAAGACAAAAGATGCATGAGAAGAAGGTTTTAGATGTATTGATTAAGGAACATGTACTACTCATGTTTACAGAGTACTTGAGATGAATGTAAAAGCAAAAGTTTGTGTTCAATCTATTTCTGTTTGTGTATACACAGTGTTGAGTATGTGTGTGTCTGTGTACAAAACATGACATGATAAAATTTTAATCAAAAATCCATTTGGGTTTTTTTTTAATGGTTAAGTTATCAATATCGATACTTCTGTCTATGAACATTCTTTTGTATTATTTTCAATTTGAAGAAAATGATGATAGTCATCATGGCATATAGTTGTCGTCATTGCGGGTAATAAAGCATTTAATACAAAAATATGTATTGTAAATCAAAGATACAGGCATTTTTCGTATAACACGAAACTTGAATTATGCAATTTTTGAAATAAATTACTGTTTAAATTTGTCGATAAAAAGTGATCCAAAAAAGGTCTCTATTTTTCGTCCCTTTTAGATTTCCTATAAAATATTGGATTCTTCTTGTGTTTTGAATTTGAAATTTCACCTTCTTTAAAGTATCATCATAACTTATCATTTAGACCACTTTTGAATCGAATTCATGACGACCCCAAAAAGAGGCGAAATTTGTGGTCACTTTTTACATGAAATTCAAATATTTTTAGTTACTCAAATTAACAAAACTGTATCATTTTCTTTTACAAATGGCTTCTATTAATTTATCCTTTCTTTATTTGTGTTCACCAATTTCAACATTGATTATATTTTAATTGATTCATAAAATAATTCAGTATAAATATAAAATCGAAAAATTGAATTCCGACACAAATGAAAAAAAAAAAAAAAAATACAAGGACCTAACAGAACATATGTATGACAGAAAATAATGAAAAACAGAGTAAATTAATGAAAATTGTAATAATTTTGTATCATGTAACCACCCATTGAAATTGGAGATAACTTATCCTTATGAGTATAAAGTTGATATATATATGATTAAAATTTAAATGATTTATTGTTGTCATTTAAGGATAATTATAACATATAGCTTCCCAATAAAGGAATAAAATTTTATTCATTTCCTGATTGTAAATATGTACCATTCATGTCAAAATTATGTAAAGGACATTATTATACAAGACAATATAAATTGGTATCAAAAAGACATTAAAATTATTTTCTTCTAATACTTTATAAATTTCATTTTAAAATCATTGTATTATAGTTTTATATGAAGATTAAATTGATATTTTAATAGAAAATTGTTCCTATGTATGTAATACATACATACATATTTTGAGAGACAAATTAATTGGTAACTTTAGTTTAAATCTGAAACTTTTAATTTAAATTTTCTAAAACAAAACTATGAAATAAATCCATTTAATGACTATTATATTGAATTTGTGTAATATCTAAAAGAGTTTAATCATATTTGTATGTGTACATATGTATATAAGGTAGCCTAGAAAATTTCCATATTTTATTCAAATTATATTCAGAGATAATCTACCCTGGATTTAGATATCCAAAAGCTTTACATGTTTTTCTACTTTTCTGTATTAAAAATGAATTATGTACCTTAAAATTTCATCTATGTATGTATTTCAAAAAATTTGTTAACTTTGAAAATTTTTTCAAAAACGTCGTTAAAATGCATCTGATAAAGGTGAGAAATGACAAATGTATATTTTGATATCGAAATACAATAAAAATGATGTTATTCATTAAGTACCACCACTATACTACCTTTCAAGGTGCTTAAATTTCTATTTATCTACATTCTTGATTGATGATTTCTTGTTAAAGGATTTACTTTTTCCTCTTGTAAACATTTTATCTACAATTTTGACTAAACACTCGAAGAAATAATTCAAAAATATGTGTTATACGCGATGTATATGTGTGTACGCGTATGCAACGTTTTAAACAGATAAATAAATCTACAGAAATTGTAGATACATATTACAAAAATTATTTTGTTTATTTTTTTATTTTATTTTTTGTAACAGTGTGCACGAATGTAAGATATCGCATTAATGTGCACATGCATGCATGCCATGTATCTACATTAAATCAGAAAGTAAAATAAATTTAGAAAAAAAGAACACATAAATAAACGAAACATGGGTAAATTATTGTTAGTTTTAGTTTTTATTTTTGCCCTGGGAAATGTATAATTTCCTTTTTAAAAAAAAGTTTTTTTTTCAAGTACATATACACACATGAAAATATTGCACACATTACGTATGGATACGTATACACGTAATCCCAACATAATTTGAATTTGAAATTATCCCAATTTTGAAATTCTATGGACATACATATTACGTAAAGTCTTAATTTGGATTTTAGGTTTTTTGTGAAATTATGAGTTTGAACATTGGAACTCAACACAGATTTAAGGTATTGATGAAAATTCATTTCATATTAATTTAAATTTTTTGGACATATTTCAATATGGCAGAACTACGTACAATAGTTCTTATATGAAAATTGAATAATTATTAATTGGCATGTATATAGGTTAAATCCAAACTCTCAATTTTAACTGTTTATACGATAGTCCCGTTTTAATTCAATTCATTTTTCATCATATATGTATAGTGTATACGTAAACTATGTAAACAAAATAAACTCTTGTGCTCAAGTTTATATTTACGATTGTAAATATTCGTATTTTATTGCCAAATAACATCTTGTGTCATAGATGAAAGATATCTTAGACAGTAAAAAACGAACAAACATACATATTTTCATAAATGTTTATACATACATACATATGTATGTGAACTGATTTGGATGATTTTTTAATTTTGTTTTTCTTATTTGTCTTTTCAGAAATAAAATTAAAATTAAATTAACAATAAATCATCGTTTGTGTATCAAGAATATGTCGTCATCTTAATCAGATACAGAGACATTCATTAAAACAGAAAATACAAAATGAATGCAACAAATTCAAATGTAACCTATAAAATAGTTTCAACAGATGACAAATGTCAGAACAACATCAAAGAATTACATCCAAGCTATTTTGGTGTACATTTAGCTGTACCAGAATGGGAGGCGATCATTACTGCTTTAGTACTGTCGACAATTATAATGCTAACGATAATCGGCAACATCCTAGTCATACTGAGTGTATTCACCTACAAACCCCTGAGGATAGTTCAGAATTTTTTCATTGTAAGTTTAGCTGTGGCAGACTTAACAGTAGCTATTTTAGTACTACCATTCAATGTTGCGTATTCAATACTTGGACGATGGGAATTTGGTATACATTTGTGTAAAATGTGGTTAACATGCGATGTCATGTGTTGCACATCATCTATACTTAATTTATGTGCTATAGCTTTAGATAGGTATTGGGCAATTACAGATCCAATTAATTATGCACAAAAACGTACTGTTGGACGTGTGTTACTGTTAATTGCTGGCGTATGGATTCTGTCACTGTTAATCAGTTCACCACCTTTAATTGGCTGGAATGATTGGCCCGAGGAATTCTCTAGTGAATATCCATGCCAGTTGACATCAAATCAAGGCTATGTAATATATTCATCGTTAGGTTCGTTTTATATACCATTAGTTATAATGACCATTGTGTACATCGAAATTTTTATCGCAACTAAACGACGTTTAAGGGAACGTGCTCGTGCATCAAGAATAAACGCGATCACATTGAAAAGTGCATGTGGAGGCGGTGGCGGTCTTGATGGTGGTGGTGGTGGTGGTGGTAAAGACACGGGAACTGTACAACAGGATCAAGAATCAATTAGTAGTGAAACGAATCACAACGAACCAGACTCTGTCATCAGTGAAATGGATAGCAGTAGAAAGGATAAATCTAGTTCCAAAAAGAAATCACGACGTTTTAAGAAGGATTCTTTGAAACAGGAGCGAATGAAACAACAACATACTGAAAGTCTTTTATCGCCATTAACAGCTGAGGAATCTGTAACAGATAATCCAGATAATTCATCAGAAGGTGCTAATACAAATCCAAAACATAATGGTAGTGGTCCAACTAGTCCAACATCAAGAAAATTCATTAAAACATTACGTAAATCATCGAGTCGATTATCAATTAAAAAAGGATCAAGTGGAGGCGGTATACATCAATTTATTGAAGAGAAACAAAAAATTTCTCTATCAAAAGAACGAAAGGCAGCTCGTACATTAGGCATCATAATGGGTGTATTTGTTGTGTGTTGGCTACCATTCTTTTTAATGTATGTGATTTTACCATTTTGTCCGTCATGCTGCCCAACGGATAAATTTACAAATTTTATTACATGGTTAGGTTACATAAATTCTGGTTTAAATCCAGTCATTTATACGATATTCAATTTAGATTATAGGAGAGCTTTTAAAAAGCTTCTTGGTATTAAATCTTAGAGAAAATTTTCAAATATTATATATAAGTAGGTGGTGCTGTACATTCACTCCTGATATATGTAATGACTACTATAGGAGGTGAATTTTTTATTTACTATAAAATAGCATTTAAAATGTTCTTAATTATATCGTTTGTACATAAAAAATACAGGAATTTAATATAAAAACCAAAAACTTAAAGTGATAAAAAATAAAAAATTTAATAAAAAAAAAAAAATTAAGAAAATAAAAGAATATAAAAAATCAGAAAATGTCTGACCTTTGTGCAAAAAAAAAATTACCACAACAAAAGCCCGTTGTGGCCGTTGTGTTCATAACATTTTAAGATATTGCTGTATTTTCTATCTTTAGTTGTTGTTCTTTTTTTGTAATTATGCAGAAATATACGTACATCAACTTATGAACAATTTTGTTTTTTGTTTTTGTATTAATTTCATTCGCATATAGCTAGAACGTACATAGGTCATCATAGCACATAGTCACGTCAATTATATATTAAAGTTTCATTTTTAGTTCTTTTTTAATGCTGCATAAATGCAAGAATTCAAGTTAAAAATACATTTTAAATATATACATAGTATAAAGAAAATGTTACTTAGATATGCACATATCAAACGTATTGCTCGTATTTTTTATTTAAAAATGTTAATTGGCATTACAAATGCAAACGGGTATTTTTCATTTATTTTCATTCTTTTATTTTATTTTATTTTTTTTTTTTTTTAATTAAAAATTTCTAATGTGATGCACATATACAACAAAGGAAATTAAAATGCAATTTTTTTCTCATCATAAACTTTCATGACTTTAACATTTTCTAATTTCGATATTAAAACGTATTGGACATAATTTACATTTATTCGGTTTGATCATTATCAGAGGTTATTATAGTAGCGCATGCAAAACATTAATGTTACATAAATATACAGAATTGTGCAAATCGTACGTGCTACTAAATTATTTAATATTTTCATTAACTGTCAAAATACAAATTGATTATTAAAAATTAAAAATACAAAGTTGCACAATTAGTACCTTGCACTAATGAGAATAGGAATTATCCTTTCTTCTCTAATCTAGGAAGACTAAGTTAACTACTAAATTTTTACTAAATTTTTTTGTTGTAGCTACAAGTGTATACTGTACAACCAACTTCCAAAGTTATATTTCAATTGTGAATTGTGAGGTTGTTTTCCTATGATTTTGATATTTATTATTAGGTATTTACTCGATGCGATTAATTTAGTTTAATATCATTTGAAATTTACTAGTTGAAAATGAAAATGATCGTGAAAAAACAGAATGAGAGAAAACTAAATGTAAAAACATCATATGAATATAATAAACGTGTGCTTCTTCCAGTCAATTCTTCGGTAATGTATCAATAAATTTTCTCATTATAACTCTTGATGCAAATAAACTCAGTGGTCCAATATTTTACAAACTCAAAGAGTCTGATGAGCCGAAAAACGTAATAAGAGATGGTCCATTTAGCAGATCAAGGCCCACATTAAGCTGTTGACTTAATGACGATGTTGATAATGATTGGATTGAAACTCCTTTTAGCAATAATAGGATTTACAAAATGAGTTAACTGTAGTCCTTCTCTCATAACAACTCATTATGTCGTCATTTATGGTAAGACGGATTTTCATTTTTTTTTTAAATTCTTTTTTTTGTTTTTAAAAAAAATCTCAGTTAAACATAAGAAAACAATATGTCCCCTTATATGTCTACTATTTTATTTCTATAGCAGTAAATTGTACAAAGGATCTAACTTTTATTTAATATCCTCTTGACTTGACTTGAATATCACCATAAAAAAAGGAAGACAAACATAAATACAAATGACTTCGTTTTAAAATATAAGTATGGATATATTTAAGCACACACACACACATAAAAAATTTACATGATATAATAAAACAAAAGTATGAATTTATTAAAAATAAAATAAGTAGAAAAATATTCGCATAAAGAAAAATATGAAATTACTTCTTAGTCCCTAAAATTTTTTTTGTAAGAAAAAAAAAGGTCCATATTTTTTTTAAAAATAAATTACTGAGAATATCCATGAAAACAAAAATACAAACAGATTATCATATTCTGAGAAAATAAAAACAAATGAAAAAAAGGAAAAAAAAAACATGTTTAGTGCTTTGGCAACCTTTTGAATAATAGTTTTTGCTTTTCAAAAACTGAATTAGGGAAAAGAAAAACATTTTTTTTTTCGCAATGATGATTTCATACAACAACTTTGACTTTACCTTTTGACTTCGATTTACGTAAATGTTGTGAGATACTGAAAATTAAGAGAAGATAATTGATAAAATTTCAAAATAATTTACAGAGTAGGAAAATTAAGGAAAAAACATGAAAATTCGTACTAAATTGAGTACTGATGATGGTATCCTTAATTTGCGAACAATTTTGTCAAAAACTCCATATCAATTTCTTTTTCTTTCTTCGTTTTCCTGGCACTACAGCACAATCTTAACTATTGGACCTTTTTCAAGTTCTTGATTTTCATTTATTAGATTAGTCACATTGACTTGATCATCGTTATTCAAAATTAACAAGAATTTATCACAATTTATTGAAAGACAGCGTGTAGTGCCAGTGTGTAGAGCAGCGCTATATGCTCAGTAATAATTTTTTTTTTTTTTTTTTTTAATTTTAATACTAAATAATTTTTCTTTATTTAAAAAATTTTTTTAATAACTACAAAAACTTCTTCAACTACCAATCGATAAAATTTTTAATGTATTTTTTGAAATTTTTCAAGAAAAACAAACATAAGAAAAATTCAATAAAAAAATTTTTAATAATTTTAAAATGAGAAATTTCAACATATTTGTATTGTTAACAAAGTAATAATTTTTAAAAAAAAATTCTAAATGGATTATTTCAAACATTAAAAATGTTTAAAAAAAGGATATTATGTGCGCTGAACCAAAAAAAAAAAAAAGAGCAAAAATATTCAATGAATATAATTTATCTATAGTGTGTATAATGAAGCAGTGGAAGTCATAATTGATTCATTTTTCTGTAAATTTTATTTTTACTTCATCAAATCACTTTGAAAATGATTACAACATGTTGGATAATAACACAATGTACAGATAATCCTCGTTTTATATGCAACGATAAATTCAAATTTGATATCGTGTTGTACACGAGACAATTGTTAGACATACATACATATGTACATATGTATATGTCTCTTGTCCATCACAAGTCAATTATTTAAAATTTGTAGTTGTAAATTATACGACAGTTATCTATACACTGTGCTTTGCACTAGTGATTATGTTTTTTTTTTTTTTCGTCCTTATTGTTTGTTCATGAATAATGTACGAGAACTAAATATACAATAAATGATGAAGTTTTTGATGGAAGGAAAATGACTTGCAACTTGCAAGCAAAAGAAAAATAGAAAATCTGAAAAAAAAGAGCAGAACTTTTTAGTAAAAAGGATTTCATAAAGTAAACCTTGATGATCCTTCAGAAAGAAAAAAAAAACGAAATTAATATTAATAGAATATTTTTATACATATGTATAAATTATGATGATAAACTTCATAACCCATACTTCATAACCAATATACATATATACATTTGTAGGGTTGAATTTTCAATTCATCGTCTTCCATCATCAGTACTTATAGAATTCAATAGATATACATAGAATATTGGTTTCTGAAGTACACACATGATCCCAAATTCAATGCCAGGCATAAACAAATAAAAATGCCAGACAAGGACAAATACTTGCCAACAATAAATGGTTCGAATTCAAGGAAAATCTGAGTCCATCTAAGCCCTGTTATATAAAAATTAATTTTGATCTCTACCCTAGCTAACTCAGTAGTTGGAAATCTACATTCAAGAGTAGGTACACATATGATGAGATTGTTTAGAAAAATCACATCACAATGATTATTAGACCACTGATGATTTATCATTATTAGCTCTATAAATCATTGACCAATGTTGGCCTGCTCCAAGATATTATTTTCTATTGTGATCTTATTTTTTATTGTATTTTACTTTTTTAATTTCAGTCTATTGGGTCATCTAAACTTTTAACCCGATGCTAATTTATCTCTTCTCCTTGTAATTGTGTTAGTGCATTCTTTTGCTATTTCATTTCATTATCACAAAAACTTAACTTAAAATAAAATTAAAAATTTTCTAAGATTTATGACTTTTGTAAGATAAATTGAAATTAATACAAGTATAGTGAGACCCATAAAGCACTTTAGCAGACTGTAATTAAATTAAATTAAATTACCTAGATTTAGAATTTTCGAGAAAAATAAAATGAAAATAAATATTAATCTCTTTTTTATGTCATTTACGTCATCATTAATTTAAAAAAGAAAAAAAAAATTTTTTATTAGGAAGACTTTTTATAAGAAGGTAATTGAAATAAAATGGTTTTATACTTTTGTTTTACTTTGTTATTTTTTTCAAATTTCCCATCCGGAAATTAAAACATGATAATTAAAAAGAAAAGGATTTTTCATTAGAGAAAAACAAAAAAAAAAAACAGAAAAAATTTTTTTAATGAGTAAAATAACTCACATTTTATGAGCATACTGTGAGGTTAAAGTTGATTTTTTGTTTGTTTTTTTTTTGCTCTGTGAGACTATATGTTACACTACAATAACAACAAAAGACAAAAGAGTACATAATATCAGAAATTCAATTAAAATTTCAGTGGCATCATAAGAAGGCAAAAATATAATTTACATTGCTTTTAATAAAATACAGGTAATCTTCGTATCACACGGAGGTTATGAATCATAACAAAATTTTTCAATTACTATCTGTTTGAGATCACCAATATACCAACGTAAAAATAGGATTCGAAGGTTACGTGTATTATAGCAAATGGAAAAATCAAATTATTTTTCTTATATACATATGTACATACTTATTATGTGTATAGATCATTGGATAAAAGCAATCACTTTATAACGCAAAGAGAGAGAACAATGAACTGATGACGATAGCTCATTACATATATAGAAATAAGTGTATGGCGGTAATAATGAAAAAAGGACTAATATTTACTTAGAAGGATATATACGTACATACATATGTATGTAGTGTAGTCAGCTTTATGTTCGTCTTGTATAACACTTTTAATACACTATACAAATTACAATTCTATATATAGAGCTCTATGTGTGAATTATATTTATACCGATGATGTAAAGAAAATTTAAAATGCAAGATGACAATAAATTTAATTAAATGTTAAAAGCTCTTAAACTCCTTCTATATAATGTTATACACGTATATTTGTATGTCTGTATATATAGATTTTGCACTTTTGCATTTATTGTATAACATTCTCCCACTTATTCACAATTTACTAAATGGCTTTACAGATAGTTAATTTCACTATAAAACTAACTGATAAATAAAAGAAACAAAGATATACGTATATATATATACAGGGGTTATACAAGGCAAAATCAAGTGAAAAATATAAGTTTAAGACATTTTTACCATTTTTATAGTAAAATCACTATAAAGTGAGTGGTAATGGATGATATTTATGATGTGTTATATAACGTATACATTCGTACAATAATGCTGTCTTTTTAATGAGAATGTAAAAAAAAAAACCATTTATATGAAAAGGGAATTCGTGTTCAATTAAATGACAAAAATAAAATCAATTTAGAGAAAGAAAAAATGATAATTACATGGGATTTAATGCTATAAAACAGTAATTTCTTCATAATCTTAAATGATCGTAGCATTTTGCAAATATCTCAGAATTACGTACAAAATTCTTGTTAATTACGGGATTACAGAAAAGTTGAGTACTCACCAATAAATATATACTTATCTATGTAACTACAATTATTCACAAGTATTGATTGACATTTTTACATTAATGGTGTTCATGACAATGATAACAGCGTTTTTTTTTACATTTGGTGCCATATATTTATATACATATTTCCTGGCGTTACAACTCTAGTTGAGTCAAAGCCTCCGAAACTATTCGCCTCCATTCCTCTCTATTAAGTGTTACTTGCTTCCAATTTTTAACCTTCATCTTTCTTAAATCTTCTTCTATCGCATTTTTCCATCTTTTCCTCGGTCTTCCTCTGTATCTGGTACCAATCATTTGGTTCTCGAACAAGATCTTCGGCAATCTTTTTCTATCCATTCGTAAGATGTGTGCATATCTTAGTCTTTGTGCTCTAATAAATCTAGCAACATTTTCTCTTCTAATTAGTTCCTCTAATTCATGGTTATATCTGATTCTATATTCACCATTTTCAAAAGTTTTTTTTTTTTGAAAAGAAATTTTCATTGTCAAAGCAATAAATTTTCAAACGACTTTTTTAAATCATTATTGAGTCATATACTTAATGGATATATATACTTAAATAATTAATTTTTCATTTTTCCTTTGTCCTTTTTTTTCATATTTTTCTTTTAATATTTTCAAACTTTTAATAATATTTTCCTTCTTTTGATTTTCAATATATTATCGATTAAACAAATTAAAATGAAACTTTTTGCCTGTTAAAAAAAAAAAAAATAATAATAATAATAATAATTGAGCGGTTATTATTATTGTTGAAAGAGAAATATCAAACAAGAAAAAAAAGTCAATAATTTTCTTTTTTCTTGTTATTTGACTTTCTTTTAATTTTGTTTTTCTATAAATTTTCCTAAATATTATTTTTGCTTATTTAATTATTCAAAAAGAAAAAAAGATTTAAAAATTTCATTAATTTTACAAAAGTTTCTCGTCAATAAAAAAAAAAAAAACAAAAAAAATGAAAAACTTTTCTAAAAAATAAAGAAATTTTTCTTTACTACAATTTTTCTCCTCCAAGTTCACTCAACTTTGAATGAATATCAGAAATTTTTTTTTTTTTTTTTTGGGTTCAAGAACGTTAACGTTAATAGAGTTCACTTGTTGATGACATCGTCATCATCAACATCATCATCATTATCATTGGCGCAACAGCTTGATATGAGCCTTAGTCAGATAATCATTGTAATGTGATTGTCCAAGAAAATTTCATTATGTACCTAGTGTTGAACGTGGATTGCCCCAACCATTGTGTTTGTTAGTGTAGAAACTAAAATCTATTTTTGTGTAACAGGACTTAGATGGACAATTTTCCTTGAGTTACTTGTTGTCAGCAAGTAGACTCGATCAATATATATGTTACTAAGCACTTGAACCCATAAACAGAAGGCTCTTGGTACTCATTGAAAAAGCCAAATGAACTTGAAGACGACGAGGTAGTGATATCAATAATGCAAACAAATGATAAAGAATCAATTTTTATTTATCTTTGTGTCTGACATCGAATCTGAGACCAATGATATCAGATATTTAATTATGCTTCGATTTTTCTTTTTGGAGTGTTTTCCACAAGACAATTAAAATTTCATTTAAAACTGAATTTAACAAGTAAAAAAACAAAAAAAAATAGTTTAAAAAAGTTTAAATTTGTTTTTATGTAGTTTGAAAACAAAATTTTAGTAAAAGAAAAAAAATATAAAAATAAAAGACCAAAATGAAAAAGAAAAACAACAATAAAACTTGAGATACACATGAGCATTTTATAATAAATAACAAAACTTTGTTATTTGTTTTCTTTTTTGTTTTTAATTTTTTTTTTTTTTTTGTTTTTTATTGCTAAAAATCATTTATTTTATTATAGAAGAAAATCTAAATAACAATTACTGGAAAAATTTTTAATCTTTTATTTTTTTTTATTTGTATTTTAGAAATTTAATTAAAATTTTCTTGTTTCGAGATAATAATAATAAAAAAAAAAGAAAGGAAATTTTTATCTGTTTTTCATTTTATTTTTTGGAATAATTTTTTCCGTTTATACTGTAAAAACCAAGAGCAATGGAATAAACAGAAAAAAAAAAAAAGAAAAACAAAAAGATAATATTTTTGCCTGAATATTTTTCAAATTTTATTGTTTCATTTTATTATATATGTACGTGTGTACACGTGTTATTGATTAATTCATTTTATATTCGTGAAGCTACGTTTGCACTTAATGCGCTCTATGAATCCAGTGTCTGTATTCTGATGTTCTAGATACGCATATAATCCTTGAATGTACATATGTATGTGTGAATTATAAGGTTTACCATTTTATTACACAGGATAATCAAATCACATTCAAACCATGTGTTTTGTGTTGGTGTAAAAGTGTTTTTTTTTTTTCAAAAATCATCAGCGGAAAGCTATATAGTACATTAAAACATAAATCTCTCTTTAAGAGTGAAAAAAAAACAAAGAATTTTAAATGTTCATTAAAATAAGAAAATCCGGCGTTTGCATGCATCGATATTAAAAAAGGTGTGCAATTTATGCAAACAATGGAAGCGGATATGCATAACAACAAAGGTTACAATACATAAATTTCAAAATAATCAAAGCATTTTATTATGATATATCTTATGCTTTGCATGCAATCTATTTATAGGTTATATCACATGTAATCACTCTCTTTTGTACTGTCTGGTTTATTCTGTCATAAAGTTGAAAATGCAATAAAAGAAAGCGATTATGTAAATCGTATGAATTTTATGATTGAGAAAGTAAAATCGCATATAACTGCAGGTGTATTATAATGATATATTTTATAAAAATGCATAAGAATATATCTAAGGTTTTTATTGTGTAGAACGGAAGTTAATAATTTACTTTTATTTTTTTCGAATATAAATTGAAGGTCTTGAAGACAAGGAAGATTTAAAAGGTCTTTAAAAAAAATTAACGGGGCTCGGTAGCTCAATATGTAGGGTATTGGCTTCTAAGCTTTTAATAATCTATTCATAACGAATTAAGAAAAATTTATTCCCCCAAATTTATTCAGCTTTAAAATGCTCTGTTTTCAATCATTATACAAAAATTGAATTTTGTCCCTACTCAAACAAACTTAATGATTTTGAATTCAAGTTAAGCTGCATGTACACCTATGATAGGATTGTCTAGGAAAATCACATCACATTGATTAGACCCTGGTTTACAGTGATATGTTGTGCTGATGACGGTAACAAAATAAATAATCTGATATAGATAACACACTGTATCTATAACTACACCTTCAGTTTTACCTTGTACCATTAGATGTCTTTCTAATGCAATACTTTATTATAATAGAAACGTGAATGTTTCAAAATATCATTTTCTGTAAGTTTTATATATACTGATTAAATTTTATATGGAGAGCATATTGAAGCAATGAAGCATAAAATAAATTAAAAAAGCCAAAAAAAAAAAAAAGAAAACTTTGTACATAATAATTTTGTTTTCATTAATTTAAATATTATAAAATAAAATAAAATTCAACATTGAAATTTATCATTTCAAAGCACTTGTATACAAATTATTTGAATTTGAAAACATGCAAAATAAATAAATTATTTACGAATATTTATCTTTCGACTGTATATATCATTCTATATTTTTAGTTTTGTATACGTAAAACACTTTTCTCTGTTATAATGAAATGCAATAGAGAATATTTTGAAAATATACACAAAAATTTCAAATTTCGTTTATAATTTAATTTATTTTGTTTTTGCACATACAAGGTGATTCCGTTACGTATATCATAAAGCCGGAAGAGAGAGAGGTGATAGGTTTTGACGAAACAAATCAAATTTTCGCTAATTTTTTACTTCGAATTAAAAAAACTTTGGAATCATTGAACGTAACCTGAACCTTGGCTAATGTATCGCTGGAAAGGACAAAAGGTTTGCTATAACTTTTCTGAAGAAATTGATGGCTTAGGACAGTTTGTGATTTATTGAATGTTTTATAAATTTCTCTAGCAATTAAAAAGGTAATATTTACCACCACAACCACCCCACCCGAACTTTTGGTTAGCTTGTCCAGACCTATCTCGACTTTTTAACATACTACGTATAACTAGAATCATCCTGTGTAAGTGTATCACATACACACACACTTTGATGCTTTTCATTTTAGGTATGTATGAACATATATTGTATACTAGATACATACATAGGTTATAAGTTTATGACGCACTTACTATATAAAACACATCAAGTACAATTTGTTAACGTATAAAATAAATTCGATCAATATTTATAATAATGAATTATTTAGGTACACTATAATTATATTTATTATTATATGCCGTTAATGAAGTGTTATAAATTAAATGTTAAAAAGTTAATTCATTTGAAAGATACTCATTATCCTTGTACGTTTACTATAAATTTATCAAAATTGTACGTGTGTAAATAACATCATATTCTTTTTGAAGATATCTATACACATACAAGCATCCTTCGAATAACTTATGTAGGTATTTAGATTTGTTATTTGAATTTTACGGTATTTGATACATGTGACATCATGACATTATGTAATTAAAAAATTTTAATTTTAATTTTTAATTATAATTAAAAAGTTTTTAAGTCTTGTACTTTCACAGCATTTAGATTTAACTGTGTTATTAATGATTTCATATAATTCAATTACCATTCTATTCGAAAGATGTCTATAAGAATACACAAAAGTGTTAAGTATATGAACTATATGAGCACGTCAGTACATCACTGAAAACTTGATACAGTCTTACAAACGATTGTATTTCTCTTAAATTTAACTACACAACGTATTTACAACATATTTGGAAAATTCAGGATAATTTATGTATTTATCCTTTTTGTTTTCAAGAAATAAGAAATATACTTGAATTTTACCAATTTTTTGTTGATTTTCAATCAAATATTTGAAGACTTACATACATATATATGATAATGATGCTTTCGAAGGGTATGGAAAATGATTGAAAATACGGAAGAAAAAGGACAAACATTGGAAAGAACGGTTACCTTGAATTGAATATTCACAAATAAAAATGGTAAGAGTTCCTTTTAGGACCAACCGCCGATTTTTTTGAAACTTTTCACACTCGTTCTACTCAATGAGTACAATCCAAAAAATATGGTCTCTAGGCGCGAAAATGGTCATTTCAAGGTCAAAAAATTGAAAGAAAATCTCAAAAATTGACAGAAAATTTCGAATAACTCATGATGTTATTGTCCAATTTTCATGAAATTTTCACAGTTTGAAGACCTCGATACACGACGATTAGTACAAAATTTTCCATACAAAAATTTTACAGCGTGACCCAAAAACTATATTTTCTTCGAAAAACAATATTTTTATACTTTGAACAGTAATAACTACAGACGTACTCATCCGATTGTAATGGGTTATGCTTTGCCAGAAACATCTATGTCTCACCTTTAATAATTGATAACATTCACTCGAATACATAACCAAGTTCAAAAGAAATAGCCCAATATACAATGTTGTGTATTCGAAAGTTTTCAAACAGACATATATTATGCATATATACCTATAATATATATGTATATGTATATATATGTATATATATTATATACATAATAATATATATTACATTATATATATATTATATAATATATATATATATATATATATATATTATATATATATTATATACATATTATATATATATTATATACATATTATATATATATTATATATATATACATATGGATATGTATATAATATAAGTATATATAATATATACATATGTATGTGTAACATATATATATAGTGTATACATATATGTGCAAAAATACTCTAGCTTCTCTCAGTGTCGAATAAATCTTTCGCCTTTTACTAAAGATTTCCGCGGAGAGGAGCATTCAACCTACCTGGAATATATCCTTAAATTACTTTTACATAAAATAAAAACAAAAATTCATTTACTAAAAAAAATTAATTATTTAATAACATCTTCTATTATTTATAAAAAAACTTAAATTATTTACAACAGAAAATGTTATTTAAATAAAAAAGAAAAATAAAAATAAATTTTTTTTAAACAAAAAAGAATTACTGTTATTTGCAAAATTACTAAAATACTATTATTTAAAAAAACTCAAAATTATATTATTTATAATAAATACGTCGCTATATACACCTAATATAACACTATATACAACAAACAACTATACAAAAAATGTACAAAATTAAATGAATTTACTTGATAAATTTGCTTTGACTTATGCATTTTTAAAATTGAATAAAAAAAAAACTGTAAGAGATAGAACTTTTGTGTAAAAAGAAATCTTCTAGAAAAACGAACAGAGATTTCATTTTTCCCGACATATTATCAACTTTTCCAACAGCGTCTTCAAAAATCATCAACATTTCGAAAAAAATTGACAAATTTTCTCAAACTTTTGACTTTTAACTCGAATAACTCACGAACCATTTGACGTGCAGTTTTGACCAATACCTCATTCGAAAGGACAAAAGGTTTTCTATCACTTCTCTGAACATACTAACGACATTAAACTGACAGTTCGCGAGCTAAAACGTATTTTATGAAACAAAGACAAAATTTTTTAAACGCCCTCTAGTAGCGAAATAAGCCCGATTCGCACCACGAGACTAGCACCATTCAACTAGACTCATCGAGTATAGTGTATGTACCAATTTTCATAAAAATCGGTGGTTGGTCCTAAAAGGAACTTCAGCCATAAAAATAATTCAAATTGAGATGATTCTTTTCCTTTTGCTACTTTATGTTTTATCAATATTTTAACTGTAAATTTGGCTTTTTTCGTTTTGTACTGTGGTCCTCGTGCTTCCTTAATAAATTGTTTTAGAACTGAACCACATCGCATATTGTAGTCATCGCGTTCTATTGGATTATGTGTACACAGTTTTTATGTATACACAGTTTTTATGTATACACAGTTTTCCATTTTTATTTTCAGTCATCAGCACTGATGAAAACTGCGGGGAAATTTCCCGTTTTCAGGGAAATCGAAGCCTTGAAAGGGAAAAGGGAAAACAAGCCGAAATTAGGCGAAAAAAAGGGAAATATCGCCTTTTTGAAATAATTACTAATAAATTTAGAAACAGGCTGAACACAGAAACCTTAGATAGTATTTTACATGCAAAATGATTATTCAAAGATGCTAACTTTTTTGATTTAAATGTAAAACAAAGTCAAATCAAAAAATTCGATCAGTTTATGTATGTATGTACATGAAAACAAAATAGAGTTATAAAATGTATTGCACTTTTAATCAGTTCAATTTTGATTTATGTAAATTTTTTAAAAAGTTTGTTTTTTTGTTATCTATGTTCACTTTATATTTGTTAATTTTTTTCACGCGCTGTTTTCTATTTTTTTTTATTCCGTTTATATTACTTGTTGTTTTAATTTACATGAATTTATTATCAATAATTAATTAAAACAAAATATAAATATACATATTTTGCATAATAAACCTTCTGAATTTTTATATAATTTTTATAGCATAAAATTTGAATCAAAAAATTATAAAAAGGGAAATTGCTTCTGAAAAAGGGAAATTTTGAACGTGTTAAAGGGAAATGTACTGTAAAAAAGTTTTCATCACTGGTCATCAGTGATCAGTCAACTGTGATAACTGAGATGTTGATTGTTTTTTTATATTAAAAAAAAATTTTTTTTTATTATTAAAATTTTTCCAACTAACATTTAAAATATTTAACATTAACCGCAAGATCCATAAAATATATGTATATTTTATGGATCTTGATTAAACGTAGTTAAGAGATTAAGAGTTCAACTCTACAGTAGAATTAGGGGGACAAATTTTTAATCATAATAAAATTATTGCTGTAACTTTTGTAAAGTTAAAAATTTATAAAAGAAAAATTATCTTATATATGTGATAGATCTTGTATATACATTTTTTTTTTTTTTCAACAGAATTTGTTTACATTTTTTTACAATTTATCATATGGCCGTATTAAGTATACATACTTATGTGTGATACGTTACATAAGTACATATAAAGTTGAAACAGTTTGGGCAAAGTCAAACGTAGAACGTAGAATACGTAAATAATTTTCTACGTAAACTTATGCCCAAACTAAAGGACGTTAAACGTAGAATTTTTCGTACTTTTGACAACTCTACGTTAACGTTTACATATGTTTGCCCAATCTCCCTAATCATCATTATGTCATATGATGCGTCAAAGTTAAGCAAACATGGCATCATGAATTTTCATGATGCGGTGCGTGTACATATAACCACAAATATTACATGTCAATTCAAAATTTTATTTTATTTTTGGTGTTTGCTTTGTTTGTACGTACATATGTATGTATGTATGTACGTACGTAATAATTTTATTTATGTAAATATTTTATATTTTAATTAAATTAACTATTATATTTGAATTTAATTAAAATTTTTTCATTAACATTTAAAATCACATAACCGACAAACATCATTCAAAAACGCCAAAAATTGTCATCAGCATCGTAATCGTAATAGCATTGAATCAGTATATATAAAACGTCATGATACTGTAGTGATGCCGCGTCGCTACAAACTAACGATGAATTTTTGAAGATAGCCTGTATTTGACTTTATTGTGATTTGTGAACTTCTCCCAGTTTGAAATTTGATCGTTACCGAAAAAAAAAATCAGTTCATTGAAATATTTAGAATTTTTGTACATACAATAAGCATATCGAGTATTTGCAAGGAGTAAAATATATCTACCACAAATTATTAAATTGAATATCGAAAATATGTTAACAGATTTATCATATTGACTTGCAAATAACTGTACCTACTGAAAAAATCTCACAAGAGTAGCTGCGGATAAATAACTGTAGTTTTACTTGAAAATTGCGAATCGGAAACGCCTACAGTTATGTCGTCAATGTTATCCAAATGCGAATCATGATGAGTGCAATAGCTTGGTATGAGTTCAGGATCCAGTCAGTGTGATCTGATTTTCCGCAGCAATTCTATCATACATATGTATTCATTGTTAACTTAACTAAAACCACTGGGTCATACATAGCAGAGGACATACTCAATTTGTATGGTTGACCATCGATCGTCTTTGAGTTATTTGTTCCAAATATAATAAAATTTTGTTACTTTATCTTTTTAAAAGGATGTTGTACACGCAAACAACATAAAAAGAGTTGTTAAAACAATTTTAAAAGCTCTATTATAAACGTGTAGTATTATAAATAACAAAAGCAAAAGAAATAAAAAAAAAATAGAAAGTGCTGAACTTAAGACTAACATACTCGTAAGTTCATATCACGAAAATCTATTCAATGATCGTCAAAATCGACCGAACAAATGTTTGAGTTTAGGACTGCAATCGATATTCGATATTTTAATTTTAAGACCAGTATTCATCGATTATCTTCAAATAGTATTTAACAACTTGGATAAGTAATTTTAGACAGCTACAGAGCGGTCTTATTTTTAAAAATTTCACCAGGATTTTTTTCTTTAAGGATAATTTATTTGAAGGACTCAAATTTCATGTAATTTTTAATAAAGTTGAAATTTTATTCATTAACTCTTAACACTAACCATACAAATTATTTATTTTTATTTCTTATAACGAAAGAATAAAGAAACCCTTGATTTAGATATAAGATGTAATTGTTGAAAATTATCTGAAATTCTTTGAATTGTATTATCAATACAACAACCTTTATATGGAAATTTTAATGTCTCAATTGATGGACAATTTATTTTTAAAATTTCTATAGAATCAATTGTAACATTGGTTTTATGTAAAATTAAACATTTCAAATCAAAGCATTTCTCTTGAAACCCATATATGATTGTTTTATTGGTAATTGAATGGCATGAATCTAAATTTAATGATATTAAACTTTTGAAATATGGCAACATTGTTGCTGGTAATGACGACGATAATGGTGTTCGAGATGATCTTTCATTAGAAACATTCGAACATGAAGGTTGTAATTTCGGTTCTAGCGGCATCGAGTCATTACGTAGATAATGTTCATTATCAACGAAATTAATAAAACCACAATCAGTTATCTGTAGAAAAAACAAAAAAAAAAATTAAATTAAATTACACAAAGAACAGCAAAATCAAATCAGATTAACGTACTTTGGTACAATAGCACAAGTTCAAATAATTTAAATTACGTAAATTTTCTCGCATCGCATGAATTACGACGTCTGTAACATTGCACCTGCTCATATTTAATGAACGTAAATTTTTGCAATTTCTCACGATACTCAATAGACCATCCTGAGTATAATTTTTATTTTCTGCAATACTCAATTCTTCAATTTGTTTCAATTCTATTAAACCCTTTAAAATGCCAACATCTGTTAATCTTTTACAACCAGATATATCTAATGTTTTGAGATTTTTTAAATTCGAAATATGCATCAATGATTGATTTGTTAAATGCTTACATTTTCGTAATTTTAAATGCTGCAAATTTAATAAATTTTCTGATATACATCTTACGGTACAATCATTTAAAAATGTATTATTTGATATATCTAAATAAGTAAGATTTTTTTGTTGTTGAATAATTGGTATTAATTGATTATCTTTAAGGCTTTTACCACTACAACATGTTAATTTTTTTAAATTTAATGGATTTAATTCATTTAAATGTCGTAAATCTAAAGTGTATTCAGCATCATTAACATCTGAAAAGGAATAATAATAATACGCATGTTTTTCTATTTCTCCAATATGAATACTGGACACTATACTCTGTCCATTAATTGTATGCAGTTAAAACCTTAAGGAAACAACGTAAATTAGTACCACTTTACATAATTGAATATTGATATTCAAAAACTTCATCTCATATTGTGTGAAAACTTGGAAGGTTGCGGCATCACTTTTCGTGAAACACTTTAATAAGAAATTATAAGAGAAGAAAAGAGACATATGTATGTAGTCGCATAAGACCTTAACCGTGTAGAATAAATGAACAGAATACAATTGTATCCAGTAAAGGCCTTATAGAAGCGCATACATATGTAGGTTTTTTTTTTCTTCTCATAATTTCTAATAAGAGTGCTTCACGAGCAGTATTACCACAATCCTCAAAGCTTTTATTATATATCAGACGAATTTTCCAAACATCATTATATGTACGTTAGTTACGTAGGTTCCATAAAGCCTTAATTGCATATAGTTAGTAAACAAAGTATTGATTATTATCTACTATACCAAGTGTATTAATATGAAGTTCTTCAATTTGAGTTGCAGCTAATAAACGAAATATTGCACGTGTATTAGAAAATCCCGCACCAAGGCAATTTTTTATTTCGAGATATTTTAAATTTTTTAAACACGTTATAAAATTTAATAATGAAAAGATATCCAAATTGCAATTACATAACGATAATGATTCAATTTTCTGAGGTAAATTATTCACCGTTTCCATACCTTGTAAAGTACATTTTTCAATTTGTAATGACTTTAAATTTTTTAAGTTTTCTAATAAACTTAGAATTTCTGCTCCCATGAACGAATTTTCTTCAGATAATATTAAATTTTCAATGATATCATGAAAATCATTAAAGAATTCTCTAATTATTTCTGAATTCTCAAATGTAGTCATTTTTACAAATTTCAATAATTCTCTTGTTATTAAATTTTTTCTGAGTGTCATATAAATTACATCCTGATTTTCTGATATTTTACATATAAATTGTTTGTGGAAATTTTTACTTTTCAACATATTTCGTGAAATTTCATAAAATCTTAGACATGTTGATGCCATCGATTGAATATCTTTATAATTTAGATACTGATAAATTTCTATTAAAATCTATAAATGAGAAAAAAAACAAAAAATCTGTTACATATAAATAGTAGAAAATTATTTAAAAATGCCTGTAAAATTAACCTCTGGTGGTAAATCCATTATTGTAGATTCCATTTTCACGACAAAACAACAAAACGATTTGAATAAAAGCTACAAGATAATTCTGTATAAAATAACAAAAATAAATATAAAAAAATGTTAGTCTAAAAATGTTCAAAAATTTCTTCATTTTTTCTTCTAAAAATTGGCGAAAATTAAGAAGTTTCGTTTCGTTGATGATTCTAATTCAATTTACACTCTGTTCACTGACTGTATGCGAATGAGATCTAATGGAAACTACATAACGTATCACTTTGTGTTGTAATATTCAAAAAATTTATCTGACTTTCTATGAAAACTTCAAATATTGTGGCAACATTTCTCATAAAATGTTTCAATGAGAAATTATGAGAGAAGAAAACTTATGTACTCCATTAAGACCTTATCTGCATATAATTAAAGGACAGAATATAGGTAAGTTTTAATTGAAAAATAAACGACAATCACTGACACAATTTTTATAACGGTCTATATGATACCAAAAGATCTGCCTCAGACCATGCTTTTTTTAACACGAGGTTGGTTTAACAAACAAATCTAATGAGCCAAATATTTTCAAGGCCCAATTCAAAAAGCTTACTTAAGACTACGAAATGTGTAGTTTGAAATAATTAAAAACAGAAAAAAAAAATTATATTCACATAGGACATTTTACAAGTACAGATCCTAAGATTCGGCATTATATTATATTCGGCATTTCGGATTCTAAGATCGGAGGATAGATTCGGCGAATCAGAACTCTCAACATTTTTATTAAAAATTGAAAATTAATAACGAAAAAAAATTGATTATTTGATCTGATCAGATGATATCCAATGATTGATTCAATCATATAAAATGAAAATATATAGTATACTATATATAGTATATATGATGTTGTATACATTCAAAAGTTAGCTGTTATCACATGCCTAAAATAAACGAAATAAAACAATAATAAATACAATTGTTGTAAATTTGTTCAGCAACTTTATGTGAAATCAGGATATATGGTGTACATTTATCTTTTATGAGATACAGCATTTTTGCTTGAACTTTAACACTAATATGCACAGTTACATCAATCCATTATGTAACATACATAAAATTCAGGAAAAGAAGGTTCAGTTCACACAGAATGTATGTAAATACATTAATGATTTTGGTTGTGCATGTTACTAAATGAAAATACAACGAAAACACATTACTTTAGAAGACACATAAATACAAACTCCCAGGATTTTAAACTTTCACTAACTTCATAATATAGCAATTAGAAATAAACAAAACAAAAAACGGCTTATGTTAATTTCTGAATCATATAAAACTCGTGTCAATACCATTTTTTTTCATTCCATTTAAAATAAATAAATTTGTTTTTGGCGTTAACGAAATTTAACAAATTTCCACGAAATTACAAATAAAAATAAAAATCATCTTCGATGCGACTAGATATACCTATGCCTATACCTAACGTATGAATTGGTTTTCATTGTTTGTTAACGAAGCCTCATTTTGAAATGGCATAATATTTTTAAAACATAACCAAACATGTTCAAGTAAAAATTTTCTGGATTCTTCTTCAATTCTCGATTCTTTATCAATAGAAACTTACCTCAAAATTACAAAATGAATTAGAAAATAAATTACAAAATGTAATTAAAAAATAATCCGAACGAAACGAAACATTTCTTACTTTTAATTCTGATGTAAATTTGTGAAAAAAAATTTTTTTGTACTTACATTATTGTTGATTTTGACCAGTAACCGGTTTTCGGGTTGTTTATCACACAAATGCTCTAAATTATTTTATTCAAATTTTATTCCACTAAAAACACAATATTTTGATTCGTAATCCCCGAGCATTGAGCAATTAATGAAAATAAAAGCAAATTTTTAAATAAACAGTTATTTATTTTGATTCATTTGATTCATTTAAATCATCTGTCACAGGTATTTTAACCTGTCACGTTTTGCGCTTAATTTCTTAAAGCAACGACATCTGCATTTTAGTTCATCAGTCATTTGCTAAAGGAAAAGGATGTAATTAAATGTAAGTGCAAGCAAACTAATCCGAATGAAATAGAGAGACAAATTATAAAATAAAACATATCACGGGGATCACTAAGTTTTATGTATAATACAAAATTTATCTTTGAATTTCCTAAATATATGCAAATATAAAATAAAATATAGCACGATTACCCAAAACTTTTTTATATAATAGAGAGATAAACAATATACATATGTATTTATAACAATTAAAGTTCATTTAAAACATATGCATATGGTCATCTATATAATTCCATTAATTTTAATTATAAAAAAAAGGGTAAATGTCTAGATGTGCTTCCACACGATCGCTCAGAGGAGTGAGTGGGCGTGTACAACACTGATCAAGTGTTTTTAGGTGGTTGTCGGTCAAGAGGTGGACAGAAGCAGAGGGTAAAAATCGAATTTTTAGGTTTTTTAATGATTAAATAGGGTACAATAGAGGGGGAAAAGAGCGTAAAAATGGGTGGTCAAAATAGAGAAGGGTTTGACGAATCTGCCCCAATCACCAAAAAGTGGAATCAGTGTTGTGACGGGCACGTAAAAACGGAATTATGTAATTTCAAATGTATCAAATGAAGTTCAATTTCACGTAACATTTGAACATTTTTTTAAATACAAGATATGTATAGTCCATTATTAAAAAAATTTCGTGATCATATTGCTAATAATGGTTTGTTTAATTGTAAACAAAATAATTTAAATATTAATACTAAAAATGAAATAAAAGTGATTACACTTAAATTAAATTAAATTTACAAAATAAATGTGGTAAAAAATATAAAAATTTATTTGATTTAAATATAAAAAATTTTGATCAAATTCAAATACATTATCCAATCTAATTAGCATATCAAACGGATAATTTAAATAATTTAATTGATTTAATTGAATTTTCTGATAATCAAAAATGTTCATATTCAAATTTAACAAATTATGATAAATTAACTCCTTACAATACTGATTATAATGGATTGATAATAGAAAATTTAAATACAATAATAATTCATAAAAATCATATAAAAGAAACTCAAGTCATTTCAACAATGATAAACGAATATGATGATGATTATAAAAGAAAACCTGGTTTTGATTATAATTTAAATTCAGCATATTAATGATGGTATGATAGCTTATTTTGAAGAAATGACTACGATATCAGAAAATCATCAAAGAAATTATGGATTTGTTAATCAATTATCAGAAATAAAAATTTGTACTGTATCGACATACATATTTTAAAGCAATTATATTTAATAATTATGATAATGATAATGAAAAGATAACAACAGAATCAGTATATTCAATATTAATTAAAGTAAAACATCAAATATTGGAATGGTATTATTTAGAGATAATTATCGATTTATCATGTATAGAAAAAACGTATTTTTATAAGAACAAAATGAATTATAATAAATTAAAAATGAAAATTCATGTAATTAGTACTGAAAATATTTTACTCAATTTAAATCATATACATTTTACACCACTTAATGATGCATTTGTTTTTACAGACACAAAACAATTAATATCATATATATAATTCAAATGAATGGATTAATTAAACGTTTCATGTATGATAAATGTGAATAATTAATTGCATTATTTGATGTACATAATAATATTAAAGAATTTCATTACATATTCTAAAAATTCAATAGAAAATTCTTTACCAATAAATATGTGTATTATTTATTAAACCAAATCAAGGATATCAATTTGAATTTTTTTCATCTTTTATAAAAATTAATATATAATAATTTATTCTTGGGATCATTTTGAATTTTTTATAGTCATAATATGTTAGGATTTCATTTTAATCTAATATCAAAAAATTCTGAATTAAAAATTTCTGATTATATAAAAATATCATGTTTTGATAAAAACTATATTCATTTAATTTTTAATAATAAAATCAAACAAATTATTCAACATGAAAGTGAAATGTTATTATTTTTCATTAATTACCATATTATAATTTGAATTGATGGTATGATATGATAGATATGATGGACAGATGATATTTCTAATGAATTTGATATTAAAATGAAAATGAGTTTTACTGGAAAAATAAAATTAACATATCTTGTGTATTTTGAAAATCCTTTAATACAAATTAGATATATTAATGGTCTTAACAAAAATATTCAAGATATCTATTTTGAATCATATCCATCTATAATAGATACGTAAACAATATTTATATGATAAAATTGGACGACAAGATATTTTACTACAAAACGTATACAAATTAATAATGATACATCATTATTAAAAAATAAAAAAATTTTTGTAAATAATAAAAATCCAATTAAATTTGGATCAATATAGAAAATTAATAAATTAGATGATCATATAATAAAATAAATATAATTTCAAATAAATGAAAAAATATTTGGAAGGCCCTTCTTCAAATGATGCTTGGAATCCAGTGAAATGAAATTTGACAATTCCGAATACACTTTATTACGCTTCTTCAGGTTTTTATAATGTGACATCAGCTATAGGAACCCATACAGGCGCTAAAGAACTTTTTGGTCAACTCACGCAGAGAGGTAAAGCTGCATTTGTTGGATTAGCTGTATTGTCTGGGCGTGGATGATATAGAATACTTCATCAATGGTCTGGGGGAGTAACTTATTATTATAATCTTGATGGTACAAAGAGTATTCAAAAATCATTTTATGGTGCATTTAGCCTTGCCTTATTACAAATGCAATTAATCTTCCTATGACTTTAGAAAAAAGTAGATCTACTGTTGTTAATATGTATAATACGTTCTTTCAAATCTAAAGAAAGTATCTTTAAATTTGCAATAGAAATAATTTTTGAAACATTAAACATACATATGTTCTTCATAGATTTAAAATGAATATTAAATTGAGTCAATTTGCAACATATTTTCGTTTATTAACTTTAAATAAAATGCGCTTTCATGAGAATGATGTATTCTTAAGACCCAAAGTGATTCGAGCTAGTGTAAAACCTCAGAATATTATAAATTTGAAAGAAATTAAAACAATTAGACAAAATTTTCGAAAAAAAAAACAAAGTTTAACATCTATTTTTGATATGATGACTGTAACAATATTATCTGATTCATCAATACGTTTTATACATAAATTCTGAAAGTAGTTCCAATAGTCCAAGCCTTGAACCTATTACTATTGCCCCAATTCATGAAAATGAAGGAATATATGTATACTGGGCCTAAACAAGTTGGAAAAAAGATGACTTCTTATTTAATATCAAAAATGAAAAATGAAATTGAAAACTCAGATGATATTCCGAAATTAAGTTCACAATATTATTAAAAAAATTATCAAAAAAATCTACTATGCAAGAAGAGCAAATTCTTACCGAATCCACTTTAAATGGAATTTTAGAATAAAGTCTCGATATCAATCGTATAAGTGTACAAGTATGTATGTATCAGAAATAAATAATCTTCAACAAATAGGTGCTACTATTAGAATTCAGACAAATGTTCGTGATTCATTTTTAAACACAAGACGTATTTTGTTCAGAGAATTGTATTCATTATAGATTAACTTATTTGACAATAATTACATCATTACGCTAATCGACTAAAATATTGGGTTTCATTCCAATGTACAATACGTAGATGAAAGTCAAACAGTAGATATTACTGCAAGATATACAATTTGGTATGATAGTGTAGATTTTACATTTACACCAATAAATACTATTAATAAATAGGTCGAGGTCATGTTTCCAAAAAATTGATTGTAGTACTTAATTTGTCAAAACTAAGTTAGTACTAGCCTAGTAGAACACTAATATCGTGCAGCTGTTATTATGAACTGTCTACTGCAAAAAGAAAGAAGCAAGCAGTAACATCATGATTTAGAATACATTTTACTTTGTCTTTCTCTTGTGATGTATTTGCAGACATAATTTTACAGCTGCTAAAACTGCTGTCAAACTTGTTCAGAACTGCAAACGTGAACTTACTGCTTTCGCGCAGAAACGAATATGAACGTAATGCCTTTGCAGAACTAGCTTAAAACTGCAAACATGAACTCGACCATATACTGATTCACTTGATCAATGCCGAATCTCGAGTACGAGTTGTATATACATATGTATGTAACTATATCACTAATATAGAATGGAGACAGGAAATACAAGGTCTCCCTACACTAATGACAAATTTAGTAGGATATATAGCTCAATTCATCGTAAAAACAGTCCGGTTACTTTTCCTTGTTATTACTTGAATGAGAGATTTTCGGGTATCTCGAGTCATTAGCCCAAGATACCTTAGTTTGGTGGCAGGGCTGTTGCCTTAACATTTAAATAGGAAATAGGTTGGCCTCCAAACCTGCTCTCTATTTCAGGAACTATAGACATTTCCTCCTATAGTAGATGGTAATCGCAGCTATACCGCTATACCGGACTGTTTTTACGATGACGACACTTGACTCAAGAACACGGACACAATTTGCACAATGGAACGTACGAACATTATATCAATCTGGTAAGGTAACGCAATTTACTTCTGAGTGCAGGAGGTTAGAGGTAGACCACGCACTACATGGAGAAGATCTGTGCTAAAAGAAACTGGGAAATCGTACAAGCAGCTCAGAAATCTGGCTCGTAATAGAGATACATGGAGATCCTTCGTTGAAACCTTATGCTCCTAAAGAAGTTTGATCAATAATAATATAGCTCAATTCAGGCCTATTCCAGCAATACGCCAAAATATATCAAGGTTATTAAATTCTCTTAATATTATTAAACCACGTGAATCGAAATCTAAAATATCTTTGCTCTTATCTTCAACTCAATATGATATCCATTATAATAAAGAATTATCTGTTTGAAAAAAATCAGTTATGTAATGGAATGGTACAATAATGAAACTTTGAAAATTAACGAATTAATCAATAAAAATCGTAATTCAACGTACGAGAAAACAATAGAAATTAAAAATGATAAATCATTTGATGTGAATGGTGAAATTTTATTATTTGATTTTTTCATGAGAAAAATAACAAATCAAGCATTTATTAAGAAATCAGATAATAATATTAATAATACTATTAATATTGGCAGCAAAAGGTTTAGCATTAAATATCATTGAAAATTTTGAAAAAATTGTTGAAGATGTCATGATAAAACATAATCATATCATACAATTGAATTTATTTTCTATTTATGTCAGATTTAATTAGAAATATTGTGAATGGAAAATTTTCAGAAATTCCAAAAATTTTATATAAAAACAATTCTCAACGCAATTACATCAAATGATTGCAAAGATATGCATGAAATTTTAAATTGTTTAAAACCTCATTTGGAAAACAATTTAATTTCTGACCATTCATTAATTTCTAATAAAATTAATGAAGATGTAATTACTAACGCATGTATGTAGTTTGAACGATGCGGCTATCATATCACTGAATATGTATTCTGATACGAATACAAATGAAGAAAAATGGTATGATGCAAATTCTACTTTTGAGCTAGAATAATTTTAAGTTTTTAAACATAATCGTGTTAAAATTTTAAAATAAAATTTGAATTTTTTTGTATCACAACAGTACATTGTGAATTATTAAAAAATCAATAAAAGGTAATTATCAAAAAAACAAAAAATTAATTTTCATTATTTTTTACACTTTTCTATGGTTTTTAATTAAATTTAGGATATTGTACAAGACAAAGGATCGATTTGTGTTATTTCTTAATTTCTTAAAAGAAAAATTTAATTTCCAATCCAAAGAAGTGCACACATCGTGCGCAAAACCTATATGTGTACCACGCGTTTATCAAATTAAAAGCCGTTGCTTGCTCCGGAGTTCAAAAAATATTTCGATGTGCCATAAATTGTTTGTATTAAGTAAAAACTCACATTAATATGACTCAATATTTTCAATCATTTATAATTCTATTTTTTGAGAATTTCAACTTTCATTTTAAGCCTAAACAGATTTATTAATGTTGTGGTTCTTAAATAGAGCAGAGCAGAGCAGATCATCGAATTTCTTAACCTTTAAAATTAAAAAATATATAAATAAAAACAACTGAAAGCATATTTTTAAAAATTCTATTCCAAAGAGAATTTTTCTTTAATCAAATTTTAAATCCCACATGGTCATGTTATTAGTAACACAATAATTTTAGATATGACATGGTGGATAAACACATATCCAATATGTAAATAAAAAAAGGCATAACAACGGTATTATCCACATCCGTTTACCACCATCTAAAAAAGAGACAAAATGAAATTAAAACATAAAATGATATATCGTTTGATTTTCTTGGTAAAAATGAAGGACAAATAATTTTCCACATACATGAACATCTATGTATGTCAGTATGTACGTATATGTACTGTTTAGAACTTAAAATGTTTTTCTAAATCCTCATATGAACACTGTTGGGATAAATAAAATACAAAATGAATGGTAGGCAAATATGGTAATATTTTTTTGTAAATTAAATTTAAAAAAATTTTTTTTCTTTCATTTTTTTTTTTTGAAACAAAATATGATATTTTCTCACATACCCTAAGATTTTCTAAATGTTGATACATTTTTTTTTCTTCTTTGCTTTATATCGAAAAATAAGAATAGAAAAATATTGAAATAAAAGCGTATAACAAAAAAAAGGTGAAACATGTATACATGACTCTATATATGGATTTGATTTATTGAATTGTACTAAAATTCAATTTTATTCAATTCTCTTGTTTATACAGAAAAAACTAATAATAATTTAAATTGAATCAAAAATTATGGAATAAAAAAGCAAATTACATTTATAAGGACAAATTTAGGATTGAGAATGTATCCAATACATGTGATTTTACATATGTATACAGTGTTTTTAATTAAATTTTGTAATTTTACAAAAAAAGGCTTACATACATTTGTATATTTGAAATTATAGTTGTAAAAAAAGAAAAAATTAAAATTGAGTTGATTTTACAAAATAAAAAATAAATTCACTGTAAACCTAAACGAGTTATTTCACGATGTTGACTTAGAAAATTAAATACCGGCATCACAAATATGTATGTACATAAAAATTTAAAATAATCCCAATTAAATTGAGTTAATTTCAAATTATTGAAAATATAAAACAATAATTGAGAATTTGACCAAAATTCGAATTAAAAGTGGACTAGCTATAAACATACCAAATCTAATGTGGAAATTTAAATATGTTTCGGATATACGTATGTATATGTATAAAGAAAGTGTGTAATAATACACATGTTGCCATTCATCAGTATGATTTTGGTTCAAAAAAACAAAAACAAAATAGAAATGACAAAAAGAGTTTCTGGAGGTAAATCATGCAAAATAAAAGGTATATTTATTTATATCCTTTAAATTTACGTAAGAATCAGAATGATGAATTTTGATAAATTTTAATATTCATATACATAGTATGTACATTATATGTATGAAGTATGATCGGTCTAGAACACAGATGAGTAGTGACTTCAATTTGTAAACTTTAACAAAAGTGTCAAACTAATAAAAATTTACAGGACGGAAGTTATAGCGTTTACAGCATAAAATTTGAAATCTTGTGTCAAGGACTTCTGTTAAACCTTAAATTTGATTGATTTAGTTAAAAGTTCGTTTTGACGTCATTTGTTTTAAATTTTTCATTTAAAAAAATTTAAGTACATATATGTATGGTTATATCAACTATTAACACAAGATGACAAGTCTTCAATAAGTCTTTTAGTGCTCTTACGCCTCACAACATTTTCATTTGCCTATTTCTTAGGCCTACACTTACACATACATATTTATTATTACATACTTACACAACATACACTTACATATCCTCATTTTATTTTTAATTTTCTTAATATATTTCCATTTTTATTTATTTACACACAATTACACGTGTACATGTGAATGTTCTATATTTATTTATATGTATTTATTTAAACCTTCAATTTGTCATTTTTGTAGTTAGAAATTCATGACATTATTTATATGTGTAAGTAAATAGGTATGTATATGTATATGCTTGCATAGTGTTGGAACTACAAATATAATTGATTGCTATAAAAGTTAGAAAATTTCCGCACTCAAAATATACATTACATTATACATACCATGTCCTAGGTAAGGAGTCACAAAATATTTCTATTAAAGTGTTTCTAGAAAAAATTCGTTCTAAAACCTCAGTAAATATGAATCGAATACATAGATAGCGCGCTTCAAAAGATATAACCTAATATATGACGCTATGAATTTCACATGTCCAAAAATTTTAAATACCCCATATCTCAGAAGAGGTGAATTTTAAAGGGAGGCTCTAGAAGTATTATTTGCTATAAACATTCTGAAGTATACTTTGGACACATTTTGTGATCTTTACTCTGGGACACCTCGTATCATTCCCTTAAGTATAAAATAAATAGAAAACGAAATTAAAGAAAACTAAACATAAAAAAATAATAAAATAAAACATAAAGTTTTCAAATAGTATAAACAAACAATTTAAAGTATTTTTGAGAGCACACAAAACCCAGAAACGAGAAACAGAATGAATGACAAATTGTTAACTTGAACATAAAAAAGTGTGAAGTAAATTTATGTCATTATGCAATGAAATGATTTTTATTGAAGCACGTTAAGTTTTCAATTTATCATTTTCATTTTTGCTTATTTTATTATTATTATTTTTTTTTTCTTAAAATTGAAAATTTCCTGCCTATAAAACAGCCCACAAACAGGAAAAATTCGTAAGTAATTGTATAAAGCAAAAAATAAACTACTGTAAAGAAAAAGCATGGATGAAAAGAAGAAATACATAAATCGGGATGTCAAGGTAGAAGCAAAATATTAAAGCCAGTTAAGGTGATGACAATGATGATAAAGTAAAAGTAAATGAATGCTTAAATGGATCATGCTTTAAAAACTACAAATAATTTTGAACTGTTTAAAGCAATGTAATCATTAAAAAAATTTATAAATGGCCGTGGACCATGAAATGGTTAACTAATACTTTTTTATTGTAAAATTAGGGAGATAGAATGTATAAGATCAAACACAAAAATTGTTGTCAAAACGTTTTGTGTCCTTTTTTTCCTTGTCTAAGCCTAAGAAATAACCTTCGATAAATTAAGTACTTAAGATTTATTTTAAAATCGATTTAAAATTTCACTTTTATTTATCCTCATGATGTTAAAGTTAGCAAGAGATTAAAGCGAAGAATTTAAATGGGTTTAGATTAGTATAACTGGCAAATTAAAAAATCGGGCATTATAACTATAGCAGATAAAAAGGGAAATTTATGTTGGTTTCCTTAAGATACAGATTTAGGATTATAATGGATCAAAGCCATAATTTTTATTACATGATAAAATCTAGTAGAAGACAAAAATTACAAGGATTTAAAGACATCATGAATAAATTTGGCGATGATGACAAATTTCAAAATTTTCTAACAGAAATAGTACAGAAGTATAAAAATTTTGCGTTATTACCATAGTTTTATTTCTTGTTATGGTTACTGTTTTCGTTTACAAAATACAAAAAAAAAAATGAAAGCAAACTGAACGAAAAAGAATGTAATACAGGTGATTACATATTTTAAAAATAAAATATATGTGAATTTATTATTAATAAATACAAAACACATAATTGATGTTGTTTATAAAAATATTTTTTTTTCTTTGAATTGTTTACGTTTCTGCAAAACTTGAATGATATTAATACCTTGAATAATACCAAAGTAATACCTTTGATGAAGCCAAATTTTAGACGTATTGAAAAATAAAGCATCTATTTATCAGCACACGCTTCTGTTATTTTTCTTTTGTTCTTAAATGCGTACTTGATATAAAAATGAAAAAAAAAAAACAATTTATCATTTTTGACGAAGTCAAATTTTCATGTTTACGTGGGTGTAAAAGCCAAAATACACATCATGAAATGAATATATCGTATGTATGTAAATTCTTTTTTAATGACACAGGATCATATTTTCGTTTTAATTGAGTTTTCTTTGAACGAAAATAAAAAATAAAATAACAAAAGCACAAAAAATGTTGTGATTGGAACATTTTTGCGCATAACAATAAAGTAAGTAAACTCAAAGTTTAGCAAAACAGTCAGTGTAAACCAAAGAGCCTAAAATACTGGGGCAACAGAATTTGCCTATAACAATTAAAAATATTTCAACTATCTTTCGATCACTTTTACCTTACGTATTATGCGAAATTCTTATAGGTAAGATATCATGAGCGAGCAGAAAATTCTGTCTTAGCTCAAGCCACATACAAAGCCTTTAAATAATTTTCCTTTCTAGGAGACCTCATAAATCTAGCTTGAATAAGTCCTCCACTGCTAGTACTTTATACCTAGACTCTATTTAGATGGATGGTTGCTTGTAACCCATGTCAATCATATCCGTCATCTGGATACTCCCTCCCATCCCATACTAAAATCATGTCAGGACAATATGATACTATTTATGTAGTCATAACAATGTATCATGTGAATTAACAATAGATATTCAAAACATTTATCAAAAATGTAAGCCAAATAATTTTTCTATTCCTTTTAAATTTTTTTTTATTTTATATCGTTTTTATTGTGTCGTGTATTTTAACGAATGTGATACTCACCTACACAATAATATCCACTTTACAAGAAGAAAACAAATCAAATCTATAAAACAAAAAAAAATAAATAAAAATAACAAAAAGTCAAAATATAGAAAATATTACCTGTCTCCGATTTCATTTTTAGAGGATTACTTTCAAATTTTTTTTTTTTTTAACAAAACGTTCTCATTTTTTGTCATAAAAGATCAATTTTTCATATAAAATT
The DNA here is from genome assembly GCA_963971155.1 of Anthrax anthrax. Taxonomy (NCBI): domain Eukaryota; kingdom Metazoa; phylum Arthropoda; class Insecta; order Diptera; family Bombyliidae; genus Anthrax; species Anthrax anthrax. Next base: position 17,311,731 of record OZ020120.1, read on the forward strand.
GTTTTTTGTTTTTCTATGTTTCATTTTATTTTTGCGTTTTTATTTAGTAGAATCGCATATGTACATACTCGTATACATATGCATGTACATATGTCATGAAAAATGTGATATTTATGTATTTTAGATGTATCTAATGTCCTTCAGAGTAATGTGTGTCTACATATTTTGCACATTGTATGATTCGTATCTGGATATGATGATACATACATATATGAACACCATACAAGATATTTTATAAATTTTGTGTTTATTTAGTACAGTTCTTGTACATACATACATATATATGTTCCTGTTTGTCTGTAAACACATGTGTGTATCACATATGCACATGTGTAAAAAGTAAAATATGATACACTTACGTATTTTCAATATTTTTTTTTTTAAGTGAAAATTTTATTTGAAATATCTGATTTGTTCGGATTTCCTGTGCCAACAGGATACACACACATAAAATTTTATGTATTTATTTTTCATGATTTTTTATTTATTCTTGCCTGGTTTACTTTGAAAAACGAAATCCTATGACAGGTATCCATTATTTTTATAACTCAATTTGAAATTTTTTTCAAAAAAAAAAAAAAAACAGATTTTTTACTTTCACTTTTTATTTTGTAATTTTGTTAATTTTTGTATTCGTTATTTTTAGGAGTTTTTTCTTTTCGTAAAAAATGTAATTTTTTATTTTATAAAATTTTTTTAATCCTTAAATGCGGACTTCTTTCAATTCTTTATATCTATTTCTATCTTTTATAGTAGGAAAAAAAATTTCTTTTGAAGTCTTTTTCGGTATTATGAAAATTTGCTATTTTGTTTTATATACATACATATGTACTATATAGTATGTATGTGCATTTCGTTTTCAAACACATATCAAACTCTATACTTCGTTATTAAATATTATTTTAATATAAGTACATATCTTTTCCTTTTTCTTTTCTCATAGGTGGCAATCATGAAAGTCTATTCGAAAAAATTGAGCCGACTTTTAAAAGTAGATCAAAACAAGTCACGATATTATGTATGTAAATTAATCGACTTTCATGCATATTACCAAGATCTATAAAATGTAAAAAATTATTTTATTAAATCAGGTAACTTGATTGTTTATTTCTTGAATTTATATGGAAATTTTTTATTTGTGTTGTCAAAATTTTTGTTATTTATTTTATTTTTTTAAAGTCGATCACAAAAATATCAGCGACTTTTCAAGTCTATAATAGAAAAATTTTTACTTTCATAATACCAAAAATCTATTGCAACATAAAGTTGATTAGTAATAGACTTTCCTAATTGCCGCTATAATTTCTAATAACGGCATTTCATGAGCAGTCTTACCATAATTCTTAAAGTCTTCATTCAAAATCAAATAATTTTTTTGAAATATCAATTTACCAGTTGTACTATTTAAGTGGTTTCGATAGGGCCTGTACCAAAAAAAAATCTTTATAGATTTTTGTAAAGGACTTCGTGTTTTTTTTTTCTTTTTTGTCTGTAAATTCCATAAAATATTTCATTATTCTAATGAACATTTCCTTGATTTATTAATTTTATTATGTGTGTATACATAAGTATGTATGTTCATACGTTCCTCTTCTACATTTATTTATCCTCTGTCTATTATCGATATATTATTAGATTTTTATTCAATTCTTTTTTTTTTCCACGTAATATCATTCCATTTTAATTCAGTAATAATTCAAATTAATGTGCTCTATGTCGATTTTTATTATTTTTCGTATTATTTAGATTAGTTTAATATATACATAAGTACATACATACATATGTAAATATGTAGTTTAGTTTTCAATATTTATTTTTTTATATTTGATATTCAAAAAAGAAGGAAAAATAATTTTATTTTTTGTGCAAATTATAATTCAAATATAGAAAATGAAGATAAATAGAAATTAGCTTAAAATAGGTCATTCGGAAACAGTTTTGTATGTATCAATGATCTACGAGTATATGTATGTCTAGAAATTATAGGGCGGTATGGCACGTTCAATAGCAGTTCTAAATTTGAAAATGAGGTTTCACAGTAATATCACATATGATCTGTTCGATCAACAATGATTTCTGAGATATTTCAAAATTTAACGATGAATTCCAAAATGCCCGAAAATTTTTTGTGATGCGTTAATAATGCGATTTTAATATAAAAAATTATACAATGCCACTTAGATGGATTGTATCAGAAAAATTCATGATTTGCTTAAATAATGCATTTCAGATGCAGATACGTTTTAGAATTTAAGACGATGTTGCCATTTTGAATGTTTGCGTTTTGGAATTTTAAACCTTGCACCAAGACGGTATTTAGACATTTTGAAACACACAATAAATTTTTAAAATTACTTAAATTAGCAACTTTTGATATGCTTTCATGGCATTGGCACGTGCTTCATGGTCAAGAAATTTTAATATTTTAAGACGTAAATAATGTAGGAATAAATTATATCAAAAAAACCATCATCAGCAATAATTCAGAATTAATGTATGAGATGTAGAATAAAATATAAAAAATGAAATTATAGGAATTAAATTGAAAATTTTAGACTACTTTTAGATTAATACAACCGTGAACTGAATATCTCGTAAATCAATGATTTAATAATACATATTTGGTAAATTTTATTTTTATTTTTCTATAACAAATAAAATAATAATTTGTTAATATCACACATGAATATATCCTTGAAATGATGATTTCCGATTCCAATTCATAATACATCGTTATTATTGTATACGTTCGTTATATGTTTATAATTCATATATTTAATTAATTTGAAATCTATATTTCAAAAAAATTTATTTGAGATTAAAATAATTTAATACAATCTGTATGGCAATTTCTTTTTCTTCATAATTTCAAACCAGCTGTGTAGCCTAGTTGTAGTATGCTAGGTCTACGATCCCAACAGCGGTGGGTTCGAATCCCACCTCGGGTATGAGTCTGACACTACTTTCCCAAATAGCCGTAGACCTTTGTAGTCAGTGCTATTTCCCCCTGTTAGGATTGTAAATTCATTTACTATTCTAACCTTTATAAAATAAAAAATCTTCATAATTTTTAAATTAATAAATTTATCTAAAGAAAAAACGAAAAAAAAAATTGTGTAATATTTTTTATATTATAAGCACACTTGTGTTTCGTATATATTATTGAACTTAAGTTAATTAAATTGATTAATTAAATAGTAACAAGAATAAATTAATAGTAGATAAAAAAAAATGTTAAAAAATTTCCAAATGATTTTCGAAATGTTGAACATGTTGAACTAGCGTATCACCAATTTAAGGATATTAGATATTTTTAAAACAATGTTTTGATATCAAAACCATGATAATTTTTTTCTTATTTTTACCATTACCTTTGACCTGACTTACTCAGATACAAGTCAATTCGGCTGAAGTTCCTTTTAGAGCCCACCTCCGATTTTTATGAAACTTTATATACACACTATACACTTTGGTCAGTTCTTTAAGTACTAAGACTAATTCAAAGTATTTATTACATATAGTTGAAAAAAAAGGAAAAACGAAATGATTGATTACTAAAATTGAATATTGAATTTTCCAGCAAATATTATCTGAGTTACCCTTTAGCACCCTGTAATAAAAGTATAAAAAAAAATAAAATAAAATAAAAATAAAAAAAAATTAATTCGATGATTTTATTACAATTTATTCACATCAATTTGCATCAATAAAATTCAAATCATAAACACATAAAAATGAAAGTAATTTTCAACATACGTTAGATAGAACACAAAAACAACAAATAAATATATGTATTATACATGAAAAATTTTGAATTTATTACGAAAATTATTTTTATCAAATTCCCATCAAATTAAATCGAAATTTTATGTATTCTTATTACTTTGTTAAAAAAAAAATGATCAAAACAAAAAAATAAGAAAATAAATCGAATTTTCCTTTTTGTGTTTTTTTTTTTTTTCATTTATATGATCATCGTTTTAAAATTTTTTTTTTTGTACCTAAATAAATTTTATTTGCATAAAAAAGTAAACAATAGAAAAATAAAACATAAAAAATGTAAATAACACAGTAATCACTCGTTTGATATGGTATACTTATACGAAAGCATATATGATACAGTACAAATTGTGGAAATAATTCAGTTAACCCTGTTATATCTTTCATATTATCGCTATAATAATTTTTCTATACTGGGCGAAAAATATTTTAAATAGATAATCTATAGAAATTCTAATTCTCAATTATAATTTTGATTGTCGATATAGGAAACAGAAAACTAATTTCTTTCGTCAGAATCTTATTAATTTTTTTCTTGATAAACTGGATTTATATATAAGTCCAACAAAATTCCCCCCTCCCTCTACTTCCCTTTTCTTTACTTAATCTTGTAATAGCCCTACCAAATGGTCATTAAGAAATTTTGAGTGACGAAAATACTAAGATCACCTACAAAATTTCAATTTCGAAGACAGTATTAAAATATCCTGAAGATTTCGGACCTAACTTCCTTCTTTAAATCCGCGCGTTTAACGTGATGTATTGAGCTATTTCAAAATCAGAATTCAGAGATTAGTAAACATCAATGAATCTATATAAATTCATCATTATAAACATTGTTCATACTACAGTACAGTCCATTACTTGCCGTGATATGATATGATCCCCATTCACACTTTTACAAAGATCCGCGATTTTCACATAATTGTATACTCATATGTATGTAAAAGCAACGTCGTGGTAGTGCTTAATTGAAGCCATAAAAGAATATGATAACATATAATAAAAGGTTCAGGGCAAAGAAAAGGCAAAGAAAATTTATTACATTTTTCTTTTATTTGAATTTTATTCACACACACGTAATAGAAGAAATAAGTAATGGAATATCAATTTCAAATGAAATCAATTACATTCACGTGTTTTATTGTATAACATACAGCAATGAAGAAATGGGGAATTTATGATTACATCAAAAATTTTATGTTCATAGTGATAATGATAAAAAAAAAAAAAATTTTTTTTTTCTTTTTTTGATTCTGTTGTACAATAAATCTTTGATTAGTTGAATATGATGTTAATATATCTTATGATGTATACAATTTTCTTATAATACAGGAAAATGAACGAAGAAAATGGGAAAAACACACAAGCGTAAAAAATAAAGTCTTTGTATTGATTATTGTGAATTGTGACTGTATGTATGTATATAAGAAAATTATTACAATTTAATGTATGATATAGACACCTGTGTTTGCCTGTTCTTTAAGGATAATTTCAACTAATAATTCAATATCAAGGATAATGAAGACATAATTTCCCTTAAAGTAAACAAGGAACATGATAAAATTAAAAATTTTATGATTAATTATTTATCATTAAACATTGAAAATCTACCATACATTTTAATCAAAATACAATCAATAAAAAATATACGTATACGTGTTTACACATACAAACAAAGTACATTTTTATTTATCATTCTGTTTGTTTTTATTTGAATAAATCAAAATTAATAGAACTGAAAGTAAACAAAGGATCTTTTTGTGTTTTCTTGAAAATAACATTGAAAGTATAGTATTATGATGTTAACAACAATAGTGACTGATGTCGATATCAATCATAGTATAATTGGCACACTCACAAAATTTGTACATGTGTGAGTACAACAACTTAAAATTCATTCTTTAAAAGTTTATACTATATATTGCTAAGCACTTGTATTAGTGTTATGTAAAATTCTTCAGCCATTGTATGCTTTCGAATCATTTTAATTATATGTACCTTACAAAACCTCATAATTCGTAAAATTAAATTAATTTTCATTAGTCTCGTTTTTTGTACCAAAAAATTATTTAAGTGTTTGGTAAACCAACACATTAATGCAGTAACGTATCATAGTCGTTGTTGATGTGTTTTTGGAAATATGTAATATTGATTCAACAGTATTGTGCATATAAAAATGTGAAATTTTAGCAAATCGTATACGTAAGCCAAAAACTTGATCCTTACCAGTATTTTCCTCCAGTATAGTAATATTTCGAGACATGGTTGAGCTTCCGAGGACGATCATATTAAAAGTCAACATCAACAGCTTCTCTTGTTAGGCCTATTCTCATTTGATTCTGTTGTTTTTTTTTACTAATCATTAACAACCACGGACGTTGACGATATACTATTGGACGCTCGATACCAGTGTAAATGATACTTGAACTAGATAATTGGAAAAGTTCCAATGTACTAAATTACTTTCAGATTTCCAATTCTATATAATTACAATAATTTAGATTTATTTCATGGATTTAGTTGAATTTAGGACTAAAAAAAACCCTAGCATCACAAGTATTATCAAAGGATCGATTTGAAAAAAAAATTTTTTTTTTATTTCCGCATATGTTCTTGTCTAATGGATGAAATTGAAGCCATCACCGTTTTAAAGAGCTTCTACATAATTTCAATAAAATTTTGTAATGAATTTCAATGAAAATTCATCTCATGTATGTATACAGACACACAGGCGATATTTTTTGACAGGCGTTAATACTCTTGAAATTATTTGTTACGAAGTAATCACACAGATTAAAATACATATACATAAAAATGAAACATTTACATATTTTAAATTAAATTCATTTTAAAAATCATCTATCCTAAATAGGTTTTGAACGTAAGTACATTGACGTACATACACAACAAATATGGATGATTAGATGAGATACTTACATGGAGACACATACGTAATTGTAGGCATACGTATACGTTTTACAAAAGTATATACAATAATGTATAGGTACATTGAATGTATGTGTGTGTGTACATGAATAATTTATTTAGAATTTGTATTACTCGTGTGTACGATAATAAATAAATTTATAACATCGTTAAATTTAACATAAATTTACATATACGTATGCGGTAACAGAAATATATGTATGTAATGTATACATACATACACATGTGATTGCCTTTGTTACATATATACTTATGTATCAATCAATTTACTAAAGAAAAAAGGAAAAAAATGGAATGACAACAAATTACTTCTATTAAATTAAATTTACAAAAATTTTCGAAAAACACATGGTGACAATGCATTATATGAAGTTAACATACAAACGCACCGAAATGACGTGTAACGAAAAATACAAACATTTTTGCTTTATATACAAAACTCTTAGCTACTATATGTACGCCAACGTAAATGTATTCATTTAAACTTGCGCCTATTTAACATTTGAACACAATAAATTTTATTCAAATTGAAAATGATTAAATTTTTAATTTTTTATATACAGGTAACTTTCGTATAACGTGGTGGTACATTTTTATAAATTATGACAAATTCTTTTTTACAAATTCTTTTTTAATTCAGACAAATTGTCTATAGTTCTCAGATGCTAGATTAAGATGGTATTAATGTGTACCGGTACCAATTTTAAAATTTAAAATCATATTTTTTGTAATTACCTTGTCAATCGTTAAAAATGTTCAAATATCATGTTAAATGAATATTATTTAATGTCCTTGAAAAATTCCTTTACATTATAATGCTAAATGTTCACATCAGATTTGGACAAAATTAAGAGTTCAATAGAGCGTACCGCACTTAAGGAAGCGATGAATCAATATGATTTGTAGATTATGGGAAAAATAGAAGAATAAAAATTTAAGAAAGCAAAACGTGAACAAGTTCGTTATAGATTTAGATTTAAAAAAAATTTTTTTTTTTTTGGAAATTATGAAAACTAGAAATCATTTTTACTTTGCAATAATTTTGTTTTTTATTTTATTTAATAGACCATCTGGTACAATTGGTTTTCATTAATTTTATGAAACTTTTATTTACTTGGATTTGAAACTTTTCCAGCAACAAGTACAGCATTAGTTATTAGATCTTCAATGAAAAACAAGAACGGATGATCAACTGTAATGAGTTTATCATCGGGTACATTTGAAGCCCCTACTTTCATTCCTAGAAGAACCAAAAAAAAAAAAATAAATAAATAAATAAATTTCATAATTTAGTATAAACTTTGTGAGTGTATTTTAAAATTGTTCAGATATTTTACCTGATAGTACAGCTGCAGTGGTTCCTTCTTCAGTAACAGCGACTTTAACAGTTTGTTCAAGTTCGGTAACAGCTAATGTATCCTGTGCATACAAATATCTGAAATCTGCACGGTTTGTGAAGACTCTCTTAATACCAAGCTAAAAAAACAGAAAAAAAATTATTGCGTTACGTAAAATCACATGAGGTGTGCTTATGAGTATTTCAATAAAAATCAATTATACCTTTTGAAGATGTTCTTTTAATTTCATACTATAATCAAATTCAAATTTAGGAAGCTCAACTGTAATGTTATCTTTTTTAAGTTTCGATAATTCTTCTTGAACTTCATCTGCATCAAGTTTATTGACAACATATTTCAAGCTAGTAACATTATTAGGTAAAATGATGTTCATTGCAAATTTTCCACCCTTAAAAATTTTTCAAAGAATATGATTGTTAAATTTTAAATAATTCAATGTAATCAAAACAACCAAAAAAAAAAAGAGAAATGTTTAATTATTACCTTGTATTTTAAACGAATTATGGTTGCATTTAATTCAGCTGATTTTTGATATTCATATTCTCCCTCATTGGACATAATTGGTGTTTCAACAGTTTCACTTGGTTTAACATAGAAAGTTGTATTTTTTGTGTTTATTTGTGGGAATGGAATTTCCCAACGTCCAGCAAAATACAATGCATTTAAAAGTAATACTGAAACATCTTTAAAACTGTTTTCATCAACAATTTTATTAATATGTCCTCGGGTTTTATCTGAAACCAATTTATTTATTTCTTCAGCTAAAGCTTTTCTATCACTTGTAAGTTTTCCAATATCAGAATTATATATCTTTTTTGCGTCTGTTTGAAAAGGATCCATAATTCCAACACCATTGTCCAATAACATTGCAGAGTATAATGAAACATTGTAGTCTCCATTAGTTTCCTATTATAAAAAGAATTTAAAAACAAAAAATCAATGAATATTTTTCTAAAGCTATGCTTTTGAGTTATCAATTTTCTACCTTTAAGGAATTTAAAGTTTTATTCCAATATTCGGTTCTATCTGCATCGTAATAATCAGGGAAAAGTGTTGTATGTAATTCTGCTCTTGATCTTGAATCATTATGAACACTTTCAGAAACCAAAGATGAAATTAATTTAACGGAAAACGGTGAAAATACCAAATTATCATTGGCATATCTATCATCATTTAAAATTTCCTAATGTAAACGAATTAAAGAAAAAAAAGTAAAAAAAAAAAAACAATGTAAATTAAATGAGAACTTTAGTCAAAATCCACAAATAATTCCGAATTGTGTACCTTAACTAGATTCCAATCAAAAATATTTGGTTTAAGATCATTTGGGCCGGGAAAAAGAACACTATAAGCGTTGACTTGGATAACCAATAAAGTTGTTACAACTGAAAAAACTAAAAAAAAAAAAAAATTATCAAAGTGAGAAATTTAATTGAAATAATCATTTTGACTTTAATCTACAATCGAATTTAAAATCGTTACCTAAGCTGAGATTGGCCATTTTATCACTATTTCACTACAATTCGAACGTTTTTTAATTTTACACGAAAGTAATTTAATTACACTGATATTCAAATTATTATACTGATATTCAGAATATTACTGATAATTAGATTTTCCAAGCCATGATTTTTATACAACTTTTTTTTTCTGGATTTGTTTTGGACTTTCGAAAATCTATGATATTGTATACGTTATTCGAAAAAAACATGTAAACCGTGTTAATGGAGTTCATATTCGGTGTTCCTAAAAAATCTGAGTGTTTCTGTGTTTAAACAACTGTTTGATCCATAAACTGGATACAGTACTTAATAAACAATCCCACTTTTATGTTGTGAATACTCGTGAATAACACATATGTTGTCGAAAAAATAACTTATGTCCCAAATTTTTTATTAGGAAATAGGCATATCTAACACTTTAAGTTAAAGTGTATTACCAAAGTATTACCGAATTATCGAATTAAAAACAAACCCATAATATAAACATTTGAACATATGTATGAATTTAAACAATTGTTTTCCCAATAAAAATAACAATTACAAGAAATTTTTGTTTTGTACAATTGTTTCATTTATTTACACATATGTGCATGTGTATTGTTTCCAAGGATTATTAATTTTACATACGGATATTTTGTCTCAATTAATTTATTATTGATTTGATATTGAATAAATTAAACCATAAAAGATGAAAAACAAAAACACAGAAACGAATTGTTGTTATGAAAAATAAAAATTAAAACAACTGACCAAACATTTCCACGAAAAGCAAAATTTATTTGATAAACACCTTATGTGGATATTTTGCAAAAATTTTCATTCTTGGATAAACATCATTTCGAGACATCTGTTCATTATGTTGATTATTGATTTGACACACATACAGCCTATTTAGGCTGTTAATGTGAATTTTAAAATGTCTTCTATTAAAATTTTAATACAATCATTTTCATTTGCCATTATCAAATGCGAAATCTACCAATGAAAAACAAGCCTTAGTTAAACATTTTTCCCTTTCTCTGCTCGTTTTAAAAATCAATCGAATAGAATAGACATATCCGATTTGGCTAGAATTCATCGTTTTCACACCTTCATTAATTTAACCATTTGAACAGTTTGGTCCATGACAACTTACCTCCAGGTCCCGGTTTTTTTTTCTTTTTAAATTTCTATTGAGAAGTATCTAAAATAATGAAATCCCTAAGGTTCAAAGTTAATTTTGCATAATCGTACAACTATGGCATTCTAGTGAAATTTTTTTATTATATACAGACTGTGGATAGTTTGGTTTAAATCTCCCACACTTGGCAGAATGAGAATGGGATTACTATTGTGCATATCACATTGTCACTAAAAGGAAATACAAAACAAACAAAGAAAAAACGAAAAACATAATATCCTCAAGGATAATTAATTCATATGTTAAGGATCTCTTGCGCATTGTTGTACAAATAAGATGGCATTAATGTTGTAGTATAAAAGGAAAACGAATAATGGAATTTATCTATACTCTGTAAGAAGTTTTAGGTTTGCGGTGAAAGTAAACCATTTTCATAATCATAAATTTTTACATTTTTCTGTATTCAGTTATGTACACTGTGAGACAATGAGACATAATTTCCGGACTGTATTTCATTAAAATTCTTTTTCATTTTCTTCTAAAAATAATACAAAAATCGTAATTAAAACAAAAAACTTTAATGTAATAATTTTTTATTCACTATACATTCGTTTTCTTTTCAGTTGGTCAAAGAAAAGTTTAAAATGAAATTATTTATTATGATCATTTAACAAAAAGAACTTTCAATGGAAATGAATTGTATTCTCGTTACAATTTTCAAAAAAATTTTATTTTATTACATTAACATTCATATATAACTGAAAACCATAAAAAGTTCTAATCAAAAAAAAAAAAAAATAAGAAAATTAAGAAAATTTTTCGAGGTGACCAATATGACACCATAAGATTACCAAGTTCTTGTATATTTTGTTTTGTGGCATGCACATAAGAAAGGAAGTAAAAAACAAGAACAATTATACATATGTATAAGAAGAAACTAAACTATGTGAAACTTTTCACAAGAAGTTGTTAAAAATGTTTTTTATTTAATTATAGTAAAATATGTTACAAAATCCAGCACTGAGGGTTAGTGACATTATGTATAGTGTAATACATGAGAGTATATAAATAGAATTGGTTAGTTTCAAAACATCTAAATAACGTCTTGATGCAAAATTTAAAGTTTCAAAATGCAAGCATTCAAAACGATTTACATTGTCGAAATTTTCAAGATATTTTATAAACGCGTCTAAAGCATGAGTTACAATGCACCAACCATTGTCATGACTTCACAGCTAACCAAATTATTTACATCTAAAAGATAAACGTCTATGGGATAGTGACGTTTATCTTTTACATATAAGTTTTGGTTGGTCATGACATCACGACCATGATTGGTGCATTGTAGCTCACGCATAAGAACGCATTATTTAAGCAAATGACAGATCATATCGGTGAGATTGCACAATTTTTGCATCAAAATCATAATATTACCGTATTACGATAAATTTTTTGATCTTTTAGAAATCACTGCATATTCAACCGTATGTGAGCGTATATATACAAATCAGCATCCGTTTCGCAAGCTCTTTTACAAATTTTTGTGTATTCGTTTGAATAAAATATATTTGTTAAGGATATATAATAACATGAATGTGGGATACAAATATAAATAAATACCAAAAAATGTCATTAGCACATGCACATGTATTTTTTAAAATATATCTTAAATAATTTATCATATTTATTTCTATGACAAGTAAATGTTTACATATAACGTAAACTTTTTAGTATACAATTTACATGTGTTATTTAAAGTTATTTGTTATAAAAAGAAAATATGTATATTATACAAGTTAAAAAAAAAAAAAAAAAAAAACTTCATTTTAGAAAATTTTCAAATTTTATCCATATATGTATGTACATACATAACATTCGTTATATACGTCATAAAAATTTTAAAGTAAAATATCATTTTTCAAATTTCTAACTATTTATTATATGAAATTGTGTGTATGTATATGTAAAAAGTTGTTCTTTATGTTATTTTAAAGAATTTTTCATACAAACATACGTACATGTAATATTTGATTTATTACTACATAAAATGACAATTTTACTAAGTTTTCATTTTTCAAATACTAAAAAATAGAACAAAAGGAGAATTTCTGATAATGAGTAATTAATCAGTAAACTTTGAAATGAACAGACAGGCAATTAAATCATTTTAATTATTATTATACTGAAAATTTATTTTCCTTTTTTTTTTTTTGTTTGACGAATACACAAAGGAACGGTGTATTTTCCTGTTTCGGGTACACTTTAACTATTTAAGCGAAAGAATTCTTTGTACAATTTTCTTTATAATAATTAATACGGTTCACTAATTATATGTACCAGTTGGTCTTATTGAAACTTTACGTAAAGTAATGCCCTTATACATCTCTAGATGTATTGATATTCAAAAAATTCAACTGATTTTATATGAAAACTTTCGGTATTGCGGTAATACTGCTTGTGAAACAATTTTACGTGTGAAGTACATTTAAAAAAAAATTTGAAAATAATTTAGTTGTTTGCCATTAGAATTAGTTAAAAAATCGGTACCGGTAGGATGCCCAAGATTAGGGTGGTGATCTAAATTGGGAAACCATGTCAAAAAACTAGAGAAGATCCGATACTGAAAGCGGAAGATGATGAATTGAGAGGAATGGACGAGCAGTTGATGATTGAGTAATGTTAAGCAAGTCGAAAGGATGAGCAATGAATCAGGGCTTTGCATGGGGAAGAGAAGAAAAACAGAAGATTGAACAAATACAAGAAAGAAAAATATTTTTCACAATACAAAAGCGTAGATATACACAGTCATTTATTTATAGTGAACTTTAAAAAAACTGGAAAATATTAAATTATAAAATATATAAATGCCATTATCATCAGTTTCATTGTGTAGCATTTAGTACAAAATAACAATAGAAATTTTCTTAACAAAAATTTTATATACATTTTAATGTATCTAAACCGATGTGTATTTATTTCATACATACATACATACTAATCTGTTTGTTTGTATGTTCTGTACACAGTGATTACTACTGTCGTATAGTTAATCGTAAAATAATGAAAATATCATAAAAGAAAATTTTACTGTAGAATAGCGTTTACATAAAATAAACAAAGTATATTCATGATGTACATACATATGTATATTATATCATAAAACCAGGAGGGTTCATTCATTTACATAAATTATAACTCTTAATAGACTGTTTACACTTGGTTTACACTGCATAAAGAACTCATTTATAACATTTAAAACAAAAAAAAAAAAAAAAAAAAAAAAAAAAAAAAAAAAAAAAAAAAAAAGAGAATAAAAAATATTCATTCATTTATATGCATACATTTTTAATTTCATTTTCATTCAAAGTAATATCAGAAAATTATTAAAATTATTAATCGGGATTCCGTTGCTTTAGAAAAGCACTTACATAAATTATACATAATTTAATTTGTTTTACTGAATATACAAGGACAAAAGCATAATTTAGCATAATTAAGAACAACAGACGGATTAAGAATTGAATTTTTTATTTATATTTCCTTTTTGAGCACTTTATTATCTATAATCATAATTCCAAATTTTATATGAATATTTAGATCGAGATTGTTTAATTTTACCAAAAAGTGAAATATCTATTTTTCTTGGTTGATACAATATTAATACAGAATTAAATCAAATATATATTTTACTTTGAGTAAAATTTCAAATATTTAGTATTTTGAAAATTTTCCTCATGTACCCATTCATTATATGCGATATTGATTTCAATGTTCGATGATTAATTAAACTACTGATACATGTAATGTTCCTCTTAAGGGCATATAAAAGGTCATTTCGTTTATTTATTCGTAACATTTGAATTGTACATACATATAATGCCGTTAGCAGGACATCTCATGTGTATTCATAAAGGTTGATATTAAAGAATGAAGAATTTTAGATTTAATGTTATTTTACAATTTATCGTTATGTTTTACATATTGTTAATTTTCGCAATACTCCAAGTTAAATATTTATCTTATTTTTTATTTTGCACGCACAGCGTGCGTATTTCACTAATCAATTCAACTTCATACTTTATTCATACAATTTTGTTCAAATCCATTTAATTGGGCACACAAGCGGATTATGTGATTATATTGAGTATTATTGAGATTTAAAAAAAAATCAATTGCTGGTGGAGAAACTATGGAAGAAGAGGATACCGAGGGTTATGATACCAAAGACAACAAAAAAACAAAACTTCTTGAATTTAGTATAGAAAATTCTGTTACATGAAGTTCAAATGTATAAATTTAATTATGACACCATAAATTAACTTAATGAATTCTTAGGTACTAACAACTAAGTATACACATTACATAAGTATACACATTACATGTCCCTCAAGGACAATAATTATAATGATTCCAAAATGAAATAAATTGATCATCAATCCACAAGCATTTACCTCTTCAAATTAATCGAACAAAACAAAAATTTTTCATCAGATTTATGAATTTATGGGATTTTATATTTATTGTAAATTTAATGATGATGCATTTAAGCATTAATCATAATACGTATTTGATATTTGTGCTTTGGGTATGTGAACACCAAATTATAAAAAAAAAAAAAAATTTCAAATTTCAATGGAATATGTTTCCTACGGTGTTGGTTTTCACATTAAAATTAATTCTTCGGTTTGTGAATTCAAAATAAAAATTATGTACGTTATGTATGTGTGTATGCAAATCACAAATGTGTTCAATAGATCTTAATAGAAAGATAAATTTTGTATAGCTGTAATGGTTTAGGTATAACTAATGCCTCATTAGTAGAAAAAAAGCATCATCATCATTATCATCATAAAATGTTATCTTTAAAAACAAAATTTTATAGCATGCAATGCTGTTATGGTTTATTCACGATAAATTCCTTTAATTTCCTTTAAGATTTCGACGATGGCCTCCTATTTTTCTTTCAGAGTTACATCATCATGTATATTCAAATTGGACAATATTAAATTGTTCCAATCCATTATTCGACAAGGATATACATACATGCAAATTATGATTACTTTTGGTAATTATATAAATCATAAAGCTTTAAAATTTACATAATCTAAGGATATCTAAGGATTATGTTAATAAATGCTTTTTGTATAGTCTCACTCAAACACATGTAATCTTTTTAACATTATTTCTCTTTTTCTTTTACACAAAAGAAAATCGTATAATTAAAATTTCATTTCAGCATAAAAAATTTAAAATTCCTGTATAAACTTCTATATGGGAAATTTTTTTCTAATAATGAAAAACAACATCTCATTCTGATTCTATTGAATTTCCTTAATGTTTTTTTGTAATTTTGAAAAAAAAAAAATCTTTTACGCTTACACATACGCTTTTGTGTTTTTACATGCTTTTTCCTGTATTTTCTTCTTTTTTTCTTTAAATTGAATAACGTTTTGTTTATTGATATACGGTGGTGGTAATATATGTTAGTGGTTTTCATCAGATAATCGCTTCGAGTATTTACTGTACTCAAAATAGAATATATGCGTATGCATAACATATTTAAACTTAAAGCTCACAATGTACGGAAATGTAAACAAATAACGTATTTATACGTACGATGTGTATTATCTATGGTGTTATTCAGGTATGTGTATACAGACGGTCTCGGAATAAAAATCACAAAATGGGTCCGTCACGTAATTCAAAGCGTTTCTAGAAAAAAAAAAATCAAATTTCAAATTTTTGATTGAAATTTTTCGGACTCGTAAAGTGCATGACGTCATACATTGTTAATCTAATAGGAGAACTCAAAGTTATTACCGTTCAAATTTCAAAAATGCTATTTTCCAGAGCAGCTGTTGGTAGGGGGAAGTTTGTGTTGCTAGGACGATTTTTCACTAGAAACATTCTAAACTCTGGGACATCCTGTACATTTTTTAAATGTAAAAATCGAAAATAAAAAATTTTCCTTACAAATTTGAATAATATGTGTACATATTAGAAATTCATTTTATTGTGAATTATTTATTTGATTTAATCTAGCCTGTTATTTTTTTGCTTTTCCTGTAAATGTTTACATAAAACCAGCATATGTACTGAATCATGTTTACATTAGAGCAGCAGTTCTCAATCTGTTTGAATCGCTGCTATCTCGATATTTATAGTGTTTAAAAGATTTGGAATCCCTGCATTCAAGATACTTGTGATACGTGTGTAGATACACACAGACAAACGATTTATGTAATCCATAAATTTTGGGAATAAAAATAATAAATTGTCCCTGAGTTTATGTACATACACAAGTACCCATTGCCCAGTATATATGTTTACAACGACAATACATTGAAAATATCGTCTACATGACTACATGTTCCGGTCTATATATGTAACTTTACGTTTCTCCATAATTTTTACTTTAATACAAATTCACAAAATTAGCCAAAAATTTAATAGAGCAATTTTATGAATTTAAAAATAACAAGAATAAAGGTCACTTATAAGAATTAAGTATAAATTAATTTTATTACATGTTTATTTTACATATCGACCGTTTTATTTTCCCGTCCAATTTTCTTTTCTTGAGGGCCTATCATACATACATATGTACATAATTCTGATATAAAATACACAATGATTTTCAAAACGTTTGAATTCCCCCTCGCCTCGATACAAGATTTAAACTTTAAAATTTCAAAACGCAAAGCACTCAAAATGGCAATATCGTCTAAGTTCCAAAACGTATTGTGAATGCATCTAAAACTTATAATAATCAAACAAATGACTTGACGTGTCATTCATTTTTTGATGCAATACATCAGAGTAATATTGCAGAATTTTGTATGAAAACCGTAGTATTATCGCATCATAGTAAATTTTTTGGAATATTGGAACTCACCAACACTTGAACCAAAAAAGTAGCAAAGGAGCAAAAACCTTTATTATTGTTAAATTATTATTATTCTGTTTTCTTGTGTACGTTACGTCTATTCTTTTTTTATATTTATTATAATAAAGTTCTTATATTCTAATATGTAAATAACGATAAAATGATTATTATCTGGTTACATGTTTCTTTGGTATTAGGTTTATAGGTAATTTCATTTTTTAAATAAACAGAGGTAAACTTGAGGTAAACATCACAATAAAATTTGATATAGTACATAATACATATGTAATAGAGTATATTTGAATTTATGTGGTTGTGACTTGTGTGTACTTAATGGTAAACCACCTAAAATAATGAGTTATGGAGTTGAAGGAGCTAATACAAATTTCTTCAACGCTATCTAGTAAATATTTACCATTCCATCGTCTCCCCTCCTTTTTTTTATTTTTCATCATACCATTGTTTTCTTTTATTGTCAAGACTTATCACCTCTCGAATTTATGACATACTAAACTGAACTACCCTGTATAAATTTAAAGTGTATGAAGTAAACACATATGATATGGTTTCGTTTCTCTTTAATTTTAAAGGCTTTTACCATTTGATTTCAGGGATTTCAAGGACATTCGATGAAATATTTTTGCTTATCATTATTATTTTTTCCACACATTATTTTATTTATTACTATTATTATTATTTTGTTTTTTTTTTTTTTTTTTGTTATCGTTCAAAAACATTATTTTGATTTTGGCAAACAAATCAATAAATTGTCCATAAATATTTTTTCTAGAAAAGAAAAAAAAATGGTTCACAATTATTTCTTGTGAAATTATGACATATCCTCTTAATTTTCCATTCAATTAAGTTTATTTCGATTTTTTTATTTAATTCGTTTCGTAATAAATCAAATTGAATGAATGATGAAAGAAAAAAACAATTTAACGTAAATACACAAGAAAATAAATAAATTTTATGCAAAATAAGATGTGAACGCAAAAAAAAAAAATACACCAAGAATACATTTCTAATTTTATTCATAAATGAGTACATTAATTTTATTGTGTAAATGTGCAAACAGAGTGATTCATCGAAGTAATAACACAGGACATACATATGTAAGGAGCTCTTCAAGGACGATGTGATTTTTCCTTTCCTAATTTTTTTATATACGCATATTTTTTATTGTTTTTCATTTTTTCAGCTTTGTTTGAAGTCAGAACACATTTTCCATTAGTTCATGTTTTATTATAAAAACCTATGGAATTTGCTCTGTAAAAATAATCCCAAAAGCAGAAACGATCAATTTTTGCTTTCTCACATTCAAACTTCATGTAGTGATTCTGATTAATACTGCGATTTTATGACATGGTCACATGATACTGAGACTGCCAGCTTAATGATCATATTCTCATGTATGGTATCTCAAGGTGATCGAGATATCTCTCTCGGTACTGGGTTACCACTGTTACCAGTTATTTACCCAATATACCATTCATTTACCCATTAGCCACTTTACACTTTACAGTATTGTCCATTTTTCATGTGCATGAACGTGGAGTTGATTGTTAAGAGCCCATTGTCTCCTATTATCACAAAAAAATATCTTTCTCTTGTCCTGTCCTGTTAATGATGCTCTTTACCATTTGGTTTACGAATATAAATGTTTGTGCAAATATACATACATACATAGTTCAACAAATGTGAACACGTGGCCCACAGAAACTCGTACGTACAACCAAAAAATTTGTACAACGCACGATGTAATCATTGTACACTGTAATTTCAATTTTAAATTCGTTAAAACATTTTATGTATATTATTCTTTTCTCATCTTAAAAAAAAAAATTAGTTTTTGTATACACCTAAAAGGTCGCAAACTACATTTTTTTTCCCTCTGTTTTATGCAAAATATAAAAAGAAACGGAAAAAAAATTTAAAAGGTGAAAAATAGATTGCATTTGCTATCAGAGGAGAATGGGATAAAATAAAAACGAAAAGACCAAAAATAAAATGAATTTTACATTTTTTGAATATCACGAATTTATTTTTACGTTCACGATTATGTAAAATACCAGGAAGAAAACCGCATGTTATCATTTCTTATTCTTCGTATGGCGCTACAGCCCAAATCGAGCCAGGGCCTAATCATCTTTACGATGATTTTTCGAGACGATTTTATCATACGTGTACCTACAGTTTAACGTGGGTTGCGAACCACTGAGTTTGTTTTGAAGTAGAGATTTTAAACTCAATTTTGTATGATAGGGCTTACAGTAATCATTTGTTTGAGTTACTTGTTGTCAGCAAGTAGACTCGATCGGTACTAGTAAGCACTTGAACCCATGAGCGTAAAGCTTATGGTACTCATTCAAAGCTAAGTGAACTTTTGGGGTAGGGTAGTTTCGATGCCAACAGTGCAGACAAGTGATGAAAAACATTTTTTTTCTATTTTTCTTCATTTGTCTGCAATCGTCTGGAATCGAACCTGGGCCCTTGTGCTTCAGAAGCCAATACTCCCCTGTTATCATTTAAAATGTCGAAAAAATTTTTTTTGATATATTTTTTTTCTCGAATATTTAGTTTTTCACCATAATACAACCAACATTGGCTTTTATTTCTGTTCTGTTGCTATTTATTTTGTAAATGAGGTGAACACTTTTTTGTATTCAACATTTTTTGTATTTTTAACATTACGAGAAACGAGGGAGATCTTTTACTTTTTATCCTTACAGTACAGTAGAATCTCTCACGGAAGGATATCTTCAAGATAGGATACACAAAACATTTTATGGTTTCGATTTTTTTTCATTTACTGGTCTACTAGAACTGTCCCCAGAGAGAGTTTTCACTGTATTTTCTTGAACTCATTATCTATTGTAATTTCTAATTAAAATAAAAAGACAAAGATTTTAGAATTCAAAAATGTTTGTAACGTTTCTATATTTTAAAATTACAATTCTACAAGTCTGAAGAAAGGCAAGGAAGGGAAGGGAAGGCAAGGGCTTTTGGAAATAGCCAAACGTAAATTACACAATTTGTATCTTCTATATAAAGGACTCAAAGGATCAAGATTTTCCAAAGAAAAATCCACTAGAGACATGAAATTTTTAGTTCTTCTTGTGTAAAGTATTATCATGTTAAAGAACAATCCATTAGATTGAGTAATTGTCTGATATATGTATATGAATGCTTTCATTTCTTAATTGTGTATACAAATGTATGTACACAGATATAGAAATAGCCAGGAGAAAAAAAAAATTATTTTCCATTTCCTTTAGCGTTTAAGGACAACAAGAAAGCTTGTGTAAAACTTAGTTTATCCATTAAAGAAAACAGGACATTTTACTTAACATTTTTTAGTATGTCTTATCGTTAAATTCAGTATCTTCTCATGTTGTTGAGTTAATTTAAATGCCGTGAGATATCAGAATAATAACATCGGAAATTGTAAAGAAATCTTTCTAATGTTTGAGTAGTTTTTGTCATTATACTCTATCGATTCTGTGTATTATGTTGGCTGTTGTGTATACGACAACGTACTATAGTATCATTATTTAATACTTCTACATTAAATTTTTTATTTCTTATATACGAGATAGTTGACGTCAATGTACATTTGTTCGAATATTACCATATATTCATATGGTATTGCATTAATTCTATGTATTTTAATACGTATTTTTGTTCCAGCAAATGTATGACTATTGTCATAGCATAACTTTTTTTTACATTTTTAATGATGTGTTATACGAGTTGACATCTAACTAAATTTCATTAAATGTTTCATATAACATGCATGCGAAGACAAAAAAAGGACACAAACACAAATGTATGTATGTACATATGTAAGTGCTAATTCAGATATCTAGACAGTACAAATGAAAAGTGAAATTATACAAAACATGTATAGAATGCGTGCCAACTAAGAAGAACATTTTGTAATGGACAGAAAACAAGACATCAGTTGCACATATGTATATATGAACATTTTGTCTTCAAGATTGCAACATTCAAGTTGTTCGCACATGCATCAGTGAAGATTTTTGCCTAAGATGAGCAGGGCACATTTTTCTACTTCCATGATCAAAATCTTCATGTACGTGAAATGTTCACTAACACAAGCAAGAATTTTCATTAGAATATCGTATTTGGTACGCATTCTGGAATCGGTTGTTTTCTTCTTTTCACTATTATTTTGATGTAATTTGATGTGTACTACAGCAGCATTCATATTAACGTAAAAAAGAATTCTTGATTTTTATTTGATTTATGTCATGAATAAATAAAATATATAATTTTGTTTTAATACAAATAAAAAATAGGAGAAGAAATAATTAATGAAAAAAAAAATGAATAAAAAAGGTCTTATTTGTCTACGGACATCCACATGAACAATTCTAATGTTGCTTATAAATTGCAAATCGTTAAATGATCGTTTCTGAACAAATGCTCAATACACGATTTGCATATCTGAACATCCGTTTTTATAAAGGCCTCATTAACGTTTTTGCATTTTCACGTTGCCTTATATTCTCTTGTAAACTGATGTTAAGAAAAGCTTCAACGCTTTAATTTAATTAGAAAATATCTTTAATTTTTTTTGTCTGTTCTTGTTTTCTTAGAACAATATTCTACTGTATGAAAACAACGTACGTATGTACATAATACGTGTACTGTTCACATTGTTTCCCTGACTTTGTCTTCTTAATAAATTAACACAAAAACAAAAACATATGTACACCCGAACAAATATACAAGAACAAAATTAAAAAGAATTAACAAATAAACATAATTAAATTTATATTCAATTCATGAATAAGAATACAGAAATAAAAACGAATGAATAAAAAATAAGAAAAAAAAATGTTTGTGTTTAAACGTAATTATACGAAAATTCCATCATTAGTAAATTTTTGAATTGAAAAAAAAACCATAAATAAAATGAGTTTTGGAAATGGTTTAAAGTTGAAATTATGAACTAATGCTGGCGAATGCCGGGACGCTAGACGCTACTCAAAAGGTAGCTTCTGAAGCACAAGGGCCCAGATTCGATTCCAGACGATTGCGTAAAAATAAAGAAAAAATAGAAAAAAAGTTTTTCATCATTTCTCTGCACTGTTGGCATCGACACTACCTTACCCCAAAAAGTTTACTCAACTTTGAGTGAGTATCATAAGCTTTACGCTCATGGGTTCAAGTGCTCACTAGTACCGATCGAGTCTACTTGCTGACAATAAATAACTCAAAACAATGATTGGTGTAAGCCCTATCATACAAAATTGAGTTTAAATCTCTACTTCAAGCAAACTCAGTGGTTCGCAATCCACGTTAAACTGTAGGTGCATATATTATAGAATCGTCTCGAAAAATCATCGTAATGATGATTAGGTCCTGGCTCGATTTGGGCTGTAGCGCCATCGGAAATCTGCATTCGGCATCACTATCTTATCGCGTCCAAGTTCACTCACCTTTAAATGAATACCAAAAGAACTGTGCTTATGCGTTAAAACTCTCAGTAGTATTGATCGAATCTACTTGTTGACGATTCGTAACACAAAATAAATGACCAATCTAAGCCTTATCACACAAAAATTGAATTTGGTCTCTAATCTAACAAAATTAATGGTTCTCAATCCACGTCCAGCTTTAGGCGAATCACATCGGTGAAACTTTCATAATCCAAAACTATATCATTCAGGGAGTTTATACATATGTACATATGTACATACCTACATATGTTATATTCACGCTCAAACTTATTTTACTTTTCACGATTGTGCAAAAATTCATAAATTTTTGTGATATCACTAGAATATATTAGAATTGATAAATATCACCTGTGACTGTTATAAATTACTGTTAAATTGTGAATTTACCCTCTGTATTTTAAGTAAACCAATAAATAGTTAAAAGCTTCAAATTATGTCGTTAATGATAATATACACATGCGTGTCTGAAACTTCTTATATTTGTATATGTATACATATGTATGTGATCAAATATTTTAAAAAGCCGCTAAAACTGTGTTTAAGTTTAATTATTGTGTTAATTTTTAAAACTCCGTAAATAACATGTTAAACAAAAATGTAACATTTAGGCTTTATGCGAAATTCATACTAAATCCAGCTTATGGACTAAATTATCGGAAATGTTTATAGTTAATAATTTAACATTTTGGTACATCTAAACGTTGATAAATTTGTTATTGTATAATGAATACATTTTTTGAAGATTTTAGCACTTTTCAACATTGATTTTGCACACACTTAGAAGATTTTAAATTATTTAAAAAATGTCAGTTAATTTTAAACCAATTGACTCATCACTTGTGTTTATTTCCTATCAATTTAATTTTTTTTCTTTTAATTAAATATTTTAATAACAATTTAAAAGAGAAACCTTTTTTTTCGCATCACTTTATACATATACGTAGTATATGTATATAAAATATGTAGGTACTTTTGTTTAAGGCAAATATTAGTTAGAATTAGCTTGTTGATTTTAATAACACAATTATTAAAAAAATATTCAAATTATTGAGAATTGTTTAAGCAAGTGTTTCATAAGTTTATCGTCATAAATAAAAATAAAATAAAAAATAAAAACATTTTATCATATAAAAACGCTATTAGAAACATTTAAAAAATCAGTTAAATTTTAAATTCGAATTGTCTCAGTAGTGTTATATAAATATATAAAGTGAAGATTTTTTTTTTTGTTACAATTAAAATGAAAATCAGTTTAAGTAATACATATATATACATACCTATTTAGTATAAATTCAATACATACATATAATCAATTAGAAATAATTTTTATACTCTGTTCATTAATGATATGCAGTTAAGGCTTTATGGAAGCTACCTGAGATAGTATCATTTTACATAATTCGTATAGCGATATTCAAAAAATTCCTCTGATTTTGAATGAAAACTTTAAGGAATTGTGATAATACTGCTCGTGAAACACTTTAAAAAAATGACATATACCTATATATACTCCCATAAGGCCTTAATTGCACATAATTATTGGACAAAGTATAAATATAATATTTAAAATATTTTTTCATTATTTTATTTATTTCAGTTTTAATAGCTGTGCTTTTGATGGTCATCAAAGCCAATTCACAATATAATTTAAATTTTAAACAACCCCAATATAATGAGTTTGATTGGAAATTATCTAAGGTTACAAAAAATTGTTTTAAAATTTTTAATCATATTTTTATTCTCATTTTTCTTTCCATATAGGAAATTTTTAATAATAAAGACGAAATTGGTAATGTCGTTATATCACCGTATTTAGTTAAATTGGCATTATCATTACTTTACTATAGTCTTGATCCTCGATCGAATTCAGGACGTGAATTATCAAAGTTTGCATCATTATTTCCTAGTCATGAAACAGAATTCGATTATTGGACGAGTACATTACAATCACTAAATGTAAGTGTGCGTTTGTGTATGTGTATGTGTATGTTAGAACAGCATAAGATATTTTTTATAATTTATGTATATTTTATACAGGAATCTAGCAATGAACATCAGGTTTCTTTGGTATCTCAGATTTGTTATGATAATACAATCAGAATTCGAGATTATTACAAAAGAGTTGCAGAAGAAATTTATTATACTGATGTTGAGCAAGTCGATTTTTCAAATCTTAAAATTTCAGCTGCAAAGATAAATGAATATATAAGTGAACATACTAAAAAACGTATTAATAATTTCATAAATCCAGATGTACTTATAAATGCTAAAGCAATACTTCTAAGTGCAATATCCTTTGAAGGTAAATGGGAAGAACAATTCGCGAAAAGATCAAGACCCATTTATAGAGAATTTTATATTAATAAGCAGGAAAAAATTCAAACGAAAGCTTTGATTCATATTCATAAGTATTTCTATTATGCAGAATCGAAAGCATTAGAATCAAAAATTATACGTCTTGGCTACAAGGTTTTCTTTTTATTGTTTGTTCTTCTTTAATTTTATTTATTCATTTTTTTTTATTCATTTTTTTAGGGCAACAAATACGCAATGTACATTATTTTACCTAATGAAATTGATGGTTTACGAAATGTTACCAAAAAAATCAATGCAAACGTACTCCATGAGGAATTATCACATTTGGAGAAACATGATATGACATTATTATTACCGAAATTTAAATTTAGTTACAATGCCGATCTTAAGAAACATTTACAAAATGTAAGTGAATCATTTTTTTATACTCTGTTCATTAATTATATGCAATTAAGATTTTATAGGATGTACGTATGTATTATTCGTTCTCTCCTAATTTTTTATTAAAAAATATTTCATGAGCAATCTCACCATAATTCTTAAAATCTTCATTTAAAATCAGTTGAATTTCTCAAATATTAATATTCCAATGATGTAAAATGGTACTACCTCGCGTAACTTCGATAAGGCCTTAATTGCGTATAATTAGCAGACAGACTATAAAATTATTCACTATATCTGTATAACAAATTGCAATATTTTTTATTCTTGGCATTTTTAGCTTGGTGTTAGACAAATTTTTACTTATGCAGCTGATATTATTGGATTCGAAGCACGAGATGCTTTAAAAGTTTCAGAGATTTTACAAAAAAGTGAAATTACTGTTAATGAAGAAGGAACAATTGCAACTTCAGCAACAAGTATTTTAATAAAATATTGTAAAAAATATTTATAACTTTTAAACTTTTTAATTTTTTTTTTGTTTTTTATTTTTCGCAGTATTGGTAGAAACTGAACGAAGTGGAACAAAAAAAAATTTTATTGCTGATCATCCATTCCTGTTTTTCATTAAAGATGAAACAACTGGATCAATAATTTTTGCTGGTAAAGTTGTTCATCCTAAATACAATTAAAATAAAAAAATGCTTTCATTTTGTAAAAATATAAAAATTTATATACAAATCAATAAATAATAAATATTGAATAGTCTTTATCAAAATTTCGTAATGTTTTTCCCTGATGATCCTGATAAGATCTGAAGCAGTTAAAATTTTGATACCGATCTGTTTAGATTTTTCTTCTCTTTTTCCTTCCTTTCAATTAATGCTCATAGTTCATTTTTTTTTAGCATTGTCGACACATAATTGCCAAATTTTCATTTATGTTGTCCTCTTTTAATTGTTCTTACTTTTATTAGCAAAATTCAGAAAACTAGCAACCAAGAAATTAGAATAAAAAAAGAATTTATTGAAATTGAACGAAAAATAATGAGAAAAAGCATCCATTTAAAACGTACATACATGGACTATATGCTTGAAAAATAAATTATAATTATATCCTTAAAGTGTTTAAAAACATTTTCTTACATTATGAAGTAAAATTTTGTCATTTACATTATTTGCATATGTAACCACACTCAAACGTTGTACACGCGTCTTTATTTTGTGTTTGTTCATGTGTATTCATATGTATATTATATGTTGTGTATATATATCTTTAATATACGCGTGTATACATACACGTAATTCATGTAATGTAACAACGGACAAATGAAAAAATAAATGCGCATTATTTAAATGTAAACTAAAAACCTGATATCTTTTTCTTATTTTATTTTCATATATGAACGTGCCATTAACCATGTATACCTACAATTCTACTTTTAAAGTTATTTTAATGATATTCATGTGTGTATAAGGATATCATCCTTTTTGTTTTATTTAAAAAAAAAAAAAAAAATTTTGCCAAATTTATTTCTTTGACACTTCATTTCATAACATACAGAGAAATGCCAAGAGGTAAATTAGTCACATACATACGTATGTATGCACATGTGTGTGTTTAATGTAGTTATACAGATAGTTAAAAAGATAATTCTTAAATTCTCATAAAAACCTTTCAATGTTTACAGTCAATATTTAATAATTTAAAATCCAAAAGTTTCATATGTATGTATGTACAAACATGGGTGTCCCAGGATAAAAGTTATGAAATTCGTTCATCATCTAGTTCAAAGTGTTTCTAGACCACCACTTAAAATTCATCCTTTTTAAAAATTTTCATAATTCTCAACTGCATGATATACGAATTTTGTGACCTTTATTTTAGGACACCCTGTATGTGAAGATGTGTTATTATTTTATTGTCTATATAATATGTAATCAAATGTCTAAGTAAATAATTTTAATTTGCATACAAATAGAAACCTTTTTCAAAAGATTTTGAATACCCAACCACAAAATACAAAATTATGATTATACTATATAAACTTTTTGAAAAGAATTTTGATAACTTTATGAAATTCATTAATAATAAAACCATTATTATTTTCATTTCATATACATAAAAGAGAAAATTAATAAAGATTTTTAATGTTAACAAGTCTATACACACACATACGGTTAGAATAACACATTGTGTAATTGTGTGATTTCGTTTGGAATGAGAATCAATTTCACTTCCTTTTTCGTTTTATTTTTCATTGAGTCTACTGGATGAAAACAAGTAGTTCAAATAGTGATCGATCTAAGCCCTTTCATACAAACTCTCCTTAAGCTGTAAGCTGTAGGTGTTTTTGTCTTGGAAAATCACGTCAGTAATTAGGATTTGGCATGACTTACATAAGAAGAAGTAATGATGTAATCCTCAACGTGTTTGGCATCACAATGAGCCTTTTTAGGACTAATTGTAATTACTATAGGGAACTAGTGGGCAACCACTGGTACCTACCTACCTACACCTACCGATAGTAAACAAAGCTATTGCGACTCATTTGACTTAAATCCTCAGAGTTTCGAGTCAACGAGCACAATCAACGTTGATTACTTCCTCTTCAACATTTGACCTTGTACATAGTTTCCTATTAACTTTTGAAGTAAATGTTTAAATGCCGTGGTTCTTTTTTTAAAAAGGAATAACTTCTTGGCTTATAATTATTTATTTATTTATTTATTTAAAAACAAAAAAAAAAAAAAACTTTATTAAATATTTCTACACATTTTTACGTTAATAAAAATATCAAATAAAATTAAACAAAAAATATATTTTTAAAAAATAAGAGATTTTCTATAAGAAAACTAAGGATTTATTTTTTTACATTTATTTCTTGAGGCTTGAATATTCTTTACTAGAGCAGTTTTAGCAACACCTTAATTCAAACAGAGAGATAATTTTGAAATGAAAATCAAAAGGAAAAACAAAAATTGATTTTAATTTTCTTACCAGGATTCATTCCCCATGCCCGTTCCTTTTGTTTTAATAAATTTAAATTTTTCGTCATTTTACCATGATTGTGATGAAAATACGTGTCCAATGATTCAGTCTGTGATACAACGCATTCAGCTTCACTAAAGGACTTTTTATACGCAAACATGAAAGTACAAAGAGAAATACATAAAACTGACAATCATTGAATCAATTTTCGACATACCTTAAATATTTCATTTGATGATATAATACTGATTTGTTTTGCTGGTAAAACGGGTACGGATTCAAAATTTTTAACTTGATTATTACGTTTCGATGCTAAAATGCTGAAAAAAAAATCCAATGGGTGTATTTTTATGTTCTGATTAAGTTCAATGTATTTATATGCATGACCGTTAAAATTTCTCTCGTACATTATGTTCCAAATATACAAAACAAGAACTCATATATACGAGAAACAGAAGCACAAATTCGTAATCGTATTACGATATATTTTAAAATGTTTACAATTGTAATCCAAATTTATTTAAGACTTATCCATCACATAATTTATCTATTATATAGGCTTATCACCAACGTACTGATAAAAAATAAGATACTGGCATCGTGTTTTGAAAATGATAAAAAATTTGTATACCTATAGGTATATACTGTGTGATCAATTTCATTAGTACAAATAATCCGTGTGCTAAGCAGAAATTCAATATAAAATTTTTCATCCTCCGTCAATATCCCATGTTAAATAAAATACGCTATCGACGAAATTCACATTAGTTCTCGGGTTATTCACAAACATCAAAATGGAATTATCTGTCCTCTCAATGTCTCTTAAGTACCCTTAACCCACTAACTGCCCAGCACTAATTTTTTTTATTTTTTTTTTAATTTTCGAGCGTATAAGTTTTTTCCAAATATATTTTTGTCGAGTCGAGTGGTGTTCGTAAAATTTCAGAATCCCCAAATGGGAATCGTAGCAGCTAATGGATTAACTTCATATTCATCCGAAGGTTACCTGTATTATATTGTACACATACATATGAGAATTCAAAAATTGTTTTCCCCTTCTTTTGAAATTTTTACACCTGATTTAGTTATACACGAAGGTACATGTAATTAAAATCAAAACAACTGAACTGAACAACAACATAGAATTGTTGTACTGTACATACATATATTCGTACGTTATATTATCAATTGTAAATTGTAATAAATAAAATTGGATTTAAAATTCGTTGTTTTAAAAATGGAAAAAAGCGATAAAAAAAATTTATTCAATAAATAAGCAGAAATTTTTGTAATTTGTAACAGAGATCAGATTATTTTCATTACTAAATTTTCAATGAAAATAATACAAAATAAGCAATAAAATAGAAATAATTATTTAATTACCGTATATCTTCAAAATATTTATGAAACATCAGTTTATGAGCATCAATTCTTAAATCTGGTAAATACGTTAGCATTTTACTTAGAATATCTAATCCAACTTCACTTATTGATGGTAATAATTTATAAATGCCATATGGTTGCATTTTTGGGAACGAGAAATTTAAATCCCTGAAAATATGAGAATTTAAAAAAATAAATAAATTAATACTAAATGGGAAATGGAAAATTGTTTATAATATAATATGTACATCAATAAAGCAGGTTTAATACCTCTCGTGTATTATGTAGCATTTTTATAACGTATCAGAATTTGAATAAATTTCGGTTAACACCGGAAGCCCAATGGTACCGTCAACATCAGTTTTGTAGTCGTGTAATATATGTAAATTCTTCTTTTCTTGTAATACTTTTGAGAAAATGTTAATAAAATGGGGCATTTTCAATATCGTTAACAACTAAAATCGAATATTCTCGATTTCAATGTTAACATCATTTGTTAGTAGGGTTTTAGACAATGAGACAAATTACGATTTGAATCTTCTTTAAACTTTAAGCTTGAGTAATTATGGATGAAGAAAATTAGACGTATATCAGGTAATCCGGTACTCGCGGGTTTGAATCGTAAAAAGAATTAAAAATATGTCTCGTCGTCATCATATAAAAATACCCTTAAACCTAATCGACCATTTCAATTCTGTTGTATTTAATTGAACGTTGACGGTCTGTATCATTGGGCACTAAGTGTAATTCAAAATATGATTACGCTGTTTCTGCGTAATCCGCAATTTTACTTTATAATGAATACAAAAGCTAGGCAGAATTCTTGTGGAACGTAACCACTACATAATATAATATGAAGGTAATTCAAACAATACAAACTTCAATAAAAATTTTTTTGAAAATTTCAACAAAAAATTTTAATAGAAAACAATTGCGTCAATTAATAAAACGTGTGTATGTAAGTCTTACAAAATTTTTGCATGTGTACACTCTAATGCTAATGTGTACGACTTCCTTTCTACCCCATCCAATAATCCAAAAAATTTTCAAATTTTTTATCTCTCTCAATTACAAATAAATACAGTATACGTAATTAATTTTTCATGAATTATTAATTCGTTCCCATTACCGTATTATGTATTGGAAAAGTAAAAACGGCGTAAAAAATTAAATTTTTTTTTTATAGGAACGAAATGTTCTAATCCGTTCTTGATTAATACGAAATTTTCACTTATTAAATATTTTATTGTAAAAAGTTTTGCAAATACGAAATTCCATAATTGGAATTTGTAAAATGTTCATGTCATTAAAAACAAAAGTAAAATAATTACAAATTATAGAAAAATTAATTATATACACAAAATCCTTTATTTAAATGTCCTTGAAGTTAAACCTTTTATTTATTTGTGGAAATAAGAGAATTACGATTCGTTTTTTTAGCATAGTCATATGTGTTCTTATAGAGCATAAAAATATTGCTTTGTTGCCATATTTTCATTTACTTATTTTGCTCTCTTTTGAGTGTTCCAAATACAGAAAATTGACAATCAAAAAAATGAGAATAAAAGATGAATTTATTTAAATTGAATGCAAAAGAATGCAAGGAAGCATCCATCTAAGATACAAATGACTATGCTTTAAAACTGGACTATAAATCTACAAATTCTACTGTACTACACCATAATTTTTTGAATATAGAGAACTTAATGGAATGTCTGTATAGAGTTTTGTTTTTGAAATTTACCTTTGTTTAAATCTTAACAAAACACTTGAACTTGGTGTACCAAGAATATAATGGATTCTGTGTAATTGATCAAATGTACTCTCACCAGGAAATAATGGTTGTAATGTTAACATCTCATAAAATACGCAACCTAATGACCAAATATCCATTTTTGGTCCATAATATCCGTCAGTTAAAAGACATTCAGGTGCACGATACCATCTTGTTGCAACATACGGTGTATATGGTGGATTTTGATCTACATTACATGATGAACCTAAATCAGCAATTTTTATGGTTTCAGTCTATATAAGAAAAATAAAATATTCGATCATTTGTTGTTAGCTTTCTTTTGTCTGTTTTTAAAATTAAAAAAACAATGATTACAATTTTCTTATCTAGACTTCGACTTTCATCTAATTTAATTAAAATATTCTCTGGTTTTATATCACGATGAAATATTCTGTTGCAGTGTAGATATTGTAGACCACATGATATTTGAAATAAAAAATTTTTAACTTTTAATTCTGATAAATATCTTCGACGTGATTTTATGTAATCGTACATGCTCATATCCATTAAATCAAAAATTAAGGCGATCTTTCCTGGCAATGGATCACTACAACAAATTAAAAATTTT
Organism: Anthrax anthrax; assembly: GCA_963971155.1. Lineage (NCBI taxonomy): Eukaryota > Metazoa > Arthropoda > Insecta > Diptera > Bombyliidae > Anthrax > Anthrax anthrax. The sequence goes on from OZ020120.1 coordinate 17,344,249, forward strand.
TTGCCAATTTTTCTTTGTATTCATGAACGTTAGACAGGTTATTTAAGTTTCTTACCAAATAACTTGCCTAATTCCAAGGATATTTGTATGATGTTGTATTCTAATCATTGCATTAATTTCTGGACACAATTGTATTTCAGATTCACTTTAAAAAAAAAAAATTCGAATTTCGAAATAATGACTTTTTTTTCTCAAATAAAGAAAATACAAAATCATTTAAATATGTACGTACTTTTCGTATATTTTCTTGAGTATTTTAGCAGCAAATAATGATTTCGATTTTAAACGTCGTACTTTGTATACATCAGAAAATGAACCTTCACCAATTTTTTCAACCACTTTATAGTCTATGAAGAAGAAATAAAATCCAATCATTATCAGTACTATCTGAATACATATGTATGTGTTATATCTACATTTTCTAATTTCCATTTTTTACATAAATAAAAGGATAATAAATTTTACACAGTATAAATACATAAATATATACAAGGTACGTACATAAATAAGTACATTTAAAATGATTTAAAATATGCCTATTTGAAAAAAAAAAAAAAATGTCAGTTTTACTTTAAATTCAGTTTCATATTAAACGTGTCATTTTTTATGTTTAGTTTACATATGAACAAGATTATATGGAATAAAGCTTATAAATAATTTTTTTTTTTTTTTTTTGGCATAATCATGTGTGTTCTTATGGGGCATAAAAATTACGCTGTACGAATTTTTCTCATTTTACAAATATTTCGATTTCAAAATATTTTATTACATTAAAAAAATAGTTATTTTATAAAAGGTTCAACTGTAATTGATTAAGTCTGAAAAAAAAATGCTGAATTTTTGCAAATTGTATTTTTTTAGATGTTGTTTTATCAACTCATTCTCTTGTCTGTTTCTCTGTTCAGTACAAATTTTGCAATTAATTTTAAATTAGCTTTCCGATGAACTAGAGATTTGAAATTTTAAAGTTTAAACTTTAAACATAACTTAGAACTGGACAAAAATGCAATATTGGCAAAGATTTTTTCTTACAAAAATTTTACAGGATAATCCCAAAACCGCTAATATTTATTAAATAAAAGCGTTATTTTTTTATAAATAAAATTTTTTCATGTGTTTTCCAATTACGCTTATTAACATTACAAGGTACTCTAAAATAATTCAGAAAATATTAATTTCTCTTAATGATGTGTTAAATTAGTAATAGATAATTTATGATCTGAATATCCAAATAAATAAAGAAATCATTCACAAATTCATTGTAAAAAAGAAAAAAAATTTCATCTGATACAAAATATTTTGAAAAATAAAACATTTTTTTTTTTTTTTTTGTAAAATTGAAAATATTTGTTTAAACATTTATCTACGTACAATTTTTTTTTCTCTTTAAAAAGAATTAACATTTTATTTTCTTTTATTTTTTTATTAGCAAAAATATACATACATATTATATATAAATATATATATATATGTCTTTAAAAAGAATATTGTTTAAAATCGTAACTCTGATTACATGAACTATACAGATATTTGATATGATCATCTTAACTATACCTTTTAAAAGATCGATCATAACAAGATAAAAATGAAAAGATTAAAAAAAAATAAAAAATAAAATAAATGGAAATTTATTTATTGAGACAGTGGCAACGGAATTTGAATAGATATGGATATTCTCTCATTTCTTCATAAATTTTTTGAATATTTTGATGTTGAATAGATTTTCACTTTCAATAATCCTGGATTAACTTCACTCCATCTGTAACCAATAAAATAATAATAAATTATCGAATAAATTATCAATTCATTCATGAAAAATGCTTACGTTAAATTTCGATCTTTTAATCTTTGTTTAACACGATTTTTAATTGCTGATATACCACCAGTACTATGTAGGCCACGTCCAGTTATAACAAATATAAATTTATAATTTCTACAAATTTTGCGTAATTTTGTTATATGACTATCAATGAATACATCTAAACATTCGATAGCTTCTAATACATGTAAATAATGTAAATCAATTAAATCTGGATCTGACTGATTTGATATTTGTATTTCCATAATACAGCTAGCTGCCTTTTGATTATATTTTTCAATTTTACTTTTATGTAAATTAGCTATTTGTGAATAATAAACAGCAACACCATGATTACCACTTTGTATGGCATCTTTTGCTTTTCTGTAACATTCAGCTTTTAATTGACTATGATGTGCAGCTAAATTTCTACATTCTTCAAAATCTTGTAATGCTAATTTTTTTATTTCTAAAGCATCTTTTTTACATTCTAGTGATGGTAAATTTTTTGAATCTTTAACAGTTGTCGGTATTATTAATTGTTTATTCAAATTTTCAACTGTTATTGTTTTATCCTGCAAAGAAATAAATTGAAATGATTTAAAATTTAAAATTTTCATTTTTTCCCGATGATAACTTACCATTTCAGCTTCATCTTTTGCTTGTTTCAATAAATGAATTTCTTTTTGACGTATATCCTCATCTAAATTTGTTTTCAATGAATTCTGTAGAACTTCTACAGTATCACTAAAATTATTTTGATGTGCGTTTAATATTTCTAATATTGTTTCTTTATCAACATTCGGAAATGTTTCAAACAATTTCATTCTAGTTAAATGTGATGCCAAATCTTTTGGCATATGATCTTTCCAATTTTCATCTATACTTGATTTATAAAATGACCATGCTAAATCCATATCCATAATATCTTTAAATTTTTTTGTTTGTGATTTATGTTGTTGCTGTTGCTGCTGCTGTTGTTCAACAGATGGATTTTGTAAAAATCTAGCAAATTCTTCATCTTCTTTAATAGCTATCTGTTTTTGTTCTTCAATTTGATTATATAATGATTCCATCCAAAGTGCATATAATTGTTTAGCTAAATTTTTTGGCATAAAAACATTCGTTTTAAAATTTGTCAATGTATTACAGAGATTTGATTCAGCATTAAACATTGATTCTAATTGACGAATTAATTCTTCACCTAAATTCATTTCAATCATTTCATCTGGTTCATCATCATTTTCATTGTCATTATCATCCATATTATGTTCAACATTCTGAAAATTCAATTGTTGTTCCTGTTCTTGTTGTTGAAATGAATTTACATCTTGTAATAGATCATCATTTTGATTTGTATTTGTTTCAATTCCATGACGGAAATTTCGTATTTTTTTCACATTTTCTGAATAATATTCATCAGCAATAGCGATTTGTTTCTCTATTGCACGTTTAGCTTCTAACATTTCATTTGATAATGTATTCGATATTTTTTCTTTTTTCATTTTACAACGTGGTATTTTTTCTGGAGGTGAACTATCTTTATCTTGGTTAATCTCTGGTGTCAAAAATGATGATCTGTCATTATTTTCATCATCACAACAACATTTAAAATAATCATTTAAATTCATTTCATTCGATAATTGCTTATCTACACAAGAATCATCTTTAAGTAATATATCAATTGCCCAATTAACATCACCATTACATTTCTCAAATAAATCCCATAATCCATCTAATTGTTTATTCTGATATATTTGACGTAACATTAAAAAAGATTTACTTTCATTTGGACAATTTAATCGATGTCTTTCTAATTTATTAGATGATGAATTCTCAACATTATTTTTATCCTCATCACCATTATTACCATCATTTTCATCTTTTTCTTTTAACAAAGAAAATAAATTTGAATGTAAATTCATTGTTCCTTTATTTAAATTCCTTTTTGGTTTTGGTACATTTGAATATAAATGTTTTTTTCGTTGTTTTTCTGTATCAGTATTCCAAAATTCATTACTTTCTTCTTCATAACTTTTCCAATCACCATATAATTTAGGAAAATTTACGATTGTCTCATCCATAACATTATCATCATTTATTTCTGTACGTTTTTGTTGTGTTCTTTTAGAATTATTTCTTGCTGGTTTTGGTAAATTTTTTAAATCAATTTTAGGTGTATTTTCAATTACTGGCTGAATTTCATCATAATCTGTCCATTGTAAATTATCTACAGTATTTACATTAGAAATGTTACTACTTATTGATTCTGTTGTATTTTTATTTGATTGTAATTCTATCCAATTTTCATTATTAAAATTTTCGTCATCATTCGATTTTTGAATTGAGCCTGTATTGCTATTATTATTATTGGTACTGATAACATCAGTGAATGTAGACCAAACATGTGGAATTTGTGGAAGATTTATATTATCAAATGCAAATGAATGTAAAAATGGTTCATTCATATTTTTTTCTTTTGGTGTTGATGTTATTGTAAAAAATTTTTCACCTAAATTACTTGTACTCTGATTATTATCTTCAAAAATTTTTGGTGCACTTGATAATGCATTCATTTCATTTAGAATTTTTGTGTCATTTTTGAAAAAATCTGATTTCAATGGTGGTTGATGTCGATATTGCGGTATTGGTACTGAATATTTTAGATTGTTTATCTAAAAATAAAAGAAAAAAAAAATTTAAATTGAAATCTACTCCCTTTCTCACTTATATTAGACAGAGAAAAAGAATGAATACATGTAAAACGTTATTACCTTCATTAATTCAGTTACAGTGCATGGTTCAAAATTTCTCATCATTATTTCAATTTTATCTTTTGGTACATTATGTTTATTTTTCATTGATAGCTTACTAGCTGAATTACACCAATCATTTTCTGGGCATAAAATCTCAATAAGGTAACCATTTTGTACAGCATATTGTGCATATGGTGCCATTTCCCATATTTTAATACTTGTATTATCAACAATTATTGGACCCCATCCTTCTGCTGTTTTTTTTCTAACACGTTTCTGATTAAATTCATGTGCCTCATGTAATTTTTCTCTATTATAAACATATTCATCGTGTACATTATAAAAATAATCATCACTACTAAATATATGATTGCGATAATCATTTCCAATTGTTTGATTAATAATATAACGTGCCAAATATGATTTACCACAACCGGGTGGACCACGCATTAAAATCAAAATTTTATAACCAGAATGAATTTTATCTATAATGCTTTGTACTTCAGGTAATTTTGTTGCATCACGACGTTTATTATAATTTTGATTTGTTACGGTTACTGGTGCTTTTTCTGTATTTGTTGTATCTATGAATTCTTTGGAATTCTGTTGTAAAATTTCAGAAAATTTTTTAAAAGCAGATGATGTTGATGTTGAAATTAAACCAACTGTATTAATTGTCTTTGGAATAGCACCTAAATTCTTCTGATCTGATGATGATAAATTTTGTATCCCATCGGTATCGGTAATTGCAGCATGTAATGTAGATATCTCTTCAGATTCTATTACAACATCATCTTCCTCTAAATTACCCTGATCATTCATTTCAATTCGATTTTTATCAATTTCACATTTTTGAGAATTTTCAATGTGACCAATCAAATCTTCAATACAATTTTCAACTGTGATTATTAAAGCCAAAATAAGAAAAAAGAAACAAAAAGAGAAATAGAACAAAAATTACATAAATACATTTATTTACATTTGAATTGATTATATTATTTTTCTGATACTTTGCCAATTGTGTTTTATGCAAATGTCATTTATTATACTAGATGTGACCACTTCACCAAACATATCAGCTAATTTAGCAAAAACATCATCACGATTTTTGAATTTTGTTTCATCAATTGTTGCTGATTCTGTTGTATTATCAATTTCTTGTTGTTGTTCTGTCATTTTTCTAATATTCTTAATTTTAATAAATTTTATTTTATTTGCATCGTAAATATAATAACACCGTTTTATCTTAATTACACAGTAAAAAAAAATTTATTTGATGTAGTGTGTACGTGATTTTATCTTTTAATTACTGGTTCACCTAAATATTTTTAAATTCCGCTGATTTTGCGATAATTTTGACATCACCTCACTTTCACTTGAACTGTCAAATATTTAAGATAGAAAGAGTTGCGTATATATACAAAATTACAGAGGTAAGATAAAATTACAGTCGAGCTATTAATTATTTTTAATTCGAGCTTAAAAAAAAAATCACTGACATTAAACAATCCAGGGAGCACATAAAATATTCCGCACGCAATTTTATTAGAAATCATATTTTCTAAAAATTATCTGAAAATTAAATTCAAGAGACTGCACTAAACCAACCGTCTTTCATCACGTTCAAAAGGCAATTGAATTCAATAATCACTTACTAGTCAACCATAATTTGTGCTACTGAGTGGGACTGGACTAGACTGGACTACTGAACCAGACTTTGTATATGCTTATGCTATATTCAAACAAACAACAATCATCTTTCAGTATTTTTATTTTCTTTTTTACACTCATCACAAGTCACAAGCACTGAACTGGACTGGACTGAATTTGCTATTTGCTTATACTGTGCGCAACCCGCCTGTGGCTATTGCTGTATATACATAAAACATGAAAGTGAAAAAATAAATACTCGAAAGCAAACAAAAATACGAGTAATAGTTGGTAATTGGTTGAACAATGGTTGAACAGACTGAATGTGATGAGTGAGTGTGAAAGAAAATAAATATTCGTGTGGTGGACGTGGAACAAATAATGGTTGATAATGATTATTTAGTTCGATTACCTTGTACCAAAGAAGTTTCCTTTTGAACGTGATGAAAGACGGTTGTTTAGTGCAGTCTCTTGAATTTTATTTTCATGGTAGATTTTTAGAAAATATGTCAACAGTGTAATGTCAGTGAAATCTTTTTTTAAGTGTGAAGTGAAAAATCATTAATAGATAGACTATAAAGTACATAAAAATGCAAATTATTAAGTACTACCGATCTATTTCTTTTTTTCAAAGTGATAATTTAAATTTCACTAACCTCAATTTTTTTTGTGCATTTTATTTTTAATTTTGTAAACAAAAATTGAGAGTGCATAATTTCAGCCAAAATTTCAAGAATTTGTCAAATTTTCGTATAAAATTTTTTCCATAATTTTATAAAAAAATTTTTTGCAATGGAAAAGTCATCATCATTTTCATTTAATATTAATTTACCTTCTGGAGATGATTTAGTGCATTTGTGCATTGATAAATACAATTCATTACCGAAATCAGGTAAACCAAAATCAAATGAATGGACAGTTTTATCATGTGTAATTTTATTTAATAACGAAACGAATAAATTAAAAGTGATTGCATTAGGAACTGGTACAAAATGTATTGGAAAAGATCAATTATGTCCACATGGATTTATATTAAATGATTCACATGCAGAAGTTCTAGCACGTAGAGCATTTATACGTTACATTCAAAATCAATTATTATCAAAAATTGATGACAGTATATTTCGATATGATACAGTAAAAAAGTGTTTTAATTTAAAAAGAAATTTTAGTTTTCATTTTTTCAGTACATATCCACCATGTGGTGATGCTAGTATTATTGAAAATTTATTAAATAATGAATTTATCCCTGTAAAGAAACGAATTAAAATTGACAAGGATTATGATAAAAGTTCAGAAATATTTACAGGTGCAAAATTAATTGATTCCAAAAAATTAGATTTAATGGATCAAGAAATAGGACCAGTACGAACAAAACCTGGTAAAGGTACACCAACACTTTCGATGTCATGCAGTGATAAAATAGCACGATGGAATGTTTTAGGCTTACATGGAGCTCTGTTAGATTTGATACTTGAAGAACCAATTTATCTAAACAGTTATACATTTTGTTCAAAAAATTTAGATTTAAAATCAATATCTCGAGCAATCTATGAACGATGGTTTCAAAGGCCTTTCACTGATAATAATCGTTTTCATGTTCATCAACCGCAGATACGTAATTGTTTGACTGTTTTATGTCCAACTGAATTTATACCAACAGATGATAAAGAACCCTGCCCAGCTGGTATAGTTTGGTGTGATGTAAATGAGAAGTGAGTTTTAAAATAAAATTTTTGATTTTTTCATTTCTATTTTTTTATATTTTTTTATTTTTTTGTTAACATTTAGACCATTAGAGATCACTGTTGCAGGAAAACGTCAAGGTATCACAAAGAAAAATTGGAATAAATTATCATCCAGTTTGAATATTTCAAAAGTGATTTTATTCAGAGAATTTAAAAATATTTTAAAATCAAAATCAGAAATTCTTGAAAGGCTTTCATTAAATGAAGAAGAACTAGAATTTAAAGATTATGAAAGTATTAAAAATTTATCTGTAGAATATCAGAAAGCATGGAAAATTTTAAAAACCGAATATATAAGAATTTGGACTATGAAATCAGATAATTTGAAAAAATTCTGTTAAAATCAAATTTAATCATTCGAGTTAAGATCATTCAGAATTAATATGAAATTATTTTGAATAAGATAGTATTGATGAACATGAAGCTCTCTGGAGCGGTCCATATTCTTGGTTTGAATTCAAATTCAAATGCACTCACTTATACAGAATTTTTAAAGGAGAATTCGAAGTGTATTTGTAAATCTGAATCATAATTCAGACATGTAATTTCACACAGAGTCAAAATGTGAACTGTGGACCTCAATTGATTTGTTCATGATCTAATTAACAGTTCAAATGCACGAAATTGAAAAGAAGAAATTAAACAGAAAATAAATAAAACCTTAAAATATATTTTGATTTTGTTTTTGTTTTTTTCTTTTATTATTTAATAAATAATTTCGGCATTGTTTGTTTTTTTTTTTTTCATTCTTAAAAACTATATTTTTTTCTCAAATTTTTAATTTTACAAAAATTACTTACAGCAATAATGAAATTGATGTAATTTATATTAAATATTTTAAACAATCATTAAAAAAATTTAAAAATTAAAAAAAAAATTAAATAAATAAAAACAATTAAAAAACTTCAAAAATCTAAAAAAAAAAGTTAATTTTTAAACAACATTTTTCTATATACTAAAAATTAAATACATAAATACAATAAAATCCAATATCATTTCTAAAAAAATGAAGGTATTCATTATATTTTTATCAGCTTTTCACAATCATTTTGTATTCTTGTATATTTTAGCTTAGAAATTAATTAATTATGCTACAGAGACAGAAAAGATAAAATTTTCATTAAAAATATCTACAAATATGTTAAAATACACATTTATACAAAAATTTGTTGCTAGAATATGCTCCGTTTTCAATGATTTTCAAGATTTTCTTTCTTAAAATGTCAACCATAGAGCTAAGCAATTTTCTTTTAGCAAATTTTAATTACTCAACTTCATGAAAATATCTATGTCAACTGCATGGCTGATATATAAAAAAAAGTAAAATAAAAATCACTGAAATTAGAAACAATTTTTTTCTCAAAATGTTACACTCAAATTTTAATACACTCTTAGCCAGTTTCATGTTGTACCTGTACAAAATGTTGAAACGCTGAATTGAATGTATATAACATGAGCGTAAAATTCAAAAAATAAAATAATTTTTTATGCTAAAAGCTTTACATACCTATAGATTTTAATTTTTAACCTGTTGTGTAATTTATATTTTGTCATAAAATTTTTTGTCTTTTTTTTTTACATTTTTCTAATGTAAATTAGTTTTTTTTACTTGTTTTATATAAAATTTAACACGGAAACAAAAAATAAAATTTTAAAACAAAAAAAAGAGATAATAAAATAAAAAATCAAATAACAAAAACTATAAAAACAAAAATTTTTAAATTTTGTTTGTGTTTTTCTTTAACTTACATTACAAATTTGTATACAATTATTAAATTTTTATGAATTTTTTATATTTTGTTTCGGTATGAATTTTGGTGTGTAGGTAATTTTAATTTGTATGTGTTGTATTATATGCTAATATTTCTTTTATTATTTAATTATCAGTTAAATAAAATACATTATAAATTTTAATAAAATACTAAAAAATTGTAAGAAATTCAAAAATGATTATATCATTACTTATTTAAAGTTGATATTCAGTTTATTATAATTTTATAATAAATCACGTGCTGAATATCAATCAAACAGATAACGATGTATTTCTGAACCCTAAATAAGTAGAACAAATAGAAAATTCTTCAAGCTCCTAGTATTTTGAGTACTAGAGATACCATATTTGTTCGGGTATCTTTATTTGGAAAAAATTATATATTTGCTCTACTCATTTAATTTCTTAGTATTTTACGCAATTTATACAGTCCTTATTCGAAAACAAAAATTATACATATATATATTTTTTTTTTTTTGGTTTTTATTTTGCATCATTTGTTGTTGTTAATTTCTTTTATTTCTTAATTATTAAATTTTCTCTTCTTTTTTCTTTTTTCAATAAGGATCAATTTTTTTTATCATTCCTTATGTTTTCTCTGTTAGAATTTTTTTTTCATTCGTTTTTTGTTTGTTATTTTGATTCGTTATCTGATTAATTTTCATGGTTGACTCACTTGCCATACAATTAGGTAACTTTTATCACCACGATTTTCAATTGTTTGATTTGGTTCCAATGTAATGCTATTCTCCATATCATTGTCACCTAAAAAAGATTTTTTTTTTTTTTTTGTTTTTGTTTAAAATAAAGAAGAGTGTTAATATCTGTTGCAATTTTTTTTACTCTGATTTTTAATTATTATTATTATTATTATTTTGAATATTTTATAATGACAACGTGCATGAAAAATCTTGAAGGTGAGATATATGTGTTAAGTGAAAAAAATAATAACTTAACTAATAATAAAATAAAATGAAAATTTTACAATAAAAATTAAAGTAGATAAAAGCAAAGGCAAAAAAATTGTTTTCTCTGTATTTTGCGAATTTATGCAGGTACATTTTACACACACACACAAAATTTTTTTGAATTGGTGCTATTGTGCTACTAATAATATTTGGGATAATTGTGTATCGTTCATTTAAATTAAAACAAAAAGACAAATATAATTTTTTTTTTATTTTGTTCATTTAAAGTTTTTTCAATGTAATCAAGGATTCTGTCTGTGCGAGAGACATGATTCTTAATTTTTATTAAGTAAATTAAAATATACATTTTTGTCAAAAGGACGTAATCGCGAATCATTTAAAATCACAATAGTATTTTTTTTTTTCAATTCATATAAAATTGCATGATTTGTTCTTTTTTTAGAGTACTGAGTTATTTAATATAAGTCCCTTATAGTTTCATAAGTAAATTCATCGTATTGAAAAAACTTTATGAACGTAATACAAAAAAAAAAAAAAAAATAATGCGATTTTTATTGTTTGCTTGCGTGTCCTATTATATAAAGTGACGATAAAGCAATTTTTTAAAAATTTTGATTTGATATTGAAGGGAGAATATGCGTGCTTTTATCAGCGTTAACCCTGAGGCCCAACGATAACGTTAGGGTCAATGATAGCAACAACGTTATTGACATATTACTAACATTTTCACATCATTTCTTTCTGAATTCTAAAAATGACCCGATCAATACTAATATTACTTAATCTATCTGTATACATCATGTGTTGACACCGACGCTATCATTAGATCCAAACGGTTAACATACTGAATTGTTATCAGCTTTAGCCAATTTCATTTCTTATTTGAAGCGTATATTTTATAAACTATTTATTTTCTCTTTTATTCTCTAAATAAAACCACATCATAAATTAATTGATACATTTAATAAAAGGGATGAATATGGGACAAAAAAAAAACATAAGAGAAAATTATTATGTAATATCTGACCTTAGGTGCTTTCTTTTCTATCATCCGTTTTAAAACCATTCATTTTTTGTGTATTTCTATATTTCTACTCTTTAAATTTTTTTTTCCCATTTTTTAAGTTTTTAAAATCAGTTTCTTTTTTCAAATTTATACATATGTATTTATAAAAAAAAAGTTAAAATCAAAAATTTAATGAATTGAACAAAATATAAAATATCACTCTATTTTGTTCATATTTGTTATTTTGAAGCCAGATTTGTTGTTTTTTTTTTTTTTTTAATAAATAGACCGAAACTATAAAGGAACACTACTAAAAAAAGAAAAAAATAAATAAATAAAAATTATAAAAAAAAAAATAAATAAATAAAAATTATAAAAAAAAAAATAAATAAATAAAATGAAAAAGAAATAAAAAATGAAAAGTATTTTTAGTTTACTTTCATGTTACAGAACCTGAATTATATAAAATTAAAAATTACGATCACCATTATGTGTGATATAGATGTAATCTCATTATTTTATTACTATCTTAAATCTCACATCTATCTATACGTGATCTTGTTAACCATTTAACATTATCTAATGAAATCAATCTCCAGTTCCTCTTTAACTGGACTTTTCCCTGATTAAACCTGAACTCAAATTGAATTAATTTTTTTTGCTTTGTATCTAATTAAGAATATTATAAATTTGTAACATACACAAAACAATTTAAAGCACACTACAGCCGCTACAGCCTAATAGTGTAATAAAAATTTATTGATTCTTAATTAAAAAAAAAAAAAAAATTAGATACATGAATAATTTTTAATAATACAAATTGTTGTGTTTCTGCATTGCTATAATTGATTACTGTATTATTGCAAGTGTTATTGAGCAATTACAAAGCATTGTCATCATTATTTATTGAAAGCTTTAAAATTTTAATTGTAAATTATAAAGCAAGATGTTCAAGATATTAACTTTTTTACTTTTTTTAAATGAAAATTAAAGTTAATTTTAGTTATAATTCTATGTATGTAAACAATGAAATAATGTTTTACTTCTTTTTTTTTGTTAAAATTTTATATAAGCTGCTTAAATTTTTAGAAAGGAAAACAAAAATTAGTTTTGGGCTTTTTTTAAGAAATGTATATGAGAAATTAAGAATTATGATTTTCTATACTCTTTGCTTTCTTTTTAGTATAAATAATATTTTTTTAAATTTTATTATTAATTTTTAATTTTATATAATTTCCCGGTTCTATAAATGTAAAATATATTTAGAAGATAAAAAATAAAAAAATTAACTAAAAAAAAATATATATATATAAAAATGAAAGAAATAGAAAACAAAATATGTAATACATAAAAACAACAAACAAACAATCTTACGTATTATAAATTCGCCAAACTATCAAATGTGCCTCATTGTCGCACGCATCATCTGCATGCTCTTCTGATTGTGAATCAAAGAGTATACAAAATAAAATCGGAAAATAAAGAAAAAAAAAAATAAAATAAAATAAACAAACAAGAAAAACATATAAAAATTATAAACAGAAAACATTTTCTTCATTTTACTTAGGATACATAAATTTAAATAGAGAAGGAGAAAGAAAGAAGAGAAGGCAGGAAAAAAAAGAGAAAAAGGAAACAAACATTTTACCAAACAAATATAAATGAAACATAGATGAAAATAGGAGAATTTAAAAAAATAAAGTAAAATAAAAGCTCTCAATTATGAAGCTTTCTTTTTCTTGTTAAAAATCCAAAATTAAAAATTATTTTTTATTTTTACTTAATGTATGAATGATTTTATGATAAATACCAAAATGTTAATTTTATGCCTAATATGTAATAGAATAAAATAAAAAAATTTCTTACCAAGTCTAAAATCTATATAACCTTCACCCCCACACATGACTAGCATATCACTCTTTTTATTTAAATGTATATGATTTTCAATAGTTGCTGATTGTGACGATGACATTGGTACAGCTACAAAAAATTTAACAGCATCTCTATGACCATGAAATGATAGCTGTGCGTTAGCCATACAACATTTTGGTATAAAATTATTTGAATTTCCCACTAAAATTAAAATTTAAAAAAAAAAAGTGTTAATGTAAACATTAAATATTCTAATCAATGTTATTCTTTTAGTTTTTACCGTGTTTACCAGAAGGATCTGTTAATGGTACAGATATAATGACACCATTACTAGTTCCTGAAAAAGAAAAAAATAAAAAATTAATAAATTAACATCTAGCATCAACAAAAATGCAAGGAGCAATTCAGCAACTCACCTATCCAAAGTCTATTACATGATACCATTAATGCTGTTATTCTAACAAATGAGAATCCTAATTTTCCGGTACCCAACATTTTCGAAACGTATGGTTCAATATCTACATCTTGTATGTGTTCATATGTATGTGCATGATACAACCTAAGCGTTGAATCTAATCTGTTGTGATGATAAACGAAATTACCAAAAATGTTTTAAATGTAACCTTGATTAAGGAAATGTTTTTATATACATACCTAATTGAAACCCAAACTCCTAATCCAGTTGCAGCCATTTGACGAACTTGACTCTCTTTTCGTGGATGCGCTTCTAGCGTATGTACAATATTCAATGATACTGGATCAACAATAAAAATTTTATTACGATGTGCAGCCCATATTTTATCAGCAACAACACATAAACAACGAATCGAATGTTTTGGTTCACCTAATGTGACTAAGTGATAGCTATTCAAGTCCCATTGACCATCTGGTTGACGACGGAATATAGCCAATTTTCCATTAGCTAGGGCACAAACAACCCGCGATTCAACATGTACAATAGCCAAAACTGGATCTGGGAGCATAGCCTACAAAGAAATGCAAATGCAATATTAAGAATGAATTCAAAACTGATCTTAAATTTTTGTTGTACCTTGTGTAAACACTCATGCCATCTTCCAACCGAACTATGTACATAAAGCATACCGTTTTGAGCACCTAACCACATTGTTGGACCAACTGATGACATTGGTGGTTCATTAAGACGACCATGTGTACCCAATATCGGATTAACTGGTTTCGAAAATGTTAAATTCGAAATATTGTTGTTATTATTATTTGTTGTTGTATTGATATTCGTTGTATGGAGAGGTGAAACTGGAGGAACTTTGATGTCTTCAACAACAGCATTACCCAGTGTCTAAAAAATAATAACATTATATTAAAACAAATGGCTTGATCTCTATGTTGACTGGTCTTACTTGTGTTTCATTTGAATTATCTTTCTCATTTTGTGGTTCGTTTTTATTTTCTTCTGTCACTGCAGCTTCCACTGTTTTACCGTCATTTTTTATCTTTTTTGCATTTTCATCATCTTTGGTCTGTGTATTCTCATTTTGATCACGATATTTATCATTTGTCGTTAATGTAGTATTATTATTATCCTTAATTCTAAAAAATTCAACTTTACCGATTTCATCGGGCCCCTCACCGGGCTTCTCAAGCATTTCACCAGCCTTTATTATTTCACTATTCTCTAAGAACGCATAGTCTTTTTCTAAAGCACCAGCTACAGATGCGATACATAACAGATGTGTCTGGCATACAGGGAATGCATCTAAAACAGTTCCAGCTTCATTTGCATTTATAACGGTTACAGTACTAGCATTATGTGTACTCGTACATATCCAAACATATGGACTAAGTTGTGTTTCTGGATCAGGACTTTCCATAGTCATCGTAATTTGACGATCCAAAGTATCCAATTCAGCATGTTCCGTTGATGGTGATGTGATTTCTGTAATTTTTGCTGTTGGTTTTGAATAAAAAACGCTTGCACCAATTATACAGCCTCCATCTTTGGTGTAACCGCCATTCAAATTAACGCCAGCTGCACAAAATACTTTCATATGAGGATTTGCTTCAGCCAATGGATTACAATAAACGGGAACGGGTACTGGAACACCACCAGAGTGCTTTTGATGTTGTTCCTGATTCGTTTTTGTAACTGGTAAACTCCAACCGTACGCTTGTAATCTTCCATCCTCTTTCTGTACATGTGCTCTTAATTGACGATATTGTTCGCGTCGACGAGCACTAACCCGATCCGATGTACCCTCCTCATAGTCTTTGGCTAAAACTAATGCATTTGCAATTCCTCCACCACCAGACGATGAACCACCGCCGCCAGACGCAATACTAATTCGATCTGATGTTCTTGCCGGTGATCCATGATGGTGATTTAATGAATTATACCGTAATAGAGGTCCGGATGGCTCTCTTTGCGGCCGATTTGATGTACTGAACATAGGTGTGGATGTGTTATGGTTTTTTTTTATTTATTTTTATTTTTTGTTGAAAAGTAAATTAACTTTAATTCAACAAAGCCGTAAAGAATTTCTAATGAAAATTATAACAATTGCTTGACTTACCTAAAAAGTGTACTAAAATACTTCCAAAATCCTTTATTCGATTTTTTATCTAATTCTACTGTCTTTGATGCACGTAAAATTTCTGTAAGACGAACTGCTTCCTGAAGTTCCATTAAACGTTCTTTGTACTATTAAAGAAAATAAGAGGGAATCATTAATACGTTTTAATTAAATTTTTTCGCTTGTTTATATGTTTTTCATTACTTTACCTGATTCCTTTCCATGAGCACCATTGCCATTTCAACTCGTGTAAAACGTTTTCTTTGTGCCATTGGTACATCGTTATCATTATCTTGTTCTGAATCATCTAAAATTATGTTAGTTAATGTTTGATTTTAAAGGGAATGAAAAATTTATACCCTTAACATAAAATATAATAAATATTTTCTTACTTTGCTGTTTAACTTGCTCTTTAGTCTTTTTCAATTCATCCTCTAATTCACTAACTTTTTGCCTTAATTTATTTCTAGATTGTGACATGGCATTCAATTCTTCACGTAATATTTCAATTTCACCAGTTAATTCATCAACTTTAACAATTAAATCGTCTTTAACAATATTAAGAGCATTTCTAAAAAAAAATAAAAAAAATCGTTATTGCTTGCTATTCGAATTTATATGAAATTTAAAAGAAAAATCTTACTTGGTTGCTAAAAGTTCGTTATTTTCCATAATTAAATTTTCAACTTCCTTTCCCATGCCTGCAAAAATAAAAAAATTAAAATTAAAAATATATATATATATACCTATATATAAAAATAAAACAAATTTTGTTTTTGCGTTTCACAAAAGTTAATTTTGTACGCGTTAGTTAATTTTAATATTAGCGCTGCTTTCAATTAAACATTTTTCAAGTGTTCATAAAAATTCCAAAAATAATTAAAACTATGTGATACAGCAGAGGTACACAAAAAATAATGAAAATTATTTAATTGAAAGCTAGCTCAATTAATGTTAACAGACACCAAATTTTTAAAAGTTCATAAGTTAAAGATTTTATTAACATAAATTTTTTCATTAAAAAAAAAAAAAAAAAAAAAAATTAAAATTTTCTCCTTAACCATCAGTCTTTGAAAAAATTTACTTAAAATTAATTTGTAAAAAATTTAGTGATTTTTTCACCATCCACCATATATTTTGTAAATCGTGTAGTTCTGTTTTTTATACTTACCAAAATAATTATCATTTGCTTCCGATGATAATAATAACAATAAGAATGGCATGCAGCATGAAAAATTAAAACAAAATATATACATGAATTTTTTTTTCTTTTTTTAAATGAAGTACATAACATGTATGTATTACACGTTAAATATTTTTTTTTTGGTATTCAAATATAAAAAATTTAAAGGCTTACAAAGATTTCGTTTTAGATTTTTGTGTTAATAACTTACAAATTTTAAATTATTTTATATTAAAGTTTTTATAAAGCAATTTTTTAAAAATATATATATATACACCTACCTGATGAAGCATATTCACCGGGATGCACCCAACTTCCTGCATTGTATATAATCAAAAATTTAATAATTTAATTCTTTTTTTTTTTTTTTCTTTTGTTAATAAAGAAATAAATAAAAATTATAATAAAGCATTTTAAATAAATATTTATATATTTGCGTGTACATACGGGCTATATTAAATATGGTAAAAAATATAATTTGTAGAAGAAAACGAAAAATTCTAGATAACTCTCGTATTACGTAAAGATTACATTTTACAAGAAATGTAAGATGTTTATTTTATAAAATAGTGAGGATTACGTTATATCAAAACTACATTACAATTACATACCGCATAATACGAAAATTATCTCTTAAAAAAAATAAATAAATAAAATAAAATGTGCTCATTTTAATGTGATTAAAAAACAAAAATTCCCCAATTAAAAAAAAAAAAAATTATGTATTAATAAATGATGTGAATTTTATTAATAATAATTTACCTGTAACTTCATGCTCTTCACTTTCTTCGTTATCTTGAAATGATAATTCTTGATATAGAGTATTAGCAGAACGTTGTTCTTTTTTAGTTGTTGTTCGACCAACTATTTATTACAACATTATTATTATTTATTATTTTAGGGGGAAAAAAATTATTTTACGTTATTAATTTAAAAAAAAAAAAAATATTATCAATTTGTGTTTGAACCAAACGAAAAATTAAAAATAGAAATTTAGTTACGAAATATGAATTTTTTTTTTTCATTTTTTGTCTTAAAAATGAAAAAAAAAATCTAAACCAAAAATTTTTGTTTTATTTTTACCTGATTGGACATTTGGCACTGTTGGACTAATATCACTTTGTGGTGATGTTGCCTGATTAATTTGTTGTAATTTATCTGTTTCAGCTGAACGTTCGACTGTTTGAATATTATTATCATTCATTAGTTCATTTTGTAATGATGGTGGACCAGAATCATCATCTGAATCATCACCAACACTACATATTGTTTCAGTATCAAGCATTGCTGAATTTTCAAGTGATGCAAAACCATATGATATTGGACCAGAAGATCTAAAATTCGATGTTTGTTTTAATTAATAAGAAAAAAAAAATTAATTTAATTTAAAATAAATTGAATTGTTTTCAAAAATATGCAAAGCTAAAAGAAAAAACATTAGAGACAATAATATAACACTTCTACGTAATAAAATCTACTTTTCTTATTTTTTTTGAAAAAAATTTTTAAATTTTCAATAATACACATACATACAAATAAATGGAAGCCAAAATAAAACAAAAAATTCTATTCTCTAAAGTAAACCATTACCGAATAATAGGATTTAACCTTGCTCTATTTATTTCGATTCGTTCTGATGCTGAACTCATTTGTGAATGTGTTGAACCCATTAACATTTTTGTTCTTTCCATGTAATCAACATGTGTTTTAAATAATTCCGTATATCTTTCATGTAATTTATTATATTCCTATGAAACAATAGAGAAGAAAATCAAATTGTTAATACAAAATAATAAAAATTTAATTTACATTTTTTTACCTTTTTTAATTCCCCTTCACGTTCCTCTAAACGGCTAGCATGTTCTAAACTATTTTTATGCTTTAATTCTAACATTCTAACAATACTTTCTAGTGATTCTAATCTACTTGCTAATTCTTTATTTTCAGCTTCAGCTAAATCTTCAGTTTCGAGTAACTACACAGAAGAGAAAGAAAAAAAAAGTAATAAAAAATTAAAATTCTTTTAAATTTTGAATTAGAAATATAGACCTCATTTTTAATGATTCAATGTATCTGGTTTTTGTGAGATATCAAGATATCTTAATTTAATTAAAAAAATGACCGAAGATACAAACCTTTTGTTCAGATTGCTTTCTTGCACTTTTTTCACGTTCATATTGTGTAACTAATTGTTCATTATCTTCACGTAATAATTCTAATTCAACTTCTTGCTCTTGATTTGATCTATATGCAGCATCTAAACATTCAAGTACATTAACTAATAATGGCATTAATGTTTTAACAACATCTTCATCATAACGTTGTATCATCTTTTCAAATTCTTGATAAATACTGCCAGCCAATTGTTGAACCTTTAAAAATAATTAAACAACAAAATATGATAAAAAAATATTAAGTACATGATGTAAATTCAAAATAAACAGGAAATGTTTTTAAAAAATGTAGAAAACAGACTGATGGTCAGAAAAGCAAGGAATCATGTAATCTTATAAGCAACCTATTAAAGTAAAATTATATCAGACCTTCTGATTTTTCTAGTGGACAATATCCATGAGATTTTAGGAGTCTTTCGAAATTATTTGAACAATTTCATAATTTCTAGAGATACCACCACTCTGTGAAATTATCGCTTGTCCTGGAAAGTTCTATTCTTCATCTTTCTCATGTATTTTGATTTCAAGCAGGTCCAAATGAATAACTTGTCATTTTTATGGGCTCTAGGCTTAATCAGAAAATAAACATATGCGTATTTTATGTTAGATTTTCAAATAGATACAGTAATTTCATGTGTAGACGAAATGATCGAAAATTGTATTATGTCGTCTCATATCAGCCAGCCCAGACGACAAATCTAATCAATGACATCATTCTTCTATTTCTAAATACACATATGTAGGAGCCGTATATAGAATATGCACACATAAATACATGACATTGTACACAATTGTAGAATTGTAAATATTTTTGTATGATTATTTACATTTTGCCCATATAAATATGTAGATAATTTTTTTTATTACTTTTCATATCTCGTTCATTGTCATATATTGACAAATTTATCAGAAACTAGTTTTTTCTTAATTCTTTTGTAATCTACACATTTTGAAAAAAAAGAAGGAAATTTTAAAAATAATGAGATACAATGGAACGTTTTGTGTACACACACTGTACATATAGTGTAATCATTTTACTTTTTCTATAGAATAAAAAAAAAAAACAGGCATACAACAATGAATCATAACACAGCATATTCAGATGATTACGATGTTAGGCACTTAAGAAATTTCTTTTTTAATTTCTGAAGATTCAACTTAAAAATGATTTTAAAAAAAATTACTTCAGATATTACATTTTGCCTTAAGTACATACACTTATGTGTGTGTGTGTAATTTTTTAAAAATTGATCACATATGTAGATAAATTTGTTTTTTTATTGATTTACCTTTTCCGACATAACCATATTGTTATCCTCATGTGTACCATAAACAGTTTCAGCCCCAGAATCAGCTGGCCCACGACGATTCATTATCCCATCATTATCCATAATTGCTGTGTAAAAGAATATTAATAATTTTCTTATGATCAAAAAACAAATTTTTTCTTTGTTTATGTATTTCTCTGTTTTCTATTAATTTTTTTCTTTTTTCAAAGTGATTTTTATCGTATGTCGAAGTCTATATTCAGATGAGTAGTAAATATGGGTGCAATAATTGTTTTATGTAAAATATTCCAATTTAATGAAAATGATTGCGTTTAATATTTCCTTTACAGCGTTTCTATTTTTATTTATTTTTTATTTTTTGTAGATTTTATGGTACACTTGGAAAAATTTGTTGATGATTGTGCATTTAAAAAAAAAAAAATCGACGTCAAACAAAAGTGCTTTGATTTTTTCTTTCCTCCTATGTGTAATATGTGTGTGTGTTTTTTTCTTTTCTTTTATTTTTTACTAAATCGATTTCATCTGTACTTCATTTTTTCTTCAAATTTTTAATTCATTTTTATTTTATAAATAATTCACAAAAGTTTGTCATCAAAACAAACACAAAATTTTATGAAAAATATTTTCGTTTTCACATTTAATTGAATACAAAAAAAAATTAGACTAGAAGAAATTTTCTGTTTTTCGTTTCTATTGTTGAAATTGAAAAAAAATTATTTTCTTTTATTTTGCACCACAAATCACAATTTCAGATGTTAATGAGAGAAAAAATATTCCTTCAATGCAAAAAGAATTTTTTGTTGTTGTAATTCAAAATTTTGACGTCTTCTTTTGTGCTACTACTGACTGAATCATTAGCAAGCAGCACTACGCCATTTCTTTTTCTTATTGGACTTGAACATGGACTTGAACAAAGAACAGACAGAATAACGAAGAGAAAATTATGTACACAGAGGAGCTAGTACAAAACAAAACAGATGATCAGGGTTCAGGTATAATAAGTTTTGAGACTCTTATTGAAGATAAAAAAGGAAAAGAGCTAGACTGCTTTTACCGTTATATAACGGTTAAAAAAAATCAAAAAAAATATTAAAAAATTTTTACATTGGTAAAAAAGTAACAATTATATTTTAAATGAAAATTCTAACTTGCGCGAAGAACAAAATATATGGACAAATTAACAACCCTTCGCCGCACCACCACCCGAAATGCCTAAATTTCATGCAAAATTTTTCAGTTCACTGACGACAGTAAGTGTCTTAGTTCACCAGTTCACTGACAATATTCGTACACAATTTTTACACGTTTTATGGCTCACTGACGAGTACATTAGTATGTGTGGTACCACGTGCTTTCATGCACAAACAATACTATTTTAATGATATTATTTCTAATTATTTTCACGATTTATTTATGATTTTGTATAATCATATGCAAAGTAGAACACTTAATTTGTATAAAAAATTAAAAAATATTAATATTTATGAAACAAATTCCTTTTTAATTACGAATTAAAATGCGACACAATTTCTCCATTGCTAGTAAACCAAATTACAATTTATTTCACATTTATAAAATAAATATTCACATAAAATATATTCTCACAATTTAGAAAACGTATGTTTTTACCGAATTTAATAAATTTTTAATAAATCAGATAAAAATATTTAGAAAATAATTAATTTTCACTACATACACTATAAAAACGCGGGAATGTTTACATATTTTCAATTATTTCGTTTGACGTTTTCCATATGTTCGTTGTTCGAGGTTACAAAACAAAGAAAGAAGAAAAATTGAATCCACCTCGGCAACGAAATAATTTACTGTTTTTTTGCAAATTTAATCATCTGATATTACATAAAATAATTATAAAATGTTCTAAACAAGGAATAATTTGAAAAATTATTAACGCAATGTAAATCAGATTATGTTTTGCTAATACATTTAAAAATTATTATCGAATGCATTTGACATGTTCCTTTTTTTTCAGAATTTATGATTGTGCATATGTATGTGGTAAATTAATAGCGTCATTTCTTTTTACCACTGTCATTTATCATAATAAGTTATAACAACTTAAATTTTTTGGTATTCAAAAAAAATTTTTTTCACACTCCGAGTACCTTTTAAACAGGACAACTTACTCCAATATATTTTTAGAGCATGCTTTTAATAAAATTGGATCGAAAGAAGCGTTATGTTATTATGCAATATTATAGCATGACTACATACGTATGAATATTATGAGTTTAAAAAAAGACTAATTTTGAATTTATAATACATTTCGTCTGTTTTTTTTTTTCTATTGTAAGGGTCGTTTTAATTTCTACGTAAATAATTTTTATTTTACCTGCCATCACTAATATAATGCTGATCCTAATGAACTTAGGTTCAATGTACATTTTACAATCTGTTATAAGATTATGAAAAGGTTCAGTGTAATATAATATTAACATATCGTTATTTTCAGGTAGGAAAGACAATTTTTTTAAAAAATGTTTACTTAAAAATCGTAAAATATTTGAATTTTATGCTTTCCTAAAATATTTCTTTTTAATTTATTAAAATAAAATTAATTGATAATGGAAAAATAATTTCAAGTTGGCTGTTTTGTAATTCATTATTTTTGAAAACTATTGTGAATAAAATTGAATTCAATTTTTCGATTAGTATAACAATTTACATATGTATGTATACATGAATGTAGATAACATATTGATATTACAATATTGATATTAGGATAATTAGTTTGTATACATGAAGGATTGAAAATGGAAGGATCGAAAGATTGTTAATTACATTTTTGAACATTTTGTGTTTTTGTTTAATTTTAAATTTTGAATTTGAATTTAACTTTTTAAATTTTTAAATTTTTGAAAAATCATTAACGATCATATGAAAATGGTGAAAATAAAATTTTAATGCTGACATCTATGATTTATTTACAAATTAAATATCATATTAACACGTGTAAATTTTTTTTCCTTTTTCGTTTAATGTAAATAATATTGCTATCTATTTTTAGTAATGCTTTGCTATTAGCAATGTATTAGTAAAGAAAGTTTGAATGTATTGTACAGTTATTTTTTCAAGGATTTTAACGGGAACGTATTTTTTCCTTAACACTAATCTTACTTGTTGAAAATCTTTATACAATGAGATGATGATTGATGATGTAAATTGTAAAGTGTGTGGTTGTGTATGTATGCGTGTTTTGTTTATGATGAAAATTGACAAATGACAACTGATTGGTGAATTGATTGATCCAATTCCAGCCAGCCAGTATTTTGCAAAGCATATGATTTATTAGATTGAATGAGAAAATAATAAAAAACAAGTGGCAGACCATTGATTGAATTAAACAAGATTATCAAGTTGCTAAAACGGTCACACTGATTATCATACTTTTCTTCTTATTTTCTTTTATTGAAGTATCTCTCAGATCAGCTCAGTCAACTCTTTTAACTTTTTTCTCCTCATCCAACCACCCACAGCCCACAGGCCACACGGCACACACAACACAACACAATCCAACCCATAACCATATTATAACCACACACAAAAAGATTGATACATATTTGATAACCATTAACCACCTGATTTTGGTTTTATTTTCATTTCAATATCAGCTGATTAATGTATGGCCACAATCCACATAACCAATGGAAATCAATATGAAAGTAAACAAAGGAGGAAAGGAAATTGCAAATCAACAAAACACAACAAATTTTTTTTTAATTAGAAACCAATTAATAATTATTTATAACTGTTCATATCAATCATTTATTTATAAATTTAATGTACACACCACCACAATTCGAAAATACAGAAATCTTGAAATCTCGCCCAAAGAAAATCGGCCACCTTCACTCTCTAGATGCCATATGACCCATTAAATTGCCCGTAAATTTTTCAATTTTCTTTAAATCCGGCATATTTTCTGCTTTATATTGTACAACCTGTGAAAAGAAAAAATCAACAAAAAATACATTAGCCAAATCGGATAATTTGAAAATGTTTTCTTTTAAATAAAATTGTTCAAACCTTCACATTGTCTGTAACTTTTAATAGTACTACACCCTTGGAATGAATATATTTCATTGAATATCGACAATTATTTGGATTTTGCATATACATACTCTCTGCTGCTATCTCAAAATCATCCCAATCTTTTACATACACCATTTCTATTTTATTTGAGATGCTGATTAAAATAAAATTTAAAAAAAAAATATCTGGCACAGAAAATCGAATTCTGAGTTCTTTCTTGGCAATTTTAAAGAAATGTCATCACCATCAGCACCACGCATCATAATCCATGTTTATGAACTAAATTTTCTTCTTCTTTATTTCCATTGTTTTAATTTTTGTCATATTACAAGACTGGCACCGCCATAATTTTCAGGCCTTGTCATATTTGAAAATTTTTTTAATGAAAATTATTGACGGTTAATTCAAATGATTGAAATTAAATTTAACACAACTTTAACAAAATTTTTTTTGGTTGGAGCAGCCTGGGCTGGAATCATCTGATCAAAATAGGTAGAACAGTAGAACCATGAGAAAGGTTTAAAAATCTAATTGAATTAGAAGGCAAAACATCAATTTGCGAGACCAAGGGCGAGATGACGGGATAAATTTCCAAATAACATTTCATAGGATAGGCATCTATGCAAGAGGAGCTCAAGATCAGCAATAGAAGAAATCGAACAACAGATCAAGACAGCTTGATGGCTACAAGAAGCGGCGTGTCGATCCTTCTTGAATTTTAACACTCAAATGATAATAAATTTAAAATAGAACCACACAAACGGGTGCTACAAGTACATCATCTCGCTTTATAGCGAAGAGCATCGGATAGTTTAAACTGAAATGTGACAAAAAAGGGGATCAATTTAAGTTAAAAACCAAAAACCAAAAAAAAAAAAAAAAACAACTTAAATAAAAATATAAAATGTACCCTTGAGACATGGAATGGAAAATATAATTTGTTGAAGATGGCAATAAATTGGATTACTTAATTGTCATTCTCTGGGGATCAAAAACTATATAATAAAACGTTTAAAAAATAAAAACAAAATGTGATAAATACAATATAACCCATGTATACTCTAGCAATAAGCTGACTGTATATCTGTAAGGATATGTGTCGTCCCGTACAATCAGCCATCGAACAGCAACAAATAAACAAACAAAAATTCACTACCTTAAATTGATTGCATTTTGAAAGGAAAACAAAAAAAAATTTTTTTTGTTTTATTTATTTATTAATTTATCATTTCATTTTTATATAATATCGAATTTATTTATTTATTTATTTTTTTTTTTTTGTCTACATGTATTACTGTTGCTACTCAGTTGGTGCGGTGGCTGGTATGCGGCATTTTAAAGTTCAGAACGATTATATGCCAGTCTCATGATGTCCTTAAATCAAATTTTAATGCCTTATAATAATGTTGAAATGTAAATATATAGAGTTGTAAATACATGTTTGCACAATTGTCACTCATTATACCATTGTTGAACGGCCATTATAACGGGAGTATGAAAAAAAGTGTAGAAAGGAAATCTACCACCCTCTTTCATATCATATCTGTAATGTCTTCTTGTACACTATACATAATGTCGATGTTGTAATTGTAAATCAGTACATGCATCCCCAATCTCAAAAATTTCTAACATATACTGACTGACGAATGTAAAGAAGAATCACCTCATGCTACACTAGACAAGCAAAAGCATTATATGTATGATGTCTATATGTCCCTTTATGTAAGTAACTCCAGGCAACTTTAAGCAACTCCATGTACATACATATGTATATATGTATACACGCAAAATGTAAAATTGTGTCTAATATTATGTGTATATCCTTATATCCTTTTTAGAAGTTGAAGAATTGACTCAACTCAATGTTTACTAAAATAATAATCCATTTATATTTTGATTGTCACATGTTATCCTTTTAAAGGGTTTTGTTTGATTATATCAAATTAACACCAAATTGTTCAATTTTGTACATGAATGAGTGAGTAGAGTGTGTGTGTGTGCGATCTAAAGATGTATAAACCCATCATGTAAAGGGGATAACATGTATATAATAAGGAACATGTGTATACGTAAATATATACCATATACCATGTATTATATCATTCACATACATACATTTGTATACATAAATAGAAAATTTTAATTTATAAAATTAATTTTAAAAGGATCATAATTAAGTGGTTAATTTGAATAATTTTTTAATTTATGTGTAGTAATTCTGAAATCTTCTGAATAATGAAGTGATATGAATTTTAATGTGATGTATTTAAAATGTATATTGTATATCTATATGTATACTAAAGTATCTAATCATCTAAATATCATCTATATGAACGCACAGACTAACGATTTCCTAATGAATACTTAGTCATGATGAACGTGAGCATAACAATTAATTTTTAGAAATTTTATTTACTTACATAATTGTTCAATGTCATGTATTCTAAATTCAAATAACGAATATGATTTTTTTTTTTTTTTTTTTTTGAAAATTTTCAGATGTACGAGTATAAACGGAATTAATTATTTTCATTAAAACAAAATTTGGAAATTTTGTACACGTGTCTACACACATGTGTACAATCTTTCTCTATATACCAGCATTTATACTACGAGTACATAAGCTTGTAGTAGAAATAATTAAATTTTAAAATATTCCATTATTAACGAATTTCTGTTGAGAAAAAATTCTATTTTGCGTTTTTGATTTAAAAAAAAAAAATGCAATACCATTTTTTAGAACATGTTGATATCTAATTTTAATGTGTAAATCATTAATTTTAAAAAGCAATGCGTGTACCTTTACATGGTGTGCCAAAGTAATGGTCGTGAAATGCTTCTATAGTATAGCAAAAAAAAAAGCAAATGCGACTCAGATGGATACATAGGACATGTCCTATATCCTATGAATATGTAAATGAAGACAAAATTAGGAAAAAGATATCGATCAGAAGATATCAACGTCGAGCCGGCGGAATGTATAAGCAGAGAAAGACGCAGACAAAGGAAGAATTTCCTAGAAGACGTACAGGACGACATTAAAAAGCTCAGAACTAGAGATTGAAGATCAAAAACCCTGAATAAAGACAATTTCTGAAGGAAACCCAGACATTATTACTAATGATATGATGATACAATATTATGGTATAAAAAATTGGATTAAATATCCATAATTAAAAAATTATAATTTCTTTTTATATAAAGGATCATTTTTATCTGTTATCATTATTCAAGTACATGGACATTAAATTAATTTTGTATATGTTAAGTGATATTAATCGGATTATTTATTATTGTGTAAAAGCGTATATATACGAACAAGCGATATACATTTCTATATCCTTTTACATGGCAAATGCATATGTATACTACTTGTCTGTGTGTATATGTACATATGTACATATGTATATGGACATGTGGATCACATTAGTTATACATAAAACTTTTGTATTTAAATCCAAAAATAAAACAAAAGGACTAAAAGAAAAAAATGAGAAAAAATTAATCAAAAATGACAAAAATCGTTATTCTTTTTAATTCATATAAAGCACATTACATACATACATAAATGTATACGCATACAAGATATCATAATGGATGTTAGCTTTTCCTTTTTATAAAACTTTTCCACTTAACTTTCAAATTACTGTCATTTATTTCTTTTGCGAAACGATTTTTATTTTTTCCTCCTTTTTTAATGTATGTACATATGTATGTAAGTATGTATGTGAACAAATTTTACGTTACATTACGTATAGACATAATGTATGTAGTACATACATATATACAATACGTAGTGTTTTAAATGTGATATTATGCGTTCATATATACAATGTTACATAAATTCTATGTTTGTGTGTGTTCTTCTTGCGTGTATGTGCATTCATATATGTACAGAGATCCTTCTTAAATTATGTATGTGAAGATGTATGTGAAGATGTATGTAAACGACACAATTCAATGGCGATTCTTATTTCATCATCAAAAATAAACAAAACAAAAAAAAAATGAAATTGTATACAATTCTGAAGATTCTGAGGGTAAAATTTTTATTCTTAGACATTTTACTTTTTGATTTGATTTTCATTTTTTTTTCTTTTATTTTATTGTCGGCCATTATCAGCCATTAGGAAATGAAAACAGCATTCCAAAATGAAATCAAATTATGATAATCATCTTGAAATGGTAATGAATTGTGTATGGACTATGGATATAATATATGATGTGGTAGACATACATATATGTATGTATATACATATAACCATGAACACATAAAATCATATGTACACACATATAATTATATGTATGATATTTTATCAAATAAAATTGATGGTTTTCTTGAAAATTATGATGAACGCATTATTGTATTTTATACTCTGTTCACTAATGGTATATGCAGTTAAGGCCTTACGGGATGTGTCTATCCTTCTCTCATATGTAATTTCTAATTAAAAAATGTTTCCCGAGTAATATTACCACTATCCTTAAAGTTTTCATACAAAATCAGATGATTTTTTTGAATATCAGTGCTAGTGATTATACTTTATGTAGTTTGTACATGCAAAGCCTCAATTGCATATGTGTACATACATAAATGGTGAACAAAGTATAGATTGACTTAAAAAATTTTTATTAGAACAGGAAATCGATTGTTAATTCATGAATTTATATTGGCATCACTTCACTTTAAAAATTGATATAAAATATTTCGATGTTGTTTCGATCTTAATGATACCTTAAAAACAATTTCTGTGTTAAAAACATTTTAAATTATCCAAATGTTGATATACATGTACACAAAACATATACAGAGTATGCACGTAAGTACATATATTTTTGATTCTTTGATTTCATTAAACTCGAATGTATACAATGGTGTATACCATTCTTTCAGCTACTTCAAAGCTTCCTCTTTCCGTTAAATAAACTTATTATGGTTAAGTAGTTGCAAATATTATATTTATAATTTAAACATTTAAACAATTAAAATACTGGAATCTTCAAAACGACCGCAATGAAATTCATCTAAAAGATACACATAATGTGTATATGCATACAATTTACAAAATATACATACAATATACATACATATGTACATATATACTTATAGTACATGCATATGTATGTGCATACATGTACGAGTATTAGGCTAGTCATAATGAAATGTAAACTTCCGTAAAGTAAAGTAAGAAAACCTTACGAAAGTAGTTTACGATCGCTAAAAGTGACATACTGACCGTAATGAAAAACTTAATTGCCACTCTGAAACAACAATTGAAAAGTTTATTTATGGCTGATTACGGAAAAATGATATTTCCTATAATAAACGAATGAAAATTTGCGTACATTATGAGTGAATTCATTTGAATACACAGCTTCGTGTACTTCACTTAACCTTACGGAAGATTACAGACTATTTTGGTTCTAGTTTACATATATAGTATTAATCATACAAGAGTATGTTCGTTAGTGGTATATAGCAGTGGTATTTACCACCAAGAAGTAGACCTTGAAGTTAAGAGCTATTCATAGGTGTTTCCCTGAATCGATCAAAAGGAACTTTTCATAAATGCTGATAATCAGATCTGACATCTGAACATTTTGTCGATGGTACGTACTCGTACATACCATATATGTATTTCCAATATATTCACCAATCCACTAATAACGTGTAATTAAAGAGACATGTACTTATGATAATATTTTTCTTGTTGCATTTTATACAAAGCCAAACCATATTTTGTTGACTTACACAATACGTTCATAAACGTAAACTATATAAATAAATATTAAATGTGTATAGTAAAATGATGATGATATGATGTGTGTAAATGTTCTTAATGCCTGTTAAATATATAAATAATCGATATTGAATTTTAAAATGTTAAGTATGTACACAAAATAAATAGTATACACGAAATCTGATGCATATATGCGGTATCGTATATATGAACTGGGATGTATGTTCAAGACACTTTTGTATGTATGTATATGTATATATAAAATTATCAAACAGCCGGTGTCTTTTTATCCTGACAGAAATATACGATTAAATTTGTTTGATTTCAATAATAGAGTGTAATTAAAGATTATTATACATGTACATATATATCTTTTGAATTTTATTATATTATTTATTCAGGAAATATTTCTTATTTTATATTCTTTTGATTTATAAAAGGGTACCTATGATAAATCAGTAAACAAAACACGTAATTTTTTTTTAATTCAATTTTTATGAAAAAATTCATATCACATGTATGTATGTGTGTATTATCTCTGTTTTGATATAAGATTTGAACGTTGTCGTTTTTAACCGTCGGAAAATGTTCATCAGTAAACTTTAACCTACATTAAATATAAATTTTATTGCTCATTATCCGTCCTTTGCATTGCTTTTAGACATATACGTGTGTATATAATTCGATGTAAATAATTTTATCAATTTAAAATTAAACTACCCAGGAAATCATTTTTGATGAAAATTATTTTTGTACGTTTACAACATGTGTATGTAAATTTGAAAAATAAAAAATTGAAAAAATATTGATATCATGATTTGCGTGACACATATTACGATTATTGCAATAAAATTAATTTTGTATTTATTTATATTCGATGCTTTTTTTTATTTGATTATACGCATACATGTATCCCTCGTACCACATGAAAATTAACTAAATTATAGTTTATATAGGAAATTGATATAAGATCTCGCTTTATACGAAGTCACAGGCTATACCGTAGCTGCATATAAAATTCTGCATTATATCAAAGCCACAGACAAAGGCAATAGATAAATCGTCTATAATTTATTTATTGTCTTTGAAAAATGATTCACATTATGTACGATGATTACCTCTATTACTGCATGTAAAATTGCATCAGTTGTTTTTTTTTGTGATAATAAATAAACTTTATATCAAAGTTAGTTATGACTTAATTGTAATTTGTATGTAGGTATATCATATACAAATTAAAATGTGATATATCATATACTCAATGCAATACAGGGTGTTTGCTATTATTTTGGCAAAAATTAAACCATAGATATAGGTCTTAAAATCCATAAGAAAAATGTTGTATAGGTAAGGATCGAGAGAAATCTTAACGATTTCGAAGATACGAAGAAATTATTTTTATTGTCCTTCTTTGTGGGCAATGACATGAATACCTAACGAAATGGAATCCTTTGGCCTTTTATTTTTCCATTTAATACATCATAGGTATATTATCTTTTCAGCCCCCTTACTACAGAAGTTATTAGCGATCAAACGATTTATCTATTCCATGACACCAATATCAATATTAACTCACATTATTACCACCAATATCATCAACCAACAGTTTTAAAGTTGTAGAACTCTAAACCATGTACCTAAATCATGTAAATACAAAATAAATTTATTCGAGACGATGTTTCATTTCCTTTAATATTTTTATCGCTTCTTTATTTATACATATGATTGGCTTACAATAATTTTTTTACGTATACCATATATCACTTACTGATAACTACAGAGTTTATAAAATTTTAACAAACGTACATATCGTATACATACAAATTTGTAATTTTTATTGATTACATAATGCATTATACTTAAATTCATTTTCAATTTCAAATTATGCGCTTGAGCACTTGAACATTTGTTTTTTGTTTTCTATGAAATCTGAATTAAATTTTAATTACAAATGTTAATTAAAAACCTATCATATTGCTATCATCCACTGTGTATAATTAAGCATATAAATTCACAATGGAATATAAAATTTTTATATTAATAAAATTAAACATTTTTATCAATTATAACAATGAAATATAAAAATCAAAATTAAATTTTGTAATATAATCACATATAGCAATTAATAATTGATATCCACTTGTACTTTGTTTATTTATTTTGTTCATTTACAATTATATCAATCGTGTAATTATGTGCATTTTGAATTAGAACTCATTGAAATATTAATTAATGACCTGTATATACTATATAACGTTGTATACTATCGCTCTATTTATTTACATCGTACAATTAATCAATTTTTAATTATAGTGTAATCAAGTACAGATTGTTTTTTTTTTTTTTTTTTTTGAAATTTTATGTAATTAAAATTTCCTTGAACAGCAAGTAGAACCGGGAAATTGATAGTAACGTGTATACACCTGTAAATAATTGACTGTAAAACAAAAATTTTTATGTAGATTGTAGGATACCTAAGTATACACATACACATATTTAGGTATATTAATTACGTGTTTCACAATTTTCATGTTCAAAACGTGTGTACATACATACATATGTACAGGGTGTGTCAAATTGTTCCTAAATCTCAGGCTAAAATTCTAATAGATTTTGCATTTGCATGCGTTACTGAAGCTCCGATGCATCTATATTTGTTATACGTTCATTCATCATATTCCTTCTTTAATTTACAGTTTAACAGGTGATAAATGATAAATTTATATTGTGTCTATCAGGCTTTAAGCATCAAACCATTTCTGGCAAAAAGTCGTTTGCCTAATAAAATAAATTAATACTCTCCCACGAAATCTATCTATCTTAGTTGAAAAAAATTAGAAAATATCATCTTGAAAATTTGATAATTTTTGAAAATTATCCGTCGCTTGTTGTCTAATAAATGAAATAACATTAACAAGTATTTGAATTGCAAAAAAACAAGAAAAACAGGAATAAGAATTTTAGTCCCCGCGTATTCTATAAAAATGATTTTCAAAATTGAAAGAAAAAATTTTTATTAATTATTTTTAGAGCCTGATAGAGCTTTTGTATACCAATATCGCTATGATATACATTTATAAATATTCAAATTTTCATTTAATTAAGAAATTCAATTATGTAGGTATATATATACCCGTACTTTTCTGTTATTCTGAATTTTTCATAAATTAGATGTCTGATGTGTACTAGAAAGTGTATATTATGCGTATATATATTCAATGTCTATTTCATTTCCTCTTTTGTTTTTTTGTTTTTATTTTCAATAAATTGATGATGATATCAAATCAAGCAAAAATTAGAAAATAAAATATACACAACAGCAAAAAAGAAAAAAGGAATAGAGAAATTTCAAAAATTTTAAAGGTTCTCGCAATGGGGCTGGAAAGTCCTTTTTTTTTTTATGGTGTATCAACTAAAAATATCAATTGATTGTGATATCGTGTACAAAAACAAAAAACGTTGTATATACATACATATATACATATTTTTTTATTAAATTTGTATTTTATTAAATTGTCTTTCATTGAAATCAATTGATAAAGAGGCATAAAAATACATCAGATGATACAGAGATGGTCTATTTTCACGCTGATGATTTGTATATGTATAGGTATAAATATACATATGTATACATACCTATATAGATGCCTATAGAGTAAATTCCACGTTATACATTTAATTGAATTTTCATAAAATACAAATTTTATATCTGTTTTTTTGGCATGTTTACATTTTGTTTATATAGGATTAGAAAATTGTTTACCAAAATTTATTCACCAAAATTGAAAATTAAAATAAACAAATAATAATTAAAATAATGTGGGACATTGCAGACAAAAAAAAAATGGTTTTGTCTCTCTACAAGGTTGATTCACCTTTTCAGTGTCTTTGGCATTTATTTTTCTAAACTGTTAAATTTGTATATCGGAAGGCTAATTATATTTGCGGTCTTAATTTACAGGCAGACTTACATTGAGTGCCCAATGCTATCGTCAACCATCAATATCAATTCCATCTCCGTCAATATTATGCTATATAGCTATATTATAATGTAGTTCTGTAGTATAAGTTTTTAATATTCTTTTGTTCTTCTTGATATGTCCGATACAAAAATCAAATGCGCTTGAGTATCAACAACTTTTCCGTTGATTCTTATTTAACTTTGTTGTTTTTAATTAGACGTCAACAATAACTGACATCGGCGGTACCATTGGGCACCCGATGTTACATATCTACTCCTCAGAATTTTTATATACTCCGCTTTGCTATATATATCTAATCTATTCCTGATGTAGTGGTATAGAATATGCTCAATATCTGTACTCTGTACCCATATCTGCATGACAGGTAAATCAATCGACGACAAATTAACGAATTCATTGTAAACTTGAAAACTTTGCCTTGTACATTTCAAATTTGAATAACAAAACCAAAAAAAAAAAACAAAAATGTGAGTGTTGTAAACCGTCGTTACTTTCATTTATTTGTTTGTTTAAATTTAAATGTATGAACATCCAAATACAAAGTATATTTCCTATACCTTTAGAAGTCATTTCCCACAATTTTATTTGCATGTTTTATTTTGTACGCCAGGTACAGGTGTGTGTGTGTGTGTGTGTATACGTTTGTACGGTAAAAATTAACGATTTTCAAATCTTCAAGAGTCAAATTATATAATAATTGGTGTTGAGGCTATACACAAAAGTATATGGTAAATGAAAGCAATTTCAACAGTTTCCCAAATTTTAGTATTACAAATCTTTATGTATATATATTTTTGGATTATTTATACGTTAATTTTGCAGATTTTGTTTACTTTATATGGGAATTACATATATGTATATATTTTACCATGAACAATGAAAGTTACATGAAAATGAAAACTCATCATTATAACAATTATTCTGAGAGAGTTACATGAAAATTATGTATCAGCACAACCGCAACCAATACATATCCGATCCAACGATTGTTCATGTTATCGCTTGGAAAAAACAAAAACTCTGGTATACGATTCCGAAGTTTGTATATGGGTACTTTTCATATCATATAATCATATACATATACACAAATTTATATGCGGCATAATTTGAAAATGTTTATTTTAATATTTTTATTTAAATTTTGATTTATAATTTTAATATATTCGTTATTAGAAAATTTTTAATTGTGTTTTAGGTTTTGTATACGTATATAATGCCGCGCAATTTTAATTGAATCTCATTAGAAATTCTTACAGTATTATCAGGTAGGTATATGAGATGGGGTGGTTTATTTATGCATGCCTAATTGATTTTATTTCCACACAGTTTTGTATAGGATTTCTGTTTTTAAAATTAAATATAAAATTTATGATAGAACCTGCATAAATATAGGTATACTAAGTACTTACATATATGTTTGTGTTGTATTAAACTGGATAATAAGCTAATATGCATTAAATATTTTTGTATACCTACCTTAACTTCTACAGCTTTCAGGTTAAAGTGTAAATACTAAGCATAGGTAGGTACATACATATGTATAGAATTAATTTTTTTCATTTGAAAATTTGCATACTTTTCTGAAACGGGCCTACTTGCTAATTATCCAATTTATTTTTTTGTCGAGTTAATTGCGACGAAAAAGAGTGTATGTACAGAATATATTTTGTAAATAAAAATTTTCATTTTATTTCATATTTTTAAAACTTTTTATTTCCTTACGTTTTCTATAATTCATCGTGCTGAAGGACATTAAAATGATAAAATTAACATCTAAAAAATCTTCTATACATATAAATTTACGTTTACATGTAGGTGTGTATACTAGTATATGTATAGATTATAGTGAAATACCTATATGGTAAAATGTAGCAATTCTCGATTATAGCCATTACCATTAAAAATATCAAAAATATACTGGGTTTGTGGTGTCATAAAATTCTTCTTAATAGTTCCATACATAAACCTAGTCGTACATATACATGTATAATGTATCCTAATATGCTTAGATGATAGGTACAAAAAATTATATAAAAATATAATGGATTCTTGAATTCAATATAAGAAAAAAGAGATAATAATAAAATAAAATTATTATCTACTTTCTAAATGTAATAAGAATATATACTTTGTATAAGTACAAAATCATATGTCATTCACAAAGCCATTAACCTCATTCTAACGACATGTAGATAGGTTTTTATTATAATCTCTACAAATATCTATACTGTATTGGTGCACCTAAATATATGTACGTACGTATATGTAGGGATATAGTGGTGGCCAAAAAAATATATTGACAGTCAATAAAAGTTGCAAAATACTCCATCCATAGTGTTTTTTTAGATTTTCACTTGAGTAAAAAATTTTTATATACGTTATTGGTGGGCACGTTTCGCAAATTTCAGGAAATTTTCAGCCATTTATTGCAAGAAAAATTAGAAAAATTTTTACAGGAAATAATGTAATCGATTTTAGGTTCAAAATCATAACAAGGTCTAGTCAAACTCCACAGGACAAAAAAACGAATTATTCTGGGCACTTCTGGCACAGTATATTATCACATATTACGACCCATAATACTTTGTCAATGCATAATGAATACGATCATTAATACTTTATCAATACTTTTGGGTTTCAAAAATTATGACGAATTTCGCGACTTTTATTAACCGTTTTTATTTTTGTCACCACTGTATGTGTAGATAATATTCGGTAATATATTCAATTTTTATATAAATTCAAATAAATCGATATCCATTACCCGTTCTTATACAGACCTATGTATGTACATATTTATATGTAAACGGATTATATATAGAACAGAAAAAAAAATAATAAAAACAAAAGATTTCTATAGGTTTAGTTATTTTGTAATGCTATATCAGTAGTTAAAAAGAGAGAAAAATCTGTTGATCTATCCGTTATCATATATATTTAATTATATATGTAAGTGTGTATGCATCATAAAAAAATGTCTTTTATACCACACAAAAACGAATGAAAAAAAAATTCAAACAAAATTATAAGAAAAAGTAACACAAAATGTGTACCATTTATATCTATCATTAGATATTAGATAAGACACCGAATTATATACAAATTGATTATACCCCAAAAAGAGCCACTTATTATCTACATATGTACATATCTGGTATACATATATACATACAGCAATGAAAGATACAAATACATAATGGGTATGATAACAAACAATTTACATCTGGCAATTCAAATATATACTTATATGTATGTAGGTAGGTATATGTACATAATATTTAAACTTTAAACCTTTTTAAATTGTTAATAAGTACAAAGTAAGAAAATGTAGGGAAAGGGGGGATTTATAATTGAACAAAAACATCTTCGATTCATACTTGCAATTTTTTTTTTTTGTTTTTGTTTTAATGTGATATCCTACGTACACAAAATATGTGTAGATATTTTCGGTTCATATGATGTTTTATGCGTCCATAATGACCGATTATCCCTTCTATTACAAAAAGTCATTATTGCGATTTTGCGACCACGCCTACATTTAGTTACCCCATGCCATTTTTTATTTCCATTAAATAAAATGAATTCTTTGAAAAAGCTCCTCCTTTAAAAAGAAAAATTTATACAATTAAGCAGGGTGATTCTCTGCTCTGTATCTATAGGATGGAAAGTGCATTGTATAAGGGACTTTATTTATTTATCTTAAAATTTCAGATTATTTTCAAAACTTGTTCAGTGAAGTAAACATAGGCGGCGATGATGGTCTCTTCTTATTCCTTCTTTTTTGTTTTATCGAATTAAAATCTGGTAAAATGTGACAATCAATCGTCTTTTATGAAAATACACACACACACACACATACACATTGTTATAAGGTGTGAATGAATTCATTTTGAAATGATGTTTTCGTATATAACATAACAGTTATAATGATTTTGTTATTTTAAGTGATAATCGGAATTCATAAACATTACTTGTTCGTTATAGTCGATAATGTACTGTCGCCGGGTATAGACCATTTATTCGATTTTATTTCATCTTGTTGTTTAAATTACATTTTGGAATATGATTAGAAGAATTGATCATAAAGTTATAGAGATTAAATGAGAAGTGTTTTGCAATTATCAATTAAACATAAATTGTATAAAGTGATTTTTGTGTAAATAAAAAAAAAATTTTTTTTTTTAAACAAAAGTGTTACCTATACACGTGTTTAAATAAAAAATAAACAAAAAATAAAACAAATTAATGATAACAGTGAAAAATATTCTTATTAAACAATATGACGAGTGCTCAAGTGCCATCACATTTATCACGTTTTTTAAATCATTCAAGTCCATTATCACAGGAATATCAAAGTGACAATAATACATCTTCATCATTATCACCATCACCACGTCCTATAAATTCATCTCCAATAAATAACAATAATAATAATAATAATAATAATAGTTCACCACAAAATCATAGTTTTTCTGTTAGTCCTTTAAATTCATCATCAGATAATCACCAACAGCATCATCATCAGCATCATCAAAATATTACAACAACAATTTTACCAGCATCATTAACAACATCATCAAGAGATCAAAGATCTATTTTACCAAATGGATATGATAATTATCATTCAATGTATGTTAGCCGTTTATCATCAACAACACAATTTACACAAAATTCTCCATCGCCACCTAAAAAATCATTTTGTATTGAGGCTTTATTAGCAAAAAATCAAGAAAATAATACAAATGAAAGAGATGAAATTTTACATCATCATCATCATCATCATAATTCAATACCATTAGCAGCACATTTAAATGGTATTACAATGACTGAAGAAGATGCTATGAGAAGGATACAAGAAAATAATCGGGATTATACACCAAGTCCTGAAGGAAGAATCTCAAGGTACCTATATAATTTGATATATAATTTATTTTAATTCGTTTATATTTTGTTGTTGTGATATGTCTTGGTGTGGATATAACTATCTTAATTTTTGTTGAATTTTAATTGATAAGAATCTGATTTTATTACATTTTTATTACAAATTTTGAAAAGTCTGTAATACCAGGTAATAACTAAAAAAATTGAACCTATACATAGAAAGTTTCTAAAATCTTAAAAATTTTGTGGTTCAAACCATTTCGAATTGAAGTATAGAAAATGTTCAAAATTTCTTGTTATTCTGCCTTTTAGACTTTACATAATATTTTTTACCTGTTGAGATTTGAGGGTCAATTTATTTGTGTGTACTTTTTGTTCGAGTTCTGTTTCTGTTTTACAGTTTCCCATGAATTTCCCTTCAAAATAAATGTTCCTATAACGAACATAATTACATTCGAAAATATGTATAAACTCATTTCAATATTGTATTTTATTTTAATAATTTCATTAAATGAAAAAGCGCAAAAAAGATTTTAAGGCCTTTTATATACATTTCTATAAAAAAAGCATCATCTCAACTACATATACATATGTATATTAACTAATTATTGAAGTCAAGCCCATACATATGCGAGTATAGTATCTTTTTTCTTCTCTTTATAATTTCTGAGTTTATATACTTATAAAGTGAATCTATAAAGTTTTTATACGAAATCTAATGAAGTTTTTAAACATCAATATCTATGTACATAGATATAATGTATAAAATAATTAGTGGACAGAGTATATATATGTATAAATGGAAATTGAAAAGAATGTTTCAATACTATAAAACTGTAACTGAATTTTTTTCAAAATTATATGTAAATATAATATTAGAAAAAATTTTCAATTTTTACTTCAATCCATGTTCTAATGAAATATGAATCTCAACCTATAAAGAGACCAGTTTGAACTAAAAATTTTGTGGTCCAGTATCAGATTTAATTTACTAGGAATTTTTTATGTATCAAGTCACAATGGTGAATAATATAAGATCATCTAGCGATCTATACGGCATAATCAAATACCATACTTAAGAGATATAGATCCATTTTTAGAAAAAAATCAGTTGAAAACACATACACTGAATTTTTCATTTATCAAAAATCGACATCTTGCAATTTCATATTAGGTGGACATTTAAATAACTATAATGAAATTAGCAATTAACACCATTAGCTTGTCTCAAAAAGGAAAAACAAAGAACTTACATACATATACATACAGCTATGTACATACATCTATGATACATCTTTAAAAATAAACAGTTCATCATAAATTTAGTTCTGAAAATATTTCGCACAGTAAATAGATTATAATTTGTGTATATTCATTTTATTTGCTTTTCAAATCCTTTTGACATTGTTGATTTATATTTAATTAACCATTTTAAATTCATTGTAGACAATCAAATATTTATAAATCATTTAAATATATTTGTAAACAATTTGAATTTTATATCAACAAAAGGTGAAAACAAAGGGAAATAAATGAAAAATATCTAATTGTTTTTCGTTTTGTTGTCTTTTGTCGACTTGTACCGAAAATTGATCATAAATTTAATCAGGATTAGAAATTCTTATAGGGGGCTCAAAAGAAAACGTATATGATTTCAGTGGTCCTCAAGAAAAAATTTGTTTTTGGGGGTCAATATAGAAATTTTAAAGGGGAACTCAAGCAAAAAATTGCAACGTATTTTTTGAATGTACAACATGTAATTTCGAAATGGATATGGTACTTTGCATACACCTTTGTTGTATATACGTACGTATATCTTAAGAAATTACCTCTTTTCTTAAACGAATAAATATTTCAATTAGAAATATTACATAAGGAGACCTACATCCAAATCTTTGACTGGAAATCTTTAAATCAAATAATAGTTCTAATGTTATTTATGTAAATATTTTTGTAAGTATTATGTATGTAAATATTTTTTGATATTTTAAAATCATAAAATTTCCAAACTAGACGTATACTTTTTTTCATTCTAAAAGTCCAAGACCTGGCGTTTTAATTCCTGTTTTAGAATCATGCAAATGATGTACTACATCTTGATGTACATATTTGAAATGGTTTTAATTTATTATGGACCATATACTAAAATGCACAAACTTAAAAAAATTGTTTTTGAATTAAAATTATGACATTGAATTTCTTATATTTAGATCGGAATCTCCGACATCATCACATCGCTCTAGTCCACCAATAAGTCCAGGTTGTGAAGATCAGCATATGAATAATATGAGAATGGATTTTCAAGATGAATTTAAAAAACCAATTCCACCTCATAGTCCAATTAGGCCACAAGATTTTCCATTATATACAGGTGGTCATCCGTATCAGCTATTAGCACAGGGTGGATCAGCATTTCATCGTCCTTTAGATCCAACAGGCAAACCAATTCCAGTAAGTATTCCACGAAAAAGAAATTCTATCTAACATTTCAATACAAATGAAATTGTAGTATGTAAATAAAAATAATTATATTATTTAGCTTGCAATGACATCTGGTTTTGTTCCTTCTCATTTACCATTTGAATTTTTGGCACGTGCTGGTATGTTACATCATCGTATACCAGAATTAGCTGCATATCCACATCATGCGATACTTGGTAAAACACGACGACCACGTACAGCCTTTACATCACAGCAATTACTTGAATTAGAGAAACAATTTAAACAAAATAAATATTTATCTAGACCGAAACGTTTTGAAGTAGCTAGTAGTCTAATGTTATCTGAGACACAAGTAAAAATTTGGTTTCAAAATAGACGAATGAAATGGAAAAGATCAAAAAAAACACAACAAGAGGCTAAGGAACGTTCAAATAAATCATCGACTGTAAGTTAGTGTGGGTGATATTAAAAGGTGGTTATACAACAAATTGTTATATTTCATTTTCCATTTACATCAGGATCATATTAAGTGAGAGTGTACAGTGCGTGTATAAATACGCGATGTTTATTTTGTAAAAGGCTCAATATAAATGTATAATGTATGTAATATCGAAGCTAGTCATGACTATCACAAGAAGTCCCTCTGTATACGGACACTACACACAATATAATGTAATATAAGTACATATAAAACATTAAAAAATTATTATTAAAATTGTGTCCTTGAAGTGTTATTGTGATTTTGTATACCAGAAAATAATAAAAATAATTAAAATGAAAAATATTAAATTGTAAATAAAATAAAACGAGAATAAAATCATGTGTGATAAAAATAAATTCATGAAAAAAAAGAGAGTAAAAGATAACAAAAGTTTTTATTTTGATTTAAACGTGTACAAAGGCTTCACTCGTTTTTCATTGTTATGATTTGAAGGACAATTCCCATTGTGTATAATGTGTAGAAATGTGTGCATTATGTATACCCACTTTACAAAAAAAAAAAAAAAAATTTTTCATCCAGAAAATATGGCCCTTGAAAATGTTACAGAAAAACACTCTTTAACACGTACGTTAATAATTATATTCAATCATCTGGTCATTGTCCATTATAAACAAGATAAACATATTCTGATGCAACACAAACCCACAATGTACAGTTGAAAGTTGAAACTCAACGATGACGATGATGATGGTGTAAACAAAGCCAGTTTGCGTTTGTCTTCATTTCTCTTATTTAATATTTTTAATGTTTATTTAAACATTAGAATAGAAACGGTTAATTGCGTTAGTTTTAAGCAATATAAGCACCTTCAAGGCATAAACAAATAATATACACATGTGTTTTCAAAAAGAAAAACATTTTCCATATCTGCCTGTAACTCAAACATGTACAAAAAAATATGTTAGCCAGCAGGTCTTAAATATAAGAGAGTGTTAATATAATCATTATGTCACCATTCATATTCATTTATAATTTGATTATCATTAAATTCATATATTTAGGTCCGTATTCAACCTGGGTCTTATCTATAATATGTATAAGGATTATTCATATGTTGATGAATACTTCGACCCATAATAAATATTCAATCCATCTGTTTAAATCAAACAAAACATTAAATCAACGTACAGGGATTATAACATTTGAATGTGTATATTCGTTATTATAATAGTAATAATTTTATTTAGGTTATGAAATCGATTATGCTTTATTTTTATTTTTTGTTGGCATTACACATTCCAAAAAAAAAAAAATTTTTTTTTGCACTTTTTGTATGCATATGTGCACCTTGTAAATGAGAGCATAACAGCAAGGGGGAATTTTTTTTGCTTGTTTTTGTTTTTGATATTCATATGTGTTGAATTCGAATTAAATTGAAATTCAAAGTAAAAATTACCCTGAATTTTAATAACGATTTATGACATCTAAATATGTATCAGAGCTGATATTAAATAAATGGGGTGATAAACCATTCAAAGTTTTGAATACTAATAATCGTTCAAATAAACATACACATATGTATGAAAAATCGTAATGATCTCTTGTAAACAAAAAGTGGTTTTATTGACAAAAAAAAAATTGTTTTTATTTGCTGAATTTATGAAA
Organism: Anthrax anthrax; assembly: GCA_963971155.1. NCBI lineage: Eukaryota > Metazoa > Arthropoda > Insecta > Diptera > Bombyliidae > Anthrax > Anthrax anthrax. The sequence goes on from OZ020120.1 coordinate 17,388,181, forward strand.
AAAAAAATCATTTAATAAAAATTATGATCTTTTCAATTTTTTTTTCATCATGATCGCATTATTAAACATATTTTGTTATTTTGTTAATCCGTAGGTCATAGGGGCCTTAAAATTTTTAAACTCAAAATTTTCAACTAAAGAAAAATATAATAAAAATGAGTAATAAATTAAAAGGGAATTACATATGTACATACATACGTTGATTTTGTATTAATTGCTTTTGTATCATTGTGACAGTGTGATAATTCTATACTGATTAAAATAATTGACATATGTAAGTCAAATTTTATAATCTAACAAATTGTAAAATAATTTTGATTTTTTGATTATGTAGGTATGTAATTTGCAATTAAATTGGAATAGTTGGTAAATTTAATATCAGAGGAGACCAAGTTTAATTTCAATGTATTTTATTTATTTTACGCAATATTTTTTGTTTCGTTTCGTTTTAACTATGTATATGTACATATATATATATAATTCAATGTGAGTTCAGGCATCGATAAAGTATTCTACATTAGGTATTAGGCTCGTAATACTGTGGTTCAGTTCAGATTAGCCATTAGGTTAGCTAAGGTCAGACATGCCTACTTTTAGTGCTGCGCATTATGAAAAATTGCATTTACAGGAAATTGCGATGTGTGATCAAAGTGGAAGCCTCGAAAACTCCGCCTGCAGTCAGACTGCGATTGCAACTTGCAGTTTCAAAAACTGCGATGGGTGAAGAGCTAAAAAAAAAGTTGCGAGTGCAGCAAAAAAAATATATATTTGGTTGCAACTTGACTGCGGCTGCAGCGGCAGTTTTTCGTTTTGTTATTACCGTTTTTTTATTAGCAAATCATAGTGCACTAAGAAGTTTACAGTATTTATGACAACTGGTTGACATTTCATAAGAAACTAAACCACGGAAACTAAACAAAGAAATGCTGCAACAAAGATTGCGCATAGCAAAAGCTGCGAATTATGTGTGAACATCTTCGCAGTATTTGTCGCAAGAAGTAGCAGATACCATAATGGCGCAGTAAAAGTAGCGGACTGCATCTACTATGTGTGAACAGAGTTAGCAGTTTTTGCTTCTGCAACCCAAAAACTGCGCAGTAAAAGTAGCGATGTCTGACCTTAGCTTAATGTACCCACTTGCAACCTTGTAGGTCATCAATTAAATTTTTGATTTATTATTTTTCATACGAAGTTCAATTAAATGTAATTTACTCTCGTACTCGTATTTGGTTGCTTTCTATGTATATAAAAAAATTATTACCTATACATACGTTATATACATACGTTATAATGTATACGTTAAAAAATCAGTTAAAAATAATAAAAAGGATATTAACCCACTGATGTTAAGTTATCATTGGAATTTATAAATTTCGATGTAAAATCATTTCAATTGAAAAAATTGATTTACATACATACATATGTATACATTTGTATGTGATGTGCTATTCATAAAGTTCTAAAAAGAAATAGGGATATCCCTTTTTTTTTCTTTAAAATCGCAGCACACCACAATGATATGGAAATTTCATTCATGATATGTGATTACTTTACATACACATAATTATTGTAAGTATCTACATCAGGTTGCGTGTATAAATTTGAATTATTGCACTTGTATTTAACTTGATTCTTTAATGTAATATTGCAGATTTTCAAAAAAAAAAAAAAAAAAGAAAAGAAATCATTTGTAAATCCTTTTAAAAGGAATGAACATTTTTATATTTATATCTTTCTGATTGCTCATCCTACAACAATTTGTATATTTAATGTGAATACATGAATCTAAACGATTACATTATTGCACAATGTGTATGCGAATATATCATCGTACATATATGCGTATAGCGTAAAATATACACGTATTCGTACGTATGCGGATGTACGCAAAATACTATCATAAAATATAGGATGTTCCAGAGTAAAATGTCAGAAAATGTGTTTGTCGTAAACTTCAGAGTGTTACTAACAGAAAATCATTTTAGACACCAAACACAAAAATTAATCCCGTACTCCAAGGATCAACATACTATATTGGACAATATCTTTTTAATTACTTTATAAACGAGTATATCTGGTTCATGTTTGTCAATTATTACAACTGAGATATGGACCTTTCTAACAGATTATAACTAAATAAAATGTAAATGAAGTCTTGTACCTGACATGTCTGAAAATATACAATCTCAGAAAGGGTGAATTTTTTTAGAAATAGAACGATTTTTGTTAGAAACGTTTTTAACTGTACGACAGACCCTTTTTCTGATTTTTACTTTGGAGCATCCTGTATATTGCTACGATACGCTGTATACCATTATCTGATGTATATAAAAATACTATCTGGATGCCTAATTCTGATTCTGATGATGATGATGATACTCTTGTCTAGTGTGTATTTTATAAGGGTAAAAATGATATCATTACCATATTTATACCATTTAAAAACACGAAAAAAAAAAACGAAATCTTCCCCACAATTTCAATTTTCAAAACACCCAAATGATCATTTTTACTTCCATTTGTATATTATTTTTGATGCCATTTATGTGTATATATATATCAAAAGATTGTGGGTACCGCCCGCTTAATTCAATTCACTCAATTCATATGATGATGATTTTTTTGTTTCCTAACTTTATATTATACTCGATTATCCTTCGTTATAAAGATTACAAGATTATGTACATTAAAAAGTGTATACAAAACATAATGTAGGTATGTTGCTAACAAAATTTATATATAGAGTTATAAATATCTGTATACTCTTGATGTATGTTTAATAAAAATATGAAATGGTTTGGATTTGAAGGGGAGGATAATGTGTAGAAGACAAAAAATAAATAAAAGAAGTACAAACTTTCAAAATATAATCTGTAATGGAGGTAATTTGTAAGCATTTTACCAAGCAATTTTTTATCTTACAGACATACATACACACAGTAATATGTATCACTCGTTTAGGAGCATTTAGTAAAACATTTTTCAATTTGATTGTTGATTTTTATTATATACATATGTATATATATGTATGTACGTAAATATCTGTGTGTATATAGAGTCAAAAATAGAATGTATGTATTTGTACACTTACCATAGGGATATTAAAAAAGTTTAATTTCAAGAAGATTTTGCTATTATCGTGTGTAATTTACACATCTTAAATTGTTTAATTAAATTCTAATGTTTGTTTTTTTGTTTTACTTCGCTATGAAGCAAATATTTTTGTTTTTCTTCAGAAAAAGGGAGCAAATTAAAAAAAAGACAGTGTCATGTGATATACATATATACAGAAGATAAGATTCTTCGTGTCATTCAAAATGTTGTGAACGTAAAAAAAATCACAAATTTTTATTTGGATTTAAAGTCTGAAAAATGTTACTCTTCTTGTTATGTATTGGTTTCTGGTCCAGTTTGTTAAAAATTTTGTATTAGAGTGTCAAAGGAATAACTTGTCACTACTGTTGAATCAAAGGTTGAATCTTGGAAGCTGAACAAGTTAGCTTTTTACCCTTTGATACATTTATGAACATTCTGGTTTTTTTTTTTTTTTTTTATTAATCTATCTGTCTACTAAATATTTCTTTCAAGGTGCTTATGTGATTTATACTAAAAGCTTATGTTTTGCATCCAACTATTTAGAATTACCTTTTAAGAATGACTTGAAATGCCCTCAAAATTAAAATACAACTTATTATGTAAATGAGATACAATTGCAAGGTATTAAGAAAAATGTCCCAGCTAAGCTACAATCAAATAAAATTTCAAATATTATAATTCATTGGTAATAAATTGTTACGTAACATGCGATGAAATGATATTCATCGCATACATAATTTTGTATAGAATAGGTACACATCTGTATGTAAAGTATACTAGTTTCCTTTTTGTAATCTGTGGAATTTTTCAATGGAAAATAATTTGTACACAAAAAAAAGAACTACCTATTTGAAATTTTGAATAATACATGATCAAATCTAATAATTTCGATAAGATATAATAACATTTTATAATAATTGGTTTATTTCTGAAGATTTTTATTTTTCACTTAACTTTCAATTAAAAATTTTTACTGATATATATGGTTAAAAACAATTGAATTTTTGATTTTTATTAATTTTCAATTATATCCCATTAATCAATGTGTACATACGTAATTAATTTTTAAAAATAAAAAATTAATGAAATTGTTTCTATTGATAAAAAATTGAAAATTTATTAGACTAAATAAATTATTATTAAACGATAATAATTTTTTTGGTCAATATATAATTTTCAATTCTAGAAAGTTTTTCCCCTCTTAGGGTCTTAACAATACGAAATTTGAAAAATATTAAATAATTAAAAATCAGATAAAATTAAACATTTTGATTACGTGCTTAAAATAAAATTAAATCATAATTTAAAAAAAAAAAAATTTCCAAGAAATTACAATTTAACGTATTATAAAACAGGGTGCGCTATAATAGTAATAAAAAAAAATTAAAATTAATTAAATTACGTAGTATGAAATCAGTTTGAAAATCAGTATGCATAATAATTGTAATGTATTTAACCTACATTTCATCATTATTTAATGTATATTACAGGTTTTTTTCGTATATTATGCAGAGGTTATCATCATCATTATTGGCAAAAAAACTCGATTTGAGCCAGAGCCTACATCATTATGATGTGATTTTTCAAGGCAATTTGAACTCAATTTTTGTATGACATGATAGGGTTTAGCTTATAGACTGTTTATTTATATTGTTTGTTGTCGATAAATAGATTCAATGCATATTACCAACTATATTATTAAGCATTTGAACCCATGAGCAAAAAATTATGGTCCTCATTTAAAGCTCTGAGTAAACTTGAAGGAGGTAAGATAAAGTAATGATAATTTAGTTAGAGGAACGATGAAAAGTACGATTTTTTTTTTCATTTATCTGTGCCTAATTTAGCATCGAACCTGATACCAACGAATTCAAAAGCTAATATTGAACAATTTAATTGAGATACAGAGTCCTCATACGTACTGATGTTACAATTTCCACAAAAATTCTATGTTAATCATATTACACCGTAACTCATATCAATTTTCATTTTATTCTAATTACCTATTCAATTTCTATTTCGTATTAATTAAGAATTTTCCACAATTTGTTATTATAAAAATTATATCAAAATCGTATTGTACGAAGGTCAACTATATATACATGCGATATAATCAACTTCATTATTTTACCTATATAACATATACATATGTATGTGCGCACAGGAAAAAAAAGCCAAAACAAATTTTTCATTAATTTATTTTCAATTTTTGGTGATTATGATTAATTTTCATTTAATGATAAGATAAAATAAAATTTAACAAAAATATTTTTCAAATTAATTTTTAATCGATATTATGTATACACATGTACAATACAATACAGTACACATGATTCACATGGATTGATTAAAAATAAAATCAAAAATAAAAATTAAAAAATTCCATGAGCACCATAACGTGTACTAATTATTTTAATTATTAATAAAAAATCATGTGTATGACATCAATTAAAATTAAACTTGAATATTGAAATTATATAATAATCCCAAATTTATCATTAATTTCAAACAATTCCAAACTAATGATAATAATCAAATTTAAATTGAAAAAGCCAATCAAATAATAATTAAAAATTTGAATTATTGTTGCGCAGGTGTGATATATCAGTATAAATAGATAGATAGGTAGGTACATCCATCTAAATGTACATACTATATATTTATGTACACAGAATGTCTAAAGGAGGTGCACAGATGATATAGGGTATCTTCATCATTTTGCAAATATGCAATTATAATAATTTTAAAATTATAAACCCTATCAAGATTTTTAGGCTCACACAGGTATAAGTGTTGTAAATTTTCAAATTTACGCAACACACAACGTAAATACATATAAGACAACATTTTGAAATATTTCTTTTTTTTTTTTTACTTAATTTTGAAATAAATTTTATATTTAACAAAAATAACGAAAATTTATTTGAAAAAACACGTGTACATTGATATTGTGTAATTATGTGAATACGGTCTTAATTTTATTCAAATAACATTGCATATACTCACACAAAACGTGAATATATATATATGTTTCAATTACAGATGTATAGGTGTAAAACATAAATAAATGCACAAAAAAAAAAAAACAAAAATGAATCAATTTAATCAAAAGATAATAATCAATCACTATACACACATTTATTATGTATGTATATGTATGTTAATATTTGTACACAAAATTTTAGATAAAACGTTAAGTATATAACATAAATTATATTTCTATAATAGTTTGTTTTATTTAATTTTCATTTTTTATTTGTTTTCTTTTTTTCGTTTTTTTTTTTTTTTTTGTTGATAAGAATTTCGAATTGAAATGTTTGATTGATTGATTAATTGATAATTATGTATGTTTAAATAAAAATTAAAAAATTATCATTTATATGGAATCATATATGTTTATATCATACCTACATAAGAGCATGTGTATACCTATATACGGCATGACATGATTTTTTTTTTTCATTTTTTGTTTGTTAATTTTTAAGTTATTAGAACGATTCGATATACAAATTTTTTTAAATCTTTATAGATACATATGTATGTGTACATAAATTGTAATTTGTGTGTATACATGGATAACAAGATTTCTACCCATAACACATGTATCTGTGTATATGATAACTCATATGTACACAATAATTATTGAAAAATCATACGTAAGAGTAATTTTGTCCTTTTCAAATACAAATATACTTATATAGGTATACTATAAAATTAAATATTTAAATTATATATATAGTTATATATTTGATATTCTACACATATTATGATGGGTATTATATTTTGAAATCAAATATTTTACAACGTATTCTATATTTACACGCCCTATTGTACAAACATAATATGTATATTATACGTATACATATGTGTATGTGGATAGATAATATATCATAGCTCATTCCAATTTTCCTCTATTGACAATACACAAAATTAATTTTTTTTTCATTTTTTTAAATTAATATTTAATGATCACAAAAAACATTTTTTTTGTTACCATAAAATATTGTTATCTACTATATGCTAGGAGTAGTATTTAGTCATAATCAATAAATTTTCTTTTGAATAAAAAGTTGAATTTTTTTTTTAGTAAAATAAAAAATTAAAAAATTATCTTCATGTGTCCCATATTATTTACAATGCAATTTATGTAAATAATTAGCGAAATTCTAAAATTTTCTATATCAACGTTATTTGTATTATGATAAGAAATTAGATATTTGGGAGGCCATAGCTCAGTATACAATAAATTTGAAGAAGATAAAAAAAAGACCTTCATATATGTAAATATACATGGAAATGTATATACCTACATCGGTATAATCATGTTAAAGAAGAAATCAAGATATTTTGATTCTACACCTTCGAAAACGTGTGCATATTAGGTTGCCCTTCAATATACACGGTCGGTTAACGTCTTATGGAAACTACTTGAAGTAGTGCTTGGTAGTGCCATTTTACATCTCTAGATGTATTGATATTTAAAAAATTCATCTGATTTTGTATGAAAACTCAAAAGGTTGTGGTAATACTGCTCGTGAAACACTTTTCAATTAAAGATTATCAAAAAAAGAAAATTAAATACGCTATGTATTCCCATATAAGTTCCTTAACTGCATATAATTAGTGAACAAAATACATTTCCAAGAAAATTTTAAATCCAGAAAAGACAATTAGATATCCATTGATATTATGTTTTTGTAATCATTCAAAAATCTATTTTCCACAATCTAATTATGTACACGAAATGTGTAGATGCACATACTCTAATCTATAGATATAAACTTTCATATAAACGGTTGCTGCTTTTATGTACATATGTACGCTACAGTGAAATACTCGTATATAGTGAAATACGATGCATTATCAATTCACGTATGTTTTTAATGTTTTATGTACCATGAATTTGATTAAATTGCATATGCCAATTATTTATCAACTAAATACATGACAATACATTTGATAATGATTTGTTGCATTGTATTATATCGTATAATGAATTTTATGTATTTAATCCATACATATAGGATATGCATAAAACAATATCGCACATATGTTATAGATAAACAATTGGGCGTTATATTTTGTGAGCATATTTGATTAGAATTCAATTAGGATTAAACGTGATATCAATTTTTAGAAAATAGTTGACATAATGAATTTGTATCAGACAAAAGACATTTTATAAAATGACATTTATGTGCGTATACAATGTACATATATTGCATATGTATATGTATGTATGCAAATTGTATGTATATGCGTCTTTGTATATACACATGAAAATTTTCAATTATTCAATTATTCATTAAAATCATCACATTACGCCTACATTTCTAATTATGTCACACAAAAATTCATTTAAATCAGGCAATTTACTTATGTGCGATGTCCTTTAACATGAAAATTTCAAATGAGAAATAAAAACGATGTGTTTGTGTGTATGAAAACAATCGCTAATTAATTACAAAAATTTTGATTTTATTTTTGGTACTTGCTGGGTCTGTTCTTTGAATAAGAATAACAGAAAGAAAAAAAAATTTTATTGTTTTTATTATCCTTTTTTATTAACATTTATCATCAAGTCATCATCACTTGTTGTATATGTGTGTACCACTTGTATATTACGTTTTGGCAAAAACAAAATACTGAACGTATGTATGTATGTTTATATTATTCTCGTCATACCAATCAGCCTGCAATTAGACAATTTTCCGATTATTATACAGACGAATAACGAATTATAATGCCCTTCAACATATCGTGAGGATCACATATAAACATACACACAATACATTGAATTGAAGCGAGAAATTTTCATACCCTCACAGGACATATATACATATGCATACATATTTTTAGCCACGGGGTTTGTATATCCTTTTTATTTGATTATACAATTTTCAACTGTATATATGCGTATATGAACGACATATATTTAATTCATTTGGGATATATACCGTTTAATTACATCATAACGATATATAACGTAGATAAAATCGAAAAATTAAATGTATGTGGTAAGGGAAAGGATCATATGCCTGTATATGTGTATGTGATAACGTATGTACGCATTTTTAGAAATTTTCATTATTTTGTTGTTTATTTTTTTGTTTACATATTTAATCGGGTAAATTTCGTTATACACCAATTCAGATAAATATTGTATACAAAATACGTTTATGTATACAATAACAGGATATGTTAGCTGGTGTACAAGGATAAGTGAATTGGTGGAAAAATGTTTTAGAAAATTTCATTATATTGAAGAGGAGGTGTCAATAGTCAGAAAAATAATAATTAATAGCTCGTATGTATACATTAGAAGCTATCAGACCAGGCTATATATAAGTTGATTGAATCAAACACGTCCCTTGGTTGATTGTTTATTCTTAAATTAATTCTTATAGTGCTTTTGAGAATTACACATCAAAACACATGAATAATAGCCAAAAAAAAAAAAAAAATCATCATCATCCAGTGAATTTGCTGGTTTAAAAAAGAATCAAAAGGAAAATTATAAGGTTTTTTTTTTGAGTCATATTCTATATATAATACAAACGTTTAAGCCATGGTCAATTGTTTGGATTATTTCTGGTGAATTATTGCGTGTTGACACATATGGTGCTAATTCTCGAACCCCTTTTTCTTAACAACGATAGTGATGATGATGATAACAAATAATAGCAATAACGATCATAATAATAAGAATAATAATCAAAGGTAAATGATGAGGGGTGAATTTGAATTTAAGCATTGTATATAAATGGATCAAAAATTGTACTATTAAGTTATAATCAAAGAAAAAAAATTTCATTACTGATTTTTTTTTTTTTTTGCTCATAACAATTGAAAACCGTGACATATGGGCAAGTAAACATTTTTACTATTCAGATTTAATGTTGCATTTAATAGTTGACAGGTGGTTGTGTGTATGTATGTATTAATTGTACACATGTACATGTTTGATTTCAAATAAATTGTTGATATAATTTCTTTTTTTTTTTTGTTGACAAATTATAAATTATTATTTTATTTATTTTACAATTTCAATAATTTACACGAATTTCATTCAATTTTCATTTAATGATTTAACTATATTTTGAGGTACTTTACAGAGATAATTGCCATTATATGCGATGATTACATTCAACAAAAATTAAGTCAATGGGTATTAAATGAGAATCTTGTAAAATTTTTAAAATACCTTCTATAACATACTATTCGTTCTATTTCGTATTTATACGCGGGTTGCTTGTATATACTTGGCTGCTACCAAAACTTGAAAATGTTTAAACGAATGGTTATTCATAAATTTAAAATTTATTCAACTTTATTCAAAATTTTAAACTTTTTAAATGTTATGCGGACGTAAAGAGTTCTATGGGTATATGTGTATGTACATACGTAATTCCAATTTAATTCGCAATTGAGATCATCTCAATTTTGATGTCCTGTATACAGTCATAATTTGGATTTTGAGTTAAATCAAAATCATTTCATGTTAACTTTTTAAATATATGTATTTGTGAATTTCTATTATTCATGATGGTAAGGCAAGGACATGTGTAAAATGTGTAGGTAAAATTTTTGAGATGAACCCATTTTAATTTAAATTATTTTTCATTGTGTATATGCTATGCATTTTGGTTTACGTATTTATTACATATGTACATACATATATACATACATATTTAATATTCTGACCGTATAGTCGTATTGTGTGTCTATATTTTGTTGCATTTTCACAATCTCGACTTATGTGTAAATTGTTTCTGGTTTAAGAGTTCCTTCATCTTCATACACATTTCCACCGATATATTAGAAACGATATCTAATATTCAAATATAAAATATGTATAAATGTAAATAAACCACCGTCCACCGTATAACAAAATATGTTTAAAGATGTCATTTTTGTCTTAGAAAAATAATAAATTGAATGAAACAAAAAAAAAAAAAAACCCGCATTTATATTAGAAATATATTTCAAAACAAATCTGCAAATAATATATTTTGTAACAAAAATATAGCGAAGATATCTAACTAAGAAAATCATTGTATGTATATACCACAACTTAAGATCATGTGCACATACTTAGAAGATTTAATATGAGAATAGAATCCTGATAAATGTTATTAGAAAAGAAACAACAACAATAACAAATATTATAAACATTTTAGATTTGCTTTGACTTTTTTCAGTTTTTATTATCATCACAAATACAAACATTTTTAGAAAAATGATCAAAAAACAAAATACGCAAAATCAAATCAAAAAAACAACAAAACGAAAACTAAGAAAAACACAAAAATACATTATGTACAGAGTGGTTTGGTATGATGATACACATGTACATCTATACGTTTAATAAAAACGAATAAAATGTGTTATTTGTTTTGGCATCTTGTGGTTTCTTACATTATAAAAAATGATAATACACAAAAATGATAAAAGATTTTATTTTCTTTAAATTTTACTTATTGTTGTTGTTAATGTTACCACATACACACAGACATTCATTTATAGTTAGCATTTTGTATTGTGAAATGACATCAAATTTTATTTGGTTAAATATCAAAATCAGACCAAATGTTTTGTTTATTTCAAAAGATTGATTTGTTTTTCTCTTGCATATGTGTACCCATACAATAAGGGTGTCCTTCAAACACGGTAAATTTAAAAAATTGATCAACATTATAAATCTAAAAAGCTTCCAATACATTTAAAAATTCTACTAATTAAACTGAGATTTTATTATTTTGGAATCTCTGTCACAGATTTATAAGCTAGCCATAATGAAAAATATGTAACCTTTGGTAAAGTAAGGTTACGAAACTACGAAAGTAGTTCAAAGACGTCAAAAATTACACATTAACCATAGTGAGAACATAACATTATGTAAAGTAACATCCGCGTGAAGTGCCCCATTTGCAATGATTAGGTGTTAGATGTAACTGAGACGAATTAAAGTCAGCCGATAGGATCATCAGGATACATAGAACAAAGTCGAATGAACAAAATGTCTCAGCTTAACTTAAATTTATATTAAATTCAGGACACCCTTAGTAATAATAAGTGTAGAGGTAAATAGAAAAAAGGACAAAATTTAAGGACATAAAAAATGCATACTTATATCGTCTCGTACATACATATGTACGTATTAGAAAGACGAATTGATATTATATTGTTTTGATAATTTTGATAAATTTACCTTAAATTTGTTATATGTAGTCTTGATTGTTTGTACAACAGAAAATTGTCCTTTATACCCCTTAGTAATTTTGTACTGTAGCCAATAATATGTACTTGTAGCCAATATAGTTTTCTTCTTATATAATAAACAAAATATAACAATAACAACAATAAACTAAAAATCCAGTAAATAAAGTTTGTTAATAGAAGGCGAAGAGTTAAGAATGAAAAATAATAATCTGATTTGAAATCAACTTTACATACTGACACTGTATAATATACGCGATGTGATGTAGACTTGGGCACCATATAGAAGTAAATTGACGGTTAAAAAAAATAAAAATAAATAAACTAAAATTTAACTTAAAATAATTATTTGTATGGGGATCTAAAATAAAGAGAAAAAAATTGTTTTTTTTTTTTTTTAAATGTGAAACGAAGAGAAAATAATTTTCTAAACAAGAAATAAATGAACCAAAAATTCAAAACAAAACAAGAAAAACAACGAAATGAGAATCACATTTTGTACAGCATATACAGAACATAGGCAAGAAAATAAAACGGATTCGTGTATAGAATGGACATGAAATTTTTATATTGTATTATTTTTCTATTTTTAGTTTTTTTTTTTTCTGGTGGGGGGAGGGGTTAAGGCGGAGAGGGTAAAAGATTGGATAAACAAGGAAACTGCTTGTTAAGAGTTATAATAAGATTTTGTTTTAAAAAAAATACCCTATGATGTGGTGTACTATGCATGGTGGCCTTACATGGCATTTATATGTTTGTATGACTTTGTTTACTTTTTTTGCTTTATTTATTTTGCTTTTCTTTTTTCTTTTTGAATTAAAAGCACTGATTGACTATAATTGGACTTTAGAAGAAAAACAAATAAAAATAAATGCACATGTTAAATTTATAATCACTGCAATTTATTTGTTCATGTACAATTTTTTTGCTTATTTTTACTAAATGTACCAATAAGAATGATTAAAAAAAAAATAAGAAAAAATAATAAAAATATAAAAGCACGTAAATGTGAGTAAATTTAGGAAATTTGAAATTTTCTCTAATATCTTGTATCGTTTATCAGAATATTTAATCATACCCTGAACACTAATTATATATGCCAGTTAAGCCAAGGCTGGTTAAGCTCTTATGGAAACAAAGTAAATTGGTAACATTCCACATTACTTAATATATTGAGAAATAATGAGAAAACAAAAAAAACTATCTTGGGCCTGTGTTAATCTTCAATTTCAGAATTGTTTATATTACCAAAAATAATGTGGTACACTGGTCTGGCTTTTGGGTCCTTCTACGGCTCTTCTTATTACGTGCCCAACTCACGTTAATTTCAGCAACAATCATGGATTCTCATATACCGGCATTGATTCCTTGAAATATTGTCTCTGTTTTAATCTATCAGGAGCTTTCTGTAAATCTTTTCTACATCATTTTGTACATCGTTCCACTTCAATCTGAGTATCTTAGTTTTCCCTAAATTGCCTCTCAACTGGATTTAAAATATTGGTCATTATTTGTTCATGCAAAAAATGAACAAAATCAGCAATTAATTGAAAAGTATAAGTGAACACAAATTACATTGACCACCACATTTTACGTTTTTTTTTTTTCGATGTCATTTACGTACGTTTTATAAATTTTATAATTCAGAAAACTATTAAAACTTCAACGTTTTGGTACATAATTCGCATAGATACGTGTACTGATCTGATAAACATATGTATACGCATCTATGTACATTTACATCAACAAAATCGAAATTTGTTCAAAATTAAATTCAATTACATGTATACAATTTGATACATTATACCACATATTATATACACACAAAATTTATAACTACCATAACTGCAATAATGTATAACAATAATAAAACCTTTATTTAATCATAATATCTATAAAAATTGAAATTTATTATAAATTTTCAAATATCTGTGTATAATGTGGTACAACAAAATAATGATATGATAATTTGAGTTAAAAATTACATTGATATGTTTTTATATACGGGGTGTTTCAGATCTTATCTTTGAAAAGTGGTTGAAAATTTTTAAAAATGAACAAATTTAAAAAAAAAGAACAAAATTTTCAGTAGCTTAAATAATTTTTTTCTTCTTTCTATCTTTACGGCTTTAGGTAGGCGTAAGAAAACCTGCAAAATTATTATGACTTCTTATTGACTCTCATTATTTTCAAATTTTCTTCGACATCATCTTTCCATCTTTTTCTTGGTATTTCTGTGATGAACTTAACCATTTAATTTTCAATAAAATTGAAAATTCGAATAATTGAGATTTTTTTTTTTTCAAATTTGTAGGTTCATATCTAAAAAATCAATTTAGAGAGGATTAGTGAGCTAGATCTTTGGTTTGAAAACAGCTAGAGGAACTAGAATATCATGCCCGAATTGCAATAAATAATAGTAGGTAGCGTCTTAAACAGCAACAATCTTTTTTTTAAATGGTTTTAACGATTACAGTCACCCACAGAGTACGATCCAAACTATCACTATTGATTTAACATTCATTTACGAATCATCCTGTATAGATCTATACATGCACGTAGATACAGAGATAAAAATAAATTTTATGATTCGTGTAATATTACGTAGTATTACACTAATATACATAAAATCAAATTTATAATAATAAAATTTATTGATATTTGGAGCTAATTTTCATGATGTATATACACACAAACGTGTATATATGGTACGTGCTCATGTATACATTGAATTGATGAATGAGCAAACGTATACATATAAGTATCTATATGTAATACATTTGTAATCCCTATAATATCGAAATTATAATATCCTTGTCTTTTGAATGTACGTGTATATATAACATTTATATTTGTGTATTTAATTCGTTTAAATCTGATTATTCTACAGAATGACTTTTTGTCAATTTTAAATATAATCAAATGATTCAATTTTGTGGTATATCGGGGTAATGCCATAAAATCAAAAATCATTTGCCTGGAAAATTTTTTACAAAAACAAAAAAAAACAAAAAAAAAAAACAAAAGAAACAAAATATAAAAAATTTCCATATGTATAATATACAGTTTATATTAAATATAAAAATAAATAAAAAACCCCCGTGTATCAACCCTCTTTTCTTTTCAAAATTTACGTATTCGTTATACGCATTAAATTGATGTTTGTATACGAGTGTATATATATACAACACGTATATTATGCGTAAGCAAAGTAAAGTTTGTAAACTCAATGTACGTGTACACATCAGGCCCATGAATTGAAAAGAAATGAAAACAAAAAATTATCCTTAGGGATATCGATATGATTTTTATTTGTATACATACACAGACAACCGTTTATGATATGAACAAAAAAAAAACAAAATATACAAATAAGACACGTGCTTCAGGTCGAAGAGGTGTAAAATTGCGAATTAACAAAATTGTAATTCTTTCGGGAATAACTAATTTGGTAAATAACATCGGCAAAAAAAGGAAAAATAACACAAAATTATGTAAGGTTTTTATTTCTTTAATTAATGGGATAATGTGAACAAAATAAAGGAGAAAGTGGGCAAATAAAATTTTGATTTTTGCAATTTTAAAGGTTTAAAATTCAAATTTGAAGATAATAATAGATATCCAAAATGAAATGTTTTGGAATCTGATGAAAAGATTCCAAGAAATTGTTCATTTCAAGAAATTAAATTACTAGTTAAATGGAACAATAAAACATACATGAGTCAAAAATGCGTGCTTTTTATCTATAACTTTTTACGTCGTACAGCAAAATATATACATATTTGATATCTATTATATGTACATTACATGATGTGCTCACCCACACATGCCCACACCCTATTATACTATTTCTACGCGACTCATGAGTAATGAATTATTTTTAACTTATTTTTTCAGTCTTCGAATATGCGATTTCTTAATTTCTATAATTAGCTCAGTCACAGCCTAAAAGACCAATTTTTGGTGTATTGTATATAAGAAACTAAATAAAAGTATTACGTACACGTAAGTTCGTAATTGTAAGTATCTTGAAATTTTCAAGTACTCAATGAAACTCAATGATAGCAATTAAACCACATAACAGTGAAAGGCATTTCTTGTTAACCAATATCATTTTGTTTGAAGACATATTATCCACTGCTTTCTGAAAGACTTTACCTGACTCATGATTGTAAATGTATATTTAATTTATAATTTGGTTATATCGAGTTATATGCATATAAAGTGAACTATATTGATTTAAATTGAATTTTTAAAGAAAATCTGTAACGGTCAATGAGGAAAATCTTATCGAAAAATTGATAAGATATCAAGGGGATGTAGCTCAGATGGTAGAGCGCTCGCTTAGCATGCGAGAGGTACCGGGATCGATGCCCGGCATCTCCAATATAAAGGAAATAGGATTTGGTTTTCCATTTTTTGTACTTTTTATTTATCTTTTGTTCTTAATATTTTTTATTATGAAAAAAAGAAGAAAACCTTCAAACTTAAAATTTCAAATTTATTTATTTTTTAAAATTTTGTTTTTTATCATTAATGTGATAATGTTGCTGTAAACAACAACATACAGTCTATTATTACAAATTCGTAATTTTGTGTGTACGAAACGTATGAATAAATATGTGCAATACATTCACATGGTTTTGTTAACTATTCATATTTTCAAAAAAAAAAAAAATTGTTTCTTATATCACAACAATTTTTTATCATAAAAAAGAAAATGATGTAAAATCCTTGAAAAATAAAAGGAAAGCAACAGAGATTTTGGAAATGTATACAACTAATAATGAGATGTAAAAATGTAAAAACAGGACATTTTTTCCTTCGGGATATGATAATTTTTTGAAATTATTTAGAATAGAAAAAGGAAATATGGAAACTAATTTTTCATTATTTTTTCGTGAAAATAAGGATCAAAATCAAAATTTCACGTTTCACATGTGTGTATTTCAAGGAACAATTTGTACATTTTTATGATTATTTTTATGTACACTGTTGATTGTACTTTACATATACAGGGTGTCGGATACTAAATAATCCAAAGTTTATTCACAGATAAGTCTTGTCGAGGCAAATAAATAAAAAATGATATGAATGAAGAGTGGGAGGAGAGAATCTTAAGGTTTTCAAAGATATAGGCAATTGAAGATTTTTGCAACTATTTGTTTAAAATGCTCTGTGTCCCCTTTGTCCTTTATAGAATAGTAATAGCAAAAATATAGCAATTCTTTGGACTTTCGTTTGACTCTTCAGCTTGCTTCAGCCTTATATTGTCATTGAAGCGATCATTGATCAATCATTTACAAATTTTTGCCTAAAATTTAAGAAAAACCCAGTGATTTTTAAATTCCTTAGTAACATACAAATTCGTTACAACAAAGAAGAAGCTCAAATCTTCCTCTACAAATTACTTTTTTACAGTATAATTCTCTCTGTCTTTGTTCCGAAGTTACAACCTGTAAAAGGAAGTCATCTCTGTCATCTCAAAAATTTCAATAAAAATTTTAAAATTGAAATTAAATTAATTTTTAATTTGGTGACTACTGAAAAATTCAAAACATCGACATTTAATTAATATGTAAAATTTTTTTGAATTTTATATTCAAAAAAAAATTAATACGAACATTTTCACCGTACGTATACGCATTTATCTCGTACGTTGTAATACAAATTTTATCCTCTGAACAAAAATCATTTTTTATATTTAACCATTTAATTACTTTGTTTTAGAGAAACGTACATAAAACTACTGACTATGGATTTTTGAATTTTGAATATTTCATTTGCATGCATGTATACATATACGTATGTGTAAGTAATCTCTAAAAATTTGTTTATTTTATTTTTCACAAAAGTTTATATATTTGCTTAAAAGATGATACTCTTTTGTTATTTGTAACAAACTAAAATGTTTTTAGAGAGTACATCATATATACAACAATTTTACTAGAGATTTCTGTAGATGTATCAGAAATAGATTCATATGGATTTCTATGTCTTCCACACGTATACACTAAGTTACACATGTAAAAAATTTTTTTTTGTGTTTAAAAAAGATTTTCATGTATGCAATGCATATGATTGGATTCTTTGTGAATTTTATTCAACTTCAATATTAACTCAATTTTTCACTTCTTCTATTTTATTTCTGTAAATAAAAGAAAAAATCTAAATACAGATAATCCTCGTATAATGTGGCATATCATTCCTAATTTTGAAATCTTGGAAAATTTTTAGTTCTTGATTCTTCTTTTACATATGTATACCACAATTATACACAATGTACTTATCAATTTAATTTCCACTTATGTAATACGAAGATTTCCTGTATCTTCTAAAATTTATTCACATTACATGATTTGTATACGTATTTATGCATACTAGATGAATATGAGAAAAACGAGATGTACAAATGAACGAATATCAAAAATATCAAATCCTAAACGTATACACACAGGATGTTTCAAAGTAAAGGATACTAGGACAGTGTAAAAGATCTATCGTGTAATTCAGATTGTTTTTAGCGAAAAATAGTTTTAGACCACCTCCGTCTCTTTCTTAAAACCCACCATAAAATTTTGTAGTCATCTTGTAAAATGTTTGTATGGAAAATTTTGTACCAGCTGTAAAGAAGAAAGTTTCCTACAAGTACTTTTATTTTTTTTAAATTTCACGAAAAACGAAAAATATCATCTTGAGATATTTCAATATTTTGGGTCACCCTCTAGACACGTTCAAAATGGTTTACTCATTTTATTATAGTTCTTCAGCTTTTGGATACTGTATACGAATAATAATGAACTATTTTGCACATTTGTGTATGAAACGTTAACGTTAAAATATTCATCATAGATATTTGATACTTGCCAGATAGGTTACACACATATACATATAAAAAAATTTCTATATGCTTTTAGGAAAATTCTACGAACATGAGAAGGAACAAAACAAAACAAAAAAAAAATTACTGAATCCTGAAACTTACAATATAGATACTCTGTTACTGATGTTAGTTATTTTTGTAAAACTCAAATATGTGCAGAAGAAAACAGTAAATTGACTATAGATATTTGACTAATTTTTTATTTTTTTTTATATTTCCAATATAGGAGTTTCATATACTCATTTACGTAGGTGTATGTTTGTATTCACTATTCAGAAAGTCAATATTTTGTGTAAAATAAAAAAAAAACGAAAATAACGAAAACGAATACAAAATATCAAACATATGAGAAGGAACATTTTTTGATTTTTTATTTCTTTTGAATAAAGAAATTTGTTTATATAAAACTACGAAAGTTCGGACTTAATTTGGATTAATACTTTGTTGGTTTTGAGGGATTTATAAGTTTCTTTATTTTACTTTTGATGATATTTTCTATAACACATGTATATACTATAAACAAATACTTGTATGAGTGATCATATCTGCGATACATGTAAAATAGTTTCGAATTTATACATTTTATCATTTTGAATTTTGTTTTTTTTTTTTTAAGATACATTTTTAGTATTCGCATTCAATTGTATATTCAAAAAGTTTAAAAACCTAGTAAAATTCATTTAATTTGTAAAAGTTTTGCACACAAAAATAAATACAAATGTACATAGCATATTCATATATACAGAGCATGTATCATCATGTATGGTACATATATGTAACATTTATGTGTGTATACAAAGCATGTACATGTGTACATGTATTTTACTACATAGTCTTTAGTATTTTATTAGTTCACACCAAAATTTAATTAAAATTTTATACTATGGCAAAATCTTCAGCATATAAGCATATATAACACATGAGATGTGGTTATGGAAACGTTATAGAACAAACGTTTAACATTGTACAGGTAATCCCTACATAAAGCGAATTCGATAACATGAACAACGTATTTTACAAGTCGAAGTCTACATATACACTAATTACTAGTTATTTGTATATGCAGCTAAAGCCTTGTGCTAAAAGTGAACTATTTTAATTCACTTATAAGTAAATTGATATTCAAAAAATTCATCTGATTTTGTGTGAAAACTTTAAGAATTGTGATAATACTTGCCATGAAACCACTTTTTAATTAGAAATTAAGAGAGTAAAAGTAAAAAAGTCATCTCGTCATCACATACAAAAGTCATATTCTATAACTGGATTTAATGAGCAAAGTACAGACATAATTGTGTCACTATGATGACCCAAAATATATACACACAGAGGAGCAAAATAATCATAAACTGACCGTTACAATTTATACGTTCATCGGGTCTTCTTTGATAAGTTCAAAAGTTATACTGATCGTTCAGATTACAGTTACAGTAATCTGAAGATCAGAATATCTGAAATTTCCAAAATTTTAATATTTTAATTTTTTAGTTCATAGTGTTTACATATTAACTTGTAAACACTTTTTAACATAGTGTTTACAGCATCAATTTTTTGTTAAGCACTACCTCTGATTTATACGAGAATTACCTGTATATAAGATGAAACTTATAATTTATAATAATTTGTGGTAAACAATATGAATATATATGTATCATTAATTATTTTTAAACTTTATTTCAAAATATTGTGTAAGAGAAATTCGTATATGCATTTCCATTTTCAGTGGAAAATAAATATTTTTAATATTTAAATAAATTCTTATTTCTATTTATTATCAGATTTAAAGGAGGGTTTTCATATTTTATTTCCTTAAAATTTTCATTGTCGTTATTAAATGACAATAAAAGAAAAATTAAAATAAAAATTTAATTTCAACGAAAAAAAAAAAATTAAATGAGTACAATAAGAAAAACAGAGCCAACATGAAAATAAAATAAAAACATAAAGAACGCGATTAAAGCAAAAACTTCAACATATACACACTGATGTACCTTAAAATGAACATCAAAACTTTTTTTTATTTTTATTTTTTCCACTTTATTTTTGTTTACTTATTATCCCTACATTTCATTGTTGTGTTGTCCTTGAATGTTGTATATACAAAATAATAAGCTAGGATTAAATGGCTAACAATGAATTAAACACAAAAAAAGAACATCATCACCCTTCGGTTATTTGTACTGTATACCTTAATTAGGAACATTTTATACCCCCATTTTTGAAAATGCTCACAAGATATATTAAAGGGAGCAAAATACAATGAAGCCGTACACAAATATGTATTGTGTATGTGCAGTATATATAAGAATTATATACCTTTGGGAGAACCATGAAATACAAAAGCAAAAAAAAAAAGACTAAAAAAGTAAATTTTAACAGGCATCATCATCAGTCACTGGCTCTGGCATATATTGCATATCTGTGTGTGTATAGGTATCTATGTATATACTTCACATTTACTAAACTGACTTGATCGCATCCACAATTTTGTTTACACCATCAGCATCATCATAGCATATAGTCATGTAGAGAAGCTTTTTTTGTTTAAATGAATCTAACTGCCTCTTAATTAAGGACATTAAAAATGGCGTATGTACAATTTAATGTTCGTTTACCATTTTTATAAATGTACACATGTATTTTGTTTTATTGTCATTGTTGATGTATCCATGGGACATTTTTTGTTGTTCAAAAAATTTATTTGTATAAATTGTCGAGACAATAGCATATATAATTATAACTTTGATATAAAGAATTATGGGTATTTATGAAGGTAATTGTAGAAACAAAAATGTTGTCCCTTTTTTTTATTGGGGAGGATTCATACTATAAAATATATGCATTGCCTGATTTACAGGGTAAATAGATAGATTTGTAGATAGGTATAAAAAATTCAATAGTATGAAATAACAAATTGCTATCGTTAAATAGATTGGAAACTGAATGCAAAAGCAATTTTAAAATAAGAAGGAACTCTTTATAAGGCTGATCCGCTGATGTTCATTTCATTTTTTATATTTACTTATTTTTTTTATTGTTATTAAAAATATAAAGAGGCGATCATGTATATTGATATGTAATTGAAGAAAAAATCCAGTTTAATTGTCAGATTTTGTGTATATTGGAAATTTATTATTTTTATAATACTTTATCCACTAATTACACACCGTTAAGGCCGTTATTATGAGATGTCTTTTTTCTTCTTTCATAATTTTCAATTAAAAAGTGTTTCACAAGTGATATTACCGAAATCCTTGAAGTTTTCACGCGAAATCAAATGATTTTTTTAAATATCAATGTATATCATGTGTTGTAACACTGACTCTACTTTACATTAGTTTCCATAAAGTTTTAATTGCCTACAATTAGTGGACAGAGTATATACATTATAATTTCCATTAAAATTTATTCAAGTCGACAACATAAATTTTAGGCACAAATATGTATGTATGTAGAAAAGGGCCCCAAACACGGGATATACTCGAAGCACAGTACTAAAGATTTCCTTGAATAATGAATGAATACTTGATAATAAATATATTTCGTCAATGCTCGAAGGATACAAAATTTCGCTAATGTCTTCATTAATTAATGTAAACGTTCGTATATGCCCACTTATATGTAATATTTGTATATGCTTATACTCATCTTACATACACGTTTACGTGAATTAAATTTAAATGAAATATGATGATTATTTCGAAACTTAATTTCAAATTTTCAACCATTCTAGCGAACATAATGTTACTAATTTCATCATTATAATCGTCTCTAACATTAATATTCCATATAAATTATATTTATACCATCAGCATTCTATACCATAAAAAGAGTAGGATACGTATACATGCATATGTACATGTAGATCATCAAATTTACCCAATATTATCTCTCATTAGTAAAAATCAAAAAAGTTACATTTTATATAAAATTCCATTCTATACTTAGCATAAAAAAATGTTCATCCATTCTAGATTTTGTATGTATATAAAAAACAAGCACCACCATCATTATAATCGTAAAACTGATGACGATGATGATGATGATGATCCTGAATCCCTTTAGGGAAGGGTGTCTCTTAATTAGTCTCACTTAGAAAATAAACTGCAGTAATTAAACGTATCATATCTGTCTATATATATACATACACGTTCGTATATACATATAGTTGAAAAGTGAACACCAAACAAAAGAAAAGAAAAGAAAAAAAAAACTAAAGATATGGTTCCTTTGGAATTCTAATTACGAAACAACCATCTGCTACTTCCTCATATCTTCTTTAATATATAAACTGTATGTTATCCTGCAGACACACACATAAACTCATGTTATTTTCATTTCATGTATTACTTCCCTATTGCCATCACATTTTGGTTAAATATTGTTATACATTATATATTTACTATTATACTCTTTTTCTTGATATAGGTATACCTATAAGCATGGATACATGCACAACACAACAAACATAAATGCCATTTCTCGGTATACGTGTATTACATACATACATACATATATATAAATTCCTGTGATGCCATTTTTCATCGTCACTTTAAGTGATCCCTATATTTTTTCTCTAATTGCTTCAATTATCATCCTCTTTCCATTTTTCTGAAGGATAAAACCAAACTAAACTAAATAAAATATACAATTAAAGTTCAAATGGGTCCCAAAAATATGTTTTATATACACATGTACGTATATTTAAATGTTTTAAAACAACTCCTCCTGTTTATAAATTTTTTTTTCTTTTTTTTTTTTAATGATTTTTTTATGCGTATATAATTGGCATTTATTATTCTATTGTGTATATGTGTCCGTATATGTTAAAATAGCATATAGGTTCCGCCTACGAAAAAAAAAAAAACGGAAAAATTAATTCACACAAATTTCTATAGGTGGAGTTCATTGTATTGCGCAAACTCCATAACTACAACTCCATTATATATTTTATCCTGTAAAGATGTAACAGGAAATTTTTTCATTTTCAAGGAAATCATATGCAATAGAAAAACTATAAGGATACAATGTATCCATATAGAGTAACTATATAATTTGCTTAAATATATGAGATCACCACGTATACATGTAAATATGTATGTATGTATATGTATATACATAGCAGCTCTTAATTCTCAAATTACAATTTTGTTGTGCGAGAAGTTTTTTTTTTTTTTGGTTTTTTGAGAGAGAGATGTTTGTATAAGCTAAGGATGAAAAAAAAAACCAAAGAAATTGTAACATTTAATATGGCATATAAAAGGATATAAAGTACTTAAACAGATGAGGATTAAATTGATTAGTAATGAAATTTACCACTTGCCAAATTGCTGGACACACTGTAGTACACATGCTTCAATATATAGACAAACCTATACCGTGGATGAATTATAAATATAGAATACTTCATCAATGCCTATACACACGTTTCTCTCACAGTGTTACTTGTATTGCATTTATATGTATGTATGTATGTATGTATATGCAAGTAATGGAATTTAATGATACAAATTACAAAATCTACTCATCGTTTTATCGTATCATAATAATGATAATAAAGTACACAAATGGATGTTTATGTGTGTGTGTGTAGGCACTTTCATGTATATACATATAATGATACCATCATCATCATATAATCTCTTGTTTGCTCTGGCTGTTATATCGATACGTAACGATTTTTTCATGATTCCTTTTTTTTATGATGATACGGTGTTGATGCCACCGAAATAAAAGTTAGTAAAACAGCTTCCATATATACAGTCCCATAAAAGCCAAATTTTTATGTACTTTTTTTATGTGTACCATTCACACATATTATGTAAGTGTGTATATAAATGACTGTATATTTGGATTGGAGGTTTTTTTTATGTGTAAACGTGTCTTTAATATATTTTCATAAAAATAAAAATGAAAATAAAAAATATGTTATGCTACGCTTTAACCTGCTAAGTAATTTGTGGTTTATTTGGAGTATAGGATACACGCAAGTATTATAGGTATATAAATTTGTGGCACTTTTAATACGTTATATGATGTTATCATGCACAAATTATCCTTGCAGTAATATTCGAATAATTAAAATAAAAATGTTTGGACTTAATTTTAAAAATTAAGAAAATTCGAATCAGATGTAAGCACACGATTGCACGTTAATTCGGTGGAATTGTTGTTAATGTGATTCCATCGACATGAAATTTTGGGCTCATAGCAACTAAAATTTTTACGTAACACGTGATTTAATGTTTATAACTTTATTTTATATAACATATATACTACATACACTTTGTTAACATGAAATTTTCTATAGATTGTAATGATATTCAACTTAATGTATAGACTTATTATCCTTTTTTCTATATAACAAATTTTATCTATAAAATCCTTGTCACTACATCACTTAACGAATTCATTTTAAATGAAAATAAAATCCAAGTGATTTTATTCTTGAGTGCTTTTATTAAATTAATTTACTATACAAAATGGAAATAAATACACGCATTGCCATAAAAACTAATTCATTCGTGAATTTATTTATTTAATTTTTTGTTTACATTTCAAACTTATATTAAATGGTAGCACGTGCTAGGATACAGAATTGTTTTGATTATCATGTACATAGATGAGACTGAGATACTCGTATGACTGCGGTGTAAATTCATATACTCCATATATACTCTTTTTTTAACAGTGCCAAAAAATTGTTTTTTTTTTTTGAATTTTTATCAAAAATTAAATTACCCATAAAAATTGTAAAACGTTACATAAAAATATTTGTAAAATTACATGTACAATTTTTGTAAAATTGAATTCAAAATTATTAAAATATTTTAAATTTATGTAACAGAAAAAAAAGCACGTTCGATGTTATGCAATTTAGAAAATGTTCATATCAAAATTTTTTTTTTACATAATTGAATAATATTTTAAATTTTGGCAAATAAAAAATTTACATTTACCAAATTTATTGAAGACTGTAATATTACATCAGATTACAGATCTTTTGAAAACGTTTTCCTTTTATTTTATTTCATAGCTAAAGCTACATATGTAAATTGTAAATTAGACCCTCTGAGACATTGCTTTGTTTTCTGGAAAATTTTCAGAGAAACATCTTTTTTTTCCTCTTCTTCTTGTTTTTCTTCCAATGGTTTAAAAGGAAAAGACTGTCCAAACTAATTTATGGATTGAGCTCATGCTCCTGTTATAGAGCTCAGATTGGTTCAGTTCTGTAGAAGTAAACCATATACGGCTCATTGTGCGCCTACTTCCAGTATTAATCCCTCTTTTCCTCACTCTTTTCGGTTACTGGTTTTTCTCAGATGTTCTTTTTTTCAGGACTGTCGTTAAATCAGACATTCGAAGAACATGGTCATGAGATTGGGTATCCAATTCTTTGCATTTTCATGATTAGAAAAATAAAAAATAAATAAATAAATGAAGTATAATAGTAATTTTCATAATTATGCACATTTTGAGAATTATAGATGATCCTTTTGCATTTTTTTCCAAATCCGTATAAGAGTTTAAAAACAATACGGATGCCGATTATAGTTGAAATAGATTCTAACTTATTTGTATCTTGCAAACATGTTTGAACCGTCTTCACTGGAACGTGTATATCGGACAATTGATCTTGTATCTGATAATTTGTATTCTTGTAGTCGGTAACCGTATTGTGTTTACAGCATAAGAAGTACGAAATAAAAAAAAAACAAATTACATTATGTTTTGATATTTGTGTGCTTAATGCTTAATTATCTGTATAAAAATTTTAAATGAATATACATAGATATAAATTTTCTAAACATTTTAAACATTTATTTACTTAAATACTTTAGATAAAACAATAATTTCATTATATCGTTTTTAAGGATATAAAAAATAAACTGAATGTAATTCACTTAAAATAATAATGATGATGATGATGATGATAACAACAATAGCAACAAAGCACAGCATGTAATGATATTAATAATAACAATCAAAATAATTGTATGGAATACAATAAATCCACGCATATACATAGATACATATGTATGTACATGTTATGTACTATATTATATCAATTCAAATTTAATCACATCATATGAAGTTTACATAAGTTATCATATTATTATCAAATGAACAATTCATTACAGTACATTAAATTTTGAAGAACACAAAAAATTGATAAATACATATGTGTATGTGCGTGTACTGATTGAATATAACGTAAAGCGAGTTATCAATATCAATATTCTCTTTTTTTTTTTTTAGTCTTTTTTCTGTAAAAAAAAATATCATGAAAAATATGTACAGGGAATAGAGGAAAAATTCAATTAGGATAAGTAAAAATGATAATAGCAAAAGCATAACGAATATATGGTAATTGTTTTATTTATGAGGTTTTCAAAAAAACTTAAAAAAAAAATGTCAACGCAATTTGATCACACATGCAAAAGTGCACAGTTATTGTACATAAAAACTAATATAAACGCATTTACAATACATTTAATGACTTGAATTGAATGTATGCATTTTTATCTTATCATCTTTTATGTATATAATTTTTATTATTCGCGTTATTTTAGAACAAAATTTAATTGATTATCGTTTTATCAAAATTAATTGAAATAAATCAGATTTTCCGGTTATAATGTGAAGTGCACTAATGTACACTTTGTTTGGAGTATGCATCGTTCGTAAGTGCTGTAAGTGGCTGTAAGGTATGGAGGACCTTTAGGTAATTAAGTAAAATTTCGCTTTTTATAGTAGTAACAAATTTTCAATTTGCACACCTTGCAAATTTAAAACTGAAACGGACATTCAAGTTCAGTATATTATCAGTATTTTGGAATATCTTCTAACTTAGTTCCGATAACGTTTAAAATGATATTGTTTTTTTAAATCTTCAAGCGGAAATCTTCGAACTTCGAAGTATTATTTCCGAAATAAACCTTTTGTAGAATAACTTATAGATTTTCTTAAAAATTAAATGTTATCCATATTCGTGAATATGAACAAATCTACAATGTAAACAATTTAGAAAAAAAAAATCCTTAAAATTCTATTCTCTCTATAACCCTATAACTGCACATAAATTGCAATGGATATTCTAATACATGTACGATGCATTTAAAATGCACAAATTGTATATACAAATGTATATGAATTATTATATTAATCCATACTATTAACCCCCTGTTTACACACATATGTCACAAATTTTCTCAATGAATGATTGTCCATTACAAGCCAATAAACTAAATTGGTTTTATTGACTCAGGACCCAGAAATATGTATGTACATAAATGCATCACATCATGTGAATAAGTAAATATAAAACGATATATCCAGATATTAGCAGAAATTTATCTATGAATATTGGTAAGTATACCAAACCAAACGTATTTCATCTTCTAAATGGTTTCGTATCTACATGCATACATATACATATGTACATTATATGTACAAATTTATGTTGCATTGTTCTTGCACCCTTGATATCAAATTCAATCATTCACCCTATCATATTAGTACATATTAGTATCAATTTCATTAGATTAAAGTTCAATAATTTCAAATTAATTTTTGGACACCATCAATATTTTAAATTCATTAATGCTGTATTGTTGTACCATTGACTTGTACTTTACATATACGATATATTCTATCTATTAATGATTTTCTGTGCATGTCCTGTATATATAGCAGTATAAATATATATTTTTTTTTCTGTTATAATTTCTTGTATTTCAGGAGTAAACCTACTAAAATGCCCAAATATTCCATACAAAATTGAGCAAATCCAATTACTGCTTTTAGTTTTTTTTTTTTTTCACAAATAATATTACACTCAGTAGAATCAACTATTGTCAACTATTTAACTTTTATTTGTTTAAGTTGAAAGTGAAAACTGGTTACATAATATTATATACTACAATACTTGAATAGTAAACTCCAAGTCAAAGTCAACTCATACAAATTTCATACAAAATGAAAATTATTCAATTTGCACTTAGCCTTAGAGGAAGATGGACGGGTTTCATAATGTGGCTGATAGCACATGGAAATAATGGTAAGAATTTCGAAATGTTTTTATTTTTTATTTTTTACAGCGTACATTGAAAATCATTAATAGACAGAGTATAGACACTAGACATACTTGTAAAAATAATCGTTCGTATGTTGAATTGTACTGCTGTAATATACCTACGGTCTCTAATTCTGTGCAAGTAGGGCACATTGATGTTATGCATTTTAAACGCATTAATTAAATTAGTATTTTTGTAAATTGTAAATATCATAACGTTATGCAAATTTTATATTCGTCATAAAATATGAGAACACACAAAAAAATTTTTTTTCAATTTTAGATTTTTTTTTTTTTTTAATTTCAAAAAATATTTTTTTGTAACAGATTTTAGTCTGTAATAAAAATTACAAAATTTTAAAAGCATATATCAGCGCATATGGAGCGTATCTACATACATATTTACATGTGTATATAAAAAAAAGAAAACATGTTAATGTACATAAACACAATTAATTTATTCCGATATGCAAAATATGACAGGATATAATTTTACTAATGACTTACGATTAAAACCGTTTACAAGTATTAATAAATTAAGTGTGTGTGAGTGTACATATCGATATTGTAAATCAATTTATTTCATGATAATATAGCACATTACCATCAATTATATATTTATAACTTGGTTTATAATGTAATATTAGCGCATAGATACACATCCATACAAATATGTAATTGTAAATAGAAACTCTAATCAGTTTAAATATTGATTAGTGTGATAACGACAGTTTTGTAAATATACGTACATATGTATGTGTACCTGCCTATAAAAAAAAATGTAAGTTAACAACTTTGTATCACATTGATTATGATTAAACGTTTTTCTATGTAAATGTGTAAATTAAACAGTTACCAATATTTTTTAAATAATGAACCATAATTACTATGTAAACTACTGATAAGATGAAAATTAATTTGATTTCAATTAGGTACCTAAATGGATTTTTATGTGATTATTCATGTGTGTGCGGTAAGTAAAGTACATATGTATGTACGTATTATGTAGGTGTTCGTATACGTTAACATGAGGTAAAATCACGTAAAATTTATCTTGTTTATTCGACGTTTTATCTATTGTAGGATTTTCTGTCTTTAATGTCTCAGACGATATATTGGCATTAATTTCGATAAAACTGATCTGTGTTTTATTTTTTGTAACGTTTATTTATACTCTGATGAAGTTGATCCTTTTTTTTTTACAGTTTTTCTTTTCCACGATTTTTCAGTACTTTACATAGCCTTTTGTGGATTCCAACTTTTTTTCCAGAGTACAGATTTTCGACTATCTCGACCTTCTCCTGTCCTATCCTTAGATCTTAGTCCTTTCATTGTGATTCTTTATTCCTATTCCTTTTTTCTTAGCTTCTACGGTTTGGTTATCAAAAATTTTCTTAACTATTCTGAAAATTCATTCTAAACAAATAAAAAATGTATGCTTTAATGTACTGGTAAAATAATGTAGTAATTTAGTCGGTAAAATTAATTCAAATTGATTCAATTTTTAAAAATCAATTAGAAAAATAAAAATAAATTTAAAAAAAAAATACTCAAGTACATTTTTCCTCTTTGGAGATGCCGGGCATCGATCCCGGTACCTCTCGCATGCTAAGCGAGCGCTCTACCATCTGAGCTACATCCCCATATTTACATTTTACGTCAAAAATTATATAACTGCAAAGAGCATATATAGAGTTTCCACTTGTCTGTATGTTTGCAAAAAATGTCTTCGAAATGTCTTCGAAATATCTTCGAAACACATTTAATACAATTGTATATATGTGCATTTATGTGTTCGAAATTTTGACAGTTTTATTACTTGGAAACTCTATTTGAATATATACTTTTTGATAACTGCCACTACGTCAACTAAATTCAACTTTGAATTTCCTGTTTTTTTATACAAATTACTAAACTCTACACTTTAAAAATAATAATCATCTGGCAGAATCCAATTATTTTATATTTTCAAAAATAACGCTTTATGTATAACGTTTTAAATTGTTTGACAGTTTCAATTTTTGTACTCGATCCAATCATGTCGTATTCTACCGTTTGATCCATTGTTTTTTTTCATTATTCATATTTTGGTCGTTGTTGCTGTAATTGTAAAAATACTGATATCTGTCAAATTAGAAATTGACAATGTCATGAACAATTTTTCATCATAAAATTTACACACATCTTATTACATTTTTCGCACTTTTGATTGGTCATACGAAGAAAATCATTATTCATAAAATTCATTCTTCGAATCTTGAAAAAATAATAAGAAAAAAAGTGATCAAAAATTAAATTGAATTTCTTGAAATTTCCAAAATACGAAAAGAAAAGTGAATAAAAATTAATTTAAGTATAAAGAAATTGAAAATATTTTTTCGAAAATATGAATTGGTTTGCAGGGAATATAGCTGAAGCAGTTTCATTATCAAAATCTAAAAATGCAATATTTGTTGTTTACGTAGCTGGTAAGCTATTTATTTATTTTTATTCCATATTTCATTTACATTTTATTGTAATTTTTCATTTTTCGTAGGCAGTGATGATTTAACAAAAAAATTAACCAATTTTATAAATAATGAAAAAATCAAAACAAAATTAGAAGGTGATGAATTTGTTGCTATCAGAATTGAAGGTGGTAGTACAGCATACATGCAATTTGCACAGATTTGTAAGTAAAAATATAAAAAAAAAATTATTTCGATGATAAAATTATAACGTTTCAACCAACCAATTGTCTTTGCAGATCAATTAGTGCCTTTACCTTCATTATTTTTTATTGGTAAAAATGGTACCCCACTTGAAGTTGTCACTGGAATAATATCATCTGTAGATGAATTAAATTCTAAAATTGAGAATGTCCTTAAATCAGCTGGATTTTCATCTAAAGAGAATTCAACTGAATCTGTTGTTACTGTTACTAATCCTAATTTATCTCTAGAAGTTACAGGCGCTATTCCAAAAAACACAATCGCATCAAAACCTTCTACTTCTGCTTCAGCCGATTTTATTTCACGTAAATTCATTTGTTTTGAAATATATATATTTTTTTCATTTCTAATTTATTTATTTTTTTTAGATGAACAAAAGACAACAATTTCATCAGATTCATCAAAAATTGTAGAAAAAGCTTCAGATATTATTTGTGATGGTGATGTTTGCTACAAAAAATCAGAAGCAGTTGAAACTAAGGAATTTGATGAAAAATCTGAAACAGAAGAAGCAGAAAAACCTCATACCACCAAAAACCCAGAAGAACTTGATTTACTATTGAAATCTGATGTTAAACAAGAAGAGAATAAAGAAAACAAAAATGTAGATATTAATCAAGGTGAAAACAAAATACCATCGCCAACACCAGCACCACAAAAGGAAAACGATGATACACAGAAAATACAGCATGCAAAGAAACTTCTAGAGGAAAAACAGAAGGAACGTGAAAAAGAGGAAATAAAACTTGAACGTGAACGAGAAATGGAAAGACGTAAAATGGGTCAAGAAATGCAAAATATGAAGAAATGGCAAAAAGATCAGGAACTACAACAAATTCAGGTTTGTTTTTGTGTTGTTTTGTTGTTATTTTTTCTAAACTGAATAAAAAAATATTTCTACAGGAAAAAATCAAAAGAGAAAAAATGGAAGAACAATTAGCACGTCAACGTATTTTAGAACAAATAGCTGCTGATCGAGCTGAAAGAGCTCAAAAAATGAATTTACCATCAACATCAGTTGGAAATCAAAGTGGTGGAGTATCACAAAAACCAGCAACAACAATCAGTAACCAAAAACCAATAGAAAATGGAGCAGAATTTGCTCGAATTCAATTTAGAAAACAAACAGGAGAATCAGAAACACATAATTTCTTGCCTACTGACCAATTTAAGATTGTTAGAGATTTTGTTAAAACTACTCTTTTAAATGGAACAAAAGTTAAAGAATTTTCTTTGGCAACAACTTTCCCAAGACGTGAATTCACTACAGATGATGATACAAGAACATTACAAGAATTAGATCTTTATCCATCAGCTGTTCTATTAGTATTAATTCCAACAATAACATCTGGACCAGCAGCTGTTGTTGCACGTTCTGGAGGTTTCATAAATGTTTTTAATACACTATTCTGGACAATGTTATCTCCCATCTTTTATATTTTCAACTATGTTAAAGGGATTTTTGTTGGACGATCAAATAATGGAAATGGTGGTAGTGGTGGTGTTAACGGCAATGGTAATAGTGCTCAAAAACGAAATAATCAAGAATCAATATCAAATGAAGTGTAAGAATTTATACAAATCTCATAAAGAATCTCTCAGTCTTCAAGTTTGTTTATGAATATCTTTTTTTTTTTGTTTTGTTTTTCTTACAGCTCAAAACGACGTAATATAGATAGACTTCAAAATCATGAAATTATTGATGATAGCAGTGCTGCGTCAACATCAGCTGGTACATCTAATAGCAATAAAACAAAATCATTTCCGTATAGAAGAGTTGGTAATTCAAATGTACATCGTTTACGTGATCAAAAAGATTCAGATGATGAGAATAATACATGGAATGGTAACTCAACTCAACAACAATAAATTATCCAACGGAAAGTAAAATTTTTCCATTATTATTTTTGTTGTTTAAAATTTTATGTAAGTGTATATGTAATCAAAATTCATTAAAAATTCTTTAAAAGAGAATCCTAAATATTATAACATGTACATATATGTATGTACTGCAATCTGTAATATGTTAGTTTTAATTTAAAATTTTCCAAAAATTCAAAAGAATACTTAAGATTTTATTTTATTCATTTTTTTTCTGTTCATATGAATTGTTTATTGATTGCATAAAAACTTAACAACATTAAGAATTTTATTTTGAAATTACTGATAAACAGAATTTCATATTGTGATTTCATTTTTAAATGAGAATTAAATTTTCTGAAATTTGAAAACTAATCTGAAAAAATATTTAAAAAACGTTACATATTATTCATATTAATGAAACACGATGAATGTGTGCATTTGTATTAATTTTAAGATTCAAAAAAAATTATGAATGAAAAAATACATATTATTTACTTATCATTTATAAGATTATAAGAAAAAGGAAGTTGAAATAAATTAATAATTATCATATGGATTATTTTAATAAGAATTGAGGAAAATTGATGTCATTGAAAAGGATGTGCAAGGCAATATAATCATGGTCAAGACAATTGTTTATGTATATTTTTGTGTATATTTATTTCCTTTTTTCCAAAATCAAAGAGGATGACGATAATCTTTTAATTGTTTACGCCATCTATGAGTCAGAAAATTATTGTAATACTAAAAATAGTTATTTTCAGATGTCAACCGAAATTGTTGGTCTAATAATAAAGGGTACTGTACACTATTTGCTGATCATATGACCTGCGTTATGTTATGATTTGTCAAAATACATAATAGCAATTCACAGGACCTTCCTTAAAGTTTAATCTACTTTGCCTGTACACCATGGCTGTATTTCTTTATTTTTTCCGTACTCGGAATAGAACGTACAGCATACTGTCCGGAAAATTTGGAATAGTGTTAATAAAGAAACAAAATAGAATAAATGGTTTATTAAAATGGCTGGAGAAAAAATAATTTAATTTTTTTAGTTATTGGAGATAGGTTGGAAATTTTTGTATTTAAAAAATAATAAAAAATGAAAAATAAAATAAAATAATGTAATTTATTTATTTTATTAAGTTATTTTTTTATGACATAACTCTATTCGCCCTTTCAGTATCCTATATTTGACAGATTACAAATTAAAAGTAGGGTTTATTCCATTTATTCCATCATCAATGTAGGATTAAAAAGCATACGTTCTGGATATTCCGAACGAATAAAGAAACATGGAAAAGAACGTTCGGAATATACTTTTTGAATAAAGAAATGCAAATGGAATATACCGAACGTTCGGTACGAATAAAGTAAAACACTCCATATTTGTTAATTTTGCTATAAAATTTTAGTGCAAAGTAGCCTTAATAATCACGCTATACAACACGAAAAAAGAAAATCACCATACTACTATCGTTGTCATTTACCATACTAACCATACTAAAAATGACTCACCAGTCACCAGTGTTCATTGGGATTGTGACAAAGACGAAATAGAATAGAAACGGACGAATGTTAGATAATGGATAATAGAACAGCAACAAAATGTAAATGAAAAATGAAATAAAAAATTAAAAAGCTTTTGTTATTTCTATTGTTCTCATTCTCAGTCAGATTAGAATGAAAAAGTTTATTATTTCCCCTGCACTCTGCAGCCTGCTGCTCTTGAAAATGAAAATTGGATTTTGAAATTTCTATGAATTTTAACCAACGTTCTAATTCTAATTGGAATAACAGATTACAGAACATGAATATAAATTTGACAGTGTTGAGTGTACACTGTCTGTACAGTGTTTGAGTTTCGCACCGTGGGTGCATTAGCAGCAGCGGATAAAGTTCTCGTCTTCGGGAAAATTTTTTTATAATTAATAAATAAAAAATATTATTTTCTTTATTATCTTTTTTTTATTAAACAAAATAAAAATTTTTTTACCGTATTTCATAAAAAATCGTAAAAAGTTGAGATAAAAACTTTGAACAAAACAAGGAAATCCAATAAGAATTTCAAAAAAGAAAAATTGTTTTTTTTTTTTAATTGAACGCGAAGACGAAACAATAAAATCTGTAAATTGATAATTTTGTAAATAATTTTTTTTGTTTTATTGCGAATTGTAATGAACACGAAATAAATCAGAAGTTTAATTTAAATTTAATAAAATAAAGGAAAACGTGAAAGAAAAAAAAGAAAAAATTTAATAGATACAATAATTTTTCAAATGTGGCATTTTTGACAGCAGCACTTTTGTGAAGTCAATGTATTTGTTTTTTATATTTATTGAGAATTACTGGAGTGTTTGTGTGGTGAATACAATAAATTGCATGCACATATAGTATATAAATACTTGAAAAAACTGTTTTTCGCTGTACTGTGTGGCCGTGTGACTCTGATGTACATGAACAATTGATTACACACACACAAAAACTAAAAAAAAATTAAACAGATGTTTTAAGAAAAAGAATAATAGAAAAAAAATTAAAGTAAAAATTTTGAAGTTTTAATGCCCAAAAAGAAGTAAAATAATTAAGAAAATTAAAGCCAAAATAAATTTAGTATGAATAAAAAACACGAAAATTTAATATTAACAGCATTAGTGTGTGTTCTAGAGAAAGATAAAATTCATTTAATAAAAATAAAACCGGACGAACAAGATTGGTAAGGCAAGGCAAGCCCAGCATATACCTACATACATATTTTGTTTTTGTTGTTATTATAAAGGACCAGGCTAGGCTATATCAAATCAAGTAATACATTAAAGCTGAAAGGAAAAAAAACCCACTATATAGGGACACATATTCATATACACAAACAACAAAAAATTGAACTACACAAATATATGTACATACTGTATATATAACAAACAAAGCAGAACTCAGACCGAGTATTCCACCAAAAACCAGAAGACCAACATTATTATCATCATTAGCATTGTCGTCGTTGCCGTTTGTTGTTATCATCATCATAACACAAAATATAGCCGTTTATTCCTTGTTCTGTACTCTGTTCGGGTCGTGTTATAGCTCAGTGTATCGACGCTCCGAGTAGACAAATAGTGTAATAGAATAGAATTCTAGGCGAGGAGTGTTTTTTGCCCCTTTTTTTCCTTTTTTTTTCGGGGTGACCAAAATCTTTGTTTTTAATTTAGACAAAAAAAAATGTTTTAAATAGTGTCTATTTCTTTTTAGTGAACATATGACAATAACAACAATATTAGATAAAAATTTATTCATTGAAATTAATTGTCTAGACTCTGGGATAAATTTATAGCAACAAAGGAAAAATATTATTGGTGTTCTATTGAATGTCAGATTATCTACACATTATTTAGACACATATGTATAAATATACAATCAATTTGGCTCATGTTATGTGATGTGAATAAAGCAAATGAGTTCATTAACCATAAATTTAACCAGAATACATGCATACAGAATATTGTGATTATGTTGATGATAATTAACAAAACCGTACAATAATAATTTGTGACATGAATGAATGTTACTACATTAGATACTGTTCAGATAAAGAACTTGATTCAACAAAAAAATACACAATATAATTTACATTTAAAATTTACAAAACAAAAAAAAAGTAATAATTTGATATTTTTTGTTATCATTCAAAGGAATCTATTTGGTTTTTCTAATGTGAATTAATTAAAAGAATCAATAAATTGATCGCATATACATAATTCGTCAAAGACGTATCAATTTGAGTGATTTACAAAAAATATTTGATTGAATTAGAAAAAGGTGTTTAAGTGAAAATTTTACAAACAAGCAAACAAACAAAAAGAGTGTATCTAAAGCCCGTGCTAAAGTATAAATAAATTCACAGGTACAAGCTGTTACATTACAAAATTACACCTACCGTCTAGGAACTTTGGGACTAAATTTTTTTTTCTGAGCACTTCTACTATTAGTTAAAATAAAAAAAAAAAAAAAACAAGAAAATTATTTTGTTTCGTGTGCTTAATAAAATTCCGGTGTGTATCTACTTACTACCATACGTATCACGCGAGTAAAAAAAAAAACAAACAAAAAAAAAAAAATGCACGACTAGAATAAATCATGTTATAATACATTTTTGCTTTGACTACTTCCAATAATACATTTATTTACGAACCTTCAATAAATAAAATAATTAATAATTTGTCATTTCCGTGTTCCGATAATCATGCATTATTACTATCAACATTACTTGAAATGTATGTAAGTGTACGGTGTACGTTAAACAAAAGTTATAATAAGCATTCGAGTATATTTATAATAAATTTTCATTTCTATGGATTGAATTAATCACATAATCAAAATTCACAAAAACATTTTAGTTTTACATATATTAAATCACTTCACACCAATTTTCAATCAATTTTCTGATATATAATAAATTTATTTTATTTTTCGTATATAAACGTACACAGTATCCTTTTGTGTTCGACCATTTTATAAATTTTCGATTTCATTTTTATTGCATCAAAATTACATACACGCCGTATATACCAGACACATACTATACATAAACTTACGTTTGTGTTTATACTATATATAGTGTTCATCATATATTATAAAAACGTATTGTTTGATAAAAGAGAAACTTGAACTTAGATTTAGTGTCGTCGGTGGTTATCTATCCTTTTATCAGATTGCGTGAATTTCATGGAATATTGCTGATGGCGGCCGTTGGTGGCCCCGCACGTCAATCCAGGGTCTCGATGAGCGTCTCCATGTCATTAGTACAAGGTGGTGCAGCCGGTGGAGCACCTCAGGGTGCTATATTGGCAGCTGCCGCACCATATTATCAACCACCAGCTGTCCCACAGGATGTTCAACCAGATCGACCTATTGGATATGGTGCATTCGGTGTTGTTTGGTAAGTGTCTTTTATTTTTTCTTTAATATCACAAAAAAAAAACAAAAATGTTTTTTCCTGATATAATCAACTCACTGTCCTGAGGACAGTCTACCAATCCTAGGACAGATTAAAGCATAATCAAAAAATTTCAAAATTGATATTTTCATGTTTTCTTATGAATGAAATTTAAAACTGATTTTTTGTTTGTTTATTTAAAAATTGCATTTAACAAAATACTATGAAGGTCATATTTTAACACCTTTCTCAGTCAAAACAATTTTACATGAGACAAAAATGGCAACAGATTTTCCCATTAAACAATTAAGTATAGCGTTTTTATTGTATTTATAATATTATAATTATGGAATACCATTGCATCTTTTAAAAATAAATTCGATGAGACAGTTTCACTTAGGTCACTGACAATATAACGACAGATGGGCAAAAAAAAATATTAAGCCCCGATAAAAACAACTTTGTAATTTTCTTGAAGATGAAAAATATGTAGGTACGTATGTATTTATTCGGTGTTCATGTGTGGAATATAAAAAGAATCTTATTTCAAAGCAAAGGTATCGAGTTTCATCCTGAACAGCGTATAGTAAAAATTACTACTACACACAGGCTGCTTACTCCGTGTATTAAAAAATACTTGAATACACCAGTATATAAAATATGTACAGAAGGATAAAAGCTGTTGTTCAGGAAGTGGGTAGTTGTATTTATTTGTTATTTATACACTACATCAGGGTTTTTCTTTGAAACATGAAATTTATATATATAACAAAATTTTACAAACACAAATGAGGTTTTTTTCTTCATTGTAAAGCAAAGAAGAAAGTTTTCTTTTAGAAAATTTCAAAGTGAGAAATTTGCATTTACAAAGAATTTTAGTAATTAATTTCACATTTTTAATTAAAGTTTACTATATGTGTAACGTTTAATTTTAAATAATTTTTCTCACTATATTATGTCATGTAATACAACGAATCGATGTTATACAATATGATATTAAAAATTTTCTAAATGTTATGCGATATACAATCATACGTAGATCCTTTTTCATGTTTCTAATTAAAAGTTTACGTAATTAACATGAATTTTATGTAAATTTATCATAAAATGAAAATGAAAAAATGTTTTTGTAATGTTTTGAAATGATTTTTCTTTTCTTCTGGGGAAAATTTAATGAAATTTCCTCCTTTTGTTTTTCATTTACAATATACATTTGTATTGTACAGATATTTAAACAAAACTACTGTAGTATAGTAACAAGAGCAAAGAAGCAAGAAGACAATTTAGAATAAGCGATTATTGAATTTAGTTAGGACTTCTGTTTAAGACATTTACGTTATGTCATTACCAATGTGTAATCACATTGTAACAATGAATAAAAAAAAATTCGTTAATCGATTTCATTTAAAATTACAAAAAAATTGATTTAAGGATTCTTGAGAAAATTGATATTTTTTTTGTAGAATTAAACTGGCAGACATGGTACTTTCAAATATGGTCTACTCTCATATTAATGAACAATCTTAATTTAATCTATGATTTTCTTTTCGTTTTTGTTTTATTTATCAGTATATGATACATTGTCATTTGCCTTCAAATTATTCGTTAATCACCTTGCATTATCTTCGTACAAAAGCTAACAAAATCTGTTTAATTAAATAAAATAATCTAGATTTAGAATACAAGCCACATTAGATAATCAAATTGATGGAACAAAATCGATAAAAATGCAATTTCATCATTGAATCTATTTTTGTTCAATGCAATATTACTATATTTAATATTTTATAATTTTATTGATTTTTCAAAAGATTTTTTATTTCCATATTTTTATTTTACAATAAATCTGTACTACATGTAGGATTAATCGATTTTAAAATTAATTTTCAAAAAAAAAAAAAAAAAAAACCAAAGGAGAAATACTTTTTCTTTGATGAAATATATAAATTTGAGACACAAACAATATTTTCAAATTGCAACAGTTTGAGCAGCTGTCGCCGATAGTATTTTTTTATATTGTTAGTTGTTGTTGTATATTGTGCATAGCATTTAATGTGTTCCTTTTTATAAAACCAGTTGCAGGTAGATCGAAATATGTACATATGCACAATAATAAAAATATCTCCTTTTTATCCAAAACAACAAAGATTTTTATTTTATAAGCATTTTATCTGAGTAGGTACTCCAGATGCAACAAATGCATATACATATATACACACATCACATGAATTTTTGTATATATGTAGTATATTGCCACCAATTACATGTGTGTACATACCTAGTTATCTCTAGCAGGTCTCCTCCATCTTTTTCCATATAATATACACAGGCATGTTATAGGTGTTCAACATATACTTTGTTCATTGTCCCGCTTTTGTACAATATGTAAGAACATATTTTCTTCTAGGCTTTAAGGATTTATTCATTTTTATGAACAAAGAATACTAAATTCTTTTTTCTTTTTTTAAAGAAATAAAAAAGATTGTGTTCATTTTTTTTTGTGTGTTTAAAAAGAAATTTAGAACAAGAAAAGTGTAGATGGATGAGAGGTAAAAACGCCACTTTTAAAGTATACATATGTATATAAACAAAGAAATAAATGTATGGGTGGACAAGAAATCGGGGTATATCTCGTTTTTAGAGGAGATACAGATGTACATATATGTGTGGTTTTTATCTACCCGCTATGAGGATAATTACGAATTTAAAAAATGTTTCATGTTACAGGGTGTCCAATATTATAATTCTAACGTACATTCTAATGTCTTCTAAAATGATCTTTTAAAATCATATCATAGACACATGTATACATGGTTATAAAAGTCACATGTAAATCTTTAGTTGTTATTTCTCACAAAATTTCTTAAGACAATAACTTATCCTAACCTAAATTGTAATATTCATATAAAAACGAGAATTTTCTATACAATAATAAAACTGATGATGATGATTATGATGATAGGGTCGATGACACAACCTAGCAAGTTGGTCAATGCTTTTTTTCCCCTATATTAAATCTGTACATTCTGGAAGATACATATAGTACATATGTGTACAACATGAACTTGTTTAAATATTAAATAGATTACAGTGCACATTAAATAGTTTGGTCCATTAAAAATGATAATTATAGAAACATTAAATTAAAAAATTTACTTTAAATTAAGTGTTTTTAGAACGAGTACATGTTCATATAGATGTATGTATGTATGTATATCGTGTGATTAAATCGTGTGAATCCAACATATAACATGACCTGGGCATACCTGAAATTATTCTTTTACATATAAATTTTAGGTACTTTTAGTTAAATTAATTAGAATAACATACTTACATAATTCTAAGATATTACAGATAATAACTATTTTTTTTTTTTTTTAAATAAAAAAT
This sequence comes from Anthrax anthrax, assembly GCA_963971155.1. Lineage (NCBI taxonomy): Eukaryota > Metazoa > Arthropoda > Insecta > Diptera > Bombyliidae > Anthrax > Anthrax anthrax. Next base: position 17,430,351 of record OZ020120.1, read on the forward strand.
CTGATAAAAATTTAAGGAATTTTTGTGGTTAGAAAATACAAAAATAACGGAATGAATTTTCAAATTTAAGAATTTTTATTGTTTAAGAAATAATTTGATTAGATTATGACTTTTGGTTAAATTCTAAATAATTGTCAACTGCATAACATACCCACAAAAAAAAAAAAAATATCTTCTTAAAAGTATATTCAACTTTAATAAGAATAGCATTTGGAAGTTTTTGGAAAACAAAAGAATTTTTTATGAAAATATGTTAATCCTAATATGACATGGAATTTTTTTTGTTTTAACATCAACGTAATAATTTTTTTTGTTTTTATTTTTTTAAAATATTAAACACACATGGGTGGGTGTATACAACAGAATGTGCGGTATGTATTTAAATTCAGGTATTTAACATTAAATTTGTTTAAAAAAAAAACAACAAATTTCTTGTTATTTAAATTATTAATAAAATTACAGAAATATATGATTAAATGTACGCATGTATGTGTTTCGGGGATCGACCGATAAGTCTGGAAAATTATTATTTTTTTTTTATTATTATTTTATTGTATCTATAAAAATTAAGCGCTTTATTATATTAGTTTTATGGAGGTAAAAAAATGTTTTACACACATATGATCACATGAATATGCTGATATGTGAAAATTTTTCGTATATATAGGTACCCATATCTAGTCATCATCATCATCATTAGCTTATCATGTGTGAATACTCTTAGTGCTATGACGTATGCATATAAAATGCATCCACGAATAAAGTAGGTATATTTATAGAATATTGTTGACCTTGCACGACAGCTCGTATAAAAAAAATTCGCTACATTATATGTCATATATGTAAGTGTATTATATTTGTATACTTATCTAGCTGTAAAGTATACAAAATGTACACGCATGTATTAATACAATTATCATCATTTTAAACTTACTTGCATATAAGAAAAGTACGTAGTCATAGTAAAATCTATACATACATGTGTATATATTTTAATAAAAAATTTTTACATATACAATGCAAGGTAATTACAAAAAAATTTTAATACGAAAAGTAGGTAGATTTTATACAGAAACAGGCACATTATTGTGTATATGTTAAGAAAAACGAGACATTAGAAAACATTGTTCATGATATTATATTGAATATGTGAGGTAGAAAATCCATATGTAATGTAGATACATACATATATGTATCTATAGATAGTGTATCTTTATATAATTTTTATTATACATACATATATATTGCCTAACAGAAAATTCAGCATGTGAGAAATGACGCATTTAATCAAAATATAAAAAATTTCGCATACCTACATTTGTATGTTCATGATGACGTGTCTTGAGACATGTTGCAAAATGTGATTTTCTTGTGTGGTGTAGTCATATACATTTATATACTTTATTCAAATATTCAGTACAACGATAGTACAGAACATCGAAAATGTGAAGGATTCTAAGTAGCACATGGAGTCAATTGCGAATGAAGATGGAACTAGAATTGTGTTGTTATTTCTTTCCTCATTGCTGCTGAAATAGAAATCATATACTATGTTTCAAAATTCACGTTGATTTTTTTTTTAAATGAATTTGTTACAATTTCACATTGAGATCAGCAAAAGTGGGTTTTTAGAAGACCCATCTAGTCATCTATAGTAAAATTGTGTATACAAATTTTATGTATATTAAAATAAAAACATCTTATAGAGTCTAAATTTTCTGTTAAGATTTAAAGTATTGATATCACAAAAATTAACAACATCGTGCCTATTGCACAATACACTTGGACAACGTATGAAATTGTAAAAAATAAAAAAATACAGATAAAATAAATGTACATCAGTATAAAATAAGACATTTCAAATTAATCATTAATTTAAAGAATTAAGAAAAATACATTTCCCTTTTTGTTTTCTTCTCTCTGCAAAGATAGAACAAGGTTTTTGATATTTTAGACTTTGCATAGTTTGTAGTTTGTCTTGTTTTCAAAGAAAATTTTCAATAAAACCGGAAATATATAAAATATTTTAGAAATTGAGAAAAAAAAAAGAGCTTCATAAGCATGTGCATTTTGTACATATATGGGGCATAGTAGAATTTATTACATGTATTGACAAAATTGCAAATACATTATTGTTTGTTATTTTAATGCACTTTGTTTCATATACAAACCGCTATGGTTCATTTTTAATAGGTCAAAAAGATTGATTTTCAATTATTGGTCTTTGCTGGACTCGACCATTCATATAAGCTTATGCATTTATCACATGTGAATGTGTGAACAAACATAAATATGTATACATTAATGTCTGTTTTGTTCATTTATTTTTTCCTGTATATTTTTTATGCAATCAGACAATGTACGTTATGTAGGGTGTTATAGAGTAAATGTCAGTTATAATATTTTTCTGAAAGTTTTGACTGTTTCTAGCAAAAAATCGACCTCTCTTGCCCCTCTAAAATTTAAGGAAATTGAAAAGTTTCAAACTTAAGACACGTGAAGTACATTTTAGCCTTGTTTATGCTAGCATTTCATTCCGTATTGAACTCATTATGGTTTGAAAAGCGTCATAACTCAGAACGGTAGTATAAGTGTTTATGTTAAAATTTCATATCGGTATCAGTCAATTCGATATGAATATCGAAGTTAAGTTTTAATATTGAAATCAGCTGATACTGTCATTTCATATCGGTTTGGGTGTTTACGTTCATTTTCATAACCAAATTGAAATCAGGAATTTTAATACCGAATTAAAATTTTCATTACGGTTTTGAAATGTGTTCTTTCAAACCGGTATGAGTCAAATCGATATGACTCAATTCGAAATGAAATGCTAGCGTAAACGCAAGGCTTTTGTCATATATTCAGTAGTATTGTTTTGAATCTTGATCTGTATAATAATTTTTGTATAAAAATTTGACATTTTAAAATAACAAATTCACATCAACTTGTCTCCGAAAACTTTCAATCTCTTGTATCTCATAAAAGATAAATTTTAATGGAAGTTGGCTCAAAATGAATTTTTCCTAGAAACAATTAAAATTCAAGAAATATATTTTATAATTGACATTTATTCTGAGATACCCTTTGTATTGAAGTCGAAATTTATGTGTATTTGAAAAGAGTTTATAACTAAAAATCATAAAAGTAGAACAATTTGTTGTTATTATAACAATTTTTATTAACATACTGTAACAGAGTGTATATGCACGTTATATATTCTGATAGAATACAATAAAAAAAAAATAAATAAATAAATAAAATAAAATACTAAACAAATGCAACTAAATTGTTTACATATAGGAGTATTACATGCATCATGCATTGTGCACTTTTATATAGTACTTGTAAACTTTTGCACAGCTGCAACATATTTTGTATTTATTACAAAAAAAAAAAAAAAAAATACAAAACATTGGGTATAGCTTTATAAAAAGTTATAAACATTAAATAAAAGTGATTACAAATGCATATTTACTTTATCCACGTTATGTACTCTATATGCATGTACATATATTTGTAATTTGATGTATGTACATATACATATATGGATGTATGTGTAGCGAGTAATTTTTATAAGTATACATACACACAAATGCGAATATCGTTTAAACATTTTTAATTGAATTAACATTTTATAAACAGTTGTTTTTTCAGTTCAAATTAATATATTGAATAAGGAAAAACTTTTATTTTCTTTTTAAAGGTCTGACTTTATATGTAATATAAATTCATTAGTTTAACAGTTCTTTGTTCTTTAGCCATAGAACAATTAAATACCACTTATTAATTTAATTTTATTTTTATTTTATTTATTTTTTAATTTATATCAATGTACATATACCTATGTATATTAAAATTACTAATATTGCATTTTGAATTTAATATACATATGTTCATGTTCTGTTCATATAAATTATGAACAAGGGAAATACAGTAGAACATGGTAGAACCGAAAAATGCAAAGACATTTTCATTTATAAGTGTGGTTTGGGGTATGGTATACATTTCATGTTCAATGTTAATATGTATTATGTGTCAAAGTAACTTGATTACTTATCCTTACTAGAATCCTTATTATGACGACCTTTCAAAACTGACAGAATATAAAAGTTTGCTTAAGTAGTTATGAAACTATACAAACACAAGGACATTTTGTTTCGTCAAGAATAGAAGAAAAATAACTAACAAAATTGATTGAGATTTTTTGGTCAATTTAAAAAGGAGTAGAATTATTGTAAGAGAAATCATGAGAATTTTAATTTCTATCCTTTTAATTTGTCGAACGTATGGTATTCTTAAAGTAACGTATAATACCTACCTAGGCTTTTTAATTCCGTAGAGACATTAACCATGAATCTTCCAGTGCAGTATACTTAATAAATTTTGCACAAATATCCAAAAAAAAAAAAAAAAAATTCATACCTCTTTGGTTTCAGTCTCACTTGAAATTTGTAGACAAGCAATGCTCCAAGCTAACATTGCACACAATCAAACATAACATATGAACGTCTTTAATTTTCTTGATTTGTTTACCTGAAGCCATAATATGTACCTTTACGAAAAAATATTGTTCAAATTCACATTAACAAAAAAAAAAAAAAAAAACGAATCGAAATAAAAATGTCGTGGTCTTTTAAAATGAAATGACCTTATTTCCGATTTTTATTTTATTTATTTCATTAGAAAAGGAAATAAAAGAAAAAACGAAAAATATACATATATGCAGACTTGCATACATTTTTTACCTGAAATTCACTTAAATTCTAATAAAAATTTTATTTAACCAAAAAAAAAAAAAAAAAAAAAAAAGAAAAGAAAAATAAAATGTTTTTATTTCTTTGTGATTTTTATATCATCAAGATTTGTATCTTTTTTAAATGTGAATTTGAATTTTTGTCCATGGAATTGGTCTGGGATACATTATCATAATATGTAGGTATAAATGTTTTGCTTTGGATAAAATAGAGACCTTGTCCATGTTTTAATACATGAGGTACCTATATTGTATATAACCGAAAATTCTTCCATGTTCAATTAATTTTCTTCTATTCTTTTTTCTCATCATATAGAAATACAATATAGGTGGTATATTTGGAAAATTCAAATAATAATAAAATACGAAAATGTTTCAATATAGTTAAACAATGAAATATTTCAGATACACACTATACTAATAAATTTTAGTTAGTCAGTAAGCCAATATTGAAAATTTAAAAGGCTGCATTTACAATGTAAAACTATAATATAAGAGGTTTTCAACCTTTTCTTTTCCGTTTTACTGATTTTAAATTGTGGATAATTTGCAATAATTTTTCTGTGTAGTTTTTTTTTCTCTTTTTGTTGTTGTTTAAAAACATTTTTTCGGCTGGTTTGTCTGCATGCTGAAAACACACCTGCAAGGTAGTCAGACTAAAAATAAAAAAGTTCAATAATAATAGAATAAAAAGGTATCAATGAATTTCAAGCAGAAATAAAAGTAATAAGCATTTTACCAGCATATGTATGTTGCATGCTTGTCGAATATAAAGAATTTTTTATTTATTTTTTTGAAATATGTTTTAATTTTTCAAAGGATTTGGAGGAGATTTTTGGAAAAATTTTAAATTAAACATGAAATGTTTCAGTTTACATTTCATTTAAACACAAAGAAAATGGGGTCTATGTATGTTGATTTCTCAGCTGAAGTCTGGTTTTATGCGGCTGGTAAGGGAATTGTAAAATTTATGGTACAATTTTGTAGAATATTTTGTACATTAATTGTATGTAGTCTAGATCCTTTTGGAAACTACGTAAAGTAGGACCATTTCATACTACTGGTATACTGGTATTTAAAAATAGACTGTAAGGATTATGGTAATTGTACTCGTGAGCCACTTTTTAATTAGAAATTATGAGAGAGAAAAAAAATGTTTCTTATAAGGTCTTAACTACATATATTTAATTAGTGGACCGGGTACTAATTTTTTTTTTATTTTATCTAAAATTGAGGGTCTAATAATCAGACAGATTGTTTTTTGGTCAAAGATCAAAGTTCTTAAAACTCATTCATGGGTACATTAGATGACATGTAGTACATGTGTGACAAAATTTGTGATACTAAGTTTAACAGTATCTTAAAAAAGACAAATTTTCACAAAGTTTTACGAAGATCACAGAATCTTGAAAAAATGAAAAATTACGAATTTAAAAAAAATAAAATGAATTAAATTTGACAATATTTTTTAACAATCCTCCATGTGTGGAAATATGATTTGTTTTTTTGTAATCGATTAGAATACTGTCCATTCGTAAATACAGAGTACATTGTTTCTCTGCTGGTAAGACAGAAATCAGATAGAAAAAAAAAACTGAAATTTTTAATTGACACTAAATAATGTCACCAATCAAACATAGGGTACAGAATAAATTTGTCACATCTTGTATATACATTGTACATTCGTTTATTAATCGAATTAATCATTGTAATGATGTTGTTCACCTTAAAAATACTGTACAGTACATTGCGTTTATGCTTGTAATAATTAACTGATTTTTTTTTTTTAAGGTTAATCAACTTTTCATAAGATTAATGAACAGTTTTGTACAGTTTTATTTTCTTTTGTCACCACAGACAAAGAACAAAATTTTTTATCATAAACGTGATATATTAAGTAAATCAATTTTTTTTTTTTTTTTAATTTTCTTGTTTATATTTTTATGTATGAAAAACGATAAAAATGAGAAGGGATGTAATCCGTAAACTGTTAATTTTACGACTTTTTAATTTTTTGTTTTAGTTCATTTTTTAATTTGAAAAAAAAAAAAAAAAAAAAAACGGAAAATCTATAGGTACATAGTTTCTGTTTATTGGAATTATAATCTAATAAAGTACCACATATGTATATAAAAATAAAAATGGAAAATTGAATAAAAAAAAGGAATTTAGGAATAAAAATAAAATTAAAGGCAGAAAAGGGTTCAAGTTTGGTTCAGTATAAAAAAAAGTTCATCATCATCGTCATCATTATCATCATCTTTTGAGGAAAAGAAGAAAAATAGTAGTAGCATGGAAAAAAAATTAAAACAAGTGGGAAGACAAAGGAAAGGAAAGATTATAAGAAACCTGCTTCGTTCCGCACCAAGACGCTTCTTCGTGTATGTACAAGAGAATATACAGTGCCGGACACTTGATTACCCTCACTTGAATTTTTCTGAATTTGTTTAATTTTTCCATTCTTTCTGAAAACTAATGATGGATTTTTTTGATTTAATCCATTTTCAAACATTTCGGGTGAAAAAATTTCAGAATTTGGAAAAATACCAATAATTATTCAAGTTTATAAAAAATTTACCTTCAAGCAGAAGGACACTTGTTTACCCTCACCCATTTTATTGAAGAAAAGGGTTAAAATAAACGGGAAGTTTCAATGTTTATGTTGTTATTTCTAATATTTTATTGAGCTACCAAGCCATTTCATAAATTTTAATAAACTTTTGGGTATAAAAAATGGGTAATTTTGGGTAATTTCAATGGAATTTCGCGCCAAGCCAGTAAAACTGCTGTCGCCAGTTCTTGCTTAGCGTAAACGTGTCCCATTAGCGTGAACGTGTCGAGAAAGGTATTCCCATACGTTTTCAATGATATTGAGGTCGGGCGATAACTCAGAATACTCAAGGATATTAATTTTGTTCGTTGTAAATCAGAGTTTTTCTCTTTCAGCTGCGTGAATTGAACCATTATCTTGTTGAAATACCCAATGCTGACCTTCAAAAATGTGGTTCATTTTACCAATTTCATTATCTGAAAGTTCTAAGTACTTTCCAGAATTTTGTCGGCCTTTTAAAACGACAAAATCCACAATCCCATAGTACGAAATTTCACCCTATACCATTATTGACCCGAGAGCATGGACATGGTATCGAGACATGGACCAGACCTTTTCTAAGAAAAAATTATTATTATTTTCATGATTTTAGAAAAGAAGAATCGTGTCTGGTCAAGCCACATAGTGCTCTTGGGTCAGTAATGGTATAGGGTGAAATTTCGTACTATGGGATTGTGGATTTTGTCGTTTTAAAAGGCTGACAAAATTCTGGAAAGTACTTAGAACTTCTGGATAATAAAATTGGTAAAATGAACAACATTTTTGAAGGTCAGCATTGGGTGTTTCAACAAGATAATGGTGCAATTCACGCAGCTGAAAGAAAAAAACTCTTATTTACAATAAACAAAATTGAAATCCTTGAGAGTCCTGCGTTATCGCCCGACCTCAATATCATTGAAAACGTATGGGAATACCTTTCTCGACACGTTCACGCTAATGGGACACGTTTACGCTAAGCAAGAACTGGCGACAGCAGTTTTACTGGCTTGGCGCGAAATTCCATTGAAATTACCCAAAATTACCCATTTTTTATACCCAAAAGTTTATTAAAATTTATGGAATGGCAAGGTAGCTCAATAAAATATTAGAAATAAAAAAAAAAACATTCAAACATCCCGTTTATTTTAACCCTTTAACTGAATAAAATGGGTGAGGGTAAACAAGTGTCCTTCTGCTTGAAGGTAAATTTTTTAAAAACTTGAATAATTATTGGTATTTTTCCAATTTCTGAAATTTTTTCACCCAAAATGTTCGAAAATGGATTAAATCAAAAAAATCCATCATTAGTTTTCAGAATGTATTGGAAAAATTAAACAAATTCAAAAATTCTAAGTGAGGGTAATCAAGTGTCCGGCACTGTATATATATACATACAGACGTTTACAAAAATTTTTTGTATGTGTTTAGTACACAGCCTCGTATCAAGTCAATAAACGTATAATGTGCAAAACATAGAGGAGCAGGCAATGTTCATATTATTACATTTAAAAAAAGAAAAAAGTATAGGAAAAAAACATGGTAATCTGGAAAAATGGAAATATAATAAGAAAATGTTCTCTTTTATTCATTTATTTATTTTTTCAAATAAAAAATGTGTGTACATCTGTATATTTGATGACTGTATAGCGATGACGACTGGCTAACCTTGAAGTTCAAGTTCAACGTTTTCTCTAGCAATCGGTCTTTTATATGTCTTTGGCTTTTTGAATATTTCATTGGAGTTTATGATATTTTATTCAGCATCATAAAAAAAAAGAAGAAAACTAAAGTACAATATCCTAGTCCCAAGATTATCGATGCTACCTGCCTGAACCTTGTTTTCAAAGCAAAATAATGCACAGAAAACACACACGAATGCTATATGTATGCAGCATGTCTACATTTCTGATGTCTTTGTCCTTTCAGCCATATCAAAAATTAAAAAGTAGGTACACGGTATTATCAGTCAACATATACACCTGAAATTAATTTTCAAAGAGATTCAATTTTGTTTTTCAACTAGAATACAACAACAAAGTAAAACTTTTACATCTCTGATCTGACAACATTTTATTTAAAAATTTAAATAATCTACATATGAATGTCTCTCATATTATTGTACATTTTGTATTACAATAACTACAGACTACAGCATATCACTCATAATTTTAAATATTTGATATTCAATCGATTAAAGTCATTTATTATGTCTACAGTGCAGTACATTGATGAAATTTAGGTAATATGATAGAGTAATAAGCTGATCAATAAAAGATTATGTGATTTCAAGAAGATCAATATAGTACATTTGTGTTACCTAAACTTATAAGATAAATCAGAAGTTATTTTGTAGTCAAGAATTCTTGCCATGAATGCTAGTATTCACTTAAATAACGTGACTTTTAGAAAAAAAAAATTTTTTTTTTCAAAATGACTACGTTCATGGATGCAGATACACTTTTATTTTATCTGAAAAAACCAATAGCTAACAGCAATGCAAACAGGTAACATCAGGTATATCTACATACATATGAAGGCCTCATCCAATTAGAAATGAATCGTCGCATAAAGTACATTATAATGGGTAATGGGGTATAATAATGTTTACATTTTTCATGCACATAAATTTCTCTAGAATTATGATATGAACAAGTGAGATTTCAATTTATTGTATGAATTGACTTATGTGTTATGTGTGTGTGTGTAATGAAAAGATTATAACCAAAAGATTTACAAATACAGCAGATATCGTTATCTTTATAATAAAGCTCTGTCTCTGGTTTCCATGCATACATATAATCTAAATGTTAGTCAAACTGCATTTTATAATAGTGATTATCTAATGCATTCAACTTGATAATTTTATTTATATTTATTGTTGATCTACGTGAATTGATCTAACAGATTGGTTAGTTTTTTTTTCCTTTGTTTTGTACATGAAAAAGGTGAGATCAGATGTGTATTTTCTTTTGGCGTGGGAAAATGAATGGAAATAAAATGTTGATTTATAATAAATCGTAAAATTGCATTAAAAACAAAAGACAAAGAAAATGTGAAAGAAGAAAAAATAGATCTTAAATTGGAACAGTAGCGATCTACATAAATATACAAGTATGCCCCCCCATTCAAACATAAACTTTAAATTTAAAAAAAAAAAAATTCATTTGACGCTTCATTTATTGTTTTCATATTATCATGATGATGATAATGATGATGATGCTTTTAATTTGCTATGACGGCGATATATTTTTTTTTTTACTTTTTGTATCGATCGAGCGCATCTTTTGATCATCACCTGTACTGACTATATCGAACCATTCAGGCTACATTTTTTTATTTAAAAAAAAAATATATATTCTCATAAATTTTATCTATTTTGACTTATATACCTGCAAGTTGAAAGATTATGTCCGCTTACTGTATTGTTAGATGATTTATTTTGAAATTTTTGATTATCGTCTTTTTTATTGCATTGATCTTCATTTTAAAAGGATCAGAAGATTTAAAAAAAAAATGTAATGATAAAAATTTAAAGTTTGAATCGAACAAATCAGTAAAATGGTGAGTGTGAATACAAGGCCAAATACTTATGTACATGATCCAAGGACTGAAAATCATTCCGTACTACTATTTAAAGCCGTGTGGTCAATCATAATTATTATCTTAATTTGGTTAATAAAAAGCAAATAAAATAACTAAAAATTATGAATATGGTGAGTGCATTTGTTTGGAAAAAAAAATCTCGAAAAAGCTCAAATCAATTAATTGATTAGTTCAGAAATGTTATCTGTTGTATTATTAATTAGTATTTTGAACTCTTTCACAAGTGTGGAATTTTTCTACATACTATATAACGTAGGGTGTATGAAAAAGCTGCATTTTTGAATTTTGAACATTCTCATTCAATTCACGTGAACTAAAACATGTTGGAAAGGCATAAGTCTAAGTTTAAATTGTAATAAATACTTACCAAGTATATGTACATTGGACAGTTCAAAAGATATTATTCAATTTCCTACATTTCAAAAGGGATGAATTTTAGGTGAGAGGAAGAAGAGTAATTATACAAGGATTTGTTTCTAGAACAGTCGGAATTATAAGATAAATGCATTTAGTGACATTTACTCTGGAACGCCCTGTACATACATATGTATATGTATGTATGTATGTATGAAGGCACTAGAATAGAATTATATAGATAAAATCATGCAATTGTACATCATAAACAGAGCACACTAAAACCAAGAATCCAAGACTCCATTTGATAATAAATTTTTTTTTGTTTTTTTGTTCATGAGGGTCTAGGCCAAGTTCTTTTTATTTTCTTTTGAATAGAATTCATGATATTTTAATTTAATATAAATACACTTGCATAGTCAATTACACACATGCATTTATTTTTGTACTTTACTATTACTTCTCCTTATTTTTTATTATTTTTTTAAAAAAAGCATAAAATTATACAGTTCATACCTAAAGATCTAAAAAAAAAAAAAAAATTAGAAAAAAAAACATAAAACAGCTGAGAAAACAAGAAAAGTTCAATAACTTGCTAAGTCAATGTTCTTATTCTTGAATATATTCCAGTAAATGCAGTATATAAAAGATTCAAATTCAGATTTTTAGTAAATATTCAATAATACCACACGACCATAGAGCGATTATTACTACACTTGATAAAATACATATTTATGTATTCAACTAAAGTTTCATATATGTATGTATGTATGTACATATGTATATTTCATGAACAAAACATGTCTACATATAAGTACGTACATAAATTGTAATAAACATTTTATGTTTTCTTATTTATTTTTAAATATAAAGAAAAAAAGAAGAATAAAACGAAAAAAAAGTCAAGATCTCAAAATGAATTTATTCATAAAAAAAAAGAAGAAAATGGATAAGGGGGAAGGAGGTGAAGGAACGAAAAATTAATGTTGATCATAATAAAATATGTATGTGTATTCCAGTGTATATCGATTAAATGTACATGGTTTATTCTGATGGATTCTGATGCACTGATGCATTGAAATTTTGTTATAAAATAATGACCAAACCAACGATCTTCAAGAAAAATCTTTTTGTTTTTTTTTATACCTGTTTCAATTGTGTATACGTGATAAAACGAATCATAAGTATAGTATGTATGTATATAAAAAGATCTTGAATTAAAGATTTTTGAAAACTAAAAAAATAAAAAATTTGTTGAGTTCAAAATCAAAATATTTCAGCCAGTAGTGAAAAGAAGTAATAAATAAAATAATGATAATTATTATAAATAAAAAATATATACCTATATGTATATATTTATGGAATATTGAATGGAATATAAAATAGAAGAAATTCTTTATTAAATGATCATGAATATAAAATATGTGTGGTTGCTAAATTGATCATCATGAATTTGATCTTAATAACTATAAGTATCTAATCAATGTCTGATATCAACTAAATTGATCAATTTTGTTAACAAAATATTGAGTGAAATTGTATTTAAACTAAAAATTTTAATTGAGCTCTAGATTGAACACACAGAAATTGAATTTTGAATGTCAAAGAACGATATACATACATACATATGTAAATGATGTTTATAAAAATAAAATGATGTTCTTAATCGAATTTAATTCAATGGATCTATATCATGTTGTAATGTTCCAAAGTATTAAAAATTAAACTGAAATTTTGTTCCTTTTATTAATAATTTTATTTTAAATTGTTTAGAGAAAAATATGAATGTCCTAATGTTTATTATCAATTCATGTGAAAATTATTTTTGCCTTCATTCATTGTATCAAGCAGGCAAGTATACATACATCTATACACATACGGTACGTGGAAAACTACAACCCTTCATCGTTTTTTGTAACCCACTCCACTCTATATTAATTTTAACCGGAAAAGTTTCTTCGTTTTATCTAACAAAATATTTTATGTGCTTTAATTTTTTTTTTTCATTAAAAAATTTTCCCATATATACATATGTATATATATACATACATTCTATGGTTTTTGCTTGTATCCCGGCCAACAAACTGTAATCAAATTTTTTATGTATGTAATGTACATATATATATGTACTTACATGTATAGAAGGGGAAATAATCAGGAATTCATTTTTTTATATAGCTTTGTGTATATGTAGTTTGTAAAAATGCTCTGGATACTAGGAAAAAGCAAGGGATATTACCATAAAGAAGGTTCAAAAAGTATATAGATAAAAACTTATTAGTAATATGTACGTATGTACGAACATGTATTAAGGAAAAGAAAAAATCATTTCACAGATGGAACAAAAATATGCAGGAACAGAAGTGTGATCTGTACGCGTAATGTAAATTTTGTATTGTATGTATCACAGGATACAGAAATATAACAGAAATAGTTTTCTTCCCCACTCCATTTTTGGTACAGGAGATCAACTGAAAACTAATAATAACAGATCGTGTTTGGTATATTGTTTTTATGCATTCAATCCTTTTTTGAAACCTGGTTTTATGTACGAACAAGTTTTCTTTGGTTTTAAATATATTTTTAGTACGACTTACTTATAAATTATAAAAAAAAATAGATATAAAAAATCAGTGACCTTGCTGCTTATCCTTGCTATACTGTGATGTGTATGCTGCTAAACCCAAAAAAGACATTTTCAAATGTCCTGAAGAAACGTGTAATAATAATCTTTGTTTATTTAGTGGGCTTTGTTTTCAGAGTGTATGAGTTACACACACTGTGATAATCTAATATAAATGCTTAAAGGGAGAAATACCCTGATTTTTGTATTTATTTGCAAATGAACATAACAACAACAACAAAATATTAAAACATATTGTTTAGACTGCACATACTATGTTATTGCTTAAAATGTACGACCACTTGCTGAGCGTTGAACTTTCCCTTATTGCACACAAATTTTTGTTGTGCAAAATCTGTATTATTTTTGAAAATAACATTTTTTAAAAATCTGATCCAGTCCGGTCAACTAAAATATAATATGTACATATGTATGAATACTGAATTGTTGTAGTGTATATAAGCATTAGCGCGGAGACACATGCAGCAGGCACACATTTTCAATTCGGTAGGGACTTTATTAATTTAAGGGTGCATAATTTTTTTTCAAGTAAGAACAGCAATAAGACTCAATATTATTATAGAATTTTTGGTTTACATGAAAAGAAAAATGGAAAAACCTCGTTCTTTTGTTCTCTTTCTATCATACGGCATACCCTCCTTAAAAGTATTTACGTGAAGTCTACTCTTCTACATATGTTCAATTCAATCAACATTTAATGTTTTTGACGCTACACTCTGATGCTTTTCGCTTCGCTTGAAAATCGTTTCTGTCGTAACTCGTACAACATACATATGACGTGTACAATGTACACCCTTGCCTATTTCTGCTTGTACCAATGATCTAATCGAAATGAAACTATGAAATTTTTTTTGTTTTTTGAATTTAAATTTTATTTCCAGTTATTTTAATTTGATTACAAAAACAGAAGTGATTTTAAGTGCTGATTTTTTTTTTTTTTTTAAACATTGTCAATTACAAATGTACAGCTACACACGCTGGATTATTCAATTTTTAAGAATAAGAAATATTTGTTATTGTTTTTATAGCATTTTATATTCTTTATATTTGTTATGCATAAAATTCAAGATATCCATTTTGAAGTCCTCCACATTATCGCTATCAGTTTTATTTAAATATCCTTTAATTAATTGTAAAAATGCATCATGTTCGTCATTATTACGATTATTACAACGAATATTTCTTATTTCATTTTGTATTTTTTTATCCAAATAATTATTAACTTTTTCTAATATATCTGAAATGTAATCATCACCAATAGCATTTGAATTAAGTTTTTGCCTTTTATTTTGTAATAGATCATTTTCATGTTGTTCATATAATGAATTTGTATCTTGTCTTTCTTCAAAAATTTGTGTTGATTCTTCTGCTGACCATGATGGCATTGTTCCACCTTCAACTAAAACTTCACAAATTTTTTGTTGTTCTTTTTTTATATTTGGTACTTGAGTACCATTCATACTTCCTTCTAATAATCTAAAAAAAAAAAAAAAATGTTTTTTCTGTTAGTTTAATTACAAAACATAACCAAAAATATTTAAATATACCTTTTGGATGTTGTATGTTTTCTTATAAATTCCATATGATTAATATATGTCCATCTTACTGGAAGATTTTCTTCTTCACGGACCAAACAATGAACATATTTATCTCGTAAACTTTTCCATCGTTTTCTGCAAATATCATCTAAAATAAATAAAAAATAAATTAATAAAATAATGTTCATAGTTCAATTGTACGCAATAATTTTTTTCGTATCCAGCACAAAGCAAATATAACGTTAATAAATCGAGTTAGGTACATATTCGATTATTTCTAAGTTTATATGCACATGTGTAATACACATTACCTGGCTGTTCAAGACGTTCGGCGATTTCCATCCAAATACGCTTTCTACATTCTTTATCTTTGTAAAGCGATGAATTTTTATCATAAAGGCATGGATTATTTTTAACTTCATTTATCAATTTTTCTTCAAATGCTGTCTAATTAAAGAAAATTAAAAAACAAAAAATATTATTATAAAGAAATCAAATTAAAATTACCTGTAAAATATTTAATTTTTAAAATTATTTCTACTTTGTATATAAATTTACCATTTTTTTTTGTATATTTATTTGTTGTGTTTCAATTTCTTAAGAAAATTTTTTGTAATGGCTTCCTTAATTTTTCTTTACTTTGTTTTGCTTCGCGACAAACAAATTTTCGTTGCTTCTACACTTGTAAATTGCCACTTATAAAATGACATTTGATGAGAAATTTAAATTTAATTTTACGCAGCGCGCAACATAAAGTCTATATTTAAAAGCGAGTAAAATATAACTACGCTCCGAAAGCTTCGCTTCAAATTATACAATTATTAAAGGTGTATTGTGTGTGCTCTCTCGTAATGCTGTGGTAACTTCGTAACTTCGCTTCGCTTTGTATGTAGGTCTAGGTATATTTAATATAATACTGCGAAAGCTTCGCTTCGATTTGATTATACGATGTGCATGGCTTCTCACGACGACTCACAGCACAGCTTGTAAAAAGTATATGCTTTGTGTGTGTTGTGTGTATAAAAGCCATAAAGTATGTATACATACATACTATATACACAATGAGTATAGAGTATATGTAGCATATACATATATGTACCTATATATATAGTTTCTACATGTACCATACATAAATGTACGTATGTGAATTATGAATTGTGTATAGGGTGTAGCGTTATAGCGTCAATGTCGTCAAGCGTCTGCACAAAGGTATGTACGTATTGTTAATAAATAGCGATATAGACTCGTTTGTTTTTGCACTTACATTACATATTATATTTGTATGCTATATTGTAGGTATAGGTTTCTAAGCATTTTATTTATGTAGGTATTATAAGATTCATTTTTCTCTGCCATACAAATATTTCAAAAATTTTTTAAACATGTGTTATATTACAAATGAAATATACCGTAATATATAATATCTTTAACAAAATTATTATAGAAAAATTCATCTTAGTACCTGAAATTTTAATGAACTTTTTATCTATACATAGGTACATAGTTATTTATGTACGGCTTTGTATCTATATGTACACACAGCCCAAGGTATATATCCATATGAACATATGTATGCACATTCATATGTACGTATATGCGAAACATTTCATGTGCATATGTCAGGGAATATCAGGTTTTATTGACTTTTTTTTATTACTTAAAATGTGTTTATAACACTAAATAAGGCACTAAATGGTATTACAAATTTTAAATTTGTACTGGAAAAAATTTATAATGTTAACATGAATATATGTATGTACAAAGGTAATATCAGGTACGTTATGTACATTCATAATTGATATTAATTTCTTAAATAATTTTGAATAAATTTGAAAAAAAAAAAAAAATCAATTCGTGTTACAAAAATATTAAACATGTACTTCGTATACTGATTTAAATTTTAGTTAATTAACAGTTAATTAAATAATAAAATATTTTTAAAAAAGTCAATAAATAAAACATGAAATTTTTTATTTATAACATGTACATAGGTATTTGTAAATACGAACCACACATACGTGTTCAAAAATTGGGATTAAATCGAAATTAGGTACTTCGGTTTAATCCAAAATATAAATCATGACTAAGAAAAGGATTTGAAAAATGGGATGATCTCAAATTTGAATTATATTGGAATTGTATACAATGCGTTACGCAAAGTAAAAGAAGCATAAATAATTCAATAATTAGAATTTGAATTTTTTTCACTCAAAATATAAATTTTTTTAAATTAAATAAAAATTCCTTGACTAAAATTAGAGATCCTTTTCACATAATTAAATATAAAAAAAAGTCCCTTTTATTTTAATATGAAAATAATAAATTAAATTTGTATTTTAATTAATTTAGCAGCAATTTAAAGTTTATTTTTATCTGAATCTATTTCTATTTATATTACAACAAACATCACATAACATTTAGGATACATGAATATGTACATTGTACCTATTTTAAGACAATGTAATTATCACACTGTAAAAATAAACTCTTGAAAAATTTTATTTTTATTTTTTTTTTTCATTTGCTATTTTGGCTATTTTCAAAATTCAATCAGATAAAAAGCATATAAACATAAGTTTCTTGTTGTCTTAATAAACCACGTTTAATATAGATCTGATCTGATCTAAATGTGCACACATACACAACGCCAAAAACAAAAATGTTTACGTTTAAGTTTCATTTATGTGTCTGAAAACTTGAACTATATTTACATTTATAGTATTGAAAAACAAAAAAAAACAAAAACAAAAAGGGAAAACTCTAGTATTTAAAAAGAAAATTAAATTATGTCTTAAAGATTTCCACATATGTATATAAACATGTAAAATACTTATAAATAAGTGAATTTAAGAAGAAATAACATAGAGTGGTCTTTTTTAATTTTTAGTTAGAAAATAAATTTTTTTAAACTGAATATCATATCATATTGAATTTAATGCTCCACATAGACTATATGTTTTCTGCTCGTATATTACACCAACAGTATAACATTGGTTGTAAAAAAATTTTATTTCTTAACTTTTTGGAAAAACACACAAATAAATTTTTTTGTTTTTGAATTTCGAATAAAAAACAAGTCAAGAGTAAATTTTCTTTATATTTTTCTCGATTTGATACTTATCTTTATTTTTATAGATTTGGATACATCCGAACGTTTATAAACAACACAAAATGTATAAGTATGTAAACATCAGATACATTTCTTTTTGGTTGTTATTGAATTGAATCTATGATTAAATATTAAATTCAATATAATCTAATATCCTGAATAAAACATAAGGAAAAACTTTTTATTTTATTTTTAAATGAATGAAATGAAAACACATAAGTATGTATGTAGTGGTCAAATATTGAATTCTTTGAAATCGATATGTCTACATATCAGTGTCTCTCTAAAATACCATATATGAAACATAATAGGTGTATTCCATTGGCACACGATTTATTTGTTAATTCTCATTTCTCAAAAGAAAATTCATCTGACTAAAATTGATAGAACTGAACTAAAACTAAAAATTTTAATGAAGGGAAAGTCAAAAATATCAGATTGGTTTGATATTATGGTTACATCGAAAAATGAATAAAATAAAATTCATCTACATAGTCAGAGAGAAAAATTGTACTCAGTGAAACAAGTGTGAAACATGGAATGTGGAAATAAAAATTATCAGATACATAAATCGTGCCAATGGAACGCAGTTAATGTTAGATGGTGAATTTTGGCCTCCAGTTGCGCAAATACATAATATGAATACGTATGTATATTTCTAAACGTCCATATATGCTCGTTCACATACAAATACGAGTACATCTGTACTTGCCATAGTATTTTTTTTTTTCAATATCATTTTTAGTAATTTAACATTTTTTTGTTTATATATACATACATATAAAAATTTGCCAATATATTTGTCATCAAGGATAATTTATGAAAAATTTGATTGGATATTAAAATGTTTTTAGAAAAACGAACTTTCAAAAAATCTTTTGTTTTTAACGATTTACATTTTTGTTTCATGCTATCAATTCCAAAAAAAAAAAAAGTTGGCATCAGATGTTCATTGCTTAAAATTTTTTGAATTCTTACAAGAAAATTTTTCAGTTTTGTTTTGTTTCTATGAAAATTACTAAAATTATTTATTATTTTTGGCTTTCATGTATATATATTAACATAAAATGCTGTCAAATTTCATTTTTTACTATGCAGTTAATATTTGAACTAAAATTTGTTCCAAATAATAATCAAACTCAATAGAAAATGAACTGTGTGTATTAGAATACGGCATTGTTTCTCTGACAAAAATATGTCCTTGCTGTAGTAATTTATAACGTAATGACAATTTATGTTCGACAAAATTAAGCCAATATCAATTTATTAAAAAATAAAAAAAAAACATTGAAGTCACCTAACTTGTATGTAGCGCAATAAATCTAAGTGGAATTTGTTTTTCTTTTCCTAAATTACTACTCTTACTTTGATTTTATCTAAAGTCCTATATGCACACCTATAGTTTTTATGCATTAAATTTTTTTTTGTTTTGTTTTCATTAAGATTTTTATGTTCTTATACACTTATATAGAGTCAATATATCACAGGCAAAAAAAAAAAAAAAAAAAAAATATAAAAATATAAAAAAATTCCGATATACAAACGTATTTACACGGATATGTGGCAAGGTCGTTAAATTGTGTATTTGTTACATATATTGCTGTATGTTAGCCTGAACATTAACTTTTTCTTCTCTACCCATGCTAAAGAAAAACTGCATACAGGTAATGAAAGTAAAAAAATAAACCAAGACTTTTGTCATGTTCATTTGATAGATATAGTACAAACATTACACATGTACTTACTACAACATTGTATTGGTACACAATTTTCTTCAAAAATAAAATTTATGTGCTTACAATAATAGCTACGGGTAAAGTAAATTGGATCATTTCATATCAACACATTTATTTGTATGTAAGTGTGCATAAAAATATTTTGATGAATGGAACAATAGACAAGTGATTGAATGTTAAATTTGTCAATTTGTCACAATGTACTGTTTTTTTTTTTTAATGAAATTAATATAAATTATTTATTTGGAACAAAATTGATAAAAATGTTGACAGCAGGTATTTATATACTTTATGTACATTAACATAAGTAAAAAAAAATTAAAATTATTGGTGCCATAGCATAGACAAAATTTTGGATTGAAAATAAAAAGAAAAAATATTGAAATTTTAAAATCTGGAACAAAATGATAAAAACACAAATTCACATTTTCTTTATCAAAAATTATGAATCAAATTTGTTGAATAATTTTAGCGAATTCTAGTTGTGAATTTTTTTACTTCTTCTCTTTCTACATAGATCTTATCCAGTTTTAACGAGTGATCAGCTTGTTTACAGTGTTCATTCATATCAGACGACTATCCTGTGTAACCTCGGTTTTTGTAGACTCGCTCGCATGTTTTTTTTTTGCTTTATCCCCTGGGTACGTTAAAAATATGAGACTCAAAATTTGATTGAAAATCGATTCAAGTCTTTTTCCTTCATGTTTTCTTCCATTTAACAAGGATCAACAGTAGCGATCTTCATTTTGAAAAAATTTTTCTATGTCCCTTAAGTTTTCAATTCACCTAGCCTATTTTTGTTATTTTGCAGGGTCACTGTATGGAAATCGATCTATAATCAAAATTTTCAATTTTTATACGATTCACATTGAATTTAAAGTGTGTTCACAATTAAAATTTTCAGTACAGAATTTAAGCTTTTGTAACAATAAAAACAGTCAAATAAATAAAAAAACGATAACATGTGTAAAACTAATTTCATGTTTGTTTTTGTTGAATTGTATTTTAAGTCTAGAATTACTTTTAAAATTTGATGTATTGCATGTAACTGTTTAGATGTAGAGCGGGAGCAAAAAATTGAAGCACATGAAAATGTAAAAAAAATTTGTGCTTCATAAAGCAGAACGAAACTTCATTACTACGCATACTGTATTATGAATTATTATTTGTAAATGTATCTTCCATTTTGTTGTTACGAGTTACAACAATTTCAAATATCTGCAATGTAATATGTGTATTACCATACTAGGGTAATTGTATCAGATCAGAATATTATTCAGTCTTTGAATTTTAGAAAATACAATTTTTTTTTTTCGTTTTGCTTCATAACAAAATAAATTAAAGATTTTGTTCATATTTTTTTAAATGTTTTTTTTAAATACGTACATATATACATATACACTTCTAATTGTCATTTGATCGAACAGACTTGTAGGATATACGCCCACGTTATGTTGATTTGTGCAAATCAAGCGTATCACATTTCATGTTTTATATTGATATTCATATCAATAAACAGTTGGAAAAAAAAAATTAAAATTAAATAAAAATTATTTCATACTATACAATTTTCCAGTTAAGTAATTTAAGTGGTGATCATAATATGTACATAATTTTTTTTGACAGTTAGCGTTACACGTACATATATGTACATATGTAAACCTGATCATGTACCATAAATTCAGAACAAAAAAAATTTAATTTTTTGTCATTCTCAGACAGAAGACAAAAAAAAAACTAAACCTTGATGATCTTAATTAAATTGCCAAACGTTCTCCGTCTATATTCATCAATCAACATAAAATTCATCTATATGGTGTTAAAAGATCATACGATAAAGTTTCAAATTCAACTAAAAATTTAATCATACTTTGTAATGTCAAATTAGTTTTTTAACATTTTGATCATAATCGGTCAGATAATTATCATACTTTAATCAGCAAATCAGATTTAATTTCATCATCATAAACAATAGAAAATCTCTGAATTAAAACTAAAAGATCATCATAAAATCACTTTGTTTTTTTTTCTACTCATCGTTCATGTTTTATTGTATTTTAGTGATGTTCTCTTAAATAAGCAATTAAAATTGATACCTACATGTTCTTCATTTTGAATTAAATAATGTACCAAATATACTCGAACAAACATATGTAATACATACATAGATAAGTAAGTTATTCAGAAATCAGAATGCATTTCAACAACAACGATGGCTATCAAAGTATTAAGGCATGAATCTCTTATTTTTGATATATTGTATGCATACATATGTATGTATGTATGTATGTATGTGAGTCATACAAAATACAGCATGTTTTAGAATAAATGTCACTTAGCCTTTTTTGTTTTTGAAAGCTTGGAATGTTTCTAACAAAATATCATTCTAGATTCATCTAAATCTGAGATATTAGAGATTTAGCATTATTTTATATTCGAGTTAAAATTTTTTGGATTACCCTTTTTATTTGAATTGACTTTGAGTTATAATGAGATTTTGCCTTTTCCAACAAAGAGTATCTGATACAGATCAGATAAAAAGTACCAAGCAATTGAATTTCAAAATTAGAAAGTATTGTTTTTACGCAAAAGTCACGACAATTTGTGTTACCCTGTAAAATCTTCGTACGGAAAAGTTTCGTTTTTTAAAGATATAAAATTCAAGATTAAAAAAGTAGGTTTTGTCAATATCTTTCAGGGAAAAAATATTCATGAAAATAAGAAAATATTGTGTTAAGATATTTAGACATTTATTCTGAGACGCCCTGTATATATAGTATGTACAGTGTATGTATGTATTTTTTTATGTAGAATTCTTTTATCAATAAATTTCTTTGTTTATTATTTTTCACATACGCATATATGCGTAATCCGAAGTGTGTATATATATTCATATGCGTATGTGTAGTACTAGTACATCATTCTTTTTTATGGTAAAAGAAAAACATTTTTCTGGGGGAGCTCATATCCCTTCTGTGATCAAATATGCATCAGTTAACTGAGAAAATAAAGGTGAAATGAAATTAATCTTAAAAGTTCTTTGACTTAGGCATGTTATATGATGTGCTATACGCATATATATTTTTTAATTGATGCATACTATACATAATGCATCATAATACATACACATATTAAGATGCGATATGTATGTATGTATATTAAAAAAGTTATGCGTCGTGATGTAAGTCTCGTGTTTGATACAAAAAGAAATGTATTTTCATTATATAAAAATGTATTTTATATACAACATTTTTTTGTACACACATTTATAAACATTTTATTCATTTTATTCATTACATTACTCACTGCATTCAAAAAGGATTGTAATCTTTTAGATAAATTGATGTACATATCTGTATACGTTTGTTTTTTTTTTAATTTTATTTTGTATTCATGGTAAAAATTGTTTTTAAAATATAAAATTCTTACATGCATACATATACAATCTCCTGTTTGTCATTTATTTTTCGTTGTTGTTGTTGTTGTTAAAAAAGGAATTGGTTTTGGTCGAAGATCTGACTTAAAATATAATGTACGTGTCATGATGTTCAAAATAAAATAATAGCAACGGTTATAATATATTGAACCCATAGGTTTACTATCACATACAAATATTGCTTCAATTGATTTGGAAAATTTTTCATATTGATTTTATTTTATTTTTTATTTTTTTTTTGTTTATGATAATCCTTCGAAAATGTATTTATTCATGTTTTTTAACAATTTCACTTATATATGGGTTTATTATGGGGAGTAAAAGAGAAGGAAATGTAAGTTTAGTAAGGGTACAAACTTAACACAATGCGTACTTCTGTATCACTTTACTATTTATTATAAAAGTGGAGGGCTAAATTAAATATATCAGAGGCACTTTTGCCATACTTTTGACTATGGTAATAAGAAAAGTAAATATGAGCCATGATATTTAAAAAAAGAAAAATGTTCAAAGGGAGATTATTTAGAAAATGAAAGATTAATGAAAGTGTAAAAAAGAGAAACTGAAATTTAAAGTGTGTGTAGACTGTAGACTGTAGAGATGTATTTATCAAAAGCGAAGGGTATCTTTTTTTTATGTTCATAGCATTCAAAATTAAAGACTAATTGTTGTTATGTTGGTTAACTATACAAAATTCATTTTCTTGTTTTTTGTTTTTAAATTTTCATTTTTCTTTGGGGGGTAAATAAAATGAAAGAAAATGCATTGACGTTTTCATTCACTTTTTCATTTTGTTTTTGGTATTAAATTAAAGAATCTACTCTAAAGTATCATTCACATGGAAATGAATCAGTGGAGGTTTGTTCTATTTTTGGATCATTTTTACATACATATATGATAATATCACATTGTTTATACTGATGTTTACAATCAAGAAAATTTAAAACTAAATTTTTTTGTTTTTTTCAAATATAACGAAAGTAGGTATTTTCATTTTGAATTGAATTAAATGCACATTTTCTAAAAATTTCTTAATTCCCATGTACATGTATGGAAGAAGAAACACAAATAAAGAAAGAAAAAAAAAACGAAAAGTGCATGCTACTCGACTTTCAAAATAGCGTCATATTTTATAAATACAGGATATGTACCGAATACGTTTGATGTTGTTAAATGGTTCCTCTTTTAATATCATCATATGGATAAATTTAAAATGCATCTAGCCTAGATGTTTTAATTGAACATTTTTCATATGTATGAAAAATAATCTTAAGTATCTTAGGTGTGTACGTTAGTTTTGTTTACGTTTGCTTTCTCTTTTTTCTTTCTTTTTAGAACATTTTTAAACAGTCTCCCCAAAAGTATAATTTTCATATTGAAGATTTAGTTAAATTTCCTTTAAAAAAATGTCAATTTTTCTATCATAGATAAAAAAGAATTTTAAATTTCAAATGATTATAAAAAAACATATAGCAACTGGAAATTAAAAGTATGCTACATGTCATGTTAAAAAAAAATAAATAAATGAAAAAAAAAGGGGATTCACTCTTTTTACTTTTTTTGTGCTATTTTAGAAAAATAATTTAAATTAATAGTGAAATTTAGGTCATCATGAGGGAAATGAATTAAAAACAGTACGCAAAATGTTGTTAGACAGTTGTTATATTTTTGTGTTTTTGTTTGTTTTAACATTAAAAAACAAAAAAGAAGTTATTTGAGAAGAAAAAAAATTAAAACTTTTCTTTACATTCAAGCTTTTAAAATTTTCAATATGTTAAGTCGTAGTTTTTCTTATACAAAACTGTAGTCACTAGACAGTAGCATTTTAAAATGGACTTTTCAGTTGTTATTTTAGAAATCCAATGAATTTAGAAAAATGACAATTATGTTTTCATTACAATCAACATGTTATTTTCGACATCCGAAAGTACTTTCGTAAAATTTTGCATTTTTACTTTACGGACATTTCATTATGTCTAGCCTATAGAAGTGAGCCTTAAATGAGACTTATTTATGTAATAATTCAAAATAGCGATTTATTCTAAAGGAAAATTTGTCATTCTAAACCGTGCTGTAAAACAAAACCTAAAAAAATGAAATGTGTATCAATTTTATGTTTTCCTAAATTTTCTTTGAAAAACAAAAAAAAAAAAAAAAAAGAAAAAGCCATGATCATATGTTTTTCTTTTCTTTTCAATGCCTTTTTTTGCTGTACTCGCTGATTTATGATAGCTAAAAACTTCGTCTTTCATATTTTAAATGCTGATATATACTATTGTATACATGAACAAATTTTTTTATTTTTAAAAATTCTTTATTTTGTTTTTCTGAGTATAACATAACTGTGTGTAATATGTATATAAAGTATATTCAATTATGTCACCATAATCCACATACAACACAGTCTATTATTGTTCAAGTACTAAAAATTTATTTTATTATGTTATTTTCATCATTTTGATTTTTTGTTTTTTTTTTTTTGTCTTGTGGAAAAGAAGGAAAGAAAAACAAGAAAATTTATCGCATGATATCATCTCAAGAAATGCGAGAAAAAAAAAAAAAAGATAAGAAAATTTTAATTTGAAAAACGTTAATTTTAAAAGTTTGAAATTTCAAGAAAATGAGAAAACAAAAAAGCAAAAATTTGTATTATATAAATATAAGAACACTTTTGAGAACAAATAAAGAAGAATGTAAGAGGAAAATCTTCAGAAGAATATTTTAAGCAGAAGATAGCAAATTGTGACTTATAATAATAGCGGGTTGTGTAAGATCTAACAGGTTATAAAAATAAAAATTTTCTATTGTAACTACAATGAATTCATGTAATATGAAGATCAGAAAATGATTTCTTTATAAAACATACAAAAATGAGGTCTCACCACTTTCATTGATTAGATAACGAAAATGGTTTAAAAATTATTGATTCTGCATCAAACAGGAAAAATTTAACAGATCGCAAAAAGGCGTGTAGAAAAAAATTCTGAAATTTACACCAGCATCGCGCTATCAACACAAGGATAAAAACAATAAAAAAAAAAATTAAAGAAAAATAAATCCAAAAGAAAAACTTAAATTGGATTTTTCATTTTCATAACAACATTGTAATAATTTTCGTTGAATTTTCAATTTGTTAAAATTGTTTTTTTGTTCGATCGATTAAAATTTTCTTCTTTTTTGTTTTTATTTTTTATTATTTTTTTTGTTTACGCATGAAAATTGCATTTTATCTGTTTTTAAGAAATTTTTTTTACTGTATCTGATGTGATATGACGGTAGTGTAGACATGGGCACATGGCATGTGTACTTTGAGAGGAATTATTTATTTTATTAATTTTTTTTTTGGGAGATATATAAAAATTTATTTATTTTCATTCAAATAAAATTGAAAAAAAAAACACAAAAAATGTAAAATAAATGATAAAGGGATGCAAAAATGAAAATGAAAATATAGAAAAAACAAACGTGAATTTGAATTCTCTTATTTTGATAACGTATAACTTGGAAAGTCACATTGCTTTGCACTCGAGTTATCTGTATTTACTTACTTAAAAGTTATTTGATTGTTTGTGGGTGTATGTCATTACGTAAAGTACAAATATGTGTAGGTAATGCTGACATCAACAGATATTGTTCAGCTAAGTTTTTTTTTCTATTTTCTAAAAATCTCATAAGATATCACATAATGTTATATAAACTAAGTATGTAAACACATCTTATGAAATTTCAATTGAACTTTAAAAATGATTCTTTTGTATTATTCAACATCTTTGCAAATGCGATGAAGATATGGTCGAAATTACAGGAAAATTACAGATTGTCCTGATCGAAGTCATTTATTAATTTCTTCCTCAAATTATTAGGTAACACAATTGTAAGAAATTCACTAACCATATATACAAAACTTCATTACTGCTACTTTCAAGATGTTACTTTCAGATATTTATCTTTTTATTTTCTTAAAATTTCAATACATTTGAATGTATGTAGGCTATTTTTAATGTATTTACTAAGAAAAATATTTTTAAAATAAAATAAGGAAAAATAAAAACAGATTTTTTTCCAAATTTGTTTACACCTATTTATATTGTAGGGATGAAGTGGTTTATGAGGAAGGAAATTTTATCTAAAAATCAAATATCATTTACATATTTTCTCTTTTTCTTTTTTTCTTTGAGTAATGGAACAGGGAGGATGGATATTATTCATTACACACGAATAAAAAAATATAAAAAGGATATTATCTAAGAAAAAATATTTTTTATTATATTAAAACGTTTTGTTTGAATTTAAATTCGGATAACGTGTGTATGTATAAATGACACGTGGAAAATATTTAAAAATTTTTTTTTATATACCTATACATAAATATGTATTTCTATTGATATATATTTTTATATATTTTTTATATATTTAAATACTTATATTCGAATTTCTTTAATTTAATTTCATTACAATAAAAATTTATTTTTTTAAAAGAAAATATAAAACTTAAATTCAAGATAAATGATCCTTAATTATATTTTCCAAGTATTTTGAACACGCACACTAGTAATCAAAATTTATTGAAATAATAAAGCAAATTAGGCATACATTATGGGGTGTTTCATCAGAGTGTTCTCAGATTTTTCGTTTTTTTTTTTTTTTGGCATAAGTAGAAGAATTGGTAGGACAAAATTTAAATAGTTTTTAACAGTGAGTTTCAAAACGTCTAAATTACCAACTCGATGTGAAGTTTAGAGTTCCAAAAAGCAAACACTTGAAATTTTAAAACGTTTTGTGAATGCATCTAAAATGCAAGCAAATGATGCATTATTAATTTTTCTGATGCAATATATTAATGATATTGCAGAATGTTTGCATTAAAGCTATCATTATTTCATCACAACAAATCTTTTGACATTTAGGTACTCACCGTACTATACAGTAGGACATGATAAGCTAAAACTGGTTAAATGAAAACATAAAGCACAAAATAGGTCAAATTTAAGGGAAATACATATTAAGAACGGACAAAAGATCGAATAATGATAATAATGGTAAAGTATATGCGTGTTTATGTTTCGGCTTTTTATTAAATGAAAACATTAAATTCAATGTCTATTCGTTCGATGGTTCGATATATTAACAATGACGTAAATTTTTATGTGTATGCGTGTGTATATACGATATTTTGATATTTATTATCACTTAAGACATTTTCCTTTTAGTCAATGCCAAATAAAATCAGTTACGCAAAGTAAAAATTTTTCTTATAACCTTTAAATTATGTAAATGCAAATAGGCATGTACAAATTAATTAGTTTCCAAAAAAAAAAAAAAAAAAAAGAATTATTTTATGCCACGCCATGTTTTTCTAATGTGAAGAAAAAAAACGTGAAAAAAATTTAATCAATATTTGATTATTAAATTACGATATTTAAAATTTTTTTTTGTTTTCTTTTAAACATTATTACCTTTATCAATTGCTGTAAACACGAAAGAAAATGGTGAACGTTTTTGTTTTTTGTAATTATCACTGTGTGCCATTTTATAATCGGTTTTATGTAATTAAAAGTGAAAGAAATCAGTTATATCCATCCCAATCCCACCTACTTCTCTCAGGCTGCTATCAGCGTGATTCTCCATCATCATACCATTATGTTTCATTCGAATAAATAAGAGTACTCAGCTTCCTTATTTTTGTGTCTTCCTTTCTTCCTTTATTATCAATTTATCAGTTTTCCCCATACAGCTAAGAATAAATGTATACTGTTTATTTCATCCCATTCTATGTCATTTGTCAGTTTATTTTTTTAAATTTTCCGTAAAATATTATACAGGATGTTTTCAATATAATCATGATTTTAAAGTAAAAGAACAATTTCTTTCAAGTCATGTCCTTTCATGAACCAAATTTTTTCCAATGATTTGTATAATGATGAAAGTCGACAAAAGTCAGATAAAAGGTAGAAAAATAAGGACAATATACAAATTCAAAGAGATTTAAGTTTTTTATTGTATTTGCAATTTATTGATTTCGTTGTTTTTTAATTTTTATCGATTTCACGACATGATACCGCATGTATGTATCTACATATGTATGTATGCCGCTTTTTACGAAGGTTTCGATAATTTAAGAAATAGATTTTTTATTATTTTTGCTATACGTTGTTTCAAAAGAATAAATTTTCTTGTTTTAGAAGGTTAAAATCAGGCGTTTTTCATATTTCCATTGTTAATGAAAATTTTAAATGTTTTTCATTTTTCTAATCAAAATGTCATAATTTTTTTTAAATAAAATAATTTCGAATAAATTCTAAAAATAAAAATCACGCACAAATATATCATATGAATAAAAATAGTTTTTTGTTTTAATATTTTTATTTTATTTTTGTTTCTAAGAAAACTGAAAAAAAAAAATTAATGAAATCAAAAATAGAAGAATGGCTAAAGGGCAGAATGGATAGCAACTATATAATGTCTACAGCGTTATAGAGTATCGTGAAATTTATCTTTTCATAAATCGAGTATTTTTATGGTTGACGATTTTGTTTAAAAGTTTTGTAATTTTTTAATTCATGTTACCGAAAACGGTTTTTTTTTTAAATTTCAAAGTATGAAAAAATACTACTACTCCGTTATCAGAACATTTAAATAGCACGCGACTCAATTAATTTCTATGTACATATTTGCCTTGCCTTCATATGTATCTTGTTTTTTTATACTGTGTGTAATATGACAATTTATACAAAGTAATTGTCAATAAATTGACGCAAATTGAAATTTTTATGAATAAAATGTATACAACATTTAAAAACATAAAACACATAAACGTGACATGAACCTGTTACTCTCGTTTTCGATTTTCATTTCTTTTTTCTTCTTACTTCTTTCTTTAAAAAAAAAAAAAAAACGTGTTAACATTATAAAAATTCATAAAATTCATAAATAAATCACAACATGAGAATTAATCACTTTAAAGAAAAAATGAATCTGTTTTAATACACGCATATTTTTGTGACGCGTATTACTACACAAACCACCTCAACTACAAAAAAAAAAAAAAAATGAAAAAAATGAAAAGAAAAGAAAAAGAAAATTTTTGATTTTGAAATTTTCCAAATCAATTATAAAATTATATAACAAAAAAAAATTTTTATTGAAAATTTCGAAATGGATTTCTTTATTTAATTTTAAATAAATTTTCAAGTAGTTTTCAAAATTTTTATTTAATCAAATGACAACATGTGAACCCTTGTTTTCACACTTAAAACTGAGATATTTCAGTAATTTTTCGATGCTGTTTGATTCTGGATTTCATCAGAAAATAACAAAACTATGAATTAATGAAAGACAATTTGAATTAAAATGGGATCACACATAAACTACTCAACAATCATGTATAGCATCTGTTGTTTACGTTTTTGTCATACTGAAAATTTGCCACATATGTGCTTAAAAAATTGAGATTAAACTGAAATGATTTCAAATTCGATCTATGAGTGTATATAGAACTTTAAAATTAAGATCATGTCGGATTCAAATTATGTTGAGATTACGTGCATACGTATACACAGTTTCTCTTGAACTTAAAAAAATGTAGCAGTTTTATATCAACTACTGTGTGTACATTGTAAACAAAAAATATTAACTAAATATCCTTTTATCATGTTTTCTAAAAAAAAAAAAAAAAACAAAAAAAAAAACATATAAGGGTTATACCCTTTCTCATTGTTTTATGTACACTGTAAAAAAAAAAACAGGGAAATTTACAATAATAAACGTTGGCACAATATTTGCCAACGTTTATGGTAGTATATTTACATTCATGTACAATTTTACTCTAAAGAATGTAAAATCATACTTTCATTGAATTTATTTTTACAAGCTTGTGTAGTAATAATACCACCAATTTTTGTAATTACTCGGTAATTATACACTTCTAGGTAGTAATAAATTTACTAGTCAGAAGTGTATAAGTACACTGAGCAAAAATAACTTTACTACTTAGAAGTGTATTAACACACAGTTTTTGCAAATAACGAGGGTATTTTTAATACACTAGTTGGTAAAAATTGCACTTAATAAAAGTACAGTTTTGCATGTTTTGTTATATTTAAAAAGATATTTTAATAAATTCAAATATGCATAAATCGATTTTTAAAATTATATTACGAATTTAAAATTTTACTTTGACAATTTTTTTTGCCGTAAAATTTATACACTGTAAAATAAAAAGACTAAGGAATGAATATATACAAGGAAAAGAATAAATAAAACAGCAATGTCATTAAGATTACACAAGACACTATTTTTATTTAATAAAAATAAACATTATAATTTTCTCATCTGTTAGTGTACATAAAATAAACGTTAAAAATTCTCTTTCTTAATTCAAAAACATAAATATTTACACATAAATTCAAATTTCCATACATTTTTCAAAAAAATAGTTCAAATAATTAATAGTTATTTTGTACTTTTTAAAATACAATGAAAAATTAAGTATTATCAAGTATTATCTGTTTAAATTTTCGCCAGAATAGCGAATAGCGAATTTCAATTCAATATTTATTGTAGTAATTACAAAATTGTTCTTTCTTAAAAATACTAAAAAATAAATCAACTTACATTTCAGATTTTATAATTTTTAACAAATTTTGGACTTTTAATTTATTACCAAGTGTTTTTTTTCCAGATCGTCCAAAGGTTAAGGGTAGACCCATTATGTGCTGAAGAGAATCCATTGTAAGACTAATATCTTTCGGGTAACACATATTGAAATTGAAGAAATACATTAGAACCAGTTCAACTGCTCCATACAGCGAGTTAAGAATCGAACATTTTGTTTTTTCTACATAGATATAAAATATTCTGTTTTCTGTGTCGATATCTGTAAAAAAATTTAGAGTAAATATTTTATGAAATGAGATCTTCAAAAAATCAATCTTACCAATTGCAGCAATCCATGGAGAATTTTTCAATGGTTGTATATCATCAATGTTGGTATCAGCCTGAAAAAAAAACAAGTTTGTATTAAATGTTTATAATTTATTAATGTTTTAAACTTACACTGAATCGTTGAACTAAATGTTCAATATTTTCTCCAAAATATGTTGCAAGAATGCACAGCACCTTGTATTCTTGAAAATCATCTTGTGTGTTGACGTATTTTGATAAAGCTTTTTTAGCTTTTGCGAATGAAATTATGTTTTTTCCATAATGATTCAGTTTTAAGCCTAAGTTGACGTCTGGTAAGCCAACTAATTTCATAAAATGACTTTTTGCAAAAGACGCAACAAGTAAATGCGGCCAGTTTTCTTGAATCTGTTTTATTGTTGGTGGATTTTCAATTTGATTTAAAAAATTTCGCTGTTCAGCATAGGTGTCCATAAAGTAAGCGTTGATCTTTTCAATTTCTCCTTGAGTTAAATTTTTAATAAAAAATTTTTCCTTCAAATAAATTCTTTTATCTTCAAGGCTTTCTTTGTCTTCATTTCTTTCTACGACGAAATTAGGACATCCTTCTTTCAGTGATTTTAGTTTTTTTATAACGCTTGGTTTTAATGCATTTTCTATTTCCTTCTTTTTTGTTTTTCTGTTTAAATAGTTATTATGGTATACAAGTTTTGAAGTAAGGCTTTCAGAATCACTGTGACAATAGTTTTCGAAACTTCTTGGGTATTTTGAAATGACTTGAATTGCAACTTGTCGCATAATAGGTACTGGAATATAGTATGAAAAGGAGCGCATTTCATTGATAATAAAATGAACAAAATCAGTCATCAAGTTTTCTAATGGTTTTCCACCTTCAAGTAAATCTATTATTTGCTTTGGTACTTTATTCCAATCAATTTTAAAATTTTGGAAGAGTATTTTGCTTTGTGATATTCCAATATTAAATTCATTATCACTGTTTGACAATACTCCACTAGACATTGATAAAGTGTCGGAGAGACTTTCGGTATTACTTAAAGACTTTTCACTTGTAGGTGTTGAGGTTCTTTTTTCAAAAGCGTAGGATTTTGATGGTCCCGCATAATTGATTTCCTGATGAGATTGGATGCTTGTTGTCGTTGAATGTTTGTCCAAATCGTTAAGAAAATAAAATAAATTACTGTCAGACAAACTGTTTGAAGACCTGTTGAAAATAAAATTCACAAGATCGAAAATTACCTAAATAAATAAAATATCTTAATTTTTTTAATTAAGTATATAAAAGTTTCTTACATATCTGGAACAGAAAATTTTGCAGAACACCATTGTGAATCTTCTTCTAAGACCATTAAAGTTTTATCGCTGAAGTACTCTAACGTCTCTGTGTCTTCAATGGTGGTTCCATCTTCTTCAAGCACCAATTTAGAGCCTTGTAATCCTAATGAATTTGCTACAAAATACAATAAAATATTTTAAAAGATACATAAGATATAAGTTATTTTTTTCGTATAATAAATTATTTAAAAAAAAAAAAAACAATGTTACAAATAAAAGTAGAATATTAAACTTAAAAAAATTCATATTCTGATTTTTAGAAAAATTTTCTGTGAACCTTTTTCAATAACTTGGTGAAGGTCAACATTACAGCAAAAACTTTTCTTTACAATCCTGTCTGCGCTCCATACTTTAAAAGCCCTTCGTGACATCTAAAAATATGTACATAACACATCAATTCTATAACTATAATTGATAAAAAATCATATTAATACAATAACTTACCTTGTGAAAATAAATAAAATGTAGTCTAAAATGGAAAATAATTTTGAAAAAGAGTATACGTTTTATTGTGAATATGAAAGGATTTTAGAGGAAAAGGAGAAATTAAATTCGAAAAGTGTATTGTATGTAACTCGTCAAGAAATTTTTCAATTACAAAAAGGCCTAAACTCGCTTCAAATTCAATTCTTTTTATACTTCCACAAAACCAAATATCAGTAAACGAATTATTAATGTATATTTGGTCAATTTGAATTGATATTATTCCATTAAGTTCATCAACAAATATTGGTAGGAGTTCACCTGATTCAAATGTAATATTTCTAAATGTTACTCGTTTCGATTGAAAATGATAATTTAAAGTCTTTCTCTTATCACAAGGCATTATGGTTTCTGCAACAACTCTCTCTGAAAATCTAGGAATTTTAATTGAACTCTGGAACAGCTGATGGCGTTCTGACAGAAGTTTTGTAAGGTTTTTGAAATTTTTAGCTTTTAGAATTACACGTTTGAAGAATTGATGTTTTGATTCAAATCTTAAAGTTGAAAACTTTATTAGAGGTCCAAATTTTCTAATAAGCTCTGGATAATGTTTAACAAAGTGGTGTTTAGGTATTAGCTTAGAGTTTGGAAAATATTTTGCTCTATTTTTTAGATATCTATTGATTATTATTTCTAATTGATTAACCTGAGAAAACGAAATGAAATGAGATGAAGAAATAAGAGTTATTTTTATTAAATCTAGTACGAGCTTCCATACTACATTCTCAAAATCAAATATTTTGTTTATAGATATTATTACAAGTGGAACTATTTGAATGAAAGTAAAGTTTTGATGGGCATTTCCAGTTAAACGCTTTAATTTTTTTGATATTTCAGGAAAAGAAATATTAAGTTTTAGTTTAGAGCTGACGTATCGAACATGTCGATTAAGAGAGGTATATGAAAACCAATTTTCTTTAATAAAATAATTTATGTACAAGCATATATCCTTAGGTATGACGCCTTCATATAAATCATGTGCAATACAAGGAGGTAAGCCAGGATTGCAGACATGATAATGATTGAGTTGATTAAACGGAGAATCACACATAAGACCTTGCACAAAATCTGAATTATTAAACTGTATTTGATTAATATCTGCAATATAAGAAGAAATATTCCTTTCATTACCTTTGAAATTTGGATTTTGTTTGAAATCGTTCATCGTAACATAGCAATACCTACAAAAAAATTGTGATTTACTAAAATTTTGAACATACCCTCCAACCTGATGTGCCCCTAAATTGTCACCACAAATCGCCACTAATGAGCCAAGCATGTTAAAATCACCTAATTGTATACCATCAGTTTCTAGTATTTTAATATCGTTTATCAATTTTTCAAAAAAATTTTTATATCCAAATTCTTTTACGTAATTTTCTTTGCAAAGGCTTATAAGTTGAATATTCTCCACTCTCGATCTATTATGCGGAAAAATATTCCCTAATATGAAGTAGACGGCTAATATTTTATGTTTTGTTTTGGCAGAACCAAGTGGATTACAAACCTCAAATGCATCAACATATAATATTATCTCTAACCTAGTGTTTTTAAAAAAATCATTATTCCTGTAAACTAAACCATCATTATAGTCATTATAGCCAGATATCGAAGGTTTTTTTTCTTCAATAATTTGATCAAATATTGATCTGTCTTTTAATAACTTTTTTAAAGTATCTAATATTGAAATGTAGTGATAAGTACAATTCTCATGTTTTTTATTGAATCCGAACTCAATTTCTAGCGGTTTAGAAAAATATTCATTAGACGACAAAAAATTATTTCGTTTGTAATTTGAAAGTAGCATGCCCGAATTTTTCAGTTTTAATGATCGCTTTATACTTTCATCTACTTTCTTTGAAACATTTTCACAAATGCTAAAACGCTCATATATTTCTTTCATTTCTCTAAGCATAAACTTTGTACAAATCTCTAACTCGTTTTTAAATTCATTTAAAATTAAATTTATAACAATTTCAGGTATGTTATGAACCGATTTTAATTGCATACACAAATTTTCAAACAAAAAGCCGTCAAAGCTCAAATCTTCATTTTGAGATTGAATGTATGAAGAATCAAATTCAACAAAATTTTCAGTTCTAACAAAAGAGTGAGAAGGTAGTTTATGTTTATGTTCTACATTTTCTTCTGAAACGCAATCACGCAACTTTATATTATGTTTTCTATATATATGTGAACGAAAAGTCCACATATTTTTAAAAGATTTTTCACAATCAGTACATTGTACTAATAGCCCTTTTTTCGCATGTTTATTTAAATGTTGAACAAAAACTAATTTTGAGAAAGACTCAAATTTACATTTATCAACAGTACATTTAAATTTAATTTCTGATGTTTTTTTAGTGTCAGTTAATGTTCTATGTTTTCTATATTTGTGAGATATGTATGTCGAATAGGTTAAAAAAATTAAATCACATTTGTAACATTTGAACTCACCTGTTTTTTCTGTTGTATGTATTTTCAAATGATTTTCATAAGAATTATCATTAAAAAATTTCACGGAGCACATTAAACAATACATAATAGGAAATTTGGAAAATTTGGAAAAACACACACCTTTACAATATTTATATTATTTCAAAATATTTTATATTTTTTTTAAAGTCGTTTAACCATTTATTTAATAACTCGCACAAAAAACAAATCTTATCAATATGATTTACTACAGCTGTATGAATATATTCCACTAATAACATGTATACGCATAAAAATGATTGAATGGAAAAAGTGATAAACTGTACAATGTACTTACTTGTACACACTTGCAATGTAAAGTAACTTTCTCCATCGTTGCTTTTATACTACATTACAAATGTAAAGTCACAATGAAGAACATAGCTTG
The DNA here is from genome assembly GCA_963971155.1 of Anthrax anthrax. NCBI lineage: Eukaryota > Metazoa > Arthropoda > Insecta > Diptera > Bombyliidae > Anthrax > Anthrax anthrax. The sequence goes on from OZ020120.1 coordinate 17,467,717, forward strand.
CTTGCTTTTTATTATAATCAATATTCATCTGCTCTCATAGTAATATTCCACACGATCGTGGTACATAAAAAACAAAAACTGTAAATTTGCACATATCAAATATTTTTACTTTGGCTTAGTAACATCTACTATATAACAATACAATCTTTAACCTCTGATTAAGTAAAATTGCGCGGTGAATATAATTTTACTACGATTATTATGTTGAGCAACATGCAATTTTACAAGCAAAGGGTGAAAATACTTTGTTTAGCAATATTACTCGTTTTTTCCTTTAAAATGTGTATTTTTCTTTGAAGTTTTTAAATTTAAAACTTAGATATAGTAAAAAATTTGAGTAATTTTACTCAATTTTTTTACAGTGTATGTATGTACACCTCCTTACATGATTTCCCTTTCACATTCAAAATCTGAATTTGATTTATTTTCCAAGATGAAGGGTAAGGGAACAAATTCGAAAAAAAAAATACGACTTATATGCAAATAATAATACAAATAATATAAAATCATGCCATGTTTAATCAAGGGATGTGCATATATGCATAAGTAGAAGGTACATGCGAACATGTAAAAAATTTTTGTATTTTATATATACTCCGGGTTGCAAAACACTTACATACTCGTATTTAACGTTCTTTAAATGTGTGTACAAACATACAAAAAAACTATAACATAATAACAATTAAAATATAATGCTGCAATGATTTTTTCATTTATGCAAAAGCAAAAATAACGTTAATAATCAAAATAATTTTTTTGTAGACATAAATATTTTTCCAGACTTTAAACAAAAAATTTTTCCTTTTCTTTTTTTTTGTGAACATTTTATAAAATGAATTTATAGATTTCTTTTTTTTGTTTTTATTTTGGAATGAAGAAAATGTTCAGTAAATTTACGAAAAAAAAATCTGTAGTCCTTTTTTAGTATTAAAAATTTCAATAATTTTATTTGAACGTCTCTAATAAGTGTATGAACATTTTTAAATTTTCCAAAAACATTCAGAAAATGATATTATGGAAATAGTACTGAATATTAAGTTTATATACGTATACATTTTCATATTTGAAAAGTTTGCATGAAAAATTGAAAAAAAAAAACAAAACAAAAAAGTTCTTTACACAGTGTCATACACGTATGTATGTATGTATTGTTCATTCTCTGGTACTATATCCTTTTTCTCTATGTACGATATGTTTGAATTTCATTATTTTTGGTTTTCTGAAATATTACACAAACACATATGAGCTGAATTCATATATGTATGTACATATATGTATGTATATTTTTAGTTCATTCAATTTACATATAGAGTAACGCTTTTGTGTACAAATAAAAAAGCTGGGTATAGATAAATAGAATTTCCTTGTAATGAATCTTTTCTTGTATATGTGTATCTTGATAACGTACATCAGCATAGACGTATTATACATGGAATTTCATAAGTATTTTTTGGTAATGAGTTTATCAACCTACTGCTATTGTACCTACGTTTACTTTACTTATTTGCAAAAATTTTGAATTCCATTTTATTCTCAATCACTACTGTGTAGAATAACATGCATGCATATTTTAATATATATAACCATGGTTAACCGTATGCTTTGTCTGTACCATTTGCCATAATGATGTCCTGCTTCAGGCTTTGCTTTTATTATGCAGATTTTCATACATATGTATATTCTTATGTATGTTTGTTAAATATCTAAAATTTTCACAAACCTTTGATTGTATGAGTATTGAGAGTATACCAATAGTGTTTGTATGGTAAATGTGTGATGTATGAACATACATGTACACATCAGTATAATAATCGGTTTAGGACATCGATATTTTCCTAAATGAAAGCATCTATGTACCTGTCTATTAAGTATATATGATGACTAATTTTCTAATTTTCCTCGAGTCAACGAATCATCAAGTGAAATATTCAAATTTTAAATATAAGGATATACCTTTCATTATTTGCATTTAAATTTTCTATAAATCTTTTTTTTTTCTTTTTTGCCTTCAAAAATAATCAAATTATTTCCAAAAATAACTCTGAGTTGATTAGAATATTAATTCATTTTGTTCATATATTTGTATTTTACTGTACTTGAATATTTGGACAATTTTTTTTCTTTTTTCTTTTCTTATAAACTACGGACATTCAAAGTACGTGATTTAATTTCTCACCTTTTTTTCTTCATTTTTTTTTTTAGAAAAAAGTTATTAAAAGTTCAATATTAAAAATATTTATGAAAATATAAAAACAAAAATCTTGAAAAAGTTATATTTCTATCTTTTCTTATATTATAGAGTAGTTGAAAATAGTCATTCTGATAACGCAATTCATTTATAAAAGTTTTTCCTTCTGAATTAACCCTAATAAATTTTCCTTATGGAATTAATGGATAATGATGTCTACATATACACATACACTGTACACAGGGTCAGCACTGCCATATGTGCAATGTAGAAAAAACATTAGATTTTGGGGAAACGTAAAAATTTAATGTATTTCGGGCGTTAAAAGTTCACAGTGTCGGCCCCAAATGTAAGCATTACTGATGTTCGCTTCTAGCCCTTCATCGAACTTTCTTACGAAATCCAATTACAACAACACATAACATGTAATCGAAGCATATTAAATAAAAATGACGACAAAACAGCTCGATGATTGCGCACATGTTGATGTGTACAAAAGATTGCAATTTAATAAACAAAATAATTATGAAAAAATCATACAGGTGTATAAACAGCATAATTAAAAAAATAAAATAAAAAACAAAAAAAAACCATTTCAATTCGATGTTTTGACTCGTGTTTTTAAATTATTTATTAATTCCAGACCAAAGGCAGATGTTGAACACAAGCATACAGAATATCAAGTACATCAGATGTTGTATGATCGAATTGATGGCAAACAATTTGAAATCTCTTTATTATTCATTTAATTTCCTTTTTTTGTTGTTTTCGATTTTTTGACATTTTGTATAACAAAATCTTCATTACGATGAATTGAACGTTTGTTGTAGTCCATTCTTCAGTCTTAATTCAATTCACTTATCATTTGCATGCACATATGTGTCCTCACATTTTAATCGTTATCATATTATCAAGTTAATTGGATTTTCGTGATCAATAAAAATTTCTTTAAATTGTTTTCTTTTTTGAAATACGAAAGAATGCTATGTATTTTTTTGTCCCTGTCCTTGTAGAACGTTGTAACCTGCATAAAATTGTTAGTAAAAATTGAAAATGCATTACCCATTGACAGGTGATGATGATTATACACTAAAAAATGAAAAAAAGAAAAAACAATTATGGTCATCTGTTTGAAGTTTTTAATTTTTGTCATTGAATTTCTACGTAAATTCAGAAAAACGCATAAATGACGTTCAAGAAATGTTTTAATGTTAAATAATTTTATTTACCTATACGATGATGTACGTATGTTTACAAAGAAAATGTGTTAATGAAATTTACTTGCATTTTCGATATCAGTTGTTTTATTTTTCTTTTGTATGTAATATCCATATGATATCCATTTACAGATGTGCAGGTGCTTTGTAAGAAAAACAAAAAGACTAAGAAAAATGAAAGAATCCTGTATCAGAACCTAAAGCAAATCTTGAAGGCAAGATTTAGAAAAACAGTAGATATATTTTATGTTAATTGAATTTTCCTGGAGAGTATATAAGTATATAAGTCAAAATTCAAACAATTTCCGTTATAAAATACACGTATGATGTACGTTCGAGTTCCAATATGTGATCAATTTTGTTTTCTCATTTTAATGTTTCATATTTATTTATACACAGATCATTGTGTGTTTTGCAAATTATTTAGTCTTTTTATTACATTATTTAGGTTTAAAATGGCAAATATTCATTTAATTTATTTCGGCCCGTATTCATGAATGTCAATTTAAATTTTAAATGTAAAATATTTAACAGTTTTTTACGCAATTCAATAAATAAAAAATAAAAATAAATAAATGAATGTCGATTGAATTCTACTTCATTTCATATGATTTGATATGGTCATTTTAAAACAACATTAAATTACATTATGTAAAATTTTATAATGCATGAAATTTTCTTATTGTAACCTTCAGATTATCGTTTTATAGACAAATATAATTTACAGGGTGTTTCAAAATTAAGATTAATAGAAATAAAATTATTAGAGATTTGTAAGATACACTGATGATTACGATAAAAAAAATTTTCCAACGCATCTATAGATTTTGGAAGTATAGATCAGGATCAGAGCAAAACACTACTTTATAAAATTTCTATAATAAAATTTTTTTCCGCATGGAAACACCCTTACTGTATCTAATTCATGCTTGTACCCAGATGTCAGCAAATGTTAAGCAAATTTGATTATTATATGAAAATGATGATTATATGATAGAGCTTTTATAATGTTTATAATGTTATTGTTGTTAATAATACTATTTGTTATATTCATCCTATTAAACATAAGCATATGTATATTTATTTCGATCTGAGCAGGTGTTTATACACATCGAAGGTTAATGGTAATTGCCAATTGACAATATCTTATGTATCATGTGTGCATAAAGTATAAACATATACACAAATATTACTAAACGATTGAGTATAGTTGTTGAAATAATATCTGATGGCTTGGTTACCATATGTATTATGTTGTACAGTTCATTTTTTTAGCCAATCATATGTATTTTAAATAGATAATTTTTCTCATTCATTTTCATCCAATTTGAATAAATTCATTTTTTATTCTCATTTTTTTGATTGTCAGTTTTCTGCATTATTTATTTTTTATGCTTCGTAAGAATGCACATGACTATATTTAGCACTTTAAATATTTTCACTATAGGCTTTATTGGAGTATATGTATGTGTCTTTTTTCTTTTCGCATAGTTTCTCATAAGAGCGTTTCACGAGCAGTGTTACCACAATTCTCATAGTTTTCATACAGTATGAGATCAGCTTTTTAAATATCAATATACAAATATCTAAAATAGTATTACTTTTCATAGTTTCTACAAGAAAGGCCTGTAGTGATGAAAATATTTGAAGTACAAAGTATGTATAGGCTAAAAAAATGAACTATAGTTGTTCTGTTTTATTATCCATGATATTTAGAAGTTATTCTTCTTTACATATTTAGCCATACTCATGTTTAAATTTAAATTTATAAATAAGTTGAATTTTGTTATATTCGATTAAATGTATACATATGTACATATGTATGTATACACATACGTCTTGTATTTGTAAATGAAAATTTCCTTATTGCTACAAATAATCATAAAATGAAATATGAGATGAGAATCAAAGATGTTGTCAGTTTATACGTTTTCACCTACATATGTACATACATACTTATGTACATACATACATATTTATGTACATAAAATGTTGTGCATAAGTGAATATTGGCATTGCTAGACATAGTGTAAATTTAATGTTAAATGAATGTTATTTATCAATTTATTATTCTAAAAGATATTAATCAATTCAGATAAATTTTAATACAATAATGTTGTAATATTTGGTATTCATTGATGATCATTAATGTTAGTACTTCGAATAGCATTTACATGTCATAAGTTGTCAATTTGTCTTTAAAAAGTCGACTTTAACCTTTTATTTAGCTTTTTTACATTTTAAATTTTTCATGAAAATTGTTCAAAGAATTTCCTAGATTAAAGCTTAAACTTTGATAATTTAAAAATAACGAACTTGCGCTGTGTGCTAAAGTAGTTGGAAGTATGTAATTTTTAAGATTAGAATACAAAAATGTGTATATAAACACGTTATTCATTATGTAAACATTTAGGGTCATTCTAACCGTAGTTAGCAGATTTCGCTGACTTAACATTCTACTAATTTACATACTAACTACGACAGGAATATTTCTGATTATTATTATATAAATATGAATGTATGCATGCATACGTATGTGCCATGTTCCGTGTTAAGTTTTTCCGAAGAGCTAATTTCTTTAATGACAATAATTTTTTTTTTTTTGTTGTATAAAAATTATACCGTTTTTTCTAAAAATATTTATTATTAATTTCTTTTTTAATTTTCTTTTCTTTACAGGTAAGTCATTTAATTGACGATAAAAAAAAATGTTTTTTTGGCTTAAAAACTGATCATAATGAGGTCAATAGAGTAAGAAAAATGATTTTATTTTGATAATTTAATTTTTTGACTTAGTAAATACAACCCTAAATATAATAATAATATTTATATGATATTTTATAAAATTTTACAAAAATATAGAAAATTCATTTTTAGAGCTAAATGTCTATCTATTCAATTTATTAAAATGGTTTCATTGTTTTTAAATCTCGACATAATATTTTATCATTTTAATTGAAATTACAGTAATAAAATACAGAAATTTTATTATACATTGATGTTAATATATGAAAAATTAGAAAAGTGGAAGTAATTTACTTATTATGATAAAATAAGGATTTGAACATTTTAATTCATCAGAAAATAAAAGAGAGATATATTTCTTTTATTCTATTTTAATTTAATAAAGGATTTTTGAAATAATTCTTTGGTAAAATGATTAAAAGTTATAAAAACTTTTTCGATTTATTTACATTGAAATAAATTTGTATAGGGTGGTTTTAAATATTTGCAGAATGTTTTGATGAGATAAATAACATATCGTATGAATGGCTTAGCTTAAATTTCAATTGATAATTGGTTGTCAAGAGGCAGCCTAGAGATTTCTGCTTTTTCTAGTACAAGACTTTCTGACTTGCAGTTATCTAGTCTGATCTTTCCAATAAGATGTTGGTTAATGGTCAAAATCTGATGCTACAATTTTAAAGAATTTGATACTTTGTGAAATAATGACCTGTACGTTTCACAGATTGATGTGTACATACATATGTACATATACACGATAACACCCTTTATGTATAAATCGTATATGTGAACGTTTTTTAATTGATGTGTAGTTATTAAAAAATATGTTGCTTGTACATTAGAATTTACTTAACGTTGTTTTATCTTTCATTCTCTGATATAGGTACATATGTACATATATGACACAATAAATTTATAGTATACATATAAAATACAAATGCATGTACATATTATATGATACACATAAGTATGTTTCAAAACCATACGATTTCACGAAATAACAAAGTAAAATGTGCCATGTTAAAATTTAATATAATACTAAAATGTTTGCATACAAGGTGTCTCAGAGTGTGATACTTTGGAAACTTGTACTGCTTTTTGTTCGAAGTTTACCCAATTTCTAAGATATGGTGTCGTGTAGTTAAGACTATTTTCTTGAATATGTTCTAATTCTCAATATCAATCGTATATCTTTCTTAACAGTAGCCAAAATTTTCCATCACTGGTAAATTTTTATATTAAACTAGAAAACATTCTCTTGACTATCACGTGTATTTTGGGACGTCCTGTTTTTATCTATGAGGACATGATGTTTATACATTTTAATATGTTAAATAATGAACTTGTGTATATACTTGTACACACATGCCCAGAAATATCACACACATACATATGTGATGTCTTTGAATGTTAATTATTTTCTTCATAGTTTTCATTTCATTAATCCATGTAAGTCTTTTATCGATCCAATAAACATTTTCTACAATATGAAATAATGTGCAATAACACGACAAATTGTATTTTCATTTTAACACTGTACACAGACACATCGCATATGGGGGCATATCTACAAGCTACAATTGAAGCATACATATACCTACTTAAGAAAATTTTAGATGTGTGTTACTGTATATTATCCGTACAGTAATTGCTTTATTTTCTACTGCAGAAATAAAGAAAATTTTCAAGTGATATCGAAAATTTTATTAGTGGAAATATGTTTCTATATCTTTTTAAAAACGCGACATTTTAATATTTGAACCTTATGTTCTAAAAGCCCTTGTGGAAATAACAAGAAAAGCCTATAGAAAAAGAAGTGAAAATGGTAATTCATTTCACAGAGAACATGACAGACTATTTAATATTATAAAAAAATCTCAACCAGCCAATCCATGACCTCATTTCGAAATCTCTTATCCTATTTTGTTATCCTAAAAATATCTTTGCAATTAAAACATTTTTATTTATCCCTCACAAAAATAAAAAAAAATCAACAATTCACGATCACGCAAAATAGTAACTAAATTTTTAATTTCATAGAAACACAGATTTTTGCTTTTTTAATCACAAAGTTCTGAAATGTTACATGTCCTAAATTAAATAAAAATCGGTAAAAAAAAAACCAGTAGAATAATAGAAATTATTTTGACCTCATTTATTTATGCAATAAAAAAAAATCATTTCATCGTGAATGGACACAAGTTTTTCTTTTCTTTTTGTTACAAAAAGTAAGGCGAAATGTTGTTCATAAACGACGGGCATAGTTTGGGTAGGTGTTTTTCAAGTTAATTTTTTTTTTTTGTTCAATCACTTCCTATATTTGATTTTTGGAATTGTCTAGAGTGACATATTTTATATTGATTAAATTTTATTCCATTTCTATTTTTGATTTTATACTGTTCATCTGATACACGTATGTATATGTTAATAGATTTGCTACTGTTAACGTATTCTGTTGTTTTTTCTAGCTTTGGTTTATTTTTGTATCAAGTGAATTTGGGACTAGCATAAAGTTGAATCTAATAATCTATTCTCCTTACTTAGTGGTTTTTAAATGAAATCTATCATAGATAACCACGAATCACGATGTGAACCAAACGTTAAACATTTATAGATATTTCGATATACTTAATTAAGATTTTTATTTCAATTAACAAGTTATCGTGTAGGTATTCTATAAATAAATAAATAAAAATTGATTAAAATTATACCATTTTTTGCTTTCTCTTTTAGTCGATTCAAAATAGAAAATGTTTTTTTTTAACATAAATAATTTTTCCAAGAAATCTACTTTTAGAACATGATAAAAATAAAAAATATATGAAGGTGTATTGGTAAAAAAAAAAAATTTTTAGGAAAACTTTGACATCTTATTTACTATTTTCGTTTCGAATTTGCGTCATTTACGTTAAAACAATGGACTAATTTTGTTTGAATGATCAGAAAATTTTCGATTACGTAAATTAAACATTTTATTTATTCTGAACCATACCATACGACAAATTCATTTTGTCATTTTTACTGTGGAACACCCTTTATATACCACTCATGAGTCATGATCCATTGTGAATGTTTGTACTAATAAAAAATATGAATTAAAAATTGTAATCTCCATATTGATGTAATGAGAAACATAAATACATAGTCTAACATAAAATGTCAAAATAAAAATTCTGATTTAATTTTGATTCCATCATAGTCATCATCATCATCATCATCATTGCCATTTCATTAACAGTGATATCTTTGTTTTTGTATGTACATAGTTTTTCTGTTCTAAATAATTTAATGTCACCAATATTGAGTATAACATTGTATAATAACTTAGTTTTATATTTCTCCTTGAATATCCTTACAAATATTTGAGTATATATGTATGTGTGTATACGTTTCAGACATTCACTATTTCTATTGTATTTTTATACGCGTATACATTTTTAGTTTTGTTAATGCAATTACCATATCTCCTTAAATTTATGTATATCTTTATAACGTTGTACTATTTACTTTCAATTTTATATATACAAATATTTTGCTATAATTTCAAGTTTCAATTTTATCCATTTTATAGTAATCCATAAAAATGCTATTTATTTTACATACGTACTTATGTATATGCCATGTTAGCTTTTTTTCATTTTATTTTTGCTTGTCTCCAAAAAATTACCACAAATCATTTATTTTCTATTTCACGAAAAAAAATATATATATGTATATAGTATATATATTTTTGTATCACAGAGAAAATGCTTTACTGTTACCATACTCACATTGAAAAAGAAGAAAAAAAAATCTCATAAATGTTTAGTTACGGAGGATAGTGGTAGAGATGATGAATTTTTATAGAATACGACGGTTTTTCTTCTTTTTGTTGTTGTTGTTTTTTTGATACCAAAGAAAAATCAATAAAATAAAAAAAAAATAGAAAATAAGATTTTATCTAGGATATACATAGAATTTGTTTTTAACTTCTATAAAATGCCACACCCTGTAAATTGTATTTGTATGTATTGAAAAAGAAAGTTGGCAAAGTATTGAAGATATTGGCTTCGTACTTATGTACGCATAAAATATATACATAATGGTACACGTACATACTGTATCTTATTTTTGTATCCATAGTTATATAATCAAAACATATTTGAAATCTATATGTACTATTAAAGGAGTATTATGAGGGATACGAATTCTCTATAGATAAAAATCTATATACGCTAATTTGCATAGAACGAATTAATAACAAAAAAGGAAACATGAAATCTATTGCAATGAATTTTTAAAAAGGTTTAAGAAAAAGGTTAAATTTTCACTTTTGAAGAAAAAAAATTAAGAAAAACGAAAAAAATTCGAAAGTTTTAAAGTACGTTAGGTCTGTGTACATGAGTTGAATATATTACAATTTGTGGAAAAATAGATAAATTTTTCCTGTAATACAAAAATATGCTTTTCGTCTCAACTATATTCAAATTTAATGTCGGTTTTTAACATCGTTACACAGCACTATTAAGCTATTTGAGATTTGGTCTTAGAGTCTCTAAGGTTTCTCGTAGATTTTTTAAAAGTATTTTGAAAGCGCTAAGACCATCTCTACAAGCTATCTAAAACAACATTCAAACACATTTAGGACAAATTACACAAACTCAATGGATACTAAATTGATTAATTCATTGCTTTGTCTAGACATGTTTTGCATAATTTTTGTACAGCTTTGAATAGGTCCATTGAATGTTTCATTCGATTCATGTAATTCACTTGTCTCACACCACATTAAAGTCTTGATTTAGACTTTAGACCCCCCCGTGTGAAGAAAGCTTTAGAGAATTTAAAGAAAAAATTCTCATTTGTGCACAATCAATTTTTTTTAATTTATTTCATTTCCACAAAATTTTTTATTAATTTTAATTACTGTTAAAAATTTTCTTAATTTATTAATTAAATTTTTACAAAAATTAAAATTTTCATTAATGTTCATTAGTTTGCTTTTCATTTAAAAAAAAAAAAATAAATAAATAAGCAACTTGAAGAGAAATCGACTTACCATAAAATCTATTATTAATTTATTTCAAATAATAATGATTAAATTAATTAAATTCAATGCGTATTATAGAATATGTACACGTGTCATAAATTTAAGTATTTTTCATATTTTATGGCATAAACACACAAACAGATTTTTCTTATTTATTCAATGTTTAACAATAAAAGTGTGTAAAAGTAATTTATTGTATTATTAAACGCTCATTATTATATACCGAAAAGTTTTTACATTAAAGAAATATAGTATATAACAGGGTGTAACATTGAGATTAGATGATAGGTGGATTGGATAGGGGGTTTTAGTTCTAAATTTAAATACGTTATGGCTGTATTTCTTTGTTTTTTTCCATACTCGGTATAGAACGTACAGAATACTGTTCGGAAAATTTGTAATAGTGTTAATAAAGAAACAAAATAGAATAAATGGTTTATTAAAATGGCTGGAGAAAATATAATTTAATTTTTTTTTTGTTATTGGAGAGATAGGTTAGAAATTTTTGTATTTAAAAAATAATAAGAAATGAAAAATAAAATAAAATATGTAATTTATTTATTTTATTAAATTATTTTTTATGACATAACCCTATTCACCCTTTCAGTATCATATATTTGACAGATTACAAATTAAAAGTAGGGTTTATTCTATTTATTCCATCATCAGTCTAAGATTAAAAAGAATACGTTCTGGATATTCCGAACGAATAAAGAAACACGGAAAAGAACGTTCGGAATATACTTTTTGAATAAAGAAATGAATATGGAATATACCGAACGTTCGGTACGAATAAAGAAATACACTCTATGTCTTTTCTTATTACATGGCTTGCAGTCGTTCTGCGTTCAATACCATTAAACTATTCTATAGATGACCTTAATTTTGCACGGTATCCGATAGCTGAGTATTTATTTTACGCCCTGTGTATATGAATGAAAGGTTTCCAAGTATCAACCCCTTACGCAAGCAATTTAACTTATTTATGACAATTAATAGCTGACCGCAACTTTAAATTTATTTTCAAAATCAAAGCTAAATTCGTTTGATGGACAAAGTTACGACAAAATTTAACCTTAATCTCGTCAACACACGAACCTTAAAGTAAGAAAAAATTTTTTTTTAGATCCTAGTAATCCTAGAAGGCAAAAATGTAATTAAAAAACGTGATTAAAGAAATGTACATTTCACTGTAAACTCCTTTCTTTGCATGATAAACGAATTACGTTACAGTAAATCATTATAATTTTTTTTAAAGAAAAGGACACTTTTTTTTTAATACGGGTCGAACTATGTACATAAAAACAGATGTACTGACGGAAGCTTAGGGTGAATGTTTTCCGTCAAGAATAACATCTATTAATTCTCGAAATCATCAAAGAAAATTTATGTACACCTTTAAATGTCGAAGATTTATATTTTCTAAATCATAAAATTTCGAAGACTAATAAAATTTGATTTCCTTTTCTTTTATTTTTAATTTAAATTAAATCAAAAACATTTTAACTTTTTTCTTTATTTATTTGCTTACGGAAATAAAATGAAGGAGAGAAAAATACAAAAAAAAAAAAAATGAATAAACGTCAACCAACCTCGTCAGCTTTTGAAAAATAGAAAAATTTATTGTTTTTACATGATTGGAATAAAATATTGTGTGTATGTTAAATCATAAATTTTTAAAATTAAGTTAACGTTCATACTATAGACACACAAACAAAATTTTTTTTTTTTTTTCATTTTCAATTATTTATCAGCTTCCTTACATAGTTATGAAAATCCATTTATAAAAGATCGATAATCATATTGAGAATTATGGCATACGTTTTATTGTTTACGTACACGATGTATTTACATGCATACGACGTCATACATCTGTGTATTACCTTATATAAATGCTTTATAGCACTCAGTTTAATTGATGCAATAATAAATATATAAATAAATAAAACAAAATTAAAAATCTGTTTTTAATAAAGTCTCGTCTCGTCATCATCGTCTCGTTATCGAGAGAAAAAAAAATATTTTTAATTAGGTGACGAAACGGACGCAATAAAAATCACAACATACATAAGACCTTCGAAATTGATTTGAAATTTTGTACAATTATTGATATGCATTGTATGCATTGATTTGTACAGTTTTATATTTCAAATCTGTCAACAAGTTATTAAAATAAAATTCGTTTGACTTTAGATTGATTGTATATTTAATCTGAGTGTTTAATGTAAAACTTTGAAGCCTTATGTTATAGCTACATTACGAATACGAGTTACAAACTGTCAAACGTCAGAATGTCAGCTGATAACCACTGGCTACAAAAATAGATACAGATTTTAATTTTAGCCCAGCCGTATTAGAGCCGTCTTCATTGAAACACGTGAGCTTAGAAATTTTTGACATTTGATTTTATATTCTGTATCTTGTATTTGTAATTTATTTACGCTATAAGGAATTATGAAAGCACAAGAATTTGTAAAAATTCCTAAAAGCGCGCTGTATTTTATCACTTAACTTTTACTGCACTTAGCTTTTGTATGAAATATACATACTTTGTAAACGTATGTATTATCTCAATGTTTCGGATCTAGATATTTACTCAATGTTTTATTAAGTGATATTACGAGCATGGAAGTATTCTTAATAATATAAACAAAGACAATATTTTTAGATACATAACGTATGTACATCCAGCAGACAATAAGAATTAAAACAAAATCATTTTGTGGGATACCATGGTATACCAAAAATTGTTTATTATTTGTTAATGTAAACATTTCTGTATTTTGCATTTGCATTTTTTTGTGCTCATTAATTGCGTTTACAATAAATAATAGTATAATTAATCTGAAATTACATGCATGTATGTACATACATTTGTGTGTGTCCTTCAATCAGTTCATTGACTAATCAATTTAACCAATCAATCCAATAAATAAAAGCTGGTAAAAACGTTATCATACAATACTAAGAATATGAAATATGGAATTAATAATGTTGTTTGGACGCGGGTGTAAATTAAATTTGTCATCAGTGTTATTGTACATACTTAGTATACAACTTGAAAAAAAATTTATTCACATACCTTCCTCATCACATTATCATGCCATTTATAACTAAAGTGTGATATGTCGTTTGAATATTGATTATTTGGATATTAACAGCGTTATTTTAGTTAATAACTCAAATCGATGGTTATTTATGTCGTGATATTTTTGACAGCACAAACAAAAAAAAAATAAGGACCTAAATACCACGTACAAACAATAAATGTCCTTCGTTCTAGTGGATCTAAAACATAAAATCCTCTTGGTTTGGTGTATGGGACAGAAAATTTCTAAGCTATTAAGGGTTTATATAAAAATAAAAATCTCATTTAGCTGTTAAAATTAAAAGGTGTGCCTGTAATACGGGAAATAGGAGACGTCACCATGATTTTAAATATTTAACAGTTATGTTAATGTTGTGTACACCTAATACACGTACTTATGTATACTGTATGATATTTATACGCTTAATGTGAATGAAACGTTGAGGATAAAATGAAAGATATTAGCAAAGCATGTTATGAATAGCAAACAATATTATGCATGAGGTGCGACGAGCTGTATATATTAATGATGAAAGTGATATTAATCCCTCTTTTCCGAGGAAGATAATAAGTACTCTGAATCCTATAGGAAAAAAGAAACACAAATTTAAATAAAGTTTAATTTGGTGTGGCAATGGTGGATAAAAAAATGAAGAAATAAATAAAAATATTTATGAATTTGATTTGATGGTGGTATATGATGTAACATCAGTATAATATTAGCCTAAGTGTTAAATGTCTGAACCTGGGTAAAATGATTAATATAACAGCGGCAAACGATTTTATAATCAAGAAAAATTCTTTATAATTCATTTATACAAAAAATGTGTATGACTTAAAAGAAAAGAATTCAAGTACATCAAATGATTCAACAAAGAAATTGTTTTCTTTTTTTTTTTTTATTTATCCTTTTGTGACATGTTGTAATTAGAAAATGACAGATTTATATGAGGAAAACTAAAGCCATCATAAAATTACTAAATGAAAAGAAAATTATTTCAAAATTTTTATTATCTGTTTAATGGGTATCTCATAACCGTATATACTTGTGTGCTTTATATACGCAGGTACATATGTACATATATCCATTATTCATTATTCTACCACTACTTCTTATTCTTTGTTAGTGACTTTACACAATCCATGAAACTTTATGTTCTATATGTCGAGTCTTGGCCTCCAAATTACCTCTTCATACATTTTTATTTCTAGATATTGTATCCCCATTAGAAATAAAAACTTCATATCGAATTATTATTCATTTTTTATAGAAAACAAAAGAATTTCAAGAAAAAGACTTAAATAAAAAAAAAAAAAAACAAAAATTATTATTCTCCTTGCAACTAAAATTCTAAATACACTACATAAAGCCATGAAACTATGTATATAACAACAAAACAGTAAGAGAGGTATCCCATAAAAATGGAATTAATTTGATGATGTTTAAAAAAAAACAAGAAAAACATAGAAAAAAGTAATCGTGTATAATCATAAAAATTGAAATTCCTTTGGACAATAATGTGAGTTCATCATCATCATCATCATTATCATCCTCATGAGTACCTTAAAAAGAATTTCTTTCTTTCTTAAAATAAATCTTTTTTTTTTTCTTATTCTCTGAGTTCTATTGATCATTGAAGTAAGATAAACTGACGGATGCAAGTGTGATATTTGTATTCACAATAAAAATTTATGTAATAACAATGTAAAATGCATCGTTATAAATATGTGTTTTGTACGTTACAAAAATTTGTGTGTGTGTGTGTGCATGCGTGTGTTATATCGAAATATATATGTAATGCATTTTTCTGTAAGCTAAGAAAATAATTTTCCTTTGTTATTTTTGAATTCTTAACATCTTACACCAATTTACATTTTTATTTTGTATTCCAAAGAAAAAACCATAAAAAAAATGAGAAATTTTTTTTTTTCTACCCCGTTCTAAAGTATTGAGGTGATGTATAATAACGATGACCTAAGTCAGACACGGCTAAAAAATTAAATGAGAAGTCATTTATCACCAATTTTTTTTTTTTTTTTGGGATGTCTATACAATATGAAAAAAAAAACAACGTCCATCCATAAAAAAAATGTATACAAACACATTGAAAAAAATATACATATTTTTAATTCTTTTTATTTTTGATCCTTGATATGCCGTGAACATTTTATTGTTAGTATTATCATCATCTTAACCCCATTTATTGGATGTCATTGTGATAAAAATCAAATCATCATTATTATATTTGTATATCTGTATTCACTTGTATATGTACATTCAGAGCAGTTTAATATACGATTGATTTGCTTATAATATCCATATGTGTGTATGTGTATGGGAATATAGAACATTCTGTTAAAATATCACTTTATCATTTTGTTTATATGATGTCAAGAAAATAATATTAATTAATTCTCCATAAAATGTAAAAAAAAAAAACAAATTATGATTGTTTTCTACATAAATGTTTGCTGGTATATTCATAGACATGGAAAAATTAAGTAATGTAATTTAAATTACTCATAAAGAATAAAAAAAAATTTTTTTTTTTTTATTTTCGAGTTATTCTAATTTTATAGAACCACTTGTATATACCAGAAACCAGAACTAGAGGCAGGATTTTCGTTGAGTGTTTATATTCACTCGCACATAAGTGGATTTAGAGATTTTCTTGTTGTATTAAAAACAATTTTAACGGTTTCATAATTGAATAATGAACTATTTTTGTCTAGTGTATTTGAGTCATTTGAGAGAGGATTTTATCTAAAGTATTTAAAGATTTTTAAAAAAAAAAAAAAACATTGATTTATAAAATCATGACTTTTTGTTTGAACAAAATATAAATGTTATTAAAAGTGAGTTTACACTGTTTGATTTGTCAAATATGATTTACGATTTGATGAAAGAATGATTGTTATATATGACTTGCCACGACAAGCGTCATTTCCATTTGTTCGTATGTATTCACACTACTTGATTTGTTAAACAAAACATTGAGTTTTATTTCACGTTAGATCAAAGACAAATCAAACTGAAATAGAATAAGTTCTAATTTAAAATTGTCAAATTCGACACGGCTTGATATGTCAGATATGACATGTCCACATGACTTCACACTACCTGACAACATTTTCGACAAAAATCAAATCAAATCATATTTGACAAATCAAGTAGTCTAAACGCACTTTAAACAATTTTATTGAATAAATTTTTATTAGATAACAAAATTATAAAATTAAATTTTTTGCTTTTCAAAGTGAAGCATAACACCATGATACATTAACATTCGATTTTTTATTTTTGATTCAGTTCAGTTCGATTTATAACTCATTTTAGATTTAATTTCAAAATTTATCAAACTTAAATTATTTACAATTTAATAAAATTATTTTATACAGTCAACTTTCCTGTAACATGATTTGCTCTCTTCTTCATAGCATTTCACAGATTTTTATCTTTCTTTTTTTAACGCAACAGTCAAAAGAACTGTTGTAACTTGTAACTCATTCACTTCTCTTTTGTCCTGTCACTCTACAATCGTTCAAATCGGAACGTTCGGATTTTTCTATAATTAAATTTTCATTATAACAGAATAAATTCATGTTATTGGAAAATTCATTATACATGAAAAATATTTTTCAATTTTACTTTGCTCGTGTGTATGTACACATATTTCGTATATTTTTTCTACATTTTTTTCAATTTCAAGTTTACCATTTATTCCAGAATTTATGGAAAAACAGGATAAAAATATTAAAAAGTATAGGGCATCAGTTATCATTTGTAACGTATTTACTTCTTGAAAACGTATCATATGTAACAACATTGAAGGATATAAATTTTTAAAACCCTTTGGGCCATAAGTTTTCATTTGAAGAAGCTTAAAAATTGCATATTTTCCACAATAAATATTTTCATTTGATTTCCAATATATTTTTTTTTTTTTCATTTTGTGTACATACTTTTACCTTTTAATTCAATTACAACAACATTATCCTTTTTACATTACACATCATCTAAATTTGTCTTATGTACTTTATGATGTCAGTTACTACGTACACGAGAAAATTTATTCATTCATATTTATAAAATCTTTTGCTACATTCATATTATAAAATTTAAAATTTTTTTTCCAAAAAAAAAAAAAAATTGAATATCAGTTTATTTCTTCTCTCCCGTCTCTTTTTTGGCTATTATAGATTTGATGTATTTGTAATTTTCTATATCACTAAAGGCTATAAGATTAAGTTAAAATTTAATGAAATTTTATGATATCTGCGGGATGCTAAATCCTATAAATGAAATGAAATTTTCTATTTTAACTTAAATCATATGATAGATTTTACATTTATCAGATAACATGTTCTAACAAATTTTGCTAACAATGGAATGGAAAAAATCTGTAAAAAAATACAATATATTGCATGTGTTCAATGTCAAATCAGCGGGGTGTAGAAATAGAGGAAGATCAAGAAAGCGCTTCTTGGATAATGTACACGACGACAATAAATGAATTGGAAATTGAAAATCAAAAACGCTGGATGAAGATGGATGGAAGCAAATTTTTGAGGAAACCAAGACTGATCTACGGGGTTATTCTTAATGATGATGATGATTGTACATGTAGTTTTGATTTAAAGTGAAGACGTGATACAGAAAGTGTATAATTTCTAAAATGAAATCAAATTGAAATCAACAAGAAAATAGAGAAATAAAAGACATTTCCACAAGCCAAATATTTTAAGGGAAATCAATTGAAATTGATTTTTGGAAAAAGTTCTGAGAATTTTTTACTTTATTCTAAAACGAAACCTGGGTGCTATCCAATTAAATCAAAGTTCCAAAAAATGACCATACAATATGAGCACAATAATTTTTTTACATATTTGTTACTTTCCAAAACCATTTGTGCCATATGTATCATATGTGCATACGTGCAAGTATCCAAATTGTAAATTAATCAAAGTGTGAATCTCTATTTAAAGAAAACAAATTTTTTGTTGTTGTCTACTCTTGTATGGGTATAAAAATAAAATTTTTTATTCACGACATTGTATTTCTGACGTACGTGATGACATACGTGCTTTTTTATAATATATTTACGTATGCATACCATTTTTGTAACATTTCCATCCAGGAAAAAAAAAAATACAAAATGTAAAAAGGAAAGAAATTCTCCGAGAAAAATAAATCAATCACTTTAGTATGTACATATGTACATGCACGTACATAAATGTACATATCTAGTACATGTATTTAATAGGAAATAATTTGAAGGGTTTAGGGATCTTTTAAATTCCATGTTAAGTTAAATAATTTACAGACACAAATTTTTTTTTTTGTTTTGTGTGTATGTGGTGTAATCAACTTTCCACTCGCTTGACTTTTATTAAGATTTAGTATCTTGCATGTACTCCACAGTTCCTTTTTTTTTTTTAAAAAATATTTTCCTCTCTGTATTTTAATTTTTATTTTGTACATGATGGAAAATTCTCAAAAATAAATTTTAGGGAAATTACATTTAAATTTAATAAAATTCATGCATTTTAAAATGAATATTTCTTCTGAGTAATTTCACAATTTAAGCTTCTTATTCCCCTATTCCTCAAAAGCATTGTCCTTTTTAAAATGGTTATTTATTTACTCATTTTTTGTTTTTTGTCTTTTCAGGGCTGTCACAGATCCACGAGATGGACGACGAGTAGCACTTAAAAAATTACCAAATGTATTTCAGTCACTAGTGTCATCGAAACGTGTATTCCGAGAATTGAAAATGTTATGTTTTTTCAAACATGAGAATGTAAGTACTGGTTTCAATTTTTTTTTTTTCTTATTTTTGTTGATATTTTTAATTTAATTTAAAAGAAATGCATGACATACATACACGTGCATTTGAAATGCAGTTCATTTTTATTTTTTTCATCTGTGTTTTATTCAATTACTATTTTGTAAAAATCAATTGATGTTTCACTGTTGAATGTGTATGTACAGATGTGAATATACATACATAAGTATGTACATATGTATGCATTTTAATCGGATATTACATATACACATGTATACGTGCTATTCATGTGTATATGAAATAATATAACAGGAGCATACATATCTTATTTAGTACGGATGTAGTTTTCATTTATACACTTAAGATATTGAGGGCAAATATCAAATGTATACAGAAATAGAACACATTTTATTATGTTTTCAACCTTTTTGTTATCTTTTATTATTATGATAATAATGACGACAAACGATGATGAAAAATTGAAATGGAATTGCAAAAAAGAAGAAAAATGAATGTATATATGAAAATTTTCTAAAATGTGAATACGTAGCATTTTAAATCCAAAGGAAATGAACAGAACAGAAAGGAAAACACAAATACGAAAGAAAATGCAATTTAAAATTTGAAATTATTCTGTTTTTACTCCCTCTCTTGCCCTTTCTTTGATTTTAATGTGAATACAAAATACATTTACAAATTAACTTAATTTCATAAGTTGAAATTTAAAATATGTTTGGAAATTGGAATTAATATTCGAAAGAGTGTCCTGTGAAATGTGAACTAAAAATCACAATGTGGTACTGTGTGTGATTCTAATAGCGTTATCGAAATGTTAGATCTGACACATTGGCAGATTCCTATTGCTCTAGAGCGAGATCTCGTAAATCTGATTTGCGATCAAATTTAACTTACTCTAGAATTGCTCTACGACAAAGCTAATCGCTCCGTGATGAGTCAAATATAAAATTTGATCTGTCATTGATCGTAGTGTCAACTGTCAATAGACTTCAAAACAATTTTTTTTTCTTTTGTAATGAAAAATTACATACATAACCTTAAAAGAGTAACTTAAATCTGTCGAATAAACACAGATCTAAAAACTTGCTCTTTTTGATCTAGCACAGAGAAATTTCAAATTCCTCGATGATGTTAATCTAACACCGAGTGAGATCAAGTGACATCTCGAAGATGCAAATCTGCGATAGATTTACTTCTCGATTATGAAGTCTGATCGTAGAGTGGTCTGCAATCAAAAAAGATCGATATCTCGATAACGTTATAAGATACCAATTGTTTATTTCCGTTTCTCTTTCCTATTCCGATCACTAACTACCTTATGCCTGGTTTCTCAATAATAAGCTAACCGTAATGAAGACGTAATTTTACGAATGAAAAGTTTACTTTACGTTTAAAACTAACTTAATCACTTTTTATTTTGCCTATTTACATTTTGATAAATTACTCACAAATTTTTGGAAGACTGTTTCAACTACGCATTGCTTTTTTTTTAACAAAATTTTATTTGACCTTTTTAAATTTGAGATCAAGTTGAAAATTTGGAAAGTAATGGAAGAATGTCGCAAAATCAAAAACAAAATCTGTACATAAGAAGAAATTTGTAACACACGATATACAAAAGAAAAAATCAAAATACCGCAATATACGATATAACAGTGATATGAATATTTTGTTGGTATACATAAATGTTGCTTCACATTCCATGTGTATACGTACGTGAATATGTATACGTTCTCGTAGATAAATGATGTTATGAAATTAAATGAAGTCATTGCCTCTCTTGTACACATTGTATTTTTATTTGCAAATTGCATTGCAGATTTACTCAACTGCAAAAATGGAGATATTATTATTACACCATACCATTAGCATTTTGGTAATGGAATTTTCGCACATTTCAATGTATACATTCATGTACATATTCTGTATATATATACGAATACGTAATCTCAGTAGCACCAGATAAAAATACCTTAGTTGAAACAAGTTTAATAAAATACCAAACACTTTGAATTTATTGTGTCATAATGACATCATCTCTTCTTCATATTTTAGAGATTTTGCATTGGAAAATATTTTTGAATGAAAAAAAATAAATAAATAAATAACAATAATAAAAACGTGTTATTTTGTTTCGTACAGAAAATAAATGTTTAACATGAATTTAGCAATACCTAGACCTACATATACATATTGTCTTTTTTTTTATAAATTTTCATGTTGTGGCATTCTTTTAAATCTCGGTTTTATTGCTATACGTGTATCACTCACTGCGTTGAACAAGAACACAAAAATTATGTCAGTTTTGTATTAAAGATTGCCAGTTTTTTGATAGAACAGCTTCATTTGTGAAACCATCTACCATTTCACAAAAGTGTCCTATCAGGCCGTTTCTTCTTCTTCTTTTTCTCATTTCGTTAAAATCTAATGAAATTTTTGTTTAAAGAATTAGAAACTCAATATGTAGCTTTTTACACCTTTGAGACACATATGAAAATTGTCTTATGTGACACTTTTCACTGCTTCCAGGAAGTTAGGCGTGTGTCAGATAGCCCGGTAGTACCTTCATCCGGTGTCAAACTAAACAAATTTTCATATGTGTTTCAGAAATGTAAACGTTAACTATTCGTAAGAATTTTCATAGGATTTGAATTTGATTTTGTTTTATTTCTACAACGTGTGCAAAAAACTATGTAAACCCCTTCACTTTCATTCAAAGATTTTAAAATTATCCTGCGGCTTTATTTATTGGACGTATTTCAGATTCGACAAAAATATTTTGTTAATAATTATAAAATATTAATCGCTAAAATTTGATCATTTACCTATTTAACGTCAGTAATATTTCAAGAAGATTATCTTCCCCCTTCCTACATTTTTTTTTGTTTTTTTGTTTTTGTTTTACTTTTTTTTCACCTTCTAATATCATTGATACTATGAATAATAAATGTAAAGAAAAAAAAAAGAAAATAGAAATAAAAAACTGAATAGGTACAACTTTATTAAAATTTAAAAAGCGGAAAATTCATTCATTCATTCATATTTATTCAAATCAGAATATATATTTTTTTAAACATTTTGAATATTTTCTATAGAAAATTTTATACACATGAAAAATTTTAATAATGAAATAATAAAACAACGGATTTGATATTATTGGTTAGGTGTTAGATCTGAAGATGATGATGATGATGATGACGATTATGATGGATGATGCATAAGTAATGCATACAAAATAAGCAAAAGACTGTGTTGATGAATACGAATGAGTATTGAAAATTATTCACAAGAAAAAATACTACATTGTACGCTTTTTTGGTATAAACCCAGAAAAGGGAAAATGTTAACATTTGTGTATGATACGATATGACCATGTGGCCAAATTTGAAAAAATAAAAAAATAAAAAATAAAATAACAAAACCAAAACTCCAGGTGTATAACATGGTGGAGATATGATAATTCTTTATTATGATGATGGTGTTTGGTGAACAAAACGCTAGGCCAGATCTTTATTGTGGAATGAGAGATGTGATATGTAAATCTTTTCTATATTGTGTTATTACATAATGGCATGTATTTTGTCATCATATATAGGTACTTGTAATTTTCCATGGAAAAATTTTCATTTAATGGAAAAATGAAAATGAAATTAAGTGACATCTTATATATACAAGAATACGTGGAATTAAGCTATAAATCAAGTACAAAAACAGAAAATTTATCATCATTTCAAAAAAAGAGAAAATCTCAAGGAGGCTCATACACAACACAACAAAGACAAAAACAAAACAGATAGTCCTTTATTTTCGTTGTAATATATCTTCCCCGTTTAATTTTTATTTATTTTGAATTTCAATTTAAAAAGTCTTTAAAAATTTTCATTTATTTTCTTTACCACAAAGCCCTCAACAGCAAAAAAAAAACAAAACGAAACGAAAAAGAAAAGAAAAAAATGAAAAACAAAACAAAGAAAAACTTTTTTATATGTTTATTGAATAAACAGAAAAAATTTGCATTTTTTTTTATTGGTCTTTTTTGTTTTATCGTCATCTTTTTTACTTTTTTGTACATTTTTCATTATTTCTTTAATATGGAATATACGACAGAAATTAGTTTTTCTTTTGGAAAATTGACTAAGAAAACCATCACATTTATACCACAGGAATTTGACATAATTGCATTTTAGAAAAAAAAGACACAGAAAATGGAAAAAAATAAAATAAAAGTTATTCTTAGTTTTTTTTTTTTTTTGTTTTTAAAAGTGAGTTTGTAAAAACAACGTAACAAAGACAAAAACCAATAAAAGAAATGAAAATACAGAATTTCAAGTACATAAAAGTTTAAGTACATTGAACGACAAAAAAGATATCACTGCTATCAAGTACCCATGACGTTCATAGGAAACTGGGAAACCTATAAAAAAATTAAGCAGATATACATTTTGTCCTTTTTATGATATTCTTTTAATCTTTTCTTTATTTTTATTGGGTTCAGGTTTTTCATTGTTTACGTTTAAAAGACGCACCTCATATATATCATTCCACCATGGTACTGACTGGTCCTAATTTGTTTTCTTAAATTTCCAAATTTTAAACGCATTAAAGTCAAAATCACAATAAATAACAAATCAAATCGTGTTCTCTGCATACATAAATTTATGCGACGGTTGAACAGGCAATTGCATCATGTATTTTTTATCTAAGAGATCAAATTGTGAAAAGCTTCACCAATCCCCACACAATTTAAAAATTACGTAAAATTTTTATTTAATATTTGTTGAATGTTGGCTGTTATTATTTCGTTGACTGTGTGTTTTTGTGTTCCAAAAACATGTAGCGACAAAAGAGAAGAAAAGTTGATACATTTTTGATTGATTTATTTACAAACAAAATTTTTTTTTATCTGAATGTTTTTTTTATTTTTATTTTCTTTCGTTCTTTTTTCATAGAATTTATTTTTAATTGATATAAATTACATTCATGAATTTTGTATTTTTCTTTGTTTTCTCGAAAATGAAAAAAGAAAAATCTCAGTAAAAAGAAAACAAAGAAATTTCAACAGAAAAATGTACGTATTTACTTATAGCTAATAAACTTGTATCAATCTATAAGTTCTTTGTGTTTTATGGATTTAAAAAAAAAATTTTTTTCATGAACGATTTGCACTTTTATATTAATTTTTCGACAAGATAAAGATAAAGAAAATCGACAAAAATCAGATTTTCAGTTTCAGGAAAGAAAATATAAAAAAAATTTTTTTTTTCGTGTTATTTGAATTTGATTTAACGTTTTGTTTTATACGATTATATGTATATACACCAAGTATATAACAATAAGCAGTCAGATAAGTAAATCAATGCGTTTTATTTTTTTTTGTCTTTATTTTGGGTACGAAAAATGCTTTAATTTTCCAAACAAATAAAAAAACATTTGAATTTCTGACTCCTACACGTTCTTTGTGTAAAAGCTTTTCAATAATGAATACAACAACAAAGCATTCAATATAAATAATTGAATGTTGCTCTTTGTGTTTCAAATAGAAAAATTTTTAATAGTTACATGCAAATGTACACAATTTTTCTGAACGCATAAAATTGTAAAAAAAAAAAAAATTATTGTAATTATTAACAAAGAAAGATACGAAATTTTTATCTATTAAAAGTTCAAGAAAAAAAAACACTTGAACACTAAATTCAATGTTGCTGCAGTAAATAATAAAATTGTAGCAGCTGCTTTTATATTGGCTATTACTGGTGCACCTAGAGTGCAAGTGGCTGCTTACATGTATCATAGTATTTATATTTTATGATACATCACAATCACGTGATATATGATGATATATGTGTTAGATTCTAGATCTGGAGGTTTAGTTTCTAAAATATAACAAATGTGCACCAAAGCATGTGTTGTTTATTGGTCGCTTGATATCATTTCCTCACGTATATTCGTATTACCTGTGCCTGTATCTATAAGTACATACATATGTACACACAGTAGTTTAGTACACACAAAACTTAGTTTATATAAATGACCAAAAGAGATACTGTGTAAATTTACAGCATAACATAAACATATTCAGTTCAAATGTTAATAATTCATGTAATACAGTATACATTGTATAACATAAAATATTAAGAAAAATTATGTTCTATTTCTTCATGTATAA
This sequence comes from Anthrax anthrax, assembly GCA_963971155.1. NCBI lineage: Eukaryota > Metazoa > Arthropoda > Insecta > Diptera > Bombyliidae > Anthrax > Anthrax anthrax. The sequence continues at coordinate 17,493,954 of OZ020120.1, forward strand.
ATGATATATAGCAATTTTGAACCGCATTGCATGCAAATGAATCATATGTGTGAACATACATATCTTTTATATCTAATATTTTACTTAGTTTATGGTGCTTTATGTATGCACACTTCATACATGAATATGGATTGATCTCCAGGTACATACACGGTACACAAATATTGTGTACGATGGGTTTTGTGGGCTAGTGGTAGTGAAATTATCATGTTAAATTTAAGATTAGAAATACTTTTTTCGTGTGTTCAAGGTGTGTATTTGTGGTACCTCGGTATACGTGTATAATCAGTTTTTCCATTAATTAAGTCAATGTCAATATAAAATGTGCAAGTATTTAATTCAATTTGTCTTCATATTATTTTCATTTTTTAATCTGAACAACGTATGAAATTCATATCACATCAAAGGTATAACATGGTATAACCAAGGACCATTAGCATTTTTGTTATGAAATCTAACGAATCCTTTAAATAAAAGTTTTCATATTTTACATTCCGAGTAGCATTTATTGGTAGAAATTTTGTTCACATACATACGTGTAATTATGGAAGGATTTTTTTTTTTTTTTTTTTAAATTACGGAACATCATACAAAAAGTAGAACAATGTGTACCAACTATTTTCCTGTTTAAAACTTTCATCATTAAAATCCTTTAAAAGTCTCATACTAAAGAACAATAAAAGAAAAATTAAGTATGAAAATACATAAAATTCACAAAATATGTGCAACTATGGATATACACCAAATTACAGGACATCATTCGAGAAAAAGAAAAATTTTTGTTTCACTTTAACACAAAATACCACAAAATTCTAAAATTCGTTATAGCTTTTTGTTCCTAATTTATTGTGTGGATGTATGCTTCGATTCCATATTTTATGGAACGTAAAAAAAACAAACATAAAAAAAGGATGAAAATTCCAATGGTAGATAGACCATCGGATTTTGAGAGGTGCTGTAATAAGTATTGCACAATTGCATCATGAAAATTCGATTATTTTTTTAAAAATTAGAATGCAAAATAAAATAAATAAATCGATAGTCTCTTTCTCTTAGTATGAAAATTTGTTTAACTTTAGTCTACACCACAGACTACCCACATTACCCTATGACCTGTGATCATTGTACATTGGCTGTGGGGCTTTTATTATTTGTTATTCATGTAACAGTCCAGCAGTCAACAAAGCAGCTCTCTTTTTTCTAAAACCAAATTTTCATGTTTACATAATTTTTTTTGCAAAACAAATATAAAATGATAACCATTGAATTTAAAAAATTCAAACAATAAAATAAACTCTTTTTTTTTCTTTTTCTTGTTTACATGTCATCATCATTCATCATCCCTTATCATAATCGTTGTTATTAATTTATCATCATAATGAGATTGAGAGCAAAATGCGTTAATTTTTTTTTTTTTTTTCATTTATAAATTAAATAAATTTTTAATTTTGTATCCAACCAAGTTGAATGATAGATTCAGTGACGGAACTGCCATATAGCAAAATTTTGCAATGTGCGGAGCCTAAGCTGAATAAGGACCCATAGTATAAAAAGCTCTTATAAGAGCTCTTATACCATGATAAGGACCTTATTTTTACTATGTTATTATTACTATAAGAACATGTCTTTTACTGGTGTCCCAAATTAAATATTTTGTGGGGAGAGTTGGCAAAAATTTGTTGTTCCGTCACTGGACAAATGACGTTAATCTACTCATTTTATTTTATTACATAGAAAATATTTCAATTACAGTTTATTTCAATTTTTTCTAATTTGTTTTTATTTTCTTGTCATTCTAGGTACTTTCAGCACTGGATATTTTGCAGCCACCTCATTTGGATTTCTTCCAGGAAATGTATCCTTTTTTTTAAAAATTAAATTCAAAAAATTCAGAAAAATATCTGGTAGGAAAAAATTATGAAATATCAATTCGTTGGTTTGTAAATACATTGAAATAAGGCAGAGATGGTGAACCTTTTTTTTGTAAAATATTTGTATATGACAAATCGAACACAATGTGAAATTTAAGATGAAATACGTAAAAATGTTAATTTTATCCTTTAATATTAGTTCAGCTTATAGATATTAGATCAATATTAGATCAACTTATTCTGTCTGATTCCTGTTGTGTATCAGATCAGATATTGTTGTCATTACTTCGGTTAAGTAGTAAATTATTTTTAGTTAAAATAATGAAAATGTAACTGAAAAAAGAAATTGCATGGATCCTTTAAAGGCTGACGGGTCATGGGGTTCGTCTTCCATCAAAACTATATGTAATAAATTTCTCATCCTTATATCTCTATATCATAATAAATCATACATGTGACTAGAAACCCGAAGATTCATTTTTGAATTCCAATTCAAGAAACAAAATTTCTTTTTTTCATTTTCTACTTGTTTATGCTCGACATCATAATTTTGCATGTATCAGTTTATCAGATGACAACAGGACAGATCATTATAAATTTGTAACCAACCAATAAAAAATGGGTAAACTTATCAGAAAATCGATATTTTTTTTTGTGTATGGTATGAATAATTGTGTTCTGTATTAAATTGGTAAATAATTTCATTTATTCAAACATGAAAAAAAAGCAAAAAAATGTAAGAAATCGTTGTTCTTGAAAATGTTGTAGAAAATACAGCACATATGTATGTGTAGGTACATGTAAAGTTGATGGCCTTTTCACATATTTTATATATTATTCTCACAAATCATTATACGTGATGATATGTGATGGTAATGGTGATGTTTTTCATCATACAAACACAAAAATGTACCTATGATGAATATGTGTAGATATATCATGAATCTGTATAGGTATATTGTGTTTGTTTTCCAGTCGTATACGAGTATGTAACATATACGCTCATATGATTCTTTTATAAGCATAAATTACATGTCCACCCCGTGGGTTGGGTGGGTATGGTAGTAAGGATTTTTTTTTTCCTTTTCAATTATGGAAATTTCATCCCACATCAAATCCACGTGTATACCGTATTTATGTAAACATAAATAGAAAAAGACTTACAAAATCTTCAAAAATAAACAAACGATCAAAATTTTAACTGCGAAATTTTGTTTATGTTTTTTTATTTATTATTATTATTTTTTAAATAAATGATAACATAAAAGTTCTTATTTTCTTGTTATCTTCTTAAACGTAAATTAATTAAAAATTCTTTTTTATCAAATTTATGTGAAAAGAAAACCAGAAAAATAAAAAATGAAATTATTTTGAAAAGTAAGCAAAAATTTCAAATAACAAGAATTTGAGATACGTTTGAATTGAAACAATGTTATACTAAGTACGAAATTGAAATGAAAATGTACAAAATTTTATTGCCAATGACTGAGATAATGATGATGATGATTTGAAAATTCGTAATTGAAAGAAGAAATCACGTAGTTTTCAAGATATTATTTGCATTGTACTCCTTTTATACACAATAACACATTCACAGAGATATGAACATTACGTGTATTGTGTATACCTTTATCGTCTATTGGGGTTTATTCCTCCTCATTTTTGTTATTGTGAAATTTTCAGTGATTTTGAAAATGTCAAAAATTGATAATTATGATTTCGATTAAAAAATTCTATACAATGTTACAGATGCATTTGTAATATGTTTTGAGACTTTAGACGATGTTATCGCTTTGAGTGTTAGCGTTTTGAAACTTCAAATTTTGCATTTTGGTGGTATTTAAACGTTTTGAAACTCATTATTTATTATATTATGAATTGTGATTTTCAATTGTTTTAGAGCGATACAGATACCGTTCATTATGATCAATGATAAAAAAAAATACTGAAATTTTTGAATATTTGCTCATTATCGTACATATAGAATTGCACAACGCCTGTTTCAATCCTGTACATAATATCCCTTTTACAGGTCTTCTACATGAATCATGAAATTATTTATCACATTATACATTGTGAAAAATTTTTGAATCAAAGTTGCAAGAGTCAATCATTTCTAATCATACCAGATCATCCCCGTGATGATTATTTAAACCAGATTTTCATAATTTGAACAAAATCTGACTTTTGTCACAGTGTTATACTAGATCACATAGTGAATAATAGAATATACCCCACATATGTACATGTACATATGTATGAGCTCGTGTGTTATACATTTGATTTTCCCAATTGTAATTTTCTTATTAAAGAAAATGAACAAATGAAACAAAGATTTCTGGTAGATATGATATGTGCACAGTTCATTGATACTAATTCCTTTTGTTTTCCCTTTTTTTTTTTTTTTTTTTTTTTTTTTGCATAAATACATACATATGTGTAAGCTTTATACATATATTTTTTGTTCTCACATCTTTGTTCTATATATACACACATTTGAATTACATTATGGACACACGCATGTACTCTATTAAATTTTCTATAGATTGTTACAATTTTAAACGTGAGATTATTTTCAATATGATGACGATGAATCCTTGATTTCTAGACTTTCTTTTCATTTTTATATTTTCTCTTCAAAAAATATGTAATAACTTTTGAATATGAAAAGTATGAGATTAATTTAGTGAAAAGGTTTACAACTATCATTTTTATAACCGGTGACTTACATACAAATGTATGCTGGGGTAATGAAAATCCCTTGTAAAATTTCATTGTATGTAATATAGCATTATATATTGTTCAACTATTTTCTTGATTTTTCGGAAAATTTCAAAAAAAAAAAAAAACAAAATTGGGAAAAATCCTGCAAATGCGCACTAGATAATAATAAATAAGACTACATAAATAACACATTTTATGCTGTTCGTTCTATATTCCATAGAAGGAGATGAGAAAAAAAAAGTAAATAATTTTAAGTTTTGCGGCAATAGAAAATCTCTGGGATTTCCTTTTGCTATTATATGCATACAGCACGTACATACGTATAAACGTGCGTGCATGCGTGTGTATTTTCGAGAATATGCATATATATGTACATACATATATGCGATACTTAATTTTCATACGTTTTTTTAACGGATTTTTATGTGTACGTGTACACAATATATACAAACATTTAGTCAAGTAATTTTTAGGCAATTTTTTGTTGTTGTCTTTCTAAGTATACACAAGAGTATCTTTACATATTTATGTATGTATATCATATACATTTTTATGATATTTAATACACGTTTTTATCATAATATAAACGTTGAACATTTATGAATAATATAAAAAAAAAATGTACACTTTAATACGTAACGCGAGTAACAAAAATAAAATGGTATATATGTAAGTGGATATAAAATAATATGTATGTACATATACAGCATTCTTTTCTTTAAAAAAAAAAAAAAAAAGGCGTGTGTTCTTTGATAGTAAATTCATCGGTTCTTTAACTTCTGTATATACGCATATGTTTATCTCAAATTAAGAAGAATTTATTAAAGTGAAATGTTCCTTTCTTATTACATTTTATTGTGTCCCTTTTACTTATATTCTTTGTACGTTAATGGTTAGCAAATTACGAAAAATGAGTTCAAGGGAAAACAATGAGCAAAACAAAAATAAAATTTCATGAAAACATGAAAATACTCAATTTAAAAATGTTTTCTCGAATCAGCAATGATGATCATCTATGACCTTTGAGTTTTAGACTAATCTGAGGCTTTTTGAACGAACTATACCCCTTGTTTTAACTGTATAAAATTCATCATCAAACCTAAAAAACGGACAGTTTTCGACCTGACACCTATAAAAGCATTCCTTAATTTTGTACGGTACTCGAGAAGTCATGTATGTATGTATTTCCCAAAAATCAGTAAAACTACAGTCCATAAATTAATCATTATGTTTATTTAACCTATTAATTAAACTTTGACTCAGTAATTTTTGTATCAGACGAAAGGTTAGCCATCTCTGATCTGTACAATTATTTTAATATGTAATAAAATTCTACAAGCTAATTAATATGAATTCCTTTTTTTATTTTTCTTAAGAATTTTGTTTACAAAATGTTGGATCAGCTGTTATTTTGTTTAAATACAACATTTTTTAATTAAAAAAAAAAAAAAAAAAAAAAAACAAAAAGTCCTGAAAATAAAATAAAATTTGAAAAAAACATGACGGGATCCTGACATCCAATCGTAATCGTATTCAGCTGCAGTGTTAAGTGTAACGAAATTTTCTTTTTTATGTAGTACCATGATGGCATACATCAAAGACAAATTCAAATTCAAATTTATTTATTGAGACTTTGAGTTTGATTGATCCATCTCCATACCAAATTTCATATTAATTTCATCTATCTGGGTTTTATGAAGCAATTGGGAAGGAAGTAATAACTTCCCTCCACCACTTTTTTCACTCATTTATTATATAGGTAGCTTTAATTTATTTTATTATTATTTATGAAAAAAGAACACAATTATTGTATAAAAGTATATTATCTTCAGTTTATTTTAATTATTAATTAAAATTGATTAAAATGAAAATGGCGTACTTTCACCAACCACAATGATTTTTTTATTCCACAGATATTTCTTATGTTCAACTCTTTTTATTTTTTATTTTTTTAAATTTTTTAATTTTCTTAATTAAAATTTAATTTTCACAAAATTTTAAGCGTCTATTCTATATCGGCCATCTTCCTCAATCCATACATCAAAGACAATTTAAAGAATTTAAATATCGAATTTTTCAGATTGTCATAATGCTTTTACAAATGTTTTGTTTGTTTGTTTTGAAATGAAAAAAAGAAGTTTATCTCGTTTTTATTTTTGTCTTACTGTCTAGACAAATAAAAATTTTAAATGCAAAATGAAGGAAAAAAATCAAGGATTGGCTTATCAGATAAAATTACAATCAAAATACAAATAATAGAAAAAAAAGGAAGGGGGAGAGGAAGAATAAAGAATTTTTTCATTGTTTTTTTCAAATTTACATTAAAATTGTATGCATTCTAAGGCAGGAAAAACATCAGTGAATTTCAAAACGTCTAAATATCACCTTAACGCAAAGTTTAAATTTTTTAAACACAAATTGTCGCAACAATTACATCGTCCAAGGTTTTGAAACGTTTTGTGAACGCATCTAAAATGCATTATTTAAGCAATTGAAGTTTTCTAATGTAATGCATCAATGACATTGTATCAAAATTGTAATACAAGAATTTTTTTGATGCTTTGAAACTCAACATATGCCTTTTCAGTGCATCTGTTGAATCTGTAAATTCTTTCTTGAATTTGACCAAATTTATTTTTAAATCAATTATTTAGGCATCAAATACTGACTTTCAAAAAATTTTTAAATAAAATAAAATAAAAAATAAAAACAATTCACCATAATAACCATAAAAATTCAGATACATGAATTTCAGGGGTAGTCAATCTTTTATTTTGTTTAATTAAGTTGTCTTACACACGTACATTTTAAAGTTAATTTAATGTTGTTAAAGTTCAAGGCTGTGTTTACGTTTATGCATTTACACAAACATTGTGTACATGCACATGCACAGCTCATATAATAATAATAATAATACATGAACTCATTCATACATGACAAGAATAAAAAATAAAACAAAAATTTTCCTTTTTGAATTCGTCCTTATTTTTTAATTAAATTTTCCAATTGAAGAATTTCATGTGTTCTCATCAGTTAACATTTCTAAATTTGAATTATTCGGTCTGTTATGTACATATTTATGTAAATTCAAAACAATTCGTTCATAACAGTAACATACACTCACATACATATGTACATATCTCCAGTAGTATGAGTACTTAACGCAATTGCTTATGTTTTCATTAATATAAAATGACCTTTTCTCTACCCACCCACCCATCACATACAGCATATAAATCAGTAATTTTTACAAAATTTTATAATTTCCACAATTTTTACAAATGAAAAAATTTTCCTTAACTCAAAAAAAAAAATAATAATAATAATAATCTCACAACAGATATGTGATAACAGAACTTTTACAATCAGATCTTCATAAGATCATTGTATCACCACAGCATTTATCCGCCGATCATATTAAAGTGTTTCTATATCAGATATTACGTGGCCTAAAGTACCTGCATTCAGCACGTATATTACATAGAGACATAAAACCAGGAAATTTATTAGTAAACAGTAATTGTGTATTAAAGATATGTGATTTTGGTTTAGCGCGTGTAGAAGAGCCAGATCAATCGAAACATATGACACAGGAAGTTGTAACACAATATTATCGTGCACCTGAAATATTAATGGGGGCACGACATTATTCAGCTGCTGTAGATGTATGGTCTGTTGGTTGTATATTTGGTGAATTATTAGGACGAAGAATATTGTTTCAAGCACAGAATCCAGTACAACAATTGGAATTGATAACTGAATTATTGGGTACACCATCAATTGAAGATATGCGACATGCATGCGAGGGAGCAAGATCACATATGTTAAGACGAGCACCGAAACCACCATCATTTTCAGCATTATATACATTAAGTTCACATGCCACACATGAAGCAGTTCATCTGTTGTGTCAAATGCTCGTTTTCGATCCAGTGAGTTTTAGTTTGTTATTTTGCCTTTGAAATTTTTTCTTTTTCATTTTATTTTATTTTGATTACGATCAGATATCATATGGAAATTTGATAATATTAACAAAAATTAAAAACAAAAAAAAATTTTTTTTCTTATGCTATATTTAAAGGATAAACGAATATCAGTTATCGATGCATTAGCTCATCCATATTTGGATGAAGGACGTCTCAGGTATCATTCATGTATGTGTAAATGTTGTTTTACAACATCATCGGGTATGCGTCAATATACAGCCGATTTTGAACCATCGGCTGGTCAACCATTCGATGATCTTTGGGAAAGGAAATTAACATCAGTGCAACAAGTGAAGGGTAAAACATAGAAAATTTATTATTTTCTCTTTGGACATTCCATTCAATTGATTTTAATGCATTTTATTTGGTTTCTTTTCTTTTCTTTATTTAAAACCTTTTAGAGGAAATGCATAAATTTATAGCTGAACAACTGCAAACAGGGCGTGTGCCGCTCTGTATAAATCCGCAAAGTGCGGCATTTAAAAGTTTCGCCAGGTAAGGGATGGAGATTATTAGTTCCGATCAAATATAATTTAAAAAGCAAAAAAAAAAAAAAATTAAAAAAAAAAAATTAAAAATTCAATATTACGTACAAATAAATTTTCTTCTAATTTTGCAACTTTTAATACGTTTCTGATACGTTATTTATATTACAATTATTGTGCATACTGGACTTTTGAACAAAAACAAAAGTCTGCCTGTTATCACTGCTACTTCTTAATACATACTATGTTTGCATCATCACTATTTAAAAAACAAAAAAAAAAAAAAAAAAAAAAAAACAAATACAAGCGTCATCAAATTACTGCTACAATTTATAACTCACTGTTCTACAGTGTTTTATGCGAATAATAAAATAAATGAATTGATGAAATGTAGCACAAAAGAAAAAAAAAATCATTGACGATTCGAGACACCTAACAATGAGCAGTTTGATTTAAATAAATAAATAAATAAAAAGAAAATTAAAATTAAAGAAAATTGTTCTTCTGCTTATAAACATAGACTATTTACTACTACTACTACTACTACTACTACTACTACTACTACTACTACTACTACTACTACTACTACCACTACAATCACAACCACTACTTTTACTACTACTGTTACTGTCATTGATAAAATTAAAAAAATATCTACTTACTTACCCTCAGGCAACTTTAATTCTTCAAATAAAACAAAAACAAAAATGTTAAATAAAGTACACAATCTTCTTCTTGGCTGTTCTTATTTTGTGTGCGCGCGGCGCTGCCTACAATGATGTCCAAAATTCTCCATCATCTGATAAATAATAAAATGAGTTCGTCAACAACAAATAAAATACAGATAATAATATTCTAGGTGTGTCTATTAATAAAAATTAAAAATCAATGACCATATTTTTTTATATAACTTATACATAATATATTTTTTTATTTTATTTCATTTATTTTTTAATCTATGTTTTAAATTTAATTTAACAAAATATTAAATGCATTTTGTTTTCTTTCTCCACCCTAAAATTAAAAATTGTACAAAAGTTATATTCTTTCTAAATAATAATAATAATAAAAAAAAAAAAAAAACAAATGTCCCTCTGATAACTTAATTATTTAACTTTTACTTAGTTTTGCATCAATACATTGTATAGTCAAAATAGATTATACACCATCATGCATGCATTACAAATCAAAATAAATATATGAATGACAAATTCAAAAATGGTAATGGTAATAAAATAATTTGTGTTGCATGATAATTATCAAAAATGCACTAATTACAAATTTAAAAAAAAAAAGAAAAAAAAAAGTCATTCACTATCTGTCATACACATATGCATGACGGTGTGTAAACTACTTTAATTTTATATTAATAATAATTTTATGAAGAAAAATGAAAAAATTTTATTACTGAATTTAATTTTTATTAATTAATTAAAAAAGAAAAATCTAGGATAAAATTAATATTCGTAAGGCATCTCTTGAATAACACGAAATTATGAATCGAATTTAAAATATGAATTTAAATTTTCATGATGTCACACAGTGTCATACTAAAATCATCGATCCATTTATATGTACATATGTATGTATGAAGCAAATGACCGTATTATTCGAGGGATGCCTATATTATTATTTTTTTTTTTGTTTTTGTACTGTACAAAAGCTTGCATTTATTGTATTTGAAAAGAAAACAACAAATTATGAAAATATTTAAATTTTATTGTAGTCCACCTGGATAACTATAAAAGTGATCTAATAAGCGATTATAATAAGAAATTAGATTATAGAATCGATTATACCAAGAAAGAATAAAGATTTAATATTCAAGCTGAATTTGATAGTCCTTTTCACATATGTACATTATGTGTTTAATCGTCTAATGGATAGTTGAGTCTTTCTGAATAAAAGATTCTCAGAAATTATGGTTAAATTGCAACATGAAATATGTTGGAAAATTGCGACTTAGATCACTTTTTGTATTTTCCAGAATATTTTTAAGTCTCGACTGAATGATGAACATAATCCAGTGAGACAAGAAAATAAGTTTTTATTCAACTATCTGAAAGTGAAAATTTTTTTTGTTTTTTTTTCTTCCACATAAGCCTCATGTGTATGCATAGTTTTTTTTTTTATTACCGCGTCAGAAGAAACAAAAAACAAAGAAACTTAGAAAATAAACCAAAAAAAAAAAAAAAAAAAATTTCAATTATTTTTCTGATATTTTGAATTTTTACAACATTTTGATTTTTCATATAATATATATTTTTTTTTTCTTGGAAGAATTTTTTCATATTAAAAAATTTTTTCTTTGATTTTTAATTTTTGAAAGAAAAGCAGAAGAACAATTTTCATACACAATATATGCAATTAATTATGTACATAATATACACATGCATATTCGTGTATTAATACAGTGAATGCGATAAAATGTATGCATACATACATCCCTTAAAAAAAAAAAAAATAATAAATAAAAATGCTATTAAAGAGGAAGCAGTGCATTCTGAATATTTAGAAACGATTATTGAATTTTCTTTTTAAATAGTTTTTATGAAATGCATTTCTGATACATGCATATATTTTTTTTTTTTGTTTTACCTGTAGTTGTTTTGTAGTAGATACGTTTTTTTTTTTTTTCTTTAAAGAAATGTAATTTATACATAATTTTTTGAATTTGTTTGCATTCCTACGTTATTTGTTTTTTTTTAATATTCTTCTGTATTTGTGTTGCTTTTATATTTTTCTATAATTGAGATTTTGAGAATAAAGTCGAAAAATGTTCAATCAAAAATTTTATTAATGAACACGGTCAGGAATTCTAATTACTTAAAAAAAAAAAAAAAACAAGTAATCATACCTAATTCATTACTCTCTAAAATCTCAATTTTAGAAAAAAAAAAAAAACCTGGCTAACACAAAAATTCGTTTTCTTCTATACTTAATCTGAACTTAATTTTTTTATTTTGTAATATTTTGTGCTTACGCTTTCTTTTAATTTTTTTAAATTTTCAAAAAAACAAAAAAAAAACAAAAGAACCATAGTGAATGTTTAAAACTAACAAAAGCTAAAAAACCAATTTTCCAGAAAATCAACAAAAAAATCATGTTTCGGTTCATGTCCATCAACGCAGTCATTGAAGAGAACGGCACTTAAACTTTTATTAACACCGATTATATTTTTATGTGCCGCTTAAAAAACAAATCAAAAAATAAAAAATTTTTTTCTTTCATGTGTTATATTGATGTAATTATAATTTTTTTTTTTAAAAAAATGAAACAAAAAAAAAATTTGTTTGCTTAAGAATAGAACAATAGAAAAAAAAAAATATAGAAAATAAAATACACATATCTCTTATACTCAAAATCAAAAGGTCAGTTTTGATTTTTTTATTTTTTTCTCATTTTTTTTTTTTTAAAGTTCTCTCTATTGTATATAAAATTTAAATTAAGAATGTAGCTGAAATTGAGTGGCTGAGCTGAATTTTTTTTTTTTTTTTTTTGATGAAAAATGAAACGTGCGATGTTAATTCAATAAATGAGAGAAATGAGAATTTTTTTACTGAACTTTTTCAGTGATTTTAATTCGTGCTTCGCGGTTAAATATTTGTAGCTGTGACCTGTGAGCTGATATTAATTTGATGTTTATGAACTCTAATCTATGTCAATCAATGAATTAATCGAACTCTGGGTGGACTTATTTGACTAAAGCAGAAAAATTTTAAAATCAAAATAAAAAGAGAAATTTTCACTGTGATACATTTCAGTCGCTTAAATTCAGCTACATTTTTGTATGATAAACCTATTGCTTTTGCATGCATGTCAAATCAACATTTTATTTTTGTTTGTTTGTTCTCCTTTCTATTAATTATATTATATTTTACTTCTTTTTTTTTTAATTAAAAATAATTAAGAAACAAAACTTTATATTAGAAAAAAAAATTTTTTTTTTGTTTATTACAAATTACAAAAGTTAAAATTCAAATGTTTTATTTTTTATTTTTATTTTTCTGTTATTTGTATTTCTTACAGTTCAACAGTTGCACATCCATCTGAATTACCCCCATCACCACATCAGTGGGAATGACGTCAAAATGAGGCGATTGCTGCCTAAATAAAAAACAAAAAATTTAAACCAAACTAAAGAAAATAAAAAAAAATTTAAAAGCAAAATAACAGTTACGAAGGAAAATTAACAACAAAAATAAAAAAAAATAAAAAAGTCGTAAATCTTATCCATTGGAAAAAAGATGATACCATCAATGTCAACGTGTCTGATTTCTATCAACATTTTTCAGTAATCAAATTCAGATAATCAGACATCGAGTAGAAAATCCAAAAATCAAATAAAATAAAATTTATGAAAAAAATCAAAAATCGTAATGAGAATTTAAGACGAAAACTAACATGGAGAGCTGAACTTTAAAAAAAATATATATATATTCAGCGCATTATTTATCGTCAAAAAAATTTATAAAAATAAAACTAGAAATGACAAAAACAAAAATAATAAATAAAAAATGAAGTGGATAAATTGATTGTAAAGAACAAAAACTAGTCGATAATGAAATCAAAACACAAAAGTAAAAAAAATAAATAATAAAAACGCAAAAAAACGAAACCATGTAAAAAAGAAAAAAGAGAATGTAAAAATTATTCTCTTATGATAATTCTTGTTTATTTTTCATTTATGTTTTAAGAAGAAACGATTTTTTCATATGAAATGATTTACATGTAAGCTAAGAATTTTTTTTTTTTTTTAAGAAAATAGAAATTTTAGTCTTTTTTAGCTGTAAGAAAAAAATTGTAAAAAAAAACTGAAAAAAATTCAGTTGCAAATTTAAAAAAGAAACGTGAAGAGAAAAGAAGAAATTCTCTGTGGGAAAGGAATACATACACCTTTTAATATGTATGTAAGAGAACTTTGCAAAAAAAACGTAAACCGGAAATCTGTAATGTAATAAAGATTTTTTCGTTTCTCTTTATTTTGTTTATTGATTTAAGTTTCTTTTTAATTTTATTTTTTTTTTGCTTCTTGTACCTTCAATAAAAAAGGTATGACAAATAACAAAAAAATGCATAAAAAATTTAAAAAGCGAAAAATTTATGATGTAGAAGAAAATATAGATTTTTGCCAAATTTACCTCAAATTTAAAAAAAAAAAAAAAAAAAAAGTTAAATTTAAAATAAAAATAAAGAGAAATGAAAATAAACACACACAAGCACATAAAATTAAATGTAATTCTCTCTTTGTAATTTGTAAATATGTAGTGTAGACATAATACAAAAAAAAAAATTTTTTTTTTGCAACTAAAATTAAAAATAACTGTTGAGACAAAAATAAATGTAAAATAAAAGAATTGTAAACAAACAAAAATGTGACAATGTCCAGAATATGAATAAAATAGTATAAGAGAAAGCAAAAGAGAAAAATGAATTAAAATGTTTTTAGACAAAAAGAGAATAAGGCGTGGGAAAAAACTGAAATTTTAAAAATCAAAAGAAAATAAGTCTTGAACAAATTTGATGAATACTTTGCATTGTTGTCCGCTGTTCAAACTGAATGTTTGTCAAATAATGAATAAAGTTGTCTGATATGTTGATACGAATATTATCCATTTAAACAACTTTAACATTATCTATGTATGAATATATATTGACTCCTAATATAATTCGAATTTTAGATCGTCCCAATTTAAAACTCGTATTAACAGAGATAATTCAGATTTTGACTTAAACCGAAATCATTTCGGCTTAATCTCAATTTTTTGAAATTGTACATATAGTATGTATGCATGTGTGGAATATACAGCTGATGTTATATATGACAGTTAATAAATGTATATGTGTAAGCAAAATCCAAAATCCCAGTTTTGGTGTATATACTGTAATCCCAATTATTGGGACTATCTTATTTCAATTCGAATTAATTGTTTTCGTATATACGTTCACCATGTTAAGAAACACAATAGAGAATCACTGTTGATAGAGATTTCTATTCTTTAATCTCTTTCGTATAAACTCAGTTACTCTTCAATAATGCACAGCAATTTATTAAATTTGTAAATTTTTGTTAACTTTTTGTTTTTTTATTATCTGAGGACTGATTATCTAGTTTAATATTCTTATTTTATTAAAAATTAGTAGCAATCTTATACATAAAAAAGTTTAGTAAATTTCTTGATTGATTTTTATTTTACTTTTATTTTTAATCAAATCATTTAATTTTTTTGAAAAATTTTTTGATCATTTAACTATTCGTTATCAGCCACTAGAGCCCAATGTCATATATGTGGGACAAATAATTTTGAAACATTTAAAACTTTTCGTAATAAATTAATTGATAAAACACTTTAGGATAATGCCAATTGGTTGCATATTATAACTAAATATCAGAATACATTCTGGGCTGTGGTAGACGTTTTTTCCCAAAAATCGCGGTGACGAACGTATTAGTAAATTATTGGAAAAGTATTAATTTTTTGATTTTAATAAAATAAAAGAAAAATAAAAAACAAAGATAAAATTATAGAAAATGAAAAAATAAAAATTAAAGAAAAAATTTATTTTTATTAGTTTTAGCATTTTGTAACAGTAAGTTTGGTTTTAGGCTTTATTATTTTTACTTTTAGATTTTGTTTTACATGAACTAAGATCTAAAACCCGTCAAGTTTAAACTTTAATCAAATTGTTGGGTAAAATGAATAACATAAAACAAAAAGCAAAGAAAAGAGAAATTAGTAAAATTTATTTGTTTAGTTTTTTTTTGGTATAAAATCAATATTTTAGTAAAATAGAAATATAACAAAAAAAAGAAAAAAAAACAAAATTCCCTTTTGTAAATTATAAATGAAAATGCAACACCGTAAAGTGAGTCAAATGTTTTTTTAAAAAAAATAAACCTTATTTTGTGTTTTTGTTTTAATTTTTCATTTCTTTTTAGTTTACATACGAAAAGATTTTTTTAATTTTATTTTGGGAGAGAGAGAAAAAAAAATTGAGAAAGATAAAAAAAAATTTTTTTACTATTCAATTTACTAAGAAAAGTTAAAATAGTAATTCCATGAATTTATATGTAAAAAAAAAAAATAATAAAAAGTAATTGGTGCAATGTGAACGTTTAAAAGAAAATGAAGAGAAAACAAATGTAAATCAGTTAAATTTTAATTTGACTTTTTTTTTAAATAAGCAATTAAGAATGATCAGTAAATTGTGCCAAAAAAAAAAATTTTTTTTAAAGTTTGAAAAACGAGAAAAACAGTAGAGTACTTAAATATTTTCGAAATTTACAAAAAAAATGTACACGAAAATTTTGTTCAATATTGTATTTCTTTTATTTCGGTTTTATTTTTTTAACAGTAAAATACTGAACTGTTTCTAATCAGATCAACAGAATCATCAATTATTTTTTGTTTTTATTTTTTCTTAAATTTAAATTAATGTAACATACGACCATACTTTGAATATGAAAAATAAAATTTAAACAAAAATAAATATAATGATGAAAAATGGTCCAATTTCGAAAATACAAAAAAAAAATGATAGTCAATTTTCAATTAATTAAGAAAAGATTAAAGCTCGATTTGGACTTTTGGACTCTAGTAAAATTGAAAGGATAAAATAAACCTATCATTTTATGTTTGTTTTTTTTTGAAAATGGTACCAAAACAAAAATATATATATAATATATACATATATAGGTATATATAATCTTATGCACTGCCCAAAATTTTCTACAAAAGAAATATAAAATAGACCTAATATCCTCCCATTCACATGAAATGTATTTATAAAATACGAGAAACATGAATTGTAGAAAAACAAAGTGAATAATCCCAATTACTCGATTATTTATGAAAAATGGGTCATTCATTACTTTATAAATATTACAAAAAAAAAAGAAGAAAAACCTACAAAACAGTTAATGAACTGCACTTTTGAAAAATAAAATTTTCTAATTAACAAACAAATATTATAGATAGCGGTTTAGTGTAATAGAAAAATTATGAATGTAATATTTTGGTGATATCGTTAATTACATAATAGGCGAACAAAAAAAAAAACAAAAAAAATTAATTCAATTTTTTAGAAACATAAAAAAGAAATCTGTATGAATAATACGCTTCTAAGTAGTAGTATTCTATATTTAATATAAATTTGGCAACGTCTGTACAATTGGTTTAAAAATCCATTTTATAACAAACTTAAACAATTGCTTTGTTTTCAATTTCAAGGCTTTCAAATTTCATCGTTGAAAGTGAAGTTCACATCTGATTACACCCAATAAATTCTTTTAAATTTAAGTTGAAATTACAACTGATTATTGTGAAATATTTGAAAATTAATTTTTATCGTATTTTAATTTTGTAACAGAAACTGCACTATTTTTTTTTTTATTTAAAAATCTCAGTACCTTAATAAGCACTAAAATAGTTTTTTGAACACTATTACACAGCATAATGATCATATTTTTTTCGTCATCAAAACAAAAAAAAAATATTTAAATAAAAATTTTAAAAAAAATTGTACATATTAAATAGAAATATTAAAGGAAAAAAAAAAACCAAGTTATTAGTAGATGATTACAATATTATTAAAAATTATATACATATTTACATACAAGCATATGTACATCAAAAGTAATTAATATTTAATAAATAAGACAAAAAATATGTTCGTAGAATGTTACAACAATAAGCAAAAAAGCAAAATATTAAAAAAAAAAAAAAATTAGATGTTAGAATTTAAAATGTGGTATGAAAAACGATACACAATGGATTACATTTTGAGAGCAATAATAGATCATGATCAAGTTTTTCATCAATTCTTGAAGTGAATTCGTCAATGATCTATTAATGTTTTCTAAGGAATAGGATTTTTAGAAAGTCATAACAATCTGAATTAATAAAAACAGGGCAGCATATTATACACAAAATAAAAACATATTGACTGTAATTTTTTCCTAAAAAAAAAAATAAAAAAAAAAAAATAAAAATAAAACGTAAAATTAATACATTTTGATTATTTATACAGATATCTAACACAATGTAAAATATGACATATTCTATTCATTGATACATATATGTATGTAAGCACAGATTTCTTCTACAGTACCTCCCTTTTGTCTCTTGATGTCAGTCTTAAAAATTGATTGAGAATGAAAATAAAGAAAAACAAAATTTTAGAAAAATTGAAGAAAAAAAGAGAATTTCCATTTGTATATAATATTGGTAATTATTTCATTCATGTAGAAAATTTATATCTAGACAGATTAGAAATATGTATTTAAAAAAAAGAAACAAAAATTAATTAAATTCGAAATTTAAATGATCAGAGCGATTAATATAAAAAAAAATTTGTAAGAAAAGGAAGAAAATTTTTAAAATTAAAATTTTAGAACTGAAAATAAATTAAAATATTTAAATAATTGTAATGTTGATCGATTTGGTCTATAGTCATCGCTGCAGGGCTATTCAGAAAACAGAAAGAAAAGAAAAAAAAAATCAAAAATATTGCATTACATATACATTCAATAAATTGATGTATTTTTGTGGTAAAAGAACTGATTAATGTATTTTACACGTGTGTTTATATATTCATAAATTTTTATCTGTATTCTGTAAAAAAATAAATAAATTTAAAATAAAAACCATTTCCATGTATTTAGAATGTGCGACATGTTACATGTATAATGTCTGTAATTAAACACAGAATAAAATAAAGAAAATAAAAGTTAAACTAAATAATGAAAAAATTAACGTTTAAAATATTCAAATTGGTAAAATAAAAATAAAAAAATAAAATTTTTTGATTTTGTAGATAAAACGATTTTTAAAAAAAAAAAAAAAAAAACAAAAATTGATATGGATGGGAAAATTTTGTGTTTTTCTTTGTATACCGATCGGACCCATTGGTTGGTGTTTCATTGTAAGTGCAAAAGTACAATATGTTGCAATGTAAATATGTGTTTGGCAAATTGATTCATCTATTCAGGCTTTGTGAAGACAAGCAAAATCTTTTACTGATAGGAAGAGCAACAGGGTCTGGGGAATGATTTTACTTTTATTACAATCTTTTTTTTATTCATACCTTGTTTGATATGAGCTGTGAGCCTTCCTATATAGGATTGATTTTATATTAAATATCAAATCGTCATCAAATTTAGGAAATCGATGAGAATTCTAATTAACCTTCAAATGATTTCAATTGATGACCATTTGATATTTTCGAAATAAAAATACTACACTCACATGTACACACAGGCAAACAAAAAATGCAATTCCATAAATTTTTTTTTTTATTTTCATTTTTAAACAAAAATTAAACTGAAAAAATAAAAATAAAATTGTAAATAGTTAATGAAGTTGTAAAAATAAAATTAAGAATAATAAACGATCTTTTCATTACATGCATTAGTGTATTAATAAAAACATTCGCAAATCCCTTATAAAATAAAATTAAAAAAAAAAAAAAAAATTAAGTTTAGTTGTATTGTATATTACCTACAAAAAAAAAAAAAAAAAATTAAAATATAAACAAATAATTTCGGTGTGTTCATGCCAAGTAAAAAGAAAAAAAAATGTAAAAAAAAAAACTTAAAAATAAATAAAAAAGATTTATAATTTTTACTTTCTATAGTGGTATTAATAACAATACAAAATGAGTTTTGCTTTTAAATAAAATATAAAAATACTTTGAAGGTATTCTTGTGTAATATTTGAAAATATTTTAATTCAAAAAAGTTATATTAATCAAAGATCGATCTGTCTATGCGATCATCATTACAAAATTATTATGCTTCCAATATGCAGTTTCGTAGAAATTGCATTTATCGTTAGTCCTTTTAATATGTTTAATTTGATGATACATAATGATGATCTTCATGATAATCCAATTTTAGAACAAAATGTTTGGAGAATGTTAAAAAAATTCAATATTTTGCATTTTTAAATCATTTTATTATTTTTTGTAATTAAAATATGATCATAAATAATATACAAATAAATACCTTCAAAATAATTAAAAATATTTTCATCAAACTTTCACATAGATCTCAGTGAATGTGTTCTGTTTTAATAATTATAGAAATTTCTCATTTCTTTTAGGCACATTTATATATTCTGAAAAAAAAAACAAAAAAAAACATGATTGTATAAAAAAGTTTTTAGTAAAATTTCAAGAATAAATATTTGAAAACAAAATTGCACTTTACCTTTTATTTTGTTCTTTATATTATTTTATTTTATATTTTTTGAAAATATTATTATCACCTTTTGATCGTATATATGCTAAATAATTTTTAATCGAGAATTTATTGAAAAAATATAATAATTTAATTACGTTTAAAATTAAATAGAAAAAATTAAAAGATTTTTAATCAAAGTTAAATCAAAAAAAAAATAAATAAATAAATAAAAAATAAAATAAAGTATAGAAAAGAAAAAAAAAACATAGTGCTGCCTATCAGAATGACTAGAAATTACTTTATATACAGAGCCATCATCATTCTTTTTTATTTTTACTTTATATAGAATATTACGTAGTTTTTTAAAAAAATTTTTTCCTCATATTATGATAATTGTATAAAAACAAAAAATAAAAAAAGAAATAAAATAAAAATAATGTAATAGTAGAAATATAAAATATAAAAATCGTACATATAGATTACAAGCTGTACATATAGTTTTTTTTTTTTTTTCTAAATACTAGTATTCAACACATAATTAAACGGAAAAGAAATTAGAGCGTTATTTTTATTTTTCTAGTAGTTCGATTTTATTTTCCTTTTTTTTTTTTCTTTTTTTTTAAAGAAAATAAAATTTGAAAAAAAAATAAAATACATACCTTTTATTATTTTATAAGGACAAAGATTATAATTAAAAATGGCATTCTACTATATACATATATAATACGCTAAATACGTAAAATTTACATTGTATTGTTATTGCATAATTTAATATAAATAAATAATATTAACAGAATACAGCAGTCAACTCTCTTAAAATGCACTAATTTGTATTACATTATACAAAAAATAATAATAAAAATTAAAAAGAAATACTGAAAATTCCGAAATAAAAATTAATTCAATAAGAATGATTTATAATAGTACTGTATTATAAGAGAGTAGATTGTACCTACATACATATAATAACAATTAAATACATTTACTATTATATACAAAGAATTAGAATTTAAATATGACAGAAATTAACAATAACGAAAGAAAACAAAAAAAATTTAAGTAAAATCTTGTAAATATTAAATAAACTAAAAATAAAATAAAATATAAAACAAATTATATTGTGTACATTAATAAGAATTATAAATAGTTATATTTTTTAAATAATAATAATAATAAAAAAAAAAGTTCAATACACAAAACAAAAAAAACTGATTTAAAAAAAAATATATATAATCCATTACATTATAAATCTTAAAAGAATTCAAAGGAAGAAATATTTGCAAAAAATCTCCTTTATGTGTTAGTGTGATGATGTGAATAAATAAATGAATATGTATTAATTATGATAATAAAATTAAAATAAAAAAAAAATTGTATTTTAGAAAGAAGCAAAAGCAAAATGTACTTTTCTCTTTAAAAATAACATATTAAAAAATAAAATAAAAAATTAAAAAACAAAAAATAAATTGTATTATAGTTAAAAAGAAAATGTAATTGTATATGTATATCTCTTTCCTTTATTATTATTATTTTCTTTTTATTTTTCATTATTATATACATAAATATATTATTATAAACATTACATACATATATATGATATATTAGACTTATTACACACTGAATTTAAATTTAAATTAATTCATCACATACCCAACATTCTGAAATTGAAAATGAAAAAAATAAATAAAAAATAAAAATTAAAATAATAACAATGCAAAAAATTAAAACTGAAATTATTAAATATTCAAAAAATTATGAAACTCTTTAATGAGAAGAATTCAAAAAATTAAAAAATACTGATCGAATATAAGGTAAAAATATTGATTTTCATTAGTAATTCATAGGTTTGAAATAGATGGATCAAAAAGCTGTTGATTTTCATTGATATCCGTTAAATGACTGAAAAGCTATTGATCCTTACTCATAGTCACATTGATCGTTCAAAGAACCATCAATTTTTACCCATAATTATTGATCGATCAAAAAACTGTTGATCTTCATTGATAACCGCTGATCACTTGAGTTGATTGATTAATTGACCATTGTACTTCACTGATATACATATAAAATGTAATATATTTTTTATAATTTTCGAAAAATTTTGAATATTTATTGAGTCAAAGTATATTGTAATCATTTAATATTTACAATGTAATTAATGATCATATATGTGATTTTCTTCCAAATTCTATTAATTAACTTTATATAAATTATTTCATGATCATTTTTTAAAAAATTCATTAAAGAGTTTCTACGTAAAATAAAAACAAAATGAAAATTAATTAATTAAAAATACATTTTCATTTTATTATTTTTCGTATGATACAATGTTTTTAATGTGTATTGTATATTTTTCTATTTGTATGTGTGTTTAATGGCATTATATTATGTATAAAGTAAAACAAAAAAGAAGAAAAAAAAAAAAAAAACTTATAATGTATTGGACTGATATTAATTGTGGTAAAACATAAAATTGAAAATGTAAGTGTAAAATTAAAAAAAAAAAACTGAAAAAAAAAACTAAAAACAAAAATGTTTTTAATTTTAAATAAATGTAAGAAAATTAATTAAAAAATAAAAAATAAAAGAATAAAGAATAATCATTTGTCAAAACACATTTAATTCTTCTTTTGTAAAATACAGATGTTAATAGGAAAACTAAAGTTAAAAAAAAACAAAAATTATAAAATAAAATAAACAGCAAATCATTGTAAAAATAATCATACATACCATATGTATATTCTCGATCGGCTTGATTTAATTTTGATTTAGACACGTTTTTTTTTTTCTTTCAATTTTTATTCTATGCATTCTAGCTATTTTATTAGTTATAATTTTTGTCTTCATATATACACACAATTTTGTCACATTAGAATTAAAAATAAAATAAACATAATAAAAAAAAAAAAAAGAAAATTAAAAAAAAAAACATAAAAAATAAAAAGAAAAGAAAAGAAAGAAGAAATATAATGTTTGTTTGAATTTAAATCGATTAAAAAATTTTGCCATTTTTACAGAATATTTAATGTTAAGAGAGTCCATTATCTAATAGTCCACTTTCACTCTCTGTCGCTGTTTAGAAAAAAAATTTTTTTTTTTTTTTTTTTAAACAGAAGATTTAAAGGTGTAACGTGTGAAGAATAAAATTTGAATGGAGATAATGATTCTCAGTTATGACGTTTCAAAATTACAGAGCTAATATGAAGTTATGAATAAACTGCTACAAAATGGAACCTGAACTTTTGAAAATTTTAAAAATTTCATATTATTGTACCAGTACATTATGAACTCAGGTCTAGATACCAGTTCATATCTGACACTCGTAATAGATCTCTGCAATGATACAGGCAGTTTAAAAAGGTTAATAGTGATTTAATTAACATTTTTAGTATATTATCAAATGATCATCGGTTAATTCTCTTTGATTATTTTTTTTTAATTATTTTTTAATGAATCAATTTTAACATTTTAATGGCTAGAAAAAAAAAAAACAATTCAATCAATAGTTCCGACTGTCGATTAAAATTGAAGATTAAATTTATGAAATATAAAAAATAAAACAGTGATTATTTTGCAATGTGCACACATAAACTATAAAAAAGGCCATAAAATATATCTTTGAACAAAACAAAAAAGCGAATTTTCAAGTGGCATACAAAAATGGAATTACATTTCGGAACACAGTACAGTATGTGAATATGCGAATGTGGTGAAATACGCTATATATTGTGCCGTACTGAATACAATCCAATGGGGGATACTTGTACACATTTTCAATTTTGTTGATAACATACTCAATATTTCAGCATATTGCATTGCCGCATTAATAATTGCAATCTTCACGTGCATATGTGAAATTGCTGACTTTATGCGTTATATACATACATATGTACATGGCTTCTATTTATTCAATTTTTTACTGAAAACAAAAAATCTGGAACACAAAACACTGAATATAGACCAATTAGTACGCATTGTATTAGTACTTGATATTGCGAAAATATGAAAAAAAAAAAAACATAAATAAATAAACAATGCAACAATATTATATTTAAACAATGCAATTTCCGTAAACGCGTTTACATACGATTGTATATGTGTTTGTCTTTTTTGTGGTCTACAATGAAGCGCCAACCTAACCGATCAAAAGGTCTAAAACAAAAAAAAACAAAAAAAAAAATTTTTTTTTTCTTACAGAATGAAAGTAATTCGTTTGTATTTTTCCAGTTTTTCAGCAAAGTCAACTAAAAAGCATTTCGGCATTACCAGGCATTACCCTATATGCAAATCAAGTTGTATGTATGTATGTAGATATTTTTAATTTTTTTTTACATATGATGTTAATGGCGAACATTCAAGTTATGACCTAGATTAACAAAAACACAAGTACTAGATATTTAATGCATATAATGATTTGATTGTTTTTAAATTGAATTCAAAATAAAACAGTAATGAAAAAAAAAGGAAAAAAATTTTTATTTTTTTTATTACAAAATTAATTATTGAACATTCAGATTATGAGCAATTAACAAATTATTGATTTACATTGTACATACATGTATGTATGTTACTGCAATATTTTATCATAGTGTTACTTTACAGAGAGGTAGATCGTGTATACATAATATGAAAATGAAAGTATGTACATGTGTTAATTAACTAATGATCGTCAATTATTAATACTTAAATTTTTATTAATGATATTTTATTTTCGTTTTGATGTGATCGTTTTTGTATTTTTAATTGATGTAAACAAGATAATTTTTTAATTTTACATTGTAAATATGAACAGAAATATCAATTGATCACAGAGAGGATCAGTGCAGTTAAAAGGCTGAGGTATTGAGTATCAACACCTTAATCAATCTTTAGATTCAAGGACTGAAAATTTGGAAAATTTGTATTCTAGTCTATGAAATATCAGCCTGGAGGAATTGAATCCTGAATCGAATCTCTTGATCTTAAAATCCACAATCGAATCTTCATAGTTCTTCATGGTCATATTTTTCAAATCATGATTTACCTACATAAAAGAGTGTGATCACTTTAAAAACAATCTCATAGTATCGCACTAAATGCAACTTAAACTGAATTCAATCTGAACGGAATCTTGTAAGTGATCTTCACAAAGTGATCTTTGTAAATTTAAAAAAAAAATAAATAAATAAAAATTAAAAACTAAAAATGCGATATTTTTTTCAATTTTATTACTACTTAAAAATGTGAGAAACAGATAAATGACAATAAAATTAGAATAAAGTTTTAGTAACATACGGGAGATCACAAGAGATTAATGAACCAAAAACAAAAAAAAAACAAAAACAGTCGACAAAAGATCAGAGTAAAACACTTATATTTTCGGAAATACAAAAATCTTCACTTATACATGATTTAAAAATTTTGCTTCATATACACATGTGAACCAGTGGACACAAAAAATAAAAATGTTTCGTACAATGATCTCAAAATGATAATCAATCATAACTGATTCATTTCATATTAAATTTTTATTTTGTACAAAATAAAATTTCTTTATTCCTCAGATTGACTTTTATGGTTGTAATTTTCTTTTTTATTTTTCGCAATATTTCATTTAAAAAAAACAAAACACACAAAAGATAAACTTTTCAAACAGAATTAAATAAGTCTTAAGAATTCCAGAAAATAAAAAAGGAATTTATGTTAATTTCCATAAAAAGTCATTATAAACTGATAAATTCATTTTTTTTTCCAAATTTTTCATATTTTTTCAAATGAAGATTTTAACAAAATGAAATTCTATTCAAAATTTATTTCAGGTAATTTTTATTGCAAAGAAAAGAAAACGAATTAAAAAGAAAAATTACAATGTTATGAAGGTCATTTTCAAGGTTTTATCAGGTTAAATCGTTATAATTTTCAATTGTGATCGTGACCATCAAATGATAATAAAAAAAAAGTTGATCTGGCTCATACAGGAATAGATGATTTATTACAAGTCAAAATTTTGGCACGATCGGGATAATAACGTATAAATAACAAATCAATGAAACTGAAGTCAGTATAGAGTACAGAACGGTGTACAGATCATTGTACCAAAACTCACACCCATATTTCATAAATGTAAGTAATTCCGTGATAATTTGAGTTTTTGCAAAGATCTACTCGTATCCACTTTTTGATTTAATCCGAATTTACATAAATATTTCACAACGATCAACCGCCAAATCATTTTTATATTACACATGTGCTATGTAAATTCTAATTTATTTATTTATTGACCTTAAGACCTTTTTTCTTTTTTTTTTTTTGTTTAAATTGAAAATGACAAAATAATTTTATTTCCATGATAAATACATAAATGAAAATAATTAAAAACATACGGTTAATTGCTGATCATAAACAATTTGTATAAATCTATACAAAAGATCGCCTTGTAAAAAAGTTCAATAAATTTTATAGCTAAAAAAAATTTGTGTCTCATGTTTTTATGGCAAAAAAGATTCATTTTTTTGTTGGCATTGAAAAAAAACAATTAAGAAAAAAAAACAACAATTTTTGTTTATGAGCAATGTATCTTATCACTTTTACTAAAAAAAAAAAAAAAACAAAAAACAATTTCTTGGTAAATTTTTGACGACATAGCCGTTATTTATTCAAAACACAGCATTGTTATTTATTAGTGAATACTTGATTTCTCAAGCATAAAATACAAAATCATAAACTCTATTCGGTCGGATCTCTCAAGCTCACGGCAATCTTCAGAGTCACCTAAAAATTTTGCACCTTCAAAAATTTATTCAATGAAAATAATTTCAAAAGATTTTTATCAAACGAAAGTGTATATACCACGGCAAAAGCGCGGTACGAAAACAAACAAAAGACAACTTATGGCATATTTCAAATTTTCTTTAATCTTTGAACGTTATCAAAATACAAAAAAACAAGAAAAAAAACATTCCATGTTATTCTGTGATTTCAATTTAAAACATTGTAGAAGTATGTAGAGTAAATTCTGATTATGATTTTTGTGCTTTAATGTGTATAGAAGCACAGTAATAAAAGCACGTAAAAGTGTATGAACTCACTTGCGTATTGCCTATATCAATGTATCTGTTGTTTTTTTTTTTTTTGTGGACAAAAATTTAGAACAAGTACTGTACGGTGATCGTGAATCGAGTGACTTTTTTCTTTAAAATGTTGTACTATATTAAGTGTTGATCACTGATCAGTCGTTGATTAAAATCGTAAGTGAACGGTTTTTGTGTTGAAAATTGAAAATAAAAAAGAAATGTTTTGTTGTGATTTCTTTTAAAAATGTGTGAAATATAAAATAAATAAAAAAAACGTTTTAATCAATAATAAAATTCAAATGACATTTTAAGGTATAACCAAAGAATATGTACTACAGAGAATTCAACTTCTTATGGGGGAAATTGTCATCGTTTGAAAACCTCCACGATAGAAATTCAACCTCCACGCTAAAAATATTTTTCGTAAAGAGAATTATTCTCACGTAGGTTAAAAAAAAAAAAAATCAAAAAAAATTCGTGTACATGTACGAAAGAAATACTCATTTTCATGAATGTATGTGTAAGAATCTTACCACCACCCAAAACTAATTATTTGTTTAGGATTTTTTCTTTTTTCTTAAAGACTACCAGATTTTTACGCATTTGACCGATTTTAAGCATTTTAATTTTACATGTACTTACATTTAAAATACACGCGTTTGTATCGCAGTATATCAATTACCACATGTTCGTACATGTATTCATTTATCTCAATATGAAATGCATGCTTTCTAATAGAAAAAAAAGGTTCTTTACTTTTCATATATGTATGGATACACATCATATACAAACATTCATATAATCATAAAAAGTGTGAAAAAAAACAATGTATGAAGATCATTTTTTTTATTGTACCGAAGTATTAAGGATAATTAAATCTATATACAAACAAACATGTACTATTATTATGATGATCGTTTATTTTGTAATACACATGGGGTGGAGTTTAATTTCCTATGATAAAAAAAAAAAATTCATGAACTTCAAATGTTTTTACGCATTTGACCGATTTTAAACATTTTAATTTTACATGTACTTACATTTAAAATGTACGTGTTTGTATCGCAGTATATCATTTAGCTGTAATACGTATTTATATGTACCTACTTTATACAAATAGTACATGTTTGTTTGTATATATGTATATTTATTCTTAATACTTCGGTACAATAAAAAAAATGATCTTCATACATTGTTTTTTTTTCACACTTTTTATGATTATATGAATGTTTGTATATGATGTGTATCCATACATATATGAAAAGTAAAGAACCTTTTTTTTCTATTAGAAAGCATGCATTTCATATTGAGATAAATGAATACATGTACGAACATGTGGTAATTGATATACTGCGATACAAACGCGTGTATTTTAAATGTAAGTACATGTAAAATTAAAATGTTTAAAATCGGTCAAATGCGTAAAAACATTTGAAGTTCATGATATCACAAAGAAATTAAACTCCACCCCATGTGAATTACAAAATCTATGCAATACAATAGTACAGTGGGCGATTAACAAAAAACCCTTAATTGTATGAAAATATTTCTATGAAATTTGAAATTTTTTCACAATTAAAAAGAATGATGTAATGATAAATATTGGAAAAGGTAGCACATTTTCTGAGACTCCACTGTACTTTTAGGTATTTTCCTTATGTGTAAATAGAATTCACACATACATTTAAAGAATGAAAAATTGAAATTTAGTGATTCTCAATGAAGAGAAATACATTTTACCCCTATCTACTCTGCCCGCACAGCACCTGTTTCGATCAAAATTTTGTGACCAAACTAAAAGCATTTAAGTTTAAATATATGTAATAGGTTATATATGGTATAACTCTAATTAAATTTTCATCTAAAATGTACACAAGAATTTGAATTTTCAAAAATTCAAGATAAAAAAGAAAAAACAAAAAATTTTGTATAGGCTTTTCTATTTTGAAGATGTTTTTCTTGTTTCAGTCTGTTTTTTGTTTTCTGTATTTTTTTTTATTTTTATTTTTTCTTAAACATTGATTTAACTATTTTTGGATATTATTGTTACAAACGCCCATTAAGTGTTAAAATAAAATGTCAACTAATGTAGAAATACGTTTATATCATAAAAGCTAGTGTATATGGTGCGGTGCGATACGTATACTTATAAAAATACTCAGCGATCAAGTGATCAAGACAGTGTGATGTAAAATAAGAAAAACATTTTTTTTCTCTCGTTTCAAAAATATTTAAAAAAATTTAACGTGTTCAAAAAATAAGAAATTTTTCTCGATTTGTTTTTTTAAACTAAAAATTTTCTTAAAAGATCGTGAAAATTTTACGATCATTTAACTGATCTGTGTGAGTGATTTTGTGTGTAGATTTTAAAGAGATTTTTTTTTATTTTTATTTTTTTTGAATTTACTTTTTTTTAAAAATTAGTTGTGTGATCAATTTTATTTTTCTGGATTCAAAATTCAAAAAAAAAAAAAAATTTTTTTACGGTTTGTATGCATTTTTTACACGATCAGCGTACACGAATGCATTTTTAATTGTCATTCGTTGAAAATACGAGAGAAAATGATAAATGCAAATATAAAAAGAATTCATTGATAAAAAAAAGAAAATAAAAGAATTTTTTTTTTTTTTTCGAAAAAGAAAGATGATTTTGGATTTTTGCCAAATTGGATATATTCCATAATTCTTTTCATTTTCTTTTCTAAATCAAAACAATAAAATGTGAAAAGTGCAAAAAATAAATGATTTTCATATGAAAAACAGGGAAAACAAAAGAAAATTTTCATTTTTACTCTCAATTTTATTATGATTTTTTGAGAAAAAAAAATTTTTTTTTTTTTAAATTTTGTTTTCATTTAATAAAGTGAGATAAAAAGGAAAATTTAAAAAAAAAATCTTTTTAAATTAACGATCGTGATCATGATCATGGAAAAAAAAATTTACATTACGTATGCAATTATAGCGTAAAATCGTAATATGAGTAATGAAATCGTGTGTTTTATTCATATTTATTTTTTTTTTTTTTATTTTCCTTTTGAGAAAAAAAAAAGGTGATCAAGGTGTCTAGAAAGTAAATAAGTAATAATTGAGAAACATTGACGCTACAATTACATATTCGTCGTTGCGATGTCACATTGGATTTGATCCGATCATAACAATTTAATTGTGTTAATTTTTTATTTTTTAGTATGTATTTTTCTTTCGATCGTTCGGTGATCGTTAAAGAAATGTCGTGACAAGATCAAATTAAAATCAGCTGTTAAATGATCACCTTTAATATAATTACAGATATTTTATTAATGTTTACACTCACTCACTTTTGAATGTGATCAGTGTGCAGTGTTATAAATTGTAATTACAAATAGTGATCACTATTTAAGTTTTCTCTGTGTGACATATAAAAATTTATTAATAATTTTTTTATTTTTTTTTTATTTTTAAATTTTATGATTTATTTACTGTATTACAATACTATAATTTTTCTATGGTTTCTTGTCATTTTTCACGTTTTTCTTTTTTTCCCCTTTTTATTGTGTGTGCGTGTTGTGTGTGTTCTACTTTAAAGTGCGTGTCGATATCAATTTGCTTTCGAATTTATAAAATTGATCACTGATCTGTCTTGTCTACATATAAAAATTTACTACTTATTCGTTGCAAACAAGTTCCAATTAAAAATGTTGAAGAATTTTTTCAATTGTATGAAATACAGAAGTATTTAAAATCATTGTGCATGTTTGCTTACAGCTTTTGATTTTCCCTTAAGAATAGATACATAGATAGGTACATTGTCAAAATAGAGAGAATAAATAAATTTTATTTAAAAAAAATCGATAAATGGTGATTTGTCTACATAAGAAATGTTTGACAAAAAGCCATTTGAAATGATCTTGTAACTAAATGCAATAATCGTTTGTACAAAGTTTGTCACAATACCTATAAATTGTTCTATGTAGAAAATTTTTCCATAATATCATTTTCATATGTAGAACAAATATTTAAAAAACAAATTGTTCTGTATAAAGATAATCATTTTTCACTTTTCATATTTTCAATGTATGACTGTACATAAAACTGTGATCTTCATCAAAATTATTTTCGAGGGTTCAAATTATTTTGACTGTTACTTTTTGTAACTTACATACTTTTACGTATGTATGACTTTGAAATGAAAATAAACGTAAAATGAAAAATTGTATACTTAAAATAACAATAAAGATTTTCTTGTTATTTTTTTTTTTTTATAGATCATACATTGTGCTACTTAAAACTGATGGGCAGTACAGTACAATAAAACTTTCCCTTCGACACAATACACATTCGTACGATCAATGATTATTTGTATCACGAATTGTGTATTAAATGAATTAAATAATTTGTCTTATTTTTAACTGTCTTAGCAGACAAATTCTTGTTCTTTGCCTTTTAAAAAAAAAAAAAATTATATTGCTGCCTTAAATGGAACATCGTTTTAATTGTTAATAAAAATTTTATTATGCGAATGTTTAAACAAAATATGTAAATAAATATGTTTGCTTTAATTGCCATTATATTCGATCGTACGAAGATAATTTGTCTTGATAATACCCATGTATGTAGTGTATGTAATTGCAATTCGATATATCGAATTTATTTAGAAATTTCTTAATACCTGATATAAATTTTAAATGACTGATATATGTATGTATGAAACATTCACAAATGAAACATTATGTAACGATCGGCGTTCAAAACATATGTGAATGTGATAATAAAAAAATAATCGTCTTTATCAAGTCTGTACAATTATATCTTTTTTTATATCTTCTACTGTGTACATGTACACAATGTACACGTTTTTCGATTTGACCTTGCTTCATTGTATCAAGTAAAAATGTTTTATGTAATTATGTAACATTGTATTCAATACGATGTTGTACTTGAAAATATTCTTTTTTTAATTTAATTTGAAAAAAAAAGAAAAAGAAAAGAAAACACGAAAATTCTTAAAAAATTCAAATTTTTAAAAATATTCTGTTAATTCAATGAATCAGAAAAAATAGAAAAACTGTGTCAAATAATGGATTTTATTTTTTCTATTTTGTTTTTCTGTTTGTTTTTTTTTTATATTCAAGGTCATCGCCAAAATTTTTTTCATGTAGGTGTGTACACACAATAAACAAATTATTACGTTCATTATGTATCTCTATTTAAAGACGTTTATTTACTTTAAATTTATAAAATTTAATCAAAATACACATGATTTGATAGATTAGGAAAAGAAAAAACAAGTATACAAACGACTATCTTATTGCGTATAGATTGGATTCCATGGGTCTATAAGGTATAAAATTCACATCAGCTTTCACAGCAGTGCAAGGTGAAATTAAGTGCCATATAAATTACTGCATTAATTAGGAAATTCATCACGATTTATGAATCGTGTTATATCAAAAATTGCATTATGAGAATATCACGTTGTACGAAGATTACTTATATTACGCATAACAATAAAAAATTAAATATGTATGTAATGTTTTCATGGCAAACATTATGGCGGAGTAGTTTACGGATATCGAAAACGACATATTGATGTCGTTAGAAGTTAGATTATATTTGTGAGTCTGTTAAAATTCATTGAATTTCTAAGACAACAACTGAAAAAATTTACTTCACCTACACTCCTCACTACAGACTACTTTACTGAGTAATGGCATTTCAAGTTGGAATGAATGGAAGAGTTTACGTACATTAATGGGGAACTCATTATGGGGATTAGACAATATCATGTTGTTCGTTATTATACTTTACGGAAGATTATGAACTATTTTGGTTTTAGCTTTAAAATCGAAATATTTAAAAATAATTTAAAAGCTTTCTTTCAAGTTCTGACGATTTATAACGTATATGAAATAATTTTTGTGTACATGGAAAAAAATAATAATAGATATAAACCTGATAATCTGTGCAATAAAATTAAAATATTTAATATATGCACGCACAAGTACATCAACTTTTTTCCCGTACAGATAATTAAAATTTATTGTATCGTATGTTTGTACTTATGACATAGTAACAAGGATCTTTCTTTTTTTTTATTCGTTTTTATTTATTTTAAAAAATTCATAAAAAAAGGTGGTCGTTAGAGTGAAAGTTAATCATCTAAGATGCAAGGTAGGAACAATTATAGCAAAGGTTATAAAACTAATGCCTGGGTGGTATTTAAAAAATTAGAAGCAAATCTAAAGTATAATTTTAATTAAAGTCAAAACGACACGAAATTTTTGTTTTCCTTCATATGGTTAAAATTTATTGCATTCTTTTATTGTTTATTTTATTTGGAATTTTTTTGTTTATTTTTTAAAAGAAAAACACACCTTCATAGATAAGAGTATAATTGGATTATGTTAAATTTTCTGAATAATTTTGTAGACTTTGTAATTGATTCATTTTGCCGAATATTGCAAAATAAATGAATAATTGATATGATACATTTTTGTCGGGTACTCATAAGATTGGCCGATAAGTCACTTATGGTCTCATCAATACATACATATACACGTCATATACATAAATAATTTTTCGAAATTTCTTAATCATTTATTATTCTCAAGGGTAAAGAAAAATATTTTCGTATCAGATTGTCTTAAGAATATTTTTTTTTTTTTTAATCAAATAAATTTAAAAATTCATTTCAGATTCGATTGTATTAAATTATATCGAAAATCTATACATTGTGTGTGTGTGAACAGAAAAAATCAAAAAACAAAAGACGTTTAAATACGAAATAAAAATGAGTGAAAATTTTTAAAATAAAAATTTAATAAAATATTTTTATCGAGTGTTAATTACAAAATTTAAATTAAAAAATGTCAAATTCAAATTTAATTAATAATTCGTCAATGACGAACGGAAGTGATAATATAAAAAAATCGTTAATAGAAAATGATAAAAAAAATTTTGCTGATAATGAGGCGCTTAAAAATAATACTAAAATAACGCCTGCACGTAGACTAGCTGCTAGGCAAACATTAAAATTAGCAATACCGAAATTTCGGAGTATAGATTCAACAAAATTACCAACGAATAATAATAATAATAACAAACATCAAACATCATCTACAGCTCCTGTGATCTATGATCACAGTAATCATGATGAGAATTCAATAAAAAATGATTTTCCAGACATTCCTATCAATAATGATGATGATAATGGCTGTAATAATGCCACAGAATTATCAAAATTTATTCCAAATTCAGCTGATGTCCGTAATAATAATGATATATTCTCATTTGTAAAATCATCTGAATTATCACCAAAAGAACAAATGAGTGAGTGATAATAAATGAAATTTTCACTCAAATAAAATTTTATTCATTACATTTGCATTTTTATATTTTTTAGGACAATCACCGATATTTTCAAATTTTTCTGATATGGTATCATCACCATCGATCTCATCTTCTACTGGTACATCATCTCCGGTATTTGAACAGCTATTCAGTTTGAGTCCATCCTTAAGAAGATATCAAGTAAGTAGAAATCTTTATTATCTTTTAACTTAAATTTTAATGGATTTTCAATAAATTTGAATACATAATTTTGCGATGTTAAGTAGACGGATTAAATAGAATTGACTAATGTTAGCCTGGTATTAAAGAGGTCTTTGGCTTCTGTAATTTCTAAAAATGGAATTAGCTTATACCTCTCAAACATGTAAAATTTAACAGTGAAAACTATTGAGCACTGTTTATTTTCACTCATAAAGTGTCTAAATTCGAATCATGTAATTTTTACATGATCATTAAATGATTTTTGTGAGTGGTATCATTATCATGATCGATTTGAAATGATTGATACTTGATTTTGCTGTCATTTTCCCATTCTCAAATGAGATATCCCACTAAAATGGACATTACATAAGAACACATTTTTCTTATCTGTTGTTTATATGTATGTTTTAGAACGAATTGCCTATACAACAGGAATTATTTGAAATGTTTGAAATTAAGCACAAAAATTTAAACATTACCACACACGCTTAGTACACATTAAAAATCCTCACATCTGCAACACATGAAACTACGACCAATCTCTTAATGATCACCATCATTGTATTATTGATATTCATCATGTGAATTAATTCCACGTGCTCTAAACAACACAATACATACGATCTAATTAATGTATGAATTGGAATTTTGACGTTATCATTTTTAATCGGTTTATTTTCGAATTTAATTTATGCATAAATTCCATCACACAGAATTAAGATTGACTTCTTGTTTCTATGTTTATGTGAATGTGGCATGATGTTTGAGTTATGGATTGAAAAGATCTCTGATATCATTGAACTTCTAATATAAATGAACAAAAGAATTCAAAAAAATTTTCTTAAAAGGATCAAAAAATAGAATATGAATCACAAACCAGATTTCAAAAAAAAAAATTAGATTTATTATTTTTTTTGGTGTCGAAGTTTTGGGGTGCAAAATTTATGCAATAATAAATCAAAATAAAAAAAAAATTTATTTCAAAATTTCATAATTTTCTTGAGAGCTTTGAATATGTGTGTATATATAGACAGCAATTTATATTATGAAGTCATATTGCAAGATCTTCGTATTGTATAAAAATCAAAATTGTAAAAGCGCATTGAGCATGGCCACGTTTTTCAATATACCTACATATTGAAATTTCTAAAATTGAAATTTTGGTACAAATTTCTTGTAGAATTTTTTTTTATACATAGATAGAAAGTCATGTTAAGTGTTTGCATATACATAAAAAATGGTATTCAATGTATGTACATATCTACAAACAACCACTCTGTACATCCACACAATACATACTTAATGTCCATTTAATTACACACATCTTCTCATTTTCAAAAATTTATGAATATCTGGCAGTAGCTAATGACCGTTGTACATATTTTGTAGCTGATTCTGTTTGTGTTGTTGCTAATAAGTACATATTTTTAATGAAAAATTTAAATTGCAGAGTGAAATAAAATTAAAAAAAAAAAAGATTAAGATTAACGAATAGGGTGATTTGATGAAATGTAGGTCAGGAGGGTATGAAAAATAAATTTTTTTTAAATTTTTAAAATAATTAAATTATTATGTGTCATAGCTAAATGATCAGCATTCCTAGCCATTTAGTTTCTAGAAAAAGTTGAAGCCTAGAAAATGAATGATCCCAGAATGAAACATTTCGATTTCAAAATTAAATTTCTGATCTTTTCGTGTTGCAACTATTTAAAATCAAATTTTCTAAAAAAAATAACTTTGAATTTCAGGCCAAAAAATCAATATTGTATGCCCATAGATCACCCTGTGTAGAGGAAAATGTTTATATGTATATACATATGTAGTAGCTTGTGTGATGAGGGAACGTACACATATTATAGACTCTAACGTAAAGAAATTTAATTTTCGTTAAAGTAAAATGAAGTAAGCAATTTATATTTAAAAGAACACAAAAAGAAACGAAAAACAAAAAGAATTTTGTGCACAGAATTTTTGAAAACTGTGGTCATAAAATTGTGTGGTACACAATTTAAAAAACAAAAATCCTTTGCTGTTTAAAACAAATTGTTTAGTACTAACGGTCATTATTGTCGAACGATCGAATTTTTCTTGTATTTGAAAAAAATTAAATAAAATCTAATTTAAACGAAAAAAATTTAGTATCTATTAAAAGTCTAGTGTGGTCCAGTGTTTAAATATCCGTTTGTATGCAGATGTACAAACGTACGTGATAGTGTTACTTAAAATTTGAAAAAAAAAAAAAAATGATCAAAGCCAGTTACAACCGTTACCACTTGCAATAGACGATCGCAATAGAAAAAATCGAAAAAAAAATAAATTAAATAAATGTCAAACTCCATAAACGTAAATTTGAGATCTTTATCTAAAAATTGTCATCTATCATAATTTAATTATATTCATTTGCACCTCTCTGTTTATTTATTTATTTTTTTTTTTGTTATTTACAAAATGTACAGTGTGTAAATAAACATAAATATTATTGATATATACGAATCGATAAAAACAATTTTTTTTTTTTTTTTTTGTTCAAATAATTGTGATATAATCATCATCATGGAAACCCCACCGATCATTCTAATAAGTGTTATTGCAATATTTTTGATGTCATTTGAAATTTGTAAATTGGAAAAATATCAGTGCGAATTTTATAATTGACATATTGTGTACGTACGTACATGTATGTATCAAACAATTAATAATAATCGATTCTGTGTTTGTCTATATACAGTGTTTAAATACCTGGTCTATTTGTTTATCTCTAATAATGATAACAAATTTAATGAAAACTAAAAAAAAAAAAAAAAAAAAACAAAAATGGAAAATTTTTCTAAGAAAATTCAACTAAAGAAATTGGGAAAATTTTTGTGAAAAATTTCTTCCATTTACAAAGTGCACTTTAATACATTATTAATTTTGTAACGATCGTGTACGATTGAATTTAAGGCAAATACTCACAGATACAAATTTAATTTATGCAGTTGCACTGAATTAAAAATTAATTTTAAATTAAAAATAAATAGAAATTATTTTGTTTTGTTTTTATATACAAGCGGTTAAATAATTTTTGATTTTGTTTTATTTTGAAATGTGATCTCATCATTTTATTGATCAACAACATACACTGTATTTTCTACATTTATATTTTCTGTTGTTGTTTTTGTGTTGTTATACTGTGAAAAACAATTGAAATTTGAAAATATTGTAAAGAAAAATTATATGTAGATGATAAAAAGAAAAATATCAAAAAATGCAAACTTTCTCAAATGAATTTCTATAAGAAAAATGAAAGCTTTTGCTCTGTAAGCCTGAACCCACATTAGTCAAAACGAAACGAAACGAAAAATTATTAAATTTTCACAATGTTGTTTAATTTAAACTTCGACTATCCATTGCTTTTCGTTTCGTTTCGTTTTGCCTAATTCAGTGTGCGTCCCAGGCCAAATAATACAAAATTTTTGAATTTTTTTCGTTACTTAAGCGATATTACGTTTTTACAAATCGTTACAAAAATTCAAAATTTTGTGCATAGAAAATTACATGAACCAAATTGTTTTCTATAAATAAAAAATCTATAAATCAAATTTATTGTTCTTGTTTTTTATGTGAACACAAGGAACTTAAATCTTTAAAGACCGTTATTTTTTCAAAAATTATTTATTTAACATTTATAAATTTAATTAACACAGAGTTAATCGAACTTAAATTAATAAAATGAGACAAAATAAATGAATATATAATGGGAAATACTCAGAATTTTTGGTGTCATAAAACCATAAAAGATCAATGTGAAAATAAACAAAATAATAATTGTGAAATATTTGAATCACAACATAACGAAAATAATAATTCAAAAAAAGTAAGTATACAATATAAATATTGAAATTTTAAGAATTGAATACAGGTAACTTTGGTGTAATGCGATTTATAAATTTTTGGCCATGATATGTGGTCTTTGTGTAATTCACATAATGTGGATTAATACAGAGTTTTTATGAAAAATAATGAGAATTATCCGTATTTTTACAAATTTATAAATAAGACTTTATAGCAAGATACCAAACAATTATCTACGTCACATAAAGAGATACATATGTTTATGAACAATAAATAAATTGGTACAGAATTTTTATCATGATTATCATCAGACAGACAAAATTAAAAATAATTCAGGGTTAAATTTGAAAACTAACTATGATAAAATTAAATTTTATTTTGGGATGGTTCAATTCCAAGTGCATTATCTTCCACATGGTTCGATTTTTTCAATGTTATTTTGCAACAAAGATAAAAGCAAACAAACAAAAAAAATATATTACAACAAAAGATTAAAGAAAATAACAAAACTCTTATGTGATCTAAATTTAGATTCATGTAAAAGATTTGTATAGTGACTAGAGGATAAAAATTTTCTCAATAAATAAAATCACAAGTGTACATGTAGATATTCAAATTAAAGCGTTATAAATCGTACATATTTGCATGATTCTGAGTATATAGAAACAAAATATACAGATTTTTGTGATTTTATTAGACATTAAAATGTTTATTTTAGAAATTGGCGCCTCTCAAACGAAACAAAAAAAACAAAAACCACTAAAATATGAATATGGATGGATACTCCAAAAAATATCTTTTTTTTTGACTCAAGTAAAATTGAATAAAATAAAACAAAATTTGTTTGAATATTAATTCTGAGTATTTTTTGTTTGGCATAAATTGTAGAATGGTCATTTAATTTATACACCTCCGCTTTCAAATTTAACTAGGACAATTCCTTGTATGAAAATCTGACCGCAATGCTATAATGAATAAACTATACTTTCCGTCAAGTAAAACTCACGAAAGTAATTTAATTCAAAACTCAAAATCACTGATTTTCTGAAATAACAACTGAAATGTTTGATTTACATGCGCTGTTCGTGATAGATTACTCAACGGCAAAATTACATTTCCAAGTTGAAAAAATTGAAGGCAAGAAACTTTATATTCATTGTGAGTGAACTAAATGCTTTACTTTACGGAATATTGCGGAATATTTTGGTTCTAGCTAAAATGACAATGTACATGTGACGATGGGAATGTAAAATATTTGTTAGTATTGAGATATATTTTTTACTTTCTACTTTGACCGTCTCTTACAATCATTGACATCGATTGTCCTACTGCAATGATCACTTTTCCAAAAAAATTAAAGTGCCTACAATCTGCTACAATGTTTTTTAGCCTCAGGTTCAGATACATACATAATATGTATGTGCAGTAATGCAAATTATGGTAATTAAAGTATAATTGCATACCTTAAATTCAAGAATCTTACAGGCATTCATTACTCATCTTTGTGATTACCTTTAGTTATGAATGTATTCATTGTGTATACCTGTTCGAAATTTTATTCTCACCAATTTACACGAGCACATATTATGATATTATATTTATACAATGATTGATAACGAAAAGTTTAGTTAGTCATCTTATTATTGGCTGTTATCATACTGCATACATATACATAAGGTATTTTCTTTCTATGTAGTGAAGTATAATATAAAGTCTAGACCGATATTCATCAGTTCACCGGTTAAGTAATTGTATGAGCTGTCAGCTGACGAGATCTTTTTTTTTTCAAATTGCCATGTGAATTTATATAACGTGTGGCGTTTATATAATTATTGTTTTGCTTTATTTGCTGTTATGACACATGATGAGGTAAAATAAAAACAAAATAAAAAAAATATCAATGAAACAAACAATGAATTGATGAAAGATGATGATGATTCATTCAAAAATAATAATTGTGGAATTTACTCTAATTGCTCGACAGCCTTATAGGTGCCCCAAGTCGTCGTAAGCGAATTATTTTTGAATGGAATTCCATGAAAAATTCCATATCATAATCGAATGTTTATTATTTATATTTTTATTTATTGTACTGAGTATTGACGTCACTGACAACCATGTAATCATCGCATTATTTACATATTTGTTTTTCTTGAATGTACAACAATGTGGGGAATTAAAATTAAAAATGACCCATGGCCTCATCCATGACAGACTGTGTAATGTGGAGTTGAATGAATTTCACTAAAAGCATCAGATATGAATAACGTACGATGTTATATGGTTTGTCGTTAGACAGAAGTGTACATATATGTATAAAAAATGAATATCGGTGGACAGGATTCTTTTCTTGTGAACGAATCATTGATTAATACTCTGCTCTGGTATAGGTAGACAGATTGGCTATTTTTTTTAATGAAACCCAAATATTCCAATATACGTAAACGATATGTGGAGTACTTCACTCAATATTCGTTTAATTGAGAACTCACAAAGCATAAAAGGATTGCAGTAGAAACTAATGCAAGTCAAAGTCTAAACCATAAGCAACTGAAAATATGGTTATGATGAAAATTCAAAACTGATTCAAAAATTTATTAAATTTTTGACCCTACGACGCTCAGTTAATTAAATTTCCATAAAGCACAATGCATATTAAAAAAAAATATCGTAAGCTGTAAGCATTTATTTACGCTTTTTAAAATTTTTTTCCGTTATTTAATTTTCAATTTTAAAAAAGAAGAAGAAGAATTCAACTTTGTATATCACATT
Source organism: Anthrax anthrax (assembly GCA_963971155.1). Taxonomy (NCBI): domain Eukaryota; kingdom Metazoa; phylum Arthropoda; class Insecta; order Diptera; family Bombyliidae; genus Anthrax; species Anthrax anthrax. The sequence goes on from OZ020120.1 coordinate 17,535,390, forward strand.
AAACAAACGATATTATTGTCCATTATTTAGGATTTTCCATGTAAGCTTAATGGTATTATTTAAATCAATTTATTTTCTTTTTCTTTTTTGCCTTACCTATATTCACGCATTTAAATGGGGATAATAAAATTTTTAACAGTTCATTTTATTATTTATGTACATTTTACGATCAGATTTACTTTTTACGTGATTTTATACACAAATGACACGTTTTTAATGTTTCGTATGTGTAGAAGCATTTTTCAAATCTGTGTCCTCTTTTATAAATTTCATTTTTATTGCAGTCTTTTTTATTTAACATTTTGATGGATGCTTATTATAACGTATATACATATATTTAGATTCGAATATACATACAAAGTGGTTTTATGTCTTTTGTCGCGTAGTGGCATGTACAAATTTTCCATATTAAAATATAAATGGAATTCCAATTATATTGTTAAAATGAATTAAAAACGAAATATAATACCATAATAAAAGATAAGGACGATAATTGTATTTCAACATAAAACAAAGTAGGTATAAGGTGGTATAATGGTACATAATAAAGATTTTAGAAACTTCTGAATGTAATCACATTGAAATCTATTCCATACATGTTTGTTCCGACAAAATGGAGATCTGAAATTTAAAACTCTAGGGCCATTTCCAAATTTGATAATCATTGAATCTCGATTACATATAGGTACGTGTTAATTCAATGCAACTCACACAGCAATCACAGTGCTGTCGTTTTCCAAAATTTAAAGCACCATGTACATATGTATACAACAATAATAATTTTAACATATGCATGTAATTTTGGTTAAAAACAAATTTACATGATAGCAGAGCCTGGAGTTTAGGTTTGCATTTTTGCAAGAAAATTTTTTTTGTGGGTTTAGTTCGAGTTCAGATTCGCAAGAAAATGTTTTATGGGTTCGATTCAGATTTTGGTTCACATAAAAATTTTTTTTGAGTTTAATTCAATTAACTCGAATGGTGGTGATAAATTGTGAAGGTGCAACTATATAATATAGATCCTTGTATTTACGTCATAAATAACGAATTTAATGTCACTTAATATATACGAATTTTTATGATAATTTTGAAAATTTTTGGATTCTTATTATAAAAAAAAAGTACAAAATCCTCATTGTATGAATGCACAGCAACAGTGTAAATAGCAGTGTAACAACAGCAGCTGTCTTCAATTAAATGGTACATTGAATACATGCATATTTTTATATACAAAAAGTTTATTGCACCCAATTCTGTCACTTAAATGTCATGTATATATGCAATTACAATTGCCTACAACTCAATTAGAATATGAATACATGCATGTAAGTATGTATAAAGTGTGATAGAGATATAATTGCGGTTACCACCAACAAAAAAAGAGCATTTTTTAATGCCTCTGCTTACGTACATACATAGATCTTTAGCCATTTTAGATTTGATAGGTTTTAAAATTTATTCATACATACAAATCAGATACATGTATACCATATAGTATATGGTTCATTAAAATGCATTTTTTTAAAATGTTACAGAAAAATGAAATAAAATAAATTATGAGAATTATTCGATATATCCACATAGTAAACGCATTATTTAATTGGTAAAATTTATGTTTGAAACTAACACCATTCGATGTGGCAATTATACTTATTATGACCATCAGGCTAAATTGTATTGAATAAATATTTACGCTAATGGTTTCTAAACAATTTTTTTTTTTTTGTTTTTGTTTTATCAAAGTTTTATACATTTTGAATGATTGTAATGGGAACGTGTAAATTTTCAAATGCGAATAAATATTTAATGGTGTGTGTTTAAAAAACTAGATTTTAAAAAGATAGATGTTATAAATTACAAAAATTATGTAGACATATACAATATAAGTAATAATGTATTCATAAAAATATGGATATGTTTTTGGTTGCTTTCGGAATTGCCTGTATGAGAAGATTTACAAAAGATCTGTGTTGACAATGTTTCTGATAAAATTTATGCTAGAAAGTAAAGTAAAACAATCAAGTTGTGAAATCAAATAAGTTTGCCTATAAAATATACGTAAATATCTGCTTATTCAATTTCGTCAACTTTGAAATGTAATTTTTCCGTTAAGAAACCCACATTTAAAATCTCGCATGCTCCAGGGTCTTGAATCATTTTCAACATTAACCAGTTTTTTTCATTCAGTGATATCAAAAATTAATGCACAAATCAATAAGTTACTTGTTACTTGTACACGATTGATACATACATACATGGTAATTCTGAAAGCAGCCCCTGTGTAAGTATCAAATAACAAACACACGAATAAAATGAATGTGAAGTAGATTTATTACAGTTCAAGAGACATTCATATTCGTTATAATAAAAAAAAAAAAAAAAACATTCTGATGATGATGATGAATATTCGTCGAAATATGCCAAAAATGGTAGGAAATATTTCCAATTATGGATATGTCTCAATTTTTAAAATTTTAATTAAATCAAAAAAAAAACAAAAACAAAAAATTAAACATTTTAATTCAATTTTGACCTGATCTAACTAAGCGTAGTAGCACCAGACTACAAATTTTTTATAGGCCAATTTTTTTTTTTCTTCTTTTTTTAAAATGATTTTGTTTAGTAACACGATAATAGCACTATAGTAAGCCATGGAGTAAATAATTTTCATGACCTTTTAACAAAAAAAGAAGAAGACGAAGAAGCAAAGAAAGAGTTATTTGGAAATCAAATTTAGTCCCACGCAAAAATGAAAATTCCAGATGTGTACCTAAAAGTATACTGCTACCAAAGCTGCTATACTATACTTTGAATTTGTACCACTTCAATCCAATCAATGATGACTAATCGAATTATCATCGTCATCATCATTATCATTTTACTAAATGGTTAAAATTCTGTCTTTTCATTTTTTTTTTCGTAATAAAATTTAATTTCACTATTTAGATTTGTATGTATGTACCATACCAAAAATTACCATATTCACAATCTTGTCACGATTATGTGTGTCTTTTGATGTTCGTAAAAAGGCCATTAAAAGTTTAAATAAAATAAAATTGTAAATCTAATAATTATTAACTTAAATAAATGAATTTTACATTATTGGTGATTGGACTAATAATGTCATGATTGCTCATACAATGCCCAAAATTGGATGATTCACTTATACATACCAATAGTATCTACATACAGTGTCGCCAAGGAATGAATTAAAAAAATATCGAATTAATCTGGCATTAAGTCAATATCCATTCATTTCATTATATTGTTAACTCTCTTAACTTTAAAATGTTCATTAATTTTGTATATTTCGATTTATTTAAATGCGGCTTTAATTTTGCTTTTGATTCGTTACACAGATTTTTAAATTAAAATGTTACTTACATACTCGACGATGCCTTGAATTAACGTATTTTTACTTGTATCACTAAGAAAATTTAATTATACGATTTTACAAATTCAAATAAATTTAATTTAATATTAAAATCAATGCGTGTTACATGCCTAATTCGTCGTTACAAATTCAAACGTATTTAGAAAAGAAAAAAGAAAAAAAAAACAATCGATAATAATCTCTGTACAGTTTAGGTTTTAATTAAAATTTACATGATTTTCAAGTCATAAATGAAATTCGGTTATTAATTACTTTCTGATGTACAGTATTTTATGTGTACATTACAAATCCATAGACATCACAGCCTGTATATTAGATTCAAAGCATGTAACACATAATGTCGTATGTGACACTGTCAATTTGTATTTCTTAAAAGGGAAATAGTTATTTTCATTTTGTTAAACATCAAATCGATTGACAGTTTACATTTATTTGAAAATTTTCAAAAAGCAAAAAAAAAAAAAACAATGAAATTGGCAACTGACTTTAATCTGTTTTAATCAATTTTTGTCCTTATATTTACACGTACATATGTATTAAAAAAAAAAAACATGATTATTTTTTTAAAGCGTGTGCCATTGTCCAAAATTACATCAGTTGCCTTCGATTGAACATTTTCATATACATACATATGTAGGTAAATATATGTAAATGATGAATTCTAGATTAGAAAACGATCTAATCGGGCTGTATTGAATAATCTGCTCACTGACGCTGGTATCACTATCAGAGCTCAGTATGAGTGTATGATTGGTGGGAATAGTGAACACTAGGGACTAAGGACCTTAAAAGTACGTACCATATCATATTTACAATGAAGTTTTCCTAGCCAGCAGTACGTTTTGCAATTTTCAATTTTTTTTGTTTTTGTAATTATCATTTCAAATGATTTAAAATTTTGATTCTTAATGCCAGTTGAATTAGAACTTAATTAAGATTCAAAGCAATTATTCTATTTTTTTGTTGTAGTTTTCAGGATATGCATTTGTCTTGCCAATTCGGATAAATCACATACACAAAATATGTACATGCGTACCTATATATTGTGAATTTGCATCATCATTCACTATATGTGAGCTTCAAACGCAAACTTCCACATTTAAGTAGGTACAATTTGTTATTATTATTATTTGTTCGAAATCTTTTAATTAAAATTCTTTGAAAGCGTAAAGCATTAAATTTCATGACAATAATAAAAAATCACATGAAAATAAAGATGAATGTTTTTCATAAATTAACCGCATTATCAAGTAAATGTATAATATGTGTATATGTATATGTGAACCATGAACCATTATTTAGTACACATATGCACGTGTTCATCAATGTATGCGTATACAAAATCCGTTTCATATTTACATACATGCACTATGAATTATTGCATAATTTATATTTGTACAATAAACTTTTGAATGATATTAACCTAAAGAGTGAGACACGCCTCTGTTATTATCATGTTGTGTGGTAGAAAAATATAAATAAACAAATTCTTAGCCATACAATTTATTTCAATTAAAATAATTTCAAGTACGAAAATACGATATCATAATTTTTTTTTCCCCCTCGAAGGCAATAAATTAAACAAAAATCGCTTTTTGTTTTTTTTGTTTTTGCTTTTAATTTACATAAATTTTATAAAGAGGTGTACACTCGTGTATTTACATACATGCAGGTAACAGAAAACTTTCAAACTATTTGTAATTTTATATAATATTTAATTATTCCTAGTGAATGTAGAATTGGATACATGAAATTACAGTTGAAAAATTAAATTGCATTGTAAATGTAGAAAAATTAAATTTGCAACGAGAAATAGGTCAATTACAAATAAACTTTGTACATAAAGCTATATGATTTATGGTAACCCACATTAGCTCATATCAAAAACTCAATATCAGCTTCACGAGTAAAAATTATGACTTGCACAGAAAATTGTGTTATAAAAATTCATATTTTTCCAGAATTTGTTAAAATTTGTAAATTATGTTATATCGTTAACGCTTTATACGAGAATTACCTGTGCTATGATATTTTAGTGATTTTTATTCAAAGAAAGAAATACATTTCATGATGATTTCAGGTAAAAAAAAATAAAAATTAAATGAAAACCGTTTAATCCTAATTTCTATTTCAATATTCAAATGAAAATCTACGAATGTTCCCAACTCCTTTTTGTTTATGTCTTATTTTATGCACACAGGTAACACCAAAGATTGCATGTATGTAGTATACTGCAGCACATTTCTACTAATAATAAATTTTTGCACATTAAAAAGTACTTTTCATGGCGCCATCGTAATAAATAGCAAACAAATATTATTTTTACCAGAAAGACTTTAATCTTAAAATTGATTACTACGACGACATGATCTAAGAAATAAAACACATGGAATGGAGTTTAATGTTAACATTTATAAAATCATACTGCAATTCTTTATTATATGTGTACTGAAAAATCATAGTCGGAAAAATCAGATAATTTTGCACGCGACCAATTTTACGCCTGACGATGATATATTAAGTTATATCATGGCTTATGAGTTCATTCAATTTTTGTCCTGTATCTCCTGTATATCTCATACAACAGATTTTATCCAATTCAACTAGATTTGTGTTGTATCTATGAAAAATATCACCAACAAAATTATGGCATAATGCAGAAAACAAAAAAAAAAACAAAAGTTCTTAGATAAAATTTAAGATCTACTTAATGGGAGTCGCCGTTTTGTTAGGTGCCAAAAATGTAACTGTCAGACATATAGAACACAAAAACAAAACGTCGTCTCTGTTGTGGCATAAAATTTATCTCAACGCCACGATCTTTGTGATAAAAGTTAAATCATATTGAATTTATTGAATTTCGTATTTTCAATTTTCTATTCTTTGATTTTTCACTTAGATTTTCCATTGAAACAGAAAAGTGTCTCGGTACCATTTAATGATGATGAGATTTTTCTTAAGAAAAACTTAATGATATAGATTTATTTTTTAAACCATTTAATCTTTTGTTGTATTTTATATAAAAAGAAAAAATTAAAAACAAAAAAAAATTGTTTTTTTTTTTTTGGCACAAAATTTTAATTTACACCACCACAGTCGCAGCTATAATATAAGCCCAGTCATTATGTGTGTGATGTCATTACGATTTAATTAAAAAAAAAATAACAAAATGAAAACAAAAAATTATAATTATAGAATTTATGTAAAATGATTTAATTATGATGATAATCTGATATTTATACACCTCCTCCCTATTTGATGACCTTCTCATACTAGAACGTATTTATATGAATTTGATTAAATTCAAATGATATACGAGTATACGTTTGATTACACTCTCGATAAAAATAATATGAGTCAGTCAAATTTGATATTATTTTGATAGTATATACTATAGGGGTTTAGATATGATTTAATTTTCTATTTTAAATTTTTAACGGATGAAAACAATTCAATTTTTTTTTTTTTTTTTTAAATACGATATAATTAAAATAGGTGTAGGAATATTTACACGCAGACATTCAGTCCATTCAAATTTTAATGTTAATAAAAACATCGTAAAATACAACAGAATTTATTATACAAGAAAAAAAAAAATTGTTTATTTATTTTAATCAATTTTTTGATATGAAATAATAAACAAGCAATCGAGGAGGCCTATATAAATATCATGTACAGATTGCATTTAGATAAATCTGATAACGTTTATTGGAATATTAAAACAATTAACACATTCAATGTGTCACACCACTATTTTTGAAATTTCATTCATAAATGAGGAAAATAATTGTTATAAAATTATCAGAAAATTTTCTTTAACTTTTTGTTTTTTAATTTTCAGATAATTGTGATAACTTTTAATTATGAACATACTTGCATCTGAAATTAATTTTTAAATCACAGTATTGTACATATATTTTAAATGAATCATTTCTTATGAAAATTTATTGTTTTTTTTTTCATTTTCGTATTTCCAATTTTACCTATTTTAGAATCAAAAGAAAATACCATAAATTATGAACATAAATAATATGGCAACGATGCAAAATTTTTATGTTCAATAAGAATAAACATTGGAAAAACTATAGAGGATAAAATTCATTTCAGGGTGAAGGTTTGGTAATCTATTCCGTGAAAATTCGAACAGGACTAAAGATAAGGTCACACTGAAAACTTTGAAACTATGAAAAATTATACGAAATTTGATGAAAATGAAATTTTTATTTTCTCTTGAAATTTATTTATGCAAAGTGTGACTAAAATATTTTCAAATTAAAAAGATCAAATCAACAGGTGAACGATTTCCTCTAAATTTTTAATTTTCTCAAAATTAAATATACAACCAAAAATTTATTATTTTCCGAGTCACACTGATTCTTATATAATATTTTATTTTTAATGATTTATCGTAGACATTTTATTTGATTTTTTCGCTCTTAATTTTATTTCTTCAGAAAAAAAAAAAATTATAAATCCTTGAAACTCATCATTTTCTTTTCTATGAAATGATAATTTATCTTTATGTGTAAAATGACATTTATCTTTTCTTTGGCACAAAAATGAACTTTTTTAAAGAAAAAAAGAAAATAAATTCTAAGTAAATGTTATAATTATGTACTGTAAATTTGTGACAAAAAAAAGATGATTTCAATAGAAATTCAGAAAATTATGGCAACTCTATTAACCTGATCTAATGATTACAACTAGAAGATAATTTTAGATTTACATAGAATTTTCAGATAAAATAAAAAATTAGATAATTAAAAAACATATAAAGGGAGTGATCAAACGTCCCTGAAGATCGACAACAATATTTTGTGAAGGTCGTTTTATTTATTTATTTTTTTTGTGTTTTTGGTTTATCTGATTGGTATCAATGTTTTGTATAATAAATTAATAAATTTAGTAACTGAAATTGTTGATCAATTCATTCTATTTCAAAGGATGTGAATGAACCTTTGATGTGAAATGATCACTTTCATTACTTACGCCTAAATTTTTTTACTGAAATAATCCATCATGCACGTAATTTTCTTTTACTTGTAATTTTTAATTTTTAATTTTTCTTTTTTCAAATAATGAAATAAATTCATTTCACTTTTAATTTGCACAATTCTGCCATGACAGATATTCCTATCATATGTAAAAATGTTATGTGTGTACATAATGGATCATTAATTTCATATATCACACATTAGAATGGAAACTCTGTTAGTGTTAAAAGTTTTCATTTAATGTTCTGTTCTATTTTAAGATCACCTAACGTAAATATAGTGCTATGAAAAAAACATGGGTATATGAAATTTTAGATGTTGAATTAAAACCAGCAAACAATTTACGTTTCGTTCATCGTTTTGTCTGTATACAGAGATTACTAGCTTACAGGGTTCAGTATTCACGTCTCAATTAACAGAATAGAAAAAAGAAGAAATAATCAGTTCTAAAATTTTGCTTTAATAAAACCTTTATGAACAGAGTATAAATTCTTGTTGGTCTGATAATCTAAATTTGAAGGCAATAGCAGCAAGAAGTAGTGGCATCTGAAAATTTCCGCAACAGCAGGTCAAGATATGATTTGAGCTGTAGCACGATTGGATAAGATCAATCGATTGGTTAATAGCAAATCGGGTTTGTATCACCTGCCTCGCCCACATTAATTTTATTTTCAAAAACTCAAGAGGTCAATTATTTTTGCTTTACTCTGTTCATATACAGTCTACATATGTACTTTAGAAAATAAGTGATAAATTTATTTTGTATAATTGTGAATGTACAGGCATTCACTTTTTTGTTTTATTTTGTGTAAATTAATGACAATTTAAATAATGTAATAAAGGAGACAAAGTTCAAACAATAGGCGCGATCAAGTCAAGAAAATTTCAATTTTTTGTTTTTCTCTGTTTTCTAATTAAATTAAAAGAAAGTCGTCTTTTGTTTACTCTGTAGATACATGATTACACTTACATATGCACATATGACGTAAATGTGCTTTAAAAATTTTTCGACGATTCATTTTATGATAATTAAATCCCCCTTTCAACAATATAAAACAATAAATAAAAAATTAAATGAAACTATAAAACAATTGGAATCCAGTTTTGGAACTTAATAAAATATAATTTTTTTGTTTTTTTTTTTTTTTTTTTTGTAAAATCAACACAACATACAACCAAACAAATCAAATTATTGTTGATACACACATATACACGCATAATCTTATAGCGAAGAAGACGAAAAGAGCACACAAAGTCAAAGCCAAGAAAATGAACAATATATTTTTTTATACTTTATTTACATATGTATAAATTTAAATTCAACCAACGTCAACAACGTCGGGACTCGGGCAGGTCTTCACTAGTTTTTTTTTATTTGTTTTTATTTTCGAAATTTATAAGTATAGAAAAATAAAACAAAAATAAAACGTGAAATAAACGTGAACGAACAAGAAACTTACAATTTTTTAAAATAACACATGAAATGAACATGAAATATGAATTTTAGTTTAGTTTTGGTTTTTGGTAGATCTCCAGTGATTTTTGGAACGGCATTCATAACGCACTAAATTTTCGATCGTGTAGAAATTTTTATTTTTGACTTAAAATTAATTTTTTTCGTTTTTTTTTTTTTTTGTTTCTAAACGTAAGAAAATATTAGTGTCTTTTGAGAAAATCAAAATTTTCGTATTATGGAAATTTTAATTTAATTTAATTTAATTCAAAATAGCGGAAGTGTGTATTATAGGTATATAAAATGTGAAAATTTTCAAAAACATTCGATCGATCTTTATGATTTTATTGATGCTATAGGTATTTCTTGGCAAGTGAAATAAAACCCAACAAAAAAAAAATTTTTTTTTTTTCAAATTGAATAAAAATATTCAAATTTTATGTTTTATTTTTACTTTTATGAAATTTCGTTAATTTGAACATTTTAAAAGTAAACAAAGTTGCGTTCACATTTTATATGTGAAATAAAAATACAAAACAAAACGCATATGAATTGCATACCTTCATAATTTATTTTTGAAAAACTGAAGAAAAATTTGTGTCAAATGCAATGTAAATGCTAATTTTAGAAAATATGGTAAAAAATTATTTTTGAGTTTAAATTTGAAAAGTGCACTTTTTAAACACAGGTAATCATCGTATTACGTGATATTTTTACAATCCGATTTCGATATGATACAAAAATCTTATACAAATCAAAATTTTAGCTTTACGCAATGCAAAACCATTCAAAGCAGAACTTTTGTAGAACGTAATTTCCACATAACACGAGACTTGCCTGTAGTTAGATTTATCTTTGTACATATTGTACGACAAAATATATCCGTACACAATACATTTTGATTTTGTTATTCTCTACTTACACAAATTCATTGTTAAAATGCTTGCATTAAATTTTGTCAGACAAAATACAAGATATCAAAGTCCATTTTTGTTGATTCTCAATTTCAGGATTTTCATTTATTTATTTAAAAAAATAAAAAATAAAACATAAATTTAAGTCAATTTTATGTTGTTTGGCTCGAAAACAAGTTCTCTTGGTTAAATGCTAAAATATAGCTAAATAAATAAATAAAGACAATTTAATATTGAGAGCTGTATAGTTCATGTGATTATATTTGATATTAAATAGTAGGATGTATAGGTAATTTTCGCACTAGAAGTTAGGTAAATTCTTTTGTATCTTCATTTCGATAACGCGATTTTTGTGTAGATCTTAATTTTACTTCGCATAGTACATAAATGCGGATCTGTTTTGTTTTGTTGATTAAGTTTTTTGGGAACACAATCTCTGCGTAATACGAGGATTACCTATATATATAAATTTTTTGTTTTATTCAAAAAAAAAAAATCAAAAAAATTGAAAATTTTTACAACAAACATGTTAATCAAATTTTTAAATGATTGAATGTTTGTTTTGTATTCAATCAAGAAGCTTAGAAGAATAAGAAAAGCAAATTTTTGATAATTTCTAAGAAATAGTCAATTGATAATTTGGGTTTTTTGTTTTATTAAGCATGAACTTGAATCAGTTACTTTGAAATTATTTTAAATGTATGACAAACACATAATCTCATACAAGAAAAATAAATATCTACAGTCAATCTTCTTATAACGTTTTTGTAATAGGTACCTAGGTACGATTTTTTTATTATGATCAAAATTAAAATTAATGTAAGACACGGATGTCTGTTTTCTATGTATTAAGCTTTTATGATTGAAATTAATAAGGAACATTTTTACTTAAAAAGAAAGTGCTTATCTCTATTTTCCAATTGCGAGTTTACCTGCGTTTTGAGTTTTCTCAAGTTTCTTTACAATGCAACACAAATTAACCACGTTATAGGGGGATTGATTGTACCTAAAACGACGATCGTTGTAAATTGTGTTGTAATGTAAAACAATTTAAAATATTTCTGCAATTTTTTTAATGTGTTCAAATGTGATGATCAAACCAAACATAAAATAATTTGTGTGTTATAAAAAAAAATTATTCTTTTAACAGAAATTAAGTGATTTTCTTGTAACTTAAATATAAAAAACAAAAACCACAAAAAAAATATAATAAAATAAACATTCTGCGTGTAGAAAAAAGTGTGTTAAAGAATAAAACTTTTATTTTTGCAAAAGAAAAAAAAAAAACACAAAATAACAAAAGATGGTGGTTACAAGAGCTCCTGTACCGCCAGCTCGGTCAAGATTGATATTTCCAAGAAATCATCAGGTAAGGATTTACATTTATTAAATGGTCCATTTTTCTTTTTCTTTAAAAGACCAATTTTCTTGGTTCTGGACATCTGAATGTATCTCTATCTGTGCTTATTTACATAAATTTCACATAAAATTTCAATTATTATGTATTTGACCCAATATTTTATTTTTTTAATCTTTTTAATTGCAAAAATCAATTAAAATCCTGTTGTCATATGTTACATCTCTGTATAAATGTCATAATTTGTATTTACATTTAGAGGCTCCGTTTTATCGTTCATTCTAATCTTTTAATTGTCTTTAATAATTATTACATCAAATAAAAATTAATTTAAAAAAAAATGTATGACAAAGTAGTGTTGCCTTAATGATGAGCCTGCATAGTCTCCTCACATTAAATAATTTTTTGTTATTTTTTTACAAAATAAATCAAAAGCGGCCTTTTTTTTTCAATAATTGCTTGACACTAAATTGTATATTTATGTACATTTGTTTGTGCATTTGCAATAAATTGAAGCTGTTCACAGTTTAATATTTTTCAAATTTATGCCTTATTGATGCCTCTAGTGATTACAATAAATTACAAACACAGTTCTCAATTTAATATCAAAGATCCACATACAGTATATGTAATGTATTGCATACAATACAAAAGTCACATAATTTGTTAATGTCAGTTTTTATTCATTCATTCATTCATGTAGACATGATCGATTTAACCTGACCTTATAGTCATTAAGTATCTGAGACTTTTGAGAGAGGAGTCTCCAATACGATAATTGTATCAATGAATTTTTATTTATTTTTATGTATTCTGACATTATCATCATCATTATACATACATATGTACATATTAAATGCAAAATATCTATTAATTGTTTACATGACTTTACAAATAGTTTTGTAAAAATCAAATAAAAGTGAAGGTAAAATAAGAAAACATCTATTTTACATGAAATAAACTGGATTGAGATATTACAACTATAGCAATAATTGTAGATCATCAATAATAATTAAAATCAGTAGAATTGTCGTTAACAATTATTATTTGTAATAGCTATTAAAAGTGTTGGTATATGATAGTAATTAAGATCAATTTAAAGAAAAAAAAATGATTTAATCGCAACACGCAGCGTCAGAGTTATTTATTATATCGAAAAATTTTTACATGAGAAAGTGAATAAAATTTATAATTATATAGAGGAGTAAGATTAAATTTAATCTTGAGGTTTTCCATGAGTTTCAAAAGGTCTAAATTTAGCCTCGATGCAAGGTTTAAAAAGTTCCAAAATTTAGATATTCAAAAGGGTAAAATCCTTTAAAGCTCCAAAACATATTGTGAATGTATCTAAAACGCATTATTCTGATACCAAATGAAACAATGATCACTGATCAGTAATTTTTGTATCAAAGCCGTATAGTATTGCCGCATTTCAACAAACTTTTCGACATTTTGAAACTCACCGTTTTGTTAACCAATGTCAAAGGAAAATAACGTTCAGATTCAAGTAATCTTCGTATAATGTGGCACTTTCATAACATAATTTCTGTGTAATTTACAATTTTACCTGGTAAAAGATTCAACAGTTTTTGTAAATCACGGATATCACCATGCTCACAGTATTATGCATTACATTCATATGTATATCGCGTAATATGAGGGCTACTCGTGTGTTACTCAAAGGCTGAGTAAAATCCGTCCAGAATAATTGAGTGCTGTTTTGATCAATGGTCAATTATGTATATGGAATGTAAAAAAATATGCATTTGATCGTAAAAAAAACTTTTTTTTGTATATTCTTGATCAATATAAGTACAACTCGAATTTTTACATACATATTTTAAAATATGTAAAATTTTTAATTTTCTTCTGTACATTATTGCATTTATATAGGCTGTTGTTACATGACGATCGTAAAAATAAATTGAAAACAATAAAACAAAAAAATATAGCAAAAAAGAAGAGAAAACAAAAATTATGTTTTTCATTACTTAACACATTACGCTCGTTTAGCTATTAAGCATCAAGTGACTTTGAAATAAAAAAAAATTCTTTTTATATTTATGACCTAAAAATGTCAACATGACTTCATAAACTTTTTTTTTACATACTTTGTAAAATCAAAATAAAAACAAAACTGAACAAAAACAAAAAAAGTGAAAATGTAAACAAAATTAAATGAGCATACAAAACAGTACTTACTGGAAATTATACAAAAAGGAAACACTATCCTATATAATATGAGGGAAAAAAAAAAATTAACAAATTATCTTGGGCGCCATTAAATGATTTTCATTTTCCCATTTTATTTTTTATGCTTAAATGGAATGTTGGAATCTCTGTGTGAATGTGACGTGTTGGCGTTAATTTTAATGATCTGTATAGTTGTAAAATAATTAAATGACTGTATAAGTAGTGGACTTGTATTTAAACTTAGATTTATTTACATCATTTTAACTAATTAAATTATCGGGCAAATCAATAATTATATACGATCATCATGCACGATCTCTAAATGTCGCTATAAAAACACAACTATTTAACCTTTCTCGTAAAAAGTTAATTGATCAAATCACCTGAAAACGATTAAGGTGATTCATTGACTTGATTTTGTTTTGAAAAATCTTAATTACTTATTATTTTTGAAAAAAGATTTGTACAAGCGGAAATGTTAACTGATAACGATTCTGTTCATATCCGCAATTAGTTTGCCTACATTCAATTTTTTATTTTTTTTTTTGTTTTTGTGAGTATTTAATTTCTGTGGAACAGACAAAACTAGATTCGTTTTTGGAATGAATCTACTGATCTATACACTCTGAATACGTTTTTACTATTAAATAATGGATTACTAATTTCCGGTGCAATTTTTAGTTTTATCAAGGACAATTTTGAAAAAAAAAAAAAAAATTGAATTTTCCTTGAATTTTTCTTGGAATCAATGGAATTCCAAAAAACATGAAAGAAATTGATCAACACAAGGCTATGAAGAAAACAAATCTTTGCAATAATGAACATTTTGTAATTTTTATTCTTTCAATTTCAACTAATGTAATCAATGAAGTCACTTTTTTCATGCTTCACTGTACTTAATACATACATATATAGTATATACGGTTGTGTTGTGTTGAAAAATCTGAAAATTTCAATAAGCTTGAAGTTTTCCGAAAAGAGCTTTATTTGTTACATAGCAACCCAATTTGTGAATTTTGTTTGTGCATATAACATGTAGGTATATGAATGAATATGATGGTATTTTGTATACTTAATTTTAATTCTATGTTCCACGTTCTACATCAGATGTATGCATGATGAGTTTTACTTATCCTCTGCAATATGTTAGATTTTCTTTTAATTTACACAAAGGGAAAAATTAATAATTTAAAATCATGATGGATAAAATTTGTTTTACACATTTGAAAAAATTGTTTAGTACCGTACTAATCAAGACTGTTAAAAGAAAGACAAATTCGTTTTATTTTTATTTTAAATTCAATTACCCCTTTGAATTTGGTGAATTATAAAACTTGAATTTCAACATCATGTGTATGTAGTTGATTGTCGATTATACATATGTGTCAATGTGTGGTTTATTGCATATGGGATTGTATGTAACATTTGGATTTGTGTATGTAATCGTTCACATATGATAAATATAATATGCTAGTTATATGAAAAGTATCTGATATCTGTATTTGAAATAACATAAATAAATACACGTTTGAATGATACATAAAAATATGAACATAATCATATTATAGATTTATAGAGGAACGTATGTACTTGTATAACATATGAATATGATTTAATGACGTCCAACGGCACAACACACTTCACGTATATATACATACAACCTGATATGAATTTGATATGTGTATCAAAAATATCATCATTTATATTGGAACAACTTGAAACGTTATCTCAGATACACAGTACAATTCAACATTTAACGTACACAATGAAAATATGAAAAAAAAAAACAAGAAAAACTTTTCTATATGATAAGACAAACAATTACATATACAGAAAATCGCTACAAATACAAGAAATGTTGGAAAACTTTTTGACTTGAATTGTTTGTTGTTGTAGTGGTTATTACAACAAAAAGTTCGATTGTTGGATTTTAAATATGTTAATATGGTATGGTTTTCAGTTTTTATATACAAACACATAAACATGCTTTAATCAATGTGTAAGTGGATATAATATATACGGACTCATATATGTATATGAATGGTAACAGTATATATGTATATATACAGATATATACATATAAAAAATTAACATAAAATATCTTTTGAGTATTGGATTGTACACTTCCCTGAAGTAACACAATTTCAAGTTTTTTTTCATGTTATTATTATATTAACATTTTAGTAGTGTCGAATGGGTTGACGTTGACGACTACACAACATTTTTGTTATATCGAGGACGTTCATAAGATTTTTTTCTTTTATTCGTTTTCATCTTTTTTTTTTCTCTTCTTTTTTATACTTTTAAGTTTGAATAGTTTGATTCTTTTGTATATATACATATATAAATACACTCTGTAAAAATCATCTTGTGTGTTTTCATTTTTAACTAGTTTTTCTTTATATACAATTTTCTATCTTATAATTTTTTTTATATATATATAAATGCGATTTTTTTAAATGACAATCAAAATTGCAGATGTGTACACTTTAAATACAACACACAGTGTAAGAAATAACAAAGCAAAACAGAATAATAAACAATTTTTAAAAGAAAATGATACACTGTTAAAATAAATGAAAAACGATTAAACGAAAACGTTTTATTTTCGTGTTTAACATTAATTCATATACACCCAGATGTTTTGTTAATTTTTAAAGTTTTTCCACAAACAAACAAAAAAATAAAAAAAAAAAAATATTTGAAAAAAATTTGAAAATTACAAAACAAATTGTAGAATCTAAAAACAAAAAATTTTTTTCATTACTCGCACATTTGTACTTGATTCAATTACTCACCGCGATAGACATCTTCAATACTGTTAACTTTGAACGATGTAATTTCGAGTGGTTTTGGAAAAATCAAAAAAAAAAAATTTTTTTTTTTTGAATTTGACCAGTGATTGTTTTTTTTTGTATCAACAATTTTAATTTTGTATTAGTGTAGTGATTTAGAAAATTTAATACATTTTTGTGATTTTTCTAATGTTTACAATTTTTTTTTTTTTGTTTTTGATAAACAACGGCTCTAAACAATAGTGTAATAAAAAGAAAATATTCAGTGTAATCGACCTTGAAATTTTTTAAGTTTACATAATTTTTACAATGTATGTAATTTTATAGTATTTAAGCGATGATACCATGCCTATATACTAATATAAAAAAGTAGAAAAATTGTTTAAATTGTAAAAATAACGGAGATTTTATTACGCAAAAAAAAAAAAATTTTAATTTTTACAAATATTGTGATAGCCATATGGCCAAAAATAAATATTAAATTTATTAATTGAAAAAAAAAAAAGAGAAAATTGTCAAAAGTGCCTAAAATTGCTAAAACACATTTTATATTATCAACGAATAAAATCAGACAAAGAAATAAATTTAAAAAAAACAAAAATAAAAATAAAAAAATTGCAAAAAATATCGAAAATCCAAGGAAAAGAAAAGGTGTTGACTTGATGTACATTTTTCTTATGTATTTATCTGTATGTACTTAAGCTGAACTTAAAAGATAAAATTTATAATAAAATCATCGTCTTTTAGTTGTCATCGCACAGTGTATCTTGTGCACACCTATGTATAGTACGTAGAAAAATTGCACACCACATTGGTTTTATCATATCTTTACAAAAGTGATCATGTCTGGAAAGGTAGGCGTTCTTCCTTACTTTTTTTTTTCTTGATTTATTTAAGAAACTGGTTTTTAATTTATACTCGTGTTTGTATACTGTCACACATTGGTTTTTTCTTGTTTTGTTTTATCACATCTGACTCTTGAATTGCTATACCTATATGAATTTTCTTCCAAAAAAGGAGAAAATGTTATACGTTTGAAGACACTTTATATATTATGAAATTAAAAGACCGATAATATCAAACACTTGTAAAAGTTATCAAAAAATCAATATCAAAATGTATGATAGAATTGAATGGAACAAGGATGCGTATTACATGCGAGATTTTAATGTAACAAGGAATCAAATTTTAAATACGGTAGCCGTTGTACCTAATTAGCTACCGAATTTGACCTTTCTTTCTTTTTTTTTTTTTTTTATAAATTTTTAGCACACACATTAAATAGAAATATAGTGATTAAAATAAATCGCGGTATTTTCATGTACTTGTAAAAAAAAGGAAATAAAAGAAAAACAAAAAGGAAAATTGCCAATAAAATTTTCACAATAACAGAATAACAGATAAATTTGTTTGTACTGCGTGAATGTGTGTGTATCGCATTTCGGTAACACTGTGTCTATATATTTTCAATAAAAATCATTTTTGTTGAATACTTTTTATTTATTCATTGAATTATTATTGGTATTGGTCATTGCGTTAATATGAAATACATTACAATTAATAGCTGTAAAGAAAGCTAAAAAAAAAAAATTATAAAAATAAATAAAAATAAAAAATACAATGAAAAAATCTATTTTTACACTCAGATTAAAAGATAAATTATAAATTGCATTGTATATTATATGCAGCAGCAAATACGTTGTACCTAACATACATACATGTTAATGTGTTTCGTTTACAATTAAATTTATTCTGTCAAAGATGTATACAACAGAACAAATGATGTACAGGTAATCTTCGTAAAATTGTGGATTACAGAAAAACCACAATATGAAAATTAACGTTAATTAAAAATTTGCCTCAATTTGAAAATCACATTATATGGTAAACTGATATGTTGGAAAAATACCACGTTATACGAAAGGTGACTGTGACGCATGTATAAAAATTTCCTCTGTGGTTAATACAATGTGATTTTTTTTTCTTATTATTTTTAATAAACCATATGACGATCAAAGTCATGATGAATTACAGGTAGTTTGTTGGCAATTAATTTGTCTTTAAATAAATGAGCAAAAACAATAAAATACAGTAAAAATTTAAAAATTTCAAATTTTAAGTATCTGTACATAACATTTGTATTATATACAGATAAGTAGGAAACGAAAAAAAAAAATTATAAAAATTATTTACATTAAACACAAAGTGCATGCCAAAGAAAATTTATTACAACAAGCAACGACACTTTAGTTTGCGTTTTTAATTTTATTTTATAACAAAAAATTTCCTATTTGTGAAATAACTGACTTTAATTGCCATAATTTCCTATTCCGATTAAGTTATAATAATTATTATAACTATTAAATTTTTTAAAATTAGGTGCTCGTAAAAAGAAATTACTATCATTTTCTTCCCGTATCACCCACTGTCGTTTCTTACACTTGTTTTGATCTGTAGTTTATAAACCATCAGAACATAAATTCAAATTTCTGGCATTTGAACAAAAAATTACGAGTATATTTTATACCTGAGTTATTGTTAGCGTTAATTTATTATAAAAGCTAAATAAAAAAAAAAAAAAAAAACAGACAGTTTGTGCAAATACACATTTATGCAATTGACGTACTGCTATCAAATTCAATACTTTGTTTTCATTTATTTTCTTACAATTCATTTTCATTTTAAAATATCTGCTTTTGAGTTTATGTTCACGTTGTACATATTTGTAAACACCTCTGTAACTATTTCATACCTGTATGGGGTTTGTATGTACATAATATAGTCGAAACTGTATAGAGTTATATATTATAATAAATTTGCACAAGAGTATTGGAGGAAACCGGAAATGCCTTTGAATTATACTGAATAACACATTGTAATAAACTTCGTTCATTATTGAAAAAATATTTTAAAAAATTTTCTCACTTGTATCTTGTATTCATAAATCTTAGATAAGATTAAATGCATAAGACGTGCATTTTCAGATAAATGACAGTTAAGGGTGATAGTACAAATATACAGATTTATGGAAAATTGTTTTATTACACGTACGATTACGTGGTTATAAAATACTGAAGTTAAAGCTGTGATTCGAGTGACAAATGGTAAAGCATATGGAAAGTGGTTTTTATTTAAAAAAAAAAAAAAAAAAATCAAATTTCGAATAACACGGTTTCAAACAACACTGAAACAATTATAGCCATATTATTCGAAGTACGTCCGTATTCATCTATTTTTTGTTCGCAATATTTTGGTTACTTTAATTTTAATTTTCTTTTTAATATTAGATATCGCGCGTTCATAAAATAACTATGGGCTAGGCATGAACGTACATTGTAAATATGTATGTAGTTACAGACACACCTTACAATTTTCACTTTAATCCTTATCACATTGTCGGATAGATATGAAAAAAGTTAAAAAGCATCAAATTATTATCATTGTTAAAGCTGACTTGAATGTATAAAAAAGAAAATAAAAAAGAGAATAAAAATTCATCATTGTCATTTGAATTTAATTCTTGTCGTGTGTATACCTACGTTATTTTTATTTCTTAGAAATAATTTTCTACTACGGAGCACAGGTACATATATGGTAGAAAGAATTTTTTATTTAACGGCTAATTAAATTCCAAATGAAAATTATTAGTTGAAATTTTCAAAAGATTTTCGCAGTAAAAAAAAATCGATTTTTCATAGGTATGTTCCACCTTATTATTTTTAAATTAATGCCTTGGAAATTATTACTGTTTTCCATTTTGAAAATTGCATGAAGTATTTTTACCCATTTACGTTAACCACCCATTTAAACCTACATTTCTGTTTGTTTTTTATTTTTATTTTAATAGATTTCAATTCTAGAAGATTTCAATCAGCGATAAACACGAATAACCGAAATAATAAAACGTTGACAATCCTATAGTTGTAACTCTACTGGACAGGTAGTAGTTACTGAAATACATGCCCTACTTAGTACTTTGGCCCATAAATGTATTCTTAGTGGTCAGAGTACCCCACATTTAGGTCATCTACTTTTTATGACCTTTGCACGCAACTATGAATCGGGGTAAATGCTGTTATTGTTTTGAACTTAATTTTTAATTCGAAGTTATTGAATTTGTAACCGTTGTAAAAAGATATAATTTATTCTTTTTCTTTTGCGGAAAAAATGAACTTGTTTTGTGTTTCGAATTTTTCATAGTAATTTTATAAATAAGTATTTTCAAGTACCATAAAAATGTTCAGAAATGTAATAACAGCTTTTAATGCTTAAAACAATTTTCTATAGTTTACATTATGAAAAAATGTAAATTTGTTGCACATACATAAATATAGTAAACAGTAATATAAACAAAATACGATATAAATTTCAATGATTTTATTTTGTTTATTATTTGAAAAATTGTTTCTTGATTGAATGCAGATTGAATAACTAAACAAAATCAAATTTGTGTATTTCAGAATGTAAACATGAAGTGCATGAACCATGTGCAACAATATTAGATATTTATTTGTATGAAGATTTTCAAATTTTTAAATTCTTTCATATTTACATACCTACTTTGCTTACTCCTTCATACGTATGTATATGTTTTATAATTCATAATTCTACCACACATTAATTCATTTGTACAAAATTTTCAATAGTGTACCCAATTTGAAGGTTAATTATATTTCATACATCGTCCACTAAGTACATGCATTTAAGGCCTTATGGAAGCTACTTAAAATAATGCCATTTTACATATCTGAGTTTATTGATATTTAAACAATTCATCTGATTTTGGATGAAATCTTTAAGAATTGCAATAATATCGCTTGTGAAACAGTTTTTATTTGGAAATTATGAGAGAAGAAAAAATACAACATCTCATAAGGCTTTAACTGCATATACATAATTATTGGACAAAGTACAAGTGATGTTGTTACATGGTGACAATTGCAAAAATTTAGAACAAAATTTTCAAAAAATCATTTCTAAACGTTACCTAAAAATATTCACAAGTTAGGTTTTGTATATCGTCATCGTCATATTCCACAACGTATTTATCGAACATGGCATACAAACATAATGTATGTATATTGTGTTTATCGAAAACCTTGACTAATGACCATGGTCGATTTTTACGCCTACTATTAATCGATTTTGATTTTTTATTCTCAAATATATCTACTACATAATATGTTTTCAGTTAATTTCTAATAAAAATCGTATAAGGCCAAAAACAAAACAATAAAAATAGATTTGTCGATTTTTTGTTTTTATATCACGTAACAATTTCATAAGATTATCAAATTTTTAGTGTTTTTATTTCCTGTACGTCAACGACACTATAAAATTAAAAACAAGTTAGGGAGAATACAAAAAAATATAACATAGAATAAAAATTAATATAAAAATTAGAATTTAAATCAGACTGTGATAATTATGATGACGATGACGAGGATAAAAAAAAATGCATAGTTATTTTTCGAAATTTTCTTTCCTGACTTCCTGATCACTTGAGAATTTTTCAGTTATTCTAAAAAGTAAAAATGATGGAATTTTCTGAATGTCATGCAAAACTAGATGACATTCATTGAAAGACTGTCATTAATTTTGTATTTTTGTGTTAAATTTACCATGCCATTCGTGCAGAATGGACTTCTGCATGTTTTCTTTATTCGTTTTTTAGGTTGTCATGCACTGACGATGGTGTGTTCTCTACCTAAATGTACAGTCTTATAATAATACAAGTAATAATATACCTTTTTTTTATTTAAATCAAAATTTAAAATCAATGAATTGAAAATAAAGGTAGGCGTATTGCATTTATATACATACATAAGTACATACGTTGAAAGATTCATTTTTTTGTGTGGGTTTAGAAGCCTTTAGTTCAATTTCAATTTATCACATGTATCATGTATACATATGTACATGTAATAAAAATCGGTATATTGTGAATCACACATTTTCAACTCAAGAAAAAGTCACGTTATATAGACTCAATTTTAAATAATAAAAATTAGAAAAAAATTTCGATAAAATATTTAAAATGAACGAATGAAAAATCCTTTCTTAGAATTTTCATTTAAAAAAAAAAACAAAATTATGTAGGTATACATGCACCAATTTTAATTAAAGTGTTTTAAATGCACGTGACACAAACAAATCTGTATTAGTCATTTCTAAGTATGTAAATGCTAATCAAAATTAATGGAAAGAAAAAAAAGCTAATATTAGCTATCACTGTCACTGCAATTAAAAGTGCAGTGCACCTCCCAGTAAAGTAATATTCGAATTTTTTTTTTTTTAATGGACATCAAATCATCATGCAATTCAAATGAAACTCAAACGGTGTGAAATTATTAATCAAAAAACTCAACACAGAGAAAACTCACTGTCTAAATGTAAAAATACGTGTTTTTGTAGTATCTATAGAGTATATTTAAAAAATGATCGTTATTTAACGACCTACACATATTTTAACTTTTGTGTGCTTTTTGTTTTGTTTATTTGCTGCTTTATGACAGTGATAACTTTTTCTGGAAATTTTACTCTGAATAAGAGTTTGCATAGAAATGAATCATTCATTCAAACTGAAAAGCAGTTAAATTACAAGTAGACATAACACAGAACAATAATTTAAAAAATAAAAATAAAAATAAAAAATGAAAAAAAAAAATTTCTAATCTAAAATTTTATTTTTAAACCGGCAACGTTATTCCATAATCATTTAATGGAATGATTTGAAATGCTAATTAAGATATTACTGGATTATCATTATATTATGATGTAGGTATCTAAGATGATGATGATTTATAGAATATGATGACGATTTTATTTCAAATAAATTTTCTTTTTTTTTTTAAATAATGATTACCATATATCGTCATTTTAATTTCATTTTATGACACGTAATAATCAAATACACGTGACAAATTAAAAAAAAAAAAAAAAATACGAGAAGAAAGACTCAGTTAGAAAATGAACACCATATAACCTATGTATGTACATAAAAATGAAATGATTTAGTTGCTATCTACTCAGAATAAAAAGTAGTCAATTTTTATAATATAAACAAATACAATTAAATATCAGTTATAATTTTGACTTAATTTATATTTGCATAATATATTTACACACATTTATAATGTTTGATTGAATTAAAAGCAGACACACATATCAACGAACACATTTTACGGGATTGAAATCATTAATTAGAAAAACAGAAAAATTTAAATCTCACAATTAAATCTGTGACGTAAAAGGAAATAATTATTCATTCATTTGAAGTTTAGATATTTTTGATATATTAAAGAAAAAATTTTGTTTAATATGCAAATACAAGCACCTCTCGAATAGCACGGATAGAAATTGTATGAAATTGTGAATAGCAAGATTTTGAAATTACGACAATCATTGAATCCCCATCATAAGATGTGCACTGAAAAATATTTATAGACGAAGTATTATAGATCAATTGTAGCAAAAGCTTGAAAATTGCATAATAAATTTTGTTTTTACTTAAATCCATGAATATTAAATTATTTCTCGAGATTGAATTTTATGTCGTCAAAAACAACTGAACAAAATTGATTTGTCCGCATTACCATATTTGGTTTAAAAGGTAGATAAATTAATATGAGGTAGATACACGTGTTTATTTGTTTTAAGTTGGAAAAAAAAGGAAAATCATTACACTTCATATGAAGCAATAGGTAATCCTCTGATAATCCGATTAATGAAAATTTCTAGTACAAAAAAAAAGTGATTTGCATGTTTTTAGCACACAACAGCATACTTATAGTGCTCAAATTCCACAAAGGAAACAAATAAAAATAAAAATTTAAAATAAAAAGAACCGAATCATGCTGTTTTGTATACCTATACGTATACTCGTATATGAGGATATTAAAACCAGGAAGTGGGCGAACTAGAAAATTTACTCTATTAATTTTTTTGTTGTTATGCATTATATACATATGCAAGCAGGGTAAATAACACAATTTTCAAGCAACTTGTATATAGCACCAATGCCAAACCTCATATTAATCCCCTATCGATTGTGTATATGCCGTGCCAATACACTTTGGTTTATGATATCTGTGGCACACGAGTACCTCATTTTCATTTAAATTTCCCATAAAATTTGTAAAATGCAATAGGTACATACTGTAGGAATAGTAACAGTAAAAATTTTCACTTGATTGTGTACAAACTACAAAGAAAAATCGTCTTATCCCGTTCTCTTTTTCAAAAGCTTTAATGAGTGTTTTTTATTTTTATTTTAACAAAAACACAAAAATAAATTAAATAAGAAAAATTTAAAAGAAAAACAGAAACAGAAATTGTGTGGGTAGAGAATGTATTAAAATTAAAAAAATAAATAAATAAATAAATAATTTGTATAACAATAGAACCATTTAATAATGAAATTGGTAACCAGTTTACTTATTAAATTTCCATAATTATTTATAAGCTCTGAAGTCTGAATGTGTTTAGAGAGATTTTTTTTTCTGGTTTGTTTTGATTTAGCAGTCGATTGTCTTCGTCTTTGCCTCTCTGTACGTTATATTTCAAATAATACAAAAATAAAAAAAAATTTTTTTTCTTACAATCGCGATATTTTTAAAAAGGAAAACTTGAAATTAATCAAATGATTAATGTAATAATTGGAATATCGATTACAAAACAATATGTACATTTTAAGAAAAAAAAAAATGAGTATTGAAAAAATTGACTCTACCAAGGTGCCCTTGTCTTCTTGATTGTGTATACAGGTAACCATCGTGTTGCACAGATACTACGTTTTGCCATTAAAATGTACTGTTTATTTATTTATTTAATAAATGTACTGTTCAATAAAACGCATTCTAGTTTAAACACATTACAGATATAAGATACAAAATACGAGGTACGAGGTACAAAATACAATATCAAATCAACTGTGAGAAATTTCCAAATACACACGTTTCGATGAAAATGAAATAACGCACAAAATTAGAACCAATTTGGCAGTTTGTATCTTATATCTGTAATTTATTTACAACATTATGCAAAACTCACATCAAGCAAAAATTGCGGGTTACACAAAAATCGCTTTAACAAGAAATTTATCATAAATCAAAGCATCACGTTAAACGAAGGTTAACTATATTACGGTTAATACTTATACCTCTGTATGTTTTTGTTTTTTATTTTATGAATTCAAAATTTGATTTGATTGATTAAAGTATTGTTATAATGACGGAAGGCGTTGAATACTTACGTACCTCCATATGTGTTTAAGTTGAAAAATGAATTTTATATCATACTATTGCTCTATAGACAAAGTCGTATTTCATTATTGTTGTTTTATTTGTTCTTTGTTCAAAGTAAATGAAATTCTGAAGCTTGTTTTGATTTTTTTTGTTTTGTTTTATTTTTAAATAAACACCATAGTGACAAAAAAAACAAGTTTTCGGTTACCATGTGTAGCCCCACATTGTATTAATTTTGTCACTCCAAAATTCCAAAACAAGAACAGAAAAGAAAATGTATTTGAATTTGAAAAATATCCCTTTCAAAAATTTATTGATATTCATTAGCACCTAGTTAGTGATTGGAAAATCATGGCTAGAGCCCATAATATTAGGAATCCTCATATCATTGGCAACCTACACCCACTGTGATGTCGTGATGAAGCAGAAAATGAATCTTCATAATCCAAAAAAATAATTGAAATTCTTTTCATGTTATTAAAAGCATAACCATACCGTACATTAACGCGTTACTATTCACTTATCTTTTAATTGAAAATAGAAAAAAAAAAAAAAAAACAAAAACGTTAAGTGGAATTTAATTTCAAGGCAACAAAGCTTGTTTTTATCTCATATCTGTCTGTAAACACACGGAATACTTAATAAACAATAAATAATGTGCATGTAATATGCATATTTGTCCTTTTTTATATGAGCAATTAACGCCATTTACATCACTTTAGAGATTTTACAAAATTTGTCATGTACATACATTATAATCATTTTTGTGAATCTATGATGCACGCATACTTTAGTATAAGGTCAAATTCAATTCATGTTTCATGTCATCATATGTCATATTTATGTCACTATAAAATGTCAGGGTATTCAAATAGTACACGATTATGTTCATTGAATTTTTTAAATAAAATTTTATTTACTTAGAAAAGAAAAATCTAATCGACAGGTGAGGGTTAGGGTGTGCAAATATATGTACGTTTGTATTTAATTTTGACGAAATTTTAATGATTTTTCAATGGATTTTCCTAAATTTATGGTTTTTTATGCATTTTCCTATAATTTTTTAATTTTAATACGATGCATTCCAAATTATTTTCGGCACCACTGTACATTTTCCGTATAGTAAGTCATTAACATATGATTTAACACCTACTAGGTAGATTACCTATATTGTCTGTGGAATTTTTATATAGACATCAAGAATGTGCATTAGAAAATGTGCATTTTAATTTATCAAAATTCAAATAATAAAAATTCACTTTAATTACTCGAACACATTTGCAATAAATAAAAAATTTATTTTTAATACCTAAAGTACAAGTAAATTATAATTTGAAAATTTCAATTCTTATCTTTATTACTCGATTGTTCGTTGTTTTGTCTTGTTTTGTATTTGATTTAAACTTAAACCACACAACTTAAATATTTTTTAAACGGCCAATAAAGGTGTTTATTTATTTTCATGAATTCCATGGCTTTAGATACGTATTTTTAAAGTTTTATTTTTCGTTGGTATATGTAAACAATAAAATGAGGATGTATTTGATTGTATATATACACGCGTCTATGCCTGCATGTACATACATAAATTTCAAGTATTTTTATTTCTTTATCAATTAAATGATAATTACACAGAGAAAGAGAAACAAAGAAATTGTATTTTATGTACAGTGATTTATTAAAATGCGCATTCAATCTTATTTTATTTATATGAGATTATTATCAAATATAATATTATTGTGTTCTATTTTTTTTTTTTTTTTTGTTTTATATAGATGTCAGAATTTCCTGATTCAACAACAACACATCATGTTGTTAGTCCGTCAGCAGCAGCAATGTTTGAAAATTTTCATAAAAAAAGTGGTAATGTACTTGGTGTTGGTGGTGGATCAACAGCATCAGCTGCAACAGCAGCAACATCAGCATCAACAGTTGCTGCTGCAAATTCACGACAAAATTTAATTAATTCTAGTTCTAGTTCAAGTAGCGTTAAAGAGACATCATCATCACAACATCAAGTAAGTAAATTCATTTTTATGTGTACATTTTACTTGATTGAATTTTAGTAAGAAATTTTCGAAATTTTTTTGAATGTTCATTGCCCAGGGAAAAGGAAACAAAAAGTTTGTATCGATGTGTTTACATTGAAATGCATACAAATGAACAAAATGACACAATTATGTTGTCTAGTTAAGCTCTTTACTGTAGTTCATTTTCAAGGAATAGTCTGATGTATTGTAATGTAACGAAAATTGATTACATATTTTACTTTTTCTGGATCTGGTTTACTTGAACATGGACACTTTTTCTAATTTTTTCAATTAAATTTAAATAAATTTATTTTTTACTCTAATATTTTGATTGCCAAATTTCTTTATTTTAATAACGAAAGCAATAACAAGTCAAAAAAAAAAATAATAAAAATAACAATAATGTATGATATAACAACACAAAATTTTTATGTTCCATAAGAATCCGTATGATTACATGCTAAAAGAATGAACTTTATTTTCTTGGAAATTCACTTACATAAAAAAATTTCAAAATCCTCGAAAGCTTTTTCATAATGCATTAAAATGCAAACAAATGCATACAAAAGTATAGAAAATTTTTATTTGTTCAATATTGTTTACACGAACACGACTACAGATAATGTACAGTTCAAAATAACACAAATCAAACAATTCGTCTTTGCATTTGTACCCGGATTGAAGAAAAAAATAAATAAAAATTCATAAAACATTTTAATTAAGCATGGAAAATTTTATCGCATAAGTAAAAGGTAATCAAATAAAGAAAAATATTTTTTCTCGACAACATAAAGTCGTTGCCTTATACGTAAAAAAAAAACAAAAAAAATTTTTTTTTTTTATCAATAAAATGTGAAATACACCAAATACTTCATTATTATGTAAAGGTACTTAAAAACGATCACAATTGCTTAAGCACCTTAAAAACTCAAAGATAAGATAAAGATTGACATGAAAGCAAAACAAAATGATAAAATTGATCAATTGAAATTTTTCTACATTTCTCACTAAAATCATGTCATTCATATTCATGTAATTTTTTGTCATGCATTTCAGAGAAACAACACTCAAAAATTGTATCACAAAATTCAACAAGTACATATGTATGTAATTGTAATAAAAAATCTCAAAATTTGGCAAGACAATCAGATAAAAAAAACGGTGCAGAATTTTAATTTTCAAACAGAAAAGCTTTTTCCTAGTTATTTAATTTTTTTAATTTTTTTTTCTTCCCCTTCTTATGACAAAATTGTGACAAAAAATATAAATATAAATATACAGGTATCTCTCGCCCAAAACGGTAAAAGAATTACACGGAATTGTGAGTAGCACGGTTAAAAATTATGATAATTCTTAAATAATACAGAATACGATTTTCACGATGTGTCGAGTTTTTAGAGTCCAAATCACAGTTGGGCATTTACGCGTAAACAGCCGGAGTTTACGTTTACTTGGTAAAGAGAGTAAAGAGTGTAAATAACGTAAAGATTGCGTAAATAGCGTAAATAGACGTAAATGCATAAAAATAAAACAGCTGTGTGTAAATTGTCTGTCACTTTTAAAAATTAACAGATTAAAAAAACAAAAGTCGGGTGATTTTGATCTTTGAAAATACCAAACTTATGTACAGTTTTTATAATTTTTATTCACAAAATAAATATTGAAGTTAATGTTAAACAACATATTTTGTGTTTTTTTATTTTTATGAATAAAATTTAATTTTTAATATATTTGTTTACGTTTACACTCTTTACGTCTTTACGGTAAACAGAAAAACTCTTTATGTACGTTGTTTTTACGTGTAAATTGTGGTTGTAAACGCTGTAAATAGTTTACGCGCCCAACGATGGTCCAAATAGTCGGTTTTAATTTAAATTTTTCTCGAGATTCGAAATAAATATGAAATCAATTAACCGCATTATTCGAAAGATACCTATATATTTGTGTGTAATTTTCATCATTTTCATTATAATGACGACAATGATCATGATGCTCTTCTTCATATTAAGATCTGATCATCCACATTTTAGATTAGCGTTTTAGTACGAAATTTTCGATCGAGAACAGAACAATTTAAAAATTTAAATTTAAAACGAACGAAATATTTTATTTAGTTTTTAGGCGAAAAATCAAAAAAAAAAAAAATTGTTTTTTGAATTTGAAGTAAATTGTAAAACTTTTGTAAAAGACAAAAAAACAAAAAAAATTGAAATTCCAAAAATTCGAGTGTTGACCTTTTTTGAGTTATTTTCAGAAAGGATAATAAAGATAATAAAATTTTTAAAAGTAAATGAACAGTGATTTCTATTTAGTATTTTTAACGATAAAAGAGAATTTAAAATTATTTGTTTTTTTTTTTGGATAAAGAAAAATAAAAAAGACTGAATTTTTTTTTGTTTTTTGAAATTTTCCTCGAGAAAAATTTAAATTCTAAATTATATTTGTAAACTTTGAAGGTAATTTTCATGGAAGTGAAAAAAGAAAACATAAAATTTTAGCGAAATTAATTAGAAATTCTTTTTTTTTTACTTTAGCTTTTATTCCCTTGTTTTTTTTGTTTTTGTTTTTCTTTATTATCTATGTTATAAAATCATTAAACCCATTAGTTCAGTTATAGAGATCGTACTACTTGCTGACATATTTCATGTATTAGTCTTCAATTTAAAATTAAACTTATTAGTAATTACATACAATTTAAAATTTTCGTATGAATTTTTCTAAAAATAAATTTCAAAATTTCTCAATGACCCGAAATTAAATGCTTCTAATGTACAATGAGAAAAACAGTGGTACACTGTATCACACGTTGAAAATTTGATTTTTGATTTGATATTTTAAGTGAACATGTATACATTCTCGCGTTCTTGTATGTTTAATTAAAAACTCATTTCAACATTTTATTAGATTCTAAATTTTACAGTGTGGAACATTTTTGTTTTTTAACCAAGAAAAAAATTTGGAAATTCAAAAATTCATAATTGAGATCAATTCAGTTTTAGTTTATCTTCCTTGAGTTTCGAAATGTAAAAAAGAAAAAATCGTAGTAATGCGGTATTACTGCTTTCCTGATACAATTATGATACAATGTATTGATATGTCTGTGTCAGTCTAGACACTTCAAAATTTGTTGTATTGCATTAACAAGGCCTGTTAAAATAAAAAGGCACAAATCTTATGAAGGGACTGGGGTTGTCTTTTATTAAAACAATATTTTGGAAAAATATTGTATACATCTTCTATAAACAAGAATTATTTAAAAAAATCTGCAAACATAAGATATCTATGTGGTAACACAGAGACCGGTATTTCACATCGGTTTTCTGAAACTCTTTTAAACTTCACTCACGCTCTTGATAAATTTTTGTAAATAAATTTCAAAACATGAAAAGTGCAAATGAACACGACTAAAAAATGCAAAATTCTTGTTTATTTTTGAATGTAAAGTAATTTGCTAGCATCAATAAAAATTAATTAAATTTTGTTTACAAAATTTCATGATCATGTAAATAAAATGTTTGAACATGGTGTACTGGCGGTTGCCAAATATTTTTATTTTTTTGTTATTAAAATTTCTATTGTAATTGTTTAGAAACCTAAAATCTGTAAATAAATCGAAATTAGAAAAAACTTCTTGTATATAAAAAAAATTTATTTTAATTAAATAAATAAATAGAAATGTTTTCCATATCAAAACAAAAGATTTTAATGTTTTCATTTTTAATTTTTTTTTTTTAATTTTAGGTTGTTAACAGTAGTAGTACAACAACAAGAGTAGAAAAGAAATCATCATCTCAAAGGTTACATCACGTAACATCATCATCATCGTCATCATCATCATCAACATCTGAAATGAAAACAACAGCATTAAAACGTGATTTAAGTGAAATGAAAAATTCAATGTCTGAAATAAATGATTTAGCAATGGGACGTACAACACAAAATTTAGGTGAATTAAAATTGAATAGTCCATCATCAACAATGAGTCAATTACAGCAAAGGTATACTATACATGTTTATACGATGAAATTTTAATGAACAAAAAAAAACTGAAATTATTATTTATTTATTTTAGGATACGTTCATCACTTGAAAATTTAGTTGATACACCAACAGAACCATTGGTCACATTTCCAGATGGTGAAGATGAACATGATGAATTAAAATTAGATTTATCACCAACAATGCCAGTTGTTCCAAGTGAATTAACAAATGGTCATTTAACATCTAGTAGTGGTACTACAGTTGATACTGTTAAATTTGAAGAAAAACGTGTTAAATCTGAATCTAAAACAAAAGTTGTCACAGATGGTTTTAGTTCTGAACAAGCTACTAGTAATTTAGCTGAAATGAAACGTTTACAAGCTGGTGATTTGGATTATAAAGAGGCTAAGGCAGCTGCCGCAATGAGAAATCGTTTAGAAGTTGATGGTGTTAAAACTGAACAGAATGCTGCTTTATTAAAGGTAGGTTTCAGCAAATCTCATTTTATTTGTCTTCGATATCAGCAAAACCACAGCCAAAGTGATAGAATAAGACTTGGTTAGCGAATACGGCCATCAATTTTTCTTGTGTATTATTTACATTGTTCAATAATATTTTATCCTTTTTTTCTCGGTACAAGTGAATGCATTTAAAGCTCTGCACCCCATCACCATTCTTACAACAAAGAAAATTCAAAGAAAATTCACTTGAATTTTTCTCATATACACATACATATACGTGTATCACGTATACATACGGACATAATAACAGCAAAGCTATGTTGTTGAGTTCATGAACTTTTCTCCTTGAAATGACATAACAACGAAAACAAAATAAACAAAATGCATCCCTTCTCCACTCCATGATAACGTAATCAAGAGTTAACTATAGGGGATTCACTCTATAAGGACTTAATGTATTTATTCTGCTTTTAAAAAAAAACATACATCAATGATAAAATACAAAAACCCATACTGAAGGAAAAAAAAAAAAACTATTTAAAAAAATGCGGTTATTCCCTACTAATTGACATACAAAGCTTTTCTCCATACTCCTTTATTTTTCTATTCGAATAACAATCAGACAGGACTTGCATGATTATAAACAGTTTCAGTATTACATGAAAATTTGCCTTCAAGAGTAAAAGTGCCAAGGACATTTTTCAATGTTTATTCGTTTCTAAGTACAATTATTACAAAATGTGTGTGCAAGTGTCCATCGATTTTTCTTAGAAAAACAAAATATTTTCATTTCTTGAAAACGAAAAATAGAAAATTTATTTCATAATATCGAATAAAGATGTGATTTGTGATGATAACACAGTGTAATTGTAAAACTTTTTTTTTGTCCGTTTCCATTGTGTTTTTTTTTTGTTTTTGTTTAGAAACGAGAAGGATATATGAAAAAGAAAAATTTATAAAAGAAAATTTGTAGAAATGTTGTTTAGAAAATGTTTTATAAAAACAGTAATAAATGATTGGACAATTTTCGTAATTCGACGAAATAAATGTGAACAACGACATGGGCTAAAATCTATGATGGTAAGATAAATAAAAAATATTAATTCAACTTTTATTTTATGCACATTTTTTTGGACAATTCGCATTATCTTATCACAGAGAAGTGTTTACACACAATTCTTACTAGCCGTCCAATTAATATGAATAGAAAACCCTGAGGGTTACCAATTTATCATGATTAATTTATAGACAACGCAAATAATTTCAATGTAACAGTGTGACGCAAAATTTCACCCCTTTTGGAATTCTCATGAATTCGATTCAAAAATGATCTAAATGATAACTTATCGCGGTACTTTAAAGTAGGCAAAATTTCAAGTTGGCATAGTTTGAGATATGATAAGTCAAACCTGTTAATTACCCTGTTCAACGTAAATTTAATTAAATTATAGTTTTTTTTTTTTTTTTGTTATCCATGCTGATAAACTGAAAGCTCAAAAGGATTACTTTTTATAAGTACATACATACTTAAAAATCGATGGTGTTACAACACCTATTTCGTGAAATGGAATGAAATGAAAATAAAACGTATATAACGATCTCGGGTATAAAAAATTGCGAAATATCGTTCAAAAGTTGCCAAGGAGATCAACTCTGAATCTAGAATTTTCAGACTGTTTTTTAAATTATGTCTGAGTTTATTAATTATTTAGTTAATAACCATTCAAATTATACTTTATATCAAAATTTCAGGATATGAAATCATTTACTTACGTCAGTCTCTGAAATCAACGACAAAAAATTATCGTGACTTTAATCTAAATCAATTAATTAAAACACATAAAATGAATTAATTGAAATTCACGAATTTATACTACTCTGTTAACGTATAAGTCGAAATTTCAAACTGCTGGTAATGGTCTCATATTCTGGATTATTTAGCTTATTTAGTCGAAAAATTCCCTAATAATAATTGAAATTTGTTAGTACTTTCAATGTTCGATCCAACATACACAATTTTTCATACTCATGCTATAAAATAATAAATTTATCCTAAACGCCTTGATAATCGTGTACTCAATTAAATTTCGATTTTTAAAAATTGAAACAAAATTTCTATTGACTTTTAAAGTGAACCATTTGATCGATTTGTTATTTTTTGAAAAAATTAATTTTTAAATATATTACACGTGACCTAAGAATATTTTCGCATTTTCATCTCTTTTTGCTGTTCCATAGATTTAAGCCAGAATTTAACCTTAGTAAGAATTTTCCTTCAATTTTCTCAGTTTCTGCATAATTCCCTTCAATTTAAAATGTTTTGTTTACTAATATTTTCCTGTCATCATAATTGTTTCTTTGGCCTTAGCTTTCTTCTGATTTATCAAATAATTAAAATTTTCAGAGGTCTGCAAACTGAAATAATAAAAATGCTCATTCGATCTCATTGTGTTGACTGAAAAAACGGAAATTAAAGTCCTTTCCAATAATTGGCTGTAATTTTTGTTTTTCAATGAATTTTAAACATAAAACTTCCATATATCAACACAAAATTTCAGACACTCTATTATTGCCATCACGTGCAATATGTTATGAAATTAGGTTCAAATTTTCTAACGTTTTGAAATAAAAATTAAATAATTTAAAATTTTTATTTAAATTTTCAAATTTAATTTTATTTTGAATTTTCTCTTCTCTTTTTGTAATACTTACTCTCTCATTCTCTTTGTAATTTTAAAATTTTCAACATGACTAAAAAATAAACGAAAACTAAAAAAAAAGTTAAAAAAAAATTTTTTTTTGCCAAATTTTTCAAATAAACATAAAAAAATATCTCGTTTCAAGATATTTTCTGTTTCCATTATACGTGTATGATTCTGTTCTGTTAATTTTTGTATTTATTTTCTTTCAGTCATCATTTAAATTTTTATAGGTAAAATTCAAAAATTTTTATTAAGCGGGAATTTTTCAATTTTCTATATTGATTAAACAAATTATTTATATTTTTAAATATTTAAAAAAAAATTTATTTTATGAATCGTTAAAAATTCAGGCAGTTGTATAAATAAATACGAGAGTAAAAATTTACGTCAACCACCAGGCATTTTATTAAGATTTTAAAAATTAATCGGTAAACTGACGAATTTCGATGTAATTAACTGATCGATGAGGATCTGATCTAGAATATTTTCAGAAATCAATCAATTTTCAAAATCACCCACACTTGTTAAGGCATGGCATTTGTTAAGGACAACGTTCGTATAGCGCGGATAGCACATTACGATAATAACATGCGAAACTGAAATCAGCAGATTGCACGAAAATCATACGTTTAAAAGTTTTGCTATAATCTGAAAATCGTATTCCATTGAAAATACTTTGAACGAAAGTCGCCTGTACTTCGACATAAAATAAAATCTAATATTTAGAAAGAAACAGTCATCATTATGTACACACATTTAAAAAATTTGAAAATTTTCATAAAAACAGAAAATGTAAAAATTTTTCATCTCTTTTCAATGAAAATTTTTGTTAATTATAGCGAAAACAGAAAAATAATTCACATACGTGTACATTTTGTCTGATTTTGCTATAAAAAAAATTTTGTTTTTGTTTTTCTGTTTCGTTTTGATGGGAAAATTCTACATATATTTTTTTCTCTATTTTTGAAAAATTAAATAAAAAAAATTTTTATTTTTCGTTCTCACTTGAAAAAGAAGAAAATTTTTCGATCAGACATACATAGTGATCATCAGTATATACATATGTATAGATATCTGGGGTAATATGGAACGGATAGAATGGACGCACGATGAAAGTATATATAGTCCATTCACGCAAAATAAAAAAAAAATATTTTACAAGTTTATACGAAATAAACAATTGAATTACAACGTTTTTGGCTTAGTTAAGAACAGAAATTCATATTTATCTATACACATAACGAAATCGACCTTCTAACGAAAAAGGCAAATAAGCGAAAATTTACAAAATTACTTTAAATATTTTTTTTTTGAATTTTTCGTGTTAAAAGCTAAGAAATTACAGCATTTTTCAGATACACATTTTTTTAACGATAGATTGAAAAAAAAATTTTTTTTTGTTTTTTTGAAAAATAAACGAACGAAAAATTTGAAAAAGAAAAATCGTTTTTCATTAGTCTCGAAATAAATTGTTTTGAATAAAAAGAAAAATAAATAAAGAAAAAAGAAATACAAATAAATTTTACAGTGTGGTGTACAATAAAAAAAAAATTTTTTTTTTTTTTTTTTAAATTAATTAAACGAATTTTTTCCTCAATTTGTTTTGTGCTATCGTGTATTTTTGGAAACAAAATAAAAAAAAAAAAACAGAAATCTTTGCCTTCAAATATATATACACACATTTGTATCGTATCCGCATTATTTATTACGTATGCAAAATACCATACATTACGTGTACTGACCGTTGGATGTACAAAATGTAGAAATATACGTAATTCCTTTTTATTCACAAAAGAAAAATCAGATTTTAATTTTCCTATGCTGCTACAGTGTCGATTTTTCACAAATGTGCTACTTTAGCGCGCTCTCCAAAAGAAAAACAAAAATTAGTGAAGTGTAATTTTATTTTATTTTTTTTTAAAAAATGAAAATTGAAAATTATTTCACAATTACAAAACAAAAATATTTGAAATAAAAAAGGAAATTTATTGGAAAAAAAAATTAAAAATTTTGTGATTTTATGAATCATCTAAAAAAAGCTAAAATTTGTTTTTTAATAGGAAAACTCTAAAATTTGAAAAAAAAAATCAAGTGACATAGTGATCAGTATTTTCTTTAATAAGAAAAACAAGAGGAAATAACAGAAAAAAAAATAAATACATATAGTATTGTATCTAAAATTAAAAATAAATTTTTAATCATCAGAGTGTTAGTTATACTGGGCAGTATGTATAAATGTGTGATACTATAATTAACGTCAAAGATATTTACATGCGGTGATTGGTTCATTAAAAGAAAAAATAAAAAAGAAAAAAAAAAATTTTCCTATTCAGTTCTACAAATTGAAAGAAAATTAAAAGAAAAATTCAATCATTCACGTATCTATTGTGACTTGTGATCTTACGTGTATGTACGTATGTATGTATTTCAAAATAAAAACAAAAAGAAAAGTGTGAGAATTTTTTATTTGGCATTCGATAATTAAAAAAAAAGAAAGAAAAATAAAACTTTTTTTTTTCTAAATAAATAAATAACGAAAACGAAAACGATAACGAAATACATAGAAAGATAATGTCTAATCAAGCACCGTGGCCAGTTCGTAAAGGTATATTTCGTTCGACCGGACAATCGGATTTTGTACCGACACGAACACCATCACCAATTATTGAGATGCCAACATCACCACCACCAGTATCATTTACGAATGGTAACAGTACGGGTAGTGGTAGAAGTTCAATAAGTCCATTAAGTCCTCGTGTTTCAATTATTGAAAGTCCATTATCATCACCGACATCAACATCAATATCAAGTGCTTTATCATCAACTATGCAACATCAACAGCAAACATCTTCCTCTGCATTAGCATCATCTACAACATCTTCTTCATCATCCTTGTCATCATCAAAGCAACAGCAATCTTCATCGATAACAAATTCAATTAGAAATCGAAAAAGTAGCACAGTACGAGAAATACCAATTGAAGTGGAAAAGGAGGTGAACAAAAAGAAAAATTTTTTTTTTTTTTTTAATGAAATATCTATTGATTTTGGAAAGTCATTAGAATATGTGTTTTATATTATGTACAGTGAATATGTGAATTATTGTAAAAAATTTCAAAATTTTAAAACGTTCATTTAAATCGTCAAATTTTAAAAGGATGACATCTAATCCACCTTTACAAAAATATTAACATAGATGACATGATCATATGGGCCGTAGATTACATATGAGCATAGAATGGAATTTATGGAAAATTTATCTTTTGTTTACAACGAAAATAAAACAACGATTGCGAAACAAATGTTTCTATAAAAACTTTAATTTGAATTCAATTCACGATCATTACACGATCAAATGAATTTTTATGTGATCCAAATTAGATTTCTGTTTTTGAAAATATCGTTTTTACCTATTTCAAATTTTTAACAATGCCAAACAATTTAAATACCTCTGTTATTTCGATTTAATATTTTAAAATCGAAATTTAAAAATGTATTCACTTGAAAACATTTCAAATTATTTGGCAGCTACAAAATGATACATGTAACAAGCGAAAAGAATTTTCGTTTATAATTATACATGCAATTATCACCTTATTAAAATTCTTTCGAAAAAAAAAAACAAAACAAAACATAATTAACACCTGAGATAATGAAATGAAAATCAATTCGCGATTACTAATGATAACGTAATTTAAATTCCTCTCAACACAAAACGTCGTTTTTAAATCATTCCTTACTGACTTTTATCTTTGTATTATTATTCATGTGATTTTCTAGGAAAAGCTAATTCAATGTCACATTGTCTCACTTTGCTCTGTAGACTTAAAAATACTGTGACCTGTGCCCTATGGCAAATAATCCATAAAACTCTAATGTCTACTGTAATTTTTTCCAAATGATTGCCTACGATGGTTCCACATTTTCTTGGTTTCATGTTCTATCCATC
Source organism: Anthrax anthrax (assembly GCA_963971155.1). Taxonomy (NCBI): domain Eukaryota; kingdom Metazoa; phylum Arthropoda; class Insecta; order Diptera; family Bombyliidae; genus Anthrax; species Anthrax anthrax. Next base: position 17,574,857 of record OZ020120.1, read on the forward strand.
ATTTTTCTTGAAATTTTGAAAAATTATTGTTTCTATTATTAACGGTAAAATTTATATATATTTTTTTAATTTTTAGGAAGCTCGTTCCATAAAAGCTGGAGATGTTAAACAGCAACAATCAAATAATGTGGCCGCAGCAAGTATTAAAGTTCAAAGTGATTCATTTAGTGCTGAAAAACGAGCTATGGCACAAGCACAACAACGTCAAACAGTCACATCTAGTGGAATTTTTAATCAAGAAAAACAATATTCCTCTGCATCACAATCAAATTACACGATCACTAAAAAAGGTGTTTGCAGTACTGGTAGCAGTATGATATCTTCATCACAATTAAGTAAAGCAATGAATGGTGGATTCATGGATGATTTAAATTTTGATGATTTAGAAAGGCTGTGTTCAAACAGCAGTCCAAAAGATATCGAATCAGCTATCAACAAATATTCCTCTTATTTAGATACGTATATTAAAAATTTACAAAATCCAGAATCAATGAAAAAAGCTCCAAGTGTATTAGATAAAATCAATGAAATTATTCAAAAGGCTTGGGCTGTTCCAACATATGGTCATGAGCTTGGTTATAATCTGTGTAATTCATTACGATTAAGTGGTGGTCTTGATCTTTTGATGAAAAATTGTGTAGAAGGAGATAGTGAACTGCAATTTTCATCAGCACGTCTTTTAGAACAATGTTTAACAACAGAGAACAGAACTCATGTGGTAGAAAATGGTTTGGATAGAGTTGTTAATGTGGCTTGTGTATGCACAAAAAATACTAAAACCGATTATTCTCGAGTGGGTACCGGAATATTGGAACATTTGTTCAAACACAGTGAAGGCACATGTTCCGATGTGATTAGATTGGGAGGCTTAGATGCAGTTCTATTTGAATGTCGAAAAAATGATGTTGAAACATTGCGTCATTGTGCTGGTGCACTTGCCAATTTGTCACTTTATGGTGGAGCTGAAAATCAAGAGGCAATGATAAATCGTAAAGTTCCGATGTGGTTATTCCCTCTGGCCTTTCATGATGATGATAATATTAAGTATTATGCCTGTTTGGCAATTGCTGTTTTAGTAGCTAACAAAGAAATTGAAGCCGAAGTACTAAAATCTGGTACCCTAGATTTAGTTGAACCATTCGTAACAACTCATAATCCTTCTCAGTTTGCAAAGTCAAATTTAGCTCACGCCCATGGACAAAGTAAACATTGGCTTCAAAGATTAGTGCCAGTTTTAAGTTCAAATCGAGAAGAAGCTAGAAATTTAGCAGCATTCCATTTCTGTATGGAAGCTGGTATTAAAAAAGAACAAGGAAACACTGAAATCTTTAAAGAGATTGGAGCAATCGAACCATTAAAAATTGTTGCCAGTTGTCCAAATGCAGTCGCTTCAAAATTTGCAGCTCAAGCATTAAGATTAATTGGTGAACAAGTGCCACATAAACTTTCACAGCAAGTTCCTCTTTGGTCAGTAGAAGATGTTCAAGAATGGGTTAAACAAATAGGATTTGGAGAGTACGATAATAATTTCTATGAATCCCGTGTTGATGGTGATTTATTGTTACAATTAAACGAAGAGAATCTTCGTGATGATATCGGTATTACAAATGGTATCAGACGACGAAGATTCATTAGAGAATTACAAAATCTCAAAAAAATGGCAGATTATTCATCAAAAGATGCTGCAAAAATTAATCATTTCTTATATTCCATTAGCCCAGAATATTGTACATACACATATTCAATGCTTAATGCTGGTGTTGATAAAGAATCACTGAGACACATTAGTGATGATCAACTAATATCAGAATGTGGTATCACGAATTCAATTCACAGACTGAGAATATTAAATGCTTTAAAAAGTATGAAGAATGCTATTACAAGTGTGAAAGTTTCATGTTACTGACGTTTTTTCTTTGTTTTTTTTTTTGTTACAGACATAGAAAGCAATTTATCATTGTCATCGGAAGAAAATACTGATAAAACATTAGACGTATTCGTCAGCTATCGTAGATCGAATGGATCACAATTAGCGAGTTTACTTAAAGTCCATTTACAATTACGCGGATTTTCGGTTTTTATTGATGTTGAACGATTAGAAGCTGGAAAATTTGATAATAATCTTTTAAACAGTATTCGACAAGCCAAACATTTCATTTTGGTGCTAACACCGAAGGCTCTTGAACGGTGCATAGAAGATCATGAATGTAAAGATTGGGTTCATAGGGTAAGAAATTTTTATTCTTCTCAATGACAGAGTCGTTTTTCTTTTTCGACTTTATTTATTTATTATTATTATTTTTGTTTTGCAGGAAATAGTTTGTGCCCTTAATTCAAGCTGCAATATAATTCCAATTATTGATAATTTTCAATGGCCAGAACCAGAAGAATTACCAGAAGATATGAGAAGTGTTTGCCATTTTAATGGTGTTAGATGGATTCATGATTATCAAGATGCTTGTGTGGACAAACTTGAAAGGTTTGTTGTTTGTATTTTATATTTTTAAAAATTTTGAAAATTTATGTTAATGGTAAATGATTTTTAGGTTCATGCGAGGAGAATTGAATACACGAATTGATCGTGGAGGGCCATTACGTGGTGATATGACACCGAGTACACCTGGTACAGCAGCATCAACACGACAAAATCCGCCAAATTATCAACGAATGCACAGCAATGATTCGGGTAAAGGTAGCGACAAGGACATTAATGGAAATGGAGGTGGGCAAATTGGACCAAATTCATCTACTACGGGGCGATCAGGTTCTGATTGACTAGATAGCCCCATATCTTCGAATTATATAAATAATAATAATAATAATTATAATTATAATACTAATCATAAACTAGCAGCTAATCAAAATAAATTCCGCAAATCATCAAATCCGACGGCAATGCAATGGTTATCACCGCATAATGGAAGATCTCATAGACCGTTACCGTATCGTACTCAACAACTTTTGGATAAAACATCTGAGGGACGTAGAGGCTCTTCTGGTGGTATATTGAATAGACCACCTTTACCACCATCAATTGGAACAAGAAGTCATAGTCTTGATGGCCTTTTAGATAATAGTCAAGAAGTTGATCAACAAATTTCAGAAGAAACTCCAATTGTACAAAGTTCACAAAATCTCATAGAAGCAAATAATGATATTGTACAAAAACGAGATAAAACAATTATGAAAAATTCTTCATCACATAATAGAAAATCTCGAAGTTTAGAAGATTTACTTGATGAACAACAAGAAAAACAAGATAATGATATAACAAAAAGTTTAGAAAATTTAGATGATCCTACTACTGAGATATCAGTAGATGAAGATTCTTCTGAACAAAAATCACCAGAAGAGAATGTTGTTTGTAAACAACAACAAAAATCACCTAGACAAAGTCCCGAGGGTACTAGTTCAACAGAAGATGATATTGAAGATACACAATCAACGTACAGTCAACAAAGTTCAACAACATCAAAGGATACAACAGATAGAGGAAAAAATAAGACCTTCATCAATCGAGCTGTGAAAAAAGTTCGATCTCTAATGAAAAAGTAAGAAAATAAAAAAATAAAAAAAAAAACCAATCAATTCCGCTTCCAATTTAATAAATTTACAAATTTAAAAATATAATAATAATAAAAAATGAGAATATGGTTATCTTTTTTTTTTTCAAAAAAATTAAAAAAATGTTTTACGTGACATTCAGCTTTGAAAAAAACAAAACAAAACAAAATGAAAATAATTCATTTTTTCGCTTAAAAAAAATATAAAATTAATTTTGTTCTAATATTAAAAATATACATATGCTTGTATATAACATAACAACACATATACAATATAAATTTTGTTCTGTTTACACACACACACGCATACAATTAACACAATAAAAACAGAGCACAAATAAATGTTCTGTTTCTATTTTATATTTATAAATTGCCTTATATTATATATGTAATATTTATAGCGCTTTTCTTGTGTAGTAAATCAACCGTCCGAATTTTTTTTTTTTTTACATTACTTAAAGTAAAATGTAATTTGTTTAATTTTATTAAGTAAAAAAAGAAAAAAATAATTTCATGAAAAAATGAGAAAATGTGTGAGTTATGGGTAGTAAAGGGGGGAGGGGGACAGCAAGTAATAAAATGTGTTTGTGATTTTTCAAAAACAAAAAAAAAAAGAAAAAGAAAATATATAGAAATTAAGTGTAATATGTTATACATTCAAGATCGCATATAATTACGCAAAAGATATTCGAGTGTTGTTTTATTTCTTATTTTAAAAATTCAATAAAAAAGCATTTTGTTTTTTTGGTCATAACATAAACAAAATTCATTTTTGTTTTGTTTTCAAAATTATTCGTTGCATCAAATTGAAAGAGAAGTAATTGAGACATTTTTCATTATTATCGCGTTTTTTGGAAAAAATAAATAAAGATAAATTCGTATAGACACACGCACATTTAAATGCAAAATGTCTGAATTATTTATGTACATATTTATTTTTTTAATTTTTTATTATTTTTTTCTATGCTTCTATTTGAATTCTGATTATAATTTAATTGTAAAATTTTACATTTAACAGAGATATAAAGAAACAACTAAAATGCACTCATATCTTGTCATCTGCAGAATCCCTTCATGAATTAGTTATAATGCATGTTTTACATAATATAAAATATTTTATATGTTTATTAAATGCATGTACTAAACATTTTGTAACAATTCCTACACCCACACATACGTATATATACGTGGTCAACCCTCTTATAACGCAGTATTCTCATGAGGTACAGTGAAATAATGCATCGCATATTTCATATAATGCAGAACGAATTAATCGCATTGTAGGAGAGTTGACTGTATTTAGTAACTTCTCGTGTTCAATATTGTTGTCAATTTCACCATTACTAATTTAATTATGTAATTGTCATTCGTATATATTTTTTATTTTTTATTTTAAATAAATAAAATCTCTATACTCTACACTAATTATATGAGCTTAAGTCCTTATGGATGTAATATTTGTTTTTATACAAAATCAAATGAATTTTTTGAATATCAATACAAGATCACGTCAAATAAAACTAATTATACATATAGTTTTCCATAAGGGCTTTAACTGCATAAAATTAGTCAAAAGAATATAATTTATTTTAATTTTTTTTAAATTTTTGTGTTTTTTTTTTCGTTAAATTAAAAATAACTAATATAAATTAAATGTAAAAAAAAAAAAACAAAAAAAATTTTTTTCCATTTTTATTTTATTTTTTTTAAAGTAGTGAACCATCAGTTGATCTTTCAATGCAACGAATGATTTTGTCAAGCATAAATGCATCAAAATCTAATAAAATGCTATGGCCTTAAAAGAGTTTTTTTTTGTGTTTTATATACATACTATATATATTTTTTTAATTTAGAAAATTAATTTAATTATTTGTTGTTTTTTTTTTTTTTTTCATTAAATGCATAAATTCTACTTAAAATATTTTAAATACATAGATAAATAGAAAACCAGTCATAGTTCACATACCATATACAAATATTCGATATAATTAGGCATACAAATTTTCGTAGTAGATACGCATCATCTAAATATCCTGTACAAGGTGGTAAGTATTTTCGAATATATGTAAAGTGTACATAAGATCATACAAGATTTTTCAAAAAATACCGTTATATTCGATTAGAAAATGCAAAATTTAAAATTTCATAATCGAAAAACAGAAAATAATTGGAGAATGATATATGAATAGTAGTTTTTTTTTTTTTCTAATCGAAATTATGAATGCGATACTGCAATTTCCAATAACTTTTTTTTTAAAGATTTTTTTCTTTTATTCTTCCGTTGCAGTTTTATTTTATGTTTTTTTTTTTTTCATTTTTTTATTTTTTTTTTTTTTTATCTTCAGTTGAAATAATGAAAATTCTTTCCTTCATCATAATTTTCGCAACCTATACGTATATATCAAAGGGATGATAAGTTATGATGATGATAACATATACCATATTATTACATAGGACATTGTGAGAATGAATGCATGGAAATTTATTATGTTTCATAACATACGGTGGTATGAAAGAATTTTCCATCATCAACAAATTATACTATATTATACAAAACTTATCTATACATATACATATATATAATAATATACACTATGTATACAAATTACCAACAATTACTTTTCTTTATTTTTTATATATTACACATAAAAATCCGACAAAATGGCGATTCAAAAATTTTTTGATAAAATATAATAAAAATAAAGTATTAAGTAGTTTTTATACACCTTTTTAAATAGGATAATGTGTATTTGCTGCAATTTTTAGCTGTAATTTTAATTTTAATTTTAATTTTAAATAAAGCAACACTCGAAATAATATCTTACTGTAAACTGTTATTATGTTCAATTTACATTTAATATACGGTTTCTTTCACACTATTTGTTGTAAACAAACACTAAATCCTTTTTCAAGGATTTCAATTAGGATACATACATATATTTTGCTTTTCTTAAATCTGCTATCATGTGTAGCTGACAAAATCTCGGAAAAGTAAAATATTGAGAACCAATGGAAAACCATGAAAATTTTTTATACCCATCAATACTTAAAAAACAAAAAATAAAATAACGCACACACACACATGAAATAATTTAGTGATTTGAAAACATTTTCGGTGCCTTCAGAAAAAATTATAAATAACATTACAATATGCCATTTATATAAACATATTTAAGAGAATTTTTAAAGTTTACTTATGTACGCATGTAACCATCGTATAACGCGGTACAATTTATGTTGCGGTTACGATTTCTGTGTAATCTTCAATTTTACCTCGTATATATACATACATAATGTAAAAATTGATACAAATTTCACGTAGGATGGTTTACTTAAAACATGGAATTTTTATATGAAACGTATTCTTCGTATAATACGAAAGTTGCCTGTACGTTGCACATTAAATTTATAAATTAAAATAATTTTTTTTTTTTTTTTTAAATTAATTGCCTATTAGTATATATACAATACGACAAGTAACTCATGAGTTTGGTCTACCATAGCAAGTGGCCATATAATCTAGGTTACTTATCGCATGGTACGTGGTACCAGGTGGTACTAAGATATTTTACTACTCCTATACTTATATTAAAATTATATTATTATCATTATTATTAGAATTAAAGTATAATTTATTGATAGAAATTTCTTAATTTTAAAATTATAAACATTTTAATTTTTTATTTGTATTATTTTTCTTTGAAAGAAAATTTTGAAAACTTTTTATTTGAAAATTTTCATGTTAAAATTACACATACACTATTAATTATATTATTAATTTTAATTTTGTTATATTGTAAAGTACCTGTTAAGTATATGTGATTAATTAAAAACAAAAACAAAAAAAAAACAAGAGAATATTGAATTTTATATATGATTTTCTTTTAATTTTTACTTAATTTTGTTTTCTATGTGTAACGATAAAAATTTAATTTTCCAATTCTTTTAGGTTTTTCAAAAAAGAATTAAAATAAAAAATTAAACAATTGATATTTCGGATTTTATGGATATTTTTATTCAAAATTACATATATGTAAAACTTATATAGATGTTCATTGTGGTCGCCATGTTATCGATTAATTGACCGTTTTTCGAATGTCTTTATTTTGGTAGTGCTTTATAAAATTGAAGGTATGAATATGATTATGAATTTTGGTTTATTATATAGTAAACCAAACTATAATTTGTATTATCAATCATGTTTAACTTTACTGAAATTATGATTCTCAAAAATCGATCAATAATTGATAATTGATTACTTACAATGAACATCTTGCAGATTGTTTACGTTTGCAGTGATTCAAGATCAACGATCTCCTTTTCAGCGTCTTCGAAAAACAAAATTTTGAAAGATATCTATTACGTATTCATATTCTGTGACTGGTCAGAAAATGATCAGATCCTCATTCTACACCTTGATCTCTATCTAGGTATCTTGATATCTTGAATCATTGAAAATGTATCATATCTAAGTGATAAATAAAAAGCATAAAAAAATGTTGATTTAAAACGAATATAAACGTTATATAGAAAGTATGATTGTGATTTATGAATATGTTTTTTTTTGTATTTCAATTATTGTAATGCATGTAACGTACACAAAGCTACAGAGGGCAAATAAGAGCCTGACCTCCATACGATTATACCTATACATACAAGTAGTACATGTTTACGTTACATGCAATTTTTTTTTTTTTTTTTTAAATTCTGTATGTATCTTAATTTTATTTTTATAATTTATATACAATTATGATTACTATATTTTATTCACATTATTTTTATAATGTAGTCGAGTATCTAATATTAAGAGAACATTGCGTAAAAATAAAAAAAAAATATAAAAAAAAAATGAAAATCATGTATTAAGAGATCTATAACTTAAGTGTAACTTACAAAATAAAATTAATTTAAAAAAGAATAAAAATTAAAAAATTTTAATATTACTATTATACGATTACAATAAAAATTTATTATTAACATTACATGTAATAATAATTGGTTTTATTTTTTTTATTTTTTTATGTTATTTATTTTTTAAACAGAGTGCAAATAACAGAAACAATGTTGTTACAAGGGTAAGTAAAACATGTTGGGCACAAAATGTTGTATGACAACATGAAGCAAAGCAAAATTATTAGTACGAAACATGTTAATTTTTTGAATACTATTTGGGCTTGGGCAATGTTCATGTTATCATGTTCACGTGTTGAATTTATACTGTACTGTACCATTTGATAAGTAATTTTGGTCTTATATTTCTAAAATAGTTGGTAATTTTTGGGTATACATTGAATAATTCAAATCCAATCCAAGAGTAGTTTGATAGCAAACAAAAAATAAATATATTTTTTTAAATGTTTAAGAGTAGAGGACTAGGAAGTACACCTTCCCATTCTACTACAATTTGTGTACATTTTTCTGTATAATTTATCAACTCAGAATCTGATGAAACACCCTGTAATGGGTACAGATTATTGAAAAATGAGATTAAAATAAATTCAAAATTATTCTTCGATTCTACATAAATGATAATGGAAATAAATCCGTTATAAAACGTTTGATTTAAAAAAATTCAAATTCCCAATAAAAATCCCATTGGGACTTTTTGTTGTTGATTTTTATAAAACTTGAAAAAGTTCCCTTGCTCATTTTCCAAATTATTTGACATCTTCCAGATTCTACATTCCAATTAAAAATCAGCTGTAATTTTGTTGTCATACAAAAAAACTAATAAAAACATCAGTGAAAATGAGCGATCAAATTCAAAAAGAAATCGTGAATTTACCGGGAACTAAACCGTTAAGGTATAAATAATTTATTCTATTTTCAATTTTATGAATTTATATTTTTTGTCTAATTTTTATTGTAGTGTAGAAGATTTATTTGAATATCAACATGTGACCTTAGGACAAACGAAATTTGGTTTAAAAAGGACTGTCCCAACTGGTTCAGTTGATGAGGAGAGGCAACTTCAGAAATTACGAGGTAAATCAAATAATTTTCATTAACGACTTAATGCACAATTCAAGTTATTCTTGCTGCATTTATAGATGATATGAGAAAACAAATATCCATTCCAAGAATAGATAAATCATCAGCTAGAACTGTAGCTGAATGGGATCATGAGTGCAAACGTGTTAAGGTGTTAAGGAAAACTGGAAAATTTCATAATTTTGGATACACCGAAGATAAAATCTTGTACTTGACAAAATATGAAACTTTATTCCTCTTAGAATTGGTATAAAATTTTAATAATTACCAAAATGGAAAGGAATTAATATCATTTCATGTTTTCATCTTTTTTAGAATCGTCTAGAACTGTATTTTGGTTCAATTCTCGTATCTGTTGAACAAGCCTATTATTTACTGTTTGGAGCTGATAAAAGCAAAGACTATGAACATTACCTCATTTACTCGACATTGATGAGAGCAGGCTTTGCGGTGAAAAATCATAAAAACACTGACAATCAACAAATTGATGTTAAAGATGATGATTGCATTTGGGAAATTCTATTATCTTCTTTAAATCCCAACTATGAAATTCCACTTTACATTCGAAATTGCAGTAAATTCAATTCAATTAAAAATTCAATGGATTCCATTAAAGAGAAAACAAAAGGTACAACATTTTCAACAGCGTTAACTACAGAAGCAATTCCAGGTAATTCTAAGGAATTCATTGATTTTGATAGAAAAATTACGGGTAAAAGAAAACGTAAAGAAAATGATGACCAAAGATCGAAAAGGCCACGATTACAAATTAACAGCAATCAAAACAGTCAAAGTTTTTTAAATGATCTGATGAATGAACCAAAGTATAAAAATTTTAGAACAATTTTTAAAAAACTAGAACTTATGATACTACCAAATGATGAGAAATCGACAGATGCAGATACTTGTGATCAGAATATCAGAGATCTAGAAATAGTTTTCGATGTTTATCTTTCATCTAAGAATTCTTTAAAATGTAGTTTACCAAATTTACGAGTTATTGCTTTAGGGTAAGTTTAAAACATCGAAATTCAACGAAATTCTACTTTTAACAGTGTCAATTTTTGATTACTTACAGGCCATCTGAATGTTTTCCAAACAGAACGGAAATAAACAGAATTTACAATAAACAACATTACAAAGTTCCATTAATTGTTATCACGATCGGTTTATCAAAACAAATTCAAGCTTACATTTATTTTTTTACATAGACGATTAAATAAAAAGGAAAAAAATTATTTTAATTTAAATACTGTATCTTATTAAACGAAACATTCATGTCTTACGCAACGTGGTACTTCTGTAACATGGACCTGAATGATGATGTGTAAATTTTGGCGAATTTTTGATTAACGCAATTTCTGTATTATTACTGAAATCCACAATTTTATCTCTTGTAAAACGAAATCTGGATATGATCAAAGAATATAAGAGATCTTGGAACAATATTCGACATTTATCTTTCCTCTGGCTGTAGAATTATAATGTCTACGTAATACGAAACAGCAATATATCTGCATTTGAAATCTTAAAACTTAGGACTTTCTAAAAAAAAAAAAAAACACTCTTAATTTTAGAACCATCCATATCGATGGGTTTCGAAATTTCTGAAACGAGTCATAATGAGCATTAATGAGTATTTACTGGAAACTATTGAATACTCAACACAAAGAATTCAATACTGAGTAATATACTTGAATATTTTAATATTCACTTTACTCATCTTCAGATGTCTTCAGTATTCCTCAGACACAACCGTTGTTATTTTTTTTAAAAGTCTATTTAAAAAAAAAATTTTAATTAATTAACAAAAAAAATTTAAATTAAACATAAAAGTCCAAAAAATGATTTATTACTTAAAATGAAAAATTGATTTTTGTTTTTCAAATTTACATAAAATTATCAAAAAAAGCACCTATGTAAATATGTAAATAAATAAAAAAAATAGATAAAATATTAACTTCCGTTTTATTACTAGATAAAAACATTTTTCAAATCTTAGATCTATAAATGTCTTAGATGCGGCCATAAAATTTTCAAGACACACCTTTAAATCTTTATTTTTGAGCCCATAACATGTTAATCCGACATTAATCAATTGATAGGGCTTTTCTTCTCGATTAATAAAAAACGGACAGAATTGATTAAATTTATTATATGAGACCCACAATCTTTGAAATCTCATTAATATTCTAATTCAAAGGTAATTTGTTATTTTAGCGCTTTAAAAAATACAGAATATAGTTAGTATGTACGACATACGCTTTTCAAGTGTATTTCTCGTTGCGTAATTCTATCTCCTTTTCCAAAATTTTGATGTGAATAAAAAAAAATACGCTAATAGTAATTGAAGTCAAATACAGTAGACTTTCGTATAGCGCCATCAATATGTTTCATGCTGTATGAATTCGCATTGTATAAAATTATGCTGTAAAGGACTTTTTCTCGTATGGTCTAAAATAACGTGGTAATGGTAACATATTCTCTAAGTACTCTTAGCTTTGACCCAAACTGAATTAGTCAAAATACATTAAAATTGATTTTTATAAAGCTATTTGATTCAATGCGGATTGTTCAGTTTAGTTTCAACGTTTCATTTGATTTTGACTATAATTCAGTGTTGGTTCTTCATGTTTCAACCATATGTAGAGTATTTGGAAGATCTCCCCATTCCCCCGTCAAAAAAGTAATTTAACATTCAACTAAACCAAATTAAATCCTTAGCTCAGGCTCAGGTAAATCCTAATAACAGATTGCATAAAAAATCACATTATATGAAAACAGTAATCGTGAAATTTCTGGCACCTTATAGAAAATTGGAGTTATACGGAAATCTACTGTATTTTTAAAAAAAGTCAAATAAATTTTCACTTTTTCAAAACTTATGGCTTTTATTCACAATCGCTTACACACACCAATGTAGATGGTAGGCTGTAGCATACAAAATTTATATAATTTGTAATTCATAATTTTATTTTTATTTTAGCACCTTAGAGAGAACAATTAAATTTTTACGTAGATAAGATGTTGTCCACTTACTTATGGTGTTTACATCTAATTTACTAAATTTGATTTATGTACAACCAAACAACATACAATATACACAATAGAAATTAAATAGCGATAATTTTCTATTCCCCTATTTTGGGTGTAATAATGGGAAAAATGTCTAATTGCTGAAATTACGTTTTTATGTTTTATTTAAATCTGTTTTTGGAATTGAATTTAGGAAAGTGTCGTTGTAATAAAATTTTTGCTAAATTTATTATTTTTTAATTTAAAAAAAAAAAAAAAAAATTAAATTCGACCTTGAAATGAATTTTTAAAAATTTTCAAAAATTTATTACAACATTTTGAAAAATAAAAAAAAGTAAAGAGGAACAAATTTCTTTGTTTAGGATATTTGAATATGATCGTGTAGGAAGTTAATGAAAAGAAGAACAAAAAGAGTGAAAAATAAATTTTTATTATTATTATTTGTTATTAAGATGTCCACTTTTAGTGCTATTAATCAGGTATTCAGTTTCGGTTATTTTTCTTCACAATTTTATTTTTTTTAAATGAACATTTTGATGGGTCTTGGCAACACAGATCACGAAGAATAAGATGCGACAGTGAGCGGTGTCGAAGAAAAAATTCAAATGATCGTTTTTATATACATATAAACAATAATCAGACCAGTCTTAGTATACGGTTCAGAAACGTAATCTAATTTTAATTTCATATTTTTACATACATACATACTTATAGTTCTTATAATTATATTTTTACTCAATACATGTTTACTTTTTTTTAAATTCTTATAAAAAAATGAAATTCTAAATCTAGTTTATTTATTTATTTTGTTTTCTTTGTTTTCTCTTTATCTTATTTTATTATTTCTTATATGTATATAAGTTGTATTATTTTATTTTTAGTTTTGTTTTACTTTTTTTTCTTTAAATTTTGTTTGGAAGTTTTATTTGATCACATTTTTATTTAAAAAAAAAAAAAAATTTTAATCGCTTGGAGTAGTTCAATATACTTGTAAGTAGTAGTAAGTACAGTGGTGCAGTTAACAGTACTATATTAGCTTAGCACATTATTATTTATTACATACAGGGTTCAAAAAAGTACTCGAATGGTACTCAATATTTGATATTTTTTGTTCGATACTGAGTATCTAGTATAGATATATTTTATACTTATATTATTTATTTTTCAATCATCTTTCAAAAAAAAAATAAAAAATGGTTTAAAAAGCCCTAAAAAATTGTAGGCAAACCAATGTGATAGATAACGTATTGTAAAAACATTCAAAATTTAATTAGATTTCTGTTATTTTAATATTTGTTTGCCGCGATTAATTTCAATTTTTATTTCAGTATATCACTTTTCAATGTGAAGTACTAAATAATAATGATAATAAATACAATAATAATACAATTTTTATAGTACTTTTTTTTTTAATTGTTGTTGAAATATTTTTTTATTAGTATGTTTATAAATGTGAAATATATGTATATCTGTATACTTTTTAAGCAAATACATATATTTACTATGTATAAATGTGTTATGTTTGTAGTATGAATGCATTCTTACGCCGAAAAAGACGTTTATAAGATTTAAAAATATTTTTTCTTTTTTGTTTTGATTAACGTACACGAATTTTATGAAATTTCTCATTTTTAAATATGTACCTATATTATGTATATATAACAACAAAGTTTACATAAATTTTTATACTATACATATTTATTACGTATGGTATATATACATGAATAATAATTTTCTCATTGCAATTCATCTGTGCTGTTTACACACAAAAAATTCTATTAATTCTAAAAATTTATAATTTTTTATTGTTGTAAGTTCTTTTCCATTTTTTAAATAATAATTTCTAAATATAAATTTATGTTCTACACAATTATTTTTATTATTATCTTTTATATTTGAAATGCAAAAATATTTCATGAATTTATATAATAATTACATTTTACAAGAATTTTTTAAGATTATTTTCAATTTAATTTTAAGCTTTTTTTTTACTTTTAATTATATCCAAGAGATTTTAAATGTTCTTACAGAAAATTTTAAGTAAATTGAGACTGATGTCTATTTTACCTTTAATATTTATTACATTCATTATTAATTCATAAGTATAAAATTTAGAAATACATTTTTTCTTTTAAATTATTTATTGACGAGGTTTTCATCACATTTTTTATCATATACATATATTATTTATTTATTGTTATTAGTATTTTTGTTTTGTAAGTCTATTGTTTTATTTTTATTTCATTTTTTTCTTTAATCTTTTTTAATCACTTTTTTACATATTTAAAAAAAAAAAAAAACTAGAAATAGGAAAAATAGTAGTCAATAACATCTTTTAACTCTGTTGTTTGCACATGTGTATCAAAGAAGATTTTTATCAGAAATAGGGCGAACCATATTTTTCTATCATCAAAATCAAGATCTATATATGTACGTACACGAAATTTTCATTAAACACAAAAATAAACGTGATAAAATGTTCATCGTAGGTAGTAAGCACTTTAACATTTCACCTACCTAATACCACTGACATGATTTTTTAAGATGAAAACTTTTGAAGAGTTAATTCAAAGTATTTTTACTCTTTTTTATACAATCGTTAATTAATCTTTTTTAATATTTATTGTTTTCTTTTACAGAAAAATTAATTGAGTTAAATATAAAAAAAAAAAAACAACAAAAATTTTTCATTCAATTTTTTGTTTTATTTTTAATTTTTTTAATGTGCTTCTACGAAAAATAATTTGCAATATTTTATTTTCTATTTATTTTTAGTTTTTGTTATTTTGAATACTGAAAATTTTTAAAAATCATCCTAAAATAAAATAATCGTAATATTAAATAAGAAAAAAATAAAAGTAAAAAAAAAAAAAAAAAACAATGTCTAGCATTTCAATAAGATTTAAAATAAAACAATAAATGTATGTATTTTTGTATTAGAAAATATTTACAATTACAATAAAAATTTTTTTAACTATTAATTTGAAATGATTACAATATTTTTATTTTTAAAACTTATAAATCTAAAAAATTTGTTCAGAAAGAAAATTTTCTTTGTATTTAAAACAGCTGCAAATAATTTGAAACTTAAAAACATTATGCGTGAATGATACATAACATAATTGATTTAAAAAAATATTTTATTACTGTGCATAGAAATTTACTATCCTATCTAAAAAGAAATAAAAAATATAAATTCGATATTTTCTTCTTTTTCAATATCTCTATACAGCTCTTTAAAGAACGTTATTTTATATCGAGCATGTTGGCCTTTAAAGATAAATTCTTTTTACTAAATTTAAATTAAGAAAAAGAAACAAAAATTAATAAGTATGTGTATTTGAACAAATCTTAAAAAATAAAAAAATAAAATAAAGTGTAAAAATTAACGTACACGTAAACTTATTTTTATAAATGTGTACGTTATCAAAAATCTTAAAAAATTTTATAAGAAAATAAATCGCTATTTAAACAAAACTTAAAATTTAATAATATAAAGAAGAACACATAATTCTCTTCTTTTCCTGTGTGGGGTAATGTTGATTGGTATAATTGCATTATTTTTATTTTTGGATTTTTAATTTTTATTAGCTTGTATTCGTGTAATATAATTGATTCTCTATCTCTTAATATTTTTGCTTTATATCTTTAAAGCTTCAATGAAAATGATTATGATGATGATCACCAGATGATGTTGAAAAGATTTGTTTTAGATCATGCTCATAGAGTGCTATTAAAAGCATTATGCCTAAACCAGAACTCATACCAAGTAATTGTAATAAACATTGTGATAATGCACATCTTTCGTTATGTGTTGATGTTAATTCTGGCATCTAAAGAAGACATTTAAGAAAATATATTACCTAATCTGTTGAACAAGAAGCTGTACCATAGTTTGTTTAATTTTATTTATTTTTTCTTACCATATCAACAAGTGCAATGTAAATAAACATTCCAGCTGCGCATGAAAATACCCATGCTGACGCTTCTGGCGTATCACCAATTAATACACCTAATATCATACCACAAAAACTAAGGACGGATGATAATAGATTATAATAAACAGCTTGTTTAGCTGACATTCCAGCTTTAAGTAACACGGCAAAATCGCCTAATTCGTGTGGTAATTCATGACAGAATACAGCTATTGCTGTTGAAAATCCACCAGCAATGTTATTTGAAAATGCTGCTCCTGTATACGTATATGAAAAATTAAAAATTAAAAAAAATAAATTACGAGATTATTTTTTCATTTTTGTACCAATTGCCATTCCGTCAGTAAAATTATGCAAACCGTCTCCCATAACGACCATCCATGCTACAGCACTTAATGTACGTGGCGGTGAATGAACATGACCATGCTTATGTGAATGACCATGATGTGATGATTCATGTTCACGCAAAATTATCGTAAAGGTTTCTTCTCGCATTAATGGTTTATCACGTACACCACCTTCGATTGAATTATCATCCAGATTAGTAGAAATTGTATTATTATCAGGATTATTACCATCATCCTTATTCATAGTTGAAAAACTATCCGATATCGTTGTGTAATTATGTGATGGTGGTAAAAGGCTTTGTGCTGTTTCATTATTATCACCATGATCGTTATTGCTATTACGATATGCATGAATACTATTTTTATTGCATGTAATTGGTGTTGTAGCCGGCTTTTCTATTATTTTACTGCCCTCTATTGTTGCTGTAGTTGAATTATTTTTTTGATTAGCAATATCCTGATGATGATGATGATGATCGTCTTTTGTATCCATTGCAATTTCATCATAACAATATGGATATGAACTATATTTATGTTTACATAATTTATCACCAGCTATTGAATTATTAATTGATGTTGAATCTGGATCTCTCATAACACGTACGCGTGATGATGGTTTCTCTTTTTTTTCAATTTTTTTACGCCATTCAGCAATCATTGTAAGACCACGTTCCATTGCATAAAAGAATATAATACCTAGAACAGCAACTAAACCTTTCCAAACCATACTTTCATGACCATTTTCATGTGATGAGAATGTCATCATTGACTATGAAAAAACAAGAAGATAGTAGCAATTAAAAAAAATAATTCTTTTTTAATTAAATTTAATTTTTTGTAAATACATGTGGTAATAAATGCAATAATGCATCACCAGCTAATGTGCCAACAGCTAAAGCAACTAAAAATTGTATTATATGCTGATAAATGTGACGATCCATACATGGTATAACAGCAACACCAAGTAAACCAACTAAACTAACGCCTAATACTGATACAGTTGCATAAACCCAAACTGCAAAATCAAAAAGAAAAAACGAATTACAAAACACAAAACATAAATACACCAAGAATTCATAAATGGCAAAAAAGATATTTTATCATACCATAAAATCGATCTTCTTGGAAATCATCATCATAATCAGTTGATGCTGCTACTAAGGGTGATGATGATAACAATATATTATTTAATGGTATAAGAGAGCTATTTATACATCCAGATCGTTCTAACGATGTTGGTGCGGTTAATTGATATAAAAGTATTGGACAAATTGATAATATATTATTAAAATTTAATAATATATTTTTCCTTTGTTGATAATTTAGGTCATGATCATTATTATGATTATGTTCGTGATCTTCATCAGCAATGCCATTAATTTTGCTGTCTTCATTTTTGCTAATAGTACTACTGTTAATTTTTGCATTATTATTGCTATTATTATTTTGATCTAATTCAATTGATTGTTTCTTAACATGATGATCATCATGATGATGATGGTGATGTTGTGGTTGTTTATTATTATTATTATTGTTTGATGATGAAAGACGAGATATCAATTCTAAACTAGAAATGCACTGTATATTTAATTAAAAAAATTACAAAAAAAAAAAAAAAAACGATTAGCATAAAATTAAATTAAATCATTCAGAAATTTACTATAACAAAATAAATTATATTGTAATTTAAAATTCAAATTTTCAATTAACAAAAACATTTAAATTATTTAAAAATTTCATTTACCGATTCATCTGATGACGATTCTTCATTATTATTGTTGTTACTATTATGATTTTGATTATTATTATAATTAGTAAATCTATTATTATTATCATTTGGAATATTATCTTTAATTAAATTATATAAACCTAAACGTTTTAACATCGTTTCAAAACCATTCAAATTCATTGTTACACCATCTGGATTACCAAATTGCTCAAATAATTTTTTTAAAAATTTTTGTGTTGCTGTTGTTGTTGCTGCTGTCGTAATTATTTGATGATGATTATGATCAAGATTAGGATATTCCTGATAATTATGTTTAAGTTGAATGTTTCTTGTTGAATTTTCCGTTAATTGTTTTTTTGTACGACCTTTACGTTTATTATTATAATTTTGTATATCTATTCTATATTTATCATCATCATCATTATTATCATTTTGATGATGATGATCATATTGTTCTTTTAAATCATCTTCTCTTAATTTTATATTACTGGGATTTGAATTCATTATTTCTTGATTTTGATATGAATTTTTATTATTTATTGATGTAATATAATTTGTCATTGTATTATTAGATGATATTTTATCTAATTGTTGTATTGGAATTTTTGTTATATTATCAAAATGTTCTTTACATGGGAATTGTTCTGCACATAATATGCATACAACACACACAGCCATTAAATGACGTGCCATTTTTATTTTATACCACTTGAGACTTTTTTTTTGTCGTTTAAAATTTTTATTGTTATTTATTATCCTTTGAAAAAAGAAATTTTCGTATTCTGTTAATTTTTACTAAAGTATGTATTTTTCACATATATATATTTTTTTTTAGAAAAACAAAATCTCTTTATTACAATCAATTCCTTTAAATTTTTATTTCACAATATATTTCTATGGTATTTCTTATTTATATTATACTATGATTTTGATCACACACAATTTAGCTGCCTTCCTTCGTCAATGAAACTTTGCCACTGTATTCCCATTAATTTTATTAATTTTTATATGATTATTATAAATCAAAAATGAAATAAAATTATTATCAATCTGTTGCTGTATTCGAAGACAATAAAAAAAAAAAAAATTAAGAAAAGAAATAATTAATTCGTGTATTATATTTTTTTAATATTATAATATAGAGACTTATAAAATAGGAAATATTTTCTTAAATTAGATAACGCATTTTGATAAAATACGTATGGGTATCCCTCGAGTAATGCAGTGTTCTTCAAAACCGCATTTTTACATATTTTTCTAAATTTATATAAATGCATAAATCAAAGATTTGCGATATCGCATAATCCGATATTATCGTAATTTTTTACAATTCAAATAACGCGTGACGTTCGGAAGATGCCTGTATAAAATATTTTAATTGTAATAAATTGCCATAAAGATTTAAATACTATTGTGTTTTTTATTCATTCATAACACTGTAACAAGCAGTATTTTATGGGTGCATTATAAAAAATTTAATATTCATAAAAATTTGCAATAATAAAAAATACAATAAATAAATAAATTATAAATTATACATCTACATACGTATTTAGTAGGTATCTAGATCTTTTTTTTTTTTTTTAAATATAGTGTATATCTAATTATCTATATAAAGTAACTTAAATTTATGTGTTAATTTAATTACTTAAAAAAAAAAAACAATATCAGTGATGTGTCATTCATTAATGAATAACTCAAAGCGAGTGATTTGCTGAACTGAATAAGAGTAAATTTTTCACTTTAAATTTTGATTCATTTCACCTGAATGATTCAATCAAATGAATGATTTGCCTGTCACTAGTAGTAGAAATAAATAAATATTTTAACATATTTTTTCGCTTATGATTATAAATTTAATTCGTTTTTTTTTCTTTAATTTATTAATGCATTGAATTATTTATTGATACAAATTACAAATGGAACATATTAGCTATAAATTACAATATATGTATTAATACATAATAAATTCAGAAACATTAATGTGAGAAATTAATAATAGCATATGTACATATGTATGTACATATGTATTTGTGTACGTTCAAAACAGAAGAGATAAAAATATGTTGTAACACAACGTGCAATTATGTAGATTTTTAATATTCATATCCAAGTATTTTGTATTTTATTTAAATTCACAATAAATTCATTTTTAATTAAAAATGAAAATCAATTATAGTGTTTATTTTTCTTACTAATAAAATTAATATAAAATATTAACATGTAAAGTGTCTGAACAATGGAATCATAAAAATGAGAACATATAAAATTAAATAAAAATAATAAAGTGTTTATTACGTGTTGCTGTAATTTACTTCCTGATAACATAAAAAGAAACCATGAATATAGGATATAGGAAAAATAATAACGTTTCTTAGCAGTACAGAGATGGCGAACTTTTATGAACTCAAAATTTAATTAATCTACCTACACTCTGTCTATTAATTCGTTGCAAGTAAGACGTTATGGAAATACACATCTTTTTTCTTCTCTCATAATTTCTAATAAGATCATCTCACGAGCAGTGTTACTACAATTTTTAAAGTTTTCATATAATACGAGATGAATTTTTTAAATATCAATATACAACGACGTAAAATGGTACTACTTTATGTCATTCCCATAAGGTCATAACTGCACCGAATTAGTAGACAGAGTGTAGTATTCTAATTACTCGTAAGATAAACGTGAACAAAGCAGCTAAAAAGTAAATCCATTTCACGACAAGGCTCATTACTCATAAAGCACTGTAACAAAATTTCGCTTTTATAAAATACTTTGCGAGATTAAGAATTTATATTTTGGCGCTCTTTGAAACCATGTAAATGTGTATATGATTCGCGAGTAATACATCGGTTTGTCATCACTGTAAATAATATAATATTCTTTTTAATGATAAAATAAACATAAATGACATAAGAATATGAATAAATAATAAATTTTAAAAACTTTTGTTATACTTTAAAAAACAAGTGTAATAAATTTTTACTCTTGAATTTTTCAACTTTGTTGCATGTGTAGGATTCTTCTGATGTATGAAATTTACATTTTAATGATGGTACAAACATCCACTTTAAATAAAAAAGAGAGTAAGGAGCAACCAGTTGTCCCATTTATTTTTGGTTTGGTTTTTCTTTTACTGTATACAGTTAAAAGAAATTATTTGTAGTTTTCCATTTTACACTTGTTAATCCTTTTATGTTTGTTTTTAATCCTTGAAAGCATTTCATAATCATATAAAAAAAAATCCTTTAATAACCTTTTACAAATGCGAAGTGAATCTTGAACTTATAACAAAAATAACCGAGTTTAAGGTTTTTGTTAAAATTATTATTTTTTTATTGATTTAATAACATGCAACATGAAAAACAAAACATACATAGAAACGATATACAGTACACATATGTTACATGCAAAAAATAATAAATAAACATAAATTTGCTTACGTCATTATCAAGGTTAAAATACATACATATGTAGATAGTGTAGAAAAATAAAAAAAAATAAAATTAACTGCTGACTATAAAACCTTTGGTAGAACGTATACGTAAGAAATTTTGTATATCGATGAGTTTCAAAACATTTAAATACATCTTTGATACAAAGTTTCAAAATGTGTTGAGAACGCATGACAAACGCAATAATTAAGTAAATGGTTTATCATAAACTTTTTTTATTCAATGCATCAGTAAAATTGTATAATTTTTGTATTAAAATCGTAATATTATTGCATTACAACAAATTCTTTGACTTTTTGAAACCCATTCTATTATTGTTAAAATTATTAACACACATTACCATCAAATACAACATACATATGATAATATAATCATACTAACTCTGCATGTATTAAGTGCAATAAATAAAATTTATGTAGGTACATATTATATTGAACACGATATCATTTTTAAATGACTTTATATAAGCGCTACTGCATTTTTAATTGTAAAACCCACAGAATGTAATGATGTGTAATAGAAAAAAGGAAAAAAAACGCATATTAATGATACTCATGGGTAGGTGGTGGTGGGCAAAGCATTATAATGTACATAATTGGTGTAAAATTCATTAAAATGTAAATACATTATCATCACCATTCTAGTAGAAAAACATTCATTATATCTCAGTATGTGATATGTACATATGATGCAGAGTGAATAATATTCAAAAGGAATGTTACATTGTAACTAAAGGATTTCTTTTTTTTTGTTTTTTTTGCTGTTATCATCATCGATAATTATTTAGGTCAAGTTAGTTATTTACTTAAAGAAACAATTAAAATTATCATTTACATACTTATGTTTATTATGCATTGAGGAAAATATATTGATTTTTGACTTTCATCATGAATAGGTAAAAAAAAGAAGATGAACCGAACGGAACATAATAAACAAATCTATGGGATTAGTATATCATATACGTACATATGTACATATATATATATGTAATTAGGATAGTAATGTGTTGTTATTCATGAATGAATGATTCGGTAAATTAGGATTTTGTTCATCACTAGTAGTCAGTAAAACGCCAAAAGTAGATATATTAAATTTATCAATAATTCATTTATCTCCATTATTTTTATGTTAGAATTAAAACCGTTCAATACTAGTATTTCTTGGAACGTATCCCTTTATTAGGTGAGAAAATAAATCATTTAAGAAATCTCATTTTTATTCCACAATCTATCTACACAGTATATTACATAAATTTGTTCCATTACAAAAAAAAAAAAAAATTTCTTTTTCTATGATTGCAATGTTTTCATCAATTCAGTTTATTTTATAATGTAATTAATTTATCGCAATAATAACTTTTTCTACATTAAACTATGTTAAAATATATTACATAAAAAATAATAACAATTTCACATATTACAAAATAATGGAATTTACAACGTCACATTAACATATTTTTAATCATGTCACGATTTTATTTATGGTACCAGAAATATACACAATTCGTACATGTAAATTGTCGTATACGTACACTGTGTATCAAACATTATGTAAATAACTGAAAAAATTAAAATGTCGTGACTATGTTAATTAATGTAATGATTAACATAGTGATCAATATTTGATTTTTTTTTTTTTTTTCATAATACAGCATTAATTGAACATTTTAATTACAAACACTTCATTTTTATAAAATGTAACAGAAAACAAATAAGTAGAAGTTTATCTAATTTCGTTTAATTTTTAATGAGGAAATATCCGTTTCTTATTCATTCATCAAGGTATTCTTTCATTAATTATAAACGTCATACAATTTTTTTTTTTAAATATGAACTAAATTTATTTTATTTCATAAAAATATTAACAAGCTTTTCCGTTTTCTTTTAGAAATTATTGAAATCTAGATAATATGTACATGTTAATATAACAGCTCTACACGTGTCCTATATATAGTATGAATTATTGTGTACTATTGTGTTAGTATTGTGTTTTGTATTCACTTTAGAAAAAAAAAATATTTACATCGTTTTTCGTAATTGGTATTCTTATCATTTATCTACTTGTATAAATTTTTATTTGTTATACATTTTACTTTTTCATGACTTGGCTAGTAGTGGGTAAGAAAAATTTAAAATAAACAGTTCCAGTGAAAGAAAACAGAAAAAAAAAATTCATAAAATTTTCTAATAAAATTTTCACATTATTTATCTGTCCAAGATTATTTTTATCTTTATAATTATTTTAATTTAATTTAAAAATTATGAACACAGTAGATCTGTATAAACATATACATACATATGTATGTGAATGTAATTATACATCACAAGACGTTAAATTCATACACGCACACATACACACAATACTATCTGAACGATTTGTATTATAAGCGCATAACATTTGTACAATTTGTTGCACTTACAACAGATACATACGTAACTTCTTGTACTTATACAAATAAAACATTACAATTTACATTTAAAAAAAAAAAGTTACACACAATTTACTTAATTTAATTAAAATAAATTAATGTTTTGTACAGTGATAGTACACAAAAATAATCAAAACAGAATAAATTTTTACTTTATGATAAATATTAATAGATACATTAAAATATGTAAAAGTCGGATACTTGAGCAAAAACTTTAAATTGATTACAAGAAGTAAAAAAAATAGTTGGTTCAACTAAGGGTGATGTACACAAAACAAATAAAAAATAATAAACACGTATTAGTAATTATAATAATCTTGGCTCAGTTTTTCATTGGAAAATCTATCCTTTAGGTTTGTTAAATTTTCTTACACCATAAGTGGCTAAGAAAATTAAATTTCATTGTATTCAAAAAAACCGTATTGTTGAAAAAACAAATCATTTATCTAATCAAAATTAAATATAGTTGTAAAAGTACATAACATATGAGTTCGGGTATACGTACATACACACATACAAGTATATTAAAAATTATATGATTACCTGTTTTATTTCAAGAATGTAATACATACGAGTATATTGTACTACAATTGAGTGCATACGACTCAATTTATTATAAGTTCAAATTAAGCACAACTGATAACATTCTATCTATCTACTATCACTTGCTTAGTTGTTTATATACACAATTTAAAATATTTTCTAAAAATACACGTGTTAAATACACACAACATACATATATAGGTAGTACACTTTAAACTTTAAAGTAGGTACGTATAAGTACACTTGATCTTTAAATGATTTATAAAATACACAAAAATTAAAAATGTTTGAAAAAATATTTTTTCAATAATAGTTTTTTGATTGATTTGCTCGAATAAAAAATGATCTAATCAGATAAAATAAAATAAAGCCGATTAATCAAGTTTTATATTAATAATTTAAATAATAATAATTAGGTAGATTGTATTTTTTGAAATTATTCTTGTAAACTATTTAATGTCTGATTGTTGACTGAATGTCTCTTGATGATATTTTTATATTTTATATACTTATCTAAAATTTCTATATATACATATATTTGAAATGCAAATGAAGCCGAAAAATATCATCATCATCATTTTAATCGTTAAAAATATTCATTAAAGCAAATAAATTTAATTTAAATCGCTTATATATACCTACACTTATATACACAAAAGATCATACAGACTCCAATACAGATATTTTGTATATACATAATACATATGTAGTATGTACAAGCATATGTATGGAGCGTGGAATATGTATACTATACAGTAATTGTGTCTTGAAGAAATTAAAAAAAAAAATTGTTTCCCATCCCATGTAAGTACGTACGGTAAACAAAACGTGTGTATTTATGCAAATTTTAAATAATAAAATTCGATACCCAAAAGCGAGACATAACAATTATTATTTTATTAATTATTTATTAATCAAAATATCGCATTTTCATAGATGTTTATTTTTGTTTATATCTTCATATACAGGATGTCTCAAAATGCGAGCCATAAAGTTTAATTGAAAATTTTTATACTCTCTCTTTATACTCTCAAAATTATACATATTCTGCAATTTGTAATTTTTTTTATTTTTTATTTTAAGTAAAAATGTTTATTAAAAAAAATTACATGGTGATATTTTAAAGGTAGCCATTTTATATATGTAATAGACATAACAATTTGTAAAATTGTAAAATTTAGACGTTTTATATAAATGGATTGAATTTTTTTGTTAAAGTGCAAGCCATCTACGTTTATTTTGGGACACTCTATGTCCAAAATAGTTTGTAATTAAATTAAAATCGCATGAATGTATGTATCTTTTTTTTTAATGGATGTGTGTATTTAATTCTATCTAATTTTGGATGTTTTTTTTTTCCTTTCTTTTTTTAAGATGTGGTATGTACGTATGTATTACAAACATTTATTTTGTTGATAAATGTATGTACATATGTAAATAGAATTTTACCGTAGTAACAAACAGTAAAACAAAACAACTATTGCAAATAATTGAAAAACATACAAATGTATGTATTTATTGTCTGATTTTATGCCTTTTAACCTTCTCTAATGATAATAAACAAATGCATTAAATCGTTTTATGAACAAAAGTAATGCATGTGCATTTTATAAAACAAATGTGTATATAGGTATATGTATGCATGAACACCTTTAATTCTAATTATGTACATAAGTAATATCATTTACAATTATTGTATTGTTTAAAAAAATTTAAAAAAAATACAAAAGAAAACCAAAGAAAAAGTACACAATACCTTCAAGGTATAATTGAGTGTTATATTAAATTTCATAACATTAATGGAATACAATAGCAAAGCATATAAGAAAAAAATAATAACAAAAAAGAATTTTTGCGTTGTACAATTACAATACTTTCGACATCATCATTAACTTTACAACCTGATGTGAGATTTGGTTTGATCCAAGATACTCTATCAATTGCATCAATCGTCTTTCTTTCTATATTGTGCAATTAACATTACCCTGCCAACAAAGATCTTTCATTTCAATACTTTAAATCCAATAATATAAATACTGGACACCCTTTATGTGTTCAAAGAAAATTTTGTTGTTTGAATAATTTATTTTTTAATTTAACAGTAACACATTTGTTTCACAGATAAATTACAAATTTGTGTCGTTTTGTCATTTTGTTGTAGCAAATATGAATGTGGTTCTGATAATGATTTATTTATGTATGTTCTATGTTTTGTCTACATACGGAAGATATGCGATATTTTTATATGCATTTACCTATTTACCTGGTAATGAATCGAATTTCATTATATTCTACTGTATGTTCGGTATATAAATATAACTAGAAAATTAATACGATTTGCTTTTTATTTCTTTTTCATTTTTCTTGCCATTTTTGCTTGCATTCCGAAAAATACATTTACCAGTATTATGATTCGACATTTACAAGTGTATGATTCGACATATTGAAAACTCAATTATATCACTAAATGATTAGAAATGAAATTGAAATTTATTTTTTTTTTAACTGCAGAGAGTATGTCCATACGTCAGGATTTTTATTCAAATGACATAGTGTAATTTTTTGAAAATTTCTTTAGAATTTCTTTCAACAGCTTTCAATAGGCGACATAATGCACTTATCTGAACAAATTTATACATTTGCAACTTGAGTAAATGTCTAAAGGCTAAATGATGGGACCGTGGTCTAAGGGTGGGATGATGGGGATGGAGCGAAGTTAATGACTTTATTGTGACAGTTAAAAAAAACAATTAAAGAACGAACCACAAACTGAATTTTATTTATTTTAAATTTAAATAACAAATCACAAAATTTAAATTGTATTTATTTGAAATTATTTAATTTTCGGCTAAAATTAAATCCTTCTAAGTGCTTCTACCATGAATATTTTTTAAGATTCGTATTGAGTTACATGAAATTATTTAATATTGTGAAAAATGAATACGCTTTATTTATCAGAGATTGAAATAACTCTAATGTTAATGGGTACATATTGCCCATCATTATCTGTAGTATAAAAATACAAAAAAATAAAACATTTTAATTACTCAAAGTTTTTTCTAAAAATTTTCGAGATATGCCTTCAATTACTCACATTTGGTGGATTTTGAGATTTCATGATTAATTGTAAAATGTGATGTTTATATAATTTTGCATTTGTATACCAAGGAGAACCATATGCAGTTAATCCAACATTTTTGCTCTGTTTTAACAATTAAAAAGAAAAACGATTATAGTACGTATAAAAAGATGTAGTTTTTCGTTAAAATAACTGCATACGAAAAATAATACCTCTGTTGCCAGCATATTGACAAAAAAGCATGAAGTAAACATATTTGTTAATGGAACAAGAATAACAGAAATAACGTAAACTTTTTCACCCATCGATTCCGTTTCATTAGCTACTAACAAAACAGCACATATCATTGACACAAAGACCATATTCTCAAATAATATTTCGTACGTTATTACATTATTTAATTCTTTAACGTAACTATAAAAAAATTGAAAATATCATTTGTTTTTTAAACATATGTATGTATTTTGTTTATTAAAATATTCTACTCAACTCTATGATCCTGTCATACAGTTGAACACACTCGTTTAAGTTTTTTACCACCTCTGTCTCATCATTTGATTCAAATGCTTTTGTTATTTTTTCTTGTAAAATTCTATGTAATGTTGTACCACATAATATCGAAATAATAGTTAAATTTGTAAATGCTGAATACAAAAGTATATCGATGGGCATTATTAGAAACGTTTCCATAATGTATATTATGAAGAAATATTGCAATTCTGAAAGTTTAACACCTGGTATTATAATTTCATATGGCAAACCTGTGTACATGGTGAAAAATATAATATTTTAATTTAAAGTAAATAAAACTGTTCATAATATCATGATTAACTTTTAATGATTAAGGATCGTATCAAAGCAAAACCTATATTTACAACTACAATTGAGTAATTCAAAGTTTGCACAAGCTTTGAACCTCTATTTAACCAATTCACATGCTTCCTTACATCATCATCATCAATTTTCTATTGAAAATAAAGAAAAAGAAATTCTTTAACTCCAATCACACGAAAATTGAGTTTTTTTCTCATACATACATCAACTTCACTATAAATACGATCAAGATTTTCAAAAAATTTAATAAAATCTTCACGATATTGAATTCTTATTCTTGCTCTGTTGAAAAAAATTACAAGCCATGAATTCGAAAAAAATACAACGATTATTCGACTACTTGTTAAATTCTGGTCAAGAACGTTTTTCAATCCAAAACCACCAAATATAACACAAATTCCGAGCCAAAAAAGTAAAATTTTTGGTATAATTTTACCATTCCAAGAGAATATGAATATAAATTTTAATAAAAATATATCAAGAGAAATCAACGGATTTTTCGCAAATTTGAATGTAACAAACATGATGATTGCAGAAAATCAAAACTTGTTTATATGGTTTGTTTAGGGATTTTACAGAGTTTATATAGATGACGGAAATTCTCTTAAACATTTATTATGCATAATATAATGACTTAATTTCGATAAACGATACATTTAACTATTATTTTCCTTTCCTTTTTAATTTGTAATTTATTAATAATTTATGTAATAGAAAGAAAATATAATAATTATTAGATTATTATAATAAACATTGTCACTTTTTATGCTGTCATTAATAACGTATATTAGTATTATGTATATTTGTATATATAATAAAATATGTATATGTACGTAAGAAGTTTTGAATATTTCATGAAAAATAATATGTTATATTTTTGTTCACACATTTTTCATTTATTAAAATTCAATACACAAGTACTGTGTTATTATGAATTACTAAATCTTTTATTACCTAATTACAGTCAGCAAATTCATATGTAATAAATGATTTTATTAAAGGACATTTTTTTTTGTCACTTTATAGGAATGTAGTGATGAGTGAAATCATTCATTTGACTGAATCATTCAACTCATATCATTCAGTCGAAGTGAATTATTTCTCTGTTCACTAATTCTAAGCAGTTTATTTTAAGCCTTATGGGAATGACATAAAGTAGAACCACTTTACGTTGTTGTGTATTGATAATAAAAAAAATTCGTTTTGTGTTATATGATAACTTTATGTTTAAACATTGTGGTAATACTGCTCGTGAGATGATATTAGAAATTATGAGAAAAGAAAAAGGACACATATGTATACTCCCATAAGACCTTAACTGCATCGAATTAATGTATGGAGTAGTGTATTAATTGATTTCAAAAGCAATAACCACAAAATTTGTAGTTACGGTGTAATCAAAAATGCATGAATGTGACATGTGGAAAATTTATAAATATGTACGTATACATACATACAGCGTATACTATATAACCAAAACTGTATTGGAAAAACAAAAGCAAAATATGTAATACCCGTGAAATTCAATTGAACAAACATTTATTTACGCAGATTGTATTTTTTTTTTTTTTTAAATATGAATTAATGGCAATAACATAATAAATTGTTACATAAAGGTATTTCATGTATATAATATATAAACAACAAAATTTTTAAACAAATTAATTTTATTTTTGTTTATATACTTTAATCATACATTTTTTTTAATTTTTCTGTTATTTATTTAAATTAATACTCAATAATTTATTAATAGAATTTTTTATTGACGCATTAATGAGTTTTTCACGTGTGTAAATTTAATAGTTAGTATGTAATTTTTTTTTTTCAGTTATCCTAAGTTTGTAAACAAAAAATTGTAAATCAAGAAGTACACACATATGTATATTTGTTAGTCAAAAATGTGATGTAAATTAAAATTAGTAAAATAATTCAAAATTAATCATTACAAATTGAAACAAATAAAAAAAAAAAAAAAAAAGATAACGTTACACATTACAATCAATATTGCAATGAAGTATGTAGGTACTACGTCTACAAAAAAATATATCTAAAAAATAATAATTGAAAATTGTGTGTAGGTGTAATGATTATAAGATTGTTATTATTATTGTTTAATTATATTTGTTTTGAATATAGTTCTATTATTAATTTTCTATAAATAAAATTATAGAAAAAAAAAGTACAGTGCTTATGCTAGAGATTGACTTTTTAAGTAACTTGTATTTTTTACATAGTGTGGGTATCTATCATGTATACGTACCTACGTATAGTATATGTTTACAAAACTGAATCTTTACGTATCATTATTTTTTCATTTAAATTATTTAGCATGTGCAAAATTATTTATTGTTTTTTACTTATCTTTTGTCTTTTTGTCATTAATTGAATCATTTAATTTTTGAATGTAATTTACACTTTTTATATACGTAAGTGATATCAGTGTTGTATATTCTTTTATAGGATAATTTTTATCTTTGAATCTTTCATTTTGCTTTTCTAAAACACGTGTATAGTTTATATTTGTTGGGTGGGTTTTATTTTTGCTTCCATATTTTTCATTTATTACTATCCGCTTTTAATAATTATAACAGATTGTATCGTATAAGGTAGCACATGCAAAATAATATTTTTATATAATATTAAATAATGAATATTATAATTGAGTTACATTAAATTATTTATTACTGTGAAAAATGAGTAGGTACTATTTGCTTGGAATAACTCCAATATAAGTTGATATTATGTTTTCTGTCGTCATCATCTAATATACAAATACGATTAGTATTAAAAAAATGTAAAATAAGAAAACAAATAGGTAGGTATGCACATTTATCAGTTAAAAAGCTTTCTAAAAATTTTCAAAATGTGTCTCTAATCTCTATCTACTCATATATCGTAGGTAGGTACCTAATACTATTTTCCTTGCATTAATTTCACCATAAAAATGATCAAAATTCTTAAAAAGTTCAAGAAAATCTTAAAGAAATTAAATCATAATTCTTGTTCTG
Organism: Anthrax anthrax; assembly: GCA_963971155.1. Classification (NCBI taxonomy): domain Eukaryota; kingdom Metazoa; phylum Arthropoda; class Insecta; order Diptera; family Bombyliidae; genus Anthrax; species Anthrax anthrax. The sequence goes on from OZ020120.1 coordinate 17,606,808, forward strand.
TTAATAACAATCCATGAACTCTTGTTAATACTTAATTACTACTCTTTTTTTTTTTTAGTTTATTATAAATTTATAAATACAATGTGTGATACAGAGATAAAATTAAATTTATAATTTATAAGAACAGAATAAATATTGTCACTTTCAACATTTTTATTAATAAAGTAGGTACTTCAGCATTTTTTATACGATAAAATATGTATGTACGTGAGTAATTAAAAAGAATTTTGAATATTTTATAAAAAGTAATAAACGCATATTTTATCGATCATACATTTATTAATTGATTTGATATTCTATAAGCAAATATATGTACTATGTCGCAATGTGGGTATAATTAGCAAATTCATTTGTTGTGGTAAGTACTCATATACATAATATGTACCTATATATTTTAAGTAAAGGACATTTTGTAGTTTTCATTTAATATGATGTTTATGCTTATGTACGTATAGGCAATAGACGTACATTAATTTCAAAAGTATGTACTTAATTGTACTCATCAAAATAACATTACAAAATTTTTTTTTTTTTTGATTTTAAGGCATAATAAAGTGAAAAAATTTAACTTCCATATAATGAAAATAACAAAAAAGAATTCGAAGAGAAATAATGGTTAAAAAAATTGTGTCGGTATATACAATACATACATTACATATGTGTGTGTAATTAAAACAATGAAATCAAAACAAAAAAAAAATTAAAAAAGTTACTGCTTATGAATCTAAATTTAAAAAAAAAAAAAACTTAAATTTTTATTTATTTTAAATTTAAAGAAAATAAACTGCTTCTAAATGTTTTTAAAGCTTCACACATGAATGTTTGAGATCCATAATTGAGTTTTGAGTTACATGAAATTATTTAATATTGTGAAAAATGAATACGCTTTATTTAACAGAGATTGAAATAATTCCAATGTTAGTGGGTATATGTTTCCCATCATTATCTGTAGTATAAAAAAAAAATTAAAAAGAAGAAAATAATGTATTTTCAAGTTAAAGAATTTTTCCAATAATCTTCAAAATATGTAGGTCTACAATTACTCACATTTGGTGAATTTTGAGATCTCATGATTAATTGTAAAATGTAATATCTGTATGGTTTTGCATTTTTATACCAAAGTGAACCATATGCAGTTATTCCAACGGTTTTGCTCTGTTTTAACGTAATAAAATAAAATTTTATAAAAATAAAACGGTTTTTGTTAAAATAATCATAGCAAAGAATTGTACCTCTGTGGCTAACATATTGACAAAAAAGCATAAAGAAAACATATTCGTTAATGCCACAATTGTAATGCAAATAACATAGATTTTTTCAGCCGTCGATTCCGTTGCATTAATCACTAACAAAGAAGCACATATCATTGATACATAAATCACATTCTCCAATAATATCCCGTATGTTATTAAGCTGTTTAGTTCTTTAACATAACTAAAAGGCAATACAAAATAAATTATCACTATTTTTTAATAAAATTAATTTGTCTATTTTTTAATGATCTACTCAACTCTATGATCCTGTCATAAAGTCGGAAACACTCATTCAAGTTTTTTACCACCTCTGTCTCATCATTTGATTCAAATGCTTTTGTTATTTTTTCTTGTAAAATTCTATGTAATGTTGTACCACAAAGTATTGAAATAATGGTTAAATTAGTAAACGGTGCGTAAACACAATTAGCAAAAGGTACATATCCAAATGCTTCTACAATATTCACAGTAAAGAAATACTGCAATTCCGGAAGATCAACACCTGGTATTTTCAGTTCAAACAATAATTCTACATGTAGGTATAATGAAAACAGAATTTAGGTATATTAAGTGAAAATCTTTATGAATTCACTTTTAACTCACTTTTAGTTAGAAATGATCGTAGCAACATAGAACATGAATTCAAAATTATAATTGTGTAATTTACTCTGTGGACCAGCTTTGACACCCCTTTTAACCAATTCACATGTTTCCTTATATCGTCATCATTAATTTCCTATTAAAAACAAAAATTCTTTAACTTCAATAGAGCGAAAATTAAATTCTTTTTCATACATTAATTTCATTGTAAAAACGATCAAATCTTTTAAAAAATTCAATAAAATTCTCACGATATCGAATCATAATTCTTGCTCTATTGAAAATAATTACAATACATGAATTCATAAAAAATGAAACGACTATTTCGCTATTTGATAGATTCTGATCAAAAACATTTTTTATTCCAAAAAAAGTAAAGATAACCCACAATCCAAGCCAAAAAAGGAAAATGTTCGGTATAATTATACCATTCCAAGAGAATATGAACACATATTTCAATACAAATATATCAACCGAAATCAGTGGATTTTTCGCAAATTTGAATGTAACAAACATGATGATTGAAAAAAAGCCTGTTGATGTGATGTTTATTATTACTGAACACTGAACAAATTACTGAAGAAATTTAAAAATTTGTTTTAATTTATAGTTGATGGAAATTTTCTTATGCATTATAAATTTTAATGTACATAGATACAATATAAATATGTACATACATTTAATTATGTACTTTTTTTCTTAGTTTATTATAAATTTATAATTCCAATGTGTAATATAGATGTAAAATTAAATAAGTAATTATGAGAATAGAATAATAATTTTATACTCTATCTACTATTTCGGTGCAGCTAAGGTCTTATGGAAATGACATAAAGTAGTACCTACCACTTTATCGCTGTATATTGATATAAAAAAAAAATTCATGTCGTTCTAGGTACATAAAACTTTAAAGATTGTAGTAACATTTTTCGTGAGATGATCTTATTAGAAATTATGAGAGAAGAAAAAAGACATGTAATTTCCATAAAATCTAAACTGCACCGAATTAGTAGACAGAGTATAGTTGTCATCTTGTCAATAATAATAATAAATCCGTGTTATGTTACGTACATAGATTATAAAGTACATACATATGTACATATGTATGTGTGTATCGAGTTTTAAATATTTTATGAGTATGTAGGTATTAATTGTTCTATTAGCGAATACTGAATAGCTAAATCTTTTACTGCTTAATAATAATACATAATTAGCAATTGATGTGGTATATGATTTTATTGAAGGTCATTTTGTCGCATTAATATGGTATGATATGATAAAATTAATGATGTGAATGCACAATAAATGAGAATTTTAATTTCATACAATGAAAATAACAAGAAATTTTTATAGAAAGTAGGTACCTAAATGGCTAGATATCATTTTTAAATAAACGCATGTAAATAAAATAATTCTTGTACAAAACTTTAATATTTATTATAAAGGTAACTCGTATATATATACATATGTGTATTTATGTATGGTTATCATGTAGTTAAAAAAAAAATTATTTACATATTTTGCTACGTTATTAAATTTAAATACGTACATAGGTATTTACAATTAAAATAAGTGAAGTTTATATATATAGTATATACTTACATAGTACATTGTATATTTAAATACCTACATTCTTTCTTTACTTTCACTTCTTTTATCTATTTTTGAAAAATTATGTACATCATATACATACCTACCTACATACATATGTATGTATGTACCTATATCTAAACGATTTTGAATATTAAAAATTTTATAAAGTGTCTATCCACTATTAAATACATTTTTATAATCAAAATAATCAAATGAAATGTTATAGCCTATAGGTACCTACTTGGAAATTCTTTTATTTTGTAATGAAAATTCTTGTACTAAGTAGTTACATATATATGATTTGGTATTATTTAAATATTATATCTGTTTCGAAGAAACAATTAAAATTTACTTTTTAAATAGTTTGAACGAAATTTAAATTTAAATTTCAAATTATTTTTTATACTAGGGGGGTACTCTGACTCTATGTCCGACTAACAGCGGACCAACCCCCATTTAACAAATTATACAATTGTCCATTTAATTGTATTACTCGTTGCTTAAAAATACTGTATTGATGCAGTATCATTACTTTTCTGTTACAATTATGATATAATTTATTGATAAATTGCATCCAATGCGTACACTTTTTCCTTTGACTTTTATAAACGATATTTCACTGCAAAACATACATATGTATGTATCAACATATGTAATAGAGAGACAAGATTTATTCTTAAATTTTCTAAATATACGCAAATATAAAATAAAATATAGCACGACCGCTAAAAACATTTTTATATACCTAATAGAGAGAAAATTATTTTTAATTTTTATTTTTATGACCTACATATAAATTAAAAATTTAAGAGGATCTAAGATATTCGATATATGTAGATACATACATATGTACGTGTACGTGAAAGATTATAATTTTATTGGGATGTTTACATTTAAGACGCATCTTAAAACTTATATAGGTACATATGTATATATACATAGATACATATACACATATAGGTAATCAAAATATGTCTCTGAATAAAATAAAACTGTATCACATTGTATAAATATGTAATTATGAGAATTATATACCACACCATCTGTACTTGCTATATTTTATGATGTGGTATGGTGTGATGTACATATACGTATATGTACTATAAATAGATTATATAGAAAATATGTACATATGTACATTTTCAAGTTGATTGAAAAGAAATTTAGTTTTTTTATTTCATTTAAATATAAGTACATAATGTATCCTATATACAATATTTTTTTTTCCCAACTTTTAGATTTTAATGTTTCAAAGCACATAAAATAAAGTAAATATGTAGTAATAAAAATTAATCAAAAAGTCAATTTATTTCATTGACTTTTAATTAACATTTTTCTTGTATGCTGTGTATATATACATATATCCTACATGTACAAATACACATGTTTAATTTTCTTTTAATAGATATTTTTTTAATATATGTGAGAAAGTTCCTACATAATATTTATTTCTATAATTGTTTTAGAAAATTTGTTTATTTATTTTTACATTTGTTCATCAAAATACTTACCCACTTTTTTGCATATAAGTCCATATGTACATATGTATCTACTGTATTTAAATTATTACCACATATTCATCATCAATGTTTTTTTCTTTATTTTATTTTCAAATTAAATTCACAAAAAAATTAGTTTCTACCTAGATTTCTACCTATAAATGTACCAAGATGTCTACGGGATAAACCTTATAATTTAGGTATATATCTAAAAATGTTTTATAACTTATTTCTTTTTTTTTTTTTTTTTTTTTTTATAAAAAGAATAAAAATATTAAAGGTTCAATATACCTATGATGGATCATGTAGATTTTAATAATTTATTCAGGTTACCAGATATATGTATATAAACAACTCAATTTATTGTTGCTTGCACAATTAATACACTGATAATTTTGATACATACGTCCATATTATATATTTCTTACGTACATGTGTTAGATACATGTACTTTTAAATGTATGCATAGGTTTCACACACAATTTTTAATTAAATAACAATTTGGTTTTTTATTGAACATTGTATTAAAAACGCTAGTAGTCCAACCGAAATTAATTGGCATGTGATTTGTAACATACATACATATGTAGGTATATATATTAGTTTAGTGCCCATTCAATGAGTTTAAATGAAATTTTGATAGATTTTGTGTTGAATAAATAGAGTATGTTACTACGTTATCTATACGTATTTATACATATTTATGTAAGTAGTGTACGAATGTTTTTAGACAACTTGTTTTTCTTGTTTTTGTTAGATTTTAGACAACGTCTCTTTTTAATACAAATAAATGAATTTTTCTCACTTCAATATTCAAATTATTAAAATAATTATGAATTTTTTTATTCACGATACATAATTATAATTTATAAGTAAGTAAAAAAAAAAATAAAATAACATAATGCAAAATGTTAATATAAATACATATATACACAATCAGATGCAGTTTAAAAATGTTTATTATGGTGTTGATGGATTTCTGTATGAACAAACTGAGATGTATGTATATATGTATATATTTATATTTATAAATGTACTATAAACACTATACAACTGGATTTTTTTTTTTTTTTTTTTGTTTTTGTTTAATTATAGCAACCTATCATTACCTTGATTATTAAGTACCTATATTATTTTGACAATTTATTGTGTGTTGTAATTTTTGGTTGGATTATTTTCTTTTCTTTTTCACATGACATTTCTTTGAATTTTCCGATTTATGTATGTACATATGTATATTACAAATTTATTCGAGTTAAAAAAAGTGTTTCAATTTCAATTTTCTCATACGAACATGTTACCGATTTTACCACCCCACCTATATTTTTTTACTATCAAAATTTTCTTAAATTTTTCAAATTTATATCAATTTGTTTTGAATTTGAATGCATGTATATATACATACATACACCTAATTCAAATTTCAATACAGTAAAATTTTCCATATGCGGCAAAATGAAAATAGCACTTACACTTAAGTACATGGATTTGAGTATCATGTATATGTATACTAGACCACACCGCACACAACATGAATATGCATGTATAGTCTCTATTAGGAAAATTTCAAGAAAGAATTAGAAAAATAAATTTTACCATTTATAAATTACATTTTTCAATTCATTCTTCAATTTTCAGATTTCTAATTAATTTTTATATTTAGTATTTTGACAGATATATATACATTTTTTTTTAAATTTTTTCTACCACTATTATATTATTCTGTAATGTAATGCAATCTGTTAATTTAATTTTCTTTTTCTCATCTTACTCACTTAATTATTGTTTTACTTTTTCTTCTATTCTTCTTAATCACAATTATTTTTCATTTATAAAATAATCATCCTTTTACTATTTTCACTTGTATTTATTTGCTCTATCGCACTAATCACTATTTACATACTACGCCGACTTTTCAATTGTATTTGTATAAGAATTTTCCCAAAAAAGATAATGAAAGAAAATTTTAAATTTTAAAATACCACACACACAGTATAGAGTAAGGTAAAAGATTATAAAATCTAATAATAAAAAAAAATTTTTTTATTATATTTTCCCGAAATATGCTACTAATATGCGTTCCATATTTTAGTCTACTCCATTTGAATGAAGTTTTAAATGGTGAAAGAAAAAAGCAAAATGTGCAATGGAACGTCAATTTTGAATTTAAAAAAAAAAAAAAAAAAAACTAGTAGAATTTCATATGAAAATGTAGTTACCGACATAATTGTGTATAGATTTTAATTAAGTGTTGCCGTATAATAAATTCAAAAAATTTATTTAAAAAATTATAACTTACCTTATTGGATCACTTTGATTTAATACTTCTAGATTTTTATTTTTTATTTTAAACACGAACATAACATTTCACACTTTAGTTTACCATAACTTATAAACTTTATTTTATCACGGTTTCTATTTTTATACCTTTTGCACATGATTCGCCATTTTGTGAAATATGTTTCTAGGTTAAAAACATGATTCATTCATACTTATTTTTATAACAAAAATAAATTCCAATCTAAATAATAATTACCAATTATCATCCCTTCAAAACGGAAAACGGGAAAACATGATGTTCATGCGTAATAGACAATCGGTAGACCCTCGTGTCTAGTATTCATTCTTTATCTAGCAATTTCTTCTTGTCATTACCACATAAGACTCACATATTAGCCTATTAGGTAATGTACAAATTTGCCAAGAGGAAGAATTACTTTTTTAATGTTTTTTCCCAATTTTTTTCTTGTATTTTGATTTGATTTGTGATTGTGACGTGCGTCATTTTCTTTACATTAATATTTAATATTTAATCGTGTTTAATTTTGGCTTTGGACTAGATTCTAAATTTTGAATTGAATTTTTCTTGAGGAGAATAAAATAATAAAATAATGGCCGATGTTCTTGATATTGATAATGCTGAAGATTTTGAAGTTGATGATGAAGGTGATCAAGGTATTGTAAGATTAAAAGAGAAAGCAAGAAAACGTAAAGGACGTGGTTTTGGTGGTGAAAGTGTACCAAGAGAGCCAATATATAATTATGATCGTGTACGTAATGAAGATGAAGAAGATCGTGAACCAGGGCCACAACGTTCTGTTGAAGGTTGGATATTATTTGTGACATCTGTACATGAGGAGGCACAAGAAGATGATATACAAGAGAAATTTTGTGAATTTGGTGATATAAAAAATATACATTTAAATTTAGATCGTCGTACAGGGTTTTCAAAGGGATATGCTTTAGTTGAATATGAAACATATAAGCAAGCATTAGCTGCTCGTGAAGCATTAAATGGTTCACAAATTTTGGGGCAAACAATTCAAGTTGATTGGTGTTTTGTAAAAGGACCAAAACGTACAAAGAAGCCACCAGTAGAACGTAGACGTAGATAAAACTATTCTGATTTAAATATTTGATAAATTAATTTTGAACACATTAATAATATGTAATAATTTAATTTAAGATGAATACATACTTGAAATAAACAAAATTCAAAGAAAAAAATCTTTTTCAAATTAAGTATGTAGAGAATGCATACCTTCATTTGGCAGTTTTCTGTCTTAATTAAGGTATCACAATCCTTTATAATTTAGATTTTACAAAAAATTTTTATTTTCAGGACTATTGAGCCTTTCAATATGCTATTAACAATTTTTTAATGTTTTTCTTAAAATTCGAAAGTCACACTTGAATATTTTTAAATCACTCATTCACTTCACTTTTAATACTAGTTACACTGAATATTTAATATCTATTTACTACCTACCCATTATTACATTAATGTTCAAACGTAAACTATTTACTATTTACATTATTACTATAATACACACATATACATATGTATGCAATTATATTAATATGCAAATCATGTAATTTATCAAAATGTTTGTATAAAGTATGAAAATCAAAATAAAATATGGGTCAAGTTTAAATCCAATATTTTTAATTGTATAAGAAATTAAGAGGTCATACACAGACCTCTAGTAATTTTTTTTTTTTTTGTTTTAAATGAATCTTAGATTCATTAGGAAGGGGAAATCAATTAGAAAAATATTTTTTTCTACTTTAAATAATGAAAATTTAATTTAGAATAAAAAACAGTACTAGTTAAAAAAATCGTGTATACACATGGGTAATTTCAAATTATTTTGACAAAAAATGTGACGCGGTGACTATCTTAAATTTTGGAAATATTTTTCAGAGTAATAGAGAAGACCTCGTGGAATTTAGTTGAAATTTTAGTTAAATATAGACTATTTAAAAAAAAATGTAGTCTACATATATAGGAAAATACAGAACATTCCTGTTATCCTTTCATTTTTGTGCCCTTATTTTCTTCTCAAAATATTGTTTATACGGTGAGGCAATGATTCTTAGCCACTTTTAAAAAAGAGTAATTTCGACAATTTTAGTTGAAATAATAACCCGCATCAAAATAAAAATAAAAATATTCTACCATTTTACAATGTTTTATTGAATTTCAATTAATTTATTTTAATTACAAATACAAATTCCATTTTTTTATTCATTTTGTAATGTAATACCATAAAAAAAAACTTTCTTGAATTTCTCTTAAATTCTTTGTTTTCTCTTTAAATTTGAACTCATTTTAAATAATTTTTTTAAATTCTTTTTACCACATGTAAACTGAAAAACAAAAAGAAAAATAAATTCAATTTTATCTTAAATCTATAAAATTTGTAAATAAAAGCAAAAATGATTAAGAATTAAAATTGTAGCAAAAAGAAGGGAAAAAATAAAGAAAAGCAAATTAATTTAATGGTACTGTTGTTTTAGCACTCTCATGTCGTATAGCGTTTATTAAATCATAATTGACCAAGAACACAAAACGTAATCCAGATATCTGTAAAATGTAGACCAAAAAAAAAACATAAAACACGTTTTTGCATAAAATCAATATCTTCTTTATAAAGGATAATTCCAAATTATTTCGACGTGATATGGAAGTTTGAAATTTTGAAAAAAAAAAAAAAATAATATATCTAACATAAAATTATTCATTCATTGTAGAGATAAGCGATGCAGTTTTTGAAAATAGATAACAGTTTTTTTTTAAATATGAAAGACGCAAAAGGGATTTAAAGAATAATGAGGACATTCTATACTTTTGGATGTCATGGATACTTATTTTAGATACTGAAAATGCCATGTTTAATTTTCGATACAAATTTCAGATCCGTAACTTCTTTAAATATAATATTTTGCAATAATTTGGAATTATCCTTATTATATTCTGCATTCTATACCAAAGTTACTTACCTCAACTACACAATTATTATTTAATCGTGATTTATTTCCTTGTAATAATGGCATACCATCAATATAAATTGGACGTTTACCTTCATTCGATATGAAAAAATCACCATTACTTCTTAATTTAATTGTACCTTGTTTTCTAGATATTTTATATGCAGGACCTTCTAATGATAAATCTACATCTACTGTAATGTCTTTAGAACTACGTCCAAATGTTATTTCTTTAGAACGCATCAAATAACGTACTAATCTTCCACGTAATACGGCCAATGTTTGATTATCAAATTCTGGTGTAAAACCAATACCAGTTAATGAATCAACTAATACTGTCCAACGACCTAATTCATTTTCAAGTTGACGTATTTCACGTTTATTCTTTCGATCAGCTAATGCTAATTCAATTTCTAATGTTTCATCTTTATGATCATTTAAATCACCGTCAATTAATGCATCTTCAGCATCAGAAAAACTTAAAATATCATCATTTGGAAATGTTTTAACTGTTTGATCTGGTAATAGACAATATTGTTTCATTAATTGCCAATGGTTATAAAGAGATTTTGCAGTTCGTGCTGGATAAAATACAGAAGCATTTTTATCTAAAAGTTCTTGAAATGTTTCTAAAGTTGGATTATCCGTCTGAAAATATTCAATTGATCACAAATTTTTGAAAAATTAAAGGAAAAGAAGTAAATCCTTACACTTTTAATTGTTCCTAATAAATCCTCCTCTTGTGTAGTATATAATGCCTTACTTTGAACACTCTCTACTAGCTCGGGATGTAGATTTCTCATTGCTGCAACAGCTATACGTGATATTGGCTCTTCATATAGTAAAGAATACCATCGTGACTGCATTTCTTGTACAGTGAATTTACATGAAAATTTTGTACCACGATGTACCATACGTAAATCATTTGTTTGTTGTATACCAATAATTAAAGCTAAATCATCGATTGGCTTCCATCTACCCAAATCTTTGGTAGTAATTTGGTTTGTTCCACGACCTTTTTTACTTTTCTTACTCGGTTTACCGGGTTTACGTTTCTCAGTGTTAATGATTGTAAGCGGTGTACTAGGCATTTGTGTTGGTATTGGTGGAGCTGAAGATGGTGTTTGATGATGATGATGATGAACCGCAGTAGGGTGTGTTGCTACTGTCGCTGCTGCTGTTGTCGTTGTTGTTGGTGTCGTTACAGATATTTTTTCTGTTGCTGTTGTTGTTACTGTTGTTGCTGTTACAGTTGCAGATGGCAGTCCACTATATTGACTAACATACGATTGAGATTGCGTACGTGCTCTACCAACTCTACCAAAAGTTGATGGAGGAAAACCTAAACTATATTCTACAATTTCATCATCAAAACGTTTACGTTTTATAGAACGAGATGAACTGTAATTAGAACAAATGAAAAAAAACATGAAAATTCTCCCTTTTTTGTTTGTGAGATGTCCTACTCTTTTGGCTTTAATTCCATCATTTTGTAATTTTTTTTCTAAGTCTTAATTATATTTTTCAGTACAAACCTTCGACGTTTTTGGTCACTGATTTCTGGCGTTGTCTGTTGTAAATTATGAATTGTTATTTCAGAGCCTACTAATTGTTCATTTTTTGATATTTGTTTTGTTTCCATAATAACACAAAAATTCAAATGGGATTTAAAAATTAAACGTATGAATTTTAGGAACAAAAATAAATTCACGAGAAAAATTATTAATTAGATGATAAATAATATATTTTATTTTTAATACGTGATTGAATTTTTGACATTTGTACCTTGTATCATTTTGGCATTTTGTACAATTTGAAACTACTCCTGCTAAAAGATGCTAAAGACGTGTTTCAGTTTTCATAAATTTTCAAATAAAAAATTTATTAATATTTCGTAATTCGTAATCAAAAAAAAAAAGCGAAAGATAGTGCCAAATTGTCAAAGTAAATATGCCAGATAATACATGTAAATGAGTGACAGAGTAAAGAAAATTTATGCGCTAAATAAAAAAGTAAAAAAAAAATGCGCTGGCGTTTTAATAAAACAAAACAATTAGTAAAAATGTCAAAGTAAAGTGTAAATTAAAAAAAAAATTCAAGAAAAATTTTGAAATCATCAAAAGAAGAGGTGTCATTTATTTTTGCAGTGTTTATGGTGTTTTTCTTAAGAATCTCTCAAGAATTAAAAAGAAAAAAAATATATATATATATTTAGCTCCTTTTTTTCTTAAAAAATACAAGACCAAATGAGGTAATTTTATTACCTTTCAATTATTCAGTAAATTTCATTTTTTTTTCGGGCGCTTGCAAAAAACAAAAATTATTAAAAATTGAATTTTATTTTTGTCAGTCAAAATTTTGAAGATAGTCCTGTATCGGACAATAGAATGGACATATCGGAAACAACAACATCTCAGGAATCGGCTGGCGTATCACCAACAATGGATAACGTACCACAACAACAGTGTGTAAATGTAAATGAATATACGACAGTACCAAAAACAGGGATAGTAACAACAACAATTAATGATACAAAAACAAAATCAATAAACAACAGTATTACAAATAATTCTTCAATAAATAGAGCACTTTATTCAAATACGACAACGATGATGACCATTAAAAATAAAAATGGTGATGATGATGAAGATGGTAATAGTAGTGATGTACTAAAATTGGATAATGATCCAAATCCGAATGTGTTACGTTTAGGACGACAACAATCGCAACAAAACGCACGTTCACAATCAACGAACTGTAATTCATTAATTCGTGCTAGTGAACTAAAAATAGCAAATAGTCATCCATTAATGTCACCACAAGGTAGTACAGATTCAGATTCAGAGAATAATAGTCATCATCATCATCATAATCATAATCATAATCATCATAATAATCAACATCGAATATTTAGTTATCCAGATGTTGTACCAGAAAATGAACCATTACGCTTGGTTAATAATACAACAATAACAACAACACAACTAAAAAATCAACAACATAATTTAGATGTAACTGCTGATTGCACAACAAAAAATACAACTGCGATTGCTCCTGTAACAATAACAACAACCGGAACAACAACAACAATAGATAAATCATCAGATAGAATTTTAATGATTGGAAATAGTCAAAAACGTAAAATCTCTGTGCGAAGAGAATCTAGTCCAGATTTAATAAGTAGTGAATCTGATCAAGATATATCACAATATCAAGCTAGTGTTGAACCAAATTATCAATCCGTAACGCTTATATCAAATAATTTAAATCGTATTATAAAAACGACAACAACAACACAATCATCTCCTTTAAATAAACCATTAACGAGACGAAAAATTCCTATACCAACAGAATTATTATCAGATGATATGTCATCACTAGATTCAATATCGAACCATAGTTTTGACGATAATGATGATGACGATATGGAACATAATTTAGCCTCATTAAGTCCATCAAGTTCGGTATTGGATGGTTTCAATGATAAATATGATGATTTTCCAGAAATTGAAACACCAACAAATGTAATATCACCATCATTACCACCAGATCCAATACCACAATATAGTGCTGAAGATGAAAGACGTGATTCACGTAATTGGCAAAAAATTACATTACCAGATGGACGTGTACGTGAAATTGATATGAAAGTAATTGAACCATATAAACGTGTATTATCACATGGCGGTTATTTAAAAGCAGGTGGCCATAATGCGATTGTAATGTTTTGTGCATGCCATTTACCAGATAGATCAAGGGCTGATTATCATTATGTCATGGATAATTTATTTTTATATGTAGTCAAAACATTGGAACAGCTTGTTACTGAAGATTATGTATTAATTTATTTACATGGAGGTTCAAGCCGAAGAAATGTACCACCATTTCCGTGGCTTAAAAAGTTTGTATTTTTATTCTATTAACTAATAGGGTTTGTTCTCTAATTCGAATTTGTTAATTTTTTTATTTGTAGATGTTATCAACTTTTAGATCGTCGCTTACGCAAAAGTTTAAAAAATTTATATCTTGTACATCCAAGCTTTTGGTTAAAATCTGTTGTTTGGATGTCACGTCCATTTGTTAGGTACTCACTAAAAATTTAAATTTCCTAATTATGAAAAATTAATTACCTGTTTTTTTTAGCTCAAAATTTTGGCGTAAATTAATTTATGTACGTTCATTAGAAGAATTATATACATTGGTATCAGTTGAAAAAGCAGCAATACCAGATAAAGTTAAACAATATGATGCTAAATATACATAAAAGTCATCAAATTTTTTATAGTTACAAATTTTTATTTTTTCATAAAATTTCGAAAAATTTTGTTCTTGATAAAATTATTTATAAAATATTAATTTTAATTTTTTTTGTCATTAAGAATTTTTCATAAATTTTCCATATTATTTTTTATGTGATATTTTTATAGATTATATTATAATTTTCCAATTGTAGATAACCCTCGTATAATGTGGAAACTTTGTAATTTCACAATTTATAAATTGTGACAAATTTTTCGTTAACACAATTTCTGTATAACTCACAGCTTTATCTGAGTTTTAGACAATTAAATGATTTCTACGTGATCTGAATAATACGAGGATTATCTGTATTATAATTCCTTTTCAAAGTATTTAGAAATTTAAGTTTAAATATGTATATTTTTAATTAGATATTTATTAATGCAAAAATAATCATTTTCATTACTCATTTACGAATATATATATACATTTCTAAAGCAATAAAAAATTAATTGTTACACAATTAATGATAATTATATGATATTTAAAGTTTTATACATTAATAACTATGTATTTAAAAACAAAATAATAATTTTTTTTGTCTTTATTTTTCTATCAAGAGTTTTTTCATTTAATAAAAATAATTAAGAAAATTGCAAAAATGTGCAAGAAAAAATATTAAAAGAAAAAAAATATTTAGAATGACAATATTTAATTGAATATAAAAAAAAAATATTAAGCAAAAAGAAAAGGAACAAAAAATAAATAATTTTAAGATAAAATAATTTTAAATTTAGGATATATTACAAATTTTTTTTTAGAATGAAAAATTTAAACATTGAGGTAAGATTACGAATGCACGATATCTATTTTAAGGATATCTTTGTCCATTAAAACAGTATTGGACGAGGATGTCTTCAAATACATATATTGCTTGGCTTCGTGGTTCTCGCTTTGTACTACATATTTTGGCTGTTGTATAAAAAGATAAATTTCGTGTTAAAAAAAAGTAAAATAAAATTGAGAGTCATCTCATGCTTAGCTTCTTAAAATTTAGGAAAAACATTTTTTTTTATCGAAAAAATTCGAAAGTGTATCGAATTTTTTTTTTTTTTTAATATAAACATTTATTTAAATTATTTATAAATTTTGTCTGAAAGAAGATAACTAATTTGCATTTTACATGTGATTTTCTAGTTGATCTATTTATTTTTTTGTAATTTATTGGAAAAACAAAAAAAAAAGATAAAATCTAGAAAAAATTATGTTCCTTGCAAAATGTAATATTTGTTTATGTATAATACGTTGTAGTTAATAGAATTTTCTTTTGTAATGAAACCATTGAGAATAAAATCAACACAAAAGACATCGAAAAAAATGATTTCAAGTAGATTTTTTAAAAACACGTGTGTATGTACTTTATATACTATATAATTTAAAAAAAAAAATTAGTTCTTGTGCGTACATATAACACATTATTATTATTAAGAACACAAAATATTTAAGAAAATACATACGTAGTGATTTTTTTTTTTGTAATAAAATTTGCCATTTTGCAAAAAAGGAAAAAAATAAAATAAAAATTTTACGTTTTCTATGATTCAAGATATTTTTTTATTTTTCAGGATGTCAGCTTTTTTCTTGTCTAGGTCTAGGTCGACAATTTCTTTTTTCCAGATTTTAATTCTCAATATTCTTCAATTATATTCTATTGCCTCTAATAATTTTCTCAATCATTTCCTTTTGTGCCCTTTTTCCTTGATTTATCCGATCTGCTCAAAAGCTTTTATTCGACATACCTAGCTTCAAGATTTGTGACATCACAGTTTAAATAAGCTGACATAGTGAAATATCTTGAATCATTGAAAACAAATTTATATTGTAAATTATTATTTGCATTTAAAACAAAGAAAATAAATTAGAAGTAAACCAAAAACAAAAAAATAAATATATAAATAAAAAGAAAACAAAAAAAAATTATTTTAATTGAATTTGTAGGGAAAAAAATTTATAGTTTTTATGCATTCATATTACCACAAATATTGAAGCTTAGATATAACAAACGCAGAAAAAACAAATAATATGTACATATAAAATTTGCAAAATACTTGTATCTTATTAGCTATCTATCTATTTACCACTTTTTTCTTGCCACCTACATATGTATTATGAAAATGTTGAGAATGCAAAAAAAATTTTTTTTCAGAGTGCAGATAAACTATTTATATTGTACTCTATGTATACACAATTTTAATTTTTTTGGAAAAAAAAATTAATTATGGCAGGGAATGAAAATATAATAATTCATTATCATCATCGCCATCATCATTATTGGTCCTACAACACAATATGGATCTTGATCTCTATAATCATAATCAACCGTTCTTTTAAAAATTAAATACATAATTATGTAAGTGCATACGAGTATGTACATACATAATTCCGAAAATACAAAATCTCAAATGTACAAAAATCAGAAGTTATAAAACTGTAATATCGTTACAATAATTTGGATTTTGAAGCATCAGTAAGTAATAAACAGTTCAAACATACATTTTAATACACGGATTACGTACTTTTAGATTATGATACAAAACCCATTTCATTATAATCATCATACACAGTTAAATTCTTTTTTTTTTTTTTTTTTTTTTTTTTTTTTAATAAAAGTTTTTATTTATTAGTCAAAATTCTTCCAATTCCAAAATGAAAATATGAAATGTTTTTTTCTTATAGGTATTTAAATTAGTTTATAAAATTGTAAACTTGTGAGAATTTTTTTTTTTTTTTGGGTCATCATAAATACATAAATATGTGTATAATCGTAACAAACAAACAAAAAAATTAATAAGTTAAAAAGGAAAACAATGTTATAAAATTAATAATCATATCAAAAATGTTTTCAAAAAATATAAAAAAAATCATAAGCAGATCTTTAAATATGCTTGTATGAATTTTTATTAATACGAACAAATTATTATGTAATACAAAGCGTAATTTATCCATAAATTTCATAAAATGATTATCATCGTTATCAAATTTCCATTATTATCATTGAAAATATTGTAAGGTATTGCATTTGCGGAAGTTTTCAATCTTAGATCCACCGAGTCAACTGTAAATTTTGAAAGATAGCTAAATATTGCTCATCTTGGCCGATTCACTGATATTTTATAATAAATTCAAGAATCAAAAGTGTAAAATAAGATTGAAAACCTCCACCAAATTGAACGCATACATACATATAATGTATATACACAAATGGAAATGATAAAGTTTGTATGTAAATGAAATGAAATTAAATATAAAAAAAATCAAAAATAAACTAATGGTATTATAAATAAGAAAATATACATTATACATATATAGTACATATGTAGATAAAAAGATATTTTATTTATTTAGTAGACTATTTATTGTGTATATCAATCACAAAAAATTTTTTTGTAATTAATTTAGCAAAATCTTTGCAGAGCCAATAAAAAAAAATCATTATTCAGAATAAAATCAAAAAAAAAAGCTTTAAATTTTGTTTAAATTGAATTTTAAGAAATTTGCACAGTACATATTTGAATTAAGTAAAATGATTTAATATAGTGAAGAATGAATACGCTTTATTTATCAGAGATTGAAATAATTCCAATGTTAGTGGATACATGTTGCCCATCATTATCTACATATATAATAAAAATTTAATAAAGAAAACATTTAAGAAAAAAAAAAAATTAACAAGAAAACTATGTATTTATTAGTTAAAGAATTTTTTTAAAAATTTTCAAATATGTTTACTCACATATGGTGGATTCTGAGATCTCATGACGAATTGTAAAATGTGATATCTGTATGGTTTTGCATTTTTATACCAAAGTGAACCATATGCAGTTATTCCAACGGTTTTGCTCTGTTTTAACGTAATAAAATAAAATTTTATAAAAATAAAACGGTTTTTGTTAAAATAATCATAGCAAAGAATTGTACCTCTGTGGCTAACATATTGACAAAAAAGCATAAAGAAAACATATTCGTTAATGCCACAATTGTAATGCAAATAACATAGATTTTTTCAGCCGTCGATTCCGTTGCATTAATCACTAACAGAGAAGCACATATCATTGATACATAAATAACATTCTCCAATAATATCCCGTATGTTATTAAGCTGTTTAGTTCTTTAACATAACTAAAAGGCAATACAAAATAAATTATCACTATTTTTAATAAAATTAATTTGTCTATTTTTTAATGATCTACTCAACTCTATGATCCTGTCATAAAGTCGGAAACACTCATTCAAGTTTTTTACCACCTCTGTCTCATCATTTGATTCAAATGCTTTTGTTATTTTTTCTTGTAAAATTCGATGTAATGTTGTACCACAAAGTATTGAAATAATGGTTAAATTAGTAAACGATGCGTAAACACAATTAGCAAAGGGTATATATACAAATGCTTCCACAATATACGCAATGAAAAAAAATTCCGAGTTCGAATGTTTAACACCGGGTATTCTCAGCTCAAACATTAATCCTGCATTTATGAATAAAATTTACAATTCACATATGTACTATATGTATGTATGTATGTATGTATGTATGTTAAGTGGAAATTGTTTTTGATTTCGTAGTTCACAAACTCACTTTTAGTTAGAAATGATCGTAGCAACATAGAACATGAATTTAAAACTATAATTGTGTAATTTACTCTTTGGACCAGTTTT
This sequence comes from Anthrax anthrax, assembly GCA_963971155.1. Classification (NCBI taxonomy): domain Eukaryota; kingdom Metazoa; phylum Arthropoda; class Insecta; order Diptera; family Bombyliidae; genus Anthrax; species Anthrax anthrax. Next base: position 17,625,980 of record OZ020120.1, read on the forward strand.
GATATCCTTTTTAACCAATTCACATGTTTCCTTATATCGTCATCATTAATTTCCTAATAAAAACAAAAATTCTTTAACTTCAATAGAGCGAAAATTGAATTCTTTTCCATACATTAATTTCATCGTAAAAACGATCAAATCTTTTAAAAAATTTAATAAAATTCTGACGATATCGAATCATAATTCTTGCTCTGTTGAAAATAATTACAACACATAAATTCATAAAAACAGAAACGACAATTTGACTCTTTGATTGATGCTGACCAAGAAAATTTTTCATCCCATAAAAAGTAAAGATAACCCACAATCCAAACCAAAAAAGTAAAATTTCCTGCATAATTTTTACATTCCAAGTGAATATGAATGAAAATTTCAGTACAAGTATATCAAGAGAGATCAAAGGATTATTCACAAATTTATATTTTATAAACATTTTTGAAAATTTAAAAATATTTAAAAATTTTGAAATTTTATTTTGATTTTTCGCCATTGATTTTACTTTTAAATACTTAGTTTAAATGAAAACGTTAAATTATTGTTTAAAATTCACACTATTGGTAGTATTTATAATCAGATTTGGATAATTTAAAATTCCTAATATTCAGTAGGGAAAACAACAAAAAAGGAACCATTTTAATTTTTAAATATATAAATGTAAAATGTGTATTTTATTCGTTTTAATTTTTTTTGTAGCCTTGAATTTATTTATTTAAACAAAATTTAATAACATTATTAAGTTAAACTTTTTTTCCCAAAATATCCGTTATTTAACCCCTAAAGGGTTGGAGTATGATTAATTAAGGGCTCTATGGTCTATCACATGAAATGGATTAATTCTATATTAACAGCTGTAGTAGATTACCAAGAAATAGTCACATTTTCTGCTAATACATGCATATGTACATACCTACAGTGTGCTTTTAAAGCATACAACATAAAAAAATTACGTCATTTATGTCTATGATGATTTATGTTGCTTTCGTGCGGTTGTTGTTTTCGTTTATAACACGCAGTAAACTAACAATCTGGTAAAACTGGTGTAAAGAGAGAAAAGTACGAATTTATTCAAATTTAATGTAAAAGAATACAAAGAAGTACCACTAATAACAACACATGTCTATGTTATAAAAACAAATACTATAAATATTTTTCGCTTGGAAATGTCCTAAGGGGTTAATAGTTTTCTTGAAAATTTCTTTCAATATTTACCTATAAATAATTAACAATATGTATTTACAACTATCCTCAAATCAAAAATAATTTTGTAATTTTTATTGACATTTAAAACATAAAGCAAAATTAATAATACAGTAATTTAAAATATAATTTCTCACGACATTGGAAAATAAAATAATTATGAAAGAAATAATTCATAACAGTTTTGATTATACAGTAAAAATGCTCATAAACGGACATACTCACGGTTTTAAGCTTTTTGTTCCCTTATATAGGAGATGTCCTTTTACAAGAGGAGTTTGTCCAGAAAGGTTTCACTGTATTTTGAAAATGTATACATATTTTATCTTTTTCATTGGAATAATTTGTATAGTCTTAAGAACATATGGTTCCGGTTCCGTAATAAATAATCGTTGTTTAGTCCTTTTTTAAATAACTTAATCCTTTTTTAGAATTATTAAATGTATGTATTTATTTATTAATTTTCCAATTTTCTTTTAACGATACAATTTAACAATTTTATTAATTGGTTTATTTGAAACGCATTTGAATAACGTTCATTTATTCAGGAATTGGATCGTTTATTTTGAAAGTGGTATAAATTCAGTTATTTATTTTTTAGAGATATTTTTATTAACTTTTTTCAAAAATGGACTTACACCACTTTCAAAATAAACGGTCCAATTATTCAATATTCAAAAAAATTGATCAAGAATTAAACGAAAATTAATTCTACGGACTAAGGACGAAATAAAAATACTAATTATTTTGATTATACAAATTTTATTACCATTTTTTTTGTTTTTTTTTTTGTTAAATTTAAATTTTATTTATTTTTTGTGTGTCTTTTATTATTTTAATTTGCATATAAATGTGTCATTGCTTTGTTTTGTATTGAATTATAATAGCAATTCCTTACTTATTTGCTTATATCATCGTTATATATAACATACACTCGGTTTCATAAAAATGTTCCAGTTTAATAAAATTTTCAATATTATGCTTTCTTATAATTTTCAAATGAAATGAAATGAAATGAAAAAATCCAGATAAATGAAGATCTTTGCATTCTGGCTTTTTACATCTTCGAGATACATACATATGAAAACTTGTCTTATGAGGCGTGTACCGTGCTACCTTCCTTCACTCATTAAACTAGAAGTGTCTCAAATTTACAAATTTGAAATGCAATTATTACAAATTTAAGTGTTTGAAGAATTTCGTTAAATGAAAAATGATGTAATGTTAATGACAAACAATTGGAAAATATTTAAATTCAGAATTTATTAAAATTCACTTCTAGTTATTAAAGGAAGTCAAAAACTATGCATAACCAAGTGCTGTTTTCATTAATACAAGTCTTGTAAGATCGGACCCAATAATATGTACATACATACATATGTAGATAATTTAATTTATACTGGAACAATTTTGTACTGCAGAGTGTATATATGTATATATACATACATATGTAATATTTAGCACGAGTATATGATTTTCATTTTAAATTTTCTTTTAAAAATTTATTGTAACAAACATTTTTATTTTTATTATTACAAACTAAAAATAAAATAATTTAAATACATAATAGTACATTATATCTTCTATATTTCTAGTTTTTCACTACATTTTCTTTTTTTGCTATTTTCGTTTTCTATTTTCAATTTTTTTTTTGTTGGTTGTGTAAAAATCTACTATATACTTGTATTCATCTAGCACCGAATCATTAAATTTTTATAATCGTTTTCTACTTTACTTCTCATGTTACATTATCATATCATATAAATATATTTTTTGGTTTTTTTTTTTTTTTTTTTTTTTTTGAATTTTTAATTCAGATTATATGTAGGGGTATATGTATGTGTTATGCTTATACAGAGTATCCCAATACTCGTATAAGCGTCATTAACTATACTTATTTTTGAAAATTCAGACTGTTCCTAGCAAAAAAAATCGTTCTAGAATTCTTAAAATTCATCTTTCTAAGATGAAAGGGTTTGATAATTTTAAAGAACACAACGACCTCATATATTGGGACAATCTGTATATAATGTATAATGCTTTTATGTTAATTTATGAAATTTGCTTTGTATTTTTTTTTCTTTTTTTTTTATAAACTACATTACCCTAAAAAATTCTCTTGTATTTTTCTTGAAAAAATAAAATTAAGTAATTTATTGTGCTCAACATTATGAGGATCATTTACCTACTTTATATAATTAAAAGCAAAATGTTTTGATTATTACATGTTTTTTTTTTTAATTTTTAGGTTTCACACACGCAAAGTAAGTGAGTATTTTTTTTTTTTTTTTTGTTTTGGGAGAAAATTTGCAATGTTTGTAGAAAAGAAAAATTCAAGTTTATTTTTATAATCTCATATCATTAATTCTTCTATAAATAAAAAATGTTTTTTTTTTGTTTTTTGAAAGGATCTGCCATTGAAATTTTAAATACACTTCTATTCAGTACAATCAGTCTGGAGAGAGTATATTTAAAGTTCCAATAACAGAACCTCCTCATGCTATAGTGGATTTAATATTGATGAATCCATCATACGATCATCATATAAACTTAATGTTTTTGTTGCACGAACTTTACGTACTGATGGTGGTACATCACCAGGAGTTTTAACACGTTGACTAGGATCACGTAATCTATCTGTACTGTTTCCTTTATTACCAAAAACTTCTTTAAATATTTCTAAGCTACGTTGTCTTTTTATTTGTTTATCTTCAGTAATTGTATTTATACTGCTTGTATTTAAATTTTTAACAGCATTTGCTGATCGTGATATAACTATTCTTGGTGGACTACGAAAACCATCTAATTCATCACGAAAATCTTCAGCTATAATAGCATCATTAACATTATTATGATCAACATGATTATCATTTACAATCGATGTATTATTTATTCCTTTAAATGATGATGATGATGATGTAGAATTTGTTGAGTTTTGTGAATTTGTTATAATATTCTCATGATGTTGATGCTGATGTAAATTTATATTTGATGTTTTTGTATTCTCATCAGATAATCCATTTACACGTACTGTTATCGATGTTAAATCTAAATTACTAGGCCTATGATGATTTGGTATTTCAATTTTAGTTTGTACACTACCATTTTGATATCTATTATATTTATTTTCAACTAAATTAACTGTTATATCTTTGGTTGGTGATAATAATGTTGTTGATGTTGTATTTGTATTAACACGAATTTTCATTTTATTATCAACTAAATTTGATTTTTCATCATAATTAAATTCTGAACGATATGAATCACGTTTAAATAATTTCTTTTGTATAAGAGCACGTACACCATGCCATCCACGTAATTTTTTATCAGTATTATTCTGTTTTGGAAAACCTTCACCCAATATTGGTTGTTCTATATTACGCCTTGTATTACTAGATGATGATATTAATTCTTCAACACTAACATCATCTTCTAAACATGATAAACTATTTTCTTGTCCTCTTTCTAGAAAACTATGTTTTTTACTTTTTTCGACTAGAATTTGATTTGGTTTTGTTATTGGTGCTAAATTTCGTTCCTGGCATGGATTTCGTCCTTGATAAGGTTGAATTTGTTGTGTATAAACGATGTGATTTTTTTCTGTTATCGGTGAATTTATTTGAACAATCATTGGTGATAATTCATTTTTGGTAATAGGAACCATTTGATTTGGTGGTGTAATAACAACACCATCAGTTTCTGTTGTATGATGATTACAAAAATTTGATGCTGTTGTTGTTGTTGTTGTAGTTTTTGTTTCAGTTGAGAGCGTTTTATTCGGTGCTAAATTATTTGCGCTTAATGGTGGACTAGGTCCACGATTAATGTGAGATCGTGGCCTAAGATTTGATAATTCTTGTATTCGTTCCTCAGCACATAATGCTGTAAGACGCGCCTCAGCGTCATGATCCCAACAATCTTCACATGTATCACGTGCCAATTTTGCTGCAGCTCCTCCACCCCACCCGGGCGGAAATAATGGTCTCGCTTTGTGCCGTGAAACTAAAACTTGCATTTGCTCAAATGTGGGATTTTTTCCAACTTCAGCTTCATATGGTGCTTTATAAGGTGGAACTTGTTGACCTGATGGATATAAATCTTGACATCGTGTACATAATTCCCATAATACTAAACCCAAAGAATATACATCGATTTGTTTTAAAGCAGTTTCACAATCTCTTAAATTTACAGCACCTTCAAGTATTTCTGGTGCCATATATCTAAATGTACCAACTTCATTGATACTCTTTGTTTCGGCTACAGCTATTTCACCTTTATACTCATACTTTGAACCGTTTACTTTTAATGCAAATCCAAAATCTGATATACAACATGATAAATCAGATTTAACTAAAATATTTCGTGTATTTAAATCACGATGACATACACATGGTTTAATTTCATCACCTTTCTTAATTTCAGTATGTAAATGAGAAAGGCCATGTGTAATTGATTTTGCCATTTTATAGAAAATACTATAAGAGGTAACATTTTCAATTAACCAATCTTGAAGGCATCCGAATGGTGCAAGGGATAACACTAGAAAATATTCAATATTATCATCAAGTGTTCTACGTTCATCGCAACCTATAAAAAAGAATTTGAGAAATTGATCAAAATCATTGATACATAAATCCTAAACAAATGTTTCATATTTACCAAAATATGAGAGTATTGATGGATTATCCATTAATGGTAATGAATAGATATTACGTTCATTTATAAAATATTGCTTATGTTGTGCTGGAAAAATTTTCACAGCAACTATTTGTTCATTTATCATACCCTTCCATACTGTACCATATTTACCTTGACCGATCATTGAACATACTTTTAAATTATCAACATTTTGTAAATTTGAACTATAACCAGGTCCAGATGGTGCTAATGGTGCAGTTTCAGGTCCTGGTTTAATTGGTTTTTTACAATTAAATACATATATAACCATTATAATTACAATTAAACCAATTGGTAAACAAATTAATAATATTGGTGATAACCAAAATGATTTTGAATTTTTCATATCAGAATTTATATCATTTTCAGATGAAATAGCACTTTTCATTGCCTAACAAAAAAAAAAATAAATAAATAAATAAGAAATGGAAAACGGAAAATACAGAGAAAGATGAAATTTCAATAACAAATAGGTACATAACAGTTTTATTATAAAATTAAATGTTTTGCACATACTTCTGCAGATTCATTTATAGCCATATTTCGATTACAATAATCACCAGAACAACAGCAAAAATGTAATTTTGGTGTTCCAGCTGATGATGTACTTATACAATTTTCTTGTCTACATGGTCCCACTCCTTCTGATAATAATTTCCAACAACCTAAGAAAATAAATAAAGTTAAAAAAAAATTTAAAAAAAAAGTATAAGATTAAATTCCTAGTAAGAAAAATAAACTATGCGAAAATTATTTAAGTGCCCGGGTAGCTCAGTCGGTAGAGCGTTGGACTTTTAATCCAACGGTCCAGGGTTCAAGTCCCTGCTCGGGCGGATAACCGCCCAATTTTTTTCTTAATTTTTAATAATTACATAATTTCTTCAAATTTTCTAATTCTGATTCTGATTTTCATTTTATTTTATTTTTTAAAATTTTAATTCAGAAAAAAAAAACAAATCCATCAAATATTTTCTTTAAAATTGATAAATGATTCTGAGTTGTTCTGAGGAAATTTTTACTGTTAAAACTTTCATGTTTATAAACGTTAAATGTTTGTAAACAAAATAGAAAATATGTGTATACATATTTTCTTTGTTGCTTGTTAATTACTTACCACTTTTAAGCACTGTTGCTGTACCATTTTTATCAGTTTTCCATAATGCAAAACAAAAATCAAAATCTGATTGACATATTTCTTCATCATCTCTCTAATTAAAGAAAACAAATTAAAGAAAAAGAAATCATATACAGCGGTACCAGATAATCGTCTTACATCATTTATTGCTAAATTATTTGATTCTAATGGTATATCATTTTGATAGTCATAATCTTGTCCAGAATCATCAGATTCATATGAGGCACTAGATAAACTCGATGAGTATTTTAAACAAATTCGTCTTTTTGGAGCTAAAAAAAAAAAGAAGAAAAATGAGAAAAATTTTATAATTTCATCTTGGATTGTACATACTATATATAGTCATTATAAAATATGTACATACCTGCATTTATGCAAGTTAAGCAACAGATTATTGTTAATATTATGAGGTATTCTTTCTTTATTGATGGTTCCATTTTGATTTCTTTAATGTTTTTTGATTTTTCATTACGGCAATGCATTTTTCATTTAAATTTTCATTTTTTCTGAGATTTTCAAATTTAATGAATACAGTGAAAAAAAAGTTGTACAAGTAATATCTGGAAAATATAAGGAATAAATTTTCATTCAGTTTTTATTTCCCTTTAGGTATACATTGCATAAATTTGACAAAAATTAACATGTTTAAAAAAAAATTTGTTTAATTTTTGTCTTATTTAATCCTTTTGTCATTTACAGTTTTTTCTCTGTTTATTTGAAAATTAAGAATAAGAAACAAAGTAAAATGATATGTCCTAGTTATGATGAAGAATAATGTATTTTTCTAAGTCAAGGATTTAGATTACGTATACGTATTATGTGCTCTTTATTTTGGCATCTCATTTTATATTTTTCGTTTTTTAACTTTGCCTTTATACAAAAGAAAATCAAAAAAAAAACCTTGAAACGATTATACTTATTTCTTAAGTGATAGGCGTGTACAAGTGTTAAAAAATATTTTACAAAGTAGAAAAACTTACTTTTTTCTTTACATATTTAATGATTTCTTAGTGTGTTTTTTAAAGCATAGGCACGGGTTAACTTATACAACATAAAAAAATTACGTCATTTATGTCTATGATGATTTATATTGCTTTCGTGCGGTTGTTGTTTTCGTTTATAAAGCTCAGTAAACTAGCAATCTGGTAAAACTGGTGTAAAGAGAGAAAAATACGAATTTATTCAAACTGAACGCAAAAGAAGCAATATTAACAACAACACGTGACTATATTAAAAAACGAATTATAATCATGTCTCTTATTCTATGTAAGGGTGTCGGGTACGCACATTCAACATGTTGTTTTGCCGTGGTCACATTCAAGCAGATTGTGAAATTTGTTGTACGATAGTGCAAATAAAAACTTTAGAGCCAAAACCAAGTATAAAACTCAGAAGTAGGACTCTGACTCAAAGACTCAGCCTCAAGACTCACGTAAAGTAAGTATCTATGTACTAAAATCGTAGAAATTATATCGATTTTGTTGCATTTTAAATTTTATTTCAAATCTTTATTTGCAATATTTTTGATTTTTTTTTTTTTTCATTTCTATTTTACACATTAATTTAAACAATAAGGTATAATGGCTCGATATGAATCGTAGGCCCATCAAATCAACGAGAAAAAAGAACAAAAAACACTAATTTATACAAATTTATTGTACGCGAATACAGCTGTCAGCATTTTAAAATTTATATTTTATTTTATTTTATGTCTTTGATAATAATCATTTATCGTACGTCATGTACGTATGTACAAATGTACATGTGATATGATATCTCTATAAGCTTTTACGTGTATATATGTATTATGTATTGTACTGTAATATATAACATATGGATGTTCCTATATATACTTTCACATAAATGATAATTATTTGATTTTTTTTTTTATTATATATAAAATATAAACTAATATACAGATTACAGAGTCCAATGAATATATGTACATTATAAATTATACATGCATACAAATGTATGTATACGTACGTGTATACTGAATGATGAATTACTCGTACCGTGCATTATGCGTTTGGCAATATATCATTTTATGAATAAATAAAAGACAACATATTTTTTTTTTGCTAACAATAAAACATTTATTTTTATTTATTAATTTATTTATTTTTTTTTTTTCAAATTCTTTATTTGAATGCAACAAAGCGCAATAAATATTTATGTATTTTTTAATTTTTTTTTTTTTTCAAACGATACTCTTATCATATTAAATAGAAATTAAAATAAAAAACTATTACATATTTCCATGCTGATGTATGCGCGTATATAATGAATGGATTTTTCATACATACATACATATGTATGTATTGTACAAAGATAACTCTTACGATAATTCGATTTTCACGAATTCACAGTTACGCGATTTTCTATTTTTTTCATTCACGGTATCACGGTTTTTTTGTTACAAAGTATAACAATTGCAAGATTATCGGAAATTCTCAGCTCAATTGAAAAGGGCTTAAAATATAGACTTCAAGAAAGATCGTGTCATGATTAAACTAAAAGAAATAAAACAAAAAAAAAATCGTTCTTTAAAATACTGTTTTTTGTTGGTCTTCGATCCCAATAAGGTGAAATTTATATGAAAAGTTTTATCTCAATTTACGCGGATTTTAATCAGTCCCACCCATCATGTGAATTCAGGGTATGACTGTACGTTGAAAGGAAAACAGAAAAGCGCATACTGATGTATTTATGTACGTAATAATCAATTGAATTGAAACATTGAATTGAAAATAATGCATAGAAAGAAAAAAAACAATGAAACAACATTCACAATATAAAAATAATTGATTGATTTTATTTGCATTTTATGTTTATTACAAAAAAAAAAAAAAAGAAGGCAAAAAATTGTATAGTGAAATTGCGTATTTATTATGCATTTTATGCACATTGGATAAGTAATTAACATGAAAGTCCGGTTTGTTTAAATATAAATGAATATGGAATTTTTGTTGTTGTTTTTTTCTTTCTTCTTTTTAAATTTACTATGCATAGTGATAGTAGATAGATACATTTTGCAATGTGGTAGTTAAAGAATATGTGATAGTTCGTAGTACGGAAGGTAAATAGCTTTTATTTGTTCTACCGCCTGTGCTATTTCTGCAGTTAAAAATAAAAAAAATGTTCTGCTAATTATTTGTATTTTAAAACCTTCTTACAATCAAACTATTTTCTCAAAGGTACCTATAAATTTTCTATTGCAAACTTAAAGCTTCTTCAATGCTTCATCATTAACAAATAGGACACGAATCACGATTGGGTTTGATGGAATTCATCTAATTTTATACACTCTTGTCTCATTGGTTCAGAAGAAAGCAAGAGATCAATTACGGACCCTAAAAGCCTAATAGATGTGTTGCATGCTTTGCGTAAATTATTTAGTTGTACGCTTTATATGCGTTAAAAGTTAAAATTTAAAATGAAATTCCAATACGTATACACGCATTTGTAATTTAATTTGTATCAAATTTAATTTGTAAGCAAAATAAATTAAAATGTCAATGTTATCAACGCATCAAAAAAATAGAAAGTTCTGAGTGTTGTAAAATAGATCAGAAAATGTATTTTGTAAAACATACGCTTTTAACACACGCAACATATACACAACGCATTCATTAGATTTTGGCCATTAGTTTATAAGAGCCAAACACATGTTGTATATTAAGATATGTGTTTACTTTGTGATTTCAAATACTTCAATTTATCGGTTATCATATTAATAAAATATCCTTACATTTTTTTTATATTGAAAGAAAAAGGAATTCTTTTATTTATACAAACAAAAGAAAATTTTTCCTTTCTTTTACTTAAAATAACAATAAATCATGATATACTGATCGTAACAATAATTTATGGAAAATTTTGTATTACTTTTAGTTGGTTCGTATTGCACATTACTACTTCCTTCAAATGTATATATGTACTATATTTGCTTTGTGCTATATACATGAATTTATTTTCATTTTTTTACTTTTTTTCTATCTTTTTATTTTCTGAACTGTGTTATTGTACATATACAGATGTTATATTAAAATTAAATTTTCCTTTTTATTATTTTATAAAACATTAAAATTTTTATAATACAGTTTTATATGCGTTCTATACATACATATGTATGTACATATGTATGTACCAGTGCATGTATAATGTGTAAAGAAAAAAATTTTCTTTTGTAAAAAATGTTTTCCAATTTATTTAACATTAAAAAAAAAATTTTTTTTTGAAGGTTTTTCACACACTTTACATGCCTATACAGCTAACGACATAAATAACCGCATTTAAGTTTTCAACAATTTTTTTTTTTTTTTTTTTGAAAAAATTATCAAATGACCTGTAAGTTGATTTTAAAAGTAAACAGGTCATATTTACAGAAATAATAACAAAAAAAAAAGGAAAAAGGATTTGAAATCATGTTGATTTATGAAAAACTTAATTGTGGCTTTTTTTATGTCGCTAGCTGTAGTAACAAAGAAAAAATAAAATAAAAGAAAATACATAAATTTAAATTTTCACTTTGTTTATACCAAAAATGCATATGTAAGTAAATATATACCTATATATAAGTATATACCTAACATAAAGTATCTGTATTTAGTTCGCATATACAGTGCAAAGCATATATGTATGTACATACATATGTGTGCTGGCCTCATTTAAATTATAATAAAATTAATTACAATATCAAAGGCAACACATTTTTACACACCAAATAATTCATATATGTACAAAAGTAAGCGTATACAATGTCTCATATGAATGGAAATAAATTGAATATACAAATTAATGTAACAAAGAATTTTTCATTGTAAAAAGAATTTGCATTAAAATTTGACATTTTTTAAATAAAAATTTACACAAAACTCTCTGAATATCTCAAGATGATATTTTCCAACTTTTTAGAACAATTTTTTGCTAGAAACAGTTTAAAATTTCGAATAAATATCCTGAATTACATTTATTTTGGGACACTCTGTATGTATTTATGTATTTTTCAGTAAGTACATACGAGTTTTAAAAGAGCTCTGCACGGGACATGTATTGTTCGATTTTACAATTTATTTTTCACCCCTTGTAAACGTATACAGATGTTATACAAAAAGTGTTAATGTTAACGATACTAAAAAAAAGTGATGATAAATGTAACAAAATGTTTAATAAAAATTTTCCATATTTTCATTCTCTCTATATTTCCCTTTCTTTTCCTTATTAAAATTGGACAAAATTTGTTGTACAACTTAATTTAATTTTAAAAATTTATTATTTATGTCATAAACGCTATGAAGTTCATCTTTTTTTTTTTTTTGTTTTTTTTTCGACTTTAGAATTTTAATTACTTTATATACATAACGTACATTGAAACAATTAACAATAAAAATTTTTTTATATTTATTTTGTATTTTACAGGCATTAACATGCTGTGTATATTGTACATTAGGCTCACACAATATTGTCGGAGCGTAAATGAATGCATTAGTAAGTGGTATGTGTTTATTATATACGTGTAATATATCGTATTTTATTTAATTTTTAAATTTATTACAAAGTTTAAAAATTATGGCAAAATTAATTTGCCTAATTAAAATATGAGAATCATTGAAAATTTTTTTCCTTTTGATCATATACACAGTAATAATGCGAAATATTCATATATAATCATATTCAAATAATCGAAAATTCTAATCAATTTAACCTTTGATTCTTTCAATAGTTGCGAAAAAAATATGTAGGTGCATACAATATTATTAATATAAGCATTCTGTGATTGAAAAATGAATGAATTAAAATAAATGAATGAATGAATTATTAAAGTAATTTCGTAATAAAATTTTTTTGTCTAGACTCATAAAATATAAATTACTATAGATGGATGTGTATGAAATTATGAATATGTATTATATTGTATATTTTTTTTTTTTTAAAAATTTAACTATTACATTTTGTTTGTATGTGTGTCAATATATTATGTAATTTATTTCTTATTTTAAAAATCCAATTTAAGATAATTGAAACGCGTTTTATTCACTGTTAATACAAAATTCAAACATTTATTTAATAACAAAATTCAAATTCTGTGAATGTCATAACTGAACTGAACTTTTGTCCACCCCATTGTCTTTAATCACCTTTAAAAAATGTTTCTAATTAAATAAAAGAAATAAATTTAATCTATTTCGATGATTTCTAGTTAATTGCTAGTCTCTATGTGCATATTTCCTTTTAATATAAATTTGTTATGAATTTTTCTACGAATACATTAAAATCCCTAATGTAGCTTTTACCGAATTTATATAATAGAAAAAAAAAATTAAGGGTATTTATGTAACGAAAAACGAAACCAACCAAAAATCTAAAATTAATTTGCAATGATTTTATACCAAACCAACTATATGAGATTTATATTTCCTGCATTTCCACATGAAGTGGAAATCATAATATTCTGTATATATGTATATGTATGTATCTGTGTATACCGAAAATCGATAGATGATTTCTTTTTGATTGATTTTATGAGAATAACATTTGTTATATCATAATTTATTGTGAAATAAAATATCCTAATCATAAATACGAGTATATGAAATTTATGCAAATATAAAAATCATATTTTTAGTCATCATCATCACCTATCGCAAATTTTATATCGTGATTATTATCAAAGGAATAAAAAAAAAAAACACGAAAACATCAAAAAATGCAATCAATTGGAAATGATCAAGTTTTATATAATATGGGATTTAAATCAGACCAGAAAAAACCAACACAAACAACGATACAAAAAATACCTATGAGAAAGGATCATTTAAAAAAAAGTTGAGCGTTTAGGTTATTTATTTGAATTTGTGTTTGTATACACGAAAAGAATAAAAAACAAATTTTTTTTTTTTTTTTTTTTTTTGATTATTTATAGTCGATTTATTAGTCGATAAGAATTATATTCTCAATTCTCATGCATGTTCTATATGTATTTAAACTGTGGTGGTATCATACAAAGAAAAGTTCTCGTATATATTTGATAGTTATACAAACATACATATATTTAACGTCATGAAATTGTTATTTAACTTCAAATTATACCATGAACAATTTATTTTATTCATTTTTTTTAAATGTACAGATATATGTAGGTACATAAATATAACATAAATTGTAAAAGTATTCTTGTACATACATATGTATGTGTATGTTATAGCTATGTGATTTAATCGTGTGTACATGTAATTAAAAATATATATGTAACTATGAACATAGAAAATTTCCATTTAAGGATTATTATAAGGTTCCTAGCGATTAAATCGGATTAAATGGGAAATCGCGTCATCCCGAATTTATTTACACAATTTTATGTGTATATTTACAAAAAAAAACAACATAAATTGCTTGTTGTACACCACGCACATAAAATACATGAACATATTGTATAAGTTGTATTCTATGGCATTGTACGTAACCAGGTATTTTTATGTATATTCACGAATTATCGTTGCCTGTGCATATACAATATTTTTATCCCAAATAAAATCCTTTTATTGATTTTCCTAAATCGCGTGTGTATGTACACAGGATATTCAATAGTGTATATCACAAAATAGCTTAAGCTATTCGTATTAAAAATTTGCTCTAAACCCTTTTAACTCCTCATTAGAGCTAAATAAGAAAGTTCAAAGTTATAAAGGTTCAAATTACAAAAAATACGTTTTTCATCCAAAATAACTAATGGTTATTGGGTCATCGTTTGGAGTTATTTTTATAAAAAGTTCAGTTATTTTTCAATTATTAAAAAAATTGTTTCTTATCAATTTCCTTCAAGCCTGAAAATTACACGAAAATTGGAGTCATTCTTAAGATATTCAATGTTTCGTGTGATATACAAACTATGGGACACCCTGTGTCTGTATATGTATCATATTATGTACTATACATATGTATGTATGTATATATGAACATATTTAAGGTTTTTCTTTTATTTTATGTATAAAGTAAATAAAAAAATGTATTCAAATCAGAAATTCTAAATCTATATAGAAAATTCAGAGAAAGAAAATTTTACATATACATATATAAGCACTATATTATAATAAATTTATTGTATCAGTATCAAATAGTAGTTGCAATTTTTGGGTTTTCCTTTTCTTTTTTTTTTTTTTTTGTAAATGAAAAATCTAAAATTTATAGGCATATTAATTCAGATGTTTGTGTGTTTGTTTGTACAGATACATTACAAAAAAATTTATTTGATTTAAAAATGCAAAATGAAATGCAAATTGATATTAAATAAGTTTTTACAATTTTTTTTTTTTTTTTTTTTTTTTTTGTAAACAATTTTTATTTCAATATATTCAATTGCATGTGTTAAGCTGCTTAAAAAAAATAAAAATCAAAGGAAAAAGCAGAATTGTACATTTTTATAACAAAATTAACTATGTATGTACGATAAATAAAAGACAATCAGCAAAATAATAAACATTGAAATAAAATAGAGAAATAACGAATGTAATGTACTGACATGCAATAATAAAAGAAAAAAATGGCAAACATTACATTTTTTAATCTATGATTCTTCCTACTCTTTTTTTTTTGGTTTTTTTTTTACTTGTTTTATTTTTTGGACTTTTAAACTATATGTAAAAAAATGAGTTTTTTTCCCAATAAATTTTTTCATAAATATACATATTATATTATATTGTAATTTGCATTGCATTTCAGTACAAAAGGAGTACATACATATGTACATATGTACGTACTGTGTATTATGCATGGTGCCATGAAAACACCCATATACATAAAAATTGAATTATAATTATAATTTGTAATATTTTTAATTTATCATTGCCATTTTAAAGTATTTTCATTTTTTACTTGAAATCCATGACATTAAAATCTGTCCACATTCGCTTTTCTCTTGATCAAGTTCGTTGCACACATAAAGTTCAAAAACCGTTAAAAATTAAAAAAAAAATTTTTTTTCTCTGTTTTGTTTTAGTCAATTACTTGTGTGTAATCACCCTGCGGCCTTTACATACTGGATTTATACGATGATTTACATGTAAAAAAATAGAAAATAAAATCCTTTCAATTGAATTTTCCTTTTTGTTTTTATTTCTACAGATCACAACTTATCTATAGGAAATTTCAGTAGGGTCACTCTTTTTTATCTTTCATTTTTTATTGCATAAATTATTTATAATTCTTTTTTCAGCATAGTTATACGTATTTTCTTTGGATCATAAAAATTTTGCTTGTTATTGTTTATGTTGTTTTCTTAAAAACGTTTTTATTTTCATTTCTAACTATAGAAAAACTGGCAGTAAAGGAAGTAAAAGACAGATTTATTTAAATTAAGTGTCTTTACTTTGATTTCTTTACATATACTGTGGTTTAGATTGTGTGTAATAAGAGAAATCAGTAAATCAGAAAAAAAAGGAAATTAAGAAGAAATGAAGTTTACCATGAAAAATATTAGAAAAATCCTTTCAAGTTATGTATAATACATATTTCATGAGTTTTTCGTCCTTTTTATGTGCATATACACGCACATACCCATTATATCTGTTTTCAAGACATAATAATGTTGTATTCGCTATGATACCATACATAAGAAGTACTTAATATGTACACATGTGTGAATGATGGTAGTATTACATTGCCAAAGAAGAAAATATAAAATTACTTTATTTTTTGTTTCAAATCATTATTTTTAAATTGTCAAAAGTGGTTTTTTTTTTTTTTGAAAATACACAAATTTAGAAGGACAAATTTATACAAAGCAAAAAAAAAAAATGGAAAGAGGAAATAAATGACTCTTGAAATTGAACATGTATTACATACATACATACATATTATATGTACATATATGAAATTATCTCATAGTATACAAGTACAGTTAGACAGTATCTACGTAAGTACATAATTTGCTTTTAGAATATGAAGCAATTCGTTTTGGAATTTATGTACATATATCTGATCAAAATTTATTTATTTATTTTTTTTTAGATTGATTTTATATATCAATCGATTATAATGGTATTTAAGTATTAAAAAGTACTGCAATTTTTCCTTTTCAAGAATTTCTAGGAAAAATGATGGAAAATTGTTGGTTATAGCTCCATATAAATTTTCTGTTCAACGAAATAAATTTATAGTACGTACGTATGTACATTTCGATATGCATGGCCAACAAGGCAAAAACTCAATGTTATCTGTATAGATAAATAGTGACACTTTATTCTGGGACAACCTATGTATACAAAATATCTTTGAAATGTTTAAAGAAATCTCGTGCTTTATCTCTATATTCATTTATAAAATCATTTAAACAGTTCAATATTTCGTCTTCATGAGTTTTTCATAAGGAAATTTTATATAGAATCATTTTTGTCTTTTGATATCTATCGCTTTTTATTTTTATAGATAGAAATTTCAACTTTTTTTCCTCTTTTTTTCAAAATAAATCTAAAGGAATTAATTTTGTATTTCTGTGTATCTAATTAGCAAAATGTTTCCTTTTGATTACTTTTTTTTCTTGAAGAAAAAACTAATCTCTTTTTTTTTTTGTCTGAATTTTACACTTTTTATCTTGAACAGGAACAGGAACTATAAACAGGAACATTAATCTATGTGCGTATTTATTAACATTTTATGTCCGTATACAAAGTTAATAAAAAGTCTTGTAAATTTCAAAGATTTTCTTTTGTTTAATTTTTCTATGAGATTTTAATATGTGATTTCAAAATGTTATTCATTTCATTTTTAAAAGCTATATGTATGTACATCTATTCAAAAGAGAATTTATATAGTGTGAATAAAAACTTTAACAAAACAAATAAACATAAGCAAGTTTAAAGAAAAGTTAAGAATGTCAATATTTACATCTAGTACCCATATGTACATACATACATAGTATGTACACGTTGCTCTTATTTTGCAAGAACATAGACCTTCTTTTTTATTTATAAGCTATACATTGTACTGTACCTATATTTTTTATTTTAGTCCTTGGACAAAAAAATCAAAATTTTACATTTTAAATGTAAGTAGTATATCAAAATAAACTGCTCATATATAAACTTCTATACATTAAACAGAATAATCCAGAATATATGTATGTCATAAAGTATATTTTTCTCAAAGTTCAAAATATTTCTGAAAAAAAGAAGAATGGTCCTAGACTCCTTAAAATCCACTCGTATTTTCTGGGACGTCCTGTATGCATAATACATATATACTTTTCAGTTTTCTTTTTTTTTGTTTTGGAGTAAATTTTTCTTATAGTATAAACTATAAACACAACACCGACAAACAAATCATTTGTCAAAAATCTAGAATATGTATTTTCTTATAAAACTATCTATAATTGTAATCATCTAATGTTTTTATCATCAAATTATGTTATTCATTATTGTCGGTGTTGTGTTCAACCTATATTACTTGAAATTTAAACTGCAATATTGCTATATAAGTACATTGCATTTCGTATACAAAACAAAAACAAATGTGAAAAATTATAAACACGTTATGACGATGTTCATATTTCATTATACACCTATGCATATGTAGGTGTGTATATTTAAAAAAAATATATGTATTTCATATACATATGAATCATTTCCCTATACAACACGATATTTATAGTAACAGCTCTGCAAGAACAACATATACACATACAGTCATGCATTTATGCTCATAGAGAATTATATACTATGTAGACTTGTATATATTTTACTGTATTTAATTTTTTACAGCCCATGATAATTATTTTCAACCCCCATTTTTTTATATTTTTTATAAATAATTATTTATGTGTAATTATACATAGTCTTGGAGGTAGAAGACGTATGTATGTATTTTCTTGGTGATATGTATTATTTTTATTTTGTTCATTTTTTTAATGAATATTTAGAGCATTGTATATAATATATGTCTGTTTCTGTACATATAGTATGTACTGTCTAACAATATTCATTTAAGTAGGGGGTATATATGTAACATATTACAGACTTGTAGAAAAAAACAAAACAACAAACCCTTCACATGGGGACTGGAATGCTAACTTTGCTATACTTATTACTTATATACCCGAAAGCTAATGGGGGTCGATGGTGTCTGATGTGCAAGAAAATGTAAGAAGTTGAATCAGACGAAAAAAAAAACATTGGGTATATTATTATTATATTTTTAAGGAAAATAAGACAAGTACAAAAAAAAATTTCTATTTTCATTATTTTTTTGTAGAAAGTAAAATGGGATTGAAAACATTCATGTGTGTATTGAGGTATATTAAAAACAAGAAGAAAAACAAGAAATAGAAGAAGGGTCATTTACGAAAGTCTATATAAAAATATTGTACACATATGGTTCAGCTTTCTTTATTTTTATTTGGAATGTACGAAAAAAGTAGAATTAGAAAAACAAAAGCCATAGAATGATTGTTGATACTTTGCATGACATTCAAAAAAAAAAAAAAAAAAAAAAAAAAAAAAAACCGGACGGTCTAAACGTACATAAATAAATTAGAAAAAATGTAGTGTTTTTTGGGTGGTTAATATGTTCATTATAGTGTGCTTATAAGTACTATTTGGTACTATATGAGTGTATATAAATAAATCAATGTAAAAAATTTATACGTTGTTTACTCTTGAATTTATTTAAGGATTTAATAGAATTAAACAATAAATGGGGATAGGAGATTTATGGTAATTTGTAAAGAGAAGTTATTTATTTATTTATTTATTTTTTTTTTTTGATAACAAATTTGAACATTATATCAAAAGTCTAGCTATCAGGATTAAATTTATAGGCCTTGGAAACTTTATAAGAAGTATGATCAAATAGAAATTATTTAAGGAAAATTCATGTTCAAAGCCTTTGTTATAAAAATGTGACAGTCTAAACTCTAAAGGATCGTTTGAAGAGAAAATGAATTGAAAAGTACTTTCGGAAAATTTGAATAAAAAAAAATTAGACAACAGCAAAATTGAAGACAAGAAATGTGAAGAAACGTAATTGACTAAACAAATGCTTAAGAAAAGTTTTGGGAAATCCTGTCTTTCTCATTTCTCAAATATAACTCAAATACTCGTACTCGTACATAAGGTAATTAAAAAAATATTGCCTAATATATGAAGTCATGTGTTAAAAAATTTTCAATCTTTTTCGTCTCAGAGGGGGTGAATTTTTGGGTGGGATGTTTAGAACGATTATTTACTAGGAGCAGTCTGAACTGTGAGAAAAATACATTTGGTATCATTTATTTTGAGACATCCTCTATTCAAAAAAAAAACCTTATTTTATTACAAAAATACTTCTGCATATAATATACATACACAAAACAATAATAAAAAATGACAGAATAAAAATAAGTAGAAAAAATTTGTTAAATCTGTATTTCTACTACTGTTGTAAATAAGATAGTTTTATGCTGATAGGAAAAGAATGTTGACATAGACATTCATAAATAATAAAATACACCATAATAAATAATTATTATTATTGCAAAAAAAAAGAAAAAATAAATAAATAAATAAAATAATAGCATTTTGCAGAATAAAAGTTTTGTTATTTTGTTTTTAGCTTCCACAATATATTCTATATAATTTATCTGTTATCTGGCTATATAAGTTATCTCTGTACATTGGTATAATTCGAATTTTTGAGATTTTATGTGCGGATTGTACACATATGTATGTATGTACTTACTTAGAGAATTTTTAGTCGTCTTGATTATTATTTTTTTTTATTTTGTTGCTTTGCACAATCATAATTAAAAATAATAAATAATAATAAATATGTTTACATGATATACAAACAATTTGTATTGTGTTTGTATTTTGATTTTTTCATTGTTTTTATATACGCGATTACACGCGAATATGTTTATATACAAGTAGGTATGTATAATAAAATCTTTAATTCGTATATTGAACAATTCAAATTGTATAATTATTATTATTATTATTATTTTTTTTTTTTTATTTGAATGTATCAAAGTACGCACTTATTATCATTGGTATAAATTTTTGTCCTACTGTATTTTCTTTTATTATACAGTAAATCCTCCTATAATATGAATGATAGAAGGATTTAGATTGTTATAAACAATAAAAAATGTTGTTCCGAAAGAACTAATCAAATTTTTAAAAATCACGGTATAAGTAAAAAAGTTTCAAAACCACACCAAAAGATGTGGTTAATTCTGCCCAAAAAAAAATATGTGTACATTATATTATGTATAACACGAAATTTTTTAGGATAAAATTCAAATAAAATCTATATTTATTTCATGTTACACAAAAGCTAATATGAATTTCGTATAATGCAATTTATTTAACGTGGAATTTTTTTCAAACGTATATTTTAATTTTAAGTTATTTTGGTTGGACTTTTACACATTATACGAGGGTTAAATGTACGTAAATTTCAAATGAAAAAAATTGTATACATCTACATATGTATGTATGTATTTTGTTTTGTAGATTTTATAATTAATTAAATTTTTATGAAAATTTTTCTTACTTTTTTTAAAGTTTATTTTTCCTTTTCTGTGACATTAAAATAAGAAAAATGTTATTATGGCATTTTGTATTTTATCATATGTATAATC
This sequence comes from Anthrax anthrax, assembly GCA_963971155.1. Taxonomy (NCBI): domain Eukaryota; kingdom Metazoa; phylum Arthropoda; class Insecta; order Diptera; family Bombyliidae; genus Anthrax; species Anthrax anthrax. Next base: position 17,647,603 of record OZ020120.1, read on the forward strand.
ACCACCACCCCATTTATACTTATACAATATAATATGTATAGTAAATAGTGATGTATATGTACACTCTATTTAATGCTGAACTTAAGTTATTCATCCATGTTCCATTAAGTACAATTTTATTATTCCACTCGTATTTGTATCTTTTATACAGATACCATCATCATCGTCTCAGACACATCAAAATATCAAACAGAACATCAAGATGAATTCGATTTTTCCTTTTCTTTATCTCTTTAAACTACAAAAAAAAATTGTTTTTTTTTTTTTTTTTTTTTTGATAATGACACTGTATTAAGAACACTAGAATTTGATTATAAATTATCACTTTTGATCCTGTTTTGTTTTTTTTTCACTTTTATTGTAGTCTACAACACAAAAGGACCACAGAAACCGTAAAAATTAATTTTTGAAAATTTAAGAAAGAATAAACATTTCCAGTAAGAAAATAAATTACCTACACTGAAAATTTTTTCACACTTTGTTAACTTTATTTTATTGAAATCGATCTGAAAAATAAGATTTAATTTTTTTTTTTTTTAAATTTTATAAAATTTTTCAATTTCAAAATTTTTTAAAAGATTTTTACTAGTAAACAACAATTTTTCTGTTTTATATTTTCGTGCACACAAACAAATTCATAATCGACCGGTGTCTCAAGAAGACTGTCAAGAATTCACAAGAAAATACCTCGAATATATTTTTTTTTCCAAATGGATATTGTGTTTATTGGCTCTTTATGACTCTTTCACATTATAATGTACACACATATTATATGAATGTATATATGTACATAATTCTGTTTTTCTGCTTTTTTTTGCATCTACATTTTTTAAACTTGAAAAAAGCAAGATACAGCTTTTAATTTGAATTTGCAAAATAAAAAAAATTATTACTTGATTTTAAATAAAATAACACAAGAAATTTCCTAATATGATGATAACTTTGAAAATAATTTAAAATTTTTTCAAAATAATTTAATCGCAATAAAACAAAAAAACAACAAATAAACACTTTTTGTTTTTTAACTTTGTATATTTCTATCTCATATAATATATTCTCACTGTAATCGTTTACTCACTAATACGGTTAATACTTAAGAAGAGCTGTTTAGTATGGCTTTGTATGCGTTTTACATTTTTTTTTTTTTTTTTTTTTTTTTTGGATTTTAGCGTATACATACATATGTACGTATATCGATGGAGCTCATGAAATAATTTTTATATGGTGGAGCTCTTCAACTATGAATTGTTGGGATAAAAAAGTACAAGAAAAATTTGTAATCAAAAACAGATACACACAGACATACTGCATGGAATTTGATATACATACATATATGTATACTGAAAACTAAATAAAATATTGAAATACGTATACAAGTAATCTCAATATAATTCAAATTTAAGATCATCACAATTTTAAATCCTATACTCACTCACAATTCGGATTTTGGATTAAAATGAAATCATTTTGGTTTAATTTCAATTTTTTAAAAATCTATGTATGGTAATTTTTTAATATGACAAAAGTGCACAATAGATATTGTATAACCAGTTATGTATGCATAGGTAAAATCCAAACTCAATTTGTTTATACAATAATTACAATTTTTGTGACGATCCCATTTTAACACGAATTATTTTCCATTGTATGGTACGTACACAATGTTATCATCATATTTATTTATTTATTTTTTTAAAATTATTTTGCTGTTTTGTATGTTATTTCGTTTTATAATCATATTTTCGTGGGAGAAACATACATATGTATGTATATGCATGTTATTTGTTAAACATGTATAAGTGCGATGATTTTCAACTGACGATTGCGCACTGAAAATTGAATAAGGGTTGGAATTTTTAAATGTAAATAGAAAATTGTTTTTCTTAACATTTATGGCAGAGATAGAGTAAAATTAAAGTTTTATAGATATCTTGTACTGGAAATTTTTTTCAAATTTGAAATTTCTTCATATTAAAAATTTTGTATTTTTTCAACAGTTGTAACGATTATTACTCCAAAAAAAAAAATTAAAATGCCTCCACATTGTCTGAATGTAATCTCTATTGTCTGAGTTTATGTAAAAAAAAAAGATGAAAATAATTTCAAAATCACAAAAATATTTATAGTAAACAGATAACAAATTACAAATAAACAGTGGAATCCATTTAATGTTAGCTACTTACGGCACTAGAAAATTTGGCTATATAACTTAAGTATGTAAGTGATCAAAATGTAGTTGAAAGATTTTACGCGATTTTAGCCAATGATTTTATATCGATTTTTATATAGAGATAGTCAATTCGGAAACTCTTGTTGAAATAATTTGGAGTTGTCCAATTAAATGAACCAATCAATTTAAATATTATTATATTATTTTGTAAATACAGATAAATTAATTACATTATGGGTTTCACTGTACCATGTATCATGGTTTATAATAGTTTATATGTTTATCATCATTTTTCTAATTATTGCAAATTAAGTGCCGAACAAATATGTACATACAGTATCTCCAACAATTCACCGCACTCTCAGCTTGTTTTATTATTATTGGCAAACTTTTCAAAATTTAAAATTCAATCTCAATATTTAATAAATTTAAATAATATAATTTTTCTGTAAATTGTTTATGTATGAGTAAACATCCTAACCAAAAATTGTTTCATATAAACATGTAGAGATTTTAATTTTAATTTTTGAAAAACTAGCCAATAATAACAAAAAATGCTAAAGGTGCGGTGACTTTTTGGAGTAACTGTATGTATATGTTTACAGTAGGTCATTCGTAAGCAAAAATTTTGTTGTGTATTGAGATTGACAAATTTTGTTTTTTTGTTTTTAAATAATTGATAAGACAATCAAAGGTTTTTTGGAAATAAAGGAAAAAAAAAGTTTTTTTCTGTCCGCTGATATGATTCAATATGTAGATGATCCAATTCATTTATGGTTCATCTAAATGAAAAAAATTTTTTCAATCTTTGGACTTTTAATTATCATACATATGTAACTGTGTAGTCAGGTTAAAATATAAATAAAATATGTACACACGTACATATGTACATATGTGCAATCTGTACAGTGGGCTAATTACCCTTGAAATAATTTAATATAATTTTTTAAAAATTTTTGCAAATATAACGAATAAAATAAAATAAAATTTTAGTATAACCCAAAGTCTGCTATTTTTTTTTTGTTTTATAATAAAAATATTTTATTATTATACACATACATATTTATGTAAGTAAATATCTTTAAAATAAATTTGCTATATACTTTGTTATTATAAAAATGATTTTATTTTTTACCTTTTGCAATTAAAATTATCTGTTAGATGATATAAGTTGTAATTATACGAGAATTTCAAGTATTTTAAATCATAATTTTGAATCACTTTTAAATCAGAAAGTTTAAGTAATGTTTTTCTGTTATGAGTGCATAATTTACTTTCCCACAATATTAGACCACAATTTTAATGAGTTAATAATTAATCAGAATCATCTACACAACTCCTTATAGCATTCTAACTGGAACGAGATTATAACTGACTGCTAATTGCTACATACATATATTGCATACACTACTGAATTTAAGCCGGGAAAAAGATATACATACGACCGTATCCAGATTGCATGACGGAAACAGGAGAAATTTCCAAACTTAGTAAAATTGTGCAATTATCCAAGGGAAGTTAAAAAGTTCAACGAAAAAGAAATGAAAATTTATTCCAGTTAAATATTTTTATGTCTCAGCCATTTAAAATTTTTTCTCAAAAAAAAAAAAAATAATAATAATATAAATATTTGTAGAAATTTTTTAAAATTTATTTATTTTGAATATCTTTAATTTCCTTTCAATTAAATTTATTTAATTTATGTAATTTTTATTCATTTTCCAAAAATTTTTTAAAACGAAATATGAATGTCTGATGTCTGAACAAGTTCTTATTTAGTATATCGCGTATATTTTTTTCATTTTTTTTTTTTAAATTAAAATTACATACTTGAACTCATACCTGATTATTGGATAATTGCAAAATTAATTACTAAATTTATTAAAATGTTTACAATAAAATATAATTTCAGTAAAAAAAAAAAACAAATGCAATTAATTTGTGATGTGTGTTGTGATGTAAATTAAACGAGAGTTGGAATTAAGACTGACTGCCTAGTATCTATATACTACTGAACAGGTTTTAAGTTGGTTGGGATTTAGGATATTTATGTAAGTACGAGTATTGCAATTGCTTTTAGTTTAAATGTTCCATTATGGAACTGCATGTATTTTAGATTTTAGTATTACATATACGTAAATTTATTATTTAAAAGTCGATTTTATTACAATTCAAAAAAATTCCTTTTCATTTTTATTTTTTTGTGCATCCAATTTTTGATCTTCAATTATGTTACATACATGGTCTTAGAATGAAGAAAAGAATTCTATTAAATATTATTTTACGCAATTCTTTGTTTTTTAGCTGGATTCCTGAAATAAAACATGAAAATTATAAGAAAAAAAAAATTTTTTTTTTTTTATTCTTTGTTCTATTATCTTTTATGTAGAGAAAAATAGAAATAAAATAGAAAAATAAAATTTCGATTAGACATTTTAATTTTTCTTTCTAAAGCATAAACGTCAGATATTTATTATTCTTATTTCTTAAAACGATATACGTATACTGTTAGTAATTAATACATTTTTGATTATATTTAGTTTCATTAACACATAATAGTGGTTATATTTAGAATTTATATTGTGTACTATGTATGTAAATATAATGTAGAAGACATAATAATTCAAGTGTGTAGAACGCATGCTGTTATATAATATGTATTTATTATTAATTATCTTACACAAGCATATCATAATTTGGATTTCCTGTACGGCGAGTTTCGATAAATTTTGCATGATTTTCACCAGATATATAAGTACATTTAACAGCATCATCATCTTTCATAAGAGAGCGCCATTTAATCTGTCAAATTAAAAACGAAAGAAAACAAATTAGATTTTTTTTTTTTTTTTAATGAATTCTCTTCTTAGATAACTAACCAATTTTGGGAATCTTTCTTGATCTAATTCATATTTATCACCAATTATATATTTTAACATATCAGAACGTTCACACCATGGCCATATCATATAATCTAACATTCCAGGTTTATCATTACCACCAAAATATTGTGTATCACGTTCATTTAATTCTTTTTCATATATATCTAAACCTTGTACAATATCAGTTAATGCACCTGGTGCACCTTCAATACCATTTATAAATATTTTATACATTGATCCAATAACATTATTAAAACGTTCAATTAATATTTTATCTTTAGCTTTTTGTAATGGATCTTTTGGTAATAACGGATATTCATTTGAATATTTTTCATCTAAATATTCACATATAATTAATGATTCATATAATGTTGGATTACCATTTTCATTTGTTAATTCTAATGCTGGTACTTTACCAAGTGGTGATTTTTTAATTAACCATTCTGGTTTATCAGTTAAATTAATATAAATTGTATGATATGGTATATTTTTAGCATCTAATATTAAATGTACTCTTTGTGCGTATGGACAAAAGCGCATTGAATATAAACGTAATTTTCCATCATCTGGAAATTCTGGTAATGATGATCCTTAAAAATTAAATAGAAAATAAATTAATATTATGTTAAATGTATTTTTTTTTTTTTTTTCAAATCAATAATAAAACATTAGTACATGTATATATTAATTAAATTGACTGGTGAACAAGCCCAATGTTGTCTGAAAATTGTATTTATTATGCATCAGTTATTATTTTTTTTTATTGCTACTTATTTAATTGAAATAATTTGCTGAATCATGATAACTAGCTAATTATCTATTCAATAAACTGGAAAGATTTTACATTTGAAACTAGGAAATACCTACTTATATAAAATTAATAATGAATAATAAAATATCATGGACATATATTCATACAAACTGATAAAAATTAGATTTTCAGCTAGATAATTAAATAAAAAAAATGATTTTTTTTTTTAAATTAAATTTATCTGAGTCTGATAATAATTGAAATGAATTAATTAAATGAATTTATTTAAGACCAAAATTATTGGACTTTATTCTTTTCTTGTATGAATGAATGGACATTTGGACATTTCACTTGTTGCAGGTTAACAACAACAACAACAGTCAGACAATTTTTTTTATGTACATATATAGGTACATAACTAAATGTACACAATTATGATGGGGATAGTCTTTCCATTGATATGTGATTTTTTGTTGTTGTTTTTCTTTTTCTTTTTGAAGAATGATTCCATTACGAAAATATGTGAATGGATAAATGGTACCCATTTATACTACATAAATACACTGTTGATACAATTAAAAAAATTTCTAAAAAAAGACATTTAAAATATTCCATGAAATTTTTATCATTTTGATATTTTTACCTTTTCCTAAATGACGTCCGTTACTCATTATTAATTTTAGTTTTTAAATTCGAGATCCACTTGTAAAATACAAAATGAAAATTTATTTTATTTAAAATAAATCAAAAATTTTAGCAAATAACACAAACACAAACAACTACAACCAACCTCTACTCAAATTTTAATTTTTAACTGAACTTCAATTCAATTAATAAAAAAACAACAATGTAATGGCAAGTAATGGAAAAACCAAAAGAATTTGACCCCATTTTATCCCCCCGTTTAAGTGATTCAACTGTCAATTGACAGCTTTAAAAAATGTTAATTAAAAACGGAATGAATTGGGGACAAATGAAACAAATGAACAAATCAACATATGTTTCTTCCAGTATTACCATTACATATTTTAGTTTAACGGATTTTTCAAATTGTTGCACCTGCACATATGCAAATAAATTTCAATAAATTAAAAATGGTGCTGTAGAATTTCCTGTTTTTTTTTTACCGGAAAAGGAAACGGAATAATTTAAATTTTAGCCAGTAAAAATCTACATCTTTTGTATACATACACATGTATATCAAATACAATGATATGTGTGTACGTTTTGAATAATGATGATGAAATCAATTTGCAATGCTTGATTGCATTTCAATTCAATTGGTAACAAAATGAAAATGTTTCTCTTTTTCTCTTGATATTAAATAAATAAAAAGAAAATTAAAACAAATGTACATATATGTAAATTTATGCAAACATGTGTGTGTGTGTGTTGAATTTTGATCTAAAAACTGAATAACAATTTTCCAAATGTATGTTTGCACATATGATCGCTGTTGTTTTTTGTTGTTGTTGTTTTTTTTTAAATATTATTTTTAAATGCTATTGTGTACACATTCCTTTGATACTGGTATAACAAGTCTAAAAACCTGGTTTTTATTTTTAAAAATCATGTATATATGTATGTATGTGCCTAATATGTAATTATATTATTGTATATATTCGATGCGATCATAATGTTGTTGAAGAACACTGATTATATTATTATACAAACAATATAATATATAATACGGTATGTATATGTATTAAAAAATATGATCGCGAATAAGATCGATTTGAAAAATACCTGAATATTGTGTATTGCATACATATACTTACATATTATTATGATATGTAGAATTGTAGTGAAATTTTTATTATACTGAAAATACTATACTTTGTCTATTAATGATTTTCAATGCACAAGTTATGGAAACGATAATTGGTATTTTACTATCCTTAGAACGTAAAAATATCACGCCGTTCTATCCATATTCTCTATGTGTCGAAAAAGAAGTTAAAGTTGTATGGTTCTACCGTTCTACCAAGTGTAATGTGCATAAAAAAACATCCAAAAAGTAATAGTTGGAGAATAAGATATGTACTACAATTTTGCATCACTTTTTTCATTTTGAATTTTTCAGTCCAATATTCTAATAGTTCTGCCTCTGAAACTCTTCATAATAAAAATAGTAGGAGATGAAAAGGTCTGAGTTCAATGATTGCGAGAATGTGATGCAAGAGTAATGCGAGACTTGTTGCGACTTACGTCTCACATCTAGCACTTCAATTCAAGGTCCAATGTGTGCGAGACGATATAAGTTAAATATTGCTGACATAATTGAAATCATAGGCAATTTGTTAGCAAGAAGCCATAATAAATCATTACTTTCGCGTTCTCGCTGCGAGGATTTTTTAATTTTCCAAAAACGATGTGTAACGTTTTCTCGCATACTAATTTCGTGTATTAAAAAAATTTTGACAATTAGTGCGACTTCTCGCATCATATTCTCGCAATCATTGAACTTGGGCCTTAAAGCGTTTACTGAAAATCATTGATAGTCAAAGTATATATACATTTAATTATTGTATTTGTTACCTGATCGTACACGTATCTATACATGTACATACAAACGAACATATTCATATGATGAATAAATTCAGCAAACAGAAGTTAACTTTAAAGACTTTATAATTCAGGTGAACGTTTAAACTTCAGTTAAATTACTGTAATATTACACTCAAGTTTGGCTGTTATATCCCGATTATCTCGAATAAAATTGAAAAAAAAAATATATATATATATATATATTTTTTTTTTCAAAATCAATACAGATCAGTTTATAGATTCATATTGTATAAATTGTTAAATAATATCAATTTTCATTCATAAATATATAAAATGTAATAGACTTTTTGAACGCGATCATATCATCTACATTCTGAGATACGCTTTTATTTGTTTTTTTTTAAACACAACATGATCACAATTTTATGTGTATTTGTGTGAAAAATCCGCGATTTTAAAATGTGAGTTAAAATGATAATAATACGCTTGTGTTAAATTTGTAAAAAAGCTGTATACAACATTCAGTTTTAAAGTTGTGAGATCAAAAAATCCATTTTAGTTTTCTTATTGTCTTTTAACTTTTCTTTAAGAAAAATTTTAAAGTCTTACAAAGATTTAAAAAAAAAATCAACAAAAAAAAATGTTTTTTCTCTAATTTTTTTGGTAAATTAAAAAAATTATGTATATATAGGCATATAAAAATTTTAACATAAAATCATAGTTTTAGTCTTAAAATAGTTCCTGTGCTGAATCAGGTGCTCGGGTGATTATCTTTTTTGTTTTTTATCTTTATACTCTGTATACAAAAACATTTAACTTAAAGATAATCAGATATACAATTTCCAAGAATTATGTGTATTTAATCTTATATCAGATCAGATCTTACGATGTGTTTTTTTAAAATTTAATTTTTTCCTTTGTTATATACCTTGTAAATTTCTTTCGTTTTCTCGTCTTCTTGAAGTGTAACAATTTTACCAAAAAAAAGTTTTTTTTAATTTCATTTCATTAAGAAAAAATTAATTAAAAACAACGGTAATTTTTGTACGTGTCAAATTTTATAAATTTTTAATTTATGTACATTTACATACAATAAAGCACAAATGTGCATATGTTCAATTGTTTATACGTGTGTATAGATTTTTTTTTAGCTTGTGGCTTTTTTTTTTAACATACGTATGCCAACTGGGCAGAAAAAAAAACAACAACAAAAATATAACAAAAACAAATAAAAATTGAAAATAGTTTAAATGAATTTAAAAAAAAAAAGTAAAATAAATAAAAATGTTTTTTTTTTGAAAACAGAAAAAAATAGCTAATTGAGAACAATAAAACAATGTAATGCTGTGCTGTTTGTCTTGTGTAATACTTCATTATTACCTATACATCAGGTATACCTACCAGAGAAAATAATAAAAAAAAACTAAAAAATTTATTAATAATCGTTATAATTAAATATTTTATAGAATGTGCAACGTGTACTAATTTTTTTTGAAATATTTTTATATATGCATATACAGTCAGGACGTATTTGAGTGTACCTACTTGAATATATAATTTTTTTTTAATATGTACCTATTTTTTTAAAAGGATATTTGCAGTCCTTTCAAGTGAAATATTAAAATTTAAATTTGTGAAAATCGTTAACAATTGGTATCAGTTTTTTTTTTTTTTTTTTTGTTTTTTTGAGTTGTTTATGAATTGATTTTTATGAAATTTTCATTACTCAAAAATTGATTTGATTCAGGACTAGTTGCATACAGTATAAAAAAAAATGTTTCCGCATATTTTGTTTAATCTATTTTAATTTATTTTCATTTAATTGAATTCATTATTTTATGTAAAAATTGATTATTTCTGATATTTTAGAATATTATATTTTCTTAATGACTATCTATATATGTGTTTTTCCATACGCATATACACACACACCCATACCAACAGTAGTGTATTTGTGTTTATATAGTAAATAAAACTTTTTTTGTTTTTTTTAATTTAATTAAAATATATTTGTATGAGAGAATTTAATATAAAATATGTATATCAATTTAATATCGTATAGGTCTATAAAATATACGATCGAAGGTGATCATTTGTGAGTATCGAATCGATTGTTTTATTCAGATATGTACATACATACATATATATACATATATGTACAGATGTATGTATCTGCTGTCTATTAAAATATGTATGTATATAAAATCATATGATAGACTGAAATTTTCTGTTCTTTCTGAATTTTTGTTGTTCAAATCAGATGTAATCGAAAATACCTATATTATAATCAACACGTATGTATTCTACGTGCACATATACATACACATGTGTACGATATCATTTAAAAATCTATGTACGTTTGTATGGATGATTACGAATGCATGTCATATACCTACACATATTTGCATACATACCTCCACAAATTATTTTTCTTTATTTAAATAAAAGTGCAGTTTCAAAAAAAAAAAAAAAAACACCTTTTTTGAGGTCAATTTTCGTTCTGTTACATAAAAACATGATACAGTGTTTATTCCACTAATATTCACAAATTCATACACATAACGTACATATATGTATGTATGAAGAAAAATGCATATAAAATCATATAACTATCATTTGATCAATATGATCGTGTATTTTACATAAGAGAATTAAATTACATATATTTTTGTACAAAAAACTTGTTAATGTATAAAGGTATATACGAAGTTTTTACTTACATGTACATATGTATATGTTAGCTAACAATCTGTTTTTTTTTTTTGTGATTTAGATAAATAAAAAAAAATTAAATTTTTGTTGAATTTAAGAAAAAAAAAATGTTTTTTGTTATAAAAATTGAATAAAATTTTTAAATTCAAACATTTTAAAAAATTGAATTAGGTACATTCTTTTAAAAATTGTATAACGTACATTTTATAATGTGTAACTGTGTAAGTCATATACATATAAAATTTATTGTGTACAATCTACACCATGCATATGGGTACGATACTCGATAGTGTACAGCAGTTCGGTATACTTATGTATGTACTATATGTATGTGTGCACCATTGGCGCAGTTTCGTGTATATGCATTCAATGCACTCGCATTATTATTTCGTAATTTTGTCCATTTCATGAAATAAGTTTAACTGATGGAGGCTAATAATAAGTTTGTTCCCGTGTTTGAAGATTTATGTAATGGTTCATAATAAACTGTAGATACTTATTTTATTCGTATACAAATTTTTTGTAAAAATTTTAACTTTTTTTTCCTATAAAAAAAAAAAAAATTATAATTTTAAAAGCTTGTTAATTTTGTTTTTCGTTTTCACATTTCATTAAACAGTGCTGTTAAGTAAAAACTAATCTAAATTGCATTCCAAAATTAATTTTTTTTTCTTTATTTTAAGAAAACCGCACGTGTAACGGTTAAAAATTTATCCATACTCCACAAAAAATTAAATTACAGAAATTTATAGGTGGCTGAACTACAGGAATAGATTTGAGGTGCATTTATAAATAACGATAATCTTAAATTTTGTTTTTAACGATAATAAAGCATAATATCCTTTCCCATCAGGTTGCAGGACCTTGAGTTATAGGACTGTAAAACGATGATCACGTTTTATTTGGGAAATTAAGTTTTATTTTATTTGAATATAATTTTTTTTTTTTTTTTTTGATATGTGAAAGCGTTTTTTTTTTATATATTCAAATTTATTTGAATTTTCATTTCACAGCACAATGAAAAAATTACAATCCAGAAAAAAAAAAACGAGAGAAACAGAACAAAAAAATAGAAAAAAAAACTACAACATTAAATGTTATAAAATAATCAAAAGCAAAAAAAAAAAAAACATAAAAATTAAAATTGAAAAAGTAGAAAATCAACATAATACATACAACAATAAGTACTTTATGCATTTAAATAACAGCTAAAAGTAAAACAAAACAAAGGTAATGCAACATTGAGTGCTATGTAACATACACAAAAAAATTTAAAAAAAATATATGAATACTTGTACCTGATGGTGTTATTCAAGTACTTACACTTTGAAAAAAAAAATTAAATGCCATATTCATATATTTTAGCTTTTGTTATTCGTATATACAAATTCATGTATGAATAACGATCAGATACAATTGCAGCACAGATACAATTACAACTTTATTTATATAATTATATATATAGGTACACTTATATATAAGAAAATATACTATACAGTGTTTTCAGCATTCAAACTGGTGTGTATGTGTGTTTTTCACTTTTATATTTCATAGATATATACATAAGTAATTTTTGCTTTTTAATTGTTTAAAAAGTAAAAAGAGAAAAATAAAATCATTAATTTTTTTTTTTTTTGCAAAGTTTTTTCTGCAAACAATAAAGAGTAATGTTGCTTTATTTTTTTTTTGTCTGATTTTCTGTATAGATCGTACAAAATATCTATTTGAAGGATTTTGCATTTTCGTTAAAATGAAAATCTTTACATCGTAATAAAAATTTGATTTTTATAAGAATTTTATACATATAATATTCAATTGATCTAAAAATATATTAGATTATTTCATTAACTACTATTTGTTTTAGCTAATACAGTGTATAGAAAAATATGCGATATTTATCCGTATAATTTTGGATACAAAAGTCCTTTGATCTCCTGTCATACACAGTGGATTATCGTCAGATCATTTTATCAAAATTTATCAAAAAAAATTTACATTTTTATTTAATTTAAAATACAAAACGAAAGGTGAAAACGAGTGATTAGAAAAAAAAACCTCTCACAATTGAATGCATTGCAAAAAGCAACACAAAAAAAAAAATGAAAACATTTAAGCTTAAATAGAAAAATTTAATTTTCATAAAAATTTCCTGTTAATAAAAGAGGCAAACGACTTTTAATTAATTACATACACATACACATTTACTATATATACATTATATAACAAAAACATGAAAAAGAAAATATTACTAGCATGTGTATATCCCTCTGTTTATGTGTCTGTATGCGTTAATTCAAGGTATGCAACAAAAAAAAAAAAAAAATTTAGCAAAAACATTAGCAGAAAAACAATAGAGCGGGGAGTAAAAAAATTTAAATATTGCATTGGAAAAAAAAATTTAAAGTTTTATATAATAACAATAATATAACTAAAAATTTTCATTTTAATACAATATCTGATATTAACGTTGATAAGTCTGTTCCCGTACATGAAGATTTATGCAGTGATTTGCATGCAAAAAATTTTAAGTTAAAAGCCAGTAAAAATTGTTTCTTCTTGCTGCTTCCTCTCCTACTCTACAAAACAACAAATTACAGAACTTTGCGAACGTCTGGAATACGGGAACAAACCTAATGTGAAGTGCATTTTATAAATAACGATAATTTTCTCTAAAACAAAAAAAAAAAATAACAATTTTACTTTTCACACTTTACAGAAATATTACCGTGTAGCGTAAATTACAGAGGAAAACATTTTTTTTTTTTTTTAAATTTTCCATTTTCTATGCATATACAGACGTATATTCATTTTTCTTTTATTTTTCAAAATAATGTATGAAATTGTTTTCTTTTTTTTTTGTTATTTACCTAATTTATGGATTATTATGGTAATTAATAATCGAATGACAACAACCAAATAACATAATATGTACAAAATATCTATATTCATATAATGTTATGTACTGCAAAAATTTTGCATGGACAACAGGTACATATTATGTACATACTCGTACTTACATGTAATATGTAAATTAAAACAAATATATAAAAACATAGAAAAACAAATATATAAAAAATTCATTTTTATTTTTTATTAAATAAAATTACTTAATTATAAATGAAAAATTGAATAATTAACCATGAAATTACGTAAAAAGCAAACCACTGTACACAATTCTAATTTTTTTACGTTTATAATAAAAATATTTATGTATGTATATTTAGATGTGTATGTATTTGTGTGATTCTTTTTCTTTATTTAGTTTGATGTGAATTTTGACTGACTCTAGACTCTTTTCTTGTAGCTTTTTAGGTCTAAACCTCGACGTGCGATGGCTACTATTCATTATTTTTCTGTCGAAACTCTTAGAAAAATCTTTAAACGGATATTTCTATACTTTTCACTTTAAATACGAGTATTTTCACGAGCAGTGTTATCAAAATTCTCGTACGTCTCATACAGTATGGGATCAGCTTTTTTAAATATCAATATACAAAGTTGTTAAGTGGTACTACTTTTTGTAGTTTCTTTTCCATAAAGCCTGTAGTTTAAATATTTTAAAAGTACAAAGTATGAATAGGGTGGATTTTTAATTAACCCCAGTCAATCAATTTTTTTTTTGGCAGATTCCTTTATTTACTCATTCTTCTGAAGTTTGAGCATTCTCATTACTCGCTAAGGATTAATTATCATATAAGTACCCATGTATGTATATAAATGTGACAATGTTTAAAAATTCATTTTGATTACCTACATTTTCAGAATTGAAAAATTTGGTTTTTATATACTTTTTTTTTATTTTCATTTTATTGAAAACCTCGATTTTCATCACAGAATGCATTTATGTATATGACTCTGTATTGTACGTTAATTGCGTGTGATATTGGCTCAAATCTTGATAAAATTAATTATGAAATTTTGAAAAATTAATCATGAAATCAATTTTTTATAGTCATGTTCTAATTTTTTTAATTTTTATTGTTGTGTAATCTTTTTAATAAATTAATTTAATTCAAATTTGAATTACATCTATCGTACAGTATTTTTGTGTGCAATCAACAAATAATATAAAATTTCATTAGTTTAAGATAATATTTCGAAATTCGGATGAAAATTTATACAAATAATAGGTGATATGGGAAAAGTTACAGATATATAGTACAACAAAAGATTTCAATTCACGAATTTTTTTAATTACATACGTAGATCTATGACAAACTAACAAATTAGAATTTAATTATCTTTATTGATATGTTAATGTGCAGTTCAAAAAAACAAAAAAAAAATTTTTTTTTCATTTCAAATGTAATTAATTATGATTAAAATTTATTTATTATTTTCGTTTTCTCATTTTGTAATATTTGCACGTTTTGTCGAATTAAATGATAAATAAATTAAAAATTAAACAAAAAAAAAAGCAAATTCAAGTAATTTGCGTCATTCTAGCGTCATATTTTTAATTAATTAGGTATAATATGCGGTATATGTACTTTAATGTATTTTTCTAAATAAGTAATACAATGAGAATTATGAAATTTTAAAGTAATAGCAAAAAATAATATCTTTAATAAAAAACACGAATTATTGGGATTTTTGCAATGAGCATTCAAGCAAAAATCTTAATTATCGATCCTACTATACACTACACGATATCTACCATAATTATCGTATGCACTGTATCATTTATTATTTCCTTGGAATGATATTTACAATTTTGCATTAAAATACATAGCTTAAGACTTGCTTAAAAATAAAATCAAACATTTAAATTTAAATTGAAAAATAAATTAAATTATGTACCTATTCTGTTTTCTGACAAGTCACTGAACGGATCAAGTGTATGTGTGTGTGTGTATCAAAAAAAAAAAAAGTGAATTTTAATTTTGTAATTTTTAATTCCTTGTGTTTTTTCTATAAAAAAAAAAAAATTTTTTTTTAATATGGTAAATGACATAAATTTTTATATGAACGGACACACTTCAATTTTGATTTTTCTTTTTCCTCATGATCATAAAAAATAATCAACATCATATCATTGTATGCCAAAACATGGGAATAAAAAAATAGAAAACAAATTTTTTCTTTTAAACGTGAAGGAATTTAAACAGATAAAAAAAAAAAAAGAATCTAAAAAGAAATAAAATTATTGAATAAAACAAACAAAACAAAAAAAGAAATATGAAAAAAAAATACCAAGAATTTTATTTAATTTATTAATGTTCACATAATAACGTATCACTATAAAGCTACGATAAAAAATTCATAAATGTATGTATCTACCTTGTCAAGTATTTAAAAAAAAAAAGTAAGATTTTTATTGTGTATAGCTTTATAATCGTGTCTGTGTATTTATGTTGAAGCTGAAGAAGAAGATTCAAGAAAATACATCTACAACATAGGTACACATATTCCGTCCTATTTGCCATCGAACTTACTTACCACCGCATGATACCTCATACCAACCACCTACAACAAATAGGTGGTATTGAATATTACAAGTAAATAAAAATACCAAAAAATCAATTTTTTTTAATACGACGTGATCATGTGATCACGTTCATGTTCATATGTATATGTATGTATATATGATGGATTTTGTACAACAACAACATAAAATCAACATATTACCAGCATTGTGGTCATCATCATCATCGTACAATCATCATTAGCATAACGATAATAATAATTATTATTTGCTATTAAAGAAATTATAAATATAAAAATGAAGAAGTGAACAAAATAAAAGAAGAAGAAAAATACAAATTACCAATAAATAATAATAATAAAAAAAAAAATTCATGAAAAGTGAATAAAACATTTATTTTGTGTATTTTTTGTGTAATTAAAATTTAATGTATTCAAAATGACTATTTCATATGCTGGTGAAGTACCAAATGGTAGTAGTTTCGGTTGTTTTTGGAGAATTTTACGAAAGTAAGTTATTTATTTAAATTTTCAAGTATATGTACATATTAATAAGATTCATTTATTTATTTTAATTTATTAAATTTTTTTAATGAAAAATACATACAGATATATAGACAATCCTCCTAAAACACGGTAAGATACTGTACTCATGGCTTTCTAGAAAAGTATACATATACTTATTTAGATTCATATGAGAATAAAGTCTAGAATTAATAACGTTTAAATATTTTAAATTTCAATTATAATTACCATATCAATTTTACAAACAAATTTCATAATTTCACATAAATCACAGAATTCTCTCTAAATTTTGAGATGATTCAATGTTTTGTGTCAATTTTTATTTGAAAAATATCAATTTTCCACACAAATTTAATTCATTCGTACAAAATGCAGCATTTTATTTATTAATTGAATATACAAGTATCAGCATCTGTAAATGAGACCGAATTTTAAAAGGGTTATCTGTATATCTTTAATTTTTTTTATTTTTTCTGACTTATGATCGTGTAAAATTTAGGTTTACGATTATAAAGAAAAAAAAACAAAATTGTTTAAATAAGTATACAATATTTTAAGAAGTATCTTCATAAATAAAATGAGAAAAAGTGTCATATATCGCACATGTAATAAAGTATGTATGTTTGTATGTATGTCGAATATTCAAAAATTGCACATCCTGGATTTTATTTGTCATAAGGCTTTTATCAATATCTTTGAAAAATGAATAAAATATCCGTGATCCAAAATAAAAATTATTCAAGGTACTCAAGCCAAAAAACAAAACAAACGTACATTGAAAAAAACAATACCGAAAGTGAAAACAAATTTTTAATATATCACTTACTTTTCATAACTTTTTCTGGGTTACATTCAATTTGAAAGTAAATAATATAAATTCAATTTTAACAAAAAAAAAAAAAAAAAAATTAATGCGAGATATTATTTGAGTAATTAAGAAATTTTGGTATTTTTTCTGATTAATTTGGATAATTAATCAGCATAATAAATTGAAACTGAACAGACATGATTTATTTTTTGTTATTTTACTTTTGAAATGAAAATGAACAAAAATATCAATTAAAATAAAATCACACGTGTATATTGTTTAATGCTAGCTATTAAATTTTTGTACTGCCACACCCACGTATAATTTCGTCCCGCATAACGCGAAAATTGGCTGATTGATGAGTTTCACATAACACGGTGATTTACTTAATTTCTGGTGTAATACAAAAATTACCCACATATACAGATACATACATAATTTATGTATCTTACATAGGTATATAGTTTTTATTTGTTTTATTGTACTACATCAGATCACGTGATTTTTTTATAAGGAAGTACATATTATATACAGTATACATAAAAATTTACCACATTATTAATTTAATATAATAAAGTAATTCTTTGTGGTTTCTTATTTATAAAATAAATGGAAACATCTGTTCGGAACCATTAAAAATAAAATCAAATATTATTAATGTATACAAAGGCGACAGTGTAATGATAAATAAATCATAATTCGTTAATTAATGTAAAAAGTTTTGACTATTTTTCACATCACTGTGAATATTAAAAATTATGGTCTTACATATTTTCATATTCTGATCCATTGTTCATATATGTATATCACAAAAGAATGTAGGGCAAATTTGTTTTGTTTCCTATATTAGGCCCATAACGAGACATTCATTGTAAAATTGAAAGAAGAAAACAAAAATACTTAAATGAAAAAAAAAAAAAAAACATGTCCTCTTATCACAAGTGCATAATTTATGCGCATATATAGCTCTAAACAATTTGAAAAAAAAAATTTGTTTTTTTTTGCAAAAACATTGCAAAACTTTAACATGAATTTAATTAATTTAATGCAAAATACATAAAATTCATTCATGATTTATGATAATGACTTTATGCTAATGTGTATGCATAATACAATAAAATTTCTATACAGAATAGAAAATATGTACCTACATACATAAAAAAATATTAGTCATTTAAGTTAATTTTGTATTATTAAATGAAATTATCAAATATCGCATTTAAAACGTATTTGAAGAGATAAGAATATAGTTTTACTGCCATACTATTATTATCATTTTTTTTTTTTTGAAGTTGCATATGTATGTGTATGTGCATAATTTTTGCATATCATTTCATTTTTACTCATATGAAATTGCAAGTAAAGTTAAATTATTTTGCATTTTTGAATTTTTTTGATAGAAAAATTTTTTTTGGTAAATTTCATGTTGCTTTATGTTTAGAACAAGAAAATAAATAATACGGTTGAGTACAGATCGTCACTTATTTTAGATGCACACTTGATGGTTTTACCATGTTTTACGCAAATCGAGTGGATCAGTTATTACCTATATAGATATGTAGGTGCCTTTGGTATACAAAAATTTCAGTTGAGGGTGGTTGAGGTAATGTAGACAAAATAATACAATATCATAACAGATTACTGCACTTTACTTCTCAAACAAACAAAAAAAATGCTTTAAGCTTACCTTTCCACATTACTTGTCATATTTTCTTGATCACTTTATAAAATTGCTATTTCAAGATTATTAAATACAAAGAGGATGACAGAAATGATATCTGATATTGTAAAAAGTGATCATATTTATAGCCATTCATTATTATTCTCAACAATTGATCATTGATTTTCAATACCCCGGGGGAGTAAAAATAATTTTTTCCTAATTTTACTTCTCTATTGTCTGTTACTAATTCATCACAATAGAAAAAAAATGAATATTGAAAATTTTTTGAATTTATTCAATTGTAACGTCTAAACGCATGTATGTATGTACACATACAACAGAAAGTGATTATTATATATACTATATAGCTGTGTGATTCGTTCAACTCTAACGATTTCCTGATCTTTTTTCATATTTATATGTGTTTGTGTATTTTTCATGTTTTTCATAACAAAAGAAAAAAAAAAGGAAAACAGATATGTACATGACAAAAAAAAACCAAAATATTGAAAATTATGTGGTGTACATGTACGATACGCAATATAATTACATTTTTAATAGAAAAACGATACAATAAGCCAAAATTAAAAAAAAACAAAAAAAAAACAAAAATTGATTCCAAATGTTACATGAAAATTTTTATTGTTATTTATTTGTGGGGTAAATGGGAAGTTATAGGGGGTAATAAAAATGATTTTTGTTATTGTTTTTACGAAAAAAAAAAATTCAAATCGAATTTATACGGTACATTTAAACGTTTCATTCTTTTTGTCATAGCAAAATGAAGTTATCTTTTAAATTAATTGTAATTTAAATTTAAAAACTTTATATAATTGCGTTATATTGGTTATACTGAATATTGTTTTTTTTTTATTCATTTTAATTTTGACTTAATTTTTTTTTTTACTTGCCGATTTTTTTATATACTTTTTTTTTATTTCACTTTCTATTCATGTATACATATACAAAGGTACGAATATTTGATATGGTAAAATGTAATACGCTTGCACAGATTTTATTGACATACCTTTTATAATACATCGTATTTGTCGGCTGGCTACTATACAAGTATATTTAAAAAATATTTTTTGGTGAAAATATTTTATTCAAAATTCAAATCACAAAAAAAAAAAAAAAATTGAGTAAAAGTGAAACAGAATTTAAAAAACAAAATTAAAAATTTGATTATTGAATTGAATATACAATTACGAGTAAAAGTAAAAAAATAAAAAAATATTCTGTAACTGTATATGATGGTTACAGACTACAAACAGCACAGAAATAACAAAATGAAAATTTATGATTTTTATTTTACTTTACCTACATACATATGTACATAATATGTAGTACTTGTGATCATTATTGTTTATTGAATTTTTTATTTTTATATTTATTTTATTGTTTTTTAACAAAATTTTGTGTATTGTATACAAAATAAAAATTATTTTTATTTATTAAAAAAAAGAAAAGTGTTTTCAAAAATTAGGAAATTTCGAAATTTTATCGTTCTTCATGTTAAGTTATTAATGAAACGATATTAAAACGAGTAGAAAACAGATTTGCGATTTCTTCAATATTATCGCAAATCAATGACCATCTTTTGTAACAGAATTGTACTACCACCCACCACCCTCTTTTATTATACATATGTATGTAATAATTCTATTTTATTTTAATTTTTTGTTGAATTTTAAACACCAATTTTTATAAAGTCATCAAGAAAATATGACAAATAGTATATTTAAGCTTGAAACATTTTTTTCCCCTTTTTTTAAATCTAACAAATAAAGTGCAATAATTTGTCATATAATATTTACATTATTTTTACTATATTAATATTTTAACTGAAATTTTTATAAATTCGTTGTACCTAATAACTGATCTGCTCGATTTTTTTAAAACCATAACGTGTGTATGATCTATAACATTTTAATAACCATAATATGTATAGTAAAAAGTGAATGAATAGTGTTGGTGGTGTCCAAATTCAGTGGACACATTCATGAATAACTCATATCTAATCAGATATTATTGTAACTAGACAAATAAAATTTTAAAAAATAATTAAAATAAAAATATTGATTGATTAATAAAAAATAAATTTGAATTTATAATGAACATTTCAATATGTACATATATGTATATGTATACTAATGCATTGGTGTGTACCAATGCATACATTATAATTTTGTAATTGATATATGTACATTAGATATCTTATATAGATACTAGAATTTTATGTAAATCAAAAAGAAAAAAAAATTTATTTTTATTATTAAATATTTTATGTATTTATTTTTTTTTTTTTATTTTCCAACTATAGGTACATATATGTATATAGATATAACGTGAATATAAAAAAAAAATATTCAATGAATATTCATTCATTCATGAGCATTCTACCCGTATTTATGTACCTATATGTACAAGATATGGGCATGAAAACGCATACACCCGTATACTAGCATGATCTCTATATAATCGCATGATAAATAGGTCAAATTAAAATGTTTTAATTTTAAATCAAAATTATTTTATATAAGATACTGGATTTTATGTATTATTTCTCGTATTTTTATATATATATACAAGCACGTAATGTATAGGACATTAAAACGTGACAATGTTTTATTTTTTATTTATTTTTTGCTCCATTAGTTTTATGACAAATATAGCGGAAAATGATAATTTTTCAAAAATTTTTCGTTTCTACATTGTTTTTCTATAGAATTTTTCATTGTTTTTCTTTCATTTCCCAGTTAAAAAAACAAAAACAAAAAATTAGAACGATTTCACATTCGTAAAGGAAAAACGTTAGTAGTAAAATTTAAAAAAAAAAAATACAGTATTACATGATATTTTTCTGTTTTAGTGTTGAAATCCCCAATACAAATTTTGACTTCCTTTACAGCTTTTTTCCCACTCTTTTCTGTTTGTTTTGCCATTTTTCACCCATTTCTTACTTTCATGATTATAAGGTCATTTAACGACGTGTGTCGTTATCTATTCATCTTTTCTTTGATTTTCTCACATTTCTTGAATTTGTCGTATTCATATGGTAATACATTCGTTATTTGGAAAAAAACCTGTACTTCAGGGTATTTTACAATTACAAAATTTCAATAAAAAAAAAAAAATTTTGCATCATTTAGTATTTTGGTTTTTCCTTATTGCATTTTAATATCATAATGTACTTGCAAAAATGATGTAAGAGTTTCTTTTTTTTGCACATAGGTACATTCATATGTTTTTCAATACACATACATATATATTATGTAAAATGAAATATTTTTAAACATATGGAAATATTTTTAATTTACAGCATATCATAATCAGGTGCCTAAAGGTCATATATTCATTCAAACAGTTATAAAGTGATCTATGTGTTTATTTGTTTATACATATGCACATTGATTCCAAATAAATTACCTTCCAATCCTAATGCAAAAAAAAAGAGAAAAAATAAAAATAAAAAAATAAAATCTTGGCGTCTGACCACTAAACACAAACAATATCGAACTTACGTGACATGAAAATTAAAATTTTAAGGAAAAAAAAAACAAAAATTTTGCGCTTTTATTTTTCTTTTTTCATTTCTTCGGTTGTTTTTTTTTTCTGTTTTTTCTTTTGTTTAATAATAATTAGTCGAATGAAACTTATTAAGTTTTGTATATACCTATAGATAGTAGATACCTGATTTCAATTCGTTGTTCGATTTTATTTTTTTTTCTTTTGTCTATTGCTGATGGTATTTATTTGTGTATAGACACTTTAATTTTTATATAATAAATCTAATTTGTGGTAGGTATTTTGATGATGCATTAAAAAAAAGGAAAGAAATTTGTTTTAAATTGAAAATTTTTACTATACAGTTAACACCCTTATAACATGAAGAATGTTTTGTCTATGTTATATGAAAATAAGGTTGTAGAAGAATTAATCAAATTTTGGAAAAATAATGACCATACTCGAGGTACGTTGTACATATGTGGTAAAAATAAAACTAAAAATTGAAAAGAAGAAACAAAGTAACACATGATCTAACATTTATTACACCGTGTTCTAGGAGGATTCATTGTACTACAAAATCATAAAAAATAAGAAATCTTTATTTTTGAGTAGTTAAAAATTTTTATTACTGATTGATTATACATTGTATTTGAAATTTGAACATTTTAGAAGTGAAATTCATATGCACAATCAATTTAATGTGTTTATTTTCTTTGTCAAAAAAAAAAAAAATTATTTTGCAATACGAGTTAAAGAGTATCTAGGTACCTATATAGTATAAGCAAAATCCATGGAATTTTAAAAATGATATCTGACCAAAATTCAAAAATAAAAATACTCGTATGTACATGTATGATTAGTATACTTGACAATTTAATTGAATGCATATTATATGTACAAAATAAAGTGCATACACACATACATATGTACATATATGTATGTATGGGCATATTCATATGTGTACACATAACGTACAATAATTGAATACAAGATCTAAATTATTATTGCAGTAGACATTGTTATAAAGGTAATTTTAATTAATTAACATGTTAGCTAAGTACTTCTACTTACGTTGTAGTATGTCTAAATTTGAAAATATCAATGTACAATGAATGCACACTGTATTCAAGATAATCGTGTTTTGTAGACATTATATAGTATAGACAGATACACATTTTAACACTTTCTTTGCCAAGTGCATTTATGTTTACAATACAAAAAAAAAGTAAGCCACATTATACGTTAAGCGAGTTTAGATAGCAATCATCATTTTGGTGATTGCAACAAAAGCTTATCTAATATAGCTATATAAAGCTATGACATTAATTAAAAATCTATACTATTTGTAATTTTATTAACAACATTTAAATAACTGTGTTAAAGTAAAAAAGATAAGAAATAAATGACACAGTGTCATAGCTTATTATATTGAATAAGCTTTGACTGTAACTATAAGTATGTAGAATTTATTTAGATACTATCTTAAGGAATTTAAATGATGATCACTATAATGAATATTCAATTGTGCGTATTGATATGAATATGATCCATGTGTTTATGCTTATAAGTTATAATATGCATTTATGTATTTATAACAAATATCGTCTCGTATATGTTTCAGTCACGTAATGTTATCCATATAGGTAATTGATAGATATGAAAATTAAAAATAAAGTACAACTTTTTTTTTTGTATAAGATAACAAGTTTATGCATTATTGATGATTAAATTTAAGTATGAAAATATTAATCAAATTACAAAAATATGAAAAAAATTAAATAAATTAAATATGGATGTACAAGCAGAAGAAATGAAACTGACAAAATTGTTTAAAGTTTTTTTTTTGTGTTTAGGTATATTTTTTTCTTTTTGAAAATTAATTTATTAATACTGATGATAACACATGAAATAAAATCTAATAAATAAACACAATCAATAATCACATGAAATTTATGGGGAATTCCAATTTGAATATTAGATATATGCATATGATACGATACATACTCGTATGGATAAATAAACGTACATATGTGTATGTACCAGTATAACAATTCATTTTAATTAACATCAGCTATTATAATAAATACATTAACTTTATTAAGATCATTGTTATATAGTCCACATTTTATTTTATTTTTAATTTTTTATAATTTTTCAAGGTATTGATATTCTAATTTTTATTACTATTATTATTATTATTATTGTTTTTTTTTTTTTTTCAAATAAAACACATGATTCAAATTTTTCTGCTTTTTTGTTTTTTTCTTAATTAAAAAATAAAACTGTGTACACATTTGTTTTTCTTCTTGTTATGGGTATGTACAATTTATATTCCAGTACAAAATAAAAAATTAGAAAAAAAAAAATATAATGTAAAACAGGGGTCCCCAACATTTCTGTATTTTAGAGATTGGTATAGATGTTTTTATTAATCTGAAAGTATCGACGGGATCAGATTAATTAGAGTATCGATGGTTATACAAATTGATCAAAGGGCGCTATGACACCAATAGGCATAGGTTCAAAAACTACTGTTTTAGAACATCGTACAAAACCAAATTACCAAATTAAATACATACATATAGTATGTACTATATATTTAGGTAATTTGTGTGTTCTATCTTTAAAATATACGCGCATGTTTGATACTATATATTTTCAAAATATTTATATTTGTATATTATACACAAAGAACACAAGTCCATTTGTGGAAAATGTAAACATAAGAATTTTCATACATATACGAGTATATGTATGTTCGTCTAAATTTTTGTGTTATTTAAACATTTTTAACATGCGATTAAAGTTCAAATTTTTATTTTTATTTTTTAAAAATTCTTATATGTATATTAATGTAAATTTCTATCAAAAACCATGTAAGCTAATTTTTTTTTTCTTTCTATTAATTTTTTTTCAGATGGAGAGGAAGTGTTTATAAATTAGTATGGAGAGAATTATTAGCCTATTTATGCTTATATTATACAATTAATTTAGTATATAGATATGCTCTTAATGAGCAACAACAAAGGTAAGAAAAATGCAATATTTATAACGTATATTTATTGCAAAAATAATAACACATACGAATATATAGTCACTAAAATTCATATTTAAAATATAATCAAAAGTATTTTGAATGTTATTTTTCATTGAATTTGAATGAATTCATCTTTTAATTTCATTCTTTGATTATCAGTTTTTTATGTATTTAAAAAAGAAAACAATAACAATAAAAATAGAATAACATAATTAATAATATGGCAACGAGGCAAAATTTTTATATTTCATAAGAATACACATATGAATATGCTAAAAAATTGAATTATAGATGACTTTGGCTTGGATCTCTAAAAACTGGAAATTTTTATCCAAGGATAGATACTATGTGATCCTTTCAAAAAAGCTGTTAAAAACAAGGAAATAATATAAGAATAAATTACAAATTTTAAATTCCAAGAGCTTAAATCTAAGTTCTTTTTGTAATTACAAAAAAAAAAAAAAAAGAAAAAAAATAGAAAAACACGTTTATTATAATTGTTTAAATTTAAAGGAAACGAAAGATATACACAGGTTTTCTGACTAGTTTATTATACATTATGCATATGATATTCGACACCATGCGTTATCATCAATCGAATGTTTGTGGACTTGTACACCCAACTTATTCCATACTTTTTTTTTATTTTTATTTTGTCAATTATGAAAATATCTGTACATATAGTATTATAACAGATTTAAAAATAAAATATGTAGTATACAAAAAGAAAAGCATTTTGGCGCCACAAAACAACTTTCACGATTTATAAGTAATCGTTTATCATATGTACAATTATTAAGTGGTCATCATAAATATTTTCTTTCATTTAAATGCTATTATAACGTTTACTACAAACATAATTACCTACATATTGCCTTTTTCAATTTACTTTTCTGGATCATTATGTTTGAAATGAATCCGTCATTTAGTGATCAAATAATTTGAAATAATGAATCCGTAACAGAAAACTAGATTTTCTTGAATTTTATGTGAATATATGAAATAAGAATTCCTCAATTCATTTGTAAAACAAAAAACAAAAAATATTTTTAATTACATATTATTTAATTTTATTTTCAGAATTTTCGATAAAATCAGACAATATTTTGGTTCACAAAGTGAAAGTATACCAATGTCATTTGTATTAGGCTTTTATGTTAATTTAATTGTTAAAAGATGGTGGGAACAATATAAATTATTACCATGGCCAGATACGCTTGCATTATTTATAAGTGCTGCTATTCCTGGCAATGTAAGCAACGTAATTATCCCATTTTTATTTTTTTATTTTTAATTTTTTGTTAATTTGATTTTTTGTTTTTTTCTCTCTCTCTCTCTTATTCAAATTAATTTAAATCAAATTTTCCAAATGTCTGATGTATAGAATGAAACTGGACGTTTAATGAGACGTAATGTAATGCGTTATATGATATTAGCATATGTAATTACATTACAACGTATATCATTAAGAGTTAAAAGAAGATTCCCGTCATCACAACATTTAGTTGATGCTGGTCTTATGATGGAAAGTGAAAGAAAAATATTTGAAGTAATGAATGCTAAAAGTCCAATGTCTAAATATTGGATGCCATTAGTATGGGCAACAAATATAATAAATCGTGCACGTAAAGATGGTCTTATATCATCTGATCATATTGTACAAACAATATTAATGGAATTATCAGATATAAGAAGGAGATTAGGTTCATTAATTGGTTATGATACAGTATGTGTACCATTAGTTTATACACAAGTAAGTTTTCTAATCAATAATATTTCCTGTTACCTATACAGGGTGTTACACGAGTAGATGCTAATTTGGAAGTTACGTAACGGATATATGTATATGAAAATTTTGCCCTTCATATGATTTTATTAGTTTTTCAAAATGATCTTTTGCAATTGCTGTTGGGTTAACATCTACTCGTAAAACATTTTGTATACATACATATACGTTATATTTGAATGAAATGATCAACTGATGATTATTTTCATTTTCTTCTTTTTCTTGTTTTGAATTTTTTTTTTCTAGGTTGTTACACTTGTATTGTATTCATATTTTATAGCTGCTTTAATGGGTAAACAAATGTTACCTACAGTTTCTGATCCACCAGGAAAAAATGAAGATCCAGATTTATATTTTCCATTATTTACTGCACTTCAGGTGAGTACTAATATTTATTAAATGAAAACTAAATTGAAAAATTGAATTTTAAGTTCATCCAATGAAAAAAATAAAATATAAATGAGAAAATTCCTTTTTAATTGTTCATTTGATCTTGAAAGTTATTCATATTCTGTATATTATGTGTCCATATGCCCATTATTCATCTTACCAGCAACATTATATTACACATGCTGGTAATAATATTGTACATAATGTAAAATGCGATAATGCAATGATTTATGATGTGAGATTAGAACGTATGTTGTATACGAGTATTTTGTACATTTATGCACGAAAATTCATAATACCGTATAAATTCGTTTACGTGCGCTTTATGCGCTAAGCGGATCTATAAATTTTGTTTTTTTTTTTTTTTTTGTATTTTCACTTTTAATATTTTTTTGTTTTTTGTCTTTGTATTTTTTATTTTAAATCGAAGATAATTAAAAAAAAATTAAAAAAAAAAAACAAAAGTGTATAACTTTTAATTTTGCTTTTTTTTTTGTTTCGATTTAGCATTTTCATTTTCATTTATTTAACTGAAAATGTTATTGAACCATCAACAGTACAATGCACATAATTCAGTTTTTGCATGTAATTGTAAATTTAGTAACGTACATACAATCATGCACATGCAGAGTAAATTGGATGTATCTATGATAAGTTAATATATAAATACTTGGGTACATTCCAATAACATAGGTAAATTACGTACACGCGTATACATGTGTACACCTCTATATTTACAGAGAAAATATAATTACGTGTTTTAATATTTTAAAAATAACGAATAAAATAAATTATCATTGTTTTTTGTAAAAAAATTCATTTTCTAATCATTTAGAAACAAAATAAAAAAAAAGATAAATTTACAGGCTTCCCAATATATTATTTTTCTCTCACATGAAGATTATATTAAAATTATTATCATTTTTTCCTTTGCTAGTTTTTTTTTCAATTACACACAACATAAATACTCATCTTATTTTTGTTTTTATTTTTTTACAAACATATTTTATATCTTATCTTATTCAAATCAACATTAAACGTACAGAGAGATACCTATGTAATTATACAAAAAAAAAAAAAAAAAAAAAAAAAAAAATGAAGGTTATTTCAAGATACATTACAATAAGTATTTAATTTTTTTTTTGATTGAAATTTTAGATAGATACAAATTTTAAAGATGAAAACTATCAGATGTAAACAAGATGATAGAAATCTATACGAAATATTAAAAAAAAAAAAACAATTTGTATTTTTACTTTTCAATTAATCAATAGGAAATTATTAACAATACATAAACATAATACATAGGTAGATTTCTACATGTATCTGATGCTTATTTATATTTGCTGGTTGTTTTATTGTTTAAACGAATACGTGGGGTGAAAAGCGAAAAAAAAAGTTTTTTTTTTTGATTCTCAGAAATACTTAATAAAATTGGTAATAGGGAAAAAATAATTTAAAAAATTATTACTTTAATATTTAATTACATCTACAAAAACAAAAATTAAAAATGTCGAATATTAATAAGTTTCCTAATAACAGTGTTCCCACTTAGATTAGATTAGAAATTACTGGACTGTTAATAGAGAACAAATCCAGGCATAAAGTAAATCAACAAAGTTTAGTTTACTTTTCACTTTCATGTTTCATGTGTATACTGGTCTGATCCTGATGCTGATCTAGTTCTGGTTCTGGTGTACACAGCAATAGCAAAAAGCATACATATGTAACTCAGGCAGTTCATTCTAGTTTCTACTTTCTAGTAGTCTAGTCAGTACTCAGTATTCAGTAATATATGTATGTATGTAGATGTTGGTTAGTTACTTAGTTAGTTGCCTTTTGAACGTAAGGGAGGAAGGGTGGTATTGTATATTAGCTCTTGAATTTTATTTTCATATTTTCAATTTTTTTTCCCATGGAAGCAACGGCATACTAAATATTATACTTGTTTATTTTATAATCGGCCGATATGAGGCAAATACAAGTTTATGGATTCTGTTTTCGTGTATTCAAAATTCAGACTTAATCCATATCTAATAAGGGTAGGAACACTGTTTCATATTTATTTGTTTTTCTACTTTTTTGGTAACTTAAAAACTTGGTGATTAATTTGTTTTAAGATATTTCTTGTATCTCTACTAATCCGTCGAATTAATCATAACAAAAACAAATTTTTTTTTGTAATTTAAGGCATTTTATAGCTCTAATAGCCATTCATTGGACTTAAGAATTAATCGTTTTTAATTAATTTTTTTTTGCTCCATTATCGAATTCCTCTTCGTTGTAAATGTAAATATTTACTGAAATTAAAATAAATACAAATTCTAAAGAAAAATTTATTAATTTAAAAAAAAAAATGATTAATCGATCTATTAAATACTTTGTTTATTTATTTTATTTTCATAATGCAAAAAAAAAACCTCTTTTTTAAAGCAAATAAATCATACTCATTGCGACAAAAAAAAGATCATGTAAGCTACCTATTTGATTTGAATACAATTCTATGCAATATCCCAAAAAATGGTTGAGAAAACCAATAAAGAACTACCTACATACCCATTTATTTTGCCCTGAACATACAGGCACGAGTATCCTCGTTATTATAAGATCAAGAAATAAGAATCGATTAATTTCAATATTAAATTTTCAGATCCTTTAGATTTCTTCAGATTTTTACTAAAATACATATTACACACAAAATTACATAAAAATTAGCTATTGAAAAAAAAAAATAAAAATAAAACAATGAGAAAATTTATTACGATATTTTGATTAAAATACAAACATACATACATACATATGTATGTATGTATGTACATTAGTATAATGAAGTATACGTAATAAATTAAATTAACTAAAAGATGATATGTGCACATGACATTTCACATTACTCATTAGTCATTACAACATTACAGTATTATATATTTATTTATGATGATATTTAAAAATAAAATTCAATTTTTCATATTCTATAATTTGAATTCTCAATTTAAATAAATTAAAAATATATTTTTGTTACAAAACATGAAAATTTATTTAGTTTTGTATTCACATAAGAATTTGAATAATTCTGGATATCGTTATAATGTACAGAAAAAAACAAAAAAACAAAATTAATTAGATGCAATTATTTTCATTTATTTATTTTTTATTTTTTTTGTTTTATGAAAATATTAATTTGTTGTTTTAATTTTGTAAATGATTACATCAAAATATCAAGATGTTTATCTCATTTATAGATAATCATCGTATGAAACTGTTTGTTTGCAAATGCGATAAAAAATAAACGAAGTACTAAATTATAACAATAATTCATTTAATACGACAGTTACCTGTATTTTATCACAGAATAAAACATAATAAATTATTAGCTTTTATTGTTTTCGAATAATTATACATACCTTTGTGTATGTACTGTACATACATATGTACTTATTCAAATTGCGATAATTAATTTTGACGATGATGAATCTTTAATTTCTGTTTATTTTATTTTACGTTGTATGATCGTGATCATAGACAGTGCTGTCCGTTTTCCAAAATTTGAAAGCAGTATAACAAGTTCGAAAAAATCGATTTTTAGATAAAGTTTCCTAATTATATTAACCAATCCTAATATGTACATGTTTCATGTATACTGGACTGGTCAGTCATTGGTCTGATGCTGATCTAGTTCTGACTCTGTCTGGTGTACATAGCAATAAATAAAAGTATAGCTCAGTTAATTCTAGCAGTCTAGTCAGTACTCAGTAGTCAGTAGTACAAATTACATATAAGTGTAGGTTTGGTTCAGATGCCTTTTGAACGTAAGAGAAGACGGGTGGTATTGTATATTAGTTCTTGAGTTTTATTTCCATATTTTCAATTTTTTTCGCATGGGAGCAATGACATACTAAATATATTTATTTTATAATCTGCCGATATGAGGCAAATACAAGTTTTTGAATTCTATCAAATTAAATGTACATTTGTAATTCTAAAAAACAGTATTTTCATCGAAACGACAGTATGGCAATATCAGATATCAGAAAGCAGTAAAAATACTGCAATTGCAGTAAAACGATAGTACTTTTCATAGACATTGGTATGTACATACATACATATATACAATTATTAATAAACAAAACAATATAAAATAAAATTTATGAAAAATAGAAATTACTTAGATGCTGTAAATCTCTGTAATGTAATTGATAACAATATATTCAAAGTATGATACAATGTAATATTACTTTTGTTAAAATGTTTGCTCATGTTGATTACGTACTGCTTCTAATGATGTTCATTACATAATTAAAAAAGAGAAAAAAGAAAAAATTAAATAAAAATTTTCGTGATAAAATGCATTTCACTTTATATGCATTTATTTATTTATTATTTGAATTTATTTTGTTTTTCTTTTTCAAACATTCCATTTTCATTTTCTTTTCTTTTTTCTATAGTTTGTATTCTTTGTTGGATGGTTAAAAGTTGCTGAAGTATTAATAAATCCATTTGGTGAAGATGATGATGACATCGAATTAAATTGGCTTATTGATAGGCATATTAAGGTAAGTACGTATAACGAATAGCTGCATTATAAAATGTGGTACCAAAACGATGTATTTTTTTTTTTCATATTAATTGGATGCAGAACCGAAGCCCCTCATGTCTGAACCATATTTTTATGCGTTATCGTGGAAAACGCACTCAAGTTAACATAAACATTCAAAAACATATAAAAAAAACATATCTACTCCCATAAGACCTTAAACTTTAAAGGCATTATATTAGTGGACAAAATATAATTTGAATTTAAGTCTTATAGCCTCATAAACCCAAGGTTCATTTTTAAAATATGATTTATTATTTATTATTCATTTTTTTTTTCATTTAATTTGAATAAGTTCATCTTAGAAACGAAAATCAAAATCAAAACAGAATAATATAAACGATAATATGGTAGCAATGCAAAATTTTTAAGCTACATAAGAATACAAATGATTATGTTCAAAAATAAATTACAAGTGTCCTTTTTACTACACATTTATTAACTAAGATCATAAGCTTGTTTTAGCGGGTGTATTGTTCTCAAAAATTTCAAAATACAGATAAAATTTACATGAAAATATAGATTTTATAATGCAGTTTCAATTAACCTTTAAATAAAAAAATATTTTAACCCTGAATTTAATGTTACTTAAAAATGTTTGCAAAAAAAAAAAATAAAAAATAAATAAAGTAAACAAAACAAAACGTCTGCTATCAATTTTTTATTTATTATGATATAATTTTCAATGTTACCATCCTCGTACAAATCATTATAATTTACATAACACATACATACTTATGTGCATATAAAATAATTTTATTTTATACAAAATAGTGAATTGAATTCATGAAAAATATATGACGTGTAATACAGGCATACATCAGGGTCTTTTTTTTTTTTAATATTTAAATTTAAATATTGAAATTTTATCTAGTAAAAACTTGGACTACACCTAGCTACACAAAATGTATCGCTTGTGTTATTTATACACTCCATTTATAGAGTAATGTAGTAGAATGCAAAAAATTTTTGTTTTTTACAAATTCACGTATCTAAAACAGCATATATTTAAAAATATAAACACGTCACGTATACAAACGTTTACCGCAAATAAATAAATTATTGACATAATTATAATTGTCAACAATAGTATTTATTATTACATCGTTATTATTATCGGAACATACATCAATGCGTACACTTATACACGTACATATATGTAATATGATAATTATTGTTCATTTTCTTAGCATATAGCCTTTAGCAAACTTTTAGTCATGTGTATTTTAAATTGATACGTTTTGTTTTTAATTTTTTGCACTCAATTTGAATAAATTTGTCTCTTACTTTCATTCCTTATCAATTTCCTGTATTTGGAAACGAAAATTCGAACAACAACCGAAGGATAATAATATTAACATATTTAGATGATAATGTGGCAACAACGCATGATTCTTATGCTTCATAAAAATACATATGACTATGCTAAAATAATGAACTATTTGTATAACTTCCGATGAAATTATGACAAAATTAATGAAAGTTCTATCAATAACGGAAAAGATGGAGATTTAAAATATAACGGAAAGTCATCGAGTAAATGAGATATTCCGTTTAAGATGGGAAATGCAAAGTAATTTCTATGATATTTTCACTTTCAATAAACTAAAAGTCTACGATTATCTTTTGTGTATTTTTTTTTCAAATAAAATAAATTTAATTAATTGATCATGAACTTTATATTCGAGTTCAGTAAGTGATGATGTCAAAAAGTTTTTTATACAATTTAATTTTTATTTTTAGAAAAAAAATAAACCATTCATCTTTCTCAAATGTAACAAATTAATTATATGCACTGACATAGTAGTAGTCAAACATTTTAACAAAGTAAAATGTATCAAGATTCCAGATATACCTACGTATATGTGTATCTGATGTGTACATATGTATGTACATCAATGATGATCACTTTTTAAATTACCTTCTAAATGTCTGTTTGTGATAAAATTGAATATATAATCACATGAAATTTAAAAAGATGCTAGTTATAAACGAGTAGTTATTAAATTGTTTTTGTTAGCGTTAACTCGAATGCATTATTGTACACATATATACATATCTATAACACGCATGTAGAAATATAGGTACTACTCGTATAGCCAGATATATCAGATTTGTGTATAGCAATTAAGCTAGTCTACTAATTCGATGCAGTTAAGATCTTATGGAAATGACATAAAGTAGTACCACTTTACATCGTTGTATGTACCTACATACATATGTATGTATATATTGATATTTAAAAAATTCATCTCGTATTACATACCTATTTGAGAACTTTAAAGATTATGGTAGCACTATTCGTGAGATAACCTTATTAGAAATTATGAAGGAAAAAAAACGACATGTATGTATATTTCCATAAGGCTTTAACTGCATCGAATTAGTAGACAGATTATACATGTGTATGTAAAAGGTGTCCCAAAATAATGGTCATTAACTATATTTTTCTTAAAGTTCAGACTGTTTCTAGCAGAAAATCGTTCTAGATCCCATTCTGCTTTAAATTTTATCCTTTCTGAGATATGAGAAATTGGAAATTTTTGGACATGTGAACAGTCAGGAACAATTTCAACTCCAAGAAAAATATTATATACCTACCTAATTATTGACATTTATTCTGGTAAAGCCCTGATGTGTGTACTGTACTATAGTGACCACAATATTTTTATTTTTATTTTCTTTGTCACATAAACAGAACAGATTGTATTCTTAGAAATAAAATAAAACAACTGTTTTATATGAAATTGAATATTAATGAGAATAATCAACTATTCCACATTTGGATTGGAATCATCATATACAGTTATATATCTACAAAGACAAAATATAAAATCTTTGATTTTTACTACGTGCCTCTATAGGTAGTTTGATCTAAATATAAAAATCGATAAATATGCTCAAAATAGATAATACAGAGATAAATATCTTTAACATACATACACTTCTGTGATATAGTATAACAGCTACATGTATGCTCACAGCGTGATCAATTTTGTTAAAAATAAAAAAATTCTTGTTTACACTGGTATTTCGCCTTTAAATTTATCTTTTTATTTATGCACATTTTTTTTTTAATTGATCGTTTGTTATTTGTTTCAATAAAATTTTAGGAAAATAAAATTCTTTCAATTTTTTTCTCAGAACCATCATCAACGCTACATAGAGATTGTGACCTTGCAAGGACGTAGCGTTAATTATTTTCTTACAGTAAACAAATCCATTAAAGTATCAAGTAAACATATCTAATTCGGTGAAGTTAAGGCCTTATGGAAACACATTGACATGTGTATTTTTTCTTCTCCCATAATATCTAATAAGATCATCTTACGAGTCAGTGTTACCACAATCTGTAAAGTTATCATGTATGTAATACGAGATGAATTTTTTAAATATCGATATACAGCGATGTAAACTGGTACTACTTTATTTCATTTCCACAAGACCTTAACTGTATCAAATTAGTAAACAGAGTACATATGTACATATGTATATTAAAAACCAAAAAAAAACTTTGCTCATATCCCTGAAAATGCTTTCTCGCACCTTCAGGCGTACAGATCCCTAGTTTGGTTAATAACCACTTTGCTTTGTATATGATCAAAATCACACACATATGATTAATCAATTTTATTATTTTAACTTTTTTTAATTATATGATTATTACGTTACATCAATGTTACATGGTCAAAAACAATTTCACTTACATACCTACAAGTAAATTTAAATTAGATGTGTAATTATGTAAATTTTTTTTAAAAATTAATTAATCATTACTATTTATTTAAAATTATTTTATTTTATGAGAAACAAATTTAAAAAAAATAAGACTGAAAAATAAAAAAAAAAAAAGAAATAAATC
This sequence comes from Anthrax anthrax, assembly GCA_963971155.1. Classification (NCBI taxonomy): domain Eukaryota; kingdom Metazoa; phylum Arthropoda; class Insecta; order Diptera; family Bombyliidae; genus Anthrax; species Anthrax anthrax. Next base: position 17,684,222 of record OZ020120.1, read on the forward strand.
AACCAAAAATTTTAATAATTAAATTGTGAAAAATTGGAATTATTTACATAAAGTTCAAACCATCTATGCTAAACATTTTAAAGCAGGTTTGCTTTTGGGTTAATGGAGATTTTTTGTACATGCCAACCAGAATAGAAAAATATATCCTGATCCCATTCATTTTAAGTAAAAATTTTCACTTACAATCTTCACACAAGTCTTGAAAAATCTCATATGTGCAAACAACTTGAATTTTACAGTCATAAAGACTGCACATCATAGGATACCGTAATCATCAACTAAGATTATCCGTCCGAAAAATGTTCATCGTAGATGATTATTGCTCTAACTGGGGTGATTAAGTAAAAAGTAATTTGTTTTTCTTTAATGACTAAAATTTTATTCTAGAATATTACAAATTTTTTAATCTTAAAATAAAATCTTAATAAAGTTTTTAAATATTTAGTAAGGTTTTTATTTTCTGTTCGAACTATTATTAATTACCTGTTTGATTCAAATAACAAAAAATGTTAATAAAAAAACTAAAATAAAAAAAAAATCTCATTAAGTCACGTTTACTTTTAAGTGAATAAACGTACATATGTACATATGTATGTATACAAATAAATATAGGCTAATAGTACTTAAATGATGAATTTCAATTGATAACAAAATAAAAAAAATATCGCATACACTTGTTAATAATAATCAGAAATTGATGTATGCAAATAAAAATGTTATACCTGAAAGCACGTTCCAAAAATTTTTTGGTACATATATAGGTACATTTATATGGTTTATATCATGATTTACGTGGTAACTTATGCATTTTTCCAAGAATTTTCTTATAAATTTCCGTGACAATTATGCAAGAATCATGTAAATATGGTTATTTTAATATTCAAAGCTTTGATTTTAATATTCTTGTTTTCTTTTTGATTTTTCAATGTTCCAATGACTCACAAAATTCTTAACTATCATCGGGTTTAAAACACACCCGTATATACCTACATTTTGTTTTTTCTTTTATAAAATCTCATAATAAAAAAATTATGTAACAGTCAGTTATTGGCACAGCTATAGTACCAAATATGTATTTAAAATATATTTTAATTAAATCACTTTCAAGCAAGTGAATAAACCAAAATTCATTAAAATTCATTTATACTTTGTCTGTAAATAATTTTCGGTGGATGTCTTATAGGACTATATGTACATATACCTATGTTTTTTCTTGTCTCATTAGATCCAATAAAAATAGAATGTTTGAAGAGTAGATGTGCCAGAATATTGATGGCCAGTTATAATCATTATTGATTATTCAACTCAATTCAGTTGCTTTTGCTTTACCCTCTTGTACGTAGTGAAAGGCGGATATTATTGTAAATGGTACATATCACTTTAATGCTACTATCTCAAAGGGCGGTTGGATCGAATATGAATAAAAGTGCGACATACTTTTATGTTCCAGAAATAATACAATTTCATAACAAAATAAATCAATAATACACAAAGTATAAGTTTTATTTTTATGTAAGCTCACGATGAAGCGTGGATGATCTTATGCTTTGTTCACGAAATAAGTTTCTATTTTTTTTTTTTTTTTTTTTTTTGCAAAATGTATTCAAGATGACAATAATGAAAATATTTAAGTAGGTATATACATATAAGTATTAAGAACGGCCGATAATATCTTTTGTTATGAATAAATACACATGTATGTATATGTATGTACATCAAGAAGTGTAGGCGTAGTATAACATTACCTTGAATCAGTAAACAATGCCCAAATGATGAAGATCAAAGAAAGTCACCTGTTTATTGTTAATTTCGAATTGAAAAAAAAAAGAAGAATTTTAATTACTTTTGGTATTTTCTGCCTACATACAAAAAATTCAATAAATACAAAAATATGAGGGTGTGAGAAATTTTTTTTGTTTAGATACAAGTTTCAATTGAATTTTTAGAATTATGTTTCTTTTTTTCTTAATCATTCATATAGGCTGCTTACATGATCGTTGATGAAATGCATGAAGAACATCCAGAATTATTGAAAGATCAATATTGGGAAGAAGTTGTACCAAAAGATCTACCATATACGGTAGCATCAGAACATTATCGTCGTTATGAGCCAAAAGGATCAGCTGATTTTTTAAAAGTTAAAACATCAGATGCTATGTATGCAAACATAATACCATCATCAAAACGTTTAGCAGATGATGTATATGCAGATTATGTAAGATCTCATATAATATAAATGATGAATCAAATTAGATATCTGACGAACCGACTATATTGATTGAGTTTTTTCTTTTTTTGTTTTATTTATAGGAAAGTGTTGACACACCTATGGTTGAAAGACGCAAAAATTGGTTTAGTAGACAAATATCACGTATGGGTTCTGGTCGTAGCCAATCAACGGCATATTCATCTGGTGGTTTATTTAATCGTAATCGTTTGAACTCAGTATATGCAAATCCAGAAATTGGTTTAGCGTTAAGTAATAATATACAGCAACAACAACAACAGCATCCACATAAAATGAGTTTATATGATAAATTTGTTAATCGTAAATCGTTACGTGCACAAAGACAACTCATGAAACAAAGTTTGTATACTAATATTATGAATTTCCTAAAAACCTACTTTTATTGTTAAACTCATTACTTTTTATTGCTTTACTTTTTGGGCTTTATATTATTTTCTGTTTTTGTTTGATAAATCATTCAACACATTTCATTAGCACAATTAGAGAAAAATAAAGTGTGAATTTTTGTTGTTTGTTTTTTTAAACCACGAATTTTGTATGATTCAGAAATATTCAAACAGAAATTTTAATTGTTTGATTTACAGATTCAAAACTTAGCATTAACGGTAATGTTAATGGAGGTGGTGGTGGTGGTGGAAGTGGTGGAGTCGGTAGTGGTGGTACTAGTACACAACAAAGAAATCGTCCAAGAATTCCAACACCAGATGTAACTAAAGAAAGTATCGAAAAAGAAAATCGCTTAAATTTAGCTATAACACCATCAAATTCAACAATAACAAATTCAAATTCAAATTCAGTTGCATCTGGTGTTGCATTAATGGCACATCAATTAGCAACAAATCCTGCTATGTATACACAAAATAATTCACAAGATGTATCTGTTGTTGGTACACTATTATTATCACCAATTAAAGAAATGGATAGTAATTCAGCACATAATACATTACAAGCAGGACATCCTGCAACAGCTGCTCTTGCCCAGGCTGTATTGCCAAAAACACTGCAAAATACTGCATTTACACCAGTATCAATTGCATCAACAAGTAATATTATATAATTTTGAAATTAGCATAAAATTTAATGTATTTATTTTTTATTGTTATTTTTTTTTTTCAAATTCTTTTCTTTCTTTAGGTACACCACATATATCGACATTATCATTTCCATTTGCAGTTACAACTGATTCTGGTTCAACACCAGCTACATTATCAATAGTATCAATGGTACCAACAACTTCATCAGTATCACCACAAATAACATCACCAAATTCAGCATTTAATAGCAATGATATTGTACCAATAACATCGTTACCAATACCAGTATCATTAACACGATCTAATTCAACTGGTTCAATAACTAAACTTTTATCAGTAACAGATACAACAGATAATGGTATTAATAATAGTAATAGTCATTTATTAAATATTGAAAATGAAAAGAATCAAATATCAAAATCGAATAGTGTTAATAATTTATCACATCATGAATTAACTGATTCATATCATTTAGAAAGAAAATATTCAGAACGATCAAAACCATTATCAAAGCAATTTAATGATAATAATAATTTAATTTTAAATAATATTAATCAAAATAATAGTAATAAAAATTCGAATATTAATAACAATATAAATAACGGTAATAATAATAATAATAATTTACATTTAGAAAATTCAATATCAGCACCAACAACATTAACAAAACGTAAAACTGAAACAAAAACTGGTGAAGTTTATGTATAGAATTAGAATATAAAAATATTGAATAAATTTGTTTTAAAACGATTGTAACAATATTTATAATGTAACGATATTTTCCATGTAACAAAAATACTATATACCTACATACATATGTTGAAAATGATAGAATTAAAAATATCATTTTAGTTCTATTTAATTTATAAATAGGTAAAATGGGATTTTTCATTCCTGAAATAAAATTTAGTGGTCACTTCCTATTTGTTTGTCTATCGATGAATTGAGGATTATCTTGATTTAAAATTTATCAGTTCATAATTGATGATAAATAGAATGTTTTTGTTTAATTCGCATACAAATTTAAATTGGCTGCTAAATACATATGTATGTATGTATAATTTCAGTACCACGTATATCATTATAATTTGACCTGTCCGTTCCCTCTTTAAGTCGATATATCAATGACCAGTTGGCACACATCTAATTTTAAAATTAAGAACACTATTCGTATTGATACTATACACTATCTACTAATTCGGTGCAGTTAAAGCCTTATGGAAATTACATAAAATAGCACCACTTTATTGTGTATTGATATTTAAAAAATTCATCTTGTATTATTAGAGAAGAAAAAAAAAACATTTGCATTTCCATAAGGTCTTAACTGCATCGAATTAGTAGACGGTGTATAGCTGGTATTGAAATTTGTAATAGGAAGGATGTGCCTGAAATTGAAAATTTTCTTACATTTCCTTCAGTACATTTTAAAAAATTTGTAGGAAAAGTAAGAAAATTTAAAAATTTTAATAGGTATGTAGGTAGATGTGGTCGCTCGCCAAACCCCAAGCAAGCACACTTAGACCACAACGACCCATTGCGATACCATACATACTTACATACATATGTATGATTTTAAAATCTATATTTGAAATTTCCTGATATTCAAGCAATACCAGGTGATATATTAATTATATATTTAGGAATACCTATATGTATTTTTTTGTTCAATTTTTCAAGAAAGGAAAATATTCTTGTTACATAAGATTTTGTGATATTTTTATTTTTAAAATAAAATATAGAATGCTGCGAGAAACTTTTAGTGAATAATAAAATAAAAATGTAAAAAAAAAAAAAAATGCTAGGTATTATGAATTTAAAGAAAATTTTGTTTGCAATTAATTACAATTATAGAAAAATTTAGGTACATAATTGAAATTAAAAAAAAAATTAAATTCTAAGAAAATTTGAAAGGGAAAAATGAATGTAGAAAAATAAATCCTAGACCTAAAAATAATCAATTGAAAAAAGGTATTTTTTTTTTATTTTATTTGTTTTTTAGGTGTAAAAATGAAAATATTAAATACCTAGGTGTTAAATATAATATGTAAATATTAAAATGTATAATGCGTAGTGTGAAAAAATATTATGTAAGAAATCATAAAAAAGAAATTTTTTTTTAATTAATTTTTTAAAAACCTTTTTTTTTTATTTGTAAATGTATCCCCATCATGATTATATGATTGATAATAATAATTTAAAAAAATTGTAAGCCATAAAATTATTCTAAATAAAAACATAAAAAAATATATTTTCTTTTGCCTAAAATATGATTTAGTAGAGAATTCTATCAAATTTTTCATGCTAGATATTTTTAAAGCATGCCATTCCACCAGCATTAGTGTTCACATTAGGCTTTTTGCATGCTATTTATCATCTGATGGAAAACAGGATAATATTAATAGTGCAATAACATTTTGGAAAAAATTGTAGTTGTTTCCTGATGGTCCTCTTATATTGGCTTGGGGGTTTTAAACGATGAGACTTTTATGAGACACATTTGAAAGGTGAAGTAGCACATATGTATAAGTACCTTGCAACCTCATACACGACTCACTTCCTTCACCCGTTATACTGGAAGTACTAGAAAATCTTGACATAAAATGCACAGCAATCAAAACTGTTAAAACATCTGGAATAGCCGCATAGCATAAAATTTCTGTCCAACTAAAATAACCTATAGACAGCCCCTTATAGCAATTCAACACATTCGCAACACATTTTCAAACTGTCAAAATTTGTTTTTGTTTTTTCATCTTTTGTTTTGTTTTGTTTACATCTTGAATTTTGACGCCAAAGATGTGATTTTGATAATGTTCTTAATTTTTTGTGGTTTGTGCAATTAAAAAATCTGATATTTTCAATTCAATTGATTTTTTAATTTGATTAAATTGCTTTAAAGATTTAATTTTTTTTAAAAAAAATCTTGTTTGATAAAATAAAAATAAATAATAAAACACTTTTAGCTGTGAATATTCAACGTTTTATTGTTTGTATACGGTGGATACTTATAAGGGTACCTACATTTCTAATTTTAAAGAAAATGTATGTATTAAATAAAACTTAAATTTTCTGTTTACATATTCACAAAACATACAAACATTTTCTTCATTTTCTTTTTTCCCTTTCAGATGATCATTATTTCTTATTTTATTCATCAATCATCATAAATTCAGTGAACTAATCTGGATATTTACGTGTATAACATACATACATACATATATGTGGAGGCAAATGAGCAAATACCAAATACTATGTCACATGATTAATCAGTCAACAACCTCTTAAGCAAAGCGAAACGAAAAACAAAATTATTTATAAATTATTTACAACGGTTTTAATCCAAATCGTATATAAAATAAAATACATATATGAATATGGGATCTTCTAGAGAGAAAACCGATTAAAGTTCTATTTACATCACAGATTTACATGTAATGTTTGAAAGCGCCATGCGCATAATCAACCATATACAAACAATATATAGTATAAATTAACCGGAAAATAGATCGCAAAATTTTGCAGTAAAAATTTTAAAATTTATTTAAATGATAGGATGGCATGTAACATGTATCTATCAATTCATTCATGTTCATTCGGTTAACATAAAAGATACCTACATTTTTTCAAATTTACTTTAGTTCTCATTTTTATTTAATCAAGATCAGTTGTTGTTTTATAGCATATTTTTTAAATAACATTCTGTAGAATTTTCTTTATATTGCGATTATATAAAAATGTGATACGTTCATTATATGTAGGTTTTTTATACGTACATAATGTACATAATTATAATTTTTTGTTTTTATTTTTATTGGCTTTCATTTGCGCATGATAACATGACTATTTGTTTTTTATTATACCTATTAAAAGAAAAGTAAAAAAAAAATCACATTATTTTTCATGCATATTTAAATTTGGTGTTAAGTTTTAATAAGTTGCAAGCGTTTGATTTTGTGTATTTATTTTAAACCATAGAAAAAAATTTTAAAGTGATGTGAATATTTAAAAAAAAAAAGATCATTATTACTATTTTAGATAAAGGCAAAAATATTATCTTAAAATTTTTTTTTTGTAAAATTAAATTCATTTTATTTTCCTTGTCTATTTTAATGTATTGTAGAAGAGAAAAAAATTGATCAACATTGCTACCATTATTGATGTATTAAATTGAAGAACACTGTGATGGCATTCTTTAATAAATTATTTTTCTCATCAAATAAAAATGGAATCAATAATAATAATTCATCAAATCAATCACAACAATATGTAAGGTAATATTATGTGCATAGTTAAAATAATTATGTATGCAGATAAGTTTTTTGTTTTTTATAATTTCCTACTTCATTTTATTTATGTCAAGGTTATTACCTCTTTTAAGTGAATAGTTATGAATCCAAGGTTTTTGTCCGTTTATAAAAAGTGTCCGGCTAAAAAGGATATATAACCGTATTTTTTTAAATAGTTGCATCATTTAATAAAATAAAATACGTTTACAAGGGAGATATTCTCTTGTAAGAAGTGTTCATGTAGAGAGGTTTCACTATATCTTACTATAATTTAACCCAATAATAATTTTATTATATGAAAATGTAAATGTATCTCTTTTGAATTTTTGTTTTTACGTATTTTTTTGATCATCACATGATTTTAATTCTAAGACACATCCTGTATATATATATAACTATATAAATTGCTCTCGTGATCAAATACACAAAAAAAAAAAACAATAAGCAAGAAATTATTTAAAGTGCGAAAACATAAAATACGTATATGTAGGTACATATGTATGTATACATACTTTTTGTTCTCACGAAAAACTCTGTTAAATTTTTATTTTATTTTCAATTATTTTTGTTTACATTTTTCTGGCGTTCAAAGAACAATCATATTCGATTACATAAAATATTTTGATTATTTTTGTGCACAAATTTTGCTTACTAAAGTTAAAGTACATGATTTGTTTTTTTTATTTTATTTTTTTTTTTTGAAAATTTATTTAAAATTCAAAATAATTTTAATTAAAAAAAAAAAAAGAGAAATTATGTAATCAAGAAATGAAATGAAAAATCATTAAGATATTTTCTTGTTAATCGTCATTAATTTTAATGAATGAACAACTAAAATACTATACATTTGCATTACATATTGTATTGTACAAAAAATGTTTATTTTAATTAGTTTTAGTGAAAGAATACATTAGTGTATCTTTTTGTTATTTTTTACAATACACATGAATTAAAAATAAAACATAAATGTGTATAGGATCCATTCCCACCTTTTCTGCGGTATCACTTTATCACGTGTATTTGCTAACGTATTTTTTTTTTAAATTACTTTTTCTTTTTTCATTTTAAATAAAAAGGAGATAAATCATCGTTACTCATTTCACATTTATAGGATGTAAATTTAAAATTAAATTATTTCTTTGGCATTTTTATTATTTCTCACAAATTGTAATATATTGTTGCAAACAAGCAAAAAAAAAACATGTAATTATTATAACGAATTTATCTTGATTTATTTGAAATTTAAAAATAAAAACGACAAACAAAACATGACAATAATTAAAATTATTTAGATATAATTAGAAATTAATAAACCATGTTCATGAAAAAAAAAGTAATATTTTGAATATTTGATTTTATTTTCGTAAATATGTACACACATGTCTAATACTCATATATATGTGTAAATAATTACTACAACAATATTTACAGCGATTTTAAGCTTAACAGAATTTTAATGAATGATTGTCTACGTAATTTATTACTTTGTAGCAGTTAGAGGATTCGTTAATTTTCTTTTTATAAATATGTATTTTCAGATCGTTATAATTAATTTATACACCTTATATTTTATTATTATTTTTAAATGTTACTAGGGGGATACCCCCTGTCTAACTAACGACGGGACCAATCATCATTTTACAAATTATACAATTGTTCATTTATTTGTACTATTTGCTGCTGAAAAATACTGTATTGATGCGGTATCATTACTTTTCTGATACAATTATGATACAATTTATTGATACATTGCATCCAATACTCGTACGTATACTTTTTCCCTTTACTTTTATAAACGATCATTTCACATATGTAGGTAAAAACATGTAATAGAGAGACAAAGTTTATTCGTGAATTTCCTAAATAAATGCGAATATAAAATAAAATATAGCACGGTTACTAAAAACTTTTTTATATAATAGCAAAAAATGTGAAAATCCAAGAATTATTATGGGGCTTCAAAAATTTTTTTAGCCGATAGAGCGGTTCGGGCGATGAAAGAGGGGACGGCATGAATGATGGAATGATTTAGTACATTTGTTGGTAGAAAAAGGGATGTCGTTTTTTCGTATAAGAATATTCAAAATAAACTCGAGAAATTTTAAGCCATGTACTTATTATATATACATATGCATGTATACATATGTAATAATATATTACATACGAGTGTTTGTAAATATTTTCATACAAATTTGGTATCTTAACTATTAATACCGTCATCCTAAACAAACATAATTTTCTTTCATAAGAACATTAGAACACAATTTTGTAATGGTTCGATCATATATATGAACTTGAATTAAAGATCAGAGACTAGGATAGTAGTAAAAAATGTGTAATTTCAGATTAACATACATACATACATATATCGTACAATATTTCATATACATACATTACTTTTTTTTTTCACGTCGATTTTTGTTCATATTTCACACTTTTCTTTTACTTTTTATATCAGATAAAAAAATATATACAAGTACGATCTATAAACACATAAATTTGTATACGGTCGAAAGATGTGTACAGAATATTGCACGTATGTATGTATATATTGTATTTATAATTAACAAAATCAAGTCATTATTTTATGGTACAATATTTGTACAGGGACATATATGACTCCACGTGGAGTGTATACTTAAATTACATACTTACGTATACGATATATAATGCATTCATACGATCATATTTTTATTTATCATTACCTAAAAAGTATGAATTTTGAATACCCAAAAATTCAAAATTTAACATTAAACCGATCGTATTCAAAATATATTGTATTTCCCATACAATACATTACAATTTGAATTTACATTTTGTATTTCTATCCTCGTTTCTGATGTAATGAAATTTATGACCCATATGATCGTACAATTATGAAAAAATTATATTTGTTTAGGACGATAATTTGTTTGTTTAGGACAGAAGTTTTACACACGCATATATACGATAAATACGTACATTACAAAATATTCTTATAAATATTGCGCATAATATGTACACTTAAATTACATACGCACGTATGTGATAAATATGCATACATATTCACATTCTATGCTGATTCATGGGTATTTTAGTGGGTACTGAATGATTTCTTCTGAAAATTGCTTGTTTTTTTTATATATTTCAATACATTTTCTTATTTTACACCTTATTTTTTGAATAAAACGGTAGCACTGGGTACTGATGTCAGTACCCAGGAAGAAAAATTTTTGAACGTCGAATTTGCACTGCTTGCAGTATCTCCTAGTTTTGGATTTCTGATAATAGAGAAATTTTTAATTATGAAATGAAATTTATTTTTCATTTTTTTTTTAGTTTATATAGTATATCTTATATTTTAATTTTTTTAAATATTATTTTTAATTATGATTAAAACTATTTTTTTTTTTTATTATCATTATAGTAATTTTCCATTTAATACTGATCAAGTACGTATACTATTGTATCGTGAATGTGATAATAGAGGACGACGTTTATTATTTGATTCGAATGCTGTAGAAAAAATTCATTTACAAAAATCATCATCATCATCAATAAAAACTAAAACAACTTTAACATCTACAAATATAACAACAACGAGAAAAAATAATTTAAATAATGAATTTATTGAAATTTCTGATGATTTTATTTATAAGGTAAATGACCTATATTACATTTATGTTTGATCTTTTCTAATAAGATAATTAAAAAAAATAAAAAAAAAAAACCAATTCACAGTACAGTCGTCCTAATTCAACAACAGAAATAACTGGATTAGGTGAAATGATATTTGGTGCATTAGCTATGTCATTTCGTGGTACAGCATTAAAAATTCATTGGTTACAATCACCCTTACGTATATTATGCTCACAAGTATTTTTAACACCATTACATTCCAAATTTTATACAAATGATAGAAATTCTAATGATGATACATCGATTAAAGAACAAAAATCTAACGTATGTAATGATAGTCTTAATAGATGCCAAAATTCAACAAGAGATAATAGTACATCATTTAATTCATTTACAATGCCACTTACAATTCGTGTAAATCGAAATTTAAATTTATTATCTGATAAAGATTTAATGAATTCACATCAGATACCATCAAAAATTGAAATGAATTTAGATAATATCCAAAATTTACAATCAATGTTAAATACTGATGATTCTGGTTTTAATGTAAATAATGATATATGGACAACAACTATAACGGCCACACAATATTCAACTGAACATAGTTTAGAATCTGAATCAGTATCAACAATTTTTGGTAACGGTGGTAACAGTGATCCAGAATATTATCGTAAATCAAGTTTAGATTCATGTGGAATATTAAATTGTGATACGAGTAGTGGTATTAGCAGTAGTAACACATCATCGAGTGATATTAGTTTAAAACGAAGGATATCAAGAAATTTATTAACATCATTTGAAAATCGTAATTCATTAAGTGATCTGATTGGTTTCGTTAGTGATCAGATGACAACAACAACAACAACAACGACAACCAATGGAGGAAGCGATGGATGTGTTTCAAGATACCATCAACAACAAATCCAAAATAATTATAGTAATCCAGAAATGAGTAGAAATTATAGAAATTCTAGTAGTTGTAGTAGTGGTGGTTGTGATTCATTTCCATACACTACATCATCGACTAAAAAACATTTAATAATGAAAAGACCAAAATTAGGTTTAGCCATATGCATAAAAATGTCTGAAAATTATGAAACTGAAATGGAACAATTCTGTTGTGAACATATTGCATTATTAGAATCAATGTTATATAGATTACGTGCATTAGTTGAAAATGCTTATATAAATCATCGAAATTTTCTACATAAAATGATTGATGCATGGCAAACATCAGCTATATGGTTAAAAGATTTATTTACAGCACCACGTCTACATAATCCAATCTGGTTAAATGTCATCAACAATAATGATACTAAAGAAATAAAAAATTTAGCTAATAAATTTGTTAAAGAATTAACATGGCTATTATCATTTGCTGATACAAAAAATACAAATTTTTTTGTAAGTACTATGTTAACTGGTTTATTAACATATCATCTCGGTTGGGTATTAACAATAGATGATGATATATTTAAATCGAAACAATCATCCCAACAACAACATTTCAAAAAAGAAAAACTAATAAATGAACAAAAAGAGAAATTTCTAAAAATTGCTAATAATCATCCATATAATGCATTGTGGGCGCAAATGGGTGATTTATATGGTTCAATTGGTAACCCATCCAAAACATCAAGAACAATCATTTATGGTAAAGATAAATTCATATTAGAAAAATTTCTTAATTGTTTTACATATTTTATACGTTGTGGTGAAGTTAGACGAACATCATCATCATCACCGTTATCATTACAAAATAAATTAATTAGTCATAAGGCAATAATTGATGACATCATTAAGAACAATGAAAATAATATTGAATATTTAAAAATCAATAAAAAATCAACTGATGTTAATAGTAGTGGTAGTCGTCATGGTTTAACAAGAAGTCCAACGTGTTTTAAAAATTTATTACAAAATGAAGAAGACAAAGATGGAATGATTAAAAATGTAGATACGAAGAATATGATGGAAGGATGTAAAGAAACACGTAAGCCTGACAATATGATGGGAATTGATAAAATTCGTTTTACAGTAACGACACCAGAAAATATTGAATTGGCAATGGATTATTCAGAATTAGAATGTAATGTACTTTCAATAACGGAAAATGAAAGAGAAATGCCATTAGGAAGTTTCTTTTTAAACTCCAATATACACATGGAAAATAATGTGAATGCAGAAATTTCTGAAAAATCTGAGAAAGTATTAAAATCAAATAGTATTAATGAAAATAAGCTACGAAAATCTACTAGTATGTCACAAATTTTAGAAAAACCTTCAGAATCTAATCCACATCATGCTAGTCTATTAAATGTAGCATTTGCAACAAATGATGTTGACCATCAAAATATGAATAACGAACAATTAAACATTAATCAAAAAAAATATAATAGAAATGTAAAAGGTGTTGTATTCGTTCTTGGTGATAATGAAGCTCTTGTTAACATAAAAAAAAGTGATGAAGATGTATCGGTAATAACTAATAATACAGCATCATCATTAAAATTAGAAAATAAAATACATTCCTGTAGTAGCGGGTATTTACAAACAGTTGATACTGATAATTCTGATTCTTTAGATAATAAAATTTGTATGAATGCATTCCAAATGAAAACATCATTAACAGAATTAAATGATAATAACAATGTGAATGATAATACTGAAAAATTCTTTAATCAACTCAATAAAGATAAAAATAATTTATTAGTTGATTCATCTGATTTAGTGAAAGTTAATAAAATTCAAATTGATTTAATACAAATTCCTTTATTGGATATTGAACATAACTGTACTACTAATATTCCTGCTACAAATAAAATAACATCACCAGGTTTTATTCCATCATTATTTATTGGTGTTAATGATCATTACATTCCTGATATGGTATTACAGGTTAGCTCCTTTTTTTCTTTTAAGTTATAGTAATTTATTGAACAACATATTAATTCTTATCATTAAGGGCACGCTAGCTGAACCAAAAACATGGGAAATAAAATTAAAACAGGATCTAACATTATCATCATATTGTGCTACTTTAATGCCAACACCAGTAGAAAACGTTGCTGTTGTTGGTGATGTAACTAAATGGTATGCATTTTTTTTTTAGTTTTCAAATTTGAAAATTAATTTTTTTATTATTATTTTTTTTTGTTTTAGGGATGTAAAATTAATTTCGTCACAAAATTATGGACTACCGTGTAATGATACAATCGGTAATCCAATTGGTATGTCTCAATTAGTATCAACAATGTTAGAAACATTTTACACAATGAGCTGTTCAGGAATATCAGCATATGAGGTACACAAAAAAATCGTAACACATTTTCTTTTTTAATTTTTTTCCTTTTTTTTTGTTTGGATTTTCAGTGCCTATCTTATATTGAATTAAAATTGCAAGAGATCTACCTTCAATCACAAACATTAGCTGAATTCCTTTTAGTAACTGAATTTTGTTCGTTAAATACAGTCGCTGATGCGTTAGATTTATCAATTAATGATGTACCATTATTGTTATCAATTGCATCTGTTCATTCACCACAAGTAACTAAAAAATATGGTATAAGTTTTAGATGACCAATCGTTTATTGTAACATCAAAGGTATAATGTTTTTATCTTTAGATTTATTTTCTTCGTTTTATTAACTAAAATTTAATTACTAGAGTATTTGAAAAACAAGAAAAAATGTTAATTTGCAATTTGTATTCGCTCTCTAGATACATATGTAAATTTTATATACATACTAGATTGTATTCGATAAGATTTATATTAAATTCATAATGAATTATAAGATTAAAAAATTATTGAATAAAAAATGACATTGGATAACTTACTAGACAAGTTATCAATGTTTGATGCGATTTTTATTATGGCTTTTTCTCAGAGAGTGGCAACACAGATATATTATATGGATATACTATATGTACATATATATTTTTTAAATTAAAAACTACATTTTATTTGTAATAATTAAATATATAATTATATTTATTTTCTAACTTTTTATTTATTTATTTTTAAATTTTTGTGCGAACAAATTTTATAAAAATTTTATACTTAAATTTATTTATTAATCGCTTTCGATTCAATAGCATTATTTATTTTTATTTTTTGTCTCTATATACGATCGTGTTTACTTTTTTCCGTTTTCTTTTTTTCTTATAAATACTGCAATTTTTTTTTAAAGATTAACAAATGACTTTGGCTCTTTTTTTTTGTTATCAATATTAAATTATTTGTAACAATCATTTCGAGTTAAAAATAAAGATTAAAAGGTTTTATAAATAAAATAATGAAAAAGGATGCGTTTTATGATAAAATACTTTTCTTCTGACTTCTAAAAAATAATTAAAGATAATAGATTGTGTATGTATCTATGTTTAACATATCAGTACAAATTGATTAAATAATAAATAAAATATATTTTTTTAATAATAATGATTTTGTCTTTACGGATTTCTTTTGCTATCTATTAGTAAGCTATACAGCTTTGTCAAAACCTTAGAACGGTTTCCTTTTTTGTGTGGTATGACAATAGACCTTCTCTGATCTAAAAGTGTTCCCCTGTGAATGAATGGGCAACCACATCTATCTACCTTGTATAATAATGAATCAATTTTTTTTTTAAGGTTTAAATATTCATAAAAATTAAATTTTACTAGATAATATTTGTAATAAAATGAGAAGCACCAATATATTATATTTAATAGAAAAAAAAAAAAATTCAAACAATGACAACAATAACAAATTTGATTTATAAAAAGGAAGTTTGTTTAACATGTGCATCATATGCATTTTCTTTTTTTTATTTATTTTTTTTCATATTGCTTTATTATATTGGAATGTTGTTTTTATATTTAATTTTTAAAAGAAACTTTTAAAGTGTCTAAAGTCTGTAATAAATTTTAGTTATAAAGGAAAATAAAGCCTCATATTATGCACGTATAGCATTTGATAGTGCAATTAAGAAAAACAAGTGCTATATTTGCAAATACATTTTGTAAAATTGATTTTATTTGTATTTTGTTTGATTTTCTTTCCCATTATAAATTAATCATCTTTTTTTGAATCTATACTTAGATTTTCTTGATTTTTCTTTACAACATTCTCTTCATGTATTGTGTTATGTAATTTTATAAAATTTGATTTTATATTTGACAATGATTTTTGTGTAATCTGGTACGATTGATTTGTATTGTCTGTAAGTAAATTATTTTGTAAATCTTTCGTTAATGAATTAACGATAAGAACATTTGTTTTGTGTTCTTGTTGCTGTTGATTTTGATTCTCATTAGAAGACATTTTTATTGATTGCGGATAATTTATATTATGATTACTTTTAATGCTACATGTTGCTGTTGTGACTGTTGATTCTGTTTCTATGGATGAATTTGTAGCTGATGTTGATTTCTTTGGAGTTGATGAACGTGATGCTATAAAGGCCTTTGGTAATGGTGGAAGGTTTGGTGGTACTATCCAAATACGTCTGGCAGTTAACATAAATGAATCTTTTATACATATAACCCATGAAAATATATTTAATAGAATATCTGTTATACTATCGTATTCATTTGGTATAATACCATCAACAGAACTTTCAAAATAACTAAACATTGGAAACCATATGCGTGTACGATTTGAATCATGTGACATGAGAGCCTGAAAATTTACAATTAAAAATTAAAATTGATAAGAAATTATTTTTGATTTAATCTTTTTTATCTTAAAAAATAAATTTACTTGATTGTTTGCAAGCGTATGGTAATAAAGAAATAGCCTAGATGTTATATAAAATGCTACAAATACATCAATTGAATAATGTTCATGAGCAGCAAGAATGAAAAATATTCCAAACATGTTAAGAAGCCAAGTCATTGTATGTAAAAAATATAAATTTCTTGGAGTGTCTGTAAAAGAAAAATTTTAGAATGGAAAATTAGTTAAAAATATAATTTTTATGATAAATAATTGCTTTTTATTACATACATTCTGTAATAAAAAAATTTAATAGCGTTAAAGCTACAGTATGTCCACTGAACATGTAATCCCCGCATGTTCGAACACCTTGAATAGACATACCAAGACCACTCCAAATCGTATATGCTCGAGATACTCTCAATTGGAGAGCTTCACTTAATGATAAACTACAAAAAGTTTAAAAAATAAAAAATAAAACGACATAAAATAATTATAAAGAAAATAATATACTAACTTTGTATCATCGACTTTATGATCATTTGGATTACATTGAAGATGAGTACCAGGTACACTTAGCGAGGTTATTAGCATTGTTACACAACGTAATAAAAATACAGTACCAGCTAATGCAAAAAATCGTCTTAATAATACTAAACGATATTTATGGAAGATACAAACGCATGACCATATTGCAAATAATAATGTTCCAGTTATTTCACACATATGAAATGCCCATGGTATATGCGGTACATTATCTAAAAATATATCTGGAAGTGGTGGATAGCGTTTCATATCTGGAACCCTTTCATGTACGACAACCATAACGAATGCTGTAATCCATGTTACTAAAAATGAATAACCTGAAAAATATACAAAAACAAAAATCATAATTTATCAATGAATTCGATTAAAAACTACATCTATTAATTACATAATAGAATTACATATTAACTAGGTACATTATTATTTTTTTTTTTTCAATGTGAAATTTTCAACCTTTCATTGAGCAAACGATAAATATTTACCCCCATACATCAAAAACTATTCACCCCAGCACTGTATACGTATAATGAATAAACAATTAAATTTTTAAATAAACTTTTTTTATTTTTCTATTTTCAATTACATTTTATTACATTTTTAATTTGTTTATTTTTTATTATCATTATGGAATTACATGTCTACATGCAAGCCACGTACATGTAATATTTCATGTAAAATAAAATTCTTATTTCAATTTTAGAACCATTTAAAACACTTTAATAATGCGATTAAAAAAAAAATAAAATAAAAATTGCCTTCAAGAAAACAATAAAATAATTAATGTAATTCTGTGATTAAAAAGATAAAAATGGCAACTAATAATGGATTTTTTTTTTTTCAAAATTTAAATTTGTTAAAAGCCGAGGGAAAGTATAGATGCTTTTCTGATATTTCTATGTATCAATACCAGCGATGCGATAATATAATTTTAATATTAAATGTGTGCCATTGAAATAAGAGATAATCTAAGATACATAATCTGTTTAACAGTTAATTGACCCAAATGTACAAAAATGTACGTTGCATAACACATGTATGTATGTATATCAGGTTCATGTGCACTTACATATGTATCTGAATAAATCGCAAAACGTGATTTAAAAAAAAAAATAAATAAATAAATTATTTATAGGTTGATTAAAACAATTTATCATTTGTGTATGACGAAATAAAGAACGAAAAACAAAAAGAATGTTACGTCAGTGATAAGACCAAAAACAAAGGCTCACAACAAATGATACAAATATTCAAATACGTGATTTAAAAAAATTATAATAATAATTTAATTGATTACAACTACATATTTCAGTTTTAATTTGTACATAAACTTCTTATCTATTTATTTAGCTTTTTTAATGTTGGCTTGAAAAATAAAACAATTTTTTTTTTTGAGGTCTTTTAAATAACGTTATGTTAATGTTAGATTAGAAGTATTAATTAAACTTGAGATACGCACACATGTATGTAATTTATTATCAGTTTTTGTTTTTAATTT
The DNA here is from genome assembly GCA_963971155.1 of Anthrax anthrax. Classification (NCBI taxonomy): domain Eukaryota; kingdom Metazoa; phylum Arthropoda; class Insecta; order Diptera; family Bombyliidae; genus Anthrax; species Anthrax anthrax. The sequence goes on from OZ020120.1 coordinate 17,703,153, forward strand.
TTAAAAACAATCTTATATAACCTGATGTAACTGAAATAAATTCAAAAGAATATTTTAAATTTCATTGAGCTTTATCAATAACCGTTTACTAAGTCGTTACTAAGGACTAATTTCATATAAAAATCCATGATAAAAATCTAAGACTAAGTCCTTACTAACGAGTAACGACTTAGTAAACGGTTATTGGTAAGGTCCATCAACTTCGTATGCGCAAAAGAATGTACAACATGCCCATTTGAATATTTTGTCTTTCAATATTGTAGGATTCAAGTTATTTACATATGCATCAGCAAAGATTTTTGCTTAATATAGGCGAAACATATGTTTTTATTTTCAAAATCAAGATTTACGCATATACAGGAAATCTTCATTAACACAAATAAAAATCTGTTAGAAAATGTTCTTCCGAATTGGTTTCTACTACATATATTAGTGTAATGCTTTTTAAATAGAATGCATAGTTTAACACAAAAAAGTGATATGGGCAATATTAAATAACTATTTTTATTATTTTAGATTTATAAATAAAAATAGAATATAATTTTTAAAATTTTATTAATTTAGAAAAAAAAAAAAAATGTTTTGTAGATAAAGGAATAAATAATTTATATAAACAATTTTATATTTATGATCTTACACAATAAATGATAGGGTTTACTAATATAATCTTTAATTTAAATTTATTAAATAAAAATACAATAATTCGTATAATATCATCAAGATTTTCAAATCATCATTGAATTTGAGATCAATGACCGACATACATTAGAGATTGTTATGTATACATATATGCAAAGTAAAATTTCATGTTCACATATAAAGTGAATCAACGCAAGTAAATCTACTGAATATGTTCGAATACGCATTTTTTTTTTATTATTAAAAGGCCAGTTATTTAATTCATTGTAGGTACATTGAATATTAATTTAAAAATGTTATGTACGTTAAGTTATAATTAAGGTCATTTGATTAACTAGTTTTTGTGCTACATAAATATGTATCTATATACAGGTATATATATATACGTTAATATGTATGTATCTGCTATATGCGTTTGTTATTATTTGATTTACTAAACTTGTGGTATTTTTTATTCTTCAAATTGTAACTGATATAATTTTAACTTAAATTTCTAATATAAAATTAAATTCCAAGAATAGATTTTGAATAATTTATCAAATCAAACAATTGTAACTGAAATAAAAAAAAATGATTTTTGTTTATTGAATCATCATCATGATCAAAGATCAAAATATATGTATATGCATGAATATAAAATACATCTAATAATGACAAAGAAAAAGTAAAGTACATGTAGCGTTTTGTTTAATAACAAAACAATTATTGAATAAATAATAATTTCTTATCGGTCAAAAAGAAAATTTTCATTATTTTGTGTTTGTTGTTTTATCATTGTTTTCATGTTCATTTTTATAAAAAAAATTTTTTTTTCAAAATATGTATGTACACACATGCTTTGTTTTTAAATACGTACTCAAAGATAATTGTATTTTTAACGTTATATAAAATAATTTTTATTTTTTAAAATTCGATGTTTTCTAAATTTATTGACAAAATCTTTTGTGTATATAAGATATCAACAATTTACAAGAAAAAAGAAATTTTCTCCTCAAAAATTTGGTATAGTATCAGTATGCTTTGTACATACTTATACATACATATATGACACTCAATTTTAAAATTAGTGAAATGCATACATATGTGTCTTAGTTTTGGAAATTATAGATTGTCCTACTTTTTAAATAAACCGCTCATATATTGATTTTTTTTTTTAATTTATCGAATTAAACAGTTCCTCTTTACCTAATGCATATTGTATAGTTGGACAGTTTCCATTATCTTATATTTATGCATGTCATGTGTATAGTTATGTGTGAGCTACAATGCACCGACCATGGCCAGGACGTCACAGCCAACCAAATTATTTACATGTAAAAGATAGATGTAGCTATATGGTTGAGACGTCTATCTTTTACATGTAAATAATTTGATTGGTTGTGACGTCATGACCATGGTCGGATGCATTGTAGTGTAGCTCACGCATTAGTTACACATGAACTGTATGCGATTTCATATCAACAATAATTGATGAACAAAATATGAATAAATGTCTTCATTTTTTCATTATAAAGTCATTGAACATTTCAATGTACAAATTTTTGAGGTCAAGTTTGCCTACGACATTTTATGCGTTTTTCTTGTAAATCTTCGTTTTTTTCTTTTATATTTAATATTACAATGAAATCAAAGAAATTTGGATATGCATTTTTTGACCATACATTCTTCTACGTAAGAAATTATTTTGTTTTTTTTTTTTTTTTTTGTTACCTACAAACGTGTGTACCTCATGTACTCATGTGTTTCAAAAAGTGAAAATCGAAATAGTTTTTTTTTTCGTTTTTATAGAAATTGTACTTATTTTATGGGCAATACATCTAATAAGTGGATACATGCCCATGCAATGAAATCAATAAAAAAAAAGTATAATTTGTTGATTAAGTTACGTACATTTGTTTATTTTGTGAAAAACATAACAGATACGTATACATTATGATGTACGTATGTATAGGTACATATATTTGCGTATGTGAATAAAACTAAAAATATATATTCATGGTAAAATGTACAAGGAAAGAAAACAATGTGCATTTCCATTTTCCATGTGTGTACTATACCATAAACAAATATTTATGCACATTGAATTTGTTTGAATTAAGTAATGTTATTCAAGTATAATAAATTTATTACCCCAATATTATACTACACATACACATACATACCTAAACTTATGACTGTTTTAAATACTTCTGGTGGAACACTTGTAGCTCGACCATCAACTGATAATGGTGGTGATATCCTTTCAATATCATGTAAATGCATTAAATCTGTGGCCGCATGATGATGATGATGATGTTGATGTAAATGATGGTATGCTCCACTTAAATTTGATGAACCAATTAATGGCATAGTATTTTGTTGCTGCTGACATGTTAATGATGATGATGATAATGATGATGTTGTTGCATTCTGTTGTACACAATCAATTAAACCTGTACATATTAATGTTGATGCATTTTCTTTTTGTAATGTCCGTATTGATATCCAAAAACGTTTAATATCACCTGTTTTTAATCTATAATTACATTTATCACGTAAATCTTTTATATCATTTTCATTTATTGTTAACAATGTTTTCCCATCAATTTCTTCAAATCGTATACATTCAATTAATATTTTACTTAAATTCTCATTTTTTGCCCATTCGACCACTTGTTCTTTAGTCCATTGTATAACGTTTATATCATTCATTTTTTTAGTTTTTTTTTTCTTTTTATTATTGTTATTATTTTACATTGAATTTATGCATACAATTTTTATTGTCTTTAATATAATTAAACTTAGGCAAAATAATAAAATTTACAAACTTTTTTAAAAATAAAAATGCCACCACTCAAAAATTATACAAATCAATTAAAAATTGAAAAAAAAAGACCAAATCAGCAGACACTGCACCACACACGTCTTCTCATCTTCAGTTTTTCTCGTCTTTTCATTTTTAATTTCTATTTTCTATTTTCTATTTGACAATTTAACATATGTAGGTATTACACAGTGATGAAAACTACATTACACTTGTTATTTACAGTACATTTCCCTTTAATACCTTTAAAATTTCCCTTTATCAGAAGCAATTTCCCTTTTTATAATTTTTTGATTCAAATTTAATGCTATAAAAATTATATAAAAATTCAGAAGGTTTATTATGCAAAATATGTATATTTTTATTTTGTTTTAATTAATTATTGATAATGAATTCATGTAAATTAAAACAAAAAGTAATATAAACGAAATAAAAACGAACTTTTTAAAAAATTTACATAAATCAAAATAGAACTGATTTAAAGTGCAATACAGACATTTTATAACTCTTTTTTGCAGGGTTGGGCATTTACGCGTAAACAGCCGGAGTTTACGTTTACTTGGTAAAGAGAGTAAAGAGTGTAAATAACGTAAAGATTGCGTAAATAGCGTAAATAGACGTAAATACATAAAAATAAAACAGCTGTGTGTAAATTGTCTGTCACTTTTAAAAATTAACAGATTAAAAAAACATAAGTCGGGTGATTTTGATCTTTGAAAATACCAAACTTATGTACAGTTTTTATAATTTTTATTCACAAAATAAATATTGAAGTTAATGTTAAACAAAATATTTTGTTTTTTTTTATATTTTTATGAACAAAATTTAATTTTTAATAAATTTGTTTACGTTTACACTCTTTACGTCTTTACGGTAAACAAAAAAACTCTTTACGTACGTTATTTTTACGTGTAAATTGTGGTTGTAAACGCTGTAAATAGTTTACGCGCCCAACCATGCTTTTTTGTTTTCATGTACATATAGTACATACGTAAACTGATTGAATTTTTTTATTTGACTTTGTTTTACATTTAAATCAAAAGAGTTAGCATCTTTGAATAATCATTTTGCATGTAAAAAACTATCTAAGGTTTCTGTGTTTAGCCTGTTTCTAAATTTATTAGTAATTATTTCAAAAAGGCGATATTTCCCTTTTTTCGCCTAATTTCGATCTGATTTCCCTTTCAAGACTTCGATTTCCCTGAAAACGGGAAATTTTCTTGCTGTTTTCATCAATGGTATTATATTAAATTAGATTACATTATACATATTACATGAAGAAAAGAGAGACAGAGGATTTGTTTTGTAGCATGGCTTGTCTGTCATACTTGTGTTGTAGTTGTATGCTGTATTAAGTAAACGTCAAATTGAGTAATCATACATGTAATTTGTACTTCGTAAAACTTGCGAAAAAATAAGATAATTAATTTTCTTTTTTCAATAATGGAAAATTTTAAGAAAATATTATTTTTTGTGTTTATTTCTATGATTTTGATATCAAAAAGTCAGGTAATTTATGGATAATATGTAAAAAATAAAAATAATAATATCATGAGTTTTCTAGGTTTTAATTGATACAAGTTTTTTGTTTTCATTTGTTTAGTATGTAGATGCACAGAATCAAAAACAAAATATCAGCCTTCCTCAACAACAGCAGCAGCAACTACAACAAAAGGATCTTGTTAATAGCAATACATTAACAACAAATGATAATGCGAATAATTCAACAGAGAAAAATTGGTAAGAACTGAAAAATCCGCTTTTCTAATATTTAGAAACAAAAAAGAAAAAAAATGTTTTCTAAAAATTTCAGTGTATGCGATGGTGCATTATTAACCCGAATTGATGAAAATGGTAAAGAACTCGAAATCTGTTCTCATTGTAAATGTAAATATGAGAATCGTAATACAACATTAATTAAAGTAAGAACACGCACACATACATTAACATAAGATACAAATTGCTTTCATGTTTTAATTTAAAAAAAAAAATTATTTTCTTCTTCTCTTATTTTATATTTACTTGTTATTCAGGTCGTTGTTATAATTGTAATATGGATTATATCAATTTTAGTTATCTATATGCTGTTTTTAATGTGTTTAGATCCATTATTAAATAAACGTGTTAAAGCTAATTATCAGGAGCATACAAATGAAGATGTAGATATTAAATATTCTTATATTAAATATTCATTATTATTAAATAATAGCTATAATAAAGATTCAGATTCATAGCATTTATAAACATTTTACTTTTTTATTTATTTCATTTTAAATTATCATTTTATTATAATTTCATTTTGATTTTTTGTTTTTACGTTATTTTTGTTTCTTTTTTACTTTCATCTTATTGATATATATCTTTCTTTATTAAATTTTACAATAGGATGATACAACATCAGTTGGACCACAAATGCAAACTGTTACAAATCAGGATTCATCAAGAGCAAATGTATTAAATCGTGTTGGTCATCAACAAGATAAATGGAAAAAACAAGTACGTGAACAAAGAAGAAATATTTACGATAGAAGGACAATGTTAAATTAATTTACATCATTTGTATATACATATATAAATTAAAAATTTAAATGGAATCTGTATGAAATTTAAAAGTAGACTCAAAAATTCAGATAAGGCAAAATTCAGAAAAGATAACATCAAATTTTCAAGAGAAATTTAAAATTTTCAAAAACAAAAATTTATTTAATATTTCATAGCAAAAAATTAATGGGTTATTTTATGTTTTATCATTTTAAAAGTATTCTGACTGAAATTCTAGATAAAATAAATTTGTGGCAAGTTTGCTACATTTCATTTTGGATTTTATCTTATCAGAATTATGAATTTCGAAATTTCATACCCAATCCATTTGAATTATTTTTATTTTATGTTGATTTGGTAAGTGATGAAGGTATTATTGTTTCCATTTTGATTTTTGTTTTTTTTGTTTTTTTTGTGGTTGTAAATTATATTTATGTACCCCTATGTATGCAATTATATTAAAAAATATCTCATAATTTGTAAAAAAAAAAAAAAAAAATTAATTATGATTTTTAATCTACTCAAAAATGTATTACATATTATTCAATACAGAAAATATTAATTTATAAAATTTCAACAATTTAATAATGGATTTCTATTTACTTTTTTTGATTTGATTTTGAAACATTCAAATTTTTCATTTTCATTTCAAATTTACAAAAAAAAAAAAAAAAAAAAAAAAACTAACTGTATCATCATTATACAAAAATTTTCCTTAGCGCTCATCCTCCTTATTGTCCACTTCATTTCCCTCATTTATTTCCTCATCATGTTTATTGGCCATTTCATTTTCCTCATTTACTGTCTCATCATCCTTATTGGCCTCTTCATTTTCTTCATTAGTTAATTCATTTTTCTTATCATCCTCTGGTTCATTTAAATTTTCCTTTTTCTGATCCTTTTTACCTTTAATCTCATTTTCATCCTCTTTTACATTTATATCAATTTTATAAATAAAAAACTGAATATTATGATATGGTATTCCCAATATAATAATAATACAATAAAGTAAAATTTTAAATGTTTTACACCAAAGTATATATGGTGATTTTTTCATAATATGTTGATTTTTATTATTAAATAATGATTTATTTAATAATTGACAATCAAATAGAAAATAACCTTTTTCATTATAACCGATTGTTAAATAACGATTCATACAATGAATAATACCATAATGACTTATTTTAAATAAATAATTTAATGCTGTACATAAATTTAATTCATTTTTATGTAAACTATATAATATACCATAAAATATACTTTCAATATAAATAGAAAAATGTATATTATCAATATTATATTTATTATGTAAATTTTCTAATTTTAAATGTAAATCGTAATTTTTATTTGAATTTTTATCAATTGAATTTTGATAATATTCACAACCATGTTTATAAATTTCATTAATAACATTAGAATTCCATTCATTAAAACGATAAATATGTGCCATACAGCAAGCAATTACATTAATACCTAAAAATTCTCTACCATTGAATTTTTTAAATTTTAACGAATTTAAATTTAAATTATCATCACCATATAATATATAAAGTTTTTTTGGTATTTCAATTTTATATGAACCATATTTACAAATTTTCGATGAATTTATTGATGGATAACGATTACAAATTTTTGATGATGATGTTAAATATGACCATGGTATTTCTAACCAAGAAATTTTTTCTGATATTAAACATGTTATTAATTTATTTTTATTATCAATATTATTCGTATTATTATCATTAATAATATCATTTTGTGTTTGTAGTGAGAATGCAATTTTTTCAGTTATTTTATCATATGATAAAATTTCTATAATATGAATTCTATATTCATTTATCCAATTTTCAGATAATGCTCTAATATTTATATAATCAATCATATTAATTAAATTAATAAATAAAATCCATGAAGCTGTATCTTTATCTTTAATAATTTTTTTTGAATTTAAAATAGAATATTTTGATTTATTTTTCTTATTATTATCATTATGAATTTTTTTTTCATTTATCTCTTTTTTATCATAATATTCTGATGGTGTATATGAATCAAATAAATGCCAACATTTATCTTTATATACAGTATAACAAGCATTACTTATTTGTATTATAAAATGTTGTTTATTAATATTTTCTAATACAACATCTAATGATGGTCTTTTAAATAATGGTTTATATATTATCACTTTAATATGAAATTTATATTTATCAATAATTAATTTTTTTATTTCACGTGATAACATTATTGATTTATTATCAAATATTTTATATAATTCTATGCCATTTTCAAGTACTTTATCTACATATCGATAATTCCATTGAGATAATGGTATAACAATGGCATACATTAATGCATAAATTGATGTACAAAAACATGATCGAATTGTTTTTCTATCACCTATCATACGATTTTGTAATGAGAATGTACCTTGAATTTTATATAAACATGTTTCTTCACAAAAATGATAACCATACTGATTTATTTCCTTTTCAAATTCTTCATAAATTGGTTTAGTTAAAAATATTTCATTAGATTCATGTTTTGATTCAGTTATTTGATCTTCATGATCTTCATTTTGATAATTTTCTCTTTCTTCTTGGTCCTGATTTTTTGATTTTTCAGCTGTAATTTATAATTACAAAAAAAAAACAAAAGTTAAATTGTATTCGAAATCCAAAAATTTAAAATCCAGAGAGACAGATAAAAGGCGGGATAAAACCTAGACGAATTCTTGAAAATTTCTCTTAAAAATTTTGGGTTTTATCTTATCTGGAATTTGTTCCGTCCGGATTTTATCTTATTTGGATTTTTGAAAAATTTTGAATTTCATCTATTCTGGATTTTAGAATTTCGGGATTTTATATCGATGTCTAAAATTTATTAAATTGCAATTAAAATCGAAATATACAAACCTTTCTTATATTTTTCTTCATCCAGTTTAGCTAATCGTTGTTTAATTTTCTGGAATTTTTCTCGTTCTTTTTTAATATTTTTTCTCATAAGATCATCTTCAATATTTTCCTTTTTATATTTTTCATTAAATTGATTATCATTTATTTCAAAATTTTTTATTGATATTAATTTAATATTAATAGTTAAAATAATAAATTTTTGTTCTTCATTTTCATTTAAACGATTAAAATTAATACGATGAATCAAATTATCTAAATTTATCATACGAAGTATACATGATTTTCCATTTTTATATAACGTACGAAAACCCATAATATCACAAGGATATGAATTAATTAAATAAATAAAATTTCGTTTTTTTATAATAACACCTACATAACTATTACAAATAATTAATAAATGATAATTTTCATATTTTTTAAAATATTTTTCAATTTTTAATTTTAATTGATTCATTTTTATGGATTTTTTAAATTTTTTAACGGATATATTAAATATATTTGCATTAAATTCAATTTTTGGTAATTTATTATTAATTATTAAAGGTATTATAGTTTTTAATTTTAATATATTATTTAAATTTTCAGCTGAATCAATAATAAAATCAATAATATTTTCATTCCATGTTGCAATATTATAATTTTTTGATATAATTATAGTTATAATTGAAGATAAAATTGCAATATTATATTCTAGTTGTTTATTATCATATTTAAAAATTTTTGTACCAAAGAGTATAGAATTACCATCAGGAAGTAAAATAAAATTATTTAATTTTTCTGTTTTATTAAATTTGGCAACAGTGTAATCATATATTAATTGTTTTTGACTTTTTGTGAAACTAACAAAATCATCATCTAATTGATTTTTAATTATATTTTCATTATTTTCATTGAGTTGATCATTTTTATTTTTTATAAATTTTTTATATGCGATTTTTTGTTGTTTTTCAATTTTTTTTTCATCTTTAGCCATTATACAAGACATAATCGAACACATGATCATTTTCATTGTATCTTCAATTATTTCTTCTTTATCATATTCTGGAATATAATCATCATCACTATCTAATGATGTTAAACTATCCTTTATTTGTATTTTTTGTTTATGTAATTTTTTAATTCGATTCATTTCATTTAAAGCTATAAATTCACTTTCAGAATTTGTCCTTTGACATGGACTTAAACTTAATAATGATAAACAATTATCTGGTATTATATCAATCATATGAATTTTATTTTTATTACTTTTATTTATGATTTCATCATTATTATCAATTTTACATGATGGAAAATTATAATGAAAATTTAAAATTTTCTCTGATTTACTATATTCAGTTAATGTTGAATTAATATTAAATAAATTTAATGATTCTATTTTAATTGAATGTAAAAAAAAATTTACATTATCTTTTTTTATCATATTTAATGAATTCCAATATAATATACGACACATTGAATCAAAATTAATATGTATTTGTAAACAACCATAATATCCTTTAATATATTTTGATTTTTTTTTAATATTATTATTATTTTTTATTATAATTCTACCCATTTTATCTCTTTGAATTAAATCAAAAATATAAAAATATAAATGATCATACCAAATAGCTATTGTTTGATCATTTATTTGTAATAAACAAGCCATTGTATCAGTATTAAATAATGCTTTAAGGCATTTAAATAAATTTGAATTTTTAAATGTTAAACATTTTTTTATATGACCACTATATATAAATGGGCAAATATTTAAATTAATTTTATATGTACCCATAATAAATAATTTTGGTAAATTTTCAATATTTAAATATTTTATTTTATTTATTTTTAAATAATTTTTATACGCCACCATACCATATATAATTAAATAATTAATTATTGTTCGACGCCAATTATATGATGAATATATATATGAATATATAATTGCTATTAAATTAATAAACATTGATATATTATGTTTATTATGTAATAAATTTAAATTTAAATCAATTTTAGATGATATTAAACCATATGAATTATTTAAAATTAATATATAATTTTTTTGTTTTAATTTTATATATTTTTGTATTTGAAATTTTTCATTATTATTCTTATTATTATTATTATTATTTTGATAATTTAAAATTTTTATACCATATAATTTAAAATGATCATCATAATTTAATTTACTTAAATTAATTATTATATGTATTATATTTAATATATTTGATATTTCAATTAAACTAGCTAAACCATTTATATCATCTCTTTGTATATATTTATTACGTCCATTTGAATCAAATATTTTATATAAATTTAAACATTTTTGCCATATTAATAAATATACATCATTACTATGAAATATACATGCATTATAATGATTATCATTAAATATATTTATTAATGATTTTAATATATTATTTGAATTTGTGTATGCTAATATACCATCATAACATGGTCCATATATTTCTAAATTAATTATTAAATTTTTTTTTTTTAATTTAATTTCTGGTAATATATCAAAATTTTCATTTATATCTTTATAATTTGTATTAATACTTTTTTTATATAAATTTTTTCCATTTTTTAAAATTTCATCAATTGTATTATTTGTCCAATTTTCATCATTTAATTCATAAGATTTAGCAAATGCAACATATAAACATGCAACAGATAAAAGAGTTTTATTCCTACGTGCAAAGATAACAAGAGAAAAAAAAAATTCAAATTTTTAAATATAACTAACAATTAAAAATTGCTGCGTTCCATTGGACAAAGTCAATTGCTCAAAAGTATATTTGGGAGAGTAATTAGGAATTTTTAAATATGACAATTAAAAATTCTTGTATATGGTAAAAATTCCGTTATTGAAAATCTATTCCCAAATACCTGCAATTATCATATTGATCCAGTGGAATACCAGCAAATTTAACAACTGAAAAATAAAATAACCGACATAATTCATATTTTTATATACTTAGTAGAAGTTGATTGGTTCTTAATTTTTGGCATTGATTCACATGGGTGAACTGGTTGATAGGTTTGTCTGTTTACAATAAAAAAAAAACAAACTTTTTTTTTTTGTTTGGAAATTTTTTAAATTTTTGTGTTATATATACTTGACATTTATTGCTTCCCGATCAATTTTACTGTTTCCAAAAATGATATTGTTAATTTTAAAACCTTTTTCTAAATCATCTGGTATTTCATATAGATTTTCTTCAAATTCTAAGCAATCTTGACAAATTTCTGTACAAATGAAAGAAAAAGACCGTTACATCTTTTTTAGAATTTAATTTTAATTCTGGGATGCATATGAATATATTTGTATGAAAGAATGACCCAAAATCTCACTCGTTTTGGATGCATTTTCTTTTTAAAAGGTTTTGACTTATTATATCTCCAGAACAAAGACTGGTCAACTTGAAGTTTTGCCTACTTTAAAATATCATCGTAAACTATCATTTAGATCGAATCGAATTCATAAAAATCTCAAAAGGGGCGAAAAATAGTCATTCTTTGCTGGTAAAAGAATAATTTTTATTTTTTATTCATGCGTACTAGACTTAAATATTTCAGAACAGAACACTTTTATTTCTTAACATCCGATACTAACCTTCCATATCAAATGGTGATTTATAAAATATACAACAACAATTATTACAGCAATTTTCGTTTAAATTATTGTAATCATTATTTGATTTCATTAACTGCAAACATTTTTCTTCTGATTGAATTTTTAATTGATTCTGAAGAATGATTGGATTAGAAAAATTCCATGTATCTTTTGTTGTTTCAGTTATTTTTTTAATATCAATTTCACTACAAACTGGACTAGCTTCTTGTAATTGAACATCATTTTCGTTATCATCATTATCATCATCGTTATTAAACGGTAAATCATTTAATTGAACTAAACTTTGTACATTTTCTAAATTTTTATCATTAGTATATGCTTCATAAATGAATTCATTGTATGCTTTTCTTGCGTTTATTGCTTTTTCTCGCATTTGAACATTTCCTTTAAGAAGATCAATTGGTCTTTGTTCTGATACACATTTTACATATTTATCATGCGATTCACATTTATCATGAACATATTTATTATGAGGATGATGAATTATTTCATGAACATTTCGAAGTTTTTCACATAAAATTTCATTTGAGTCTTGATTAGAAACGTCCAATCTCTTTTTATATTTTTTACTTTTGTTAGTATTAGGTTTAATTAAATTTTTATTCATATTTCGCCTTTTTTGTTTTGAACTAAAAATTAATTTAAAAATAAATAAATACCGAAAAATGTGAATAATTTAAATTTTTAATATTTATAAATTTTTTATTTTTTTCAATAATAATTTAATGATTTAAATAATTTATTAATTTATATAATTTTAAATCATTGTCACGGTTAACTTGATTCAATTCAAACGTGCATGCATTCTGCGATTTTGTTGATTACACTTTTGAAACACATGAAAATTTTCTTATGATTATACTACCAGGACACTTTACCGGATAACTTATGAGACACTTGAGTTCCGGTAGTACCGTGCTACCTGATATGCACCTCATTTCTCTCACTCGTGACTCCGAAAATGTCTCTTGAGACAATTTTCATACGTGTCTCAAAAGTGTAAAAGTCAGCATTAGTTTGTAATTATGTGTCGGCTTATTGTTCGTTATACGAAGCATATGTACAATACAATAGTTAAATGTTCGATACTACGGTTAGATGCCCATTCCTATTTCCTATATCATTTGTACTATTGTAAAACCCCACATGGCCGTTGTATGTAAAACCGTTATATATTGTGTGGACAGTGGGCTTGTTGTACAACTTTACGCGATAACGGTTGTATAATGTATGGCTAGTTTTCAATGAAATATAAACGAAAAGATTTTAAATTAGTATATTTCCATGTGATTAATTTGTATACGTAAATAAACAAAAATAATATCCTGAATTAAAAATTAAATTTTTATGTAGTTTAAAGAATTTTGTTACTCACTGTTTATCTACTACGTTAATGTCGCTCTCTACTACAATTTTTGGACAAATATTTTTCAACGTATAAACGTATGTGCGTTGCAACGTATTTTTATTTTTTATTATCCATAGCATAGTCCATACATGGAACACTACAAGAAATTGAATCCGTATATTTGGAAAGGTAAGAAAACTATCCATCTATTCAATCTTTTTCAAGAAGGAGAAAGAATTTTATAAATAAAACAAATTATAAAAATCAATATATTTTGTGATAATATCATATTATTTTTATTTAACAATATTATTATGTGTATATGTATGTTATGTAGTATGGTATGCGCGTAAATTTAAATAATGTTAAAAAATATCATATATGATACCACAAAACATAACCTTATTTCATATATGCGATACATGTATGATATTAATTTAACCACAAAAATATAAAGAAAGCCTTATATGTACATATATGGTGTTCATAAACATAACCTATATTAATTTCATGTATGTATTTCGTATTACATTATGAATATTATTTAAATAGTAGTTTTAATTCATATTTTTTTTTTAGACATTATGAATTAAATATGAACTTAAATATTAGAGTACTTATTAAAATAAAAGATAAAATTATTATAAATTCTTTTAAGATATTGATTTTAATATTGTATTTTCGTATTATATATTTTTATTCAATTTATTATTATTCCATGTACAATTTAAATTTGGAGCCACATTAATTATGTCAAATTACATTTATTTTTTTTTTTATTTTTTAATACATTTGACATTTTTATAATCCGTTTTATTTTTATTACTACATGAAATGTTTGTAAACAAAAATTAAAAATTCAACATGTGTTTTAAGCCGAAAGTTTTAAAAAAAAAAGTAAATAAACCCAATTTATCAATTATCTATGGAAAAGAAATAAATTTTACATTTAGTTTTTAATATAAAAGTAAATCCTAAATATGAATTCATCTTTGATTTTTCTTTTTATTATTTTAAATTTCTTAAATGAAGTATATTTATTTATAACTAAAACTATTTCTTTTTTTAATCATTTTATCATTTTTACTTTTAACATGTAAGCAATAATAATAATAATAATAATTGTAATAAAGTGTATAATTAAAAAAAAAAAAAACAAATCCTTAAAAATCTTAGAAGTTTTTTTGTTTTTGTTTTAGTTTCAATTTAAATTTAATGATCTACTCTTGCATTTTTTTTTATTGTTGTATCATAAATATTACTATTTTCTTCAATACTTCGTTTACGTACTTCTCTCCGTTTTTCACATATATTAAGCATTTTATCTGGCGATGGTACATCATTTTCACAATCAATTCCAATTTCTTCATCCTCCTGCAATAAATTAAGAAGTAAATACTAGTTTTAATTAATACACTGAATTTAAAGTCCAATCGAATTGTTTTTAATTTTTTTAAAATTATTTTTGAAATAATAATAATTTGTGTTATTTACTTACCTCCTCTTCAAATTCTTCATCAAGTTCTTCTTCAAATTCGGGTTCATTGAAACTATCATCTTGTTCAATTAATTTACCATTTAATGTTGGAAATGTTATTTCTGGTAATGGCAGTCTTTCTGGATTATATTCTTGGACTAATTCTCTTAATAAATTTGATATTTCTTCACGTTTACGTGTTACAACAATTGTTTCAAACCAATTAATTAATTGTTTAATTGGTATACGATAATCACGTATTGGATCTTTAAAAAATTGTTCAACATATTGTAATAAATATAAGCCACAATCAGTAAAATTATTTTGTTGTGGCACTTTAACACAATGACCGGGCATATTTGATTTATTAAATGTATGTGTTGAATCTTCTTTAATTTTTGCTTTATATTCACATGTTAAATAATCACGTAATGTAGCAACAACACGACTTCTTGATGCGCCCGATAATGAATCAAAAATTAAAATTAATGGTTGCTTAATTTGTTGAATATTGTTACTACTAGTACTACCACCATCTTTTGAATGTTGCGATTGTTCATTAGCTGATTCTGAGTCACTTTCTTCTGAAAATAAATCACTTTCATCACCTTCAGCTTCATCACGTTCACTCATTGAATCATCATTAATACAAAATGGGTCTGTATCACGTTTTGACAATGGTGTTATTGTTGTATTACCAATTTGTAATGATACTTTACGTTCAGTTATCACTTCTGAAAAACGAAAAGCTTGAAAATTCAAAATTGGATTTTTTTTTTAAAAAAAATAAAATTTTTAATTTTATTTCATATTTAAAATACTCACTTTTCTTTTTGAGTGGTGTTTGTGGTGCAACTGGAATATTTGTATCGTATGTAACAGGACCTTTTAAACTTGGATAACATATTATAGCAAGAAACCAATGTGATTGTTCATTAATTGGTATTATAATGAAATCTTTTTCAAATAAATTAACACTTTTTGTCCAATTTTTAACACGTGCATGTCGTTTTTGTGCTGGTGTCAATTTAGCATCTTTCTCTGTTTGACGTTGCCTTGATGTCATTGTTGTTAAACGTTTATAAAAGAATGAACTAAATATATGAGTTTTTTGTCTTTGTTCAACAGTTAAAACTTTTAAATGCAAATATTTTAAATAAAAATCAATAATGACATCATTTAAATACTGATCAATTGCTAAACATGTATAATCTTCAGTATTTATTGATATACCACCTTTACCTGGTGGATAAATTAATATTTGTCGTATATTATCTACTTCTAATTTAGTCGTAGAGCTGGCACTGAAACAAAAAGTAAAAAAAAAAAACAAAAGAAAAACTCATTATAAATTTAATTTTCAATTTTTTTATAGACATACTTTTCAATTTTTACTAATTTATCCTTGGAACATGATCGTATTAGTAGTTCATTCGCGTCATTTATAGAGATTTCTTCCAGTACTGTTGTAGAATAAATTGATCTAATTACATTTTTTAATGCTTCTGAAAAATTATCTGGTTGCAATACTATACGTTTATATGGTTCTGAGCGATCGGTGGGATTGTAATAGGGCGCTAAAAATATATACATAAATTTATATAATATAATTTCATTTTTTTTTTTTTTTCTTAAATCACAATATTTTTCAATATTTTTCTTACTTTCTAAACTTAAACTTTTCGGTTTCATTCCTAAACTTTCTCGTATATATTGTGCACATTTAGCTAATGTATAAATAAATAAAACTGGTAATGATCGATTAAAATGTGCAATAATTTTAACAATTTCACGTGTTTGAATATTAAGAACAATATTATCACCAGGATCACTACAAGATGGTGCTACAATACGAATACCTTTTGATGTAAAGTAAACCTTTTAATTAAAAAAAAAAAAAGGAAAAGAAAAAAGGTGTAAGTAAATAAATATTAAAAAATTTTTTAAAAGAATAATTTTGTTCTTACTTTTTCTGTTGGTTCAAAACGATGTGTACCAATTCGTATTACTTTACATAGTAGTTCACCGCATAAAATTCCACTACTACCACTTGAATTTGCAACATCCCAAACAATTTCACGTTCCATGTCTAATAAAAAAATAAAAATAAACAAAAAAAAAATTTAATAAAAATAAGAAAAAGAAAATAGGTATCGTATATTATATGCAAAATTTAGTGTATACCACTCGTGTACATATGCACATCACATATGTACATATGTGTATTTATTCCCGATTTTTTGAATGGGATTGTACATTTAAATTTCTATAAAATGTGAAAATATCTTTAAATATTAAGTTAAAAATTTCTATTCATTTTCACTGCAAAATTGTAATTTTAATATTAATATGCCGTTTTAAAAATCATTAAATCAAAATTTTTGAAGAATAAAAATCCCTAACACTAACCTCCCTCTTTCAACTCAGTTAAATTAAGTATTAAACTTTTTTATTTAAATAGAACTTTATGTTTATTTCAATATTTTTTTTAAACTTTTATATGTCGATATTTGAGAACATATTATGTATCATATAATTAAAATTTCCACGTTCTTAATACTTTTCATTTCAGAAATCAAAATCACAGAACAGAAGAAAAATAACTCAACATGGCGAATATCACACAAAATCCAAACCAAATCAAATACATATTTTATTTAATTTAGTTGTCAATTTACTTAACATTTTGACAACTAAAAATTAACATTTTTTTCCTATATGAAGTTAGTTCCGATATAAAGATTTTTTTGTAAAAAAACGATTTTTTTTGTAAAATAACGAACTTAAAATTTGTAATTTTGTTCATAATTTTAATTTTTTAAATAATTTTTTTTTTATGAAAGAAAATTTTCAATTTTAAAATAATTCGTAATTTCATCATCATTAGTTTAAAATATAGCATGATAAACTAAGTACATATGTAAGAGTTTGTTTCGTATCTGTAACCCAATAGTTTGGACACATATGATGTATGCACACATGGGTGGTGAATACGATAGTCTAATAGGGTCTAATATGTAGGTTCTTTGAATTATATTCCCAAATCTTAACTGATAATATAATCCTATTTATGACACACTTACCTTGAAATGAATTGTCATTATCATTTATGACTGGCTCACATGGAAGCAGTGGCTTTTGATTAAATGCATTTTCTGTTTGAACAAACGTCTGTGACAAATAGAATAAATTCATTTTTATATAAAATTTCAAAAACAATTCATGCTTTTATTTTCTAATAGTAGGCTTTACCTTTGCGGATTTATTTGATTTATCATCATCATCATCATCATCACTGCTTAATAAGACAACTGGTTCTGCTTCAGCTGGTTTTATACGGCTTGAACCGCGACCTCTACCACGTCCCGATATTAATCCACCTCTACCTCTATGTGATGCCATTACTATTGTAGCTTTAGCTTCAGCTCTATTTAATAAATCTACTTGCATCCCTTGACTATTATGTGATTGTTGTTGAATTAATTTTTTTCGATCTTCTTCTTTAGATGCCTGTTGTTTAGTACATTGCACACGTTTTGGTTCTTCAGTGAAAATTTTTCCACATCTTAAATTAGAAAATTTTATAAACAATATTTTTTTTTTCTAATTTTTAAAAAATAAATTGATTAAGTCTTAAACTCACCTTTCACATCTTGCGTGATTGTAACCCGTGTATCCACAATTTGGACATAATGCTAAATAGCCTTGAATAAATTTCGTTGGTGCTTCTTTGGTTATGTCAGCTGTTGTTGTTGCTGCTGTCGATGTACTTTGTGATGATTGTGATGGTTTCGTTGTTTCTGCTTGTTGATTTTGAATAGTTTTAGTCGTACAACTTGATGATGTTCCAGCTGTTACCGTTTCTGTTTCTTGCTGCTTTGTTAATTGAAGACTCTGTTCAGCAGCTGATATTAATTCACTAGTAGATTCTTGAACTGAAATTCCTACTGTTACTACATAATCAATATTAGCACCAGGATTTGAAACAACTTGAATATTAGTTTTTGGTGTAAATGGTACACCAACTTGTTCTAAAAGTTCTTGAACTGTACAACTTTCACGTGGTAATGTAAATGTTATTAAACGTTGTTCACCAGTTTTTAAAATGACTAACATTCGTGCGCTTTTTTGACCATCAGTTTCTTGTAATTGAAATTGATTTTTATTTTGCTGTGGCTGTGGCTGTTGTAGTTGCTGTTGTTGTTGTTGATTTGTAGTACGTAAAATTCTATTATCCTCATTACCATTTGATGTCGTTTGTATTTGAGTTTGAGTTTGCCCAACAACAGACTTCGGTGGAGTAACTATTTGTGTAGGAGCAACTCGATTAACAGGAACTGTAGTACCCGTGCTTTTCGTATTCAATTGAATTCTATTTATTTGCTGATCTTGTTTTTGTTGTAATTTTTTATATTCCATCAAATTCATAACTCGACCATTTACCAATTTATTCGGTTTTTTATCTTCATCAACTGAATTTTGTGTATAATATGTTGTAAGAGTTGTATCAAATGATTTTGACGATGTATCACTTACATTTGCTGTTAGTTGAGAGTTTTGAGGTTCAGAATGTTTTGGTACAACCACTGCTTGTATGCTTTCTTCAATATCTAAATTACTATTTCCCTGAAAAACTTTTGTAGTTACTACAGGAAGATTTCGATATTTTTGTTGTGATGTGACTGTTGCGGTTCTTACATTCACGACGGTGTTTGAAGTATCTTGCTGTTGTGGCTGCTGTTGTTGTTGTTGCTGACGCTGTGCAAGCAATTTTTGTTGTATTTGATTTGCAATTAAACGATGTTGTTGTATACCAATTGCAGTTGATGATGTAACAGACGTAGTATTGGTAGAAGCATTTTGATTTGGTGTTGGTGACATAAACGATTTTTGAGTGATTGTAGCTGAAGTATTTTGTTGTTGATTTTTCTGTTGTGGTTGTGTTGTTACAACTTGATGTTGATGATTAATATTAACAACAGGCGATTGAACAGCTTGGGCTACTTCTTGCCTAGTTATTGCAACTGTTTGATTTTGCTGCGGTTGAGCAGCAGCTTGTTGAATTATTGTTTTCGTAACATTTTGTCGGATACCTCGTCCTCTTCCTCTACCAGTTCCCGTTGAAGTAGTAACTCTGGTACCACGCCCTCTTGTAGTTTGCACGGTAAGAAAGGAATGCTGATTAGTTGTCGTCGATGAAGGAGAATTAAAACGAATGGTTGGTCTAACAACTTGAGAATTAGAAATTTGTGTTGCGCTAACAGCACCTTTATTTAGAGGTGTCGCAGCTGTAGTCTTAATGGTTTGTGTTGCACGCGGATTTACTTGCTGTACTTGAACAGATGCATTACTTTGTAATTGACCTTGAGATTGTTGATTGACACTATGCTGCTGTTGAACGACTACTTGTGGTGAAGTTTGAGCTGTTTGTTGATTAACATGCTGATAAATTACATTTTGCTGTTGAATTGGATTTTGTTGTGGTTGCTGTTGAAGAGGTGTCACAATAGCTTGCTGGCGTTGTTGAACCATTCTACCTTGAGGAGAGCTTGTTTGTCTTTGAACTGTAATGTTTTGCAGCTCTTGATGCATAATTTGCTGGGTTTGTTGATGTTGTTGTTGTTGTATTTGATGCTGTTGCTGTTGTATTTGATGCTGCTGTTGTTGTTGTTGTATTTGATGCTGCTGTTGCTGTTGTTGTTGTTGCTGAACCTGCGGCTGATGATGTATCTGTGGTTGAGCGTTTTGAAAGACGACGGTCCTAGGCTGTTGAGCGTAAACAATTCGCTGTTGTGGTATATTTTGACGCATGACAATATGTTGCTGGGTTTGTTGATGTCCTTGAGTAGTTTGCTGTACCGTTGGTTGTTGAAGAACAACATGTGGAGATTGTTGCAATAAAATATGTTGATGAGAATTAGATTGGTTAGTTGGGGATTGTTGCATCAATAGTTGGGCAGATAACGTTTGCCTTGTACTAGTGTCGGGGGACTTTTGAATTAAAATTTGTTGTTGATTTGTTTGCTGTCGAACAGGCGATTGAATATGTTGAAGAACCACTTGCTGTTGTTGTTGCTGCTGCTGCTGCTGTTGTTGCTGTTGTTGTTGTTGCTGTTGTTGTTGTTGCTGTTGTTGTTGTTGCTGCTGCTGCTGTTGTTGTTGTTGTTGTTGTTGATGTTGTACCTGATTTATTTGATGCTGTTGTATTATTTGATCTGTTGTATCCATTTGAACTTCAGATGTTGAATAATAAATTTGTGACTGTGGAATTGTTTGTTGTGTATCATCATCCTGTTGAAGTATATAATGTGTAGATGTTTGTTGAGCTTGAAGATGTTGTTGTTGTGGTTGTTGTTGTTGTTGATGATGTTGTTGTGGATTTTGTTGATAAACAACTTGCTGTACTTGATTATTATCACTTACAACTAATGCATCATCTTGTGTTATCAATACCTAAGAAAAAAATAAAATAAAATAACAAACATATCATAAGACAATTTATTAAAATATAATCTAATTTAAAATTATATAAACCTGTTGATTAATTCCATCGTCGCCTGCAACTTGAACAAATTGAACATTATCTAAGTTTATATTTGGATATAATCTTTTAAATTCATCAACGTTGTGAACTATTTGAAAGTACTGTGCCATTGTAGAAGACACTAAAAGTAAGACAAAAAAAGAAACGAGTTTGTAAAGTATTTAATTTTATAAATTGTAACACATCGTAGTATTAAAAAATAAAGATTTATTTTGTATTACATATCTAGATACTAGAGAAAACAAAATAATGAATATGAAACATGGAATTAGTAAAAAGTGAAAATAAAAGTAATATAACATAAAAAAAATAATTAGTCGTTTGTTCAATAACATCTTCTTGATTTAAAATCTTAAATAATAAAAGCCGTACACAAATGCATCTCTTAAAAAATTAATATTCAATTTTACATAAACATAATAAATTAACAAAAAATATTAAACAACCAAAAAATTGAATTACATTAAAAATAAAACAAAACAATAATTTTTTAAATTTATAATTTAAAAATTAAAATTATTTTGACTCAATTTGTCGATTTTCTTTACATTACTTACATTCTGTTGAAGAATTTGGAATATTTGATGTCGTTAATAAATTTGTGTTATTATTTATATTACAATTATTAGTATTGTTAATATTATTATTATTATTATTAATATTATTATTATTAATATTAGTACTGTTATTGTTAGTATTATTTACATTATTATGAATTTGTAGTTGTTGCTGTTGCTGTTGATGATGTTGGTGATAATGTTGTTGTTCTGTATAATTTGTTATCGTGTCTGTTGTCGTTTTTGAAGATATAGCAGTATTATTAATTGAACTTATTTGGTTATTATTAATATTATTATAATTATTTGTTGACACTGTTGCCGTTGCTGTTTCTGTTTTTGTATCATTTAATAATGATAATTTTTCACGATTTAATTTATCTGTATTTTTAATTAATGCAACAATTTCAGCACCCTTTGGACATGTAGTCTCTAAATGACGATTTACAACGCGTGCTTGTCCACGTATATCCGTATTACATAGAAGACAAATAGCTCTTGCTTCTTTACCAAGTCGATATCTTGTAAAATGTTGCCATACATCATATTTACTCATTATGTATGATTATTATTATTGTTGTAACTAAATATTTTTTTTTTCATATAGGTATTTAATTATTAATAAAGATACATAATGTTACTTTTTTTAAAAAATTAAAAGATAGATAAATTTTAAATAAATAAATACTTACATAACGCTCTTGCGTTCATGTTAAGTATATTGCTGCATTAGAAATAATACAACGAATTTTTATTATTCGTTTTTTATGATCTTTTTTAATTAGTATTACTTTAATTAGATATAAGATATTCTACTTATTTTTATTTATACCTATATTTTTAAATCTGGAATTAAACAAAAGGCCGATTCTATTTTTTTGTTCTTATTTTGGTCCAATTTTTAATGTTCAAAAGATATCAATTACTACATATAATAATATAAAAGTATCTTACTTAATATCTCAACTAATTTTCTTTTTCCCCTAATTAATTAGAAACTAAAATTGTCCCAAAATTTTTTCTAGGTGTATAATAATTCAAGAAATAAGAAATCAAATAAAATAAGATCCTTATTGATGAGGTATTTATGTTTAGATTTAATAAAGGTTTAACTTTAGGTAAGGAGGTAATATTTTGATATCATTTTTTGCTTTTTCAATTAGTATGATGTATAATGACATTGTTAATATTTTTATTTTTTTTAGAAATACTGCATTCATTAATAACATGTACATTAAGTATTAATCTTGGATTACAAAAAAAAAAATAAAAAATAAAAAACAAAAAAAGATTAAGATTAAAATATTTGTACAATTTTTACCATCCCATTAAAAGTATGATGCTATGATACCATAATGAAATAATTAAGAAGCAGACAAAGTATTACATATTGAGTAATTTATTTTAACTTTTTTAATTATAATCCTATCTATTTTGACACTAAAATTTTATAGGACTAAAATTAAATCCATTCAAATAGTTAAAAAACATAAAAAATTAATTAGATATTTGAAAATAAAAGATTTAGAAAAGAAAATGAAAAAATAAGAATCCACCACTTGTAATTGAATATGATACTTTTTTTTTTTCTTTTACCTTTTTAATTGTATTTGTAAAATGAAAATTTAACATTTAAAATGAGACACTTTTACAATCCTTATAATTCCCTTATTATTTAAACATTAATTACACTTTTTCTTTTTATATATTCTCAATTACATTTTAAATATTAATTATTATTTTAAAATATAAAAAAGAATGAAGTTTTTGCAAATATGTACTTTATCGACTCATCACACATAATTTTATACAGTTATACTTACACAATTCACACATTGGATTTTTAATTTTTTAAATGTCCATATATACACACACATGCATACATGTGCAATTTATAATTTCATATATAGAAAATGAAGAAAAACATGGCGCGTCTATCTATAATCCTCGTACATACAAAGTATTGTATATTGTATTGTATTATTATAATCAAGATTATATGACATTTCAAATTATTTCATTTCATTTCAATTTTCAATCATATTTTCATAGACAGTGGTATATGGTGGTATTGCATACTAAACGTGTACATATAAAAGTCATTTAAATCACTTATAAACGGTCGCCATCTTGCGGAATTTGTAAATTCTTATCTTTTTTTTTTCATTATAATTAGATATACATACATATATACATACGTTGTATCATATGTAGATATATAAAAAGAAAAAAGTTCTTGAATTTATATATGAAATTAAATGGGACCACTAAACTATTCTAACCTTAAAAAATATTGCATTAGTGGTCCCACTGTTAATTTTTTTTTTTTTTTAAATCTTTTGATGTAGTTTTTTCAAATTCTAGATTTAAGAAATATTTAAATGAAACAAAAAAATTCATTTAAATTAATTAAAAAAATAATATAAGAAAAAAAAAAAATGAACAATTAACCAATAAAAATTACGAACTTGTTTGAGATCTAACTTCAAACTTTACCTAAATTATGGTGTTGAACATTTCCAACAAAGGAAGTATCTGTGCAGGTATGTGTCCGAATTTTAATTTTCGCATGTAAAATATCTCCGAATTTTTTAAAACATTTATTTTATGCAGTTATTTATAACAATACAATAATTAATTATAATTATTAATATTTTGATTAGAATTTATTATATAAATTTTTTTCTAAAACCTTAATATAACTTCAAATGATGCTGTTCATTGGAAACGACATACTTGGAAAAACCGTTACAATCTCTCTTACTATCTACTTGATACTTTTTATTATGTATTATCTTATATCATAGAAATTTAATTATTTTTTGAATTAAAAAAAGAATAAAAGCTTTCCATTTTTGTTCTTCAATATAATAACGAATATATAAACGAAAAATTTATAAAACTATTTTTTCTTTTTCAGTGCTTCAAAACGGCGTGATAAATCATCAAAATCAATTTCGTCATCATTATTATTATTTTTATTAGTACCTGGTGAATCAGATGGTACATCTGGTAAATCTGATGGTACATTTGGTAATGTTGGTAATTCGGGCGCACTTGGACTTTTATGACCAGTCATATTAGTTGGAGGTAATTTTGATCTCGGTTGTGGCTTCGGTTTATTAGATTTCTAAAATTAAATTTAAAGAAAAAATATATATTAAAAATATTTCATTATAATTACTTGTAATGTTAAATAATTTCTAAATTGCACAATTATTTTCAAAAGACATTCAAAAAAAAAGTTATTATTTTAAAATAAAGAAAAATAGAAACAAAAAAAAATAAATATAAAACAAACAAAAAAAAAACAACGATTCACCTGCAAATTATCATTGATAATTACTGATGAATACCGTGGTGGAGGCGAATCATAATAAGTATTTAATAATGATTTCTACAAGAAAAGAGTGTGTTTACTAAAGAAATTAAAAAAATAATAAATTGTTAAAAAATAAATAAAAAAAATATAAAATACGATTAGATATGTACGTGATGCACATTAAAATGCAATGCATGCCTTCAATAAAAGTAAAAACAAAATATAATAATAATAATTATCAAAACAAAAAATTTAAATTTAATCTAAAAAAAAAAACTCATACAAAAAAAACAATCCAATGTGATGAAAAACACATTTTTGTATGTGCTTTTTGATAACAAATTTTACTTACAAAAAATTCATAATCCACAAATTTTGTTATATTTAAGTATGCATTAATTTGAATACAAAAAAAAAAAAAAAATAAAACAATGTTACATCACCAATAAAAAAAAAAAGAAAAGGAAAAAATTGTACAAATGCACCTACCTGATCATTATCATCTGGACTACCAGTATCAGGAGGAACCTTATTATTTTCCTCCTACAACAAGGTTTAAAAAAATGTTAATCAATGCACCGAATAACATGGACAGAAATATCATGCTGAGAACATAATTCAAAGTAAGTAACTTATATTATTTTATCAACTTACCTGAATAAAATTTGTATTAATATTTAAATCTTTCTTTTCTGATTGTGAATTTGGTGGAATATTATAAGCAAAGGGTTGTACATTTCCACCACCACCGTTACCACTATTACCACCAAAATAACCACCACCTCCTCCACTACCACCAGAAGGATAATTAAATGGTTTTAATGTTGGTGGATCAGGCATTACAGGTAATGGTGGTGGCTGCGGATATCCAATAAATCCCATTGTAGGAGGTTGCATACCACCGCCACCTCCACCTCCTAAATTATTTCTATCAGATAAATCTATTAGCATACCATCCAATCCTGTAAAATACAAATTTACATATTTCATTTTATTCGAAAACTTTTTCGAAAAAATAAAATTTATTCGAAATTTTTAAAAATACGAAATAATTAACTACCAATCGGTTTACGATCATCCTTCATTACTTGTGGATCTGGTTCATACTCAATATTATAATTTTTTGCAATTTCAATTAAATATTTTTCAACAAGTAATTTTGGCGGTGCCTGAATTGCTAATTTATGCATTAATTTCTCAGATACTTTATGATCACCAGTAGCTGTTCTTGCTTGTTCGGCAAATATATTACCATATTTACTTATGAATAAATCAGATATTACTTTTAATTCTTGTATATCAGTTTGTAAACGTGGTGCTACCCATACTAAACTTGATACAGCTTCAGCAATTCCATCATCTAACTCTTTCATTTGTGTAACTAAACCAAATCTAGCTAATAATAGGTCACAATACATTTCGACAATTTCCATAGCTTCGATAAGATAATCTTCTCTGTTAGATAGGAAAAATATAACGTTAAGACAAAAATTACTTAGATTCGTACTGAGATCGTAAAGATCGTGTGGTACACAAATATTTGATATTTACCTTATAATATGCTCTACGCGAATTCTAGCCCTTTCAATTTTTCCAGTTGCTAAATAATCAGCTATTTCCTTTCTTGCTTTTTGTGCTAGTTCAGTTTTCTTTTTTTCTAGCAATTTTAAACGATTCAATGCTAAACGTAAATGAGTTTTTAATTTTGTATAATTTGGGCCACTTGAAAACATTTTCAAAATTTTATAATCTTCCTTCTAGAATTTATAGAGATAAAACTTTGAAATTAATGAAAACGAAGTAAAACAAATGTCATATGAATCATCACCAATTACAGATGTATGATTCATGTTTGACGTATTTACGTTTATCAAATGTCAATTCACAACTCGGATCGGCAGTCGCAAAGCTCGTATTGGAGGATTTTAGACGATGAGACTTTTATGAGACGCATGAAAAAGTTTTGTATGAGACACCGGATACCGGGTGAAGGAAGTGAGGCATCTATGAGGTTGCATGGTATTTACGACCTATGGGCTACCTGATACACGCCTCAACTCCTTCACCCGTTACATTAGAAGTACTAAAAAGTATCTTTTCTTTTCATGTAAAAGTTCTAATTCGCAAGTTGAATCGGTTGTATGCAACCAGTGCTGTCGTTTTGGACTTTTGAATTGCAGTAGGTTTATTTCCAAATTACAGTAAATTTCACGAAATTGCAGTAGACCACAATATAAACGGTTATTTTAATACAAATCTATTTCTTACCCATTTTCTTACCTTCGAATACCAAGCTTGTCATAGATTTGAATTTAAAATATATAATATGATTACAGGGCGAAGGAAACTACTTATTTCAAGACACCAATTTCTAATGAAAATACTTGATTATTTGATCAATAAGTTTCAAACTTTATTTTAAAAAACATAAACAAAATAACTGATTAACTAAAATAAAAATTTTAATCATTAACAAAACTTAATTCTTCAAAGAATAAAAAAACAATAATAAAAAAAATAATAATAAAAACAACTACTAAATAATTAAAATAAATAAAAACAAAGTTAAAGGAAACAAAAAAAAGAAAACATTTTTTTTCTTAAACTTATCACTTTTTATAGGTGGTTAGCATATTCTTCGATGGCAGAATTATTTTGAAGTAGAGCTTTTGCAGCCATTATTGCATGTAAAGTATCAACTTGTAGGCAATTTCTTTTTTCATTTTTAATTATTTGTATTTGTGAAAAAACCCTTTCAACAGTAGCGCTACTGTGTGGTAGGCTTAATATACTTGACACAAAATCTTTTACTTTTGGGGACATCAATTCATCCAAACCATTTTTCATATAAAATATTTCATCCCAAAATAGTTCTATATCATTTTCTTTTTCTTTAATTTTCGATAAATCCAAATTAATAAGTAATCTCCATTCACTATCTAGTTCTTCAGCATTATCTACTAAATTTGGAAATGATCGAATTAAATTTATTAAAGAAGGTCCCAAATTTTTTGGATCTATAACAGTAACATTTTGCAATATTGTGTCATTTAAATCAAACCGTTTAAAAATTTGAGTTGCAAGTTCCTGATAATAATTTAAACAATTTATTTTTATAGCAACTTTATCTTCTTTTCCTATTTCTTTTAATAACAGTTCTGCTTTTACACCTATGTAAATGTTTTCTAAATCAAGAATATACTCTTTTTCCCAGCATTTCTTCAAAAGTGTTGTATCTAAATATTCTTTTCGTATAAAATTGCTTAGAATAGTTTTCAAATATGTTCTTAATGTAGAAATTATTAAATGCAATCGCGGTGATTCTGATTGAAATTCAGTGTTGATTTTATTACTTATTTTTAAAATATATGATAAAAATGTAAAGTAAATTTTATTATTGATATTAAGATATTTAGCTATGCTTGTAGCTAAATCTGAATTTCTGTCAAAATTTCTTTTCAAGATTTTGAGTTGGTATATGCTTGAAGTAGGATTGTTGTAAATCATACAGTAAAACTTGAAAAGTAGCAAAGTATTCAAATTGCAGTAGATCGTAAACAATTGCAGTGTTGCAGTAAATGGACATAGAATGCAGTAAAAACACTGCAATTGCAGCAGAACGACAGCACTGTATGCAACCCATTCGCAACCACAATATTCTCAAATTCTCATACGCCCAGTCCTACACTACAACTACAAGTCACAACATAATTAGTAGAGAGTGTTCAGACCGATCAAAAGTATTAAGTGGTTACAAAATAAGAAAAAAAATATTTCGCAATTTATAGCAATTCCATTTTAATTTCAACATATAAAATATGTAACATAACTTTATAAAAAATAATGATGGATGTACATGTGTAACAGGATTGACTAATATATATTTTATGATAACATTATTTATTCAAGTGTTTCCTCTGACTCAATAACTTCTTTTAATTCTAGCAATTCAACAAGTCCTTTACCTTTTGTTTCATTTCGAATTAATTCATCAATTTGTCTAAATGATCCAGGATCTATAAGTGCTATAATCTTTAAAATGTTCTCATCCTTCTCTTCTGATTCAACAGATGTACAAAGTTTCTTTACTGATTCTTTTAATTTTGCATTATCTTTAATTGGTATCGAAATTTGCAATTTCATTCGTTGCCTTTCAATTGGCATATTTTCCTTCAATAATCGTATTGCATCTAATGTTTGTTGTTTTGCATTTTTATTTAATTTAACTGAAAAATGTGCATCCTTTAATGATTTTTCAATTAATGTAACAGGATATGGTCGTCTTGTTTCTGGATTAATACATAATGCTGATACATTTGTTGCTATACTATTAAATAATGAATCAAGCATTGAATGACGTTCTTTTTCTGATATTTGTAATTCTCCTTTAGATAAAATTTCTTTACATATTTCAGTTTCATCTGTTTTACCAAATGCTTTTAATAATTCATCATTTTTAGCTGCTTGTCCTTTAGAAACATTCGTAAATACTGTATGAGTTTGTAGTACTTCATCAATATCCTTTTCTCTAATACATAAAATTAAAAATTAAAAAGTAGGATTTCATCTGATAAAACGAAATAAAATTGAGTTGTTATTGTTACTTACACGTTATTACGCCATGATAGCACTTTATTTTTATAGCAAGCGATTTCAAAACGTTTACCACCCTTTTTAAGTCTCACTATAGCTACATTTGTTAAACGTATTTGATTTGTTGGCGTAAAAATTTTCGACATTTTTTCTCTGATTTATTTTTAAATCCTCGTGGTCCGGTTTAGTATCCAAGTTTGCCTGTAATATATGTACCTCTGTAGTTTTTGTAAATACTCTCAACAGAAATCAAAATCTATATCAAATAAATATAGATACTATACTACGCTTTAGTTTCAGTTCACTTCACTGTTCATTCAATTTTGTTTTGATTGATCAGATGATTATAGACTTGGAATTTAGAAATAAGAAACGTCAAAGTTAAATTTCAAATTTATTTGTTCAAATCGATAATTTCCCATGCTTCGATTGAGTATTGAATTTCGACTCAATTTATCGATTCAACAAAAATTAATAATTAATTACATATGTAGAGGTTGAAAATAAAAAAATTAATCATTTTAAATTGGGAAAAGTTTTTAATAAAATTTAAATTTAAATAAACACAATCGATGCTGTCTAATTTTTATTTTCTTTAAAACAAAAAACCAAATTTTGTATGAAATTTAATTTGTTTCAATAAATTTTTATTTTGATTCCGGTTTATTTATATTTTCTGGAATTTCCTTAGATTCTTTGGTCTTCTCCAAAACATTCACAACTTCTTCTTCTGTTTTTGTATTATCGTCATTTTTTTCTAATTGTGAATTTTCAACATTTGTTAGTTTTTCAGTAATTTGAGCAATTTCTGTAGTTTCTATAATTTTTACATCTTCCTTTATCGATATTTTTTCATTCATTTCAGTTAATTTTAAACTTTGTTCATTATCCATAGTCTCCTTATCCTCTTCTAAATTGGTTTTAACATCCTTAGTGTTTTTGGTATTATTTTGTAAATCTGGGGTTGTATCTGTATCATCTGATTTTTCAATTGTCGCAGATTCAATATTCTTTACAGTTTCTACATTTTTTCCTATGTTATCAGTTTTAATTTCATCTTCGATTTTCATGAGTTTTGCATCATCTGCTTCAGCCTCATTCGTTTGTTTTACATCTCCTACAATTTCCGTATTCTTCAATTCTGCAGTACTCGTGTCTTCTGGAACACTACTCAAACCTTCTTTATCTTCGATTATTATGGGCTTTGCATCACCTGCTGATGCTATATTTTCTAAATCCGTATTTACATCAACAATTTCAGCTTTTTCTAAATCCCTTTCACTGATTTCAGCCTCATTCGCCTGTTTTACATCTCCTACAATATCCGTATTCTTCAATTCTGCAGGATTCGTGTCTTCTGGAACACTACTCAAACCTTCTTTATCTTCGATTATTATGGGCTTTGCATCACCTGCTGCTGCTAAATTTTCTAAATCCGTATTTACATCAACAATTTCAGCTTTTTCTAAATCCCTTTCAGTGTTTTCAGCCTCATTCACCTGTTTTACATCTCCTACAATATCCGTATTCTTCAATTCTGCAGGATTCGTGTCTTCTGGAACACTACTCAAACCTTCTTTATCTTCGATTATTATGGGCTTTGCATCACCTGCTGCTGCTAAATTTTCTAAATCCGTATTTACATCGTCAACAATTTCAGCTTTTTCTAAATCCCTTTCAGTGTTCTCAGCCTCATTCGGCTGTTTTACAACAATTTCCGTATTCTTTAATTCTGCAGGATTTGTGTCTATTGGAACACTACTACCCAGATCTTCAATATGTTCAGATTTTTCTGAAGTGTTTGAAACTATCAGAGTTTCCAAAACATTATCCTCTTGTTTTTGTTCATTCTCTGTATTAATTATTCCATCACTTTGATTTATACTTCCTTCTTCCTCCATTTCAGAATCATGAGTTTTCGCAGTTTCTGGAGTCTTTAATTCTGTGATTTCTTCAGCTTGAACTTCCTCTTTATCCTCTTCTTCTGATTCTTCTGGTATATCTAAATACTTAGAAGCTCGTTCCATTAAAATTTCTTTAATTATTTCGGTTAGAATTTCTCTTGAATCAATTATATGACCAACTTCTTCGGCAACTTCTTTTGTTAACCATGGACATAATTCTTTTTCTAAATTCGTACGGTCTGAAGCTTCTATTAAAGGTTCAATATGAGATAGTACTCCTGGTAGAATATTTGCGATATATCCTTGAAGAAGTTTAGCAGCAGTAACACGTTCTTGTACTTCAGCATCAAGTTGTTTAGCAATTTCATCCTGTTGTTTTCTTCTTGTTTTTTCAGCTTGTAAACGAATCTCCTCAGCTTCAAGACGTCGTAATTCAGCTAATTCGGCTTCTCTTTGAGCAAGGAACCTAGAAAAAAAATTTAATTTAATTTAAATGATATGAACAAGAATCTTTGTTGTGTGCTTTATTATAATTAATTTACTCTTGTTGTTTTTTCTTTAAATCTTCTATTTCTTCTTCATGTATTACTTCAAGTAAACTTTGTTCTATTGTATGGCTAACAATTGTCTCTACAATTGGTTGTACTTCTGTATCAAAATCAAAAAGTTCACCATCCAAAATTTCAGTTTGTACATCAATTCCAGTTTTAGCTACAACATATGGTGGTGTTGGTGGTTTTTGTAAATATAATTCTGTTTGTGCACTTGCATCATGAACTGGTGGTCTTTCGTATAACTCCTCTAAATATTTTTCAGTTTGAACATTTTCATGTTTTCTACCATAAACTGGTGGTGGTGTACCAATAACATTTCTTTGATTTTTATTAGCTTGAATTTGTCGTTTTTTAATTAAATGTCTTCGTCGTTCAGATTCTTTAGTATTACTATAATCTGTGTCTCCCTGAAATTTCATAAACATATAAATGTATTTATGTTTAAATGTTAAAAAACAAATGATTGACTTAAATAGTGTATTTTGATGATGATGATTTTAAGGATCGAAACTGTGTATGATGAATAGCAATTAAAATAAATGAAAGCAATAAGAATATTGTGTGTACATTATATGATTGATTACTTAAATTGAAATATGCATGCTACTTCTATATCCACAAATACCTACGTACATTATTATAAAACTCACCTTTCCAGAGAGGAGGCCCGCATATGCGAAATACGGATTCCATGGCTGGAAGGTTGTTTTCTTTTGTTTATTTAAAAAATTTATTTTTTTATTTTATTTTTTAAACTTATGTACTTATGTTAAAATTCTCATTAAAGCAAATTAATTATGTAAAGTATAGGAAATTTTTAAAGGATTGGGAGGATTTCAAAATTTAAATAAAAAAAACTAATTACTCAATCTAAAAATACTTAAGCAAAATTTGAAAATTATTTTTACAAAAATCTTCAATTTGTTCGTTACATAAATTTTAAATTTAATTTAAAAAATAAATAAAAAAAAAATTAGTGGTTTATAGATTTTTACACATCTATTAATATTTGTATATTTAGGTGTACCACAAGTCCACAAATAATAAAAAAAAATACTTACTGCAGCAAATTGAGCCTGACTATAATTGCTACCACGTACAATTCTTTTATCATACATTAAATTTTTATATGACTGATTTTGTTGTTGTACATCCCTGAAAAAACATATAAAATGAAAATTAAAAAACTAAGGAAAAACGTATAAGAAATTTAATATGTTAATTGTATATAGATTGCAGTATTGCACTGAAAATGTACACCTTTGACCTTATACAGGATGTTTCAATAAAATATGCCAATCGTTGGCTATGGTTTATTAAAGGATATTTAGTTGTTTTTTATTGATCACTAAAGACATTTTAATGTCATATCCATACAAGGTCATTGCAGGAAAGGAGGAGATCCTTTTTATTTTTATTTTATTTATTTTTTCTTGTTTCTCGGCGTAATCTACGAGCATTATCTGACGAGCGGTTAGCGTATTTTACTGAAATACCCTATACACATACATATGTATGTATATATGTACATATGTATGATAAGTACGTAAGTATTTATATAATAATTATGTAATTACGAAAATAGGTATCGTGTTGTACATTTTAGGAAAAAAAATTTTTTTTTAATAATCAGCAAAATATTGATTTTCAGATAAACATGTTAATATTGAAGATGTTTGATATATATAAAGTCCTAATTACGTCATTAACAGACATATAAGAATTTTATTTAGACAAGAAAACAAAATAGTTGTACTTTTCCACAAAGCATATGATAAATTATGTCTTTGTAATACTTTGAATTTTTTTATTTTTTATTTAGAATACGTTAAACAAAACCTGATTTCTTTTTTTAAATCAAGTAAATTAGGATCTTACGTATATATATATGTAAGTACATACACAAGTGATGTGTATATAAAATAAATTTTATATGTATAAAAAAATTTGCATATTATTATAATTTTGTGTTTTTACTTTATAAGTTTCCAAGGTGCAATAAAATCCGTACTTCCTGTTCTAGACCTTTAGGATTTTGCTATACGTAATTCGTAGTATATATACATTATCCTGTAGGAATAGAAAGGATTTATTGGATTATTTTCATTCAATTTGTATGTATATACTATTGTATACGTATGTATATACTTTGCATGTAAAATTCCCTAATTTGCATAGGTCATGACATTATAACTGGACATAAAAAATCAAATATTTGTTTATACATGTGTACATATCTACTTGAAAAATATATATTTTTTTTCGGATTGGAAAAAAAAACAAAACCATGGATGTATTGCATTAGTGGAATATTTTGAAAATGAATAACAAAAGTATTTAGCGTTTGAATCAACTGCTATATTTATTAATAGAAATTAAAAATAAAAATAGTAATAAAATAAATTCATGTGTTAATGATCTTTTCCTAGCTTTATGTACTTTTGATCTATTGTAATTTAAAAAAAAAAGAAAAGAAAATACTGCATGGTTGGAGTAAACATTTTATAAATAACGGTTTCTCTTTTAGGTATTAGAAATTCAATACGAATACAATTTGTATTTTGTTTTTATCTTTTTTTTTAAATAAAAGAAAAAATTTATATAGATTAGTAGAAACAGATATAGCGAAAGGAGTTTACATGTTTCATACTCATTTATGGTCATATGAACTGATAGATATACGTACATATGTCCTACTAACGATTATGTTTTCATGTGTATTTATTAACACACAAACATACAGAAAAAATAAAAAAATAATCAATAAGTCTAAAATGACTATTATCAAAAGAATTGACCTAATGTTGTAGGCGAGTTACAATTCATTTTCGATAACACGCATACGTAGTATACATGCAAGCATACACAAAGTAACTACTTATTTATAAACCTAATTTATGTTTAACAAAAAAATAAAAAAAATAAAAAAAAATAAAAAAAGCAAAAGACATGAATAATTGTGTCTTAACTTTCACATGACACATAATAAAATAATGTAATATTTAATCATAAAGCACTTTAAAAACAATTGTATGTATTTGTGTATTCGTTGCATGGAAATTTTATATTAAAAGAACTTTGACCCTAAATTTCCATATTATTATTTGTTAAAGGATTCAGTTTTAAATTTCTAACATTGATTGAATATAATCCTTACAGGATTCATTTATTATCAATTTTAAATGTTATAGATTTTAGGAGAAGGCCAAAAGAAAAGCCTTCCCAGCAGGAGATCGAAAAAGAGGCCTTCTTAGGATGAGGTCAAAACTCATACGGAATTGTCTAGAGTCAAAAGAAGAAGAAATTATTAATTTTAAAGATTTTGAAACTTACCTCGGCTTTCGACTGGAAGTAGTAGAAATTTTAATTTCGTCTATTGCATTATCTATATCTTTATTAATTTTATTATTCATTAAATGATGATCAATTGATTTTTTCGTATCATCAAAACATACATGATGAATAATACGTGGACGAGAAGAGAATGCATAAATACGTTTTGAAAGAAGTATTGAAGGTTCTTTAGATGGTTGAAGGAATATACCTTTTGGAACAGTTGTAACAAATAATGGTCTATTGGAAAGTGTTTCTTGTGTACTACTCTATAATTAATTTAAATTAATTGATAATTTAAATAAAAAAAAAATATAATAAAAAAAAAAAATGAAAAAATGCTACAAACATTTTTTGATGATGGTATTTTATCCTTTTTTAAACGTCTTAATCTAATGTCTAATTCTTTAGCAAAATTATTAAATAAATTTGAAATTTTTTTCGTTGTTTGATATTGTACCGGTATCAATGATTTTTCTAATTTATTATTATAAGTAGCCGTTTTTTTATTATTATTATCTAAACGTCTAACTGGATGTACAATAGCGTTTGGTTTATTTATTTGTTGTAAATTATCTTGATTTATTATTTGAAATGCAGTATTATTTTGAATTAATGATAATTCTTGTATTATTGATTGTTCTGATTGTATTGTTGTAACTGATGAAGATGATGGTGGTGGTGGTGGTGTAATTTTTTTTATTATCAAAATTGAAGAGGATTCTGTTGATAAATCTTTTTCGTTTGTTTTATTTATTTCATTTGTTAATAATTCTATTGAAGGATGTGGTGTTAATGTTGGCATTTTATTTTTATTTATATTGTTTTAAATTTTTTAATTTGATTCAAACAAAAATTCGTTTTTTCTTTACAT
Organism: Anthrax anthrax; assembly: GCA_963971155.1. Classification (NCBI taxonomy): domain Eukaryota; kingdom Metazoa; phylum Arthropoda; class Insecta; order Diptera; family Bombyliidae; genus Anthrax; species Anthrax anthrax. The sequence continues at coordinate 17,740,176 of OZ020120.1, forward strand.
TTGGATTCAAATTAATCTAAAATTTGAAAAATTCGCGTAAATTTATTATTTTTCCGAAATTTATTTTTAATCATTTTTTTTTTTTTTTAAATTAGGTTAAATTGAAAATTTAAATTTGAAATTTTTTTTTTAGATATTTTCGTAAGTTAGAATACAATAATGAGCACTTTTTATGTATTAGCGGTTTAATTTTGGACTTTAAGAAAAATCAGTAGAGTAATTAGTAGAAAATTTTTCTTTTCTAATTTATTGATTCAAATAATAAAAAACTAAAAAAAAAATAAAATAAAACGTTACACTATTTTATTCAGACTAAAGCAGTTACACTATAACACCGCGTATACAAAAGTTTTCCAATGTTATAAGGACAATTTACTTTTATTGAATGACCGGCTGGATTGTCCATAACACAAAATCACCATCATTGCTATCGGTTAGTGGTCAGTGTAAATAACGTTATTTTTAGACTTGGAATTAAATTTTTTTTTTTCTATTTTATTATGTATAAGAGAGAACATGCGCAGTTTTACATCCATATAAAGGAAATTAATAATAGCATAATTAAAATTATTTTTTTAACGACTTTTAATTAAAAAACAAAAATTTAATTTAAAAGTGAAAATTCCAATTATCACCGATAGTTAGTTTTAAAATAATTAAAAAAAAAAAATTTTTATTGTATATTCCGTGTACTTCAGGGATATGATAAAATATAAAAAATTTTATTTTTGGAATAATAAGTAAATTACCTTTAAAGGTATTTTGTACATAAAAAATTATTGACTTTCATGATTAATTATAATTATTATTTTTCATTAAATATTTATGATTTCTCTCAAGGAAATTTCAAGAAATTTATCAATAACAAAAAAAAAAAAAAAAAAAAAACGATTGCCGTTTTCTTAGCTTTTTTTCAAATAGTTTCTTATAATAATTTCTGATTTTATCCTCATTATTGTGATACTAGTGGTCACCACTTTTAAGGTCACCCAATCATCATAATTATTCATGAGTTAGAATTTTTTGGCTATATACTAATTAATACTTCTTATTATTTATTATAACAACAAAATATACTAATTATAAAAATATAATATATTATAAAAACATATAGGCTTGCATATAGGTACCATGTTAATAAAATGTGAACACCGGTATTAAGTGTAGAATGTACGCTGTCCTTTGAATGAGAATATTTTAAAGGCCATGTAAAGTTATAAAAGAGTACACAAAATGTAAAAAAAGACCAGCAAAAAAAAATAGTTGTGCATGTATATGTCGTTAAATAATTTCCTTGTTTCAAAAATTTATTCGTTTTTTTTTCTTCTTCTTCTCGTTTTGATATCAACTGATAACAATCTAAGAACTATGCACGAATATGAAAACTTTCATACAGAATAGAAATAAGCAAATAGAGAAAAAAAAAATTTGAATTAATTTATTGGGGCGGTAAGTGGTGAGAAATCAAGGTTAAAGTAATACATTTGTATATTTTTCTTATTATTTATTTCGAATTTTCTAAATGTCATCACACGTTTACACACGTTATGTACATGTGTATGAAATACGTGATGTTACTTGGAAAGGGATTTAATACATATTTAAAAATGATTTTTGCCTTAATTTATGTTGATAAGCACGTATTATCAACTATTATTTATATAAATACTTATTATAGTCCATTTTAAAAGAATAGTCATACTATATACGTATGTAGTCTTATGGAGCATAAAAATAAATTGTGTCATTTATGTTTATGATTTATGTTGCTTTGTTTTTATTGTTACTGTTTTCGTTTACAATGTACAAAAAATTAACAATCAGAAAATGAAAATAATATAGATAAATTTATTCAAACCGAATGCAAAAGAATTCGCAGAAGCATTAATTTAAAATAAGTACTTATGACTATGTTTTAAAAATATGGTATAGATATTTTTTCATTTATATTTTTACTTACTTTTGTATTAATGTTGATTTCGTTGGATTACGGAGTTGCATTTTCTTTGTATTATGAACTGTTTTTGGTGCACTGAACCATGTGTAAATTGTTTTACATGGTGGACAATTTTGGCTATTATGTATTAATTGATCCTCTTCAAATGTCCTCTTTTGTATTAATGATTCTAAAGCTTTATTTCTTTTATCATTTGTTGGTCTTTTTGCATGTCCATTACACATTGATTCGATAATTGGCATTATGTTATTTAATTAATAAAAATTTGTAATAATAAGTACATATGTATATTTTTATTTAATTTTAATATAAAAATATTTAATTTAAATAAAGAAAAAAAAATTAATTGCTCATATTTAAAATAGGTATCCCAAGTTTTTTATTTATTTTATTGTTTTTAAATACTATAATTAATACCCAGTTGGATTTTGTATAGAATACATAAAATGTAAATATAAATTTGTTTATTATTCACAACAAAATTACTAAATTCAATTGAATAAAGTACGATTTTGACATTAATTTATATCGTGTTCCTATGATTTATTTCTAACAATATTTTTTTATGATTTTCTATTTTAAAATTTTACATTAAATAAAAATAAATTCTATTTACAAATTCAAAATATTTACACATTAATTTATTTATTTACTGTTTTTTAAAAATTGTTTTGAAAACAAAACTGCATTATCATTCTGTAACTATAGTGAAATTTTTTTTTTTTTTAGTTCGAAAATCTTTCAATAGATGACATAAAATTCAATCGTATAAAATTAATTATTTTTTTTTTTAAATAAATTTTTCCGTTGAATATATAAAATATTGAGCAGTTTTATTTGAAAGTTAAAGTGGTATAAGTTTAAAATTATTAAAATCCGGTTTACAATTTGTATCTTCTGATCGGTAAATGCAATATGTTATGTTTACATCATGAATGTGTAAATACTATACCTAATAGTATGTGTATAAATCAGTAATATTTGAAAAATTTATTAAGAAATCTTTAAAATAACAGCTTATTCATATATTTACACATTTATATGATATAATCAAATGTTCTTATTCTTTTTATGAATTGTTTTTGATTTGAAGTATTTAATATTTAGCTACCGAAGTAATTTAAGATGAATTTTTTAACGATGATGATGATCATGATAAATCGATTTTTTGAAAGTGCTCTCAATGGAAAGAATTCTTATTGAACAGTGTTTTAAGTATAAGTTTTTTTTTTCTTTTTGTATGAAACATTAAACAATTTTAACACAATTTTGAATATTCGTGTGAACACATTGCAATATTGTTATGTACGTTCAAAAGCGTAAATTATGTGTTCCAGAAATTTTTTTGTATTAAAAATATGTACATACAAACATTTATACAGATTTTGAAAGTTACGTAATCAAAACAACATGATCTGTTATATTTTCATGACATTATTTATATAATTTTTTTTTTCGTTATACGTTTTGTTTTTGTTAGTTAGTCTGCGAAAAACTACATTTAATAGGATGTTCCAGAATAAAGGTTAGAAATCATATTTTGCTTAAAATTTGTTTTGAACCCTTACTCAAAATCCTTTTTTTCTAAGACATCGTAAATGTATATAAGAACAAATGATGTGTTTATAATTTATTATTTTCGCTTTAATTTTTTATTTTTCTAAATTTCAAAATTTTCAACTTTCATAAGCGGGAAAATTTAAAATACATATTTGACAAATCATGTAACGATTTTTTCAATTTATTTCTAATTTTTGAATACTTAGATTTTACGCTGATATCTTGTATTTGCAATTGTACATATGAGTGGGTGTACATCACAGGAAGTACATCGAAGGCATTATAGTTGAAAATATCCTCGTAAATTGAAGATTCAAATATTTTTCTAAACAGTTAAAGATTTTCTTAAAGTACTCATTTAAATGTACATATTATGTCGGTAATATCTAATGCATTTGGTGTTGATAAGCATAGAAATTTAAAAAAAAAACATCAATAGAAAAGTTGTTTTATGATGAATGCACTTTTTACAAAGTATGCATGTAAGTTTGTGTACCATTGAAAAGTATACATGTAGCAAAATCCAAAGCTATTGCATACGTACATCCATACATATGTGAATGTAATAGATAAAAACATATTCATATACCCATATGTTGCATATACATATGTATGTATGTATGTAAGTGATTTTTTTTTCCTTTTATTAAAAAAGGATTTAAGTTACCAGAAAATATAATATGCTTAGGTTTCACCTCTGCAAAAATTTTCATATTGATTTAATGTTTATTTTACTTGAAATTGACTTTCAATATAATGAATGACAAACCATATTTGTAAAACACAACATAAGTTGGTAGGCGCCGTCAATTGGTTTTTAAAATGTGATATGCAAGTTGTATATGTACGTATTAAGTGAATTTGTTAAGAAAAAGTTGTTAACATTTTATTTATTTTTTATTTTTTTTCATTATCCATGAAGAATGATTTAATGCTGTGAGATTGAAACTAAATTAGAATTGTAAATGGGTACATCCAGTAAATTTTCTGTTTTTTTTTTATTAGTATTATCTTGTACATAGTTTTTTACGTAAGAAAAAATTAATCGGTTAGAAAATAAAATTATAATTTATGTTTTTTTTTTTTTTTGTGTAAATAAAATGTACTTTTCTGAGATCTTCCAAAATTGAATTATAAAACAATTTTTCAAAAACTATTAATTTTACATCACCTTTAAAACATTTTTTTGCTTTTTAATTGAAATTTTTGTAGAATTTCGATGAGTTCCAAAACGTTTTAATATCGTCTTGATAAGAAGTTTAAATTTTCGAAACGCATATAAAATACATTATTGTGACAAATGAGGCATCATGAATGTTTTCGATGCAATGCATCATCAGTGCTAATACACCGTAATAACTTTTTTGGGATATGCAATTTTATTTGAAAATATTGTAGTCAATTTTTATTAATAATTATTTTGTTTATCCAAATATCCTGAGCAAAAAAAAATTTTTTTGAAATAGGCAAGGATAAAATTGCTTGAATTTTTATTCTGTCTCTGTTCTGTGAATTGTTTTCCTTATATATGATGTAATATTTTTTTTTTGTAGTTTTTACTACTTACATAAAAATTATTTTGATCCTTTAAATTCACATAACGATTTCTTTTAGGTACAACGTATCTTCGTGTTTTAGAGATCATTCAATTCTTTAATAATACATATATATTTTTTCTTTTGTAAGTTGTAAAATTGAAAGATTTATCTATTATTGTGTTTTGATTTCGTTTTTATTTTATTTTTTTGAATATTTTTGATTTTGAAAAAAAGATAAAGATCCTAATGAAGTGATCTTTACCTTGCCAAAAAAACAAAAAAATTTTTTTTTCTTGTTTGCCCAAATACACACGCCTCTGTGTATTACATATTATAAATTTTTAAAATTTTTGATAAACTGAAAATACTTAAACAAATTGGCTATCATAAAATTACACACGTCATTCCTTTCAACTGTAAAATACATGATCATTTCAATTATAATGTAAAAGAAGTATACATAATTGATGGTTTATACCAACAAATTTTTTTTTTGTAATTAATTTGGAGAGAGTGATGATATTACAAAAGAAGATATCCTTGTTTAAGAAAACAAAAAAACAAAAAACCAAAATTTGTTTTTCTTCGATTACATAACTGGCGTTAACATTTTTTTGTAACGTTCACTGTTTTTTTGATTCAAATTTAATTTAATGATCGTGACTTTATAGTTTTTGTAGTACAAATTAACATAACACATGCTTCTTTTAATGCGTGTGAATTTGAAATTTTTCACGTTAAATTGATTTGTTTCAATTTATGTACAACTTTTTTTTTTTTTATTTTTTTTTTTTTAGTCTACGAATCATAATATTCATTAATGCATGTAATTTTAGGCGGACATTACGTATAACTTATTTGTATATGTACATATTTATAATTTCGATCAAAAATAAATTTATCATATTTTATTAGTTTGTACAAATAACAGTCTAGATTTTAAGTAGTGTCACCTCATTGTAATATATACTCGTATATATATATGTATGTACTTAATTATGTGCCTCAAATTATATATTAAAATTAACGCACGAGAAATATTTTTAAAATAATTTATGTAATGTTATTTGTAAGAATGTTAATTTTTGTTAATGAAAAAGAAATGAGGTTAATGAGGGAGTTTTGCGTATGCGCAATAGTGCTACGTTTGTAGAATATCTACTTTTACGATTGCTCTGTTCACTATTGTTGTCTAAAAAATTCTTTTATTAAGGTTGATGAATACGATTTAATTCAATTTGTAAAAATCATTTTGTTTGATGAATATGGGCATACACTCTGTCCACTAATTAATTATTGATGCAGTTAAGGCTTTATGTGAGAGTGGTCATTTTACATCACTATGTATTGATATTAAAAAAATTCATCTGATATATGTATAACAAAAGCTTTGTGGATTGTCGCAATACTGTTCGTGAAACAGTCTATGTATGTAATTAGAAATTATAACAGTAGAAAAAAGACATATGTACATATGTACTGTCATAAGTCCTTAAGTGCATATTATTAATGGGCAGAGTATAAAAGATATTTCTTTTGTTATTGTAGAATAAATTTTTAAATTGACATTAGCATTACTTTTAATTTGATATTTAACAATTTCAAATTTATTGGACATAATTTATTGTTATACAAAAGTAGAATATCTGTATGTGATGTGCTATTATAATCCATATGATAATATACTCTTAGTATATATACAATAACAAATAATGGTTAAAAAAGGTAGAACATCTAAAACATATCAATGTAAACTTTCTTGACAACAATTTATACTTCATCTCTATGAAATCCTTGGCATTATATTTTTTAAAGTGATAAAATATATGCAATCGTCATGTATACGCGCATATAACTGTATAACTAAAATAATACATGCAGACATATTTTAAGTAAATATATATATTCACGTGTACGTACATGTATGTTGGTGTATTATCATATGTGTACATATAATATAAAATAAATAAATGATAATGGATGATAGAGCACATTATGGAGAAAAATTCATATCAGAAGTAGCAAATAAAGTAACTACAGTAGTCAGAGTACCAGAATATATTGGATAAAAGATAAGACGACAACGACTGGCAGTTTTTTAAACAACAACAGCAGTAACATATATGTAGCTATCGAATCTCTTTACCACCATGCATGACACTGAGATGGACTCTTGAAGTGCACTTTCCATGAATAAAATTTCATTTGGAATATAATGTAGCAGCTAAACGTCAATTTATTCATTTTTGGTGGTTTGTATACAGTCGTGTAAAAATTTTAAGTGCAAACAATTGTCTGTCCATTTTGACCGCCAACAACATAAAATCCATAGTACTTGTACATAGTATCCATCGTCATAAAAAAAAAATTATTATACTGCTGTGAGGATACATTCTATTGGTTTGTACCTGTATGTATACGTCTACATGCATTTTAGAATAAATATCGATTTTAAGCACAGTATATATTGTACAACATTATGACTTTTATACCTTTATACATCATACGTACATATGTACTATGTACATACATTGTGATGATCTTACCTTTTTGCCTTATTATTAGATGTTGATGTTGGAGTACATTTTTTTTAATGTTAAAGGGGAGGTATAGATCATCGCAAAAATTGAAATTCAATACAGTAGCGATTCTTAAGGAGCTACAATAGTACGTATTCGAATCAACAAATAAATAAATAAATAAACAAAGAGAGACACTATGGCTGTATAGTCATCACGTCATTGATTTTGAATCACTGAATGGTATGTAATACTAAATATATGTACATATATATATGTAATAACAATCGTACATTTATATGTTTGGTACAATATGCAAAATTCAATTTCACGAGCTTAATCCTAGGTGGCCTAAAATCATCTTGCCTTATCTTTATAAATTTTTCATTTAAAGGTAGTTTGTTTCTTAACGTCTACTACTAGGTATCTACATATGTACATACATATATACATATAATACTTTTTTTGTCTTTTGTTTTTACAATGTGGGCTATTTCAATAATTGCATCCTTTTATTTGATATTGAGAGTGTATGCACTTATGAATGGATTAATATCAGATTCATCTTTTGGTGTTATACGTACAGTTGCCATAAAAAAAAAGAAGAAAGAAATGTACATGTACATGAGTGATATATGATATATGTACATGTGTGTTTTTAGACTTGACTTGTGGTGCTGTTAAAGAACTAGTTCACTTTTTTTTTTTGGTATTCGATTAATAATAATATCGAGATTTTGTTAAATTTCTCATCATCAGATAATTAGATAATATACAAAATTTGATTTCGTTTTCTATTTTTTATTAGCTACTGTTTCTAGAAAAATAAAGTGTCCTATACTGAATGTCAGTCTCTCCTTAGATCAATAAACTTTATCTTAGTTACAGATTCATTATAAATTCTAAAAATGAAAAATAGATTTTTTAAAATAATCAATTTCAGTTTCAAAATATTATGGCGTATATACTGGCTCAATTTAAGGATATAATAGAATTAGAATCAAAAACCCAAAAAGTAAAACAAAAAAAAAAAAAAGAAATTTGTTTTTCTTTCAAAATATTTTTTTAAATATATTTTTGTCCTTTTATTTTGAATGTTGGTTTTTGTTTTATTTTTCGAAATTAAGAATATAATAGAAGCAAATCAAAGAATTTCAAAATCAAAAAATAAAAAAAAAGCCACATAACGGTTGTATGAATTTCAAATAGGATCAAATCTTTTGACTTACTAAAAACATTGTATGTTTTATTGTGTATATACTTAGGTATATGTACGTATAGGCATAAATTGAATAAAGATCTGAATGCGCCTGCAAGGTATGTTGATACGTATGCATTTTATACGCAAATATACACGTATGTATAAATTCATCAATATATCAGAAAGACAAAAATTAATGCAAAACTAAGAAGAAAAAAAAAATGAAAAAAAAAAAATGCTAAGAAAAGACAGAAGATGTCAGAAAGGTATGCCGAAGAATTTTCAATTCGATCCAAAAGGCTAACTGTCTGTCATTGTTTTATAATATATAAACACATACATATGTGTGTATATAACTGGGCGAATGCATATGATCCGTATTATTAAACTAAAAAAAAAAATAAATAAATAAAATAAGAAGAAAATAAGATTGACGGCTGGCCCTGGTTTGATGAGACATTGACAGAATCGATTTTTCGGCAAAACGGAAAAATAAAATATATCTTGAATGTACACATAATATACAATAAATTGAACATACATATACAACAGAATATACATATTTGTATATTCTGTATTTTAAAGTTTTACTTTATATTATATAGACGACAATGATAACGACAACAATGATGATGATGATGATGATGATGATCAAAATCAAAAACAGTTTTTTGTTTAGTTTTGTATTAAAATTTTTCTTATTATTATTTTTTTTTTTTTGCAACAAAGATTTAAATGTTTATAGTCATAAGAACTTTTACATATGAAAACAGGATATTTGTAAAATGTAAAAAAAAAAAAATCTATTCTAAAAGTATTTTCTGATCATTAAATGCGTATGTACACATACGTTATGTGAATGCAGTTTAAATCTAATTATGTTCAAAAATAGCAAATGGATAAAATTGAATTTAAATGTTTTAATTATGCTAAGTGCATAGAAAGAAAGAAAAAAATCAATGAAACAGAAGACATTTTAAATATTTTTGAAATTTAACTGAATTTTTATCTACATATATATACTCGTACATATGTATGTGTGAAGTTTATATTTTGGACCAGAGGAAGACCAAAATATACATAGTATGTATATAAGAGAAATATGTATGTAGATAGTATATTGTTTAGAAAACATTCACTTTTTTTTGTTATTATCGTTATAAGCTCAACAGCTCAAAACAGCCAAGGCTTGCTGCAAAGTCTGCTCCCATTTTTTCTCAATTAGCTATTCCGATCTTTTCCGGGTCATTCTTTAAATTATCTGTCTAACGTAGCTTTGGTCATTTTCTTTGTTGGGTTTCAGTGCTCACTGTACCATTTCATGAGATTTTCTCATAATGTGTCCGTGTCATATTTTGGTTCATTCATTTTGATACGATGAACCACGTTAACATTACTGCAAACCACGGTATCATACTTTTTCCTCCAGCCATTGTCCATTCCTGAACCATTCCATTTATTTTCATCATAAAAATTATTACTTTGAAAATTATAATATAAAGTGTACTATTATTGTTGTGCCATCCCCTTTTTATGAAATTTTCTAAATCTAATGCATATGTATACATATGCATAACTTAATTCATAATCGACAAAATATTTTATCCGTTATTAATGGTATTTAAAAGAAATAGCAATTGAATTGAATGATGTATCAATTTCTAGTTGAAATTTTATATGAAAGTTTAACATTATGTCCCCTAATATACTTTTCTATAATTTTGTATAAAATAATTCGCATCACTCTTCTATCGTTTTTTGTTAACATTATGAACACACGACTTAGATGTTTTGTGTTTTTTATGGTTTTTTTTTTTTTTGTTAACATTACTGTGATTTTTATACATTAAATTTTGAGTTTCTTGTAAACATAAAAATGTTGTTTGTATATTTTGTCATAATACTTAATGATTTAGTATAGTCAATATAGTGAATAAACAAAAAAAAATCTTTATAAAAAATGATGCAAATAAACACCATGCTGTAGATTTCTTATACATGTATACATAACGGAAGTAAAGACCATTTATCTGTGTATGATGACACTAAAAGCGGAAGTTAATAGATCCTGGAAAAGGTCACGTGGCCAACATTATATATTGGATTCATTTTGACTGTATTTTCATTTCAGTTTCTTTTGCATCGCTTAACTATTGTACCATTTTTTATAAAGATATCAAAAGTTTTTGATACCACCCTTTTTGTTTTTGTTTTATTTTTTTTTATTTTTGTAATATTCATTTATTGAAGTACTAGATTAAAAAACCGAAGTATATAGTTTTATTTGGTTGGATTAGATTTTCATTTTATATGAGAAATTGTAATACATAGGATTTATAGTTCATACATGAATGTTTGATTAAAACTGTAGGAGTGCATACAATCTGTAACTACGAGTATATGGATATATATTTTAAATTTTTAAAGTTTTTTTTTTAATTTTTGTTTTTTGTATTTTGAATTTTTCTTTTTGTTTTTGTTACGCGCGAAAAATTCAATTTTAAATTCTAAAGAATAATAGTAACAAAAAAGGTCACAAATTTTCAAAAAAAAAAATTTTTTTTGTTAAACCATAATCTGAATAATCTGTGTTGAATTTAGTACACAGTACACACATATATAAGTAGTGATATGTACAAAAAAAAAAAAAAAAAACACAATTCATAAAAATATGTATCTAAAAAATAAAACAGTAGCTATGTTCAAAAAAATATCATACAATCTTAAATTGCATTTTGTGAATTTGTGTGTCGTGTTCGTAATAAAACAATCGCTTTTGCACGATTTTTTAAAATATATACATACATACATACAACTATATGTACGTAATGTTTAACTAAAATGTACATATGATTGTGGTACATGTAAAGCCATTTGATGCAGATACATATTATTATTGTACAATATATCTTTTAACATTTTATACACCATTTTTATATTTTCAGGAAGAGGTTTGTCCACAGTTAGTGTTCTTCTTCTTAGATATGTTGTGAAAGTAAGGTACGATTTACCTGAAAAAAAATTTTTTTTGTTTTTCTTTTTTATATAGAGTTTATTTATTGTAAGCGACCAACATCGCTATAACTATATATTCTGATCATGATTATAAAATTTTTTATGGTACACATATGTATGTATGTAAAGTGTACAGATTGAAAGGATTTGTACTATTATATCTACCATACATATAATTGATGCATAGTGTAATATTTTAAAAATTTTCTTGGTGCATATACGAGTATGTATACATCCGCATGTATACATATATAGTCTGTGTGCCTGTTTATAAATGTTTGGTACATATCATGAGAACATCAGCATAATGTGCATTGAAATTTTCATAATAAAGTAAACAAATTTTTGTATTAACAACAAATAGTTTTTGGCTACCTTTTGATTGTCCTCTTCCTATACTTGCATTATATATATATAAGTACGTATACATGTACATACATATATTATTTAGTATATATGTATGTATGTATACAGTATAAGAAAAACCTGAAAAAGCCGACGGGATGCCTAAATGCTATAAATGCACGGCTTCTAATAAATTTATCCAGATTGCGAAGGACATGGTTTTCGCTTAGATATATCTTATTATATTCTACAATATTCTCATATATGCCCAAGATTCTGAAAAGATATGTATACGATTTAATGGTTTTCCTTAATAATCTCCGTATTATATAAATGTATGTATGTTTATGCGTGTGAAATTTAAAAATTAGCAATATGTTTACTTTTTGTTTTATTTCTTCCTTTTGGTACACTTTTGTACACTTTAGCGCTAATTACGTGACCACTTTGTTAAATGTTTATTAAAAAAGATAACATTTTTTGTCATTGTTATATGTTCATCTGATGTATACATATAAAACATGCATACATGTATAAAATTCAACTATACAAAATAAGATAAAGGTGTATATTCTGTATTTACTGTATTTGCTTTTTGGGCTCGTGCTTATTTTATACCGTTTTATTATCTTTTTTACAAATGAACTTTTTTTTTCTTTAAAGATGTGATACCACAGACGATTGAATTTTAATATCATGTTTAACATAAAATTAAGAATTTATTTAAGAATTAAAAAAAATAAATAAAACACGATCTATCACATTACATACTTACAAATACATGTGTACATTAAATAGATTCATTTATCAAATTCCCATATACAGGTACGGACATTTCTAGTTTAGATCATCTAATGACTAGTTAGAATATTGTGATTAACAAAGATCTGTAATGTTTAGGGTATTCGTCAATTAAATATGCAGTCCTGCGATCTCAAAAAAACATTAGTAAGCTGCAGAATGATATGTAAAGGAGTTTTTTAATTTTGCAAGCATAGCCTGCAAGTGGAATTCTCAGAGCTTTGCCTATTTTTAAGTACGAATATGCAAATTATATGATAAAATTGAAAATTTTAACGAGTATCTAAACGATTTTTGTAAAATTTTATTCTAGGCTTTTATATTCAAATGAAAAATTATTATAAAAAATTTTTATACGACAAAAATTGGTCTAAGTTTTAATTTAATATCACATGAGCTCTAGAATTTTAGATAAAATTTCAAGGAAATGTTTTTTAAAAAAATATTTATACATTGGTCAATGGTATACATATCAGACACAGACACAGATATTGTATATGAAAGTGTCTTAACACTATTTATAGGAATTTTCCATAAAATGTTTTTCCTTTTGTAATCTAAGAGGTCAATATCATAAAAAACAATGATTACTATTTAAAAATTGTATTGTTCAGCACTCCGTTTTGATACAGTAAATTCATTGGAATTAAAAATAAATGATTTTTACATTACATAAAAATAGTACAATATCTCTACTGAACAAGATTCTAAACGATTTATTTTTTTTTAACGTTTAATATCCTTGTCCCTTTTAAATTTTAAAACATAAAAACACATATTTAAAATATAAAGCATACTTTATACTTCATTTTCTGTATGCGATCATATATGTACATTATTTGCGTATACAATACGCTTGTATACGAAACTATTCAGATTACAAATAATAATAAAAATTCAAATTCAATTATATATTGTACTATATATAATATGTTGTATGAAACTTTTGTCTTAAAAGAGCACGATATTCACCATTTTTGGAAAGTACATGTACTTTTATTGTTCTATTGTATGAAGTAAAACAAAGTTGTCCTAAGAAAATATTAAATAAGATGCAATGTTAAATTCTTAATGGTGGTTTTTGTTTTTATTTATTTATTTATTTATTTTTTCTATTTTATTTTATCATTATTTTATTGTTTGGATCGCGTATACTTATGTGATTTATAAAAAAGAAAGTTGAGGGAAAAAATAAAGTCAAAATGAAAGAATTGTGAGTGTATTGAGATCAAATATTTTTATTATATTAAAATTGTTTTGCTTACAATAATCATAGTTAAATAATCACAATAAATGAATGAATGATATACATATAGTTGACTATAATATAAGATTAAGTAGGGTCTATAAAAGGCTTTCTTATGGAAATCCTTTCTTATCTATGACAACTATAACACGTATTATATTATTTGTTTGTATTAAGTGATAAGCCACGTACAAAAAAAACCATACATGATTGCATTGCAGTGTATGTACATAATATTATAAAATACTTGCATACATTGTATTACAACATTGCTTGCGCCAATTTTTCTGATCCTGGACTGATTTTATTCTTAGAAATTTTTTGTTGGATCATCAAGTCCATCTGTGTCATAGTCACGTGTCCGTCCTCATATGTATCTGTTTAAATGTATACTTGTATAATTTGACTATTTTGTAGAATATGGAGTATATTATAATCACAGCAAATTTATGGAAACCAGCATCGACACTGTATTTTGTATTTTAATTTCTTTTTACATATATTTAAAAAGATACTAATATGTTAAAAAATTTAGAATTACATATAGTTGATATTCAAAACACGATAATTAAAGGCGATCTATTGCACTCTTTACATACCCTTTGACAAGGAATTGAAAGGATAAGGGATGACCTGTTGCTTCAATGAAATTGATATAATTAAGGATTTCTTTAACTTATTGTTTTTGTTCTGCAAATTGCTTTGTAAATTGTATATCTTTTTTTTTGTTAAAAAATTTAAATTAAATAACAGTTTAAAATTATAAATACTTTAATTGTACACATTTATGTCATAAAAAATTCATTTTAAAAAGCTGATTTTATTTTTTAATCAATTTCTTTGAATTTAAAATAAATTTTCTTTAGCTTTTCCATTCATGTCACCCACTGCCATATCTTACTTTCCTCAATCTGTGGTAAATATGTCAAATAAACTTTATATATATTTACATATAAGTATACTTCTATACATTATTGTATACATAAATTTAAACTATACCATGTAAAAGTCTGATGTATTTCATTAATTTTGTATACAATTGTTTTTATTGTAAATTTTTTCAAATAAGGACTAGTCACGTTTAAAAGTGATTCTAAAACGTGAGCTCAATTCATTTTATATTTAACAAACATATACATATATATATGTACATATTTACAATGTATATAATATACATATTTACACCTCAAGAAAAAAAAAATGAAAAAATAACAACAACTATAGATTCATAAAAATGTGATCAAATGATTATTTGTTTGTGACATGTAAAACAGGATATCTCTAAATATTTCCTAGAAAATTTTTATTTAAAAAAAAAAATGAGAATATTTTCATAGTAAAAATTTATTACATCAAATCCTTCAAATCAATATATCCTGTTTTTTTTTGTTTCTTAAATACATTGCAACAGTCGAACAAAATAAGGAAGGTATAAAAATCAAAAAAAGAAAAAAAAAAAAGAAAAGAGAAAAGAAAAATGATGAACTAAAGTTTCATAAATTCCAAAAGAAATTAGTACATATATGTAATTTAGCACTTGTTTTTTTACTCCGGTAAAAAACAAGAAGGTTTACGTGTGTGATTTTCTATTTCTGATAAGCGCCAGCCAGAAGAAAAAGAGACTTATGATATAAATATGTATGTATATATGACTTTATACATTTGTTGCAAGATATTTTTTCACACGATTCATTTTTTTACCGTATATATAAATTATTTCTAGACAATTTTTATGATTTTTTATTTTGTCTAAGAAATGGAATGATAAAATCAATTGAATTTACGGTAGTTTAAATTTTATTTGATTTATTTATATAAAAAATGTATTATGAATCAAATAAAAATTTTTTAGGTTTATCTTTGACGATTAACTATGCTTGTACCTTTGTTCCTTAAAAAAAAAAATGAAAATTTTATGTCTTTATTTTGGTTATAGCATTAATCGCGAAAAATAGTAAAATTAAATGAATTATTAATTGAAGTGTGTTATTTGTAAACAAATAATTGAATTATTAGAAATCTTTGATTTAAATTACTGTCATTAATTATAAGTTTTAAAAATCTAAAAAACAAAAAAAAAATTTTTTTTTCTTAATTATTCATCGTTAAAAATTTTTTTTGTATTTCAAATGTTAAATGATCATTTTTAGATATAATGAAAAAAAGTAATTAATTAATTTATTTTATATATAGTAAATATTTGATATGATTAAATTGGACATAATGATCTTAAAAAATCATTGCGTTAAATTGATTACTATTATAATAAGTTTTGTATTGTATACAAAATGACATGATGATGATGATCATTGATTGATCTTGAAAATGAAATTTACACCATGTTATTGACTCCCCCTTTTTTTATTATTATTATGTGTTTTTTTTTTTTTTTTTTATAAATCAATGACGTGTGTGTTCACTTACCTAAAATCAATCATAGATAAATTATAGAAACTGATTGATGGACCCACCATGAAATTGATCTTATTTACATAAATGCATGTGTATATCTTTTATTCGAATTAAAATTATTTAGGTACGTACGAACATTTGGTATATTAAATGATTTACATGTGATCTGATTATCTAATTTGTTATGGTTTTATATTCTATAAAATGATGAAAAATGAATCCAGCGGGATAATCTATTTAGGTAATTATGTAATGCGGTAGCAAAATCAGTAGCTGTGTAAAATATTCTCTTCTTTTTTTTTTACTATGCTATCAATTACACATCATTCTCTTATATAAATCAGATCAAATCAAATAAATCAGTAGTAGAAGAATCAGAAATATCTGGGAATTAATTTTGTAGACAAACATACTATATGTAGTATATGTACGTGAATGCTTTATACTACAGTAATCAGTTTATTCAGTGATGATTTTGTATTTCATTGTTGATGTTGTTTTTTCTTGTTACAGATATTCTCGTTTTCGATTAATTAAACAACATGAAGGTATTATGATCAACTTATTGTTTTTCTTTTCGTATTGAAAATGATTTGAATTTTGATTAAATTGATCAATTTATTTCTTTATCTATAACGTTCAACTGTTTTTTTTTCAATTGTTTTATTTAAATATTTAATGATAATAAAAATTTTTGTTTTCTATTTAAAGCTGATTTGATTTCCTTTTTGACATTGATAAAGAACAAAAAAAAATAAAAAAATTGTTTTCTATTATTATTATTCTCAGAAATAAATTTGAATACTGTTAACACCTCAGAAAAAAAAAAACAATCAGTTTAAAAATAACAAAATCAAAATGTAGTATGTAAAATAATTTTATTTTTATCTTATTTCTGTGCTATATGTCTGTACGTTATATCAATGGCACACATCTAGTTTTAAAATTAGAAATATTGCTAGTGTGTGTAAATTTTAAAATTAGAAATATTGCGGACCTGACATACACACATCACTTTCATGGTTTTATTGTTTTTCATGTTTTTAAAATTTAAAATTTACGTATATGTTTTATATTTTCGAACTTATCGTTCAATTTTCAAATTTTTGAAAAGTTTTCACAAAATAGATGGACCAGGATATGCATACCAAGTGGGCTAACCATATCAAGACTATTTAGTAAAATTTTGTAAGTTTTGAAATCTGAACTTTTTATCTGGTATTCGAGCAATATCAGATCACAAATTAGTGGTATATTACATATGTACATGATTTTTAACATTTGTAGCATCAAAACTAAATGCGTGCCTTTAATATTATGTATATGTATGTAAATGAACGTTTTGTTAAATGTATATGAGCGTAAAATGTGATATGATCTTCACATGATCTTGATTAAAGCAAGCAATAAAAATAAAAAATAAAACTAAATCGTCAGATAAGTAAAATACAAAGTGAAAATTTCAGCGTTAAAATGAATTTTTATTTTGATTTATCGATTTTACATAATGTTATTTGGTATTTAAAATAAAGGATGCCATTTTATTTTGTTTTGATTTTGTTTTGAAACTGTTTTTATTCATTTTAATTTTTTTTTGATCTGATATACATATGTACTCATATCTACATATTTCTTAATTCTCGGAACACTAATTTGTCACTTTCTTTAAAAAGAATAAGGAAAACAAAAAAACAAACGTATACTGAAAACTAACATAACAGATTGGTTGATAATAAATTGTTTATTTTGCATTTAATCTGAATAAAATTTGAATTTTTCTTTAAAATTACGCAATTTGTATTTAATTTGTACAATACTGTATACATTGAATTTTCAATTGTTTTTGAAAAAAAAAATTGAATTGAATTGAATTTTAAATGAATTTTCCACCAATAACTAATGAAATTCGAATTTAAAATCTTTTTTGTATCTACATATGTATATCTAGCGTCGACATAAAAATCCAAAATGCAACAATATTTTATTCTAATTTTAATGGTTTATAAAATATCCTTATCCTTTCGGTTTCATACAACATTTCAAAGAAAAAGCATTAAATAAGGATTTTTTTTCAAGATTTAATAGAAACCTGTAAAAAAGCAAGTTATAAGGAAAACAGTCTAATTAAAATTTCCTTAATACTGTGTAAAAAAGTGCTGTACAGCAATATTGATAATATGAGACTCAGTGGAACATTCAACCAGAAAACAAATGGTTGAATCCGGTTGAAGATGACCTGAACAGGTTGAAAATTAGAAACATGGAGGATTACATCTCTAGACAGAATCGAATATTGCAAATTCTCAATGAGGCCAAGTTTCTTTTTAAGTTTAGAGTGTTACAGAAGACAAAGAATAATATCCCTTTAGTGATTTGTGTATTTAAAAGTTGATTTTCTCCATAAATTGAAAAAATATATTTTGCAATTTTATTTGAGATATCTTAATCCTTTTTTTTTTTATAAAAACACATTCAATCCCAATGAAACACAAAACAATAAAAACAAAAAGATTAATTGAAATTGAAATGAATAAAATTCAAGGAATACCTATACATTAGATCATGTAATTCATATTTTTGGAGGTTTTTCTTCTGTTTATATATTTTATTATTATTATTATTTTTAATGTAATTTTTATCATAAAAGGGTGTGATAATACAATTGATGGACAAAAATTCATTAATATATACTAAAAACGATGACATTTTGACAGGATCAATACAGGATATCTTTCAGTATCAAAACGTATATGTAGTATAAACTCTCTAAACATAATGAGAAAAAAAAAATCAATAAATGTGTGGGGTCCAGCCAGACATAAAAGGTATGAAACAAACATACAAAATGATTACACATGCAATAACGTATGTAAATAAAATATATACAGATGGGTGGATAATCGTTTCTCTATTGATTTACGATATTATCAAATGATATATGTAGACAAACATTTTATTTAAAAAAAAAGAATTTTTTTTTGGAAGTGTTTATAAAATATGGTGATTTGAAACGCACCCTTTTTGTCATGTAATCTGCTTGTTCATCGTCTTTTATTTTGGATTCATATACGTACTATATACATTGTGTACAAGTACATAATATAATAAATATCAAAAAATAATCATCAACCCAATATAAAAATAAGATGATGATAAATAGAAAATTTGATGTGTGAGACGCCAATTTATATTGTATTTTAACAACAATATATGTATACAAAAGTCACGTTAAAACGCAGTCAAAAAAAAGAAAAAAAAAAAGAAAAAAAAAAAAGAAAAAAGAAGTTAAATTCTATTGTTGGTGTTTAATTTTTGATTCTTTTCTAATAAAAATGACACGTGTGATTCTTTATTTTTTTTTTCCTTTTTGAGATGAACTGTTGAGGCATCCTTGCCTAACCCTACCCTTAGTCTATAATATTTTGAAAAATACACATTCATACATACGTCATCTTTTACATTTTGCTATATAAGAACTCAAATTCTATGTTTTGATTTCAAGTATTTGTGTATCTGTATAAACAATGATACTTAAAAAATTTAAAAAGAAAAGTCCTCTTATTATATAGATGCATGATTTACTGAAAATGAATTTTTGATTATACAATATGATTCTGTTGTAAACTCCTTTTCAATGATGTAATTGCAATCAATTTTTTATTTATTTGTAATTGAATTTCCTTTTTATTTAATTTGATAATTTTATAAAGAAAATTTAAGTAAATCAGTAATTTTTTTATTGTTATATATGATACCGAGATTATATATAGACTTGAATTGTCTGAATTTTTAAATTTATTTTTTATTTTCAAAAAAATAAATGTGAAAACTCTGGAAACACCCATTCAAGAAAATATAAAGTACACATGTATTTATTTATATACATTTTATCTATGTACATGCATATGTAACGTGTATATATACTTATGTACATTGTACAGATTAAAAAGCAAGAAAAATGCAAATAAACTTAAAAGGAATGTCATCCAATCGTATCGAGAGAATTGTTTGATTGGATGAGATCAACATCATGTACACATGTATTATCCATTGGACAGATCTTCATCTTTACTTTTAAAACAACATTATAAGTACCTACATACTTTGTTTTGTACTAATGCATTTGTATGTATGCAATTGTGATTATATATACCTATTTGGTATACCTACCCAAGTATAGGGTATAAAGTATATGTAACAGACAAAATGTTATCTATATATACAATTTGTTGTGTACAGACATAAATATATGCACAATGCAATGCATATAAATAAATCAGGATCATTGTAAATAATTTGTATTCATTTGCATGATCATACCAAAACTTAAAAAAAAAAACATTTCGCTGGTTGATACTGAAAGTACGAGTAAAAATAGAAATAAATCTAAATTACTGTTTTTCTATCATGTATAATTTGTTTTATTTGAATTTAAATTTTACAAATGTTTTTTTTTTTTTATTTTGTTTTACAATTTATGGCCGTATTCATTAACCAATATTATTTATCGGTTATTTTACGATCGTTAGAATTTCACCACTGTGTTAATCAAAGAAGATAAGAATTATTTTCAAACTTTTCCTCTAGAAATCTCAAAATAAGGTTAAGTTAAATTGATCGATTTTTGTGTATATGTACATGGATAATTGATTTTCAAATAGTAAAGTTAAATCTGTAGAAGATTTTTAAGACTAACCTGTAATTATTTAATGAAAAAAGTTGATAAATACGATTTACATATTTCAATCTAGAAATAATCTTATAGCTGATGAGTATGGGCCTTAAAATAGTTTTATTGATAAAATCCTTTAAGTTAACATGATAGCAACTTTTTTTTTGGTTTTTGTGCAATACTTAATTTTATGTTTATTCTGACATTTTTGTGTTATAAAAAAATTTTTTTCTTTTCTAACCAATTAAATTGCAATATTTGTACATACATTTGTATATATATACATAGATATAATCTTTGTGGAACATCACATTTTACTTTTTTAAGCATATAGATAGCAAAAGCAACCGTATGACTGATGATAATGGGTACCTATACTTATTGTTCCTTCTTGTACTTACCATATATAAAGTAGTAACATCTTTTTTTTTTGTGTTTTGTACATTTTTCCTACATTGTTTCAAGTTTTTTTTTTTTTTTTTAATATATGATAGAAAATTATTAATAAAATGTTAAAAGATGTGTTACATGGCTATTTATAATACCTATGAGAGTAATTCGTTTCGTGTGATCCTTTTTATAAACGAACAAAAAAACTCATAAATGTTCGCTGTAAATATATGCTGCATGAAAATGTATGTTAGTTTAGTATTTAAGACATGTTTTATATTTTTATTTATTTAGTGATTAAATTGATAATTTTCCAAGAAAATGATTTTGACATTTATCATTGCATTTTATATGTATACATATGGCTGTATGTAATATGTGTAACACAGATATATGTGTGTGTGTGTAGGTATGTGAAAATATTCTTCATTAATGACGTTCAATTAGTACTTGTAGTTTCAAAATGTTTTTCTTTAAAATATATTCTTGTGCATAACGTGTATGTTATGTGCATATATTTTATATACATATATGTACGACCTATCTAACATAATCAATACAAAAATAAATTATTATTTTTCCATACAATCATAGATATTCCATTCATATGTATACTAGCATATGAACGTATTACATATCTAAATGTGTAAAAGTACATGGCAATAAATTTTCAAAATGCTATAACATAATTTTGTGCGACTGTTAAAGGATAATATTATGAGATATTTAACGTTCGTTTTACGGATTAATTGGCAAATTCACAAATATGGCAATATTAGTATGTATGTTCACTTTGGTTTGCGAAAATTTCTGATTTGATTTTATTTTTTTCTGTTCCTTTATTTAGTAGATTATTTAATATTACTAACATACGAGTATTTAATTTGTTTTTTTTTTTTTTTTTTTTTCGTTTGGTTTATTTAACGTTTATATACAGATATACTATCATGACATTCGTCATCGTTAACGGTCGTTGTATAGGTTACAGTTTCTTTTTTAAAATGATCAAATATATGTTACTCAGTACATTACATACATGTATAATATGTACCAAAGAAAATAATAGTGTTTTGCGATGAATTATGATCAATCAATCATACCATTGTCAGATGAGATCCCCACACAACACTGTTTTGAAAAAGAAGAATGAGCCTAAGTTTATGAAGCTACGTACAAATGTATGTACATGAACTTAAAGGTGTGCGATGTATCTTCAGCTTTTATACTATACGTGTTTATATGTACGTACTGCAATTAATACAGACGTAAACATAAACATCCATTCATATCTATATATACAAGAAAAATGATGAACAGATTGAAAATTACTAAGGTGGAGCGCTCGATGTTAGTGAGAAATAAATTTAACTTCCGTTGATGATTATTCATCTTTTTTATCTTTTTTTTTTTTAATTTTATAAATTATTAATTTTATTCGTCTTCATTGATTTAAAGTCATTGTTTTATGTATCTCTGTTTTTTTTATTTTTCTTTTTTTTTTTGAACGATCAGTATAAAATCGAATGTGTACGAGTACAAGTTTGTCTTTAATAATGTGCGTAAAGGAAAAAATATCCTCCATTAATTACAAAATATGAACATGATTTGTTCATAATAATTGCTTCTTGGGCATTTGTGATATATGAAGAGCATTTTTTATATTATATAAGCGTATATATAGCCATCATATATAATGCACGTATTTATGACATACGAACTTATTTGTGTTGAAAGCCGGAGCCGGTATAGTTTTTATTAATGTATGTAATTGTTTATGCAGTTTCAATTTTCCATATTTTATATTTTAATATATATTTTTTTTTCTGATGCTAATTTACATACAAGTCGTTTAGATCTAAAAAAAATAAATATATATTGAAATAAAAGACAATTGGGTGGCAATTGAAACAACTAAACAAAACATATGTATATACACATGCGAGTAATGAATAATGCAAAATTGAAAATTTTCGTTTTAGTACAAAATTTTTATTTATTAAAAAAAAATTTGTTTGTTGTTATTTATTTTCTTAATTTTTAAATTTGTCTTTCTGTCATACTATAGACTGAATGGTGTAAATATAAATATTATATGTATGTATGTAACCGGGTACATGTCTATGTCTGATGTAATAAAGTTTATGTACGTATACTTACAATTATTTGTGATGTAAAATTTGATTGATTTGTAGGCGAATGATGAATAATTTAAATATTACGTTGATACTTAAATTTATATAGGATTATACCATATGGCTCAGCCAAAATAAAGAAATAACGTAAAGTAAAGTAAAAGTTGGCAAAATTAACGAAAATAAAAAAAGATTTATTTACAAGTTTAGGTACATTATGGGTGGAGTCCTTTAATTACACAGCCAGCGTATATGTACTTGACTTTACTTTACGGAATGTTTTGTTTGGCTCTAGGTATAATTTTTGCTTTTTTATTATTCTCAGTTAGCTCTACAGTTTTTTAGCTGAATCTTTTAGATAATCAATTTCTTTCTGTTCCATAAACAGGCCTATTTAAAAACACACACCATCTAATTTAGACATTAGATTTGGTCATATCATTCCACAGACGTCATTAGTGAAAAGGACTTGAAGAATCTTTGCTTTAAAAACAAACAAAAAAAACTATAATAAATTTGTCAAAACAAAAAACTTATTTGTAACTTTAAAATTATTTTAATATTATTGTTTATAGTCAACAAAAAAAAAAGAGGAATTTCAATTTATAAAATTATATAACATAAAATTAAAACAAATATTTTAATGTATACATTAAATAGATATCCTACATTGAATATTTATCGTACGTATAATTACACACATGTGTGTTCAACATAGGTATATAAAGGTACATAAAAATATTTTTCATAGATTTCAATTATATCGCCTACATACAAATACATATATGTACGTATCCATGTAACATAACCTAATGTGAATTGACGCCCATAATGACATATTTTCAAAAGTTTTGCAATTTTTTCATTAACCTTAAAATACGTTTGTTATTTATAAGTACTTACATATTATTTGAGCCAGAGCTCTTTAAAAAATTCCATCAATTGTTATTGTAGAAATGTCTTACAAACACCCAAAAAAAAAGAGAGAAAAAGGCAAAGAAAACGTTTTTGCATAAAAGCAATTTTAAAGCACACGGGCAGTTTCTTATGTTGTTGTTTATAGATATGAATGTCGTTCGTATATAATAGAAATTCTTGGTGTTTTTTTTTTTTTTTGTTTTTGTTTTGACGGCCGGAACGTGTAATTATTTAAAAATTTTCGAAGGCTTGTCATTTCATTATAGTATATTTTTCGGTATTATATACAATTTCGATCTAAAATTGAATACTTTATTTATATTTTTGTCTGTAAATATGTACGTATACGTATATACATAGATCAATAAGCTATAAAGGTACAATATATGTAGTTTTGACTACCATCGAAAGAGTACCTATTATCACAGCTGTTTATAAACCTTCTGAAATTCTAATTCATAAAAAAAAAATATATGTATGTATGTTCATCCTGTTTTGTTTTTGATTACAAAAATGTCGTATACAGCATTGAATTTAAGCATTTTATCCCGATTTTAATTCATATATTATACATACATAAATGATACTATGTGTATTTATGTACGTACGTACAAACGTCATGATGCTGTAGGATTTTATAAATTTGGAGTAGGCATTCGATATTCATTTATGGAAAACTTGAATGACTAGGTCGGCTGGGTTGGTGGTGGATTGTTTTTACAACATTGCTGCAAACACGAAGGTCTGCGTTTATCATCATCATCATCATCATCGGAGTAATCAGAATTTTTGTTTGCATTAAATTTACGTTGTTTTTTTTTGTTTTTTTTTGTGTGGATTCACAAAAATGTCTGTAGGTTGAACGAAATAATATCTTTACGCGCCTTATTCTGAAGATATAAATATACCTATAATATATATATACATACATGAATGTGTACTTCGGTATGGTATGTCAAATAAAACCAAGGTAAAAATTTGAAGAACATGGTAACTACATTAGGAAAATTCTGTATGGACAAATAATTTTTTACATTTATTTCATTCTTAGCATACCTATTTATATATACATATGTATATACATTTGATACACACAGTTATGTACACAACATAATCCACATGTGTGTACTTGAAATCAATGTTTAATGTTTAATAAAGACAAAACGCCAAAAATGTTTTATTTTCTAATTAACGTCTCATGAAATAACAGAAACAAAATGAGGAGCTCTTGTTTTTAGGTAGGTACCTTTTCGTATATGAAAAACTAAAGAACAGAAAAATAAAAGAAAAACGACAATAATTCTTGTATACAACCACCCGCGTAGTTTTTAAAACGTTTTTTCTTGTTTCATATTTTTTTATATGTATATATTTTTGTTTATTTTGCAAATATGTGTACATACATATGTACAAATGCAAATATATCGTTACAGATCATTAGTAACTAATGTGATATTTTACGGAATCATCTGGATTCTGGACAATGAAATTGTAACTGCTACATCACTACTTGTGATTCAATTATGCACATACATATGTATATGTATGTGTATTGATATGTACAGAAATATGTATAATATACCTACATATGTATGTATAGTACGAAAAATACACATGTATAGTATATGTACGTAAATACCCCAAATATCGCATCTTCATTCAGTTTCAATAAATGCAAATTTGAATGACGTACCAAATGCATATGCACATGTGTATATTTATAAGTATGTTTCTACTTTGTTTTTTTACTTATTCATGCTTAAATTGATTTTTTTTTTTTCATTTTTGTAAAACAGCAAAATCATTTTGTGAGTGAGAACATAATGACAAGTGAATGAATACAATTTACATAATTTAAAAGGAAAATGTAGTAGTTCGCGCATGCCATTTAATTCCTCTGAATATTTAAACAAACATACCTATATAAATTACGTGTGTAAATTCACAGAGCGATGCACATGTGTGGATTTTATGCAACATATCAAAAACATTAAGGTGCAAACTTCACTTCAAATTGTCTATTGGGGAAAAATTATATTACTTCGATAGAAAATTATACAATTTGGAAATTTTCAAATTTAAAAATCAGTTTAAAAGAAAATTGAAAATACTTTTTTGCAATTTTTAATGGCCAATCAAGAGCTCCTTTTATGAAGGTTAAAAATCAATTATCATTTGATAACAAAAATTTTTTTAAAAAATAAATTGCGTGAAATTTAAAACAGATAAATCTGTGTTAAAATTACAATCTGTCTGTTAATGATTAATGTGATTCAAAAACCACTATATCTTTTTTTTTTAATTGAAAACTTAATTTTTATAAAATAAATTTCGATAACATGTTAGAAATAATAAAAGACAAGAAAAAATGACGAATATACATATGTATATGTACTTTTAAAAGGCATACACTGACAATCATTAATAGACAAAGTATATTGTTTTTAATTTTTTTTTTTTTTTTGCTTTTTAATTCAAATAATACAAAATTATTAATTTATTTTGATTAAACGTATTTTATTTATTGCAAAATATGAAAACAAAATATTTTTGATCTTATGTATTTTTGGAGTATACTCGTATAAGCTGTTTAAACTCTACACATGTAGAAGTGAACTTTTCAACATATGAAAGCATTTATAAATCATTCAATATTTACTCTGATTTTAATACAAAATAAATGATTTCATTTTATATGGTACATAAAATTGATAAAATATTATCCATTATCATTTTTAGATCATACGCATATGCACATAACATATCTCTATATATTATTTATAAAAGTATACATATACATAAGTACATACACATGTACGTACATATAAGAATAAAAAATATCAGATAAAATTTGAAGTTTGACAGTTTATAAAAATGACAAAACACTACAAAAGGTAAAATCAAGTTATTATACATCATGCATTTACATCCCTATATACCTACGTATACTATACGCACATACATATGTGCATGTGTATGTACAGTGTAAGCCATTAGCGATTATTTTTAGATTTTATATTATTTTAAAATTTTTTCCTTCTGTTTTTTGCTTTTTACTTTATTTTTTTTATTTTTTAAATCAATCGACTCTTCATCTTGACATTTCGATCTCCTGTATACTTGATTTTCAATTTCAATTGATCTCATTGATTATATGGTATACGTACATACATATGTATGTGTGTATATATGAGATGCAATTTTTTAGTTCAATATGTGGATGGATATTTGATATGATATAATGATAATATTTTTACCATAAAATTTTTTTTTTTAATATGAAAAAGGATATCAAAACAAAATACATATGTACATACACATGTGTATGAATATATTTAGAGTTTTATACATACTTATGTACATACATATATGTATGTATGAAATGTAATCATCACTTAATGATCATTTCCTTCTTATCAAATCTAAAAGACTTTTAAAAAGATTATACAATCAATTGAAGTAATTACATACCAACAGGTAACATATGTATATATGTAAATATGATGATTATTTAACTTCTTTTTTATTATTTTCAAAAATAAAAACAAAAATCACAGTTAATATAAATTCACTTAATTCATAGTCAAATCATCGGTCAAATAGAGATTCACTTATATACTATATAAAATCCAATTTTAATTCAATTCAATTAAATCATTCAAGTTACATACCAGAGTACATAAGTGCATATCACTATAGTAATAAAATTTTAATAGCAGTCAGATATGTGTATACAATTTTTTCCAAACGAAAATTTTACAGGATGTCATATAAAAAAAATCTTAGCGAAATACCAACATTTTCGAAATGTGAATTTTAATAACTTCTCCAGTTTTCATTTGATTTTAATTGAATACCATTTTTTGGTAAGTCATAATTTGAAATAAAATAATTAGATTAATTAAAGTTTTAATTTGAATAATATACAATTACGATGAATATAGGATAATTTGAAAGATATTGTTCTAAATTTGACGTCATACATTCGTTTGTCCAAGGACATTCAATTCGGATGAATTTTAGAGGAGGGTCTGAAATGATTTCTTACTACATATAATCTTAATTTTCAGAAAAATATAAGGGATCTTTATTCTGAGATACCCTATATATTAGAAAAAAAAAAGTATTTATGTATATACCGTGTAAAAAAATACAAACAATGATTTTTAGGTTAATATAAAAGAACACCCATTAGTGATTGTTAATCTATTGAAGATTTCTCTTGAGGAAAAAAAAATTATATATATTTTATTTTTCTTTTAGCGTAATATCGATCTTACAGCAAAAAATAAGAAAAACAATGAAAGATAAATGGTGGGAAACTATACAGAGAAAATATTTAATCTGATTCTACAGAACTTTTGTAGACATTTATTTTTACGCATGCATGCAAAAATAGTCATTCAAAAAAGTGCATCACATGTAGAGCCAATCTCATATATTTATGTGCATCGCGTATATCTATGTATATATACGAGATGATCATGCATTAGAACCAAAAAGTATGTATAGTGTCAAGTAGTGTGTACTATTGTTACATGTATACTGTAAAGTTACCATTTTAGGATTTTCCAGTTTTTTTTTTTTTTGAATACATCATGTTGTACAGGATACGTGAAAAAAATAACTAGATAAATCAATGAAAAATCATCAATATAAAAAACTACATAAACATTACATAGAAGATTGTAGTTTTGAATTAAAAAAAGAAAAAAATAACCAACTTATAGTCTTACTATTTGACGACGATTGGAATGCAATAATTTGCTAATGGATTTGTACATTCGAAGTTTTATGGTTATTTGACGACAATTAATGAGTCGTCGTTATTATCGATCGTCATCAATAATTGAAATTGTTTTTACTTTTTATCAAGTTTTTTTTACGTTTTTGTTTTTTTTTTTCTTCTTGAAAAGAAAATTTATGTGAACTTCTCTTTAGACTCTATAAAGATGAGATTTAAAAAAAAAAATGATTATCTATTTTAAATTTCAATCAATTTATCATCGTTATTCATCTTTGATTTCATTGTTATTTGTTTCTGACACAATTTACTACTAAATTTTTCTTTGAAAAAAAAACGCTTTTTCTTCAACTATTATTCGCTGTATTGTACATCATATTTAACGACAAATTTAAACAAAACAAGAAGTTTTTGAAATACAGATTTTTTTTAAAAGACATGCCTACATTTTGGAATTTTTTTTTTCGAACAAAAAAAAAATTCGTTGTACTACCACGCACCACAGTTTGTAGAAAAAATGAAAAAACAAAAAAACTTAAAAAACGTAGTATATGTACATTTGTGTGTTTTTTTTTTTTCTAAAACACTTTAGTAATTGTTTTATTTCATCTCATTTTGTTATTCAGTATTTTTTGAAATCTGATGGTGGTCTTTATTCGAACAATAGATGAATCTTTTCATAAAAAATGATTTTTACTGTATTTGACAAAAAAAAAAAACAACCTCTTTTGTTTCCTTAAAACTTTTTGAAAAGTTCAATTTTACTTTTCTTACTTTTTGTTTAGTTATTTTAAATCCGTTTTCTTAAATAACAAAAAAAAACAGAAAAAAAATTTTTTTTTTAACTCAACCGAAAGTAAAGTTTACAAAAGACATGAATTTTCATTTTGATGACATTTTTTCATACACGTACGTAAATACCTGTACGTAGCATGTATAGTAAATGGAATTATATATATTATAGATCTGTATACCAGTGACAATTCTTAAATTGTTTATATACACAAGTGTAGACAATTTAACGTATACAGAGTACAAATTACGTGTTTCATTTATTTATTCAATACAAAACAGTCAATATACATGCCTTGTGTCATTTTACTTGTAAAGTAAAAATATACATAATTATTTTTAAAAAATGACTCCCATTATATATTTTTTTTTCTTAATTTGTTAATATACACGATAAATAAAACAAATTAAAACTTTTGTGATGAATTTTTCACATTGATTTGAAAAAAAAAACAAAACAAAAATGAATGCAACCAAATGCAACACATATTTCATTTTATTTCATTTGTAATCAAAATTAACAATAAAAAAAAAAATTCTTGATTATAAATTATAACTTAAATTTTAAATTATATCTATTACTTGTCATTACCTTAATATCATATTTTTTTCCTATATATCGTGTTATATATTTCTTTCAAAAGTAATTTATTTTATTAAAATTTGTCAGTTTTTAATTGAGTAAAACCTTTTAAAATTTATAATTTAAATTTTTTATTGGTTGCTATGAACAGGGTGTTCCATAAGCCACATAAAGGTCACATAATCTCAATTATCTGGAAATATGATATTGTACAATTTTCAGAATTTTGAAAATACTAACATAGAGAACAATATTCCATGGTGCGAACGAAACACTGCTAAATTTTTTTTTTTACGTGAAAAACATTTATTTGAGCATTTGTAACATCGTATACTGTTTAATTCGATTTCAATTATAACAAAAATTTGTTAAAGAGACCTAAATTTTCACCTTTATTTTGTAGGAAAAGTGAATTGAATGTATAGAATGGTCCAAAAGATATTATTCAATATGCAACATTATGAACCCATGTGTCCAAAAATTTTCTATTTGCAATATCTCAGATAGGAAAAATTTTAGGTAAGAGGGAATCGAGACGATTTTTTTGCTACAGAAACAATTTGAACTATACAAAAATCCATTTTGTGACTTTTACTCTGAAACATCCTGTGTAAATAGAATGTATGTATAATTAATTAGTTGAGTATCTATTACTAGTTTATTGAGTTTTTAATTGACTAGAATAATAACAGCACGTGTTTTTAAAAGAATTGCGACTTACAATACTTATGCCTATAAATGAGAACATATATAGACAGAAAACTTGAAACATTAGTATTTAAAAATATTGTATTTTAAAAAGCTTCTAAGCACATACACACCTTTTTTTTTTTAAATTAAATTAATTAAAAAAATTACGTAAAATCATTAGAAAAATGTTATAGAAAAATTCAACTAGAGATTATTTGTTTTTTATACAAAAAACAAACACCATATTCTCGTTCTACATAGAACTGTATTTTAACGGAATAATTTGAAAAATTATTTTAAAGAATATTTCAAAATTTTTAAAAATTTGTTATTATAAGAATTATTATTATTATTATTTGTTGATTTGTATCAATACATAAAATACACGTATTAGTTGGGTAATTTCGAATATTTATCTTTTTTTCAAAATGTATGTACCAATAAAAAACGATTAATATACATACATAAGCGTGATCAAATACACATTGCATGTTGTTATCAATTTTTACATTCCAATTTTAATACATATTTATGTGTGTACTTTTTAAAATAAAATAAAAAAATTCTTACAAAAAATTTTTTTTTACGTATACATATAAAATTAAAATTTGTCCTCGAGGCTTTCGGTTATCCTAGTCAATAGAGTTGATCATGATTAACTTTTTTAGAAAATTTTGCACAAAAAATTGCATTTAAAAATTTTTTTTTTGAAAATTTGATTTTAATTTTTTTTTTCTAAGGCAAAATGCCATCACGTGGTTAATTATTATATTTTTGATATTAAAAAATAAAATTTATACATGTACAAAAAAGTACATGTGTTGGTACGTAAACATTTTTTTTTTATTCTGCGCTATAGAAAACCATCTATGTATTTTAACAAAAAAAAAAAAAAAATCTGAAAAAAATAATAATTGATGAAAATATCCCGTAAGGTCTGATCAATAATATGATCCTTTATTTTACAGCTAAAGGCAAATTTTGTCTCAATTTTACTTATATAGATACACATAATAATAATAAAAAAAAAATTGTTTTTTGTCTCGATTACTTTTACGTGTGTTACACACTTCGTGAATATAAAATATAGGTGTATATATTTTTTTTTTATTACCTTGCGGATGCTTAAATTTATTTGGGTGGACAGAATATTTTTTGTTTTTGTTTTAAAGAAAAAATTTGATCAATAAAGAAGAATCAAAAAAAAAAAAAACGGCGAAAGAAAACAAAATAAAAAGTAACAAAAGATTTCTCCCTTTTGAAATATCAACATGGAAGTATCTACATTGATGAATGCATGTTTTTTGACAGATTCATAGTTTATGAAAGGATCGAGTATTATTTGTGATCAAAAATTTAAGAAAACTATTGATCTTGGAAACTTTGAATACGGTTTTCGTCTTGGCCGTTGTTTTGATATTAGAAACGCGAAATTGTATTTAAAAAACTTAAAGTTATTAATTAAAACAATATTTTGAAGAAAAAAAATCAGAATTACGATAGCTCCACAAAAAACTGAAAATAAAACCAAAAAAAAAAAAACAGCTAAAAGTGTCGGAAAGGATATAAAATATTTTTTTGACAATTTTGCTATAACCAAAATAATAAGTAGAGTTAGTAAAGTGTTTCAATAATGATAATTTTTCTTGTTTGTCTTGAACTGATACCACTACTATACCTCCTCCTAGAGATCACAACGAGCTGTTGCACTGATAATGCTGATTATAATGAGTAGTAATGAATTTACTGATATTCTGAAATAATAATTGAAAAGTCTTTTTTACGTATTCTCTTTACTGAAAAATGACATTTTCAACTTGATGAAACTAAACATATTGAACTTCAATATGAGTTAACTCGTTTGACTATGCAGACAGTCAAACTTTTACTTTTACTTTACTTTAACTTTACTTTACTTTACATTACATATTTATTTTGGTTGTAGTTTTAGTTTTGTTAACTTCCTGTTTACAGATATTAAGTATTCGTTTTTTGCATGTAATATTGTTTAATAATAAATAACTTAATTATAAATAAAATTGTAATCGTTTATAATAGGTTTGATTTTTTATATTCTCAATGATTATGGTTTCAATAAATTTAACTACATGTTCCTAAAATGATATTCGTACTATGTATTGACAAGAATACAGAAACAATTAAAAATTCATCATATCAAGAATGTTATTTGCTTATACTGAAAAGTATTTGAAAATTTATATATAGGTACATCTACATATATAGTTTTTAATTTTATGTTATATATTGTAATTTCAAAAGTTTTTGACCAAATCGACCTCAACTGTAAGGTCAACCAATATCAGTCTGAGCTCTTCAAAATAAATTTTTGATATACATAAATTACACGTGTGTATATTTATAGATATACAAATATGTATATATTGTATGTATGTATGTACATAAAATGTTTATGTAAGTGAAATTTAACCGCAAGACCGGAAACAATCCAGAATGTATAATGAATTTTATTGGTTTATCCTTTTAATAAGGTTTTTGAATAAATTCTTCTTTTATTCATTTATATTTACATTTTATACTAATACATATTGAATATTATTATTGTATCTACTTTAGATATTTTATTCGGTGGTTCAGATTTTGTTAAATTCCAAATTGTATAATGTTATGTATTTATTAGTTTTGCAGTATTTGTGGTATGTAACATGAAATGTATTTGTATATGACTTTGACTTTGTCTAAGATGATGATGATGATGATGATGATTCCTTTTTATATAATTTGTTTTGTACGTATCGTATACATTTATTTGTATTTTTTTTGTTTTATTGCCACATTTAATCATTGTTCGAATATATTTACATATTTTAAAGAATCTAAAAAATAAAATGAAAGAAAAATGTATTCGTATATTTTAATTTTAATATTTACGTATTCTTGTTTAATACAATAACGTACTATATAAAGAACATAATATAGTCAATGTAAAAAGGTCTTTTTGCAATTAACGCAATAGCATCAATTTTTTATTTTGAATATATAAAGAGCCCTTCTACATTTTCAATTCATCAAAAATCTATTGATTTATCGTGGAATGACCTTTATCCATGTGAAAATACGGTGTATTAAATATGAGGAAAAATTTCATTTAAATTATTGTGTTGATAAATTGATATTGAAATGATTTGTTTTTGTAAATAATACATATATCATTTTGTTTGACATCTAATTAGCAACTATTACATGTATGGTGCGTATGAATACGTAACGTGTACATACGTATAATAATTACAGTTACTTGTAAATCACTCTTATATGATGCATTTACATTTTCATTTAAATAACACCTACACATTTACATTATTTTAATGTCGTATAATAAAATTATAATCATATTACATATACATGCATGCATATAAAAACGTTTTTTCTTCTTTACTTTTTTTTTTATAGTCAAATTAACGTTTTCATGAAATTAAAATCCTAATTTTCACGCACCTTTTATACACTATAACATATTCATTTTGCATGCAAAATTCTTGTTTTCACTTTCATTTCTTTATTCGTTTCGCTTTTTGTTAATCAAAAATTACCAAACGTATAATATATAGATGTATATATGTACATAGATGTAAGAATTGCACATCAGAATCTACACCTCTTTTTTGTAATCGTCCATCGTCTTCTTCAAATGAAGTAAGCGTACAAGATGAATTTATCTTTTTATTATGTATGTATGTATGTATTGTTTTTTAGCGTTTTGCATACAGTATCTGTTGTATTGAATGAGGATGATGTTAAAATTTTGTTATTGCATTTCTGAAGTATATCTGTATATGGGGTATAGCATATACATACTATGTGTACGTTAAGATCCTGATGATGTTAAAGTTTTATTCAATGACGTTTAGCATAACATGTGATTAGGCCTCGAGCACAGTAGCTGTCGACTATCATCTGGTCACGAATTATGTGTTGTAATTCGTATTTTTTTTGTTTTTGTTTTTTTTTTTTTTTTAAATTTTTTGTTTCTCTTTTTACATTATTATTTTATTTATATTCGTTTTTCTTTAAAATTATTATTGTATGCAATTTTTGCATTCAGATTTTTTCTTTTTTTTCAAGTTTTGTTATTGACATTATTTTTATCGTTTTGCCCAAATTTTTCATACACATTAAATAATTTTATGAAATGTACATGTAAGAAAGATTTGAATGTCATTTTTGAATGAATTTTATTGAAAAATTTGAAAAATGTTCACAATCGTCTGATCATTGATTTTTTTCCATGAAGTCTAATTATGAGTTAAATATCAATTAAATCCGTGATCCTATGATCTCAAAGAGCTCTAGTCTGTCAAGTAATTTCACACTCGGCTCAGCACAACAGTACTATACCGGACTATCAAACTTCATACAAGTGTAAGGCATTCAGGATTGATATACAAGGGATTTTATTCTTCCAAGTGGAATCCTTATAGCTTGCTTAAGTTCTGACACACAAATACATGTTGCATTAAAAGAAAATATTATACATATTTGGGTACTTCTGTTACATGGGATTCAGCATCATTCTCAAATTTAGTTGACCAAATTTCCATTCACATGAAATTCGCATGTCATATGAAATTTAAAAAAAAAAAATAATAAAACAAGTGCTTTCTAAAATCACAAAATCCCTTAATAAATCATAACATTTTGATGTTATATGTAATATTTTTATCAGATTTTATATAAAATTGCTTAGTTATTCTATTATATAGATTAAATTACATATTTTATATGATTTAAAATCGATTCAAAACATAATCTTTGTTTGAAACAGCGTGTACAAGTTTAAACACATAAATATTTATTTTATTGTCATCTTCAGTCTTCATCATAAGCGAAAGATATGTTATCGTCTATTATAAAAGCGACGTAATGTGTCACTGACTTTTTTTTTTTTTTAATTTTATTTTCTAACTGTAACGTATTTTTCCTGAATTACTTGAAGAGAATATTTTTTTATTTTGTTTACAGTTTTAACAGATTTTTTTTTTTTTTTTTTTTTTTAACTAGATACATGTTTCAATTTAAGTTTTAACTTTCCCACAATTAGATAGATTGTGCCTTTATACAACATTGTATATTTTTGGTTTGTCAAGATTTTAAGATTTTTATGTTCAATTTTATCGATAAATGTGTAAATATATGTACGTAAACATACGTTATTTTACGATACACAGTACAATACTTTCATATACAAAAACAAAATCTTTATTGTTTGATCTAGATAAATTTTTTTATTTTTTTATTTTATTTTAAATTATTTTAAGATAATTAAAATTCTTCAATCAAATAAAATTCTTCAAGTCAATAAAACAAAGAAGACAAAAAAAAATGAAACTTCATTTAAAGTTTAAGGTAAATGATATTATAATGATGTGGATGGCAACAAATAAATAAAAAAAAAAGTGAAATAAAAAAAAAAATTGAAATGTGAAAAGTTTTTTTTATAACTTCCGTTTTTGTATATCCAAATTCAGTCAAATGACCCTTATTTAAACCATCTTTAAAGATACTCTTGCAATCTATGAATACAAAATTACTTCATGTTGTTTTTTTTTGTCTTTTTCTTTTTTAACATGTACGTACGTATAGGAATAGGTGAATTGAATAAAAACTGTCCCAAAATAAATGTCTGAAAATTCAAATATTTCATAATGATATTTTCTGATTTTCATGCAATTTTTTGAGTTTGAGGATGTTAACGGGAAACATCTTCTTTTTAAAATTTGATATACAAATTTTTTCATTCAAAAATGATACTGGATGAACTGGAAACCTACTCAATTCTTGCACGAAAGATGACATATGTATTTGAATTTTAAACGCTTAAACTCCAGATTTTCTTATTTAACTCTAACCAATTATACCTTGTTAAAAAGTCCAATATATCAATTTTAAAAATTAGAAAAATTGAGTTGAATACAGACGATTATTCATTAGATTTTGCCTTATACATTAGAAACTTTACATGTTTAACATTTTTCAATTCTCTTTAAAAGTTTATGTAAAAATTTCAGAAAAGCTGAATTTTAGACGGAGAAAATAAAAAACGATTTTTCGTTAGTAACATTTATTCTGGGACATCCCTTATATATATATGTTACATATTCACTTACGGCCGTAAGCATATACATATGTGTATATTTTTAATGGTAACATACATATGATTGTTTATTATCAATTCAGTTGCTCTCTATAAAGTTTCTTTTTATAATCTGTAAATTGTGTACATACATATTTACAATATAATGCATATCAAAATTTTCAAAGAAATTAAACTAGCCTTGGAATCGACTGGAGATAGTACAGTGATAGTAAAAAAATATATGGATGGTATAGTTTGATATGTATATAAAAGATTTTTATTTTTATATGCAGGTTTAAAATTGAAATACCTACATATACACGTGTTTATAGATCATATATAGATATTTTTGTATAATATGTGCATTGTAGTATATATAGTATACCTATACAGATTATATTATTTATATGTGACCAAATTTAAAGTTGAATCGCACGTAAAATCTTTCACGCAGAACTATGATATGAAAATGTAAATGTGAATGTATGTGTACTCATGCAATCAATTTCATACATGCACACATAAATATACATATATATACATAGTATTATATATATATGTATGTACCATTTATTTTTAAACGTGTTAAGCGTTTTATATATGTATATATACTTATAATACGCATCATATACTTAAGATTTTCACCTGGGACTTCGGACTCTTCTTATGATGATACCTATGTACGTGTCGTTGATGATTCTTCAGTGATTTCCTTCTGAGCCTTTAAACTTTTGAAAGTTTTTTTTATTTTTTCAAATTTTCATTTTTTTTTTTATTTTTTTTTTAACTATTATTATTATCATGTATATATATATTTTTTGTTTTTTTTTTGTTTTGTTTTACTTTTTATATTTTTTTTACTTAATTTATTTTTTTTTTAATATTATTTTAATACAAAAAACGTTCTTACAATATCTTTTAAAGTTTATATAAAGTCCGCTTTTTTAACTTGACACCGCTTTTTAAATAATAAATGTGCATTTATATTGCTTTATACTCGAGCATATACATACGTATACCCATACATATGTATGTATGTAATGTAATGTATACCTGATGATATGTTTTTACATGGACTGATTGCTGCTGTTAAAAGATGATTCTTTTGCTGCCGTATATTTTAAACTAGCGATAAACAAAATTATACATACAAACACATATGTACATATGTGTTTTACATAAGGTATTAATGCATGTTCCATTCGTACAATTTATTTAATATAATATCGTTGTCAGGTTTTTGATTTTTTATGCTCATGATTGTGACGCGATGTTGTCATAAGGAGTTTAAAAAAAAAAAAATCTTATGATCTTGCCGAAAAAATTAAAATGATAATAATGTCATATGGTTTGTGCATACGGTACATATAATACATAAATATATGTACGTTCCAGAGCATCATAGTGATCCACACACGAAAATGACAAAAAACTGAAAAAAAAATGGAAAAAAAATTCATGAAAATATTGCGAGGGTGGATATGCTTCTTCTTCTTCTTCTTAACCGTTTCTTCTTTTTCATTTTCAAACAAGGAATAAGATAATATATAAACAATGAAATAAAATTTCAGTATTTCCCAGAATTTAGTCTATATAAAACAAAAAATTTTCGCTAACATCAGACATACTTAAAAACAAAAAGTTAAGAGAAAAACAAAAATTTTTTTTGTGATAAAACGTAACATACACTTTGGACGTGTGAATTTCACTTTTTTCTTATTTTGTTTTTTTTGTTTTTTGTTTTTTTTTTTTTTTTTTTTTTTTTTTTTTTAATGATAATAATGTGAATATCATATAATATCAAATCAAAAGTGAATTTCTTTAGTTTTATCAGGTGCTTAAAATGAGAAATAATCGTATATTCAAATCTAGAAAGGAAATAATACATATAATTGTATTGTGTATGCTCAGGGGTGATATTAAAAATTTTTAACAACGGGTGCGGTAAGCAAAATAAATAAAGTAAATATTAGGTGTAGTTAAATTTAAATCAACATTTTCAATTTTGTTTCCATATTTTGATATACATTCAAAGAACTGTTCAGGCTGAGGAACGCTTTGAACCTATACAACTATATTCATATGTACTGAAAATTTGCAAATGATATGACAAAGACTAATGGAAAGCACGGAAGATTTAAAGAATTTTAAAAAAAATTTACGAGTTCTGGCCGTATTCTCTGAATATCACCCCTGATGTTAAACGTATACATTTATTTTTAAAAATCGAAATTTTCATTTTTCCTAAGTTTATGAAAATGGAAAAATTTTATGAAGTTTTGAATTTCATATAAAAATTGTAATCTACAGAATAAATCCGCATTACTCTTCTGAGTATATCAAAATATCTACCTATGCAAGAAAAAGAAAAAAATTTTTTTTCTTTTAAAATTATTTGTTAATCAAATGAAAATAATACAAAATAAAGACCAATTCGAAATTACTAAGAAGTATTACACTTTAAAAAGACAAAAAAAAAAAAAAAAATGCTTGTTTTCTTATTCTTTAAAAAAATATGACTCTAATTTGGGACCTTTTATCATATAAATAATCATGTCCAATATGATGACCATTATGAATATAATTTAACTGAAAAATAAGAAAAATAAAAAATATAATTTCGAATTCTCTACCATACAACAATTTATTCAAATATATCACATATATTTTGCTTAAAACAGGTAGCAATAAGTTTTTAAGATAATTTTTGACCAGTGAAATAAGGTAGTCGTTATTTTATTAATAAACCATTTGAACGTGCTATGAATATTTAAAATGACTTTGGTTTTATATGATTGTAATTTAAAAACAAAAAAATATTTTTTGGTTTCATGTATAACATATGTACCTTTAACTTGCTTTTACTTTGTTTTAATTTCAGCTTTTATATATATCTTTTAAAGTTCTAAAAATCACAATCTTGAATGAATTTTATTATTTACTAAATATGTATATATACGAGTATATATCAAAAAATATAATTTTCACAAATTTGTTATTAAATTTTCACACTAAAATAAATCTTAACATGTACAAACTCGTACAATACATATTATACGAGTATACTGATATATTATATGTATTGTATATACTATATACAAATATGTATAATATATCCTTTGTATTTATCGTATATCCTTCATTTGCAAATAGATAAATCAATTTGTTTCAATTATAATTACAAGTTTTAAGATATTTCATTTTGTTCGTACAAATTTATATATGTTTGCCTTACAATAGCATGAATTCGTATATTTATACAGGGTGTTCCAGGGTAATCGTTAGAAAATTATTTAATCGTATAGTTTAGAAGTTTAGATTATTTCTAAAGTAGAAATTTATTCTAGACCCTGAAATTCATTTCCCTTAAAATGTACCCCATTTGAGGTATAAAGGGATTGAAAATTTTCTGATGCGCGAAATATACATACATACATACGAACAACGTTATGTTTTGAGCAATATCATGAAAATTCAAGCTGGTCTTTCTAAGTCATTTTTAATTTTTTATTGTAAATTTTAGATAGAGAGAGCAAGAGGGAGTCTATGACGATTTTTTTGATGTATAGGAACAGTTCGACTTGAATTTTGTATTCTTTACTCTGAGACACTCTGTATATTTATCCTGAACGTAAATGGGTTTGGAATTTGGATGTCCATATTGTATATATTTATTGTGGATGTCTCTATAAATTCTTTTTTTTTTCATGATACACGTATATAATACCTATGTATACACATATGTAGATACGAATGTACACAAACCTGTGTTTACATTGCAAATTATTATCAATCTTTTTGAATTGTTGTATTTTGAATTGTATTATAGGTAACATGATTTAAAGTTTACAATATTTTATTATTGTGCATGTCTCCATATCACATATATGTACTTATACGTAAAAATATGCAATGTGATACGCCCCATTTACAAAAAAAAAAAAATAAAAATAAAAATAAAAACGAAATTATTGAGAATATAATTTTTAATGTTGCACTGTGTACGTACGTAATATCACATATATTTTATTTTAACTTTGAGTACAATTTTATACGAGGTTATGTTTTAATTTAGTACTTGAAGATTGTGGTATTTAATCATCCTCCTGTTTCATTTATATTTTAATGCCTGCAGGAATTAAAATCTGGATATGCTTTATTCACTTTTTGTTTTTTTTTAAAAAAAAACTTATTTTTCTGTCGCGTCTTTCTTTCGAAAAAAAAGGTTCTAATTTTCTGATTTGAAATTAAACATAATCGAAAGAGGATGATGTTTAATGTTTTGAACTAATATCGATTTGCCTTCCAGATATGCATTTAAAAAATGGGAAAAAAAAATAAAAATGGGAAAAAAAAATTACCTATACGTAAATTTATACATGTAAAACAATTAATTACGTCAATAAACCAAAGAAAAAAAATTATTTGAAAATATTGTCCTTGCTTTGTAATTGTGATTTTTATATATTTCCTTAAAAAAATTCGAACGAAATTATATATGATTGCAATCTGTACACGTTTTATTTAAAAGTTAACTAAAATAACATGAATTGAGATTTTCCAATAAAATAAATTTATGTACATCAGACGTAACATAAATATTTATGTATGTACTGTATTTAACGAGTACATACGAGTATGTACATATGTACTTGAGAATTCTATAGTTTTCCTAACCTTAGACAAATTGTCTTTTGATAACTGTGAAAATTTACAAAATCAAATAGAATTCATGATGGACAACTTATTTTATTATACCAAGAACGTTTTAAAAAAATAAATTTTCCCACAGCCCA
Organism: Anthrax anthrax; assembly: GCA_963971155.1. Classification (NCBI taxonomy): domain Eukaryota; kingdom Metazoa; phylum Arthropoda; class Insecta; order Diptera; family Bombyliidae; genus Anthrax; species Anthrax anthrax. The sequence continues at coordinate 17,782,602 of OZ020120.1, forward strand.
ATAAAATTTTTATTTTTTAATTTTTTATTTTATTTTTTAAATGACACTTTAATGTACATATAGAGTATATATATATGCGTATACATTACATACATATGTCTTATTTGACATGTTTTGTCATCTTTCTTCGTAAAGGTGGAATAAAAACATATTGTTAAAAAAAAATCCAAATGATTTAATGGATTTACTATCCGGTGAAAACGGGCCAAAACCATTCCAAATACTCGTGTAAAAATTCATTTCACTGAGTAATGGCTTAATTACAATAGATCGACCAGCGAAGAACGAACAACAAACAATTACAAGTTTAATATCTGTTAAAATTTTTTTTAAATGCATGAATTAATATGTAGTTGCTCACAATGTGAATGTCTAAACAGGCAATCTGTTGGTTTGAATTTAATAAATAAAAAATAAAAGTAAAATAAAAATTTGAATATTTTGAATTTTTATTTCAATGAAAATTTTGATGAAAGAACAAGATAAAATTATAATTCCTATACCAAACCTTATTGACGGTTAATTGGAAGATGACGGTTAAAAGAGTGACGAATAATTGAGACTCTACTGTAGGCTTTGAAATACATATTTATTATTATTTTTTGATATTCGTGGTATAATAATAGAAAAAAATTACATTTTAAAAAGTATACATACGTTATAAAATGATAGACAAATTGGTCGTCAGTCGTTATAGTAACGAATTTTTAGATTTTGTTTTAAATATTTATTGGTTATTTGTTGTCCATTGGTCGCTGGTCGCATTTTTGTGTTTTTACCACAAATAAAATAAAATTCATAATATGTACACAATTTTGTTAACTCTTTGTAGTTATTTTCTTTGCTTGTATTTTATTTGTTGAAATTATTATCATTTGTTATCTTTTATATATACAATAGAAATAAGTTTATTCGTACATATGTACATATATAAATACAATATTGAACATATAACGCGTATACGATATATGGTTAGAAATCATGACCATAAGAATGATAAATATAAGGAGTTAAAATCACGTATGTAAACGTTAGTAAAATGAAGTAGTAAAAAACAATTACCTCCGCCACATGTCGGTTATGTTTGTGTATATAAAAGTTTAAAATATATGTTTTAAAATTTACTTAAACGTTTTTTTTTTTTCGTTTAATGACAGTCACAGTTTGTTTTTTTTTTTTACAATGTTACGCCAGATTATATACAAATGATTTCATTTTGATCGTGCAATAAATGCATAGAATTGAACAGACGTACATACCCTGCAATATCTTATGTGAATACGCACAAGGAAAATTGTATATATTTAGAAACAAAATACATATAATAATAACAAAAAGGTAAATTGTAAAAAGGTGAAGAAAAAAAAAAACCAAACGTAAGAAAAGATTTTGATAAGTAATTGATATTCGAATCATATTGTCATCCAGGCTCATCACGTACATTTTTGAGTATCTTATAATAATATAGCGGACTTTTGCTAGTTTGTTTTAAACCAATATTATATGCCTTTCAAGTCTATGTAATATATGACACTGGCAATATGTGTACATCTTCTTTTGAAATTATAAAATTTTATATTTTATGTATGTGACTATACTAACTGAATATATCAAAGTACATACTTATGTGTATTCAAAAAAAAAAAAAATAATAAAATAAAAAATAAAATAAAAATATAAATAAATAAATAAAAATAACTGGTATTCGTTCTATATGCGTACATAGGTTTTGGTGCTTCAATATATGTATTAGCAAAAAAAAACAAAAACTTTAAAAAAAAATCAGTATGTACAAAAATTTTGTGTGTAGGAATTTATTAGCTATATAACGACAATAATCATGATAATTTTGCATAGGTACCTACCTACTTTGTAATTTGTGATCTGTCTATACAAAATAAAAAGAAGAAATCCGTTAAAGTTGTTTATCAAAAAATGTCAATTTGTATACAATGTTGTTTGTTGCCATGTAAAATTTTGATGTCTATTGGTTTTATTTAACAAAAACAAAAAACGACGACAATTGTATCAAACCAAAAAGAAAAATGCAAAATTCCTGTCAATTTTGATGAACTAGCTTGAATATTTTTTAAAAAATATTTGGAACAAAAAAAAAATCCTTATAAGAACATTTCATTTTGAAAATTTATTCCTCTTACTTAACCTAAACATTATGTTCAAAATTTCATGAAAATTGGTCTACAAATGGTCGAGAAATCGAGTATTAAATCATTTAAATATAGTTAGCGATTTCTGGTAATGTGAACCTTAAGGAAAAACTAAGTATTTCAGTGTTTTCACACTTCTCCTTGGGAAATTTGAAAAAAACCCCTTTTACGAAATTTTCTTCTTATTAGAAGAATTGTGTATATATGTATTTAACCCCTAAACTAGTGGTGAAATGTATGTATAAAGGCAAAATAATTTCTTCATATGTTAGTAGCGCCTCTAGTGTTTAAACTAAATTTGGTTTCTGTCACAACTACATTTTTTCATATCCTTTTTTGTCATTCATTTTCCATTAAAAGGATTATAAAAAATTGATGTGCAGTATTTTCTTCATAAAGTTATTTCAGGAAAACCGTAGCGAATTTAAGCCAATATAGGAGGGTAAGATAGATTTTTTTCCTTCGTTTTTTTTTTCAACTTTTTATTGTTTCATGTTCTGGTATGAAAAGGTTTTAAAGGGTTTCACAAAGACTTACATGTATCATGTACATATGTACACGTATTTGGTTATACGGTGTTTTTGCCTTATTACCGGGTTTTAGTTAATGATATGCACCCTTTTTCTAATAAACATAATATCGTTAACTATATTAAATAAAAGGATATGATGCATGCATTTGTACATTTTTTGAAATTTAACAAACACATTTACAGTTTTATCAAATGTGTGTATGTACATGTATATATAAGATGTAAGCTGTTGCATAAAAGGAATTTAAAATATGACTAACCTTTATTGTATATTTTATAACAGAAAATTTTTATATGCGACATGCAAATAAACAAAGTGCGTATTGAATTTTTATTTGTAGTACACATTATTTCCTTTAAAACACATTTATTTTTTATTTCAGGTGACATATGCATATAATACACGTATCATATATTCTTACGTATATGGACCTTGAATATGTTATGTTTTTATTTCATACTAACACATATGTACTCTACATATATGTATATATTATAAAATTTTCTTTAAAAAGATTAAAATGTTTTGTGCACACAATTCATTTTCTCTTGAGAAAGGACTTTTCCAGGAAAATTGTATGTGCAAGAATAAAAAATTTTCCATTAATTTTTATATTAATTTGCAGTTAAGGATACTATCTAAATAACATGTGCTTGGATGGTATAATTCCTTAAAGATTAATTTATTTATTTTTTTCTCTAAAATTCTTATGCAAGATCGAAAATGAAAAATTGATTAAAATTCATAATGAAAATTTTACTCGTATTGCAGAATACATAACCGAACAATATTTTTTAACACATACTTACGTGTATGTGACAAAAATTCGATTATATTCACATACACGTAAATACATATAAATATAGGGGTTAGAATTGAAAAACGTATATACAACATTATCGGATATATTGTGTATAACAATGCATTTTTTTTAAGCAAAAATTTTTCCTGTTGTCTGTTACGAAATCATCGTTAAAAAAAAAAAACAGATAATAAAAAATTAGCATATCTATACAATATATATTTTGTAATGATCATATGCTCATGTATTCGTTGGCATACACATGCATGTAAGGATTTCTTTTTTTCAAGGGGTTGAACGGAAAAAAATTATTTGCTTCGAAAATTTTTTTGTACGTTACAAAAATTCTTTTACAAAAAACTTAAGAAAAAAAAAATACCAAGTAAAATGCAAACATTTGTTGCTCTTGAATTTGAAGAATAATAATAATAAAAATAAAAAATGAAAAAAGATTTCCATTTTCTAAACAGTCGTACATGTTATCTTAAATAAATTTTATTGAAACTAAAAACTGAATTTTACATGAAGTAATAAATTGAAATTATTATTGAAAACTTAATTTTTTCTTTTTATTTGTAAAAATTTCCTTTTTATTTTGAATTATTTTACTTTAGAAAATATTTTTTTTTTATTCTTTTTAAGGTTTATTTTAACATTATTTATTATAATATTTCGCCAGGACACGTGGTCAAGAAATAAAATTCATCATTAATTTTGATTATTGTATTGTGATACGATTACAGATTACTCTTTTATCACATGCTTAATGGAAATATGTATAGATGACCATTATTAAATCCTTTCATGCCTTTAAGAATGGGTACAAAGTATTTCCATCACGCTCGATTTTAGTCTACATAGCATTTTTATACCCGTCCATGTTTCATTCGCATAAGCGGTTAAAATTAAAAATTAATTTAAAAGCAAAAAAAAAAAAACAAAAACAAAATAAAAATGCATAAATAAAAAAAATAAAACATTAAAAATAAAAACAAAAATCAAATATCTACTTATTAAATATGCATATTTTATATACACAAGTCAATAAAAAATAAATAAAAAGAAAACTTTAAAGGAAAACAAAATTTGAAAATAGGCCAATAAACCTTACACTATAAAAACTTTTTTTTTATTCGGATTTTTTTTTTCCTTTTTGTTTTTTTTGTACATGTGTGTTTGTAATTGTAGAAGGTTTACAAGTGATTGCTGATGGAATCAGTGCTAACTGCTAATAAAGCATCAGTTTTAAAAAAAAAATAGTATAGTCTTTTGGTTTTTTTAAACTAACGATCAGAGGTGAAGCCCTTGTGCACCTTAACATATATTTCGCCAAAAAAAAAATAAATAAATAAATACAAACAGTCAAGTATGCGTATTTAATTTACATACGATTAATAATTAATGAATTTTTTTTCCATTCCAATTTTTTTTTTGTGGCTGTTGTTGTTATGATATGTGTACTTCTGACGTATACATTTGCATGATTTGCTTGTATAAGTATATACAATACGTTGTGTGTACTATATAAAGTAGAACAACAAAATAACCCTAACTGTTTTGTATATAGTAGCGTTATTGCTCTTTTCGACAAAATCAACCCTGCAATTAAAAGGTTACATATCCGTTTCGATCGTCATATTTGTCGTTGTCGTCGTTATCGCTTGCCGCATTGTCGCCGCATTTTATACAAAGTCATGCATAATTTTTTTTTTAAATATCATTTTATATGGACACATTAGTTTGAATGTATATGTATGTACATTATGTTGCTATAATTTTATTACGTGAATGCGAGTTCATATGCATTTTTTTACATTATGTACCACGCAATGTCAAGAAAATGCGTGTAAAGGGTTGGATTTTGTGACTTCCATCATTTATGTTAATTATACACATTTTTACTTACAAGGGTTATTACTGAAAACAGGAAATAAATGATGATAAAAAAAAAAAAGAAATGCTTAAATACACATTAATACATGCATACATATGTATTCTTCATATTCACACATATTAGGTATATATGAACTATATAAAGAATATATGTAATTTGAAAAAATGAAAACAAAATGTCCAAATTTATTTTTAATGAAAATTTTATTAAATTTTTTGCACAGATATATTTAGGTATATACTTTTTTCTTCTTCGGCTAAACAACCTTGATGAGGTCCTTTGTGCCTAAAACAACTTGCCTCCAACGTGTATGATCTTCTGATGTCTTGTTTAATTGCTCATGATTGTTTTTGTTTTGTCCTGTATTACCTAGGTCCTAGATATATGTATGTATAAATACCAAATTTCTTTTAAATATTACCTGTTGAATAATAATAAAAATGTACCTATTCTCTTGTGTTTAATTACATAATATCAAATAAAATCAAAAATATGTATTTGATTGATACAAGCGTTTTTCAAAATGCGTATCTGAAAAGAGAAAAATACAAATTATGCACAAATTTTATTTAATATTGTATAATTTTCTTAACTAGAAAAATGTTTATACAAAAACAAACCAAAACATAAAATTACATATTCGTTAAATAATTGTATATAAAATTGAATATCTATAAATATGTAATAGATGATAGTTAATTTACACTCTAATATTATTCAAATTTAATATAATTTTAACTACGTGTAATAATTTAATTAGCTTTAAAAAAAAATTCATTAACACTTCATGAAGAAAATAATTTATGTATAAATAATGTTATTTTATGCAAATTATTTACAATATATACAATATTACAATACAATACATGAATTTATTAATTATGTTTCTATTTATATATACTGTACACTGATAAGACGTAAGTACACATAATGAAATCAATGAGTATTGCATTTCGTAAATCTTAAACAAAAATAAAAAAAGGTAAAAAAAAATACATATTATGTTATTAGTAATAAACACATGGGTAACTTAAAAAACACACATATATGTAAATATATGAATAAATTTACAATACATAAATATATAATTAAATTTGAATGATTTTAATGCTTTATGCGAATTGCCTGGAAGTGCATTCCACAGTCAACACTTTAACAGCTTTTAACTGCACAAATTGCTTAAAGTTAATAGTTTCAATTATTGCTATATGTATGCAAAGAATATGTAATGTATGTATTCTATATGTACATATGTATGTAGGACATTTTAGATTCCACATATGTATGTATATGTGTACATATGTATGTGCATATGATTTTAAAAATCATGTTCAAAAATTCCATAAATTTTAAAAAGTCAAAGTTTTTAATTTTTTTCAATAATTATTGAAAATTTGAAAAATTATTTTCAAAAAAATCATATATGAAATCTAGAAAAGTCAAAAAACAAACAAAAATCATATTTTATTTATTATTTCATACAAAAACAATCAATTTAACAATTTAGATGCATTTAGCATTTAAATTGCACACGCTCTAAATATAAATCTTTTATTTACATATTGATTTTACACAAATACCTACTTATATATATTTTTTTTTTTTTGCAAAATATTATAAACTAATAATAAATACATTATACCTATACATATTATAAACACATAAGTATATAACAAAAAAGACGAATAAATTTTTAAAAATTATCTAATATGGTAATAATGATAATAATAAATGAATAATTTAAAACCAAAAAAAAAAAAAAATATCAAACTCAACAGGAAGGAAGAAAGTTCAAGTTCAATAACTTACAATAATGCATATATTTTTATTTATGTATTGTATGTATATATATGAATGTATAATATAAATCTAATTTATACACATTAATATAACTTTGTGTATGTATGTATATAATGAATACGGCGTGAAAAAAATGTAGAGCAAAAAAAATAAAATAAAGATATATGTATTATACCATCGTATACCCATTATGAATGAATAATGTGCCTAATTATTATGTCAAAATATGTATATCCGTATATATGTATATACATTAATATGTATGTATATATGATAATAATATATAAACAAAATATCTAAAGTATATATTATGTATATGAAGTTAAATTAAAATCAGCTGCCTTCATCAATTAATTAATTTAAATAATTTTGCAATTATCATGAGTATATATATACATATGTATATAGGGGAAAATCGCGGACATTAAGACCCAATGAATTTTGTACGTATTTGTATTTCATAAATGGTAGACAGACATTTAGCTCTTTTGGTTTCGCCTGACACAGATAAAAAAAAAGCATATATAATATAAGTGCAATTGAATAGTCTACTACCTGTTTATGCATATTTTATTTATTTTGATCTATTCTCATGCAGTTTTTTTTATTACAAAATTTTGTTGTCGTTTTGCTGAGAAAGAAAAACGAATCCCAAATAAGTTTAGTACCTATCTATATCACAAACAAATTGAATTAAGAATACACATAGTATTTTATGTTATATATGCATTCAAATGATATGTGTTTATGTATATACACTCTGGTGTACATACAGAAATTTTTTGTTTTTTTTTTTTTTTTTTTGTATTCAAATTCAGCCATTTCAAGAATGATATTTAATAGTATATATAAAATGAATAGTTAATTTCCTTTTTGTATCTTTAGTGTGATGGTGATTAAATTTTCATTCATTTTCTCACTCTCACTGAATTTTCATTAAAATTATGTTAGTACGTACTGAGATATTTATTTGTATTGAAAAAAAATTACTAACCAGATTTTATACATACATATGTATATACTTACTTGGATATGCACATACATACGTACATATATTCGTATAAAAAGTAAGCAATAAGCATATATGTACACGTATCTGCAATATGTATTGATAGAGATTATGTATAGACGTATACGTACGCGAGCTGCAAGTCAATATATAAAATTACTTAAACTGTACATTACATTTATGTTTTTTATAACTATACATGTAACCTATACATATATATACATACGTAAATCGGGACTGATAAATCGATCAATTATGCTTCAAACAGACTCAGCTTTCATTCATGATTCATGAATATTTATTTTATTAGCTTTTTAGATATTCTTTATACTTTTATTTATTTGTAATTTTTTTGAATATATAAAAACATATAATATACAATGTAAACATATGAATTATTTATTTCTTTCTTTATATTACTAGATATGTATATTTTTTAATATGTGTCTACATATATTAAAAATGCATTTATTATTATTCATTTTTCTTATACGTATACATCACATTCACCATCTACATTCATTCAATTTGTTGGATACATTTAACAACATAATATGTATATGCATAAAATGTATCTAAATATAATAAAGAAAAATTATTCATGTTTATATATATGTATGTATATGGTATACTGAAAAGATGTAAAAATTATACATATTTATATATGTATATATTAATATTTAACATTCATTTAATTTCATTTCACACTGACCGATATATTATGCAGAGAAGTTTTTTAGGAATTAATTATATAATTTGTTTTCCTTTTCTTTTTTTTTTTTTCTTATAATCATTTTGTATATAAGACACTAATAAAGTATTAATGTAAATAATACACATGAATTAATTATATATTCAAGAATTTAAAAATAAAAATAAAAATAATAATAAAAAAAAAACTTTATGAATTTTTAATAAATATTAAACGTAAAGAGTATATACGTTATACATATATACACATGTATAACGTATGTTGATAATGATAATGTAAAAATATGTAAATATAATCTCAGACAGTCAGATAATAAAAATATAATATGTTAATAATTGTTATAATGAAAATAAAATTAAAAAACATAAAACAAAAAATTGAAAGACTTTATGGAAATAAAATTATTTATACATCATAATATATACACATGTTCGGATATTTGTAAATGTGTAGTTGTGTACATATACATATCTTAACACGATGTACCTACATGGTATACATTTGTTTTGCAAACAAAGTGTGTATGTAGAGTGCATATTTTTTGATTCGAGATTAATATCATAATATTTTGTTAGTATTATTATAGGAATAATTTTATTTATATGTTGTTTCATTTTCTTTCACTGTAGGGTAAATGACTCTATATATGGCCACTCCAGACGTTTTAAAATTTCTAGTCCTTGTTTTCTTTATATTATGTTCTATACTTTTTGTATTCGAAAATTTTTTGTTTACAAGATACATATAGGTATATAGTATTTAATTAAAGATTTTTAATTTTGTAACATTTTTAACGAATTTTGAACAAAAAATTATTTTACTTAAAAAAATAACTCGAATAGGATCCTTTATCTTCCTATATCCAAAAGTTTCCCTTTCACCAGCCATTCGTACAACATTCTCCAGCCATAATTGAAAAAAAAAGCATTTTAATTTAGGTATACACCTACATGTTTTTAATGACGAATATATGTGCATTCAAATTCAATAAGATATAGGTACAAATTTATATCCATACATCAATATGTAGACACATTTTATCTAAACGAGTTTAATTATTAATAAAACACATTGGCACTTGATCATCAATTATAGCAAATATTTTTAAATATTTTTTTTTTGTTATTTAAACGAATACAAATGTCATACACAAAATTCTAATACATTTTTTTTAAAAATTTACCTATGTAAGTAGATACACACATGCATATATTCTTACACACAATTTAAATATCCTATATGTACTGATGCTGTTTTGTGATTCTAACTTAATTGACTGTACGAGTATCTTGTATATTTTCTAAAAAAAATTCTTTCTTAATTTTTTTTGTACAATAATTAAAAAATTAATCCAAATTTCACATTGAATTTTATAATAATTTAAAAAAAAAATTAAATTCAATTAAATTAATAATAATTTTCCAAAGAAAACCGAGAGAATTGAATTTTGAAATTCCTTTACAATTAAAGAGAAAATCCAACTTTTTAGAATGAACCAAAAGGAATAACATTGAATTTGAGGCGCCATCTATATATTTTCCTTTTATGAAGGGAAATTGGAAAATTCACCAACACATTTGTAAGATAAATATATATGTATGTGTATAATATTGAAAAAATAAAATTTTAACACCACCCACCGAGTGATCCAAATAAATTGTATGTAGGTATGCGTGAGAAAAATTCTATGAGGACATACTGAACATACTGTATATAGGGATAGAAAAACAAGTGAACATCACACGCAAATACATATACACATTCATGAATTTTATACAAAACAAATACTTTTTAATAATTGTTAAATATACGTATACAGTTTGTATGTATGTACCTAAGTATCTCAATTTTATTAGTGTTTTTATTTCTATTTTTTATTTTTGTCAAATATCTTAATGGGTCGCCGGTAAGTCATGTGCGCCACCGTTTTTTTTAAAATTTTTCTTTTCAAAAAGGCGCTTTTATTACTAATATAACGTGTCATTGTAAATTTTAAAGTATCTACACTTTATTATAAAGCGATTGACAAACTTGTTCTTGAACGTCCAGCGCAATTGTGTGGCATAGAAACTAAATGTTATATATTTTAATGATAAAACACATTTATACGTATAAATACAATTATTTTCATCGTAATACGCACACCTATTTTGTATTTAAAATATAAACAGGAAGTTAGCAAGTATATTTTTGTTGTATAAAAGACGACATTTTCATTTCAAGTGCACTTCCATTTAATTTTCTTCACCCCCACAAAAGAGCGAAAATAGGGTGGAGCTTTGTAATTTTTCACACATTTACACACTTTATGTATATGTATATACGTAATACAATTTAATATGGAATATCTATGGACATATTCATTCATACATATTGTTATTATTTGTACAGTAAAATAGGTTTGTGTTAATTTTTCTGTTTCTTTTTTATTTATAATTGACTGACTGTCGACATTTAACACTATAGGGGCGTTAACAATGGTTACAAACACTTTCATAACCATTTGATATACATATTCGGTATTAATACAATGATATAAAATTTTCAAATAAGAAAATTTACTCTATATAATATATGTACCTACGTTTGTAATGACAATATGTGGAAAAATCATGTAGATGTATGAATTAGATATAGGGGGCGGTGGGTCAATAAGGTTGTCCCATTGATCAATAACACCATCCCAAGTACGAATTAAAGTTGAGTTGAGCTTGAATTTTTGTTGACAATCAGCTGGAAGAACGAGGTAGGGTTTATAAAATTTATACTTTTCCAAAATCTACACAAATATACAGATACTTGAAATATGTATATATCTTTTATATTATTTGGTTTTTGGTACGTCGTATGACGTTTGGCGAATAGTTTTTATTATGCAATACATACATATTTATGAGTCTATATACAAATAGATATTTATTTGTGTGGTTTGGTAGTGGGTACCCTTATAGAAAAATCACTTTTCTTCTTCGATTTGCTTCATTTCATTGATTTTCCCCTTTTTTTGTGTATATTATCGGTGAATTGTTGTTTTTTGCTTCATACTCTTTTATTTTCATATTTTTTTTTTGTTTCTACTAAACTAGTTTTTTTGAAATATGGATGTATCTCTTTCTATCTTGTAAGAATCTGAATCATTTCACGTGTATGTAGTGACATGAAAAGGTATCTGTATGTTTCTGAATCAATACACCATATAAATATGTGTATACATACATACACACATATATGATTTGTGAATATACATGTATATAAACAGTGGTCTCTATACACGTGTACATAAGATTTATATAAATATATACGTGAAAATTTATATACACGAATATACCTATATAAACATACCCTACTCATACACACATTTGTAATCTGTACACGTATGTAGAATTTTACTCATATACATAGATACTTATATATATACCATACATGTTTATTTTAAATAAATATTATATGAATGTGTTCATGTACGTCAGGTTTATAAAAATAACAAAAACCAACTTCATATGGACTACGAGAAACGAAGTGAACTTCAAATAAAAATCAATCTAATATACTCGTATATATAACATACATAACATATCTACAGATATTCCATATAATACGATATGTATACGAATGACACATTTTACACAAACACATTAAAAAATCCTTGGAACTTTGTTAAATAGTTTGAATGAATATTGTTAGTTGACTTCGATAGCTCGATGAGTTTACACGTGTGAAATTTGATTTCTTTTTACCTTGCTGTTTCTCTTTTTTTTTCAATAAAAAAAAAAAAAAAAAAAAAATTCTAAACAATACCAAACAAAAAAAACAAGGAATTTTTAATCAAAATAAAAAAAAAAGTGTTTTTGTTTTTTAAGAAAAATTTTCAATTTCAATACATATAGTGAAATTTGCATTTAAAAAAAAAAAAGAAAAAAAAAATATTCGGAATATTTTAATAATGGTAATAAACAATTTTATAATGTGAATAAATTTTTTTGCAATTGTGAATTATCTATTTAATGTGTTTATTACATTTGTTTTAATCAAAATTATATATGTACATACATACAACGAATTATATATATGCATACATATACATATGAATAAATTAGGATATTTAACAAATTTATTTAATATACAAAACAAAAAAATTTGTTCTATACTCACTCTTCTTCACATCACGTATAATTATATATGAATGTACTTTCATGTATTTAATTTGAATATCAATAAATTTCGAATGCAATTAATAACGATCATTTAAAAAATTATTTAAACAATTTATTTATAAAAATAAAGTTTTTCATTTTTATTTTTTTAATTTTTTACTTTTTTTTTTAATATTTTTGTATATACAACAAATTCTAAGTGGGTGAGAAGAAAAAAAATATATCACACATATACGTATTTACATACATCTATATACGTAGCTATTAAATGTTTTTATTGATCGCGTATTTATTTGAATGAGCGGTACATATTATCATTTTTATTTTCTTATATGATTATGTGTATGTATGTGTATCACTGTGTTATAAAATATATTATAATATATGATAACAACATGATGTTTAAATATTTATATAGGTATATACCAGATAATTATATACAAAATGAAAACTATACACTTTCGGTTTGAATTGACTATGTGTTTCATGATGTTCCTTAAATAGAAGGACAATGAAAATATATTAAAATAAAAAGAAAATCGAGAAAAAAAAAATTGTTTTTTTTTGTTTTTTGTTTTTATCATAATATAATCATTTTGCATATTGCACGTGTATAAGTAAACGCTGAATTATCCGTGCGACAATATGCATATATATTTGTATAAACATCAAGTAACATATATATAATTTAACATTATATAAAAAGAAAGGTGAAAACAAAACAAGAAATTTATATTTTGTTTACATAAATGTTTTCTTTTTTTTCATACAGTGATTTAAGTATTTGATGAAAATAAATGTATTTTAAAAGTTTTTTAAATAATACATATGGAAACAAAAAAAATAAAATAAAAAAATTTTTTTTTCGAACCGCGTATACAAAGGTAAATAGTTCTCTTATATACATATGGTGTAATATATATGTATATATAGAAAATAAAAAACGTATGTGTATATACGCAAAATATCTTAAAACATAACAAAAATAAATATAAATAGAAAACGATGTGAGACAAAAGAAAAAAAAAAAATTAATTACTACATATATTAATGCTCTAGATTAAATTTATAACTTATAATGCAAATATTTATTATAATTTTTTAAAACAAGTGATTTTACTTATATTTCGAATGTGCAATGAAAGAAGAATAAGATATGTACGTATCAGAGAGTGAAAACAAAATTGGTACATACATATAAGTATATGTAGAAATAAATTTGATACAAAATGTGTATAAAGAAATAGTGTTTTTATTTGATGGAAATAAATTAAATCAAATGTTTTAGAAAGAAAATAAATTTGTATATGTAGTATCTCATGACGGAGTTATTTAACTTTTATTCATCAATAAAAAATTTAAAAACGACCGTTGACATTATGTAGGATAAATATTTTTTACAGAGTGGGCCAGTATATAAAAAATAAACAAACAAAAACAAAAAAAATAAAAAAACGATGAAAATCAGATAATAAAATTTTTGCTCAAAAACTTTATATAATAACTAGTCAAATAATTTTGTTTTTTTTTTTAATTTTGTATTTAAATAGACAAACAAAATATTTATACGATAAAGGATTCAGGAGTTTTACAATAAAAACAAATAAAAAAAAATATATTCAAAAATTTTTTAATGCTTAAATGGATTACTTTGCTTAATTTCGAACTTAAAATATAGAGTACAATTTATTAATTTCATAATTTTTATAAATATATAGACTTTGAAGGATTTTATTTTTAACGTACTTCAATTTACAAAAAAAAAAAAAAAAAATATATTTCGAAAGAAAAGAATACATATACCTTATTCGATTTTTTGTATTACTGTAGTGGTTAAAATTATTGTGATATTAAAGTGCTCAATCAACAAAAATATTAAAACTTAAAATTATTTCACTTTTAATTTTGATTTAAAGTTGAAAACAAAATAAGCAAAAAATAAATAAATAATAAAGATTTGTAATTAAATTTTAAAATAAACCTACTATGCTCAACGAGAGAAAAAGAAGGTCATTGGTATCGATCTAATAATTATTCAAGCATTTTTCACGAGTTGGGAATTGCCCTTGTTTTAAATCAAAGTATACATTTTCGCTAAGTACACACTATATATACACACTGTAGATAAATAAAGTGGATTATTACATTTGAAAAGGACATAATCAATAAAAGGGACATAAAGAATAAATTTAAGGAATTATTTTTGCGTGATATGATAGTAAATTGGTTTATTATTTGCTGGGAAAGACGTTAAACTGAGCCCCAATTTGGAGCCCTACCCCGCCAGCGTGGAGGGGCTTAATAGCCCTAGAGCGGTGGGGATGGCCGCCACCACGTATATGACGACCGCTTCAGGTGACCTTGATATGGCCCTAGGCGGTGGTGGTTATCATACATCTTCACCACGAAGTGCAACTGATGCTGGTGAAATGAAATACATGCAACATCACCATCATCATCATCATCATCAAGTGCCGTCATCGCCAAGCCCGAATACGGGCGGCGGACTAGGATCTGTGACGGGAAGTTTAGGTGGAGTAGGTGGTAATCCGTGGACAGCACTTCATCCATCAGATCCTTGGGCATTACAAACACATCATACTCATCATCATCCTGCCGACGTAAAACAAGAAATGTCCCATTTAACACAACAAAGTAGAGCTCAACAGGGTATGGCATCGCCTCATGCTTGGCACGCTCCGGTACATGCAACTGCACATTATGCACCTACAGGAGGTTCGCCTTTACAATATCATCATGCAATGAATGGTATGTTACATCATCCTGGTCACCCTCATCATCAAGGTGTAACACCTTTACATCACGCACTTCGTGGCGAATCTCCACAACTGCATCTACATCCTCATCATTTACAAGGTGATCGAGATGCTAGTGCAGGCGAAGAGGATACTCCAACCTCTGACGATTTAGAAGCTTTTGCTAAACAATTTAAGCAACGTCGAATAAAACTGGGTTTTACACAGGCCGATGTTGGATTAGCTTTAGGTACTCTTTACGGTAACGTTTTCTCTCAGACAACGATATGCCGGTTTGAGGCTTTACAGTTAAGTTTTAAAAATATGTGCAAATTAAAGCCATTATTACAAAAATGGTTAGAAGAGGCTGATTCAACGACGGGATCACCTACAAGCATTGATAAAATAGCAGCACAGGGACGAAAAAGAAAGAAGCGAACTAGTATTGAAGTTTCAGTGAAAGGTGCTCTTGAACAACATTTTCACAAACAACCAAAACCTTCAGCGCAAGAAATTTCGTCGTTAGCTGATACATTACAATTAGAAAAAGAAGTTGTACGGGTCTGGTTTTGTAATCGAAGACAAAAAGAGAAACGTATGACACCACCAAATACATTAGGTAATGAAATGATGGATGGCATGCCACCCTCTCATATGGGTCATGGTGGTCATGGTGGTTATCATCCACATCATGATGTTCATGGTAGTCCAATGGGTACACATAGCCATAGTCATAGTCCGCCAATGCTTAGTCCTCAAAATATGCAAAGTGCTGGTGGTCATCAGCTAACGGCCCACTAGCAATCAGAACTCCAGGAGTCCAACTCCGCTGCAGCTGCCTCATCATCGTCGGCGACGACAGTTTCATCTCTACATCAACAACATCACCATTCAACACCACCTTCGTCAACACCATCGGGCGTATCATCCTTGACTACGAGCGTTTTATCGTCTCATAGCCCGTTAGGACATAATAATAATAACAATAATAACGATAGTAATGGTAATGATATATCACATATGACCAAATCAAGTGCATCTTTGGCTGCTGCGGCAGCCGCTGCTATGTATATAGATCCAACTAGATATCAGCAACATACGCACTTTAATCCTTTAACACATCATCCGCATTTGCATCATACAAGTGATCAACATCATCAACAACAACAGCAACTGTCACCAATACCTCCGTCGTCAGCACAACATCTTAATTTGAATCCGCATGTAGTGCATCATCATCACCACCATCAACAGCAGCAGCAACAACAGCAACTCCATGCTAGGAGACTGTTTCATGAGTGGACCCTGCAATTTGGAGCAACGGGACCTCCCGGTGTTCGTCATTTTAATACATTTAGTGGTGAATAACAAAACGATATGCTTTTTAGTTCTGTATTATAAATTAAATGAGTTTTGAAATTTAAAAAAAAAAAAAGAAAAATTTAATTGTATAAGTGATGAATTTATTATGTATGAAATAACATACAAACGAAAAATAAAAATCGCAAATAGAAACAAAAAAAAAAAAAAACAAGTATAATATTAAATTAATTTTAATATTAAAATTTAAAAAGTGATTCGAATTTTTTTTAAACGAAATTTCATTGTTCCGTCGGCTCTTTATTTCATAAAACTACAAGAATATCATGAATATGAATAAAAGAACAAACAATTAGGAAAAATAAAATAAATGAATCTAAATAATTACGTAAAAGATTTTAATTTGTTTGTTATATATAAAAACAAAAAAAAAAAAAAAAAACAAAGTGGTAAAATTTAGGTTTGTTTTAAAATAAACAAATCAATTGTATATTAAATGGGAAAAGAAAATTAAAAAATAAAATCAGAGCTGAATAAACTGTATAAGGACACATACACACTGTAAAAAGGTAAAACCAAGAAAAAATTAATTATTAAGAGAATCTATATATATATACATGTATGTATATTTAGTCGTAGATTATAAGTTAAATGTATACAAAAGCAAAATGATTATAAGAATACACTGTACAGTGTATGTTGAACATAAAAATCAAAAACCAATAAAATCGAAATATGAAAACGGGGTTTATAATTAATTATTAAAAAAAAAAAAAAAAACAAAAAATTATTTTGGAATTAAAATTAAATTAGGAATTTAAAGAAAAAAAGAAACTACAAACAAACACACTCAAAATTAGAAACAAAAACAATGGGACTGTATAATAAATATGAGTGGCATTATATAAATTATGTTTAACACACAGACACACAAACGCAAAAGAATATTATTGCGATAGAAAAATGAAAAAAATAATAATAAAATAAAAAATTTTTTTGTAAATAGTTAAGTCACTAGGGTATATAAGTTATATGATATATATATATGAAAATAAAAATAAATAAAAAAACAGAAAAAAATAATTAAATTTAAACAATATGTATATTATATAAGTAAGAGTTTGTTAGGTACACCACTTTTCAATTTAGAAGAAAAAAAAAAATTAGTAAAAGAAAAACAAAACAAATTTAAAGAAAAGCCAGCAACAAAATAATTAAGAGAATACAAATAAACAAAAAAAAAAAACAAAATGTTAAAAAGACAAAAATTCAAATTGTGAAAATAAAAACTTCTCTTTACAAAATGTATAATAATAAAAATAAAAATTGAATATATGATTAAATAAAAAAAATAAAATAATGTTCATATATAAAAGACATAATCGAAAGCAAAAAGAAAAAAAAAGAATAAATAGATAAACAAAAAAAAAATATTTAATTAAGTAAATTATAATGGAAGTAAATAAATAAATAAATAAATAAACGAGAAAAACACAATACAAATTTGAATAGTGGAAGACAATGTATGATTTTTTTTTTTTATTTCCTTTTATTTTTCTCTTATCATTATTATTATTATTTTATATTAATTTTATTTTATTTTAATTTTTTATTTTTTGATTTTTTGATTTTTATATTTTTTGTTAATTTTTTTCTCTATCTTTCTTTTATATAAATATTTTTTTGTTCTGTTTTATCTATAATTTAGTAATTGCACGTTTGTAAATGATGAATATATATATATACTTATATAAAAGAAAAACAGATAAAAAGTTTTTACACACATAATAAAATGTCTTAAAAAATTAGAAAAGAAAACAAGAAATCTTAGAAAAGTTTTCAAGATTTTGTAAAAAAAAAAATTAGTTATGTTTTTTGTTTTATTCTCATTTATGCACATACAGTTATTGCCGTATATATATATGCATGCGTATATATATATATACGTGGTATGAATGTATGTGCTGTTAAAAATCTTCTAAAATAAAAAAAAAATACAATAGCAAAAGATTATTAATTTTTGTTAGTTTTTGTTTTGATATTTTTTTTTTATTTTTTATGTTTTTTTTTTTTTTTTTTTTTTTAATTTAACAATCAAATAAATTTTGTCAAAAAATAAAATTTAAAGGCAAACACAAATAAATAATTAATAAACTGTATAACAGAAAATCTTGAACAAAAAAAAATGTATATTGATTGTAAAAATGAAAATATGAAAAAAAAAAGATAAACAAAAACACATATGGTATACAAAATTGATTGTTTCCAAATTATTATTAATTTTTGTTAATTTTACACAATTTCATTGAATTTTTCAAAATTTTCGTAAATAGATTTTTAACTTTCAATTTAGGTTTTTAAACGTTCAAGTTCAGTTTTGTAGATTTTGAGCTCAATTTTGTAAATTTTAAATTCAAGTTTATAGTCCTGTAAATGTCCTTTAAATTCAGCTTTAAGAATTTCTGAACTTTACAATTATTTTTGTAAACATCAATTTCAGTTTTGCAAACTATGGATTTCAAATTCTATCTCATAGATTTCAAATTTTTTTTTTAAATAATAGTATATTTTTATATTTTGAATTTCATTTTTAAAATTAAAATTTAAACTTGACAAAATTTAATTTGAACTTGAAAAACTCAAATTTGAAGTTAAAAATCTCAATACTATATATAGATACTTTTTTTTTTCAAAAATTGCACTTCTATATAACAACAAAAAACAAACTATATATATATATAAAACAAAATAAATAAAATAAAGAAAAAGAAAATTGTTTAAAAAAAACTTTAAAAAATTGTCGTTTTCTTTTTATAGAAAAAAAAAATAAAATAAAATAAAACAAGAAAAATTTTAGTTTTTAATTTTTTTCAAAAAATAATGCAAAAAAAATTAAAAAAAAAAGATATAGGTATAAATATATAATGAAAATGAATAAATATAAAATAAAAATTTAATAAAAACAATAAAAAAAATTGTTCTTTTTGTTTTTGGAAAAATCTTAGAATTTTCACATTGTCAGAGGATTTAATATATCATATAGATATAGTTTATGTATTGTACGTACTTTTTTCAATTTATTCTTGCTATCCTGTTCAAATTAATTAAGTTTTGATTATGAAGTTTGGAATTTCATGTACAAAATACATGTAAAAATTTGTACGAGCAATATGCGATTAGTAAAATGTTTTCTGCATTTCAGAATATAGATATTCCTTAATAAACAAAAAATAAAGTTAAAAGGGAAATACAAGAAATATTACATAATTATTGAAAATATAAAATGTGTTTAACTCATCTTAGTCAATAATGTCCAAAAGTGAAAAGTGACCAGTGAAAAATTTTGAGATTCATATTTGTATGTAGGTTTAAATTTCATTTAAGACTACAAAAACTGTACGTACATGTACATACCGTGGCTACAGTGGATAAACGCAAGTGAAATAAAATTGGTGTTTAATTGTGATTATTCCTTTTTAATATAAAATATACAAAAACAAATTTTTATTAATTACTTCACGTGTAATACATACATATGTATATTTAAAGTGTTATAAGTCAAATCAATTTTCCATTGTATTTAGTTTATAAACTTATGTACATAAATGATCATAAATTTAATATCTTATGGTGTTGTGTCTATTATTGTCATAGGTATTATAACGCACCTAATTATATTAAAATTATTCAGGTGGGAGTTAAGTATATGTATACAGTATACACATAAACAAATAAACATGTATTTGCATTGTAATATGTTTATTGTGGTGAATTTATTATTTATTTTATTATTTTAACTTAGAAAAATTTTTTTTTTTAAATTTATTTTATTTATTTAAATTTAATATAAATTCATGAAATATTTTTAATTGAATATGTACATTAAATTACCGGGTATTATAAAATTTTCAACATATTAAAAATGATGGCCATTAAATTAAATCAAATTAAATTTTTATTTATTTAAAAAAAAATAATTGTAATACTAAAGACACACATCCAATTTTGATACTAGAAATTTTCAAAATCATGTGTACATTATTAATGTTTCGCCAACATTGTAATGTGTATTACTTTGAAAAAATACTGAAAATTATGATAACAATTTTGATAACATTGCGGTTTAAAAATAAATCCATAATTTAAAATTAAATAAATTAATAATAAGAATTTTAATTATTCTCAAACTCGTTCAACTCTATTGTATCGTTTTTGTTTTTAATAATTATACTCAAGATTTTAAAACCAAATTTAATACTCATAATCAATAATATTTTTGCATCTTCAATATAATATTCGTGGATGTGATAAATTTCATTTCGCTTCTGCGATATTTCGCAGAACTTCTAAAAATTTGAAGATTTGAACAACAATCAACAAAAACAAAACCAAGAAAATCATATGTATCATAAATAACTTCATTACTATGAATTTCGATGCTAACTAATATCCGTAATTTCGTACCAGCAATGTACATATTTCTAATTTTTAAATTAGATGTGTGTCATTGACATAAAACATTCAAACATGTTACATTCATTTATTCAAAAAAAAAAAAAAAAATTTATTCAATTAAAAAATTATCATTAAAATATCAAATTTTAGATTTTAATCATTTTTCAATTTACGTGTTCTGTGACAAATAATGTAAACATATGTACTTAATTATATATTGTTGGTAAACTTTAAAACAGATTAATAAATAAAAATAATATTGATTTTCATCCAGACATAACGTATATATATATTTATACTTTGTACATAAATGAATTACGTTGAAACACATAGGAATGCGTTTTGAAAATTGAAATTGAAAATAAAAAAATTTGTATTTATACATAAAATACCTACATAAAAGAGCATAAGTATACGTATTTGCACGAAACATACGTCGGACATTAAAGAAGAACAGAAAATAATTATGAAATTCAGAACAAAATAAAAATTTTTAAGATGTATACAAAAAATACAATTTTTCAGATAATCAAAAATCCCTAATATACCTTATAAGTATAGGCATTTTGATTTTATTATTATTTTTTTAATGACTAAATTAATTAACTGAAAATTACTGATTTAAGAAATTAAAATGTGTGTACAATTCCCACTTCTGAATATTTCTTTTTTTTTATAATTACGTTAGAAACTCATAATAGTATATTTGAAATAATTTTCCTTATACTTTCATTAAGAATTTTTATTTTCGTGCATATAATGTATACATTTATATATACATAATTCAAAACTAATTAAGAAAAAATTTATTTTTCATTTTTCATTTTTTTTTTTTTTGTTCACATGAATATAAATAATGAATATTTTTTTAAAAAGTGTTTAATTAAATTAATGATCACACAATCAACACATGAAAATATAAAAATAAAAAAGCATAGCAAGTCTTAATAATAATAATAAAATTGATACATTTTTTTTTTTTATAAATAAATTTATTTATAAAGCTCATATATTATCACACATAAGTATATACATATATATACAGTATATGTATATAATTAACAGACAATATTCCAATTTACATTATTGTTGATAATCAAATGTAGTTATAATATACGAGAAAAACAAGTTTGCAAGAAAAGATTTAAAAAGGAGAAAAAACAAAAAGAATAAAAGAAATAACAACATTTCAAATGTTTATTGATTGTAACATTGTGTACATAATGCAGACTTGTTTTTTTTTTTTGTTGTATATATTTATTTATTTCTTTTTTGTTTTAATTTTATGGTAATTTTTATTGTTTTTTTTTTTTTGCTTCAAAGCAAAAGGAAAATAAAATATAAGTTATTAGAATTGTTTTTGTTTTTAAAAGAATTGTGTCTATAAGAACAACATAATTTTAATTATTGAAAAAAAAAAAAATTTAATTATACTGTATTTTTAAACCATACTTACCTGTATTTTGAATAGATGTCCCTTCTATTTTTTTTTTCTATTTCATTTGAATAAATTTATCTTTTACTTTCATTCTTTAACTCCCAATTTTCTCTATCTAAAAACAAAAATAAGAGTACATGAAAATAAAAAACTCATTCAAACTTTTTTCATATTTAGTAATAATTTGTTTATGCTTAATCAAATTGATTGCATCTTGCATCAATAACATGCTTTCAAAAAACATCAATTGATACTATGACATTTAATTGCATAAATAGTAACCTTAAGGCTATAAGACAGCAATTGATCATCACGATTTTGACAAGATTTTCACGTCATCGACGTTTTCGAATTCACTATAACATAAATGATAATAAAACGAGACTCCATGACAATACATATGTATCACAAAATTTTACGTTTATTGAATGAATTGAAAAAATAAATAAATAAATTAATAATAAATTCAAATATTAGAAAATATTCTGAAAAAATAAAAATAATTTTTTTTTTTTAAAAATCTTGCATTTTATTTTCGTATTTTAACGATAATATGATTGATCTTAACAAAAAATTAATTAAAAATAAAAATAATAATTTAGAAAAAATTCTAAATTAAAATAATTTTTTTTTGTTTTTCAAAATCAGTAATAAAAAGTGTTTAGATTTTTGTTTTTTGTAAATTTTAAATGAATCAATTTTTAAATATAATAACAGTGCTGTACACCTGTATATGTACCTATATTTATATATACATATATAAAACACCATATTTGCGTAAATGTATTCATATATGTATATATATATGTATGTATATTGCTATTAAATAATGCAAATTTTAATATAAAAAACGTGAATGTTTAGCACGTGCGAAATGTATATTTTGACGTCAAAAATGTTTTTATACTATATGTTCATTTTTAAAATATCAATGTGAATATATAAACAAAATAAATACATATATGAACGTTAAATCGCAGATTTTTAAAAATAATATCCTCGCCTTGATTTGAATTGAAAATTTGTTAGTTAGTTATATATACAAATGTATATACATACAGTTTGTGTATATATAATATAAGCCATCAGGGTCGTGAATTTACGCTTTTGATTTTCAATTTTATATGGAAACTAACGTATATAAAAAAATATTTAAAAAAAAATTGAAAAAAATAAAATTTCATTTTAGAAAATATTCTAGAATCATAAAAATGATTTTTTTTTCCAATTTTAACAAAAAATATTTTGTTTGTTATTTTTTTATCGATACTGTTTTTTTTTTTTTATACAGTAGATATAAAAAATTCACGTACATGTATGTGAAATTCTTTCGGACGAGAATGAAATACCTATACATCGTCTTTCACAATAGAAAAAAAAAAAAATGTTGCCTTCGTTTTGTTATTAGTTTTTCTAAAAGGATGGCAAATATTCTCAATACACTTTATATTATTTTTGTTATGTATTTTATCTATATATTTTTGTTGTTTTTTTTTCTTGAATACCAAATAGTAGTAGTTTATGTACGTGTAAAAAAAGAACAACATAAATAGGAATAAAAATATTTTGTGTGTATTTTTTATTTTTTTTATTTCTATTGGTGACGATGGTATTTTCCTTTTGCTTTAAGCATCCTTTTGTATATGCGAGTTCCTATACAAAATACACTACACACATGCTATGAAGTATTGGTGCTCCAAAAGGGTAAGGAATGTACCCCCAGGGAACATAAAAATGTACAAATGAATACACATACATATACATATGAATGAAAATATATGTATGAATATTTAAAAAGAAAAAAAAATAAAACTATATATGTATAAACATTTTCGTATAGGCACATATACTCACATACGTGTACAATATAATACCATAATTTGTGTGTATGGGTATATGTTAGCGTTAAGAATATGTCTACATATATGATAGTGAAAGGTTATTTCAATTCTTATATATTCATGGATTCTGATCTTTAATAGTTTTGTTAATATGTATGTATATAAAAACAAGAAGTTTCAGGTAATATGTATATATACACTGGATTTTGAATCATCATCATCATCAGCCAACAACATCAACATCATCGTAAACATCACTGCATCATAGTTATTAATATTATTATGCATTAAATTTATTAAAAAACCAGTTGTATTATTTATTTTTTTTCTTTTTAATTCAATATAAATACACAGATATTATATTAAATACTTTGCATTTTGTACTCAGAATAATGTTTGTATTTAACTCAAATACATTTAACGCGATTAACTTAATTAACTGTATGTAAATTATACTAGTTGCATGCACGTACATATGTATATACATATACATATGTGTGTACGTACATATGTATTAATGTCGTGTAATAAAACATGATTTGATTTTATTTCTATATTTATAATTTTCATTATACAACATTTAAAAAAAATGTATAAATAAAAGTAATGCAAACGTATTAAAAATATATACATATATTTTTTATTTATTTATCAAAATATGACTCTACACATTTATCTATGTTTTAGTAAACAATTATAAATATATGTACATATGTACATATATGTATGTATATTTTTGGATTTTATTTAGTATTTATAATCTGCATGCTTTTAAACCTACATATATAAAATTAATCTGTAATATATATCTGTACTTAGTCAAATAGTATGTGATAATATCATTACCTTTATTATCTTACAATACTCAATTTGTTTAGAATATGATCAGGTTTGATGGTAGAAATAAACCGATATACAGATTTTATTTTTATTGAAAAAAAAAAATGTTAATTACATTATTTTTTCCTACGCATACGAACAGAGTATAGACATTATGAAATGTTCATCGTATTTAGTAGATATTCTATTTAACATTATCGATAGAATATTCAGTTATACTGTATTTTTAAAGCATAGTTATACCTGTAATTCAAATAATTGTTGTTTCGAAATTCTTTTCCATTCAATTTTAATACATAAATTCATCTCTTCATTACTATAGTTTTCTGTATTTTAGAAACGAAAACAATAACAATCAGAAAAAGAACAATAATATGGTAACGACGAAAACTTTTTATTTTTCATACAAAATACACATGACAATGTCTAAAAAATGAACTTTAAATTTTTTTTTTCCTTTCTTTTTTTGTTTATTGAATAAGATAAGCTCTTTTTGTTATTTTGTAAATTTGACAAAACATGAATACATGTGTTACATATGTATGTAAAAATTCTAATTCAATGCAGTATTCATATTTTGTTTTGTTTTTTTTTTATTTTTATTTTCAAACAACAATAAATCACGTGGATTTATTTTATATATGCACACAAAATTAACTGTAAAATGTAAAAAGAAAAAAAATACATTCTTTTCAATTTTTTTTTTTTTTTGATGTACTAATAGAATGTTACTATAATATTGATTTGACACCATTTTAATTTTCGAACTATAAACGAATTTTAAAATTTTCTTGCATACATAGATATGTATAAACTAACTTTGAAAATGTATCATAAATTACTACTGAGAACTGAAAAATTTAAAACCATGTTTGGGTACACGTTTTTGTTGGCTTTTGTAATTGTAACATTTCAAATATGATCTTAAGGTCAAAATAAAGAAATAACATACCGTAAAGAAAAGTAAGAAACTTTCAAAATACTGTTTAAAATTCACTTGATTTTTGGAATGACAACTAAAAAATTTATTAACGTACATGTGTCCGTTACAAAAGATTTGAAAAATGGCATTTCGAAGTTACAAAATTAAACGAACAAACGAAGTTACAATTGAACTTACTTGCTTATATACAGCTTAGTTACGCAGTTTACTTTACTTTACGTTACTTCGTGAATTTGGTTGTAACTTTAATTTTTTTTTTTTAATCTAACAGAAATAGAGAAAACTATCTTTTTCTCAAAAACTAAAAAAACTTTAAAATAATAATAAAATCAAATAAAAAGCAAAGCAAAATAAATCTTAAAAAATGAATATCTTTTTATTAATACAAAATAATCATCAAATAAAATTTGTGCTTAAAATATTTTTTTAAAAAAAAAAAATTTAGTGGGAAGTTTACTGATTAAACAGATACACATATACAAAGCTTTTTTTCATAAGATTAAATCTTTCACTTTTTTTTTGTTTAGATTTTGGTTTTTGTACAAAAAATCAAGAAAACAACAAAAATCAAATTGATAAGTTATCTCTTTTTTTTTCTTGTTTTTTTTTTTTAATAATGTATCTTTTTGTTTTTTTTTTTTCTATACTTTGTGCAGGTGGATACAATTTAGTTTGGATTAGATCAATATTTATGATGACTTTTACTAATTTATTAGTAATTTGTTGAGTTGTTTTTTTCTCTTGTATTTTAGACAATATTTTATTGATCAAAACCACATTTATTTAAAAAAAAAAAAAAAAAAAAAAATTTTTTTTGTCTCATCTCAACAAATAAGAAGAAAAATAGATATTCTTCTTTTAATGAAATTTATTGAAAATGAATAAATCGTAATGTATACCGTATAGACATTTTTTTTTATTGTGGCATGTTATTTATTTTCATGCTTTTTATTTCATTAATTTTTTTTATCAATGTGCTTAAGTAGTTACTAAAGCATGAAAAGGCGTTGATTTTATATATACCTAAATATTAAAGATTTTTTGGTTTTCAGATTTATAATTTTTTTTTCTTTTTAAAAAGTTTCAAATCAAATTTTTTTAAATAATTTTTTTTTTTGCCTCTAGAAGCATATGAATAAATTCTTATTTATTTTATGCTTCTGTTTCTAGTTCTAAATCATCTATACTATTTTTTAAAAAAGAAAATTTATTTTGTTATAGGACCAAATCAAAGAACTAACATAAAATAAAGTAAAGTACATAGGCAAATGTTTGTATGATGTAAAGAGTTGATACAAAATGTACATAAATATTAGTTCATTTACTATCGTCAAATTCGAAATGTCATTTTTCACGTATGAGCGTTGTCAAAAGCGTACGACCGTACGTGAAGTAAACTTTTCGGGGTTGTTATTTCAGAGGTCCAGTGAAAGTGACAGATATCACGTTGAACTTTATTCAACCTTTTAATTATGATTAATTATATAAGGTGCTTTTTTTAGATTCCTTACTTTACTTTACTTTATTGGTTTGTTTTGAGTAGATTCTATTACTTAAAGAGACGAATATTTAGGTATATCTTTTAATGTGGCTTAGGTAAGTACATACACACATAATATTTGTTTTTTCCATTAATTTACGTAATCATAATTTAATTTTAAGCATTCTATGATCTTATAAAGTAAAATTTGTTCTTACAGATTTTAGCTGGTGATAAGGTAAGTTCATTTGATTTTTCAATATAAAAATTTTTCTTTTATTTATTTTTATTGATTATATATAAATGTATACTGTATGCTACATAATTCAATTCAATTTAAGGTGATCTCACATGTATGTACATATGAATGTGAAGCGTGAAATAAAACACATAATCATATATAAATGCAGTATTTTGTTTTTTTTTTCTGCCATTTTTTTTATAATTATAAAATTTACGTATATTTATGTACAAGTCCATAACTTAAAAACTAGCTTTGACCATATACAGAATTTTTGAATACCAATCGTACAATTTTCAATACAAATTTAAATGTGTATTGTATACAATACATGTCTATGTATGTAAATTTAAAAATAATATCTATATAAAATGTATGAAAATTTGTTAATATTGTAAAATATTAGATATGGGCATAATATTGGTCCTTGACTTTGAAACAAAAATATTCATAAGCATATCTATCGGATACAAGGAGGATAACTTTAATAATAAAACTATAAATATTTAGAAAATCGAAAAAAAAAAAAATTGGTTTTAGATTATAAACAAGTAATTTGTATTATTTATTCAACACATACATATGTATGTGTATGTGATTTAAACTGTGGCATTTTTAACATAATTCCATTACATGTTTGTACGTACATTCATTTAGAGACATGTATATATGTATACAGATTTTATAAAACTGTAAAATAATATATACTTTGTAATTTAATGCATATACATATATACTGTTACTGCAGTTACATATAGGTTATATATACATACATACATATATGCATTCCAATATGTTGCCAGACATAATATAACAAACAACAGATACATTTCGAGTACAAGAAAATAATTTGAATAATATGTAAGTAACATACATTCACTTACTACTAGGTAAAATTACACTATACATACAAATAATGTCGTATATATGTATGTATGTATGCACTTGCAAATAAATTTTACGTTAAAATTGAGATAAATTAATTAGACGGTATCAATGATTGCGGTGGCGGTAATGCAGGCTAGACATATTATCTATATACATATTAAAAAAGATACGTACATATGTACATATAATATATACGACATTGTATTGATATCACACCACAATCAAAAATTGCATACAAATATTCATGTATTAGCATCTGATGTACGTGTATTTTATTGTTTACATATAAATTTCATTACATACATATGTATGTACATATGTATGAAATGCATATGTATGTGTCCGTGAAATGATGATTTCACTTGCATTCATGCAAATGGTAATTTAAAATTCAAACAGAGGCTACAAAGCATACAAACATATACTTACATATGTGCATATGTTACATACATATGTGTATGCATATATTAACATGGCACTGATACTATTCATAGTGTGGGAATTTATTTATACCCATATCTATTTTATATTGTATATATACGAATATATGTGAATGTTTTCTCTTGAGCTTCACAAATAATTTATGATAAAATTTAATCTCAATAAAAGTAAAGTTGATTGCATGTATTTTGCATTACATACAATTTATATATTTTATATACGCTTTTAATCCAAAATAGAACATATATACACACAAGTGCATGTATTCACATATACAATACACATTTTAACGTGTGAAGTGATTCACAAAAGTTAAGTTTCAGATTGCAGTAGAAAATTTTATGTTATGTATAATTTTATTTATTTTTTCCTGTATTACTTTTGCTATTATTCTAGGGTATCCCAGAATAAGTGTCATTTGATATTACATTTTTTTAAAAAAATAAATATTTCAAATATCCGAATGGGTATGAATTTTTTCATAATTGATATAAAAATTTTCATACAAAAATTGTATAGGATAACACAAAAGTCGCCATAATTTGTTAAAGGAAAAAAACATTTTAGAACTTTGAACGTTAATAGATTTAGTTTTTCTCATCTAGGTTTTACATATAAGTTACATACGGTCCTATCTTAATTGTTAGAAACAGAACAGGTTGTTAGAACAGGTCTTAGTTTCGATATTTAAAGCACATAACTTGAATATTTAGGGTAGTTTAAAAGATATTGCCAATTAGACGTCATGTATTTCACGTGTTTGAAAATTTCCAATTCTCTATATCTCGCAAGGGGTGAATTATAGGGTGATGGGTCTACAATGAATTTTTAGTAGGGATAGTTTGAACTACAAGAAAAATATAATTTCTGATGCTTGTTTAGAAACACCCTGCTGTGTATATTTTGCATACAGTATGAATGTACATATTGCAAATATTTACATTATTCGTTGAAAAGGTAATGATTTGTAATATTGCATCATGAAAAATGAGAATATTCTTATTATGAAAAATTAATAATAATAATAATACAGATAGTATAAATAAGCACAATCCAATTGAAAATTGCTACCAATTTTATTCAAATTTTTTTATATTTTTTATTTTCATTGTAATGAAGAAAATTCTATGTAAAATATTTTCTAATTCAATAATTTAAATAATTTACCTTAAATTGAATTAGGTAAGCTCGTACATACATACATATTTTAATTTATAAAATGAAAAATAACAGAAAAACAAAAAAAAAAACAAAAAGGAAGAAGTTTATGAAATAAAGAGTGGAGGAGCTGTTGAGTCAAAAGCCTGTTTTATTTCATTTTCATTTCAATCTGGTTATATAGAGATGTTAAATATCTATACGTATTTATATATGCAATATTTTTCCTTGGGGCAAGTAAAACTAATGTAATACAAAGAACATAATAATAAAAAAATAAAATAAAATTAAGAAAATATTTAAAACTTGCCTTTACTTATAGAATATAAGAAAAACAAAAAAAAAATCTAAACAGGTATCCCATACAAGAAAAAAAAATGTAATAATAATAAAACTATACGTTGATGAAAATTTTTGCGCTTTTGCCTCAGCTTGACGTCAAACGCAATATGTGTGTACATGTGTGTATGAATATTATTACAAGTATGTATTTCCGAATGCACTTGCACCTGAGATACACCTTCATTGAAGATTGCGAACATTGTGCCTAAAGCAATGATATGCACCTTAATTTTTCTTTTAGTTTATTTAGTTAAGTTAAATGTTGAAAAATTATTACAGTAAACGATGTATATGTATATTCATATGTACATGAACCAGTGTCTAGAGAAAGATTGAAATTACATTAAAATATAGGTACATATAGATACATACTATTATATTGAAAACAAATTTTAATCATATATACAATGCACTGATCACCTGCTCATACATGTGACGGATCCTTTATCTTACGCAGTAGTATGTAAGTAGTTCGCCGCATATTTGCATTTTTTTTTTAAATTTTATTTTTTTTAATTTCTTATATTTTGCTACCCATGGGTTATGCAGACGAAACATTCCTCTATCAAGTAATCTAATGATGCCTTAAGGCTAAATTAACTTTTAGCGAGTGGTATTGCCAAGATTTATTTTCATATTTTTATTAAATCGATTAAAAAGGTTTAGCTTAGAATATAGTGGCCTTTTACTTAACGTACACATATGTATGTATGTATGTACCTACTTTGTATGACTACAGCAAGTATCTTGCGTATGGTATGTCCATTTCGTACAATATTTATGTTATTATTACGAGACGATCTATTACAAAACAAGTTAATAGAAGTCATGTAGATATTCATATATTTAAGATGATGACATTTTTTATAATGCAGTAGTATTATAGTAAAATAATGATTCAAAAATCACCCGATGGTTAAAAAAAAAACAAGGCATCCGTTTGTAGTTTTATTCAAGGTTATTATTTTTAGGTGAAATAATAATTTAATTTTCTATTGTTTTAAATGGATAATAAATTTTTTGTCAATAATTCATTTAATATCTTTTATAATGTTACGTTGATTAAGTACATAGATATGAATGCCCACAATAATTGTACACATAAGTATAGTAGAAATGTCATATATCATTCATTCAATTTTGTCATGTCGCAAACTGACAGGTATATTATAATGTATATTCATGTACGCATGTAAATGTGTTATTATGTATAAATATACATTTGTGGCATATACAACATTACATGTGTGATGTGGACATTCCCATAGAATTTATTTCATTTTATTTTTTTTTTTATATAACATGTAGAATTTGCTTCAGTATGAAAATACGTGTGAGAATGCGGAAGTCTAAAACTTACTCTTACTTAGTATAGTCTTTTGTTTTTAATATAAACTATATAAATACATTGGATAAAATCATAGATAATTGAAATCAATATTTAATTTTATAACATTTTGATAAATAAACGAGAACAAAAATAAGATAATCATGATATTTACATATGATGAGAATTATTGCTGATATCAGTAACGGACCAGGGATGGTATTCAAAATTTTTTACATCAGATATACAGTAAGAGAAAAAGTAAATAGAAGGCAAAAGGCAATACAGTATTCAGTAAAAATTTAAGTCGTGTCTTTAATTTTGTTGAAGTATTGAATTTGAGTAGTTTCTATAACATATTTTAGTACTTCTGATGTACTGAGGAAATTCGTTGTTTTAATTAGCTGTCACTAGCCAAAATGATGAAAAATTTGAAAGTTCAATATTTTTGTATTATGACTTTCAAACAATTTTCTACCAACGAACAGAGTAGAATAGGTAATGTGAGTCATGACAATGGCAAAATAAATGGGGAGTGTAATAAATAATTGTCCCAACATTACATATGAATTGTGAAGATTTTTGCAAATACTGTGCTGCAATGTTTGCGATCACGTGGTGTGATACATTTTGAATTATGTGTGATTTGTTCAAACAACAGATACGGAAAATTTTCAAAATTTTAAAAATTGTTTTGACCTTACGGCGGCTCGATAAATATCATCCCTGCTAACTGGTGTATAAAACTTGAAACTTATTACTCGACGGCAAGTAAATATAAATGTACATGACATCTAAATCATACATTAAATTTAAAAAAAAAAATCTTAGCACATATTTTACATTCTATTTACATCAAAACGTTTTAAAATGAATACAATTTTGCTTTTGTATTGAAATATTGACGTACAGTTCTTGACGATGAAAGCTCTTTTATAAATGTCATAACAAAAGAATATTTAACTATCTTTAATATGTATACCATGTAAAAAAACAAATTTATTAAAAATTTTTCCGATTTTTTTTTTTCTTTTTTTGTATTTTTCTTTTATCAATTTTTATATGTAAATGAAAATGAATTAATAAAAACTATTATACAATTAAAAAAGAAAATAAAGAGTATTAAGAAAATGTTAGATAGATAAAAAGCTGATTAATAAAGAATTAAAAAACTGTTATTGATACTTTTCGGTAAACAAAAAAAAAAACTTTATTTGTATCTAAGCATTTACGTTATTTATTAATAATCTTTTTTAAAAATTTCTATTTGAAAAAAAAAAAATCTCAAACAAAAAACCGAAAATAAAAATTTTTCTAATAAAATATTATTATTGTATACCAAAAAAAAATTTTTTTTAAATGTTGTTTTCTATTGAAATATTCTAAACATTATGAATTTATGCATTGTGAATGCACATGTTTGTTTATGAAAAGAAACATTGATGAGACTACAAAGATTTTTGTATGGATTTTCAATAAAATGTATACAAGGTGTTCCAGAGTAAAGATCACAAAATGTATCTATCGTACACAGTTTAGATTCTGATTGTTGTTAAAAAAATCGTTCTAGACCCTATCCCCCAAAATTCATCCTTTCTGATATACAAGAGATTGAAAACTTCCGGGCAAGTACAGCATATGAGGTCATATAATTGGCTATATCTTTTAAACCACTTTATATATTATTGTTCATATTTACTGCCGATAAAAGCTTAGGCTTAAATCTTTCCAATAACATGTTATTTGTTCAAATCGTATTAGAAAGTCTAATGTTATGTACGTTCAAACTCATAAAATATTGAATATCTTATGATCATATTTTTTGATTTCCTTGAAAATCCTTATGATAAAATAATTGTCTTTATAATTGAGACAAAATTTTACAGGTTGATCCAAGAATTACTATTTCTCTTATATAAAAAGAAAAATTAAAATATGTAATTTTGGAATTTTAAAGTTTGGAGTGAAGGTCCAAAACAACTTTTAGTTAGAAACATTTGTAATCTTTACTCTGGGACACCCTATATATAAAATATTAACATGTTATATAAATACAGATTATTGTAAAGTGATATATTTTACATAATAATAATAATAAAATCAATATAATATATTTTATTATGTATATATGAAAATGGAATATAGTTGTAACAAAGAAATGAAATGAAATAAAAACAAAGTGTATTATTTGAAAATATCATTTTAAATAGTTGTATCGATACACAACGAGAATTTTATAATAAAAATAAATATTAGTAATTTTGGTAGTCAATTCAAGAAAGAAAAAAAACAAAATTTTGTATATGAATGCACACAATAAGGTGCATATCGGTGTATACCTATTGAATTCCAATCAAGGTAACATACAATTTAATTATAACGTGTTATTATCATATCTTTTGTTGCATGCATTGACTCTATATTATAATATGCTGATATAATGCATTAAAATTATTGTATTCACTTTTATTTTGTTTATCTTTTATATTTCTCTTATTCTTTATTTTTGTGTTTTTTGTTGTTGTTGTAGATATTCGTTTTTTTTTTTTTTTGTTGCATATACATTTTAAAATAGCAATAAATATTAAATGACTTATTAATTATAATTATTATATGATACCATCATCATTATCATCATCATCATAATTATCATCAACATTTCGAATCATTTTCATATATCTTTTTTTTCATATTTTTCTTTTACATAAAATCTTATGTACATATATATATAGAGATACATAATAACTTGATACAATGTGTAAAGAAGAAAAAGAAATTAATTTATGTTATGCTATATATTTATTCTTTACATATTTTTTATATAAACTTTGGCTGAGTTTCAAAATGTCAACAAATTTGTTGTGATGTGGTAATATTACGATTTTGATATAAAAGTTATACAATGCCACTAACTCGTTGTATCAGAAAAATTCATGATACGTTAGTTGCATCGCTTCAAGAAAGAACGATTTTTAACACAAAGCAACGTTTATTTGAAATAACGGATTTCAACTTTATTTTTTTTTAATCAAATGCTCTCATCCTTTAGAACAGCTAATTGTGAAATTTATTGAATAGAAATATTAAAAATTTTGGAAATTAAATTTGATACAGTTTGTGAGGATGTTTTTCAATATGAATTAAAATTTTTATGTGCCTATATTCTAAAACGCTTTAGATTAACCGGTGTATCTTAACCCATTAGCTGCCATGATCCCTATTTGGCGATTTTAAAATACATACGTAAACCACGACGAAAATATATCTGGAAAAAATTTATCTGCTCAAAAATAAAAATAAAAATGTTTGGCAGTTAATGGGTTAAAACGATTTAATTCGTGTCACATCAACATTTATGGATTATCATCTAGAGCATTAGAGTTTTGAAATTTTACATTTTGCATCCCTGCGGTATTTAAATATTTTGGAACTCACTGTTTGTTTCATACATACATATGTACATATGTGCTTGAATATATGCATATATAGATTCTTGTTGTAAAATACCGTTAGATGAAAAAATTTATAAAACATAAATCAGTGATATTTGAAGAAGAAAACAAAAAATTAATAATGTAAAAAATTAATATTTATTCATAAATATATGATCAAAACCTGAAATCAATTAAAAATTGTCCACTATTGAAAAAAAAAACCATTTTCAAAATTTTTATCTTTTTCTGTTTTGTGTTTGCTTTAAAAAAAAATTTTTTTTTTTTTTTTGATTATATATACATACATAGGTAAAATAAAAAGATGAAATTTTTCTAATTAATATTTTATCTTCAAATAAAAATTTTAATAATAAATCAAGCTCAGCAACATTTTTGTGGTAAAATAAAAGATCGCTTGGAAAATTAAAACAAAAATATTTTTTTTATGTATTTTGGAAAACAAAAAAATAAAAAATAAAATGAAAAGCCATTATAATCCTTTTTTCTCTTGGTGTGTGATGTACGATGATATAAAATACAAAATAAAATTGTAAAGGACTGTACGTTCGAAAACTTTGCAGTATAAACAATAATTTCTACAAAAACATAACGTACACGTATATAATATACATTATATGTGTCCATAATATTTGATATATAAAAAAAAACAATATCTGCACATAAATAACTATGTACGAGTATACGCGTTCAGTTTAGCGGTTAACATAAAGGCAAACGTGGAAAAATTTCATTACATCAGGAAAAATTAAAAACAAATAAAATGTATGTAAATTATAATGGCAAAAAACAATGTAGGTTGAAAGGAGGAGGCAAACAAAAAATGAAAATCGATAAGAATTGACCAATGAATATCTTCTGAGGTCAAATTAAAATGACCGCAATGTAAATATGTGTTACAGGGTGTTTCAGATGTGAATTGCCTGCTAGGTAGTAAGGTCATATCGAGAAATTAATATTTTTTTTTTTTTTCATAAATAGGGGGTGTATTTTCACTTTGCTTTTTGATGAGTAGTTAGCATTCACAACTGTAACACCTTGTATATTTGTGCACACTACGTATTTTGTATAAATTCACACACAAAAAAAAAAAAATAAATAAATTCACGCAAAGTTTTCGATTTCCCAAATGCGTGTACACATAATTTCATGTAATGTATGTGCATGAAATATTCAAACAATTTTAATAAATTAATATGACAGTGTGTGAAAAAAATATCTGAAAATCAAAAAAAAAAAAAACAAAAACAATTACGCAATCATTGAACATGCATGCCAGTATCTTTTGTATTTTATTAATTTTCTAAATAGAAAAAAAATTGTTTTTTTAATCCTTTTGTTGTTTTTATTTTTATTTTTAGTTTCAAATATTAAATTTCGAAATTTATTTTATAAAATGAGCAGATATGTGTATTTTTCTCATTTTACGCAACACCAGTCTGTATAGTGTATAGTATTGGTGCAATTGAAAAATGTGCATTTTTGTACGTAATCAGCGATAATAAAGTAAATAAAAAAAAAAAAAAATATATTATGAACATTTTCGCATTATATTGTTTAGGGCTGCGAGTATAGAAAATTAAATTTATGTACGCGGAGAAGTTTTTTGAAACGATATCGGTAAACGTAATGCAAAGCATGAACACGTAAGCAACATCATTAGATATATAACAATACGTACATAGTGTAATCTGTATGCATATACATATGTATACAGTATCTGATTGTACGTATAATGTCTTAATTTTTTGCAAATTTTTCTAATTTATAATTTTTTCTTAATTATGTCAGTTGTATGTCATGTTAAATTTGTTATTTTGATAACAATATCTTTTGAATATATTAAATTTCAATACGTACGTACATACATTACATATGTTGTATTTGATCATGTGGTGGGACAAAAAATATTTAAATATTTCAGTTATTTTAATATCTGGGACAGTACTACCTGTTGTGATCATTGCTTAGAACGGCCTTGGTTTTTGCTCAGTATTTTTTAATGACAAAGATCTTAGCAGATTTTATTATTTAAAAAATTAAAAAAAAAAATTTTTAATTTAATTTTCGAATTTTCAAAATTATTCGAATGATTTTTCAATTATCCACTTTAAATCGATATTAACTTTGTAATCTAAGCGGTAATGCATACAAAATATTTTTTAAAAAATTTGAATTTTTTCCGAACATAGAATTCATTTAAACAATTTCTAAACGATATACATAGGATTATTTTTATATTTTAATTATTTTTGAAATAAAATTTTTAAATCATTAAGAGAAAAAAAATTAATAAATTTTCTAAAATCTAGTTTAAGAATGGGTACAATTAGAAATTCTCCATGTCAAATCCTACTGGATTCTTCCGTTTAAAAAAAATAGGGAAAAAAATTAAATAAATAACAAAACTGTACACCAAAAAAAAAGAAAAAGAAAACAAATAAATAAATAAAAATAAAAATAAAAAAAAAAATAAAAATTGGTCATTTGATAACACGATAAATTAAAATTCGTGCTACAAAGCAAAATCAAAAGAGAAAGAAAATAAAAACCAAAATTTAATACATTGAATTAGAATTTTGAACTTTTTGTCGAGGTACGTTTGGTATTTAATTGTGTGAAACAGGTGAAAAAATTTTATATAAAAATTTTTATCAATTCACATTATGTATTTCAATGTGCATGCATTTTATAGGTTTCTGCTTTCTCCTGACAAATGACAGTGGAAAGCAATGAAAAAAAAAACAAGCTAAAAACTTTTTTTTTTTACAATGGACGCGACCTCAAAAATTTTAAGCGAGACCACCAAAATCGTGTTAAAAAAAAACAAATCAAATATCGTATACGCTGAGAAAAAGTGCGATCTAAGATGACCATACGTGTATGTGTTATCTATTACTTTTTTGTGTTTATGGTATACAAACATGTACCTATCATGAAATACAAAATTTTTCATATGTGAAATGCATTTTTCTCTATAATGTCACAGATATTTTAACATACATATGTATGTGTACATTATAGACCTCCAATGCAGTTAATTTTTTTTGAATTTTCAAATATACATATTTTCCTCATAAATAAAATTTTTATTTATTGTCATTTACCGTTATTTTCATTTGTTTTTAAATATTTTTGGAGACACTATAAAATGAAAGACAAAAACTAGAAAAAAAAAATGAACACTGCATATTTTTGTCCATTTCACAGATTAGTTTTTTTCTTGTCATTAACAATCTAACCTGCACATGTGTAGAAGAACATGTGTGTATCGTAAAACAAGATAAATTATATTAAAAAACAAAAAAAAAAAAAAAAAAAAAGAACGATTTTTCCATTTCTCACTATTTTAAACATAAATTTTTTCAATTAGATTTCAATTTAAAACTATTTGGTATGTGAAAATACCAAAATAATAATAAATCATTAAATCTAGTTTACAAATTTAGGTATAGTTTTTGTTTTATTTATATTTTATATACTTAGGTACACATATAAAGTTTGTTGACACATTTGAGTACACACATTTCGTTAATATGTCAGTCTGTCAACTATATAATCATTGATTGGTCTCACATTTATTGATGTCCATCATCATCTCAACATTTAAGTTAAGTACATATAGCTATACATTTTGGACTTAAGAAACCACACAATATAACATAATGATAGGTATTTGACAGTGGTGATTATCATTCGTTTGTCATCTTCATTTTATCAATCGAATTACTTACATGTGTATATCAATTTAATTCGAATGCTCTAAGAGAATTATTCAATATATTAGGATTATCTGAAAAATTTTCCAGATATTATTTATTTTATTCATTTTATATTATTTTTTTCAAAATCATATTTGCATTCATATAAAAGGCCACAAAATTAATGTACAGAGTATAAAAGTTGTAACAATTTTTTTTTGCTTTTTGTTTTTTTAATTGTTAAATTAAATGATCGTTTGTACTCGATGTATTTAACTTGCTTTGGTGAAAGATGTTTTAACATTTACGCTTTATATAGGTCGATTTATTATAGACCTTAAAAATCTCATGTTAACATATCGGGCCCGTTCATGGATCATGATCTATTTTATGTGACACTCTGTTCTTAGTATAAGAAATTATTTTTTGCTAAGATTCTTTAACGATGGCGATTAAAATATTTGTCTTATTTTCTGTTTAATGACATTTAGGAAATAATAAAGGACGAAAATGATACCAAAAGGAATAAAATACATGATCATCGAAAATTATATCACAGAATGAACATCATACATGATTTATTCGAATACATTTGCAAGATATATAAATGCATGCAAACAATTTGATAGCAAATGCAGCTGTATTAAAACTTTTCATGTATATGGGACACTATATGCATAGAAACTTTTTTATAAAGGTCAAAGCATATATTGTGTGTGCATACTTACAAAATTATAACGTCCATATACATATACATACATAGAAATCTTAAAATTGTGAAGAAGATACCTGTCTCAAAGTCACTTTGTAATGAAATTACTTATAATAAAAAATTTTTTATAATAGCTGTCTTTTTAAGACTTTTAAATTCACGACGATTAAAAATGTGTTGGACACAACTGCTCGTATATATGTATGTATAAGCAGCATATAAAGTTTTAAAAGCATGTAAAGATATGTGTACATTAAATTTATATAAAGATGTCAATTTCAAATCAAATCGAATGAATGAAGCCTCAATCCCTTAATAGGTAATTTAGTTGTTTGAAATTTTTAGTGGTCGTTGAGATTTTTTTCTTAAAAATTTTATTCCTGCTCTTTTATTATTATTTTTTTTTTTTTGAGCCAGTGATAAGAAGCTCTTGTTTAGTTACAGCTGATATTACAAAAAAAAAAAAAAGTATGAAGTGAATGAGCTGATTTGAGTGCAATTTTATTGCATCAATAAAAAAATATAAGGCTACAAATAATAAAAAAAAAACCTATGATATGCAGTAGTGTAACACTAACATAAATGAGGTTTTGGAATTTAAAAAAAAAAATTTTTTTTTCGATTTAGAGGAAATGTTGAATATATTTTGAAATAAAAATAAAGTCATGAATAAAAGTGATTATTATACGCTTATATAAAGGTTCTTTTTTTTATATTTCCAAAAATTTTATATTCATAGTATTAAATACTGGTGTATTTTTGATTTTTTTATTTTTTAATCATTAACTTTTAACACGTGTTTAAAAAAAATGCACGATGAGTTTCAAAAAGTTAAAATACTTGTTTTGGTGCGGTAATACTATATGATTATGATATAAAAATTAGGCAATGTCATTGATGCATTGTATCAGAAAATTCATGATGCGTTATATTCTTAAATATTGCATTTGAGATGCGTTCCTAATACGTTTTGAAACTTTTAACATTGTTCCCATTTTGCATTTTGAAACTTTTAAACTTTGCATTGAGACAGTATTTAGATGTTTTAAAACTCATGGCGAATAGAAAAAATTTTAAGTTTAAATAAATTCAATTTGTTTTTGTAGTCAAATAGAGGTTTATGTAGTTAACTAGTCTATAAATTAAATTAACGACTCTTGTAGTGCAATATATACATATATTACATTCATTACGTATATAGGCTATAATCTAATAAAATATCATTGATACACTTTGTTTTTTATTTTTTTATTTTTTTTAAGTATCAGTACACATTACCATCACCCCTTCAAAAAATTTCAATTTCATATTAAATATACTTTTAAGACGCTTATCTTATATATATCGCACTAGGCCACTCTAGAGACCATCAGTAGTTTGATAGTATTAGTGATAGAGTTGTTAAATATATGTACGAATATTAATATAAAACGATATAACAGAGCATATAAATGTTTTCTATTTTATATTCAATTTAATATTGCCAGCAGTTATAAAAAACATTTTCAAATAGCAATCATGAATATAATAAATAAGGTATACATAAAATGGCATGTATCTGAAATACCCACATGTACATACATATATTTGCATATACAGTCATACATAGTTATATAAACATTTATCTAGAGAACTACATATGTACATATGTATATATTGAACAAATATTAACTAAGATTCATTAATTTTAAGATGATTTATGAATAAGTTCTTATTTTATTAACGATGTATGTCTAGTGTCTACGTACGAATTGTATGCACTCGATATCTACGTAATCTATGCATACTTACTCAATTGAATGCAACGTATTCATATAATACATATACATATGTACATCGATTGATATAATATAAGAAGTGTAAAAATAATAATTAAATATTTCGAAATTATTTTGACCATGGATTATAAAAATACGTAGACACATTCAATATTTGATGTCATATTGAAAATTATTTAAAAAATAAAAATTGAAATGAAATTAATTTTCTTTTTTAAATATAAATTTGAATAATTAGAAGATTTTTTTGGACTATCTATAATGATAAGTTAGAATATTGTTGTGACCACAGAATTTTATTGTATTCATGTATGCGTCAATTATATTTGCAGTCCTGAGGGCTCAAAAAGTGCAGTAGGCTGCAAAGTACTGGAACTCACCATATCAAGCCAAGCCATCTCATTCTCATCACAGGAGCACCAAACAGGACTGTTCTTTGCTTCTGGCTTTCATAAATGTCTAGTCGTAATTTTCTTAGATATGAAAAAAAAATAATTAAAAGAAGCATCGTATATATGCTACTCATTACGAAAATATTCTCAATATGTGAAAATATTTTTATTCTATGGCTAAGAATTTTACCATTATTACTTTGTTTTTCTTTTAATTAAAAATGGCTTAGTATTTAAACAGCATGAAATTGATTAGTTAGAAAAATGTCTGTGTATTCAGATACACGTGCATATGTATACATAAATATCATATTATTGTTTATAATCTGATATTTGCTACATTTGTTTTATTTTTTTCTAATCCAGTTTTCGTATTTTTGTTTTTTGGTTTTATGAACAAAATACATCTGCACGTACATTCATATTATTTCTTTTTGTTTTTTTGGCATCGTTTTATACCAATAATTTTGTTTAGCACTGTTTTAATATGACGTTTCTGTACATTTTTATGATTATTTAATATTACATTAGGTATGATCGTTCGCAGTTGATTAACGAATTTAATTTTGTTTTTTTTTCGCACAACACTTATACACATA
Organism: Anthrax anthrax; assembly: GCA_963971155.1. Taxonomy (NCBI): domain Eukaryota; kingdom Metazoa; phylum Arthropoda; class Insecta; order Diptera; family Bombyliidae; genus Anthrax; species Anthrax anthrax. Next base: position 17,825,778 of record OZ020120.1, read on the forward strand.
CACACGACGATGTACAAGCTCTGATCCTTTACTTACACAAAAACCCTATGACATACGTAGTATATTATTTGTATACTTTATGTTCTTTTACACATTCGAATAAGTTTTTGTTTCGAGAGTTCATTTTTAAAAGAAAATTTTAAAAAAAAGTGAGAAAATTAAATTTTATTTTTAATTTTTATTTTTATTGTTTTTGGTACACAAATAACATACGTTATATTTTCATGGTTTAATATTTTAATTAGGCGTTATACAAAAATTTAAATTGGTAAAATTAACTGCCAATACGGTATTTTTACATATGTACGTATGTGTTTCACATAATTATATACATATTTTCATGATGTGTGTATACGTAGTCAAGTAGATTTTTTATTTTCTTTACCTTAAAATCAACAACATTAAAAAATTTTTTTAATTAACTCAAAATGCCATCAAAAAATGAAAAACAAAAAAAACAAAACAGGTGAGGTTTGAAACGATTTTTAAGTGTTTGATAACACACTGAGTTCTAAAATTTTTGGTGTTGTTCATCTTCGATTTAAAAAAAAAATTTATATGCACTTATATCTTCACGTAAGCATAAATGTAAAACATTTACAGCATGAATACTTTTTATAATTTTTCTATACAAAAATTATGCAGGGTGTCCTACATTTTTTAAATAATTTTTATATGAAAAATGCCATTTTTGAACTTGGACGATTCTAATAACTTTTCCAAATTCTGATTTATACTCATCAGAATCCAATGAATTATATTTTGTTAGAAAGGCCCAAGTCCCATCTCTTACGTTTAGTAAATATATGATTTTTATAAGTATAAAGAAAGGTTCAAAAGATTTTGCCAAATGTATGACGTCATCTACTTTATAGGTCTGAAACTTTTTAATCCCCTATATACCTGAAGGGATGAATTTTATGAGAAGGGTATACTATACGAAAAATGAATTTTGTGACACTAATTGTGGGACACCCTGTATATACGTTGCACATTTAAAGTGCATTGATATGTGACATGTTTGTTATCTTTTTGTTTTACTTACATACATATATGTGTGCTGCTTTATGTACTTTTATAATTAGACGATATATAAAACGATTGCAGTGAATCAAACATAAAATTGAAATATTTACTAAGACTTTTACAAGTTAAATGCATGTACATGAATTCTGTTATGCCACATGTACTTTTATTACCATCATTTTATTCATCATATTTTATGTAATTTCATTATACTTTTAGATCGCATTATAATGCACAAAAAAAAAGAAAGAAGAAGTTAAATAATTGCAGCTATTTAACATTTTTATAGTCAATTATCAGTTCGCAATATAATGTCTAATCATTACTTTATCGCACCTTGTTGGACGTATAATTTTTATTACCATTACCACCATCAGTATTAACTATACAAAACCATCATTTATTCATTTATTTATTATATTATGATAAAATTGATTATGATGATGATGGTATTTGATGCATTATAACTTTTTCATATGTACATACATATTTAATACATTTCGTTATTATTATTATTATTTTTTTTGTTTGTTTTAAGATTGATTACGTCGAAATAATACACACATGTAGATATGTATCTATATATGAATTTTCATTCTTGTTTTTCTTCAAGAATTCACGAATTCACGCATTTCAAATCAATTAAAATTCCTTTTTTTAAATTTTTTTTTGTAATTAGAAAAATAATGTGGAAATACCAAAATTGAAGAAAATAATTCTGAAAAATCTTTATGAATAAATAAATAAATCTAATATTTTGGATACCCCATAGTTTATGGTGTAAAATACGTTTTCCATCTATAGTTCAGACCGTTCCTGGCAAAAAAACCCATTCTAAACCCATCTGCATAGATTCACCTCTTCTAAGATAGAGAGGATTAAAAATTTTCCGATAAATGAAGTACATAAAGTATTATAATGGGCAATATCTTTTGAACCACTCTTTGTATTTAATTCCTATTTGAATAAAATAATAGATGAGACCAAGACATTTCTAACAAAATCTGAATTATATTCAAAATACATTTTGTCACATAAACTATGGGATACCCTGTATGTTTGTCAATACATTGAATTATGATCTGTGAATTGTAATCATTTCTAATTTTACATATTTGGAAATTAAAAAAAAAAAAAACAAAACAAAATCAAATTTATTTGAAATTTTATGAGATCGAAAACTTTTTTTTCTATAAAGATGATCTCTATACTCTTCTAATGTGAAAAAAAAAAAATAATGAATTAAATAATAGATCATTTTTAATAGCTTTGATTTTTATTTTTGGTGATTTTTTTGTTGTTTTATTTTTGAAAAAAATTTAAAAACTGTTTTTCAATCTCTTTTAAATTAGATTACAATATCACATTCATACGTACATAACACGTAAAAGGTTGTATTTTAAGTAAATCGTTTTATATATGTATTTTATAAAAAGAATCCCATTAAAAATTGAGAATAACAATTTATTTTTATTGATGGATTATCTATATCTTTAGATACGGATACACATACGTGTGTGTATTAACGACCACAGCCATATATGTATGTATGTAATGTAACATACGAAATTTGATTATTTTATATATACATAGGTAATCATTTTTATTGGTTGTGTCTATTTTTAATGATTTAACTAAAATTTTATATACATATTTGAAAAACTTTAAATTTATGTATGTGTCATATGGTAATTTATTATTTTAAAAGAAAGTCCATCAGATACATACCTGCGTATAAAATATAGGTATACGTGTTTGTTATTAATTTGAAACTGCATAACCTGTAAACACATTAAATGAATGTATAAAGTATATAGTTTAATAACTTAGTAATTTTGTACAGTTATTATTTTATTTAAAAACAATCAATAGATATTTATAGATTTCATTCAGTTTGTTTAGATAAAATGTATAATTTTCTTTAAAAAATTTTTAAAAAAAATTATAAATCAAGTCATCGGTAATTTATACAACATTTTTAAACGCTAATAAACCATCAATAATGTTAAAATTTTCAATTTAGTATGTAATTATGTGTTTATTTCATTTATCATTATTCAAATTTTGAATCAAATTTTATTCAAATTTTGTATGTTTAAAATTAATAAAAAGAGAAATAAAAAAATCGTTAAAAAAAAATCAGTTATAGACACCTATGTAAGTTACAATTTTTGCAAGGTCAATAATAACTTAGAACTAACGATTTATAAGTAATCGAGTGTTTTGTAATAATAAGCACAAATTTCTTCAAGTCCTCTATAGCTTCTAGTAGCCAAACTATATACTATATGTATGTATGTTAAAAACAGCATACATAGCATATGAAGATATATAGTATGTATCTAAACAGTGCTATCGGTTTTTAAATTAAGTTTCCTAATTACGATCCTCTCATATTTTTTCAGATGCTCTCGTTTGATTTTCTGAAATTTCCCTTTAAAAATAAGTGATTTTTCTTTTTAATTTTTATCATAGACAAAATTCTTAAATAAATAGAAATTATTTCTAGATAAAAAATACGACTTCGTGTATGTAAAATTGTTATAACAAAAGAGTTTAAAATAAAACCTGAAATTTGTCTGTTATTGATTATCAGTGCATGTCTTTTTCTTTTATCTCATTATTTCTAATAAAAATATTTCATGATAAGTTTTATCAGAATCCTCGAATATTTTCCATACAAAATAATTTTTTAAAAAATGTAATGTAAAATAATCGTCCAGTTTTGTACACTGTGCCGGTCTACATCAACATTTATCAACCAGTTTGCTTTTGCATTTTTTTTTCATGTTTTATGTATACTGGTCTGGTTTGATATACATAGCAATAGCACACATATCAGTCTAGTGTCTAGTCAGTAGCGGTTGTTGATGAGAATACAGTAGTACTCTCTCTCTCTCTTAAACTAAATTACTCCTAAAAGTTAAAATACTTCGAGGATGAGTGATGACTCTTTAACTCAGTTTCAGTAGCCTTTTGAACGCAAGGAAAGGCGGGTGGATTTTTACAGTGGTTCCCGAAATTTTTTTTTATAGGCGGTAGTACATGTAAGTACAATACATAATTTATTTATTCCATTTTTAATACTTGTAGTATGAAATGATTATTTTGCAAAATTCAAGGAGTTTATTAAAAAGAACGAATTTTTAGTGGGCCTTTAAGGACAAAGATTTATGCAATAATTCACAGCAAATTGCAAATTTTGCATTCCTGTACAAATCTGTAAAAATTCTAATTTTCCGCACAAATTATAGAACTTGAAATCTGGCTGTATAGTACAGCTCTAATGTATTTTATTTCATATTGATATAATGTTCAGTTTTTCATCATCAGCAATACCACCACAGCAGTGAGGCACATCCGCCTCTGTCCAGTGCCTTTGTTCTCCTGTCTCTAAATTTATGCAGCTTAACATCATCATATACATGTTCAGTTTTTAGTTGCAAAAATATAGGAATATCTCTTGAACACATAAAAAAATTGAACCCAATTACGATTGATCATATATATCTTAGAAACCATTGGGCATTTAGATCCAAAATTCCAGAAAATTTTCAAAATTTGTGCTCGAATTTCTTTAATACAATGTTTGTTATGTGTGATGCAATATACTAGATTATTTTTATTTTAGCTTTTCCAATTACAATTTGCTAATTAACCAAAATGAAATATAAATTTAATTCGATCTCATTTATTATTTCACATTCTAAAATCTAAAAATTGGAATTAAAGTAATGCATTTTATGTATTTTCCCAACGAATGTAAAAAGAAAACACACCCAATTCTCAAATTTATAAAAAACAAAAAAAAAAAGTTTTCTGTTGTTTTTTTTTTTTTTTTTTTTGAAAAAATTAAACCTCTTCTTTTGATTTCGAAAAAGAAAAAAATAAGAAAAATAATGGGATGGTTTTTTATCATTAAAATTCAAAAACTCTGGGTATCCAATTTAAAAGAAAACATCATAAATGTGAAATAAAGTTTGGAAAAAAAAAATGAAAAAAAAAACAAAACTAAATCAAGAAAAAGTAAAACTACAAAAAAAAAAATACCTATGTAGTAAAATTTATGATTTTTATGGATTCATTCCTATACGTTATATACAGGTTTATAAAATTAAAAAAAAAAAAAAACAAAAATCAAAGAGCATAGTTGAATACAAAAAATTGTATATAGGAAAAAAAATAACACTAAACTTAAATTAAATTAAAACATGAATCTATTCGTAAAAAAAAAACAAATTCTTTTTAGTGTGCCAAAAAATATTTCAATTTCCTTTGTGGTGTACAGATATGTGTGTATGTTACACATGTCGAATACACATTGGCTTTTAACAATAAATAGTAAAAAAAAAATATGTATATATTTTATTATTATTAGTATATTTTTTTTTCCAGTTTTATTTGATTTAATTTTTTTAATGAGTTGGAAAGCAAAAAAAAAAAAAAAATCAAATTTCCATTTTTGATGATGATGAGAATGTTGATATTGATGAGAATGATAAGCCAAGTATAAAAACATTATAAGCCCAGTACATACGTACTTACTTAGATATAAGTTTGCATATATACAATACGACATAGTCTAATATATGTGTACATAAAACGAAATGTATCTATACAAACTAACATGCGTGAAAAAAAAAATGAAATTGTTAAATTATATGAAATGAGCCATATAGAAAGAAACTTTGAAAAAAAAAAACGTATAAAATTCAACTCAACAAATACACACATAAATAAAAGATATAAAAGTGCATATATGTATATGTACATATAAATATATGCGTTCCTTAATTGCCATTAAAAATCACAATTAACTGTTCTAAATTTAACATCATGTTTAAAATTGCTTTCAAAATTATTTAGTTTTTTTTTTCTTGTTTTCTTGATAACATTTTCCAGTTTAAAAACTGTTAGCTCATTATAGGGTATAGATAATAGATAAAAATTTATATGTAAGTAAATGATATTAAAATTTGAGGAAATGTTCATAAAAATTGGGTATTTTATGTGACCTAAACTGATCATCATCATCATCATCATGTCCCATAATCAGTTAAAAAATTTTACAAGTTCCTAAAAAAAAAAAAACACGATTAAATAAATTCATTTTAAAATTTATGAATATATATAAAAAGAAATGTTTATAATGTTTGTAAATAAAATTTATTTAAACGGTAAAATAGGCTGTTTTTTAAGAATAAGAACATATTAGGAAATCGGTTACATACTCGTATATGCATATAACCGAAAATTTATTACATTATAATATGCTGACAGAACGTATAATAGATTTATTTAAGTTTTATTTTCTTGTAATTACTATATAAACGTAGTACCTATATGTTATAAGGTCTGATCCCGCACTGGAAGATTTGAGCCGTGATTCACTAGCAAACTGCAAATTTTGAGTTCCCGTACAAGTTTTCTATACAAAAATCCTAATATTCTACTCGTTGCTTGTTTGTTTTGACGTTTGATTACGTTTGTTTGACATCTGTTAAGTAAAACAGTAACCTAAAACTCGGTTTAAAAATTCAAATATTTTTCTTGATTTTCAGAAAATTGCTTGTTACATTATTCTCGTATTTTTGAACATTTTATCTTTACTCCACAAATTATGTAGATAAATTATAGAACTTTTGCAGATGACTGAAATAAGGGAACAGACCTATATAACTTTTCTTTTGAATAAGTTGACGTTAATGAAGAACATAGACTTTTTTTTAAAAAAAAAAAAAAAAATCAAAACTGAGACAAAATGCACTCGAGTAGAAAAACAAAAAAAAAAATAATAATAATAATAATTTCTGTGATTCACAGGTACCCCATATGTTTACAAGTTCTCTCTTTTTTTCTCTTTAAATAACCATTATTGTTGACAAATTTTTGTGTTTTTAAGATTTATGACAAACAAAAACATTATAAAATGGCCTAAAACAAAAATGAAAACAAATCAGTATAAAAAATCTGTGTTAAAACAAAGCCAGATTAATTCATGTACGTAACATATGAGCATATCAAACATTTTTATGGGAATTCACGTGCATTTTACACGTATGCATAGTTTCATTTTTTTTTTATTGTACAACAACAACAAATAACATCATAATAAAAAATACAATAATTAATTTTTTTTTTTGGTTTTTTAATTAGCCACAAAAATAATGATACACATACATATATAAAATTGTTTTAAAATAAATATCATTAAAATCTGTAACTGAAAATTTTATTTTTAACTGTCTAATCAAATTGTATTTTACGTATATACAAGTTGTACAGGTAAATACATACATACATAAGTAGGTATTTGTTTACGTTTATGTATGTATCTTGTGATACTATTATTGTCATGATTGTTATTATTGTTTTCAATAATAATAATAATAATAACAAAAAAAAATTAATTTAATTTGTAAGGTTGAAAACAAGGTGAGTAACCTCTATGGTATAAAATATACTACATACCTATGTTCACAGGGCGATTCAGTTAAGAAACATTTCTAATTATTTTTGAAAATGAATGACAAAACAGTGAAAAAAGATATAATTTTTACGTTAAAAAAAACTTTTGTGAAGAAGGTTTTATTTTTGCTTTCATGTAACCATTTTTTATAAGAAAGGACATGAGACATACTGTTTGTGAATATTGCCAAATGTTAAATATTTACTCCCTCTGATTCATACGAACGTCTACATACATAAATCTCATCAATATCTATCACCTCCTGACTTTATTTCGAAGTTAACTGAATCACCTTGTATAACAAATTCATATACATATGTGCATACATACATATGTATGTATCTCTCTATATAAATCTTTTCATCTATTATTGTGCGTTATATATGACAAAATATTAAAATAAATGTCTAAATTAATTATAATTTTACAAATATGTAGATATATATGATAACATAAAATATTTGTACACATACAATAATGTACATAATATTTATATATGAAGTATAATATTTTAATGATTTAACATATTAAATTATGACAACTGTTTTGAATCACAAAATGGTTCATTCATTCATTTATTTATTCAAATTTTCATTGTTTTAAATAAATATGTACATTATGTAGTATTTATGTAATATATGTACATACATTTGAACATACATATACGAAAATGTACAATGTATGTACATACATGTGTGTTTTATTTTATATCAGATATTATATACATATGTATGACGTGTATGATATTCAATATTATAACGTATATATCATTTATTATGTATTTTTATTATTTAAACGGTCAAGGTGAATATTCAAATAAATTTTTTGGTAACTATTGTAATCTTAAATACGTAATGAATGTATGCATTATTTGTTATCAAATAGGAATAAATTTTAAAATTATTAATATTTGTTTATTTAAGGCCCATATTCACCAATGAGATTCTAGTTTAAATTATAGTGTATAAAAAGTGTTGATTCCTGAATTGAGTTTAGTGTTATTTTTTGAATTAAATTTAAATTTTACTATCAATTATATTATTGTTGTCCTAGGACCTAGACCAATTTAAATCTCGTGAACAAATATGCACTTTCGTATTCCAAGTATATACTATAACTATATACTCTATTTCTAAAAAAAAAGTGGCGAAAAATTGAAAATTTGAACGAACATGATTTTAATGTAATATAAATTTAATTAATTAATTAATTAATGATTGCATATTAAATGTACAAAATTTTATAGATTTTTAGAGATATTCTTTCGGATGGTTGTCCTGTTCACATAAAACATAATTATTTAATTATTGTTCATTATTTATCGTTTAATTCAAAAAAGTAAAAGTTAAGATTTTTATTTTTCTTTAATTTTAAAACAGTTTTTTTAATTTAATAAATACCAATCCCTTTTTTCTACACACAACAATATGTGATGTAGAAAAGTTTTGCAGTCGAGTACATAGCGATGATTATAATGATGCATAAACGTGTGATGTTACATTCTTGTTGTTTTGTTTTTTTTTGTTTTTTTTTTTTTACCAGGCCCTTTTTCTTTCAATTAATCGACAGTAAATAAACAGCTGCATTGAAAAGCTTTTTTTTTCTTCTTTATGCTATAATAATTTTTACATTCATAAAAATGCGTGTGAGTCTTCTTAGAAATTAAAAAAAAAAAAAACGTTACATGTTTTTTAGTAAAAACGAAATCTTGCTTATGAACCACTCCTTCATATAAACAATAACAATTATTCTTATTATTTTTATTATTATTTCTTTTTTTTTTTTTTTTTTTTTGAAAATATACAACACTTCTTTCAACTCCTACATAATAATCATCTGGTAACACAAAAAATATGCAGTCTATATGTAACACATATAAAACATCTCTACCTATGACCTAATCACATATATCTTGAAAATTATTATATGAGGAAATACGTACATGTGCAACATATTAAATATTTTATTGTAATTTTAATTCGTATAGGTACGATGTCTGGAATGATAAATGGAACACAATGAAGTAACATATAAAGAAAGAATAAAGGTACCAATTGCATTTAACGATCGATTCACATAAATTGTTACATTAATCGTTTGTGGGTCGCGAAAATTGGATTCTCACTTTTTATTTTCGTTGATATTTAAACAATCTGTGAATTAATCATAAAATGATATCCAAACGACAGTGAGAACAAAGAATAAATTGTTAGAATTTTTATTTGAAAATTTCTTTAAAAAAAAAAGAAAATTTGATAGTTAATCAATCATCTGTGAATATCAAGATTTTAAAAACGATTTTCAAATTGTCGATTTAGATTAAGCAAAAAACGTTAATCGATTTCATATCATTGTTGTCGTTCAATCGTTTTTTAATCGATCGAATCGCACAATCAGTACCCAGATAAAGACGTGTAAATAACTTAAAATTTAATATAATTTCAAATAATTATAAATAAATTTTCTATAAATTAAATTAATAACAGAACAATTCATTTTAATTCATTGTTTCATTTTTTTTAGATCGTCTACACAATGTTTTCTATAACGTTTATGCATGATTTTTGTAAGGCGTTTATGTCTCAACAGTACAATATTTCTGATTGATTTTACTTACTTTTACTGTTCCATTTAATATATGAAGTCTAAGTTTGAAATTTTATAAAATTTTCATTTTATGCTTATCAATATTTGTATGATTTTTTTGTTTTGTAAAGTATTTGAAGACAAAAATCGTTTAAAAAACGTTAACTTAAATGTGATATTGTAGTTCATTCATTATACACATCTTCATAATTCATTTAATAAAATGTCTATGCTTTAGCTCTAAAGTGATCTTCGCCCACTCACTGTCGTTTATTATTTCATTTGTATTTAATTTTTCTTGATATGTGTATTTCGTTTTGTTCTTTTTTGTTTAGTTTTTTCTTTTAAATGTTTTTTACTCAATTTATTATGATGACTAGTTTTAAAAAATTGTTGTAAATCGTAACGTAATTTTTCATGAATTTTTTGATGAATTGCAATATATGTATACATATACGAGTATGTAATAGTAAAATGTAGAGAGAATGAAATACTTATGTATATCACCTTGAGCAGCCCTTACATATAACTTTTGCAAAATATGAATGTGGTTCTGTAATGTATTAATAGGGTCTATATACAATGTAATGAGTTTTAAAATATCAAAATCTAAAGTGAATACAAAGTTGATAGCTCCAAGTTACATTATAAATGTATTTGAAGCAAACAGCGTTTCAAAAAGCTTTTGACCATTTAAGGTTCAATTAATTTTTTAACCTCAAATTCAATTATTAGTTTTGTTGATGCCATAAAATAAAATGTAATCAATTAAAGTACCTAAAAAAGTCAAATTATAAGTTTTATGTTGCATTGTGAAAATATTGTCGTAAGTACAATGCATCAAAAGTGTTTACATCGTATAATTTATAAATCATTTTATGTGTTATGGAATTCACCCTGACTAACGTCTTGAACAACGTATGTAGCACATATTCATATAACATGCGTTTATGTATATATGTATATGTATGTGTACAAGAAGATTATGAATTTTCATTTCAATTTTCATGAAGAAGTATTCAATTTGAATCACTTATAGTATGTACTATACACATTAAATTACAGAATAAACCTTAATAATTTCTTATGTTGCATATTATCTTTGTAGCATCTTCGAATATAATAGTTAGTAGTAACTCCTCTGAAACTGGGTTAATAATTTGATTGATGCACGCATCTCGCGTAAACTAAATTAACAAATTATGCAATAATAATTTTTGTCGATCTTTTAAGTTTGTATACTTACAGAAAAGCATGTACCAGGAGACTATCAAATAATATGTACAGCAAGCAACACTGTAAAATTGTATAACTGCGATAATTTGTGTTATATACAATAAAAATGTTTAATTAAATTACATAATGATTAAATACATTTATTGTATAACATATCGTTGTAAGTCACTAACCATTATTACAATTTTATAATACCAGGTCAGTTATATTCCTTTTCTTGGTCAGTGTTTTAAAGATCATCATAATGTATATAAGATGTACATCATAATATGGTCTATTGGATTTGTTTATTTTTTACTAATGCTGGCAGTAGTATGTACTATACGAAAACGTTTTACAATGGACCACTGTGTACAGAAGAATTGGTATGGTGTAGTATAATCAAATATTAGATTCGTTTACTGTTTGTCATATTATTATATTTTTACTCTAGAGGTCAATTGATTGTGATCATTTTGAACTTGTTGATCTTGTTGATCAATTATGATTTGTTTTTGGAGCCATAACGTCGATAATTTTTTTTTCTTATTTTTTTATTTTCATTTTTTTTTGTCTTGGGATGCGAATATTAAAATGTAATAAACTTAATTTTATTATCGAATAAAAGTAAAGAATAACAAAAATTTCAACTAAATTTTGTATTAAGAATTTTACAATTGAATTAAATCACATTAGATTTATAGCCTTGCAAAAATAAAATGTAGAGTCACAAAAGAAGCTTATGAATGTCAAAAATGAATGGAAAGATGAATTGAAGAAGTTCTATAATGTCTTTCAATCTGTTAAATTCATTCATGGATTTCTGAAATAATAATTGAGAAGTTTACCTGACGCTCTTTTCGGCAAATTACTTTACGGAAAAATGACATCTCGAACGTAGGGGAATTTACTTATTTAATTATACAGCTTCGTGTTATACTTTACTTTTCCTTAAGTTAGTTTTTTATTTTGGTTTCACCATTAAAAATGTAATCAGTAAAATGTAGTTCAAAAATAATTCAAGTTTTTTATAATTAAAAAAAAAAAAAAAACAAGACAAACGATTTTAAGGTGATTATATCACAACACTGAAGCTGTTGTGTGTGCCATAGTGTATGTCAATTATTTTATTAATAAATTATCTTTGAAATGGTAAATATGAATACATGAGACACTTTATAGTTAGAGACCAAAACAAAAAAAAATCTTTAAGGTATGTTCACATAAAAATGCACCTATGTACATATGTATATGAGAAGCTTGTTCTTAAGCACGTTTTTACAATATCTATTTTTATTTCCTTTTTTTTATACTTACGTACGATATATGCTGATATATAGTAAGTATAACTGCTTTTAATAAAATAAAAAAAAAATTATTTTTTCAGTGAAAAAAGAGCGAAAATAATTACGTGCTTAAGGACATCATTTTCAACGGTGGCAATGGTAGTGCATTAGTAGTGCAACTTAAAATCAAAGTAATAGAACACATAAAAATAAGGAAAAATAAAAAATATTCTGAAAACGTTAAACAAATATGAAATTTTTTTTAAATATTTTAGTTAAAATCGTTAGTGTGGAAAAGCAGATTCTTTCAAATAAATATATTTATTTTAATGCAATTGAAGTTGATAAAATAGATTTTTTTAAATTTTGAATGATTATAAAATATGAATAAAGTCTTTTTTTAAAATTCTATTTCACTTAAAGTAAATCAATTACATAGGACTATGTTTGTTTGAAATTTAGTGAAAATCGATCGGTAAATCATCAAAAAAACGAGTATCAAAATTAACCGATTTCTGGCAAATTTACTAAATCTCAAAAAAGTTTTTACTTTTTTTTTTTGATTTTGCTCCTTTTCCTTTTTTAGAATTTTTCATAGTTTGAATTTTATTGGTAATAAATCCAAATTACAAATGTAAAAAGGATATAAAAAGAATAAAAAATATGAGAAAAACAGGAAAATTGATATTTCACCTATGAAATATCGTCCATTCTGTTATTGACTTTCTTTAATTCATTTTTATGTTTTTTTCTTTTCGTCATTTTGTTTTTTTTTTTCAACTTAAAAAGTTGACTGAAACACTTTAAATTGATTTGTGTTATAACAATTTACATATGTATTTCAAGACAGTTTTTTATTTTTATTTTAGAAATCATGATGATGACATTTAATGGCTGACATATAGAATATGTAAAATGGAACTGAATAGCGTACATGCCATTGTACATCTTTTTTTTCAATCAGTTCATACTACATACAAAGTATTTGGTCTCATTCCTTGCACAGGATTTTGTCCTTATTTCCATGAGTTGTGTCGTATAAGTATCGTTTGGTGTATAAAAAAAAAAAACACCAAATACCAATAGAATTTCATGTTTACTGCTATCATAATTTCAATTTTTTGTCTTTCATTTATTTTATTCTTATTTCTATAATTTTGTTGCTTTCATTCAGACTTCATTTTTATATCTACAAGCACACTTACATATACATCTTTCTATACGACTATATGGTTGGTGAAAAAATTTTTTATTTCTTTGTGATATCCTTTCATTTATGTATGTACATATACAGTGCATTGTTGTTAGATCGTTACAATAAAAGTTCATGTCGCCATTTATTCTACTTTTATGAGCTTCAGCAAGCTTTATTCATTCTCAATTGTTTTTACTATGTACATACATATATGAAAATATTATACATGTTTGGATGTATGGTGTAGATGTATATTGTGTACAATTTTTTTTTTTTTTTTTTTTTGATTAAAAGAGGGTGAAAATCAAAAATTTGAATTTACTTGAACAATGGATTAAGGATTGTAGACATGATTTTATATAATATAATCATCTACTATATAGCGATTTTTTACCATGTATATAGAACACAAAAATATAAATGTTGTAAATATAATGTAATAACTGATTTTTTTAAAAAAAATTGTTTTTAATGACGGTTAACAATGTGAAAATAAGGTCTGTTCCCGTATTTAAGTCTGTAATTTATTTATTTGTGGAGTAAGGACAAAATTTTCAAAAGTGCACACGAGAAGATAAAATTTGCACTTTGCTGCAAATCACTTCCTGTACAAATTTTAAAATACGGGAACAGATACCTAAACACATATACGTAATATTAAAATTGAAATTTCATAAAAAACCGACAAAATACAAAAAAAAAAAAAAAAACAAATTTAATAAGTGAAAAGCTAACGGTTCAAGTGTTAAATATCTATTAATTTGAAATCAATTTTCTAAACCAATTAAAATATATGTATGTGTATCCCATATAGTACACACATAAACAGTCTGCATTTGAGGACTTGAAGACAGCAATTCTTTCACAAGAACCGTTAAAAAGTATTAAATGATTTTAAACAGATTTTCAATTACTATATTCATTATTATGTATGTAATATGTTTTGATGAAATTACAAATAAGAAAAAAAAAAAAAATTGTTCACGACGACGAAAAAAACAAAACCAAACCGACATTTTGAATGCATCTTTTTAACCCTTTTAAATTGCATGAAATTTGAAACGATCATGAGAGAGACATATCGTGCAAAAGAATTACCTTTCACACAAATATTTCATTTTTTTTTTTAGTTTTCTATAAAGCCAGTCGGTGTATGATACATTTAAAGGCAACATGTATAGAAAAAAAAGCAGGTGTAGTTCACATCAACAGCTCAAATGTCAGTGACCGCTAAAAGGTGCAAATGTCTGACAAATACAATATATATAGAGAAACATAACAATCAAACATCATCTATGAAAAAGGATCAAACAAGAAACTAGAAAATATGTAGACAAAATATCTTTATTATTATTATTTAGTTTTTTATTTATTCATATATTTTTTTTTTGTTCATTTATTTGTTTATTTATTTTTATTTTTATTTTTTTTTTCGAATAGAGAAGCAAAAAAGGATGCGATGATAGAAAATTGTACATACATATATTATAATGATGCTTGATGGGAATGAGGTCGATCGTTAGGTGTTTTTGTCTTATTTTTATTCTGTTCCTTTTATATATTTACAATGTCTCACACCTGTCTTCTTCTTGATTTCATTTTTTTTTTAAATTTAATTTTCCGTTTTCCATTCATTTTGTGGTATAATTCATTCAATTTTGTTTTTTAAAATATGCAAATATGAATAAATGTATGGAATATTTATACAGTGTACATATTATATACAACAAAAGAATCTGAAGATACTCATGCCAGAGACAAAAAAAATAACAACACACGATTGAAACTTCAAATTCAGTTTAAATTATCATTAAAAGTTATAAAACAAAAAAAAAAAAAAAAACAAAAAAAAAAAACATGAAAATGAAAAGAAGTAAGTATGTGTTGATGGTATTTTGAATAGCAATAAAAAAAAAACCATGTACATATACCTACAATGTTTGAAGTTATTTAGGCACGCGACTTATCAACATTTAATACATTTAATTGTGAATTGTTGAAAAATAAATTATTTTATGGAAGGTACTCATCAAATTTTTTTTTTTACTGCTCTTCTTTTTATTTAGCTCAGATGTAAAGGTAACAATTATATGGGATACGGTTTTTACTGAATGTTCGTGTAATTTTGTTCACGTTTTAAAGTTATCGTATAAAAGTCTTAGCCAAAATTAATTTAACGTAACGTAATATTGATTATTATTATTATTATTAAGATTTGAACGAATGTATCTTATGACTATCATTTAATTGTAAAAAAAAACAAAAAAATTTGAACGGGCTAATGTTATTTGAATTTTGTGCATTTTCAAAGCTTTAATTAATTTTAACATTCACGTAATATACTATATATACTTACGGTGTCCTAAAGTTACTTAAAATTGATATTTCAAACTGACCGATGTTAATGAACATATAATTGCATTCATTTTATGATTGTTATCATTTATCCAACATTAATCACCGTTCACGTTACTTTGTTTTACGTAATTTCGAGTAATTTTGGTTAGACCTTAATATTTAAAAAAAAAAAAAAAAATATTGAAAAATCGTTGAATTTTCTTACAGAATTTTCTGAGAAAATTTTATTTTCATTTGAATTTTGGTCTTTTTTTTTAGTTTTTTTCTGAATGTTTGGTAAAAGCCCTATATGTTCATAGTGTTCGTTAGATGTGCCATGTTCCATCAATATTAGAAAGAAATATGTAATCGCATATACATATCATGTGTATATATAAAGTTAAAATAAGGAAGGCTTAAAGCAATGAATTATTCGATTTTTATTACATGATCACGAACAAAAGAATGTGAAAATTTTTTAAACAGCTTGAAAATCATTTAGAGCACTTTGAGTGCTGCTACTTACAAGTTACAACATACTGTATAATACATGATATGGTATTATAAAAGTAAATATATAAGTAAGTAAGTAACTAAAGTAAATAAAAATGTATCTATAAGTGGTTTTAATCTAAGGTGAGTGGCTCCTGTACCTTTCGGTCGTCATCGTGCTAAAAATAATGCTATATTTACACTACATTTTATTACATACATATGTACATATTTACGCTATATTATACCACTGCGTGAAATCAACAGTCACGGCAAATTTTCTTGTATTTTTTTTTTCTTTATTTTTTCTTAAATTTTATGCATGAAATGATATCATGCTTTAAATTCACGATATATAAATGACGTGTATGTTTTATAAGTTTTAAAAAACAAAAAGAAAAACACTTTGTTGTAGGTAAACAAACAAACCTACTATATAGGTGCATGTTGGCATATTTGTAATTATGTGGTGGACATTGGTGAAAGATCTACATACGAAAGTACGATCGATTATAAAGTTATGAAATTGTTATGTTATCAATGCCCAAGGACATGACGATATTCTGCAGTGTTGAAATTGTATGCGCTTTTTTTTAGTTCTTATTATCAAAAACTACGAATAAAATAGAATCTTAGAATTTGCCCTAGATAATAACTTTTAAACTACTTAACTTTTTAACTACTTATATTAAGGTAATTGTGACAGCAATCCGGTATTGCAGATGAAAGGTACCATTGAAATTGTTTAAGATAAAAATTAGAGTATTTTATAAGAACCCTAAAATACAACTTTGGAAAATTAATTTTTCAATATTATTTGAAAAAACGATTATGAAACGATTTAGTTACATAAAGAAAGGCTATATACGAAATTCAAAGTTTCCTAAAACGTACCAAGGAAAAAGTGAGAAAATTTGAGGGAAAAGTAAGAAAATTTTGAATTTTGCATATGTTTTAAATAGATGAGATCTTTTCATTTTCTTTCCAATAATAAAGATAGTATGTCAAACGATTATATAAAAACGGTTTGGCTATTTAGCCGATATTATATGTCTTAGGTTGTTTATAAATTTTACAATTTCTATATATGCAATGTACATATGTTAATCTAAGTACGGATTGTTTATATCAAAGATTATATTCAATTAGAAATTTTTAAATTTATTTAATTTGAACGGTCATTTACTGATGACTTCATTCTTCCTCATGTCACATATACTACAAAGGATCATCATATATACATTATGTACGATGAGTTTTTACAGTTTACGTTTTACAGATACAAAATATAACTACAGCATAAATGTGTGTACGTGTTTCAATTTTTTCACATGAACTATGAACATTTTCTTTGCACCGGAAATTTACTTTTCCTTTCATACATACACACATAAATACATAAAGTTTGAAAAACAAAAACAGCGTTGGTTGAGCTTCTAATCATTTTCCGCCTCTTTTTCTTTGCAAATCATATAATCATGTACGAAGTGACAAAAAAAAAATTTTTTTTTTGTTGTATTACTTAATATATGCGTTACGTTTTATATTGTAAAGCATATATGTATGTATATAATGCATAGAACAATGTCTTAAAAGTGCATATCCGCGTTTGTTATTCTAGGAAATGAAGAATTGTTGTTTAATTTTGTATTAAATACATATACATTTGTATATATTATATAGAATTGAGCCGCTTATAATCATTTATAGTCCGGTAGAATCATTATTATTTTTTATTTTCCGCTGGCATATTAGACAATTAGAGAACTATTTATTTTTTCATTTTATTTTATATTTTTCTTCTTACTATCTATTAATATACAATTGTGTGTGTACAATGTATTGTACACATACGTTCATATATGTACATTTTATCTACCTTGGTCGAATATATAAAAGTATACATTTTCAAATACCTTGAATCGACTACACACTACATTTCTGTGTGTATGCCACTAAAACCTAATAAAAATGAATCCACATTAAAAAATTTGCAAATCTTTTACGATGATGACGATGATGATGATGCATTATTTAATCGTATAAGTGTGCCATTCGTTTAACAAATCGAAAAAAATTGTCGCATTTCCTTTTAACAAATATTACATTAATATTATTTAGTTCATCCGTTGACTTCTTATCTTTGATCAATGATGATAGTTCATTTAACTTTTGAAAATAATAAAATACAAAATACAAATAGTTTGTCAATAATATAGATTTTCCAGGTCAAAGACGTGGTGAAAAATTTGTCAATGAACATAATTTTCATGGTATTAAATAAAAGCAAACAAACTACTTAAAAAATTGAATTCAGATAAAAAATGAACTGTATATGTTGAACTTAAATAATTTTCCAGACATTTAATAATTTTCCATTAATGTTTGTAAACGTTTTCCATATGGGCAAGAACTGAAGAAAATTGTAATTTCAATGCATTAAAAGTTTGTACAAATACAAAGCTTTGATGTCACCTACTAAATTTCGTGAATTCGGTTTGGAATAGTCTGTAATCCGTATAGTTTATAAGGTTGTTCATCATTATGTAAAATATACATACATACATACATACATAAAATACATTTAAAAGCAATAAAAGTACATTCGCGATTATTGTTCTCTGTTATTGCTACTGTTGAATGTTGATCATCATATCATTGTCCCTTTATGTTTTTAATAAAACATAAAACTATATTTTTGAATTTATTTGTGATCAGTATAGATCATATTGTATTAACACACATACAAACATATAAAAAATTACATTTGTTTTATTGTTTAAGTCAGAGCTCTATATTTGTTTTTTATTATTTTCAATGTTGATCAGTTGTTTGTTCAAAACGATATCTATGGCATCTAGAATTGTTTTCTTTTTTAAACTATTACTTACAAAAAAATTTTTTTTTTCTTAAATGCTGTGTTATAAACAAAAAGAAAAAAAAAATAAAAGGAAAGGAGATGATCGAGTAAAGTCATGATTTTAATGTTCCGCCAGAATCAACACGATCATCGATTTTGTTTATTATTTTTTATTTTTTATTTTTCTTAACATTTATTCAGGAACTTATAAATATTATTATATATACTAACTGTATTTGGATAGTATTTATTATAAATTGCATTGTTCCGAAAAGATTAAATAAAAATATAAATACAATTTACAAATGAAGGCGCGTGATTCGGTAGCCTTAGTTAAAGCATTTATTATTATTATTATTATTATTATTTTTTTTTTTCAAATCTTTTGATTTACATACATATACATAAAGATTTCTTTTTGTAGACCAATTTTAGTTAAGTTTTATATTTTATACTGTATCTTTATGTTTATGTAATTCTCTGCACTGTAATATTGCAATCAAAGAGATCTTGAAGATATTTGTTTTTAAACGCATTATCTGTACAATATAAGTTGATAGCAGATCTTTATGAAAATATAAACAACCATTTACCTATAACTGTGATTAAATAAATTGCATTATTGTAGTTGAATTTTATTTCAGGTGAACAAATTCTATAAACAAATATACAGCACAGGATGTTACAAAGTAAAGATCACACAATACAGCATTTTTCGGTGTATAGTTCGAACACAAAACATTTGAGGATCTCAAGATGATGTCTTCCAATTTTGGTGTAATTATCATGGTTTAAAAATATTGATAGGGGATACATTCTTTTAGAATTGATATAAATTTTTTCATTAAAAAATAATTCAGGGTAACTCAAAAACCATTATATGTACATAAGTATTCTTTACATGAAAAGCAATATATGTTCATATATTTGTATTTTAAATTGTTAATAACAGAAAGTCTAAATTTTAGGGGGAGGGACTAGAATGCGAGAAACACTCTGAATTACATGATGGAACCATTTCGTGATCTTTACTTTGAAACACCCTGAAAGCACAAATAAATGTACTGAATGAATAATATGATTTGGAATTATTGATACCTTTTTACATCGTTGTAATAATTATTCGAAATACGGAATATTTGAAAAGAAATGATTTTCACACAGTATTTTGATTTGATTTTCAAAAGACAAAAAAAAAAAAAGAAAAATTAAATAAATTTTATTCTTTAGTTGAGAATTTTATACATTTTCCTTATAAAAACTGGAAATGTTGTCTTGTTTTTGGTAAGCATCCATTATGCTTATGAAATACGAAATATTTTGTCATGTTATGAAAAAATACGAATGAAAACATTTTGTAATGTTAAATGTGTGTATTATTTGTAATGTGTTAAAAAAATTTTTTTTTTTTTTTTTGCATCATTTTAGGTGAATTTTCGTATATCAATTTGTGATCATTCGTACAATCAAAATGTTGATCCAATATAAACCACACTTTTGTATTTAGAGAGATATAGTATATGTAATATAAAATATGAGTTTGTGTACTAATAAATTTATTTGCAGAGGATGACATATACACATTTTGTTTTTATATACAAAAAGACGAGGCGTTAATTTATGATTGTAGTCAATTCTTGTAAAATTTTCTGGCACTTGGCGTGCGTTATGTTGTCTTATATGAAGAGCTAGAGCCCTTCATCTTCATATATGTACAGATATGTATGTATAAAATAATGTGTAAAATGTTATAACATGTTAAACAATAATTTTTATTTTTTCGAAAATTCATAAAAAAAAATAAATAAATAAATCTTGCTTTATTTCATATGTTTATATATGTATGAACACCACATAGAGCGCCAGGAAATTTTCATTTTTAATATAAAATTTTTTAACTTTTGTTTTCTGAAGCTCGAAGTAAATTTAAAACCTTAATTTTTGTTTATTTAAAAAGTGATCGCACTGCCTTTTTTGTTAGTACAATGCGTATATGCATCTTAAATGTACTGTTTTTAAAAGACGTTTAGGAAAAAACAAAAAACAAATGGAAGAAAATGATCTTATAAATAAATTTTATTTTATTCTCTGTATAAAATTGAAAAACTTTTGGACACAATTTGTTCAGTGAAGGGCAATTACTTATTTTAATTGTTTAAATAAAAATTTATAAATAATTTATTTTCAATCAACTTGAATGAATGTACATACATATAGGCTTTTAGTTTGTATGTGAGTATTATATGATTTGTTATAGTGTTGATTTGTTTGCTTTTGTGTCGGACAATTGTTACATAAATAAATTTTGTAGGATAATTTTTTCAACAACTTGTGTAAATTTTTAATATTTATGATCACTGTTGAAATAATAAATTTTTGATGGTACATACATATATTTTACTTTTTTTATATTTTACATTTTGTCGAAGATTTACACACCTTTTTTTTATATATACATATATGCGAATGTTCTAATATTCAGTATGAAAAATACATGTACATATTCGGACAAGATAATTTTTATTTTTAAATACAAATAAATGTAATTTAGATACACGTTTAAAAAAAAAAACTAGTTGGTTGTATTTTGCATATCTGAGAATTTTATAAAAATATATACTTTGTTTTTAAACGCCGTGCACTAAACTACGAGTATGTTTCTATGTATTTTTTGAAAAAAAAAAAAAAAAAAAAAATTAAATAAAAAACTTGAAAAGAAATTACGTAAAAAGAAACTCGATCTAGTACTATTTCACACTACAGAAACACAAATATATAATAATTTTCATGAGGTGATTGTATAAATTTTTCCATATAAATGATATACATATGTATATGTACATACCAACTAAATATGTTTTATAGTCATCTAATATTTTAGCAATGATCATTACCAAAAATGGAAAATTTAATAAAAAGAGTGCACACAATATTATAAGGTTTGTTACTTGATGTACTCGTATAAATGGAACAAGAAAATAAAAAAAATACTGTATAAAATAAAAATAATAAAAATTCAATAAGTAAAGGACCCCAAGCTATTCGTATTATAAGAGATACTTTATGTACAATGTATACAATGAAAAAAAAAAATAAATATTATTGCTGTATTTGCAAAAATAATGACGGAGTGTATATTGTACAAAAATGAGAACAAAAACAAAAAAAAAACTTATTGCAAATATAAAATCAAGAATTATTTTTCTTCATATAAACATAACATATCACACTTAAAGCTTTTATTATTTTGTTTTCTATTAAATAAGTTTTGTTATGGTTTATATTCATGTTTGAATTATTGAAAGATATACATATAGATACATGAGCGTACATACATATGATGTAACGTATATTTTCATATTCACTCGTTATTAAGTGATAAAAAAAAAGGAAAAATAAGTTAGAGAAACGATGGACCTAGTGTATAGATGGTTCAAAAAAACAAGAAAAAAAAAAAATGAAAAAAAGGCGCCCAATCCGAAAAATTGTTCTAATTTAATAAGCCCAATTCAGTGGCGCCAAAAACCAACATCCAATTAATTTAAAATACACAAAAATGAAAATCATGTATGTATGTATGATGGTGTACATAAGTTTATTTGTATGTAAGTTGAAATTACACAGATTCAAAGAAAACGAAAAAAAAAAAAATGGTTTTGCAGACCAGCAGTGGCAATAGCAGGATAATCCTTTTTGGTCTTATATCAAGCAACTTTTAAATGACGTCGTAATATACAACTGATAAATATACACTGTATGTCCTTTTTTGGTTTTATTTTTCCCTTTATGGTGTTCCATAGTAAGTTTTTGCCTTCAGCATTAAATATATCTTGTTGTATGTATGTCTTTCCAGTAAAACAGTATCATTCCATACGCTGTACATACATTATTGTACAAATGTATAATACGTGATTCCATATACATACAATCAAATGTAGGTACGGTGTGCAACGTTTCACGAAATATCGTTGATGATGTGGGTTGAATTGAGCCTGATTTTGTCTTGTTCTTTTTATTTTTCTCCTTTATTTTTTTGCCCACATATTCAATTTGATTTTTTTTTGTTTTTTTTTTTTCAGTTATCTTAAAAGACAACTTAAATAAATACCAAATTTCATTTTCAAATTTTATTTATTTTTTCTTGTTTTTTTAAATCTTTGGTGTGATAATATTTTGTGTTTTATTATTTAGCGGTAATCAAATGACTCCTTCATTTTCGCTTTCTGTATTTATACTTTTATGTATACATCAGTAAAATGTTTAAAAAAAAAAAAAACAGATTGAAAATCTACATACTAAATATCTATCACTATACATTTAGAGCCATGCATTTTAGCATGTTATAAAGTTTTTTGCAGATGGACTTCCTGTGTAACACTGCCCTTGGCACGCACATACACGTCGGAATATTTCAATTTAAATGTGGCGTCGCCGTCTTAGTACTTTTTTGTACTTCCTCTTATATAGTTTTTATTTTTTAAAAATCTGTTTTTGAAAAAAAAAAAAAAAAAATTACAACAAGAATTCATCACACAGGATGATCAACAGTAGATATTAGGTACCTGGTTTATATATTGAAGCATAAATGCATATTCGTACGGATAAGCAAGCAAAAAAAAAAATTTAAAGCATATCATCTTAAAAACCAGCAACTCACCCAGCTTATGAAGAAAGAATCCTTAAGCACAACAAAAAAAAAAAAAAAAAAAAAAATATGGAGAAAAATAACAAATCATAAAAAAAAAACATGGAAAAACATATCAGCAACTTTATAAGTTACTTATATAAAAATAAAACAGTAACAGATTTTTATATCAATGAAAGAAGATGTCTCATTAGCATATTCTGTCGCGAAAACTGGCTACTGTATAAGCAGTAAACAGCATCAGCTTGTGAGGTGTTCAACAAATGATGGTATGCAGTGTATGTATATATACATAATTTACAAAACGGAACATAAATAAATGAATAAAGTAAAATAATATCTACCTATATATGTATAGATACTTTTTTTTTTAATCAAGTTAATTAAGACACATTCTCATGTAATTCAACGTTTTGTTTTCATTCCTTGGCTTTTTTTTGGTTTTTTTTTCGTTCATTTTAAAAAAGATTGCAATTTCCAAAACGAATATAATTATGTATGTATGCGCGTATTTAAATCAAAAAATAACGTTAAAAGGAATATCAAATTTTAGTTTTTTCTTTTTATTAAATTGGTTTTTGATGATAAAATTCTATTTACACTTTTTTTATAATTTTTATTTATAAAAAAAAAAACAAAAATGGGCATGCAAAACGTATGTATATGTATGTGTAAGATTTGAGACGATTTCCACAAAAAATAAATTATTTTATTGTCAATAAACTAAATGACAAATAATGGAAATTTAAATATTTTAAAATTTTGCCATTGAATATTAGAATACTTATGTATGACTAAACATATAAGGACTAACTAATATCGACTTAAGGCCTAACTATAATGAACAAGTAACGTAACGTAAAGTAAAAAAATTTCACGAATATATAGTTAATGGAAAAAATAGCATATTGACCACAATTGAAAATGTAAAATGAAGCTAGGTAAATTCACTAATGGATTTCTGTAATAACAACTGAATAATGTTACGTTACGTATGCTTCTTACAGCAGATTATATTTTATAGAATAATGACAATTCAAAGTTGACGAAATTAAATGGTCTGAAATTTACGTATTTTTCTATTTTGACTCTAGTTTTTCATCCAGATTTAGAACCAATAACACGTTATTCATACATATACTACGTTATTCAACGTTTGTACTTAAAGGACCAAAAAGAATTAATTTCAAATGCATAAAATCATTTCATGTAAATGTCATCAAATTTTTATTTTGATTTGAAGGGTTTGTCTATACAGTCATTTTCATGCTCACATATGTACATATGTAATACGTATGTAAATACCTATAAAACGGATGTACGGATCTTCTTATCTATGCATTAGATACAGCAGTATATAAATGAATTTTCTGTTTAAAACTTTGTCCTTTTTATTTAGTTGAGTTTCATTGTATATAGATTTATTCATGGTTCATTTGAAAAGGTCATCAAAAAAAAAAAAAAATAATAATAATAATCAGACAAGACCTCGAGTATTGTATCTGAAAAAAATTTGAATTAAAGGATCAGATTTTGATATCTAAAGTGTTACTACTAAGTGACTAAATCTGTATGTACGTACATATACATATGTGCATCTACATGAACTCCAGATCATAGTTGAAAACTTTTATACAAAAAAAAAAAAATAATAAAAAAATGTGAAAAAAATTTGTACTGTGTTGTTATTTGTTAATAACAGGACACACATCATTTGTTGTTTATTTCGTTTTTCAAACACTAAATTTGACACCTTGTATACAATCTTGTGCTATTCCGTATGTGAATTTAAAGGTTATCAAAGGGTAAAATCTTTGGTTTTTCACTTTGTTTTCTTCTTAAATACATACATATTCGCTTGCTTCTTCCTATAAAATGGATATTTTTCATAGTGTTTGCAGTAAACCAACATTTAAAATAACTAAACCATATCGACGATAAAAAAAAAAAAAAAACAAAGAAAACTGTTTTCTCGATATTGTCATAGTTATTTTTTCTTTCTGAATTTTTTTTTTCTTAGTGTTGATTACGTATAAAAAAATTGATAAAATGTGAGGGAGTATAGAAGATACAACGTGAAAGCAGCAATATCAAAAGTCTGAACATCAAAATATACAATACATACGTATGTATGTACAATATCAGAGGGGTTTGAATGTTACACTGACAATTTCAGATACAAACAAATACAAAATGCACAAGATGTCCATCAGAACAACAAGAATATCTGTGAAACAAAAAAAAAAAAAGACAAAAAATAGAAATAAAAAATTACGATAACTGATAACTGTAGGTGGGTTATGGAGTAAGAATCTTTTTTGTTTTTTACTCTATGATTTTATTTTACATTTTTCATTCGTTTTTATTCTTAGTTTCTTTTTTTTTTGTCTTTTTCTAAAAAGGATTTCGTAGATAAGCTGAACATTTTGTTATTTTGTGTTTTTTTCTTTCTATGACTATAAAAAGATTTACATAAAGGTAAAGAGCACGAAATTTGCGATAAAATCTCAGTTTTTTATACAGTAAAATATAAAAACAAGAAGACAAAAACAAAAAAAAAGTTTACTAAATTCGTTTTTTTTTTAGTTTTATTTTGACCTCAATTTTTATTTTTTTATTTTTATAACTTTTTTTTTTATTTTTTTATTTTCTCAGCGGTACTAGATGTACATTTTATCGTTTTTATTTTTATTTTCTGTATATACAACATTTTTTAAATGTCCGTTCATAAAAAATAAAAAAGAAGAAAACAACAAATTCGCGATAAATGTATCCCATTTAAATACCTTAAGAGAGATAACAATGGTTTAATGTTTGAAAACACATGTTGAGGTCACTAATAGCATTTAATAGATTGATTACTGTACATTTTATGTAATGATGATAACACCAACCTAAAAAACAAAAAAAAAAATTAAACAGAAATGAACTAATGACAATTTTAAATGTACATAGTGTTTAAACAATTTTTTTTTTGCAGAAAAAAGGAAACAAATCTACGTATATACAAAGGTGTACACATTCTGTATACATATTATATAAACAAATTAATGTATACTTAAAGGAATGTAAATTTTTGGTAATTTTTCTTAATTTCAATGTTTAGATAACTTTTATGGGAAATAACAGTTATGTTTGAAATTTTTCATTTTTCGAAAATAAAATTTTGATTACGTTTGTAATCAAATTAATTTAAATAGTCTTAAAATTTGTCCAGCAATTTTTCTTTTAATTTATTTCTTTATAAAAAAAAAGTTTAGAGGAAATTCTTAAAGGTTTTCAAATTCAGTTTTGTTATTCATTAGGCCTAAATCCAAATGCAAGACTTAAAAATTAAACTACAAGTCGCTTCGTTGAATCTTGGTCTCCAGTAACTTCTTGTTTCTGAACTTGGTGATCTTGAGAGTGACAGATTGACAGCGCTCACCATATTTGCCTGATACCCACTAGTAAACCTGTGTCCAAGCGGGGCCTTCCCCCAAATTCTTGAGATTGTCTTCTTAAAGTTCTCCTGAGGACCTGAGCTTGAGTCTTGCATTTGGATTTAAGCTTTAATGTATTTTATAGGCAATAGGTAACGTATGTAGGTGCATAAAATATGTTTTTAAAAACAAAATATATCAATCATTTAATGAGCATGTTACTCTCTCTTCAAATTTTTATGTTTAACAACATAATATTTTATATCATAATTTAAAGGATTAAGCTTGATTATAAAATGATTACATATGTCGAATTTAATACCGATGTACAAATTTTTTATTTTTTTATTCATTTTTTATTAATTTGTTTGGTAAACTCATAAAAATATTTTTTATTATGCTAT
The DNA here is from genome assembly GCA_963971155.1 of Anthrax anthrax. Classification (NCBI taxonomy): domain Eukaryota; kingdom Metazoa; phylum Arthropoda; class Insecta; order Diptera; family Bombyliidae; genus Anthrax; species Anthrax anthrax. The sequence continues at coordinate 17,853,715 of OZ020120.1, forward strand.
TGATACATAACTATGTGACATATACACATACATATATGTGAATTTATATGTTCACATGTAAAATATTCTATGAACATAACCGTTTCTATTTTTTTTTTTTTTTTTTTTTTTATATTCAAATCAAAAGTATTAAAAGATCATTGCAGATAGTTTGATTTTTCTTTTTTATACGAAATAACGATTTAAAAAAAAATTTTTTTTTGTCATATGTAATTTTTTTCCCGTTTTTTTCTTCTTTTCGAAAATAATATATGGATATTTGTTGAATGTGTACGGTATTTTCACTTTATATCCATGGTATTTTTTAAAAAAAATAAATTTATATCTTTTTTTGCCTTATCCTACAGAGTATAGACATCACATCACACATATGTACATATGTGCATACCATCTATGTATGATTATAAAAAAAGAAAAAAAAAAGTGTTGTTTTGTTTTTTTTTTAGTTCTTAAATGGACATCTCTACATAGTGGACAAATATAGCTGATATTATTTATTACCTAAGTACATTAATTTCTATTCTCTGATAGATTCATTTTATATACAAACTATACGTTATTATATATGTAGTTTCTAGCACTTTATTGTTTGAAAAAGAAAAAATCCATAAAAAAATATAAATTTCAAGTAAAAGAATGTTGCGTTTTTTTCTCCAAAAAGAAAAAAAAGAAAAATTATTAACATATTTGAGGCTATTTATTTTATTTAACTTCTTTAAAAGAAAGTATATACATGTACATATCTATAGTATTATTAAATGTTTTAATATGATGTGTTGTATATTATATAGTTTTAAATTCATAGTCTATTTAAATGATTTAGTATGGCGTCCAAAGACACCTGTGAACTAGTTTAATTCACCAATAACTTTTAATATAATGATCATCTATCTATCTATCTATCTATATAATAAAAATATACGTATATGAATATGTGTACATATTAGGTATACACAGGTTGTTTATATGCATGATGGAATTGTGTTTACAAGGTGTGTCATTTTGATGACAAAACCAAAACCCACTAATTGCAGTTTTTTAACAAAAAGAAATTTACAGCTAACATTCAGGATTGTCATAGTCATTCAAGTACTCAGTAGCTCATAATAAGTAGAGTATTGGCTTCTAAATCTATTGGTTCCAGGTTCGTTCGATGTTAGGAACAAGCAAACAAATTAGAACAAAATTGTATTTTTCACCGTTTGTCTGCTTTATAAGTATCATTATTTCACTGCTTCCAAGTTAACTCAAATTTAATTCAGTGTCACAAATTTATATTCTGACAAATTCAGTGGTTAAAAGTACACATTATGCTGTGGGCGGCCGTATGATGGAATTGTTTTGGAAAATCAATAACCATCACAACGATTAAGTTCTGGTTCAAATTGACTTCTTTAAAAGCAACATTTGTTTAATCTTTAGCTAAACCAGACATCTCGGAATGACACACCTTGCAGGTTTATTTGATAATGATTTCTATTTATGTACATATACATATGTATGTATCTATGTAAGACATAAAAACAGAAAAAAAAATTGTGACCGTAGAGACAAAAATTATAGAGCCAAAAAATTTTAAAGGTCGAATTTAAGTTTTGTATAAATGTATCTTTTTTTTGTTTTTAATAATGTTTTTTTTTTCGTATGTGTGGAGATATGAAACAAAGTTAAGGAAGTTTTTTTTTTCTTAGGTTTAATAAAAAATTGTATACGGGACCTTTATAAGATTTTTTAATTTTTCTTGATTTTTCTGTAAAAAGTACATTTTATATTATATTCCAAAAAAAAAACAAAAAAAAAAAAAACAGAAAAAAATAGTGAAAAAAATAAAATTTAGTGATTGTAAAAGAGAAAGAATCTGAGAAAGCCGAAAAACAATAAATTTTGAATGTTTATAATCCAAAAATTTCGATTTGACAGCTACCGCCGATCGATTCCAACAAATCGAAGGCTCCCTTCGTCTGTTCTCTATACATATATGCTGAGTATGTGGTTATTATTTTTATGTTTTGTTCTTTTTTTGCTTCTTCTTCTTCTTCAAAATGTTATATTTTTGTTATTCTTTAACATTAGGCAAAGCATTATTAGAAAATACGGTTTTTATTATTTTTTTTCTTTCTAATATGTATGACCAGAAAAAAAAAAACGAAAAGCAAAATAATGATGATGATATACATATGTAGGTACACTTTCTTATGTTCGCTATATAGAATACTGGATAGAGTACATATATAGGCATTCATACGGACATACCTATACACTGTCTACGTAAAATGATTTTGACCATACATGATCTCCAACGATCGGTATAAAATTCTTAAGGTTATTTTTTTTTCTTCTTTATTATTTTATTTTATTTATTTATTTATTTATTTTATTTTTCTTTTATTTTTTTTTGATTTTGGCTTTATTTTATACATTTTTTTATAGATATTAATATCAACCATATAAAATGCATATACAAATAAAAATTGGACATTTTTTGTTGTTGTCATTTTTGTTAATTTTTTGTTAGTTGTGATCAAAGCTACTTTTTATTGATTGTATTATCATAGTGGTATACACATACATATGTATTATGTGTACATTTAAGAAAGAGCCTTTTACACCTTTCTCTTTATAAAAAAAAAAAAACCGATTTAGAGTTTTGATTTTTATTACATCCAATTTTAAAGTAAAAAAAGAAAAAAAAATTTTTTTTGGTCATTTTACTACATACAAACATTTATTTTCTCTCTATATACTCCATATCTAAACGCATTTGCACGAATACGTGCATTAGATTATGTTTGTTTTTTTTTTATTAATATTCTAGCCTTTCACGTCATTTCACTGTGCCTAATGTACAAAAGTAAATAAATTTTTTTATTTGATTTTTTTAAAATTTGATTTTAGTTTATTTGTGACGATATTTATACTCTGTTATGGAGGATCTATTAAAAACTTTAATATATGCATCAGTTATAGTTTTTTTTTTTGTATATATGAAATAGTCTTTTGTAAGAAATTTTCAAGAAATTTTATAGGGCTTTGAACTTTTCCGAGAACGGAAAAATAATAGAATAAAATCGAGTTTCCAAAATTTGTTTACTTTTTTATACTTTATTAAAAAAGAAAAAAAAAATTGAAACCAGTTACATATTTATATTTCTAGTTTTTTTTTTTTGAATTAATCTAAAATACTAGATTCTACTTTTCTTACCAAAAATTATTTATCCACATTTTTTTTTTTTTAAATTCTTTGTTTTCAAACATAAAAAAAAAGATGAAAAATTTTAAATCCAAATTTTTGTTGCTTTTCTCAAGCGGGAGGAAGCGATTTCATATTGAGTTTTATTATATCGTAAAAATCACTGCAAGAAGCTGATTTGGATTTGAATTAAATCCAAATTTTTATTGATTTTGAAAAAAAAACAAAAAAAACAAATTATCTACATATTGAATTTTTTTCTATTATTTTCATCTAACAGAAAAAAAGTACACACATGTGTAAACGCCGCTATATAGAATCGTACATGTGTAAAAACAAATTTTTTCATTTTTCAATAAAATTTATTTAAAAGAATACCTAATTTTCTTTTATATTTATTTTGGTGTCGATTTCTTTTGATAAAAAAAAGAATTTTAATAACTAACAATAAATATACAAATTAATTTAAAAACTACAAAAAATAATTAAATAAAAAATAAATTAGAAAATAAATTAAAAAATAAATATTTATATATTTTTATTATTACAAATAAAAACAACCAAAAGGAAAATTTTACAAACGCTTTTCTATTTTTTTTATTGTAAATTTTAACGAGTACGGGTAAGTTTCGAAAAATCGAAAAATTGTTATCGATGCGACAGTACTAGGGTTTCAATATACTAATTTTGCCATAGCACTGATGCAATGCGTTCGAAAATATTCACGATGCTATAATTGCCGTATTAAGATGTATTCTCAATACATTTTGAAATTACTTAACTTAGCAGCAAGGTAGCATTTAAACATTTTGAAACTCACTATATATACACGAACTTGTGCATTATGTTAATTATGCATATACATATGATATTTTGATAAAAATATAGAAATATCAATTTTTTTTTCCCAAATTTCGTGTCATACAATTCAGTATGATGAGTCCTTGGATTATTGAACTCTATGCACTATAAATTGTATATTTCACACAAGACATTTTATTTTAAATTTTTATTAACTCAAAAATATGAACCCAAGAGTATGAAACATCTTATAAAAAAAAAATTCAATATTGAGAAAAAAAAATCAATCGAATTATGAGCACAATTACTATAATTACATATTTTGGTATTATTTGGAAGATTAAATAATCTTCAATTTTTCTATTGTTATGTAAGTAGCTGCTCTATACGTATTTATCATTATACGTTGTTTCAAGAAAAAATTCTTTTTTTTTATGCAATTATAAAAAAAAAACCAACCAAAATATGAAGATTATTATAATCCTTTAATGAGGACGAAAATAAAAAAATTGTCCATGTAAGGGAAGTAAATTGAAGATATTTCTTCTTTAACGTTGAAGAATTTTTAATGTGATAATATTTCTATTGGAAATAAGTCAGTGGAAATTATCAGACAAAAATTATTTTTCTTTTTTTTCTTTTTTTTTTGTTACTATTCTTTGTTAATTCAATTGTGTAAGTACTGCGTTAAGTATGGGACATGCATTACATTATTCGATTGGAATGATGAGAAAAGAAATTTTGGTATGCGTGATATTGTATTGAATTTTCATAACTTAATGTATGTGTAATTTTCTATTTAGTAAAATATATACTTTTGTGAAAATAAGATGATGAAAAAATAAACGAAAACCGAGAAAGGTGGCAATTTCTGTTTACGTTTATTATTTATTACATACGCATATACGAGTTCTTTCAGAGTGAAGGTCACAAAATACATTTTTCGTATAGACTCAGACTATTTTTACATGAAAAATGTATTTTGTGATATTGATTCTGGGACATCCTGTACGTACAAGTTATTTAGATTTTTCAAGAGTAAAAACTACAGGACGTAAAAAAGCAAAAATTGAGAGATAAAAGGATATACAGAGTTAAATCAAGTAAAAATCTTGAATGGCTCTATAAAGTTATTTAAAACTATTTAATGCACTTTTACATAAAGCGATGATAATGTTACATAATTTGGTGTATAAGAATTTCTATATAGGAATTACATTTTTGTTTTTACAAGCAAAATATTTAATTTATTTTCACTTCAAAGTTACATAAATAAATTGCAACCAATGTAAACTAATCCATAGAAAAAAAAAAAAAATTCAAAATAATAATAAAATATATAAAAATTTCTTTTGTTAAATTTTTATTCATTATTTGAAAATTTTACAATCATTTAATCCCTGGAAAAGTGATATTTCTGTTTTATTTTCATTTTCACTTTTTTTTTCTAAATTAGATTTAAAAAAATGCTATTATGATGTAAAACATGAAATATAGTGAGGGAAAAAAGGAGTGTAAAAAAAGAAACAGGAAACAAGTGCAAATTGGACGGGGGGCTACATTTTTTCCAGTTTTATTTTTATTTGTGCATAGACGCGGTAAAGTACAATTGAGATGTTCCTTGGAAAAGTTTATTAGTTATGCCATAATACAAAGAGAAATAATAATAATAATACGTTAATACAATTTTACACATATCTCATATTGTAGTAACTGACACGCGTTCTTAGGAAAATTTTTATTCGTTTTCTTCTACGAATTAAATTTAATGTCTCGTATATGAGCCATTTTACATTTTTAGAAATGAAATGAATGTACATACACAAATTATCTGTATTTACCTCTACATGTTTAAATGCATTCCGTTTTAGTATTTATTAAATTTCATACATAAAAAGAAGAAAAAAAAAAAGTAAATAAAACAAAAAAAAAAAAAAATAAAATAAAACAATAAACTAAATGTAGTCTGTCCAATCTTTATAAGTCTTTTTCAGGTGAAAAAATATAACCTTTCTTTAAATCTTTTCTTATTTTGGATAATTATTTTGTGCCAGCAACAAATATAATTTGCATAATTGCATAAAAGCGAATGAACATCAAATATCTTTTTACATTTCAATGTGTATGCTTTCATTCTATGATGAAAAAATGGTATGTACGTTATTTATTATACGAAATTGTACAAAAAGAATAACCAGCATGGATATGACCATCGTATTACTTTTATAACACTGGAAATCATAGATCGTTATATATGTAGTTGTAATAGATTTGCGAATAGGTAATAATGATGAATATCAAATTTTGAAATTTTGAATAAAACTTAGAAAATGACTTTTATATTTCCTGTATTATCGGATCCTGTTCTTACTGCTACACGATATTTTTAGATTGTCAAGTATAAGAAGAAAATGTTGAGTTTTGGGACGTCAAAAAATGTAGTGACTATTTATCATAAATATCATAAATATCATAAATGTAAAGGAGCATGCGCAAAAAATGAGTGACCCAGGAAAACTTCTATTTTTTATATTAACTTGAATTGGTCAACTAATAAATTTGATTCGTCATATCGCCAAAACAAAAACTGTGCTGAACTTGAAATTTTGCCTATACTTTAAAATATCACCATAGAAGATATCATTTAGACCCGTTGTGAATCGAATTCACTAAGACTCCAAAAAAAGCGAAATTTTGGATTTCTCTTTCGAGATTATTTTTGAACACCTTTTACGTACTAAATTATTATTATTATTTTTTTTTTTTTTTAAACAAAACTAATCAAAAATAAAAAAATTGTCACCTATACAATTCACCATTCTCTGATGTCTTTTGTCATTCTATTATTCTAAAGGATTTGAAATAATACACGTATATTATTATTAAGAAGATACAGAGAAACATTTTAAATATAACATATGTAAGTACTGTACATATCGCGATCATATAATAAAAAAAAAAAAAAAAACTGTGACAAATTTTTGAATGGAAACAAACAACGGGTCATGTCCGTAACATTTAAACTATACATATACATACATATCTGAATACGGTTGTAACACGTAATAAAAAAAAAGATGATGATAATAATAAATGATAAGGATCATATTGCTTGCCAGTATATTATAATTTTTGTTTTTAATTTTTTATTTTTTTATTTTTTCACGAAAAGATACTTTTTATTTATTTGTTAGTAATTCATGTGTATGCATTTTGTTTTTCTGTCTTGATACATAGCCCAAAGCTAAATAAAGAAGAAGAAGAAGAAAAAAAATGTCCAAAAACTGAGACAAAAGGCAAAAGCCGAAATTTTGAAACAATTGACTGATAAAAATGGTGACAAAAAGAGTTAAGAATCTGAAGTATCTCTTTAGTATGCAGTAAACTTTAGAGAGACGAAAAAAAAACAACAACAACAAACAAACAATCAATAAATAAAACAAAACGAAAATGTGACAAAGGTTTTTAACAACAAAAAGAAGAAGAAATTAAGAAAAGGGAGTCTTTATAAAAATATTATAATATACAAAGGTATTGTATTGTTTTGTTCAAAATATTATTAAAAATATGTCATACACAATATTGTATGTGTTATGCCGGAAAAGAGCCCCAAACATGCATATTATGTTAGATGTTATTACTGTTGCTGTCGTTATTATCTCTTTTGGTTTTTTAATTTTTTTCGTTTTGTTGTTTTTTTTTTTTTTTTTAATGAAGTAAGACCATATTTTTAAATAATAATTTTAAAACGTTAACGTATATAAAATATACATTTTGTATGAAATGTTAGTTTTTTGAATAGATTTTCAACGCGACGATCCCCGAATCTCGATATGTCACGTATAACATTTTTTTTTTCTTCTATTGTAAAAATAAAAAAAATGTTTTTTTATTTTCTTTTATATAGTTTGAATAATAAACAATACTCATCATCTATTTGTGTATTTGAGGTGATGTATATATAAGATCGTTTTCCAAGTACCCACATAAGTATTTAAAGAAAAAAAAAAAACAATTACTAATGTAATAAATGTTGCAACATTGTATGATAAAAAATTTACCAGTAAAAAATTTTTTTGTCAGAATTATTGAATGAATTTTCATCATTTTTGCAATGAAACCATTATTAAAATAGTAAATTTAGAGATTTCTTATAATTGTCCAATTTCTTCTTCTTTTTCCGCTATCGCTACAGTTTAGTACAAACTTTGGCCTCTTTAATCAATTGTGAATATTTACACAAATCAAAATATTTATTTCATATATTGTATAAATATTTTGCTAAGAAACTATAAAATCAAAAAAAAAAAAAAAAAAAAAAAATAGTTGATTGCTTATATATCACCCCCCTGTAAGTTAATGTAAACAATAGAAGAGAACCAGGAAAAATATTTTTAAAAAATTAGTGCAGTCTTACATAATAATGCTCAATTTATTAATAAGTCATAAACCCATAAAATGAGTAAAAGAAATAAAGAAAGTATTTATTTCATCATTGTTTGTACCACAAATGATACTCTGCTGTGTATATCGCAGTCAGAAAATTCAAAAAGACAGAACAAAAAAAAATGTATAAAGAGGAAATATTGGACATATGTGGTTTTCACACGTCTGAAATGATCCATATAAGTATTAAGTAGCCACTGAATTACAACTATTGTACATTTCTCCTTTCAAAAAAAAAAAAAAAACAAAAAAAAAAATCCTCTAATTCGACATATGTGCTTAATGAATATCTACCATATATTGATATACAAAAAATATCCTCTAATACGAAACTTTTACCCTTCTTTCAACTGTTAGAAATAAACCAAAATTGTATATTTACGAAAAATTTATCGGAAGGGTGAGAACATGGTCAAATAGCAAATATGTACACATTTTTTTTTTTTTCAATATTTCCCCCTTTCCAAAAAAAAAAAACAAAATCTTTAGTTTTTTTTTGTTTATCCTAGTATGTATTTTTATTCTTTTTTTCTTATTTGTTTTATTTTTGTTTGTTATCTAGAATTAAGGGACAGAATATTACAGATTTATGACGATCAATCAATCAATCAAACAAAAAAAGTGCAACTGATTTACACAAAAAAAAAAAAAAAAAAAAAAAAAAAAAATAGGGAACAATTTTTTTGTAGAGATTTTGTTTTTTAAGAATAAACCACGCACGCCAATTTTTTTAAATTCAAGTAAAAAATATAAATGAATGAATAAAATATAAATAATGCAATTGCACGAAAAAAAAGAATAAATCTTCAAATCAATGAAATTTTTTTCTCAGACCCATATTCATCAACCAAGATTGTCTTTAGATTGAAATAAATCGTATCCATCATCAACTTAGATAAAATGTATTTTTAACCACTCACACCCCACAGGACACAATATTACCATATTATTTGAAAATCATTAATTTATATATACAAAAGTCGATTAACTTAAAAATTTGACGTCATTTTTTGGTAATATATTTGATGAATTCAAAAATAATTTGTATCCGTTTTGATGAATACAGTAGGTGAACTTCTAGTAAAAATATTAGACGAATAATCTTGGTTGATGAATATGGCCACAAATATCAGAAGATCAGTTTCTGTTTCAGTAACTTTATTTGTATCAAAACTAAATCAAACAACATAATTCATAATTACGAAAAAATACGATATTACAATTGGCCACAATTTAAATTAAATGTTAACTAAATGCAAGAGAAAAAAGCTGTGCATAATCTGTACGTATTAAATTAATTCTGTTTTTTTTTGCCTTGAGGATGTGTTCTAATGCATATGAATACCAAATTTGCATAACATTTTCGACTACATGAACATATACAAGAAAGGAAAGTGATAAATAATTTTCCTTTTTTTTTTTCTTCTCAAAAAGATAACACGAGATATCCTAAAATATTGTAAATTATTTGATTTTATTCAGTTAACCCAGAGACCCAGTTAACAATCGTGAAATATATTTTATTTTTTATTTTTTATTTTTTTTATGAAGATATAATTTATACAACTCATAATAAAAAGATTTAGTATGTATTTCCTTAGGATGGTTGAATGAACTTAAAAAAAAGAATAAAAACGATAAAATATATCGAATCGGATATAAATGTCTGTTATGACAATCAAAATATTCATTTAGCCTGTATTTATTTCATATATTTCTCCTTTAAATGAGAGATGAATGCATTATCAATTTCTTTTTTTTTTTTTTTTAACATAAATTTTTAAGAGCCCATTGTCAGTTGGCGGTCAAAGATGACCACACTGATAAGGATCATAATATTACGTGTATACAATATGTACAGATGTTTTTTTTTTTTTTTTTTTTTTTTTTAAAGAAAAAATAAACACAAATTATAACCTGATGAGTAACACAGATACAATTGTAAATCTTGTACATTAGTATGCATTTCCTTGAGAAAGATATTAAACAGAAAATGAATATATAAAAAAATATAAAAAAATTTGAATAATTGTGAGATGATAAATTTAATTTAAATATATTTAAATGCATAATAAAGACATTCTACCAAGATTAAGATGATATTGTATAGGGTATTCAAGTTATGTATTTTTATTTTAATTTTTGTTTTGGTATGTTTAAATGCAATTAATAAAGGCTAGGCTCTTTAATATATTTACATAATTATGTTGTCCTATAATAAATATCCCAGTTATTGGGTTCTACACATACTTAAATCAATTTCATTTTCATTTATTCATACATATATATATACGCTTATATAATGAATAAGTGATCACATGTTACATATGTGTATGTGTATAAAAAAAAAAAAAGACAGTAATTCTCAATATTAATAAACTGTAAAATCAGTTGGTTTATGATGATAATAATTATTACCAAGCGATACTGCATACATATAGGACCGTCATAAAAAAAAAACAGTAGTAAAAATATCGTCATCGTCATCATCATCATCATCATCATCATTATCAAAGTGTGAGAAGGATCAAACCAAAAAGGTAATAAATATTAATAAGATGCAACAAGTAGCCACAGCCACAACAGAAACAAATTATGGAAATAAAAATATCAAATCCTGAATAAATTTATAACTTAGGCAACAGGCCAAAATATATAAAAGAATAATAATCATCTACATCATGTGATTCATTCAGAAAAAAATTGTTTATGTATGTGTATGATATACATATGTATGTATGTGTGAGCGTGTATACGAATTGTACAAAAAACTTGCAAAGATATATACATATAGTATAGTAAAGAATTACAAATACATGCACATATGAGCATTTCTTTTGCTGGGATACAGGCTTGTATCCAATGCATGTATGTATATTTCTGGATAAAAAGTATAAATGAAATGCAAAACATGATACAAACACATATACACATGTGAATATATGAAGTACGGATATTTTCTGAATCCATATATAATTTAATCATCATGTATGTATGTTCCAGAGATCAGAATAAAAGTGAAAAACTACAAGTTAAAATCTTATGTTGTAAAATGCACTTTTAAAGAAGATTTTTTGTGTTTTTTGAAACACACACAAACGTTGTGTATTTTTGTATTTCAATAATACATATGTATGTAGATATCTGTGGATATGTGTACAAATGATTTATGAATTAAAATTTAAAAATTGAAAAAATGCAAATTTATATTTTTTTCGAATGTACAATGAAGGGAAGTTATTTTTTCTCTTCCAATAGATTTTAAAATATGGACTATAATTGTTCATTTTTCGTTACATGGTATGCGTACGTTAGCGTAAAAGAAAATATGCGTACATGTAAGATGTAATTAGGTATTTTCAAAAGGGATTGAACAGTGTTTGGATCCAAAAAATTGAAATGATTTTTTTTTTGTTTTTTAAATAAGTAGTAATCAAGAGTTAGTGGATCCCTTGCAAGGTAAAAATATCATCAAATTCGCAAAACCAATGCATACAGAACAGTAAGATCATTTGTACCAGAAAAAGATATGGACCTAAGAAGCGCTGGTCAGATAGTGATGACTTGTGGATAGTAAACGTTAGAAGCTAGAGGATAGAATGCACTAATAAATCACTAAAGTGAAAAAAGCTAAGGTTCATCAAGGATTGTGACGATTATAATGATATAGTAAAATATGTATACTTAGCCTCAAAGATTCTTGAGAATCTTCAAACGCACCCACGATTCCTAATTATTTCCTAATTGTTTTAAGTTTTTATTTATTTATTTAAATTTTTTCTTTCTTTTTAATATAAAATTAAACATTTAAACATTTCCTATAGAAGTATGATCGAATTTCCTTGATCACTTTTTTTATATGTTACACTTGTGCATTCACATGTGTATATGTATACAGTGGTATTTTTAAAATTTTTTTTAATCAATTCATATCTTAAGTTAAATCTTTCTTTTGGTTTATATCATAGTAGTAATCATAAATTAATTCCTTCATTTTTTCTTATCTTTATACGTATACATGTACGCATGTGTAGTAATAAAGTTTGATGGGATATTATATTGTTTATTGTGAAAATTCCATTTATTTTCACTTTTATGTTTTTATACTTCGTTTTTAAAGATCTTTTTTTTTTTTTTTTTTTGTTACGGTTTAGAGAGGAAATAAATATATTTTAACAATATACGAAAGAACAATTTAAATAAAAAGACAATCAAATCAAAAAAGATAAGAAAAAATTATTATATACCTGATGTACATTTGTATATACAATGAAAGGAAAAACAAAAAAAACCAAACTGTAAGTATATAAACTTGAAAATAAAAATGTATATACAATATAAAAAGAGTTCTTAAAGGAAAAATGACAAATAAATAAATAAATGTTGTTAGTCCACCGGAAGCCACTAAACGTGATCTACCGAATGGGTCGGAGGGAAAATTGTACGTGATCCAACAGAAGAAACGACTACTTTGGGACAAATCAAAAACTGACAGTATACAGTATACAAGATACACAAAAAAAAAAAAAAAAAAGAAAACAAAATAATATGAATAATGTGCGTAAGGTCTTTGGCTTTATTTCATTATTTACTACTTATTATATTACAAGGTTGACATTCGAAATGTAATTTCATTTTTTTTTTGTCCAAATGTTTATTTTTTGAATTGTTTCAAGATCGATGTATTCTTGTACGGCATGTAGATATTATCCAACCAAACATATTTAATATTGATCTTATAACGTTGTTTAATTTTTTTTTTAAATATTTTTGAGGATGCACACTTAATTTTTAGACGTATGTATTATACGTAGATGACTAAAATACGGAAACTATAAAATATATAAATGTCTCTTTATCTGATTTTGAGTTCAAATATTTTTTTTTTTCAAATATTTCTTTTATAACAAAAAAGGACGAGATTTATTAAGACTTTCATTATTGTCTTGAAATTGTATCTATGTACCTTCACAAATCACACGCACCGAAGCACATTTCTGTTTTTAATACATTTTTTTTTCTTCAATTTTTTAATAGAACAGAGACCATTCTGCTAAGCAACGAACTAGTCTTTAACTAGTTTTAATTCTTGGTCAGAATGTTCTATGTATTTGTTTGACTAAATTTTGAGACTAAATTTTCTCATCTAAATAAATTTTCTCATTAGTAATTAATGATTTCATCAATTTAAAAGACCATCGATTTTATTTCTATTTCAGCGTACGAGCGATACATTTTAGTGTACGTCTGGAAGAAACATCCTTTGAAAATTTAGAAGTAAGCAAATTTCATATTACACACGTTTTTAAATGTTTATCAATTAGGTATATTTTTTTCTTAATTGTATTTTATTTTAATTACATAAATTTTATTCGTAACGTAATTTTAACTCAATGGTATCAATAGAAATTTTTATATTCATATTACATACGTGTATACCTACTTACTTAGTATTAATAATATTCAAATTTATCCAAATATCATGTTTATAGTTAATTTTTTAAGCATAATTATACGTATTCTTATGGATCATGAAAAATTTTACATCGTTACCATATTATCATCTAAGTATATGATGTTCTTTTTTGATTGTTTTTATTTTTTTTTCCCCAAAATACAGAGAATTGGCTTTCAGTAAATGAGAGTATAAGATGAATTTATTCAAATTGAATGAAAAAGAATGAAAAGAAACATTTATTAAATTACAACTGACTATGCTTTAAAAATGAATTATAAATCTAAATCTGATATCTGTTACGTGAGTATACATATGTACATATTTATGTAATTATTTTCATATCAATAATTGTTATACTTTTACCTGCATGTAAATATGTATGTATGTAAACACACGTATGTATTTACCTTTTCAAAAATTTCTTGAAAAAAGCTCACAATTGTTTTTGATATGCAAAACACAAATATTTTGACATATTTCAAATATTATATGTATGTTGCGTTGATATGATCATGCTCCAAAGTTATGTAAATTTATAGAAAAAGCTAAGCATATATTATCATTTATAATACTCTACTCTTATATACAAAAATTTATAAACACACCTAAGAAAAAACAAAAAGATATGAATATGAAAAAAAAGCATTTTATTTTAATTTGAATTTTTGTTGCTATTTTTATTACATTTTTTTTTTCTATTTAATTTTTCAATCCTGGGTCAGGGTCAAGTACGCTGAATAAATAAACATACTTAAATAATGTATGTATGTATATGTAAAAGTGTATCGTTTATATATTTTATTTTGTTTTTTATTTTTATTTTTTAAATGCTTTTTATGGCATTGAAATACTCAATTATGCGTTTATCGCGTTCAAAATGTCCGGAAATATGTAAATATTCGACTGTTGTTGTCGTTAATCATTTTTTTTTTGGCTTTTTGTTTTTGCTTTCAATTTTATTTGTCACATACATACCCATTCAATTTATTTATTTATAGGTTATAAAATGGTAAACATATACAGATATCGTATCATTATAAGATTTCAAATAATATCTATCCATTAATCCATTACTGTGCAGACTTTAATATACATATGTACATTATAGCCAAAAAAATATTTTTTTATACATTTCTTTTATAAAAATTTTTAAAAATGATTTTTTTTTTTAAATTTTCAATTACATATACTTAGGTAAGTATGTACAAAAATTTATATATGTAACGTGTACGTATGTAACTAACTATACTGCCTACTTTGATATTACCTACCTTGTTTTGTACACACCTTACAAGGTGACAACTCTTAAACAAGTCGTCGTGTTATCTATCTATATACTTACATGATTCAGTAATTAACTACATATTATTTACGTGTACATTTTTTTAAAATTTTATTTTAAAGGTACTTTAGAATATTATTATAACCATACTTATTTATTGATTTATTATAATGGGTGCGTTGCTGTAACTTCCTCGGGTTAAAATGTTATTCAAATGTCTGGCATCAAAATTATATTTCACTTAACGCAATTTTTTCAACATCTAATTTTCGGTTTCATCAAATGACGTCACAAATCGTGTAAATTTTTTATCGAAAAATTAAATAAAATGTGACAAAATGTCTAATAACAATGCAGCGCTTGAATATACCTATTTATTTATTTTTTTTTTTTTTTTGCTAATAATAAATTTGATTTCTTAAGTACGTGTATTTATATTCACAAATGTCACGTTTTGTAATTTTTGGTTGACAAATTTTTTCCAATTTGTGACGTCATATTGATAAAAATTGAAAATGATTTGAACAGAAAATTAAATGTTTAAAAAAGTTTTTTTTACTTGATATATGACGTAATTTTAAAATTAAACGGTTGAAAAATATTTTAAATTAGAGTTGTACCAACGCACTGCAATGTATTTAATTTAAAAGCGATTATTAAGTTAAATTGTTCAGGTACAAGAATATACATAAGTACAAAAAAAAAAATTTTTTTTTTCTGTAGTATGTACATTATTGAAAAATTCTGATTTATTTACACATTTTCTAAAAAAAACAATAATAATAAAAATATTTAAGACAATGTGAAAATGATAAAAATGAAATAAATATTTTGAAAAAATAAAAATATGTAAATAAATAAACAGTATTTACGAAAAATCATTCAGAAACAATTTTTGTTTTTCTCTTATACATAATTTTAAATATATGCATACATATGTATAGGTATAAATTGAACCACGATAATATAATTTATTTAACATTACGCATACATACATATTTACGTACATGAAATCATTGCGATATGTATTATATGTACATATACTGTATATATAGAAATAAGAGAGTGAAATGGTAAAACAAAGGTGAAACGGGGACGAGGTAGATAGAAAACAATAAAAAAAAATATTAATATGATTATATAAAAAATATCTATACACAGCATTTATTTATACATGTAATGTGATGTAAAAATATGAAAAGAAAAAAAAAATTGTATCTATGTACATATACATACATATGTATGTAACTGAAAAAATAAACTCAGAGACGTCTTAAAGTTTATAAATGGCGTAAATATTCATGAGCAGGAAATATTTTGCATTTTGATGAATTCACGGCGCGAGTTTTCTTTAGTCAAGGTCATATGTTAAATAGTAATGTATATATGTACATATATAGTATCTGTATACCTATATGATGTATAAGTATATAAAAAATAATATACACATTTACATATGAATTATATTGTCGTATATAGACTGTTCGTTTATTTATGTATGTTTTCATGTTTATTTTGAATAAATAGTGTGTATATAGTGTATGATAAGCATGTAATGATGGGTATAAAAAATGAAAAAAAAATAAATAAATAAAAGTATAATGTATGTATACAAAACGAACGATGAAATAATATATTAAATCAAAAATTGAAAGCCAAAAATAATAAAAACGTTGATGACATGTGTCGATTACTTTTGGTTTTTATATATACGGCCGTATATGTACAGATGTTACAGAAGCTGAACGACAGAAGTATTTGCATGTAAAAAAATATGATAATACGTCTGTATAGATATACATAAGTGAAGCTAATACCAAAATGAAGAAGTAACGTAAAGTATAAAATAAATTAAATTACATAAGCAGCTGTATATAATCAAATGAGTTCATCCATAGTGTTCACAATGAAGTTTAAATTCATTCAGTTTCATTAACTTTAAAATGTAATTTTTCAGTAAAATATAATTTGTCATAAAGGGTGTACATAAGGTAAAATCCTAATAAATTTCACTTTACATTTCCATTATTTTCTATTGGAAATAGAAATTTTTATCATTTATGAATTACATTCATAAAATTTCTCACATTACTTGACCTTACTTCTTATTTTGGTTAGTCCTTAATATAAATGAAAAAAGTCATTTTCAAAGAACATTTTTATGAAAATTTGTAACAATTTTCCCGAGATGATGATGATAATACATCAAGAATAAGTATATAAAAATTATGGGAAAATACTTCTGACAAAAAAATAAATAAAAAAAAAATTTAGTGAAAGACGAGAAAGTTAACATTGATTTTTATTTTTTCTTTTTTTATTTAGAAAGTTTTATGTCCAATAATTTTTGATGTATAAAAACACCTGAATTGAATCTTTTAACAAACGAAAAACAAATTTAAGTCATATGATAAGATACAAAATGTTGACTGTAAAAATTATCAGTATTTCGTATACTGTTTACGCATGGACTGGGGTATATATAGTATAGGGTTCATGTAATGAAATCGTCAATGATAGTACAATGACCTTATAAATGATGTAATAAAAATACTTTTTAGGTCCTTGAAAAAGGGATTTGCACCAAAAATAAAATTAATTATTAAAAATGTTAATTTATTTAAATAAATTACGTGCATCGCATATACGGATATTTACGATGTATTAATGAAAGACACAATGTTGATAGTCGATAAAAATATTTTTTGCTTTTAATTTTTCAAGTCTATTCGCTATCACACTGGCACTACAAACAAACTGATTGATTATATTGAAATGTGTATTTTTAAGTGTTTTTTTCAATATTCCATTTGAAATATTAATTTATTCATTTTATATTTTATATTTTAAAAAATCAATTTTAATTTAATTTTCGTTTTTTTTTTTTTGTTTTTAATTTTATCAGTGTATTGCAAAATTCTTTCAAGGAATTTTCATGTATGTATACCATGTTATGACTTTTTTAATCGTTCAGTGGTTTGTATGAATAATTTACATAAATTATTTTGTTTTGTTTTGTGTTTTGTCTTTTATGTTATTTATTTATTTATTTTTATTTTTTTCGCCTTTCTTTAAAATATTTTTTTGAAATTGCATTCAATGGTTTTTATTTTCGTTTTTAGTTTCCTTTTTTTTTTTTCTAGTCATTTTAACCGGAAGAAAATAATTTAAAAAAAAAAAAACTGTCACTTATTGATAAAAAAATTTTCAACTTTGCTGTTTTTGTTTTTTGTTAATTTTTTTTTCTATATTTTTGTTGTGCATGTTTTTGAATTTTTTTTTTTTTTTTTTTTTTTTTGAATGACATATAATAACAATATCTCACTATGTAATTATTGTAAGGTAGATAAAATGGAATGTGTTGAACATTGAAAATGCAAAAAATTAAATAAAATAACATACGGAAATGAAATGCAACAAAACAAAAAAAAAATTTTTTTTTTATAGTGCTTCATTAGATAAGTTTTGTTGCTATATAGGTATACAACATATATTTATATACAAATGCATGTTATACTTGGATTAATGCAACTTTGAATGACAATTGTGTCCATTATTACACCTAATCTATAGAAATTACCCGTATTCTATTAATGAATGTAATTCTAGTTATTTTTAAGTTATAATTTTGTTCGATAATAATTATTAAATAAATGTATTAACGACTACACGGGTGCTTAGCTAAGTGGCTCATTAATAGGTAGAATTTTATGGTCTCAGGTTCGATGCTAGAAACAAGAAAAATAAATAAAATAAGAAAAATTGAATTTTTTAGCGTTTATCTGTGTTGTCGTTGTTGTCGGTATCACTATCTTAACGCCTCCAAAGTCAACTTAAATGAGCCCTGGTCATGGGTTAAAGTGCTTAGTAAACCAACAAACAACAAAAAGAAATTATCAATTTAGGTCCTATAATGAAAAACTTTATTTTTCTACTCTAATCAAACCTATAGTGGTTTGAAATCCATATTATATTAAATATGTACGTCTATGTATGGAATTGGAATTGTTTTGCAAAATTACTTATTTTACAATGATTATGTTTCATCTCACATGGGGATGCCGAAATGCACTCAATAATAATTTTAGAAAAATTAATTTTTTACCGTAGACCAGTATTATTGTGTAGTATAACAGTAATGTTACATATCCTTTTCCTTAAGGAAAAATTATTAAGCAATATTAATTTAAGCTCTGAGGATGAGATAAGGTTTGGTAGCCTCGAAACTGCAGCTTTCTAAGTCCAGTTTATTGTATCGCTAAATTCATTATTCAGCAATAACCCGACTCTTAAATTATGTATTTAGAAATTAAAAATAATTTCGTAATTTTTTTATTGCTTTATCAAAAAAAAAAAAAACAAAAACAAAGCAATTCAAATGAATATCGATAAGTTTTAATTAATTTACGTAAATAAATAATAAAAAGCAATTTTCTAAAAATAAATGTGTAAAAATCACACATTCATTATTTAAAAAACAAAAAAAAAACCCTTTTATGTATGAGAAAAACTGAATAATTTCGTATATTAGTGAAAACTGTTTTAAATATTTAAATAAAAACCCTTTTCATTTCCCTTAAATTATACGATAAAAATCTTATCATTTTGTGATTAAGAATTATGTTTGTTCGTTTATGAATATTACGTGGTATATACATACGTATATTTTATACACATGAATTTCATATACATTAATAGTACTTTAACCCTTTTCCTTCTCATATAAAAGAATGTGTATTATTCCATGATATACAAATGAACAAAAAAAAAAATAAAATAAAATAACACAATTGAAATGAAAATTCTCTTGTCATAATTTTAATTTCTTCAACTAAATGAAAATTAATTTACCCTTTCAAAATCAAGATAGTAAATCTATATGAATATGAAAATAAATGTGTGATAGTGGGTGATGGGGTATACATATTATAGAGATGTACGTATATGATTATTATTAGTTCTGATGGTGGTATATGTTACATATATACAACAATGCATACATGCCATCACATGGTACTTTATTCTGAAAAATGATTTTGCTAGTAACGGTCGTTTTGGTTTATCATCATCATTATGTCACGGTTAAAAGATATTTTAACTTTAACTTTTAGTAGGTGTGAAAGGAGAGGGTATATACATACATACATATGTATGTATATGTCATTTGGTATTGTATTTTGCCTATTTGACTGTGTTTTGGTTAATGGTTGATTCTTTTGGTTGCGGTTTTGGTTAAAGACGAGAGCGAAAAGGATGTAAAATAAACAAAACAAAACAAAAAAAAAAAACGAAAACAGTAAAAGAAAAAGTTTTTCATGATATGTTAAATTGTTCCAAAAGGGCTATAAAGTGTATAAGCTTTGATAAAAAGTTCAAGAATTTACGATATCAAAAAATATAGTATAAATGTACTTGATGTAATGTTCG
This sequence comes from Anthrax anthrax, assembly GCA_963971155.1. Classification (NCBI taxonomy): domain Eukaryota; kingdom Metazoa; phylum Arthropoda; class Insecta; order Diptera; family Bombyliidae; genus Anthrax; species Anthrax anthrax. The sequence goes on from OZ020120.1 coordinate 17,874,319, forward strand.
TAGTGTAAATTTTTGAATTTACATGACTACATATGTATGTGTGTATATTTATACATCATTAATCTAACAACAATATAACATCGTACTCATTGCGGTCTTATCATTTTTAACAATGATGATAAGAAAATTTTCTACATAAATTTTTGTTTTTTTTTTTATTTGTCCAGATTCCATAGCACAAAAATATGGAATGTATGAGTTATTAAAAATATTTCTTAATTTTTTCTTTTATTCTTGTGTATTTTGGTATGTATTCAGTACCAAAAAAAAAAGCAAAGTATATGTATATATATATAAGAAAGCAAAAAATATGTTGGTACAATGGTGTATACATACAATGACAAAATGATAAGCTTTTGTTAGAAAAAAATAAAAAAATTATGCGTGCAATTAGAAAAGTTTCACTTTCAAAATTTCATTTTCAAATGAGAAAATTAAGCATACATATACTCCTACTTATAGCACCCATGTATGTATATGTATTGCATTAAAATTTTGATAAAAATTTCTAACGAATTTTATGTGTATATGCATAGAAAAATATCTTACTAACTCAATCAACATTTTTGTATCATGGTGGTATGTAGTATAATGTGTAAACAATTTTTACTAGAATTAAATAACATTAATCATTTATGAAAGTCAAGTGGTTGGTTATACCTTTTATACTTTTATAGATACGATATGAATCTCTGGTAGTACAAACAGTCAATAGTTTCGGTGAGTTTCGAAACGTCAAAAAAAAAAAATTGTAAGGATACAGAATACAGTATAGTTGCTGTTCTAATACAAATAAATAGTATCGAATATTTTTTATTTTAACGTTTATACATTTTTTTCATTTGTTTGACCAATTATTTTCACTTTTTAAATTTTTTGATTTATTTTAATTTAATTTTTTATATAATTATTTTTTTTTTTACATATTTTCATTAACTTTGACTTTTGATGGGCTCAAATAAAAACAAGACGTTAGAATATTTTAATGTTTATCCAAAAAAATTTTTTAGATGTCTTGTTAGCTTAACCAATGCGCCAAATTTGCGTATCCAATACGTTTCAAAACTGTTGCAAATGCATTTCAGTCTTAGACGTTTTTGAATTTGTTGCATTGTATTAATATGGTATTAATACTTTACGAAACTCATCATTACTTACACGTATTAGTCGAAAGTTTCAAAACAATTTTTTTTCTCTCTTTTTAAAGTAATCTAAAATAACAGAATATTTAGTATATGAAAATGTATATATAACAGTTTGTACCTATATATTTAATGGCAAATGATGGTTTGTTTTTTTTTTTTTTTCTTCACATTTTTTTTTTTTAATTATTTGGTGTTTTCCTGATGCGATAATATCATTGTGCAGGTGCTATATACGTACGTACTTACCGTGCATATAAACATAGGTATGCAAGGTGATTAGTAATATAATGTAGTTTGATGTATAAACCATTTTAGAGGGTTGAAAACGGTTATAAAACGAACATGCAAAGAACTTTTATACGAAAAATTTTGTAAGATGAAATATTATTTTTAGAGGAGTTATCTCAACTTTACACATATCAAAAAGGGGTTGTACAAAAATTAATACATACAAAATTTAACCGTGTATATTTTCATGTACGGTTATGTACCTGCAGAGATACTTGTATTCTCAATGTATTTCATATGTATGTAGGTATGTTTTACTACTAAAAATAACTAGAAAATGTTCTTTTGTTTTATTTATTTCCATAAATGCAGATATCATTTTAAATATCCCTTGAGGGCGGTTGAACAAAAAAAAAAAAGAAAAAGAAATTTGAAATAAATATAATGTGAAACGATAAATAAAATTAGAACTATAATACATAGAGTAGATAGTATAGAAATTCATTTTCGTATATAAGGGAAAATTACATATTTTGTTCATAGGTATATACATATACCGTACCGTAATTTCAGTAACTAATAAATGAAAAATTTAAGAAATTTTATGAATATAACGAAAAATAGTGTTTATACCGTTATAATAAGTAAATAATGTGCGTAATTTATATAAAAGATAAATTACTACGTATGTAAATTGCACAAATATGTATGCATACATATTATAATACAGTGTAACTGTCTGTATGTTCGACTTTCTATATAATCTATGTAAAAAACAAATAAAAAATTCAAAAAATAAAGATGTGCATATTTATTTTACAATGAACTTGAATTGAGCTTAGAACAATTAAAAATTCAAATTAAAAATAAAAATTATGCAGATACAAAATATCTGATATACGTACGTATACAGTTCATTTTTATAGTACAGTCGGTCACTTATGTATTTTGAATAGATGTTTTGGCGTTCAATTTGAATAAATCAGTGTTTGCCAGTTTTCTGCATTGTAGAAACGAAAACAAAATCAGCCAAAATAGAATAACACAAATAATAATTTGGTAACAAGGCAAAATTTTTGTACTTTTTATGTAAAATGAACTATAGAACAATTTAATATCAGAAAAATTTTTAAATATCAAAAATTTTTTTATATTTATTTGTTGATTACATTTGGCAACAAAGGTTAACAATAATAAAAGATGATATTTAACTTATGTACTTAACATCATTTAAAAATATTCAATAAATTAGAAATTTTTTTTTTATATTTTTAATAAATAAATAAAAAAAAATCTTAAGCTATTATACATGCTACTGGCTCCATATTGTAAAATCCATGAGATCAAAGTTTTAGGCGACACAAATAAGTTAAACTTTTCTTAACTACTTAACTGTGCATTTAAAAATACACCATTTTCTAGTTTTATTAATTTTAGTGATCGTTTTTTGTTTTTTCTTGTGATTTCTTGTTAGATTTTTAAAATCGGTCAAAAGACAAAGCTTATCTTTTGAACCTTTTCTATACATAAAATTTATTGTTATGGGTTAAAATAAATTTTGAATTAACCACATTACACATTGAAAAATTTTAAAAGTAAAAAAAGTTCAAGAGGTTCAAGGTAAGAAATAAAGACAAATGAAGCTTTTTTCCTATTAAATTTAATCTTTGAAAAAAAAATCACTTTTAGAATTTAAAGCCTCCCACAAAACCCACAAAATGAAAAATATAAATAAATAAATAAATAAAAACGAGAAAAATAAAAATTTTATCTAAAATGACAACGTATAGATCGTTTATGTACATATCGACTTAAGTATAAAATTAAAGCAATGTTAAAAACCAGTAAAAAAAATCTCTACAATACAAAAAGAAATTTTCTAATTTTCTTTTTTTTTTTTTTTTTAATCTATTTAATAAAAAGTTCCCGCTATAATATCCATTCATATGCATGTAAAATGGATTAAAAAGTAGCAGGCATCATTAAATTACATCACAAAATACGAAAAAAAGTGATTTAAAAAAAAAAAAAAAAATTAAATTTATGTTATCTGTTCCATAGGTTCGTATGCATTTAAGTTTGAAAATGATACAAATTTCTAGTAATCAGCAACTTATTAACTCTTATATAGTCTCCTACATTTTTTAGTTTTGAAAATTTCATGGATAGTAAAAAAAAAAAAGAAAAGAAAAATGAAAAAGTAAATTTATCAACAAACAACTCAACCAAAAAAAAAGAAATTATATTGAAAATCATAAAATACAGGTACATATGTGTACACCTGTGTGCGATGTATGTTACACAATATACCGAGAGAACGAACTCTTAAAATCTAAATTCTGTTTTTGGTCATTTCTTTTTCTTTGTGAATCCATTATTCGGCGATTTATTTAAATTCCTTTTTTTTTTTTTTTTTTTGGAAAATTAGAAGCAATATTCATAGATGGAATGTATCACATATATGTATTGATTAACTTCTTATAACATATAGGTGTATATCACAAAACGACAATTTGATATAAGTTACAAAACTTGTTGTAATGGACTAAATTTTTAACTTTTAATTAGGAAGAAATATTTGAAAACCAATTAAAATAGATGAAACATGATAAGAAGAGAAAGAAAAATTGGAAATGAAATAAAATAAAATAAATAAAAAAGATTTGGTATAATAATGGAACACCCGCCACTCTATATATAAACTCGCTGATGAAATTTATATGATGCGGTATATTGTCATAGAAGAAGAGAAAATAATATAACGATTAATGAAGTAGAATATTCGTATCTTGAATGTTACTTGATGTGCATTAACCTTAATTCAAAAAATACTAATAAATTTTTTTATTAGTTTTATTCAGTGATATACACCTTCTTAAATGTTTTGGTTAATTAATATTTTAGTATCAAAGAAAAAAAAATCAGTAACTATGTATAGTCTGTCTATTAATGATTTTGAGTGCATGAATTATGGGAGTTATTGTGTTTTTTTCTAATTAAATTGCCTTTTGCATTTAGTAAAAGACGGATGCTATAGTATAGTGCATGTCTTTTGAATTTTACTTTCATGGGAGGCATATAGAAAAAATGGATAAAATTGCAAGATATTTTCATGTTTCCCTAGCAGGACAATGCCAATTCCATAACATAACATTTCCATAGTGTATTTTCATGCCCTGAAAATCGTTGGTAGGCAGATTGTAAAGCTTTCGAATTCAAAAAAATTTTACACAAAATACAGCCTATATCACTGAGGGTTCAGGTTAATTTGATTTTGGTTATTATGTGAATAATTTCTTGTTTCGTTTTAACGAACTTTTTCAATTGAAAAATTGAACTTCTAAACATTTTGATTCGAAACATAAACAAATGAAATACTAAAAAAACGTGTACATATTTGTTCTACAAAATTTCGAAAGTTTTTTGCAATAATATCAAATCATATAATTTATTTGGCTTTTTTTTCGTTTGAAAAAAAAAACTGATTTTATTATAGAGTGAGAAATTTTTTTTTTCAATTTTTTAAATAACTTTTTCATTAGCAATACAAAATAAGTAGAATCAGGTGTGAGATATGTACATACACGTATGTATAAGCTTAATCATAATAAAGAATATTGCACATTCGTTTTAGTTTATATTTTTTTTTTTTTTTTGTAAATTAATAAAATATTTTAATAATAACAGAATTTCAGAAAAAAAAAATTATTAATAAATCCCACATATTTTTATTTATTGATTTTCAAAGTTGTTGTACATTCGTATGTCAAACATGTTACATGACACACATTCTTCACGTTTTTCATGTCAGTCAGTATATACGAGTACACATAAGTATATAAACAAAATCTATAGTAAAACAATTAACAACGGTAACAGCAAAATGTTGGCAATTGGAAAATCTTCAATTAACATTTTATAATTTTTATTTTCATTTGCAATACATTAAATACAAATTTAAAAAAATTGAAAAAAAAAAAAAAAAAAACAAAACTGACAATCATTTAACGGCCGAATACTTAGAATGCAACTGAGAAAAAAAAATATCCTACTATCATTTTAAAATTAAATATTAAATAATAGAGATAATTGTAGTAAACATGCACTATACTACTACTATACTATAAGCGTATATGTTTGTATGTGTATTCATGTGTACAAGTGCAACCGCATATAAATTACATAAAGACAAGTGCCCTGGAAAATTTATAATGTTTATTTAGTAATAAATTATAAAATAAAAAATGACATAACTTAAAAAGTCATTTCAAGTTGAAAAACATAACATATGTATGCATACAGGTATGTATATATGTACATGGCCAGTTAGATACCTACCTACATACATACATATGTATGAGTATTCCTTGTGCTCACATTATAATTGTACCTGGTGTATACATGTAGCATATGTGGATATAAATATGTATGTATGAATGTATGTATGTCCATATTGACTATTTGATATTAATTTTTATTTTATGTAAAATTTATCAATTGTGGATAAGATTAAATATATGTAGTTAACGTAATTATTAGAAATAAAATATAAAAAAAATGTAACTATTTTAACAATAAATAGGTATTGTTGTCTAGAATAAATGCATGTAATATCGTTTTAGAAAACCCGTCATCATCGTTAATCATAAGCACCTGTATTCATTTTATTTATGAATTTGTTACTTTTGCTTTAATCAGACAAAATGTTGTTGGTACATACTATAGATACATATTAGCAATTTATTAGTATAAAAGCTATCCGAATTGTATATACCTATTTAATTTTTTATTTTACTTTGTTTTTTCTATAAGCATATATGTATGTTTCATATGTTTGGTATATGGGTGACTTTCAAAACGTTAAAAAATTTATTGTGATATGGTAATATTCCGTTTTTGATACAAAAATTACACAATTACACTGATTACATTGTATTAGAAAAATTCGCGATGAATTAATTATTTACTTAACATTGTAGTTGCGATACGTGTGTTTTGAAACTTTTAATAATGTTATTACATATTGAATCTTAACATTTTAAAACTCACCATTATTTATTGAAAAATTTTTGCAACATTTTAATCGCATTTACATTATTTTTATACAATTTCGATTAGAAAATGAAATTATGTTCAAAAAACAATCCAAATTTGTGATTTATTAGCACCATAATGAAAGAGATTAAAAGAAAAATTTTTTTTTTTAATTTTTAAATATAACGACTATATTAGAGCAAATTAAAATTGGTATTAAATAAAATGCGAGTGAACAACCAAAAAGTGTTTACATATCTGTCAAAAAAAAAATTTTAATTGATATAAGTTAATTTAATGGTAAGAAAAATATTTTGTAACATTTTCTAAGTGAAAATGTAAATAATTTCGGTATCTTTTAAATAAAACCATAATCGTCTTTTATCATAATATGTATAAGAGACATCGAGGCGAGATTTGAACATTTTGAAACTCATTGTATATATTGTATAGTATATTTAGTGGTATATATGCATAAACATTTGTATTTTTGTACATGAATATTATGTGAAAATCATTATATGCACATGTATATATAGGTATGTATGTATAAATTGTGCATCTAATAGATTTTCTATTTACAATATGCAACCGCACATACATATGTATGTATTTATATGATTTTTGAAAAAAAAAAAACCTAAAGACCGATGACATTTGATTAAAATATCGAACAGAAAACAGGAAAACCTTCGGAAAACTTGCTCGTTTATATGATAGAGATACAAACAAATGTATACATAGTACACATATATCGATATTAAGTAACAGCTATCTGCATATATATTTTGTACACTATTTGCAACATATTCATATGTAGATAAGTATTTAAATTTAATGAATGCACATTGTATATATACTCCAATAGATCTATACATACATATATGTACATATATACAATATATAATCAGGTATGATTGTCGTCAGATTACCACTTTCAATTATCTTTACTACTTATTTTGTTCTTGAAAGAAGATTTTATACTGTCGTCGTCATTTTTTATCATACACATGTAGTAGTAGTACATTTCAGAATAAATTATTATTTATTTTTCTATCATTTCAATAAAGACATGATTATTTAAATGAAACTCATAGTTTTACCATATATGAATTGATGTTTGAGACATTATATATGATTACATACGTGTACATATTTGATTTACGAGCATGTTAAATTACACGACTAGAACAAGGATAATAATTTTTATTTTTTTATTTTATTTTATTTATTTTTTGTTTTTAATTTGCAAAATTGTGATTAGATGACGTATACGTCTTTTCTGGTATATCCATACCAAGTGTACGTATAGTAACATGCATAAATATTAAGATTTAGACTACCGTTTCCGAAATAATTAGTGTCTATCAATAGGTTAATGTTAATAATATTGAATGAATATGTAAAGTATCAAACACAATCAAAGTATAGGTAACAGAAATTTGCTCTTAATAGCTTATCGTTTGATACATTTTACATAAATATTAACGTATGTAGTGGAGGCAGAAAATCTGCTCACCGCCTTTTTCAAATAAAGTTGGAAATTTTCTTAAGATATAAGAAAATATGTATTTTTCTAGTTTTTGTTATGATTTGTGTTTGAAAATCAAATTTGTCAAATCAATTTAGAAATGTTTCATATTATAGTTCATTTTTTTAGCTTAGTCTCATGGAGTATGTAAAAATTTTTTATCATTATTAAATTATCATTATTTTATTCTCATTTTGATTTTAATTGTTGTTATTTTCTTTTTCAGATATACAAAGAAATTGGCAATCAAAGAAAATTCCAATTAAACGAGCAGAAATTAGAAATATAGCATCCATTTCAAATACAGGTAAGTGAAACATATTGTTTTGGAAACTATTGCTAATTATCAAGATTTTAATGCTATACATAGTCGTGGTTGTCCTTCAACTAAATATTTAGAAATTTACAAAAAAAAAAAAAAAAATACAAAAACAAAGGAAAAAAAATGAAAACACGCGTAAAACAACAACAACAAAATTCGGCCTATTGAAATTTGGCACATATTATTAATTTTTGTTTTGATTCCATATCAGTAGTAAAATAAATTATGAATAAAAATAGGTACCTACATAGAACAATTTGCCTTTCAAATTAGAGTCGTTCATAATGCCTATAAATAGCACATACATATAAACGTATGAGCGTATTCATATGACTAAAATTCTATGTTCGATGATTTATATATAAGATATGGTAGAAAAAAAGTGGAATTTTTACGTAAAACCAGGTTATATTATTATTATTATGAAAATGTAATGAAAGGAAGAAAGTGATAACTTTTTAACAAAATACAAATTACAAAAAAAAAAAAAATTAATAAAAAAGAGTATACAACGAGAGAAAAAAATATGGAATTTATGAATACACAATTAACTTCTGTACAGAGGATATTAAAACTGTGTATTAACACTAAAATTTACATAAAACAGAAATATAACCAATAAATTCTGTTAGTTCATAGTGTATAAAAAAAAAAAATTATAGTTCATACAGAATAAAAAAAAATATATAAATAAATTTTAAGTAATGAGTAAAAATTCATACAGAAAAGCAATAAAAAAAAATATATAAAATGCAATAAAATAACTCAGCTGAATCGAACTCAAATTTTTGTTTAGTTTAATTGTACTGTATATACGAGTATGTGACTTGACTTGAAATACAATTTAATTTTCTTTTTACTTTATTTATAATTTTTTGTTTTTTTTTTTTTTTTTTAACTAATTATATAATGTACAAGAAAAAAACCGAATTTATATATTATAGGCAGTTTTATTACAAATAATGATGGAAATTAAAGACTCCATAATTGTGGGTTTCAATGTCGTTCCATTGCTTGAGGACTTAACGATGAATTTCAATTGCCATTGCAACTTACATATACAATATTACATAACTGTGTGTTCATACACATTATTAAACAATAAATATTTTTGATACATATATGTCCGTTTTATATAGGTATATAGAATATCATTTCTATTCATTGATATAATTAAGGTGTTTTTGATTTTATTATAATACCACGGATCAGGTGTCATAATTAGAGATTCAGGTGTTAATGGATAAGAAATTGATAGGTATAAATTGAACAAAATCATATTACTATTATACATTATATATTGTACATATATAAATTATGGAAATACATATGTACATGAATGTATATGAGCATGAGTATTTATAAATTTAATGTTTTAATGAGGTACTTTATGACCAATTATATACATGCATTTATATATCCATATTATCGCTATTAAAAGGCCTTCCTTACGTGGATATCCGTAAATTGAACATTCATGTATGTATATACAAACAAGTCTATATATGTACAATTCTATTTCAAATCTATATCAGCCATAAAGCAGATGCAATTAGCTTGTTTCCTACTTTTTTTTTTTTAATTTGGAATATTATTTTAGAAAAATATAGGGTTTTCAAAATTATATTACTCATAATTTTAGCAAGAATACATAAATTTTATTTTGATAGATATAATAATGTAGTATTATTTAGGAAATACGTGTATATTTCATATGTATTCTTTTCAAAAATATTAAAAATAAAAAATGATACATACTTTAAGGCCCATATTCATCAATGAGATTAGACTTGAATTCATTGTAATTGAGTTTGAAATCTGATTTAGTCATTTCGAAAAGTTAAAATTGTATTGTCCTGTGAAAGAAAATATGAAAAATTTAAAAAATTTCAAATATATTTCAAACTTGCATATTTTTAAAACTCATTGATGAATATGGGACTGAAACTTTATATACGAAAGTGTATAAGAATAATTTTTTATTTGAAAATATCACATTTATTGGGAGATGTGTGTGTGGTCGTTTTATATTTAATTATTTTTATACTTTGAAAAAAAAAAAAAAAAAATTATTTATAGAAGGTTGCAAAAAATTATTCAATTTTTTTTCTTCTTTTAATTAAAGAAAAAAACGTATTAATGTAGGTATGTCAGATTTTCAATAACTTCTAGATTTCAAAGTTAAATCATAAATGTCGCACAAATATTCCGACTAACGATAGTCAGACTTACGCAAGTTTTCGTCGGTCTAACATATTCGGTATGCAATTTTGGGGTATGGGTATTACTGTATTTCAAATGTGCAAAAACAAAAAAAAAAATGGTATGGTACAAAAATTATGATTCTTACAACATGCTTTCATTAGTTAGGAAAATGTTTTGTTGTTCATTTCATTTTTTTTTTTCTAATTATTTATTGTAACACAATAAGTGCCATAATGCAATAATTCTTATTTAAATTTATATTTTCTAATTAAGAAACAAAGAATATGAACGACTCAATTGGTTAACAAAAAAAAAAGGGTTTTTGTTTTGCATTTAAATTTAACGTACTAAATTGGTGTACACTATGCATACCTATCTAACATTTATACACGTAAAAAAAAAAAAAAAAAAAATTTAAGTAATAATTAAAACAGTTTGAAAAGTCTGTTCTAATCATATTTTGTTTGTATTTTATTTTTAATAATAATTACATTGTGTTTGTTTCTTATTATATTTGAGGAAAAAAAAAAGAAATTAGGGTTATGTAATAAGAAAGGTAAGACATTAGAAAGCAACAAGAAAGTAAAAAAATAAAAATAAAAAATAAACGAATAGTAAAACAATGTATCAATGTACCAAAAAAAGATTATTAAAAGAAACAAAACGATTGCACAGTTAGAGCAATGAACATATTAAATTCGACACGTATCTACATTTTTGTTTTGTCCTTTTTAAGGGTTTTCCTTCAGCTTTTTTTTTTTTTCTTGTTCATTTTTAAAATTTATAATTGAATAAGTTGTTTGAAAATTTAGAATTTTCATAAGACAGAAGTAGTGACAAATGGTAAACGAAAAACAAAAAACATTTTTTTTTCCGTTTCACCTTTAACCCTTTAGAGAATAAATGTTCATTTCGTTCTGTTGTTTTTCATTGTTGATTTTAATTAGGAAAAGAAAAAAAACCCTTCATCAGCTTACAATATTTGAAAAAAAAAAATACCTATAGGTAGCAAGAAATTTATTGTTTGTTGTGGGGTATTTTATTTAAATACAAATTTAAAAGTAGAAAAAATATGAAAATGAAAACTAAACTTTAAAGTTCAGTTTTAGCATAGGCTACATATATCCTATGGAGCACAAAAATTGTGAATCTAACCACTTTGCCTATCTTAGCCGCATGTCTGCCGAATCACTTTGGGTTAGTGGTACTTGAGATTTGTTCAATGAATCCAGACCACATAAATATTATTATCATTCATTCACATTTATCCTCGAGTCCATTTAAGTAAACAACATTTTATGTGTTCATATTATTTACTGGTATTTTAATTTTTTTTTTTTTTAATTAATCACACTGATTTTTTTTTTTTTTTTTTTTTTCTTAATAACAAGTTAAGTTTTATTGTAAAAAGGGGACAAATATACCAACATATAACTAAAGAAAATAATTTATAGACACATATGTATGCACATTAAATCGTATATAAAACGTATGTATATTTTTCTTGATTTTAATATACACCGATACAACTCTGTGACCGAGGCCTCGAGTGTTAACTATACATGTATCCATTATTTATACAAGTGCACATACATACTATACGTTACGACGACTATTTTAAATTTATATACTCACAGCAGGATCAGACCGGTATTATATTATTCATTATTAAAGTACCACAAATTTTTCTGCTATTATGTATATCTATTTGAAAAATTAAAATTAAAAAAAAAAAAAAAAACAAAAGTAGTTATTCGTTTACTATATATAAAGCAACGCGCATCTAATGTACATACCTATATACAAATGTAAAAACGAAAACGCGATTATATTTTTAAAGGTCTACCGGTGGATATAAATTTTATCGTAATACGACAGGTGTTTAAAGCACATTACATATTATCTTGTCTTTTTTTTTTATATATTGGTACTCTGTGCATGAACTTGTTGTATTGTATAACTTTATAAATTATAAATTAAAAAAAAAAATAATAATAATAATAAAAAATATATACAATTAATATTTTCTTTTTGTTAATAATAAAAAACAATTTCACGTTGATAGACAAATAATTATATTTTTTCTATTAATTAAAGTGCAAGTCATGTAAAACTGAAAAAGACGCTGTATACCTATGTGTTGTACATACATGTATTCATTGATTTTCTTTGGTACAAACAATGAAATTCATTAAAAAATTTATATCATTTTCTAATAATTAATAAAATATTTTACTAAATAAGGTGTCCCAACCTTGTAATTAACTACATTTTTCTTAAAGTTTAAACTGTTTCTAGACTTTTTATGTTGAAATTCATTCCTTCTTACACATAACAAATTGAAAATTTTCGAAAATACGATTGTCTCATAAGTATTTCCAAAGTCTGAAAATTCGAAATCAAAATCAAAATCATTAAACAACATCTTGAGATTCTCAATGTTTTGTACAGGAAATCCCTGGACTTTTATTTAAAAATTTTTATTGGTGTTTTGTTAACAAGAAATATAATGACGAAAATTTGGAAATATTTTAAATTATTATTTGGCAATATAACGTATTCATGAAAATTTATCCAGGATATTTCAGTAAAATTTACTAATTGTTTTAAAAAATTCGAATTTTTTTTTTTTTTGTTAACGTCTGTCTCTGTTGATGTTGAACATTTTATTTTTACATATGTAATGTACCTGTGAGTATATGTATATAAAAGTCAATCTCATATGTAACACATATGTACGTATGTATATGTAGATGCACAAATTTCAACTTAATTTCATTTTCGTATTCTTAAGAAAAATAACATTCTTAAGAAGAAAAAAAAAAATAATGAAATGTCACACATATACCCCAAATTCAGCACCTTCTTGTCTGGCAGGTCTTAAATAGTTATGCATCTCGCTATACACATACATATGTATGTATTAATACTCCACTTTCTTAAGTAAATAAAAAAGATGAAAATGTAAAAGATATGCCAGTATATTCGTTTTGTATAGTTTTTTCTTATCCTAATCAGTTTTTTAGATTTTAGTTTCGAGTTTTATATGTCATTTTACATGTTGTGGAGTCGACAAGATATATCAATAAAATGGTTCATTAAAAATTTCTAGTTAATTCTATATGTCATTAGTTAACATAATATTGATTTTTCCTGCTCCTTATTTATTTGTTATTATTATATACTTTGTTTTGTCATTATGTATGTACGTACGTATGTACATGTGATACAAATTATTTGTCAGTACTCAGTCAAACAGTACGTATAGATTCCATGATGATATACTGAATAAAGTTTATTGTAGGTACTATGTATGTATCTATGTTTTTAGTAGACAGGATCTTTGTACAAAATAAAACATAATGTGATGATATACAGTGTACACAAACATATTGTGTATAACATGATGTATACATATAATTACATAAATATATCGTTTACATAAAACATCGATGTTTTTGAACCTTATGTCAATTATTTTCAAAGACAAAAGCTAAATATTGACCATTAATGGAATCGACTTGAATCAACATTTAAAAAAAAAAACACAAAAACAAAAAGCAATGATGAAAAAAAAAGAAGAATTTTAAGAGGACTCTTTAAATACAATTTCTGTCAGTTAAATGATGTTATGTTATTACAGGTATGTACAGAAGTGTGTAACAGAAATATCATCAATATTTATGGTCAATGTAGATCTATAAGTAAGGTCCACTTTTTTTTTCTAAGTAAAACCATAAATATACAATGTACATACATACAAGTATATACAAAAAACTCTTGGTAAGACACACATATTCATAATCAGCTGACCATATCTCCTCCTTGATTTTATATTGATTGACATACCTAACACAAATTTATAGCTATGATTTAACTTAATATTTGTATTTTGAGTTAAACTACACAAAATTCAATACACGTTTGTATTATTTAAGTGTTTTACATAGATTGGAACATAAATAGTGTTAATTACAAAACTCAACAAAAATTTTCAAGTGTATTTTATGTTATAATAAGTTCAGATAAAAATGTAATAGTTTGTTTTTAAAGTATTCTCATGGACCACTTATGGATTGTTTATGTTTTCTACATTTGATGTTGTTTTTGCTTTCATTTCCTAATACAGAAAAAAGGATCATCGAACAATTAATGTAGAAAACAAATTTATTTGAAACGAATGAAAAAGTGCCCTATTGAAATACAGATGACAATACTTAAAAAATTAAGTATAATATGTATTTTGTGTACAATTTATTATAACGTATTTATGATCAATTTTTCGTTAAATGTATACTGAAAATTGCGTAGGATCTTTTAATGATCATGTACATATGTTAAAATGTTACATTTTACTCATATTGGATAAAGTAATTAGTATCTATTAGCATTAAATTGTTAAAAAAATTGTTTTGTATCCCTTTGACATGGCAATAATCACCATACATAATACATACATATATTGTATATGGACAAAAACAAAACCGTAAATATTTTGTCAATATAAATATATGAATAATTTCATGGAATTTTGACTAATCAACAAGATTACATAGATTTAAATAAACTCACATACCTACTTATGTACATACATAAATTTTATGTATTCAAAATAAAACTGTTTATTTGTCATTTGATTCTTTTATTTATACTAGAGTCACACATCTAATTATGAAATTAGAAATTTTTGAAAAACTATGATTTTTGATTATGATATACAGATTTCGTAATTGTATACATGGTTTTCAAAACCAGTACCATTTATGTTCATTTTGATGTGATATTCGCATCTTTGTCATTGTTTCTCGTGATAATTTCTGAAATTTTAAGAAAATTGAAATGCGATAAATATGGAAATAATGAAATTTTGAAAGCACAGCAATAACTGAGATGAACAAAATCATGAATGTCATGTTTATCACATTAACTCTATATTAAGAATTTCGACATCATCTAGCCATTAATACCAGTAATACTTCTAATTTCAAAATTAAATGTGTACCATTGATATTAGACTGATGTAAAATTTTAACTTTAAACTTAGAATAAATTTCGCTAATTTTGTTGCTAACCTATTTCTTATTTATAGATACTAACTTGTTTTTGACGTAATGTATGTACAACATTTTTTTAGAAAAAAATTTAAAATATTTAAAATTTCGTAAATAGAAATTACATAAAAAAATTAATTTAGAATAGGTTACAATTTAGAATAATAATTTTTATAACTCTTTAGTTGTGACAGATATTATTTTTATTTTTATGTAGTATTATCACATCACAACTAAATGAAGTGATTATATGGAATATTTATTGAGAAACATCAATGAATTTTGATTATAATTTTTCATCAAATGTACATATGTACGAGCATTAAAATGTAAAATGCGTCTATATTTATACATATGTAAATTAAATGTTAATTAATCGTTTCTCTATCGGTTACTTTCATTGTTATTATTTTTATTTTTATTTATTTATTTTTATTTGTTTTAAATTTATTTATTTAAAAATGCAAATTAAAAATCAAAATAACAATTTCTTTGTTGTTTTGTGTTTATTGTGTAATTCATTCATTATTTTCTTTGTCTACATAATTATTATAATTAATTTTCTTGTTTTAATCATTAAGCTCATATTTTCTTTATTAGCCAATATGTCAATGCAATGCATTAGGCTATGTGCATAAATTCATTAGTCATCTGAACACAGATTGTATCGGTATGTAAGACATTATTGAGCCAAAAAAATTTTTTTTGACTAATATTTTTATATTTTATATGATTTTTTCTAATTACTCGTGTAAAATGCACACACAGGTGCATTACGTTGTACTTATATCGGTGTTTAAACACCAATAACGTGTATTAATTCAGAGTGTGCGTGAAATGGTTAAAAAGCTGAACAGATCTGGAGAAAAATTTTGATATTACAACCCAGTAAAATTTGGACAAAATGTAAATGTCAAAAAAATTTTAGTCAGATTTTCAAATCGTAATCATTTCATATACACTTTAAACTTTAAAGTGTACAATTTAAAAAAAAAAATTATAATGAATTTTAAAATTTAGTATTAATTGTCCGTTTTTTTATTGGTGGTGTGTGTATTATTTGAATTTATTTCAACATTTATTTGTGCTGGTTGCATCCAGGATTCTTTCCAATGTTTCAAGCTCACTGTTATTTCCTTTAATACGGACTGTTTTTATTTTTGATATTTTTTCTTAAAGATTATAATCCATCTATTCGATAAATCGTGATGATGGGCTCGAGGGTCCTACATATTTTCTTCTAATATCCTTTTTACATTTATGTAAATTAATTTCTAACTTTTGAACTTTGTAATTTTTTGGAATTAATAAGTGTGCTCATTTTAGATGCATGAATTGCATACATTTGAACATGTATCCAATCACAACACTACAGTTAATGTATGCCTATAATCCTACAGAGTGTAGATATGCTTTAGTAAAACCTCATTGTTTTTTTTTTTTTTTTAGTAAAATGTATCCATTTCAAATTGAACAATAAAACTGTTTGAAAAGTACAAGTAGAAATATGTTTTGTCCTATAAATTATAAAGAGGAAGTTAACTCATAATAAGAAGAAAGAAGGAAAAAAAAATGAAAACAAATAAATAAAAGAAGAAAACAAAAAAAAAAAAAACAAAATGAAATGAAATAAGCGATTTAAGTGCCTAACAACAATATAATGAAGTTAATTAATTACCATCATTTATGTTGGGGGAAAAATGGGAATACAATGTATACTTACGTATGTATTGTATACATATGAATGATATACTATATGCTTAGACACAGAAAAAGAAATTGTCAAGTGTTTAACGAATTCGTCCAACCGCAAAGTACTGATAACCGTGTAAAATTGTCATTAACGTTAAAAAGGTGTATTATACAAATGAACGGACATACATATGTGTATTATTTTATATCGTCATCGTCATATTTAGCATACTATTTATGACAATGATGACAATGCTAAAAATGTGAATGTATTTGTTGATTGCAAATTGCAAAACACAATAAAACAAAAAAAAAAATAATAAAATTAAAAATAAAAATTAATGTGGTTAAAAGATATTGTTGTTAAAATTGTCGTTGATTAAAACTTAGGGTTGCTATATAATAAAATTTTTTTTTGTTCAAGCTATGATAGGTGTAAGAGTTTTTATTATTGTTATATACAGATAGATGTATGTACATATGTATATAATAATGACTTTTAACCGTGTACATACCTTAAAATATACGAACAAGGTGCTTACTTCCTAATGTGTGACCAGAAAATATCTATCAATGTCTTTTAATATATTATATATGATATTTTAACACACATATGGTTTACCTTAGTTATATTATACGTCTAGTTTACAAAGTCGTATATTAGTATATACATATGTACAAATGTGCATTATATCATTATATATACCTGGCTTACCTTCATAATGTTAAAATTTGTCGTAAATTTCATGTTTAATGGCTCATACCATGCTAACATACAATTTAATTTAGTAAAAGATATCTATATGTACATATGTATGTGCTTGAATTTACATATGTATGTGTACATATGCATTTTTCACATATTTAAAAAAAATACAACCTATGCAGCAAACAAACTCTTTTATTTATTTTTTTAAATTTTTTTTCTTTTATCGTAGGTTTTTTGTTATGTGTTATGTCTAACTTATCTGATAAAATATAACTGGAAATATTTGTTCTTATGTATGTTATTGTTGCAATGGCTATTATATACCAGTTACCACTTCTAGATATATTTTTTCTTAAAAAAAAAAAAAAAGAAAATTATAATGCAATGGAAATTTGTTTTTTTTTTTCATTTTCTTCAAGATTTGTTCTTTACATTAAACAACATTTAAATGTTAATTATGGCATATAAGAGCAAAATAAAAAAATAAAATAAAAAAATTTAAAAAAATAAAAATTAATAAAATCTGAAGTGTGCAAAAAACTTGAATGACACATTTTAATATGATAGATGTGCACACCTTAAAAAACTGATTAAAACCCCGCGACATAATAAAACTACTATGTATATAAACACAATATAGCATTGAACTTACAAAATTTTCAAAGATCGTGTAATGTGTTATTTTTTCTTGTTTTTTTCCTTGTTTTTATTTTTCTTAAATTCAAAATGGTTAAAAAATACTACAAACATACCATATTTCTTAAATGATTTTTATCAATGAATGAATAAAAAAAAAAAACAAAAAAAGAATGAATTAAATATGAGTCGAGTATTTTACACACAATCATTATAATTTTTTTTTTTTGTTTTTCTTACTTAGGGTACATACGTTTTACCAGATATTACCTAAGATGCGTCAGATTTATTACAAGAAATTAAAATAAAAATATAAAAAAAAAAATCCAAAAATTATATTCATTCATTCTTTTTTACTCATTCATATAAATTATCATTGTCCATGATCGTGATGTTGATGATGATCATCATCATTGTGGTATTTTTCGTCGTTGTTGTACATAATCATTTTCATCGTCTTCATATATGTATTTGTATTCACATTCACACTGAAGAATATTAAAGATTCAAAAATTAGCATCTGTGCCATGGATCATAACTGAAACATGGTAAAATATGTCTTGTACTTCACTGCACATTACATATGTATGTACATGTATCATGTATACAGTATTACTGTTATGTTTTGTTTACTATATTTGATGTACATTTGAATATTATCAAACATTTTTGAAGAAAAATTTTGAAAACTCAACAAAACGTAGAAATATAGATAAATTATTGTGAATTAGGATATTAAGAAGAAAAAAGAAAAACAATCCTTCATTATAATTTCCTTTTGTCAATCAAATGAGGGTGGCTGTTAACAAAAAAATAAAAACTTCAAATGAAATAAGACAGACTCAAGCACGCCTATTTTATTGTGACTCTACAGTACATAAGAGATAATTTAAAAATTTTAAATTGGAATCTTTGTTCATGTGTGCCAGGACACGAAAAACAAAAAAACGCATGAACCCTTTTTTTTGGTTATTTTAATGAAAGATACCTTTGCACTTCTCTTACCCATCAAAATCTGTGTGGATAAAAAAAAATAATAAGGTGTGATTTACACCTGAATAAATTTTTTGTTTTTTGTCAAAACCTTTTGAAGCTTTTGTTTCATTGTTATTCATTTAAAGTTATTGGCCCATAACAAAGAAACTTACAAAACCATCTGTATGTCATACACACATACATATTCATATATGACGATGCTCAGTTTTCTTATAAAATATGTACATAAAATTCTATGTAATGAAAATGTATCTGTATATACACGGGCATATACGTATACGATAGAGAATTTTATTCGATTCGAATAATCATATGTACAAAAATCGTGACAAGGATGATCTTGAATAATGCAGTCAGTTTCAAAGTTATTGATATTTATGTGTTTTCCTATATTTTTGTGGTTTTTTATACATCTACACATATGTTTGTTAATGCACAAGTAGACGTTCACAGAAAAAAAGACGTTCATCTATCACATGTGGACTTTGTTGGTTATTAACTATGGGATTTAGTCTTACTTAAGAAATTTGGTCAATCTTGTAATCCGAGCTTACTATCAAAATACAAATGAGACAACAACAAAAATTTTTTCGTGAAATAATCAATTAAAATTTATCTTAAATTTATCAAATCTAGTAAGCTAGTGTATACCTAGTCTAAATTAATTTCTTTTATTTTTATTTTTATTTTTTTGTTTATTCATTGTTTTGAATTCGTATAATTTTAAATTTAGTTAGAGAAATTTATTCGTTATAATACCACCCATGATGCATTTTCTGATCCATTTAAATAGTCGAATTTTCAAAAGTTCCCCAAAAATTTAAGATTTTCATGTTGATCTGTTAACTGTTCTGTTGTTGCTACTGATTTTCATTTATTTATATAATTCTTCAGTTATTTTTATTTATTATATAAATGCAAGTCATCATGATCAAAAAAATAAAAAATAAATCGCTTATTATTATCATTTTTTTTAACCCTAGGACACATGAAGAATAAAGTTTCAAATTTTCGTGAAAAGCGTACAAATGTACATATACAACTATTCATTTTATATACACGAGTATATGAAAAATTCTCTAAATTTTAACTTTGATCATTGATATTTCAAAATCCTTAATAGCAAAGCTCTTTAATTATTATTTTTTTTTTTTTTGTTTTCAAAAGCTTAGAACGTTTAGTTTGAAGATGTGCAGGATTTATAAAGGACCTCATTTAATTACGAGTCATGGAAAAAAGTAAAAGTTTTAACAAATCAGAAAATTTTTACAGACATTTTAAATAAAACGATTCAAAGGAACAACAACAAGTTGATAGAGAATCATTCAAGGATTTAACCAGTAAAGTTACATTTTCATTGAAGAAACGACATTCAAAATCGAAATGTACACAAATGTATAGATTTCTGTGAGTCCTAGGGTTAATCGTATGGTTTTGAATTGAGTTTAAAACCAACCATTCAAAACAAAAAAAAAAAATAATAATCGTCTACTCACAAGAATTTTCTTAGTATATAAAAAAAATTTATTAGATTAAAGCACATGTATGTATGTTTATTAATTGGACTTTAAACAAATTAAGAAAGTAAAGAAAATATAAATCTAGATTTTTTTTTTGTTCTTGTCTCTGTGCTGTGTATTTGTTGTTAAACGGTCAAAAATTAAGTTTAGAAATTTTTTCATTATTTAAATAAATTTTGAAAATGGTCACGTTGTAAATATTATCATATAAATTGGGTTTGTATGTTGGTAATATTTAGGCACAGATTAATTTTCATCTAATGTTTGGATACAAGTCCAAAATAAAATATTTTTATATACATATGAACAAACACACACTCGTGTGTGTCAAACGAAACAAGTTATAATATGCTCGAGTCATTCATTTATTTTTTTAAGTGTTTTTTTTTTGTCATCAAAATGTTTTAGAAAAAAAAAAACAATTATGAAGGACTCTGAAACCAATATGTTAATTTCATGTTGAATCAAAAATATATCATGCATATACATACATACGTCAAATTTTGGTTAACGCTCTATAACATGACCTACAGTACCAGTGCATTGCACTGCATTTTGTGTGTCCAAAGGTAAGCACACAGGTATTAACATGAAGTATTCTTTTTACAATTATTCATATACATATGTAAGTTTCATGAAAAAACACTGTTAAAATTTTATGAAGTTGATTCATTATGGTTTGCATTTTCAAAACATTACACATATCATATGTGACAGAACACGCACCTATACGTATGTATAATGTGAAAATATGTGTGTAAATATAGGTAGCTGTCCTAAAACATTTTTTTAATAATCATATAATATTTCTAGAAATTATATTATAACATATGTACATGAACAAATTATACAAAGTATGTGGATATGTTAAAATGTATGACGTTGTCCTTGGGTAACCATCCCACGCGTTCTTTATTTTTCTAAGATCATTTTCAACGATTTCAGTTGTCGATTAAAAATAAATAACATAAACGCTATTACATACATTTGTACATACATATTTTAATATTAAATAAAACTGTTGACATAACATTTAGTATCTTAAGGCGGGTGCACACTTTCAATCGCTCTTTGGCAACGTTTGACAATTTTTTGTTTTAAAATTTAATATTTTTCATTACTTGTTTTTTTTTAAGGAACAGATCATTCATACATATATGGATATTAAGTCATCAAAATGCAAAATCGATTTGTTTATAAAATGTAGTTGTTTAATTGTTTAAAAGGGATGATTGATACCAAACACATTGTGTTTATGTTTTTATACATGAATAGTAGCTATAATGTGTCACAAGATTTAGCATTTGCTATATTTGTACATACATATGTGTATGTGTTCAGATTTTAAAATTTATACTCTGTCTATTAACGATTTTCAGTGCATGTATTGGGATACAGGTATGTACATATATCTATTTTTTGTTTTTATTTTATTATTTGTATTTCTCTAAAATGGTATTCCAGTACATATCCTAACTTCAGTTATTATTTTTTGTTTTTATTTTTACGGATATCAGATTCAATCCGATCAAAAAATTGGTTATTCTGGTTCTTTTTCGTATTTTTGTTTACTCTTCATTCATTTTTATGTATACATAGCACTTAGCATATAAGTAATTGTAGCATAACTGTCCAAATTATGATTGATTAGTTATTATATTGAATTCAGTTGCTTTTTGCATGTATAGTGCAAAAGTGTACAGTGGTGCTGTTTGTACATTTCTTGAATTATATTTTCATAGGTGAAGCATTAGGAGATGAATAGAATCGCGAAATATATTTATGCTTCGGTAATAGTGCCCTATCAATGATCATTTCAATAAGGCATGCAATGGAAATCATTAATAGACAGAATATAAGTTTTATTACACGATTATGTTTTTAAATATTTTTTTTTTTTAAATAAAACTCCCAGTTTCTTTTTATTATTTTTTTTTAAAGCTTAGCTTAGAACTGGTTTGTCTGGTTCTAAAAAAAATCAATTGTAAAAATATAACTTTTAAAGATTTTTTAATTTATAAAAAAAAAATTTTTCTAAAGTTACAATACAAATTTTATTACGTGTATATATTTTTTTTATGTAGTCAATATACATAAGGTATCGTATAAGATAAAAATATACGCGTATATTTACGTACGTATCTACATATCTATCTAGATCTACACACATACACAATTATAATAAAGATATCTATAACACTTTTTCATTAATTGAAAAAAAAAATGTTAAAATATTTTTAAAATTTAATTCACAATAGAAAAAAAAAATTAACTGCTTTTTCTCTTTTTTTCCTTTTTTTGAAAATTTCTATTTTACAAAGCATACAACCAAAAAAAAAAGTTACAGAAAAAATATTTGAAGAATTTTTCAAAAAAAAAAAATGTAATAAAATTTATGAATCAGTGGCAAAGCTTTAAACTTAATTTCTTTGTTTTCATTGTGATTATAACAAGTTTTTCAAATAATATCTATAATTTATATTTTCGATTGGGAATTTTGTTACCAAGAGTCTATCACATATCACCACATTTAAACACATTAACAAAAGCCGTGTTATTCAATTCTTTTCTTTTGAAATTTTTTTAATAAAAATATTTGAGTCAGAAAAGGCCTCTAATTTTTTTTTTTTTGTTTTACTTTACAGAATTTTCAAATTATTTATCGATATTTATTACTATATATTGAAAAAAAAAATTTTTTTTTTTAAATCATTTGCATATACCTATGGTTGGACAACAAAACATGAATTTGGAGAGTTGTTTTGTTAGCATTAACCCGCATATTTTTTTTTTAATATATTTTTTTTAGTCTTTTTGTTTTTGTTGTAAATTATGTGTATGTTGTGGCATAAATTTGATATGAATTTGATTTTTTTTTTTTTTTTTTGTAAAGAAAACTCGTTTTATTTTTCTTCAAATTTTACATGCTGTGTGTGTTAGAATTTATCATCATTATTTTCTAATTTTTACACGTGTAAAAATTTTATCAATTAATATCGCCTATTATCACAAAAAATCAAAAAAAAAAAAAAAAAAAATACAAATATGTATCTGGTTTTCGATTATCACGTTAAAGTTATCTAATCCAAAGAAAATTGTTTTTACTTGGAATAAAGATTTAAAAAATCATTTCATTTTAAATTTGAATAGGTTCCACAAGTTCAGTTCAAGTTTATAGATTAACGTTTTTTTTAAAACCTGAATACGTTGACTGAAATTCAATAAAAAGGATCTAAAAGTGATTGGCCTAATCACGAAACTAGGGCTACGTTCGGTTATACCAACTGATTCTTTTTTGATACGTCATTTGATCTTATTGTACAAATATCATTTGATGGTTTGCAAATTTTTGATTGTCATTTGCTTACATAGAAGAATATCAATTATCAAAATGTAATCAGCTTTATTGAAGGACTGCTTGATTGACTCAACTCAAATTGCATTACCGAACGATTGACGGCATTCAACTGCAAAATCGAACAACTGACTATTATCAAATGCAATATCGAACAGTTGATATTTCTCATCTGCACTGCAAATGATATTACCGAACTCAGCCTAGGTTTTAACACTGATTAATGCTTATGGGCGTAATTATCTAAGTATAATTCAATTTTTGCAATGATAGAACGGGCTTAGATTGACCATGCGTTTTTGTATCATTCTGTGAAATTAAAAAAAAAAAAAAAATGTTATTCACCAAAGATTTTGTAAAACAATTTTGAAGTCTATCTAAATTTTTTAAAACTTAAATTAAAAATTTTATAATTCAAACAAAAAAAATTTATTTTCAAAATTACATACTTTTTGTCAAACATGATGATATGTCATATTAAAATTAACTACCTACCTACCGTATTAAAATTAATTCATCAAGAAAATAACAATAAATTTTCGTTTTATACGAAAAGAGCAATCATAAAAAAGCGAAGAAAAAAAAAATAATAATAAAGAAAATTCTGACAACCAGAAAATGTAAATTAAATGAACGGAATAGTTGTCTATCTTGAAATCTTCTTCGACCATAACAGTATAATAAACGTATAGTATGTATACATATGTACAGCACCTGTATATACACGATCGATATTTGACACACGTAGATATACGTTACACAGTTTTTATTAACTGTATTTTTTTTTTTTTTTTTTTTAAATTTTTATCTTAGATGCAATAGGTTTACAACCCCACGATGGAATCAGGAAGAATACAACGTTTTCCAGAAAAACGTCATGAAAAAAAAACAAAAATACAGGAGCACTAGAGGATAATAATATGTATAATAAAAAAGCCTGAAAACAAATTTATTCTCCATTTTTTGAATTGTGATATTGATCAGATCCTTCTTTGAAATTAAAAAAAAAAAAAATAAAAAGAAAGAAGTAAAAATGAAAAGGAATTAAACAACATGCCGTCTGATCATCATCATAAAGTAATTTTTTGAAAATTATAAACCGGGCAATGTTAATAAAATTCCATTTAAAGACATTTTAATGTACATGTATGTAATATGCACTAATAATTTTTCAGCATTATAAGTTGCTTTATATGATATAAATAATTTTGGTTTTCATGGTTACATGTTACATTGATATTCGTTGTTTGTCTGTATATAGGTAATTCAGTTCAGTTGAGTTATATGTACTAATTATTTACACACATTTTACGCTACTTTTATTCAGCATATGAAAATATAACTGCCACAAAATTCAATATATCTGATGTATGTATGTCTATATGTACTTTTTTTATGAAATGGTTTATTTGTATGTGGATCACTCTATTCTACCGTCATGGATCACACAAGATCGCCACGGTTTAAGCAAAGAATATGTATTAGAACCAAGAATTCCAGTTTATACGGCAGAATTTACCCTATTTTTAAAACCTCTGATCAAGAAACACAACCTCCCATCTAAAAATATTTTTCGTAAAGAGAATTACTCTCATGTAGATTAAAAAACAAAAATAATCAAAAAAAATCGTGTACATGTACGAAATAAATACCAATTTCATGAATGTATGTGTAAAAATATTACCACCACCCAAAACTAATTACTTGTTTAGGATTTTTTCTTTTTTCTTAAAGACTATTAGATTTTTTACGCATTTGACCGATTTTAAGCATTTTAATTTTACATGTACTTACATTTAAAATACACGCGTTTGTATCGCAGTATATCAATTACCACATGTTCGTACATGTATTTATTTATCTCAATATGAAATGCATGCTTTCTAATAGAAAAAAAAGGTTCTTTACTTTTCGTATATGTATGTATACACATCATATACAAACATTCATATGATCATAAAAAGTGTGAAAAAAAAACAATGTATGAAGATCATTTTTTTTTATTGTACCGAAGTATTAAGGATAATTAAATCTATATACAAACAAACATGTACTATTATTATGATGATCGTTTATTTTGTAATACACATGGGGTGGAGTTGATTTCTTTGTGATATCATGAACTTCAAATGTTTTTACGCATTTGACCGATTTTAAACATTTTAATTTTACATATACTTCCATTTAAAATACACATGTTTGTATCGCAGTATATCATTTAGCTGTAATACGTATTTATATGTACTTCATACAAATAGTACATGTTTATCTGTATATATATTCATCCTTAATACTTCGGTACAAAAAAAAAAAATGATCTTCATACATTGTTTTTTTTTCACACTTTTTATGATCATATGAATGTTTGTATATGATGTGTATCCATACATATATGAAAAGTAAAGAACCTTTTTTTTCTATTAGAAAGCATGAATTTCATATTGAGATAAATGAATACATGTACGAACATGTGGTAATTGATATACTGCGATACAAACGCGTGTATTTTAAATGTAAGTACATGTAAAATTAAAATGTTTAAAATCGGTCAAATGCGTAAAAACATTTGAAGTTCATGATATCACAAAGAAATTAAACTCCACCCCATGTGAATTACAAAATCAATGCAATACAATAGTACAGTCGGCTATTAACAAAAAACCCTTAATTGTATGAAAATATTTCTATGAAATTTGAAATTTTTTCACAATTAAAAAGAATGATGTAATGATAAATATTGGAAAAGGTAGCACATTTTCTGAGACTCCACTGTACTTTTAGGTATTTTCCTTATGTGTAAATAGAATTCACACATACATTCAAAGAATGAAAAATTGAAATTTAGTGATTCTCAATGAAGAGAAATACATTTTACCCCTATCTACTCTGCCCGCACAGCACCTGTTTCGATCAAAATTTTTGGGGTAAAATTAAAGCCTTTAAATCTACATCTCTCTAATACATCTTCTTTGGTTTAAGTCTGGAGTTTGTAATCTCTTTTATTCTGGTTTATCGTATATTTGTACAACACATATACAGTAGTGGCAAGGTGTTCCATTGTTTGTGATAATGATCTACAAAAGCCAAAAAAAAAAAAAACAAAAAAACAAAAAAAATACCCATGTATGTAGTTACATACCACACGAACACGTACTAACGAAAATTAAAAGAGGATACAAGTATATCCCACAAGGAACTGTATGTATTTATTTTTTTTTCTTTGAAGTCAACTTAATTGTTGTTATATGGTGAACATTCGTTGTGGAAAAATTATGAGAAATAAGGAAAACAATGAAAATACATACAAAACTCGCTTGTAATGTAGTAAAAACAAAAAATTTTGCACCTTGCGTTTTTATATATAGGTAGATACTTCATGTACAAAAGGTTATATAGATAAACAATCTATCTATCTACTTAAATTATGAAGTTCTCATGGTAGCAATTAGTCGCATATCGTTTGTTTCAATTGTAAAAAAGAAAAATTGTTCTTAAAAAAAAAAAATTAAATAATAAGCGTAACATTAACGTAAATTTAATGTGTGTATTTAACATAGCAGATCAATACGAACACATACGTGTGCATTCAATATACAAAATTTTAACGAAAAACAGTTGATAGCGAATAATTTTTTTAATGAAGAATTATGAATAATTACCAAAGAGAAATAATTTCATTAAAAAACTAAAGGCCTAGCTAAAATAAACAAATAAGGTAAAGAGGAAAAAATTTTAGTTAGAAAAATAAAAACAAACTAATACAGGCTTCTTTTTGGATGTCTTAAAGCAGTAAGTAGCTGTATCTATGTATAGTAAACAAATAGAGCAGAGCTTTGGAGTTTAGAATACATCTACTGGCATTTTTTTTGCAATTGAATTCCCCAAATAATTCAATGAATATTTTGAGATTTTTCTTTTAAATTTTCCAGTTCAATTATTCTTAAGTTTTTATTTTTCTTATTATTATCATTTTTGTTATGTTTTCCTTTTTATTTTCAATTTCAAGACATAGATAATAAGAAAAAAATTGATACTAAGATGAAATATAAATATTTTACGACAGCTGTCACATACCCTACGTCAATCACATATTATACAACATTACAAGTTCGTTCATTTTTAATGTGATTTTATTTATAAATAAATAAATAGTTGAAATACAAAATAAACTGATCATGTTTCTTATATATGAATTTTTCACAGTCATTTTCAATTTTCAACATTTCTAGCTGTCACACCTTAGAAA
The DNA here is from genome assembly GCA_963971155.1 of Anthrax anthrax. Lineage (NCBI taxonomy): Eukaryota > Metazoa > Arthropoda > Insecta > Diptera > Bombyliidae > Anthrax > Anthrax anthrax. Next base: position 17,902,989 of record OZ020120.1, read on the forward strand.
ATGAGTGTAATTTTTGTATGCATTGCATCATATAGTATATACATACATAGCATGTACTTTATTTATCATAATAAATAATAATGTGAATTAGTGAAATTATTTCCAAAACGAGAACATGTACGTTACATACGACGACATGTACAAATATATATTATTGGTCGATCTGTTTACAATCAGAATGAATGCACGTAAAAGTAGTTAAAATAATTTTGGATGATTAGAGTGTATAGAGGTACTTGATGGTCAATAAATAATTTTCCTTCTTAGTAACGACATACAGTACACTGGTATGATGACATACATACGTTTACACATAACATGTATGTATGTATATGAGATGTATTACAATTACAAATCGCGGTTAGTAACTTTAACTAATCAACTGTAACCTGAATTTATTATGTCATGTTTTATCACGTATCATTTTACCTGTTTAAACTTAAAGTATAAATAAAAATCTTTTATTTAATATCTAACGAAGAGTTTTCGAAAAATTCTTCTTGAGCAATGCGTATATGACTTGCTGATAATTATGATAATTGTCACCTCTTTAAAAAAAAAAAAGAAAAAAACAAGATTTTTTTTTCTTAAACTTTATACATACATAATACTCGGTGTTTGATGAGATATTTTTATACCATATTTTTAAAGCATAGTCACCTGTATTTTTAATTGATAATTGTTCGCATTATTTTTATATTTAATTTGATTGAATTCGTTTTTAACTTTAATTTTTTGATTGTTAGTTTTCTGTATTTTGTAAATGAAAACCATGAAAATCACAATAGAGCAACATAAATAATGCAGTATTTTTACGTTCCAAAAGAGAACACATGATTATGCTTCAAAAATGAAATATAAATGATTTGTTTTTCTATACAAACGTGTTTTTTTTACAATTATGTATGTATACACAGGTAATTTCTTTGGAAAAACATACAAAGCATATTACATTGTACATCATTTTGTAGGCACGAGTCAAATATTACATTAAAAAATGTTTGGAATTTTTGACATATTTTGCTTTATTTGTTTTTGAGAACAACAAAAAAAAAAAAAGAAGATATTATATTCTCTATAGTATGTAATTTTTGAAATTAACATTTTTTTTTCAAAATTTGGTTAAGATCAGAATTTACATCAGCAAATAATAAATTATCAACTTTGGTAGATATTTTTTTTTTTGTTTATACGAATACATTATAACCTCAAAATTAAAAAAATTTGCAAAAATTTACAAAAAACATTTAATTTCGTTACATGAAAAGTCACAGTAAACATTTATGAATTTGCTCAATTTTTTTATTTATTTTTGCATTTGAAATAGGAAAAAAATAAATTTTCATTTTCATCAAACAGATGTACGGGGTTAGTCGGGCTGGGCTGCCTTACTCCGAATATTAAGATTATGCTTATAGATCACAACAGGTCCGTAGCCCGTAACAGATGTACTAAAATACGTACTACATATATCTACAGATAAATATACAAATACGTAAAAGTTATAATCAAATATAATTGTGGTTATATTTTCACATATTAATACGATTTGAACCCACCACAAAAATATTAAGTATATGTACACTTGATCCCTTTACATTTTCATGTGAGTATTTATAATACCTTGATTTTTATCACTTTTCATAAACATGCGCGACAAAAAAACAGGAATTAAAAGAAAAAGTTATATGTACGTACATATCCGTATTATTTTGAGTGAGGGTTCCATAAAAATTTCGTTATACACAGAGAGAATATCCTATTTTGTTAATTTTAATCCTTTCCGATTCGATAATAGCCACAAATAAATTTTATAACGTACCACCAAGAAGTCAATAAAGCCAAATAAATATAAAGGATATACTAACTATAAATATGATATAGAATTCTATTTTTGAACACATACAAGTTATTTTAAAAGAAAAACAACAGTTACACTAGATTCACCCTCTTGTGATACTTTATTATAATTCTTTTGTGTTGGCGTAGTCCTTTAAGGATATTTTTCTTCCTGACTTATAATTATATAGAATTGAATATAAATATCAGGGTGTTCCAGAATAAGTATCAATCAATAAACAGAAAGTTTTTCGCAATCAATAGCTTCAAAATCTGAAAAATTTTCATGAAAATCAGAGCATATCATCTTGAAACATTTGAAGTTTTATGTTAATTTTTGTGTTTTTGTGTTTTTGTGTTTTTTTTTTTTTTTTTTTTTTGAAAAAGTGAACAAATTAGGTATTTTCATATGAAATCATTCAAGCATACATACATAATATGCTCAGTAAAATATCCTATTTTTACACTTATAGGAGAGCGAAGAGTCTACAAGGATTTTTGGTTAGAAACAGTTTGAACTATTTAAAAAATATAGCTTGTAACACAAATCTCATGGTACACCCTGTATATTAACTTGAATTTTAAGCATTAAATCATGATTGTTATTTGTATATATCCCAGACTAGTTTAATCCTTTTTATATTTGATAAAAAAAAGTCAACAAAAAAATGCAGTAAATAAAAACCGCCCACAAACATCTGTCATCATACGAAACTAAATAATATAAAAAATTTTTTTCCGAATAAAAAACTGTAACAAATCGAAAAATGCGAAATATGAAATTTTTTAAGAAGAAATTTTCTCTTTAATTTATATATTGGAAATTATTCAAATTTCAAAATGACCATTGGTAGCATCAAAATGTTTTTTAAATTTAATTTGAAGAATTTCACAAACTTTAAATCTTAAATGTTTTAGAATGTTTCAAAATTCACGTAATTCGACTAAAATTGAATTTTTTTTGTCAACACATTTTAGTTTTTTTTAAAACCGTTACAAAAATCGAAAATTTCAATATTTGCAAGCCTTTTTTTACCGTATCAATCAATTTTTCTTAATCTGCAGACAATTTTTAAAAAATAAGAAAGTGATTGTATTATTTTACATAACGAACAACATACATACATATATACAATAAATCAGGGGATATGTGTGAAAAAATTCAAATTAAGGTCCTAAAAGCAAACAAAATACGTAATGCTTGTATATCACATAAAATATAGAAAGGATAAAAAAAAATTTTAAGCATCTTCACTTTCATATACTGCACAACAATATCTTTCTATATTACGTAACGTATATCCTGTTTGCACGCATACAAGACAATTATTTGAATATGGTGAAGATGAAACTATTCAAATTAATGCATGTATGGTTACAAAATCAATTTTTTTTTTTTTTTTTTTGAAAGGATAAAAAAAAATTGCATGTATACATTTATGCACATGTCTGAAATTTTCTTAATTCAATGCATTCGTTGTATTACAGTGCGTAAAGCGTATACAAAAATTTCGATTTATTATTTAGCATGTCATTTTTACATGTAATGTAAGATAAATATATATAAGGAGAAGAGGATTTGAATACATGAAAATGCACTGAATTTTTTTTTTCCTTTATCTATATATTTTTTTTTTTTTTGTTTTTTAAATAAAGACGATCAACAATTGTTGTCAATAATACATAAAAAATATCATAGAAGAAGAAGTAATATACAAAATTCTGTTACATCTTTTACGATCTCTTACGATATCTTCTACAATTCCATGGGAAAATTATCAACCCTTTGAAAAAAAAAACACTAAGTCTCTTTTGACAAACAAATTTCATATATATGAGCAATATGAGTATCAAAGATTTATAAATCATTTACATGCATATGTATCATCATAGATGAAAAGGATGAGAAAATTAAATATGCAAAAAGGATGACCCTAACGAAAATAGAAAAAAAAATTTTGAATCTTAAAAAAATAAAAGTAAAATCTTAAAGTAAGTAAAAGGTTCCCTATATATATGTATGTATATACTATACTGATTTTTACCATTGATGCAATGATGATGTCTTCCTTATAAAAATTTTATGTTTGTATACATATGTGAATATTCTATCATCAACAAATCAAGCATTTATAAATGAACCCTTTCAACCCTTATCGCTTTCTTATACTATAATATACGTGAAGGTATACATATGTATGTATGTATGTATGTACATTTCTTATAAGTATGCAAAGTACATAAAATTCATTTATTTATTATTATGATTTTTTTTCCCTCGCTATTTTGAATACTCATCTTCACAGTATGATCAATTGTATAATTTATTATATGGCATGATGATCAAATGTTGATTACGTTTTTTTTTTTTTTTTTTAATTCTGGTGTGAGAATATTTTTGCAAAAATTTATTTATTTTTTCTTCAATCTTACGAATGTTTACAAAATTATATACTATATATATCCTCTATCTACCTGTGTATATATACAAATTTGAATCCCTTATCCCGTCATAATGAGTATTCTAATGCAAATGGGATCGAAATTTTTGTCAAAAAATTTTTCTATATGTAAAATAATTTTTATGTATGTATGTAAGCAAATGTATTTTATATAGAAAAGGGATATATAATGATCACCTTGCATTAGTATAAAAATGATAATCATTCGAAGAACTTTCATTTTTCAAAATTATTGTAGATATACAGCTTCAGAAATTCTAGTTTAATTCTTTATTTCACCCTTTATTATTTATTTTCTGGCTGTTTATTCGTACAGGAAATATTAAAGGATATATGAGCATATGTATCCGAAACATGATTAATTTAAAAATAGGAAAAATAATAAGATTTTTACATGGAACACAAAATATATGGTTAACTGAACATCATCTGTATATAATTCAAAACTGCAAGAAAAATTCTAGAAAGAAAAGTATCAATATCTGTATAAGGATAATTTTATTTATTTTTTTTTTTTAGGAAAATTTTGTAATTTCTAATTAATTAGAATTATGCAATTTAATCTTAATAATTTAATTATTTTATATCCAAATTTTTAACAATGCATCTATTTCAGTTTTAGATATTTTTGAATTTATTGTATTGTACTTATACGGTGTTAACACGTTTTGAAACTCATTGAAATATAGATACATATGTATATATAATTTTCTCAATTTTCGATTATATCTGTTGGAGAAAGTATATTATTTGAGTCGTTCGGAACCTTAAACCAATTTAAACGATGTATAAGTATAGTTATTTATATTTAAAAAAAAAAAAACCAAAAAAAAAAAAATAAACATTAGCAAAATCACGTCTAAAATATAAATACACACATATGTATGTGCGTTTGTATGTCTAACATTTACTACTGTCAATAAACGCTATAATTTATGCATAAAATATTTTCAACAGAGATATTTTTGCCCTTTAGAAAAAAAGGGTGAAAGAATTTCTTTTAAACAAAATAAGACTTTCCTTTTTCCTTTTAATTTTTGTTCAAAATATACGTATACGGATACAGATGATGATGCATACATGTGTAATTTTGGCAGGCAGGATGTGTAAGAATTTGTTTTTTTTTTTTTTTTTTTTTAAATATTCAGGTTTTCAGAAATGTTTCCATATTAGTTTGGAAACGCTTTCAATTTTGCCTCAAGTGCTTTTACATGCATATTTTGATACATGAACGCATAGTTCCATCAATGTAGAACAGATGAATGGATTATTTATTTATTTATTTATTTATTTTTTTTGAGAGAATCATATCACCTTTATTACACTTTTTAAAAAATGAAAGGTTTAATATTTAGAAAAGTATAAAATTTATAGAAATCAATTGATCGAAGAAGGTAGTAAAGACAAAACCGTTTTTCTATTTCGATGCATACATTAAAAAACATAAATAGTTGTCAATAAACATGCATACCTATAGACAGTATATTTTTCCTACCTATATGAACCTTTTTTTTCTCCTTTTAAATTCTTTTATTGATTTTTGAATGATAAATTACAGGCGTCACATTAACAAAAGAAAATGCAAAATTATGCAAATTTCAATTTAAAAAAAAAATTTTTTTTCTTTGATAATCTTTACGTATACGTTACTACATACATATGTAGGTATTCGACATTGAATTGAAATTGAAAATTTATCAAAATATGTATAACAAATGTTTAATTTTATTATTTAAAAATTGAATTGAAAGTATGAAAGGGAAAAGATTTTGTTACAATTTTTATTTTTGTATCCGTCATTTATTTATTTTTATTTTTTTTTTTCTAAAAAAAAATTCTAAAAATAGTTCGAAAATAGTTAATATGAAAATTTTTCATTTAAAAAAAGAATGTCCTCACACAACATTACGAGTATACTAAAAGCATGATGAAGATTTATTTTGTCTTCAATACGATGACCTTCTGAATTCGGTATTAAATTCATTTCCATACCTAAAGTGTGTATGTAAATTAGTGGCGCTACATTATAATATTTTCTTTTTCTTTTTTATTATTTTGCATTTAAAACGGTTTTTTTTTATATCCTTGATATCCTTTTCAAAATACAGAATGCCTAAATGCGTGTATCATCAAAATAGACACAAGGAAAACATGGAATACTTATGGAAATGAAGTTTATAAGTATATCTAACCAAATTATGTAGATGAATTCGTAATCCACGTGTATACTTCAAAAATTGATGTATGGCGCATGCTTTATTTCATGAACTTGAAAAAAAAGAAAGACTTTAAAATTCAAAATAATTTTTTCTCCTTTTGGATTTAGATTTTTTTTTTTGGAATTTTAATTAAGTGGCTCAAGCGCAAAGATTTTTCACTCTGTTTTTTTTTTTTTATTTACGTTTGTTTTAATATGTGTAACGTTATGAAATTTGTTTTTATTTCCCGAGTCCTTTTTTTAATTTGTTTTTTTTTTTAATTGACTAATTGTTGAAACTGACATAGCGAGAAAATGAAGAGAGAAAAAGGAAAGAAAGTGAAGCAAAATAAAGAATGCATTCAGCGAAGTTTTGGATAAAGCCCGATAAATGTGTTGTGTGCGTTGCGTGCGTTGTAAGCATTCACAGATCAATGGAAATTATTAGGAGGATTTTTCTATGCCGTAGCATATTGATATTAATTAACCATGATTACAAAAAGTACTCTAAAAATCTTCCGATACTTTAAAACTCGATTATGGCCAGTATTGCAAATAAGTAATTATAAATTTGATTAAAGAAACAAAAATTTAAAACCTCGCTAAATGATAATAACATTATTCGAGACGACGAGAAATGAGACCATAGTACATTTGTATATGTTTTACAACAGGGACCAATTTTATGTACACAATATATTTGAAGATTGTAATTGATAAATTAAACATCTATTTAAAATTTATGTACATAATATGAAAAACATGAAACATAAACTATAAAGTAAATTTGAAATTTCTACATGTAGGTAAACTTGTGTCCCAAAGGATTTTTTAAATATCTATACTAATTAAAGTACACAAATGCAAAATTATACAGAATACACATTATAATGTACACTTTGTTACAATAACACCCTATATTGTTGTATTACACAGTTAATACTTTGTTTATAAGGTGAATTCCTATTGAGCGGATAATGACAATATAATAGAGTATGATGGAATTCACATCGTACACGTACAATTAAGCATGTCCACATTATAACTAGAATATATAACCATACATAAATGTTAGTATGTTTCACATACATATCAGTGAAATTAGTGCTGTCGTTTTCCAAAACTTTAAAGCAGTATAATACAAAGAATATGTACTAATGATAATACGTTGGAAAAAATCGCTTTTTAGATAAAGTTTTCTAATTAGGACACTTTTATATTTTTTCAGATGATTTCGCTACCTTTTTTCAGTTTTATGTTCTATGTATGTATACTGGACTGGTCAGTCAGTGGTCTGATGCTGATCTACATAGTTCTGGTTCTGATGTACATAGCAATAGCAAGATACATAGCTCAGTCCAGTCTAGCAGTCTGATCAGTACTCAGTAGTACATAATCCATATAAGAGTTGGTTTTGGTTCAGTAAGGGAAGACGGGTGGTATTGTATATTAGCTCTTGAATTTTATTTTCACTTTTTCAATTTTTTTTTTCGCATGAAAGCAATGGCATACTAAATATTATATTATTATTATTATTATTATTATATGTATATGTATGTTATATTAAATATTATTATATTATATTGTTTTATAGTCGGCCGATATGAGGTAAGTACAAATTTTTGGATTCTATCAAATTAAATGCATGTAATTCCAAAAACTAGTATTTTCATTGAAACGACAGTATCACAATATCAGATATCAAAAAGCAGTAAAAATACTGCGATTGCGGTAAAACGATAGTACTGCGTGAAATGTGTTGATATAAAGTCTAAATGATAAATAATTTCTTAAGTTTGCCAAATTTTAAAGGATTTAAAAACACAATGTGAATTTTTTTTGACACATTGATGACTGTTTCAGATAGTTTCAGATTTCGCATTTTGAGATTTCGAACATATTTGCATGTAATTGAAGTAAATTCAAAACATGAATGAAGCAATCAATTTGACGTTAAAAAACAATGAGAAATGAAGCGATAAACAAAAGTATTTGAACAATATATGAGACATATTAGATCTGTATAATTTCATTTTATTTTTATATCCAATTCACATAGACATTCAGAAAATTGTTGTGCAAATTCGAATAAAAATAATTACTTTCTCTTTTTTTCTTGCTCATCTCATCTTTATGATTTTCTATTGCCTCGTTATATTTGCCGATATCATCACAAATGCTCAAATCTACAATGTTTGCATGCATTTTGTTTATACAGGTATCGTCAGTCTTTCTATCAAGGGTGTTGTTAAAATGATTTCGCTGACGTAAAGAAAATTTTTTTTTTGATCGAAATTTGTTTTTCTTATAAGTAAAAACAAAATATAGAAAGGGTTTCATCTCTTTTTTCATCATACGTATGCATAATATACAAAAAGAAAAAGGGTTGAGCCTCGTGAAAAAAAAAGAACTGATATAACACACATGTGTAAAAAACGAAAATTAAAAGGAATGTATTAGCAGTAACGCGTTTATATTGTGTAAAAGAAAAAGATTGGTATAAGAATAAAATCTCTGTAGGGTCTAAATATTTTTATGATGTGTGTGTACACATAACGAAAGGATAAATATAGGGAAAAAAAATTATTGAAGGGTTGAAGAATATATTAATGTCGTGAAAAACCACAAATATTCATACATACATGATACTGCCTATTTTCTTATTGCAAAATTTCAATACACATGCAAAATTTTTATACATTTGAATAAGCGGTTAATATACATACATATATTTTGGGATTTATAGGTGATCTTCCTTGGAAATGATTTTACTGTCATCTGTTAAAAAATATCAAGAATCACTAATGTAAAATCTAACTGGATCATATTTATGTAAATTATCCTTCAATTTGACTGTGTATGTGTTTTAACAAAAAATTTTCTTACTGGATAAGTTGGAAAGTTTGGAAAATGCAATTTAATAAATTTTTTAAGTTAGAAAGTGAACGTTTGTATCCAGTAGATTTTATCCTGTGGTAAATGTTATAATTGCGGAAGCTTAAAACTTTTTTTTAATAGAAGTTATACAACGTGTGTTGATTCCTATATATAAATGCATACACGTACGTGATACATTACACATTAAAAATTTGTAATTTGCAATACCATTTGTAACACATGTGATAATACGTCTTTTGCTTTTATTCACAATGTTGGTTTGGTCTTTGGTATTACATATATGTATTTATTTTAATTTACCAATTACTCTACAAGCACACTCAATATCATCTTAAATCATCAGTATAAGTATATATGTTGGCAATCAAATCATTAAACACTATACATACGTTAGTTAACTTGATCAATGCTACATGCTGCTTGTTATGTTTGTACATATGCACATGTACATGTATACAGTAAAAGAAGACTGGAATTTATAGTCGATTTTTCATGTTTTTTTTTTATTATTTTATTTTTTTCATGCATTTGACAAAAGTATGTTATGGGCATAATTTGTATGTCAACTACATTTTCAAAAATATAAAGAGTTAAGAAAAATACAGCAAAAATAACATAACATAAAAAGTTAACGTATGGTTAACTTTGTCAACATTTCATAGTTATTTATTTTCTAAAAACCATTAAACAAAAAAAAAATAAAATAAAATTCTTTTTTTTTCACATTTTTTTTTTTTTTATTTTAGTATAAAAATATGTCAAAATGTTGTTATCATCATTGGTAATCGAATACACCTGGTAAATTTTTCAATTTTTGTTTTTTATAGGTATTTGCTTTTTATCTCTACTTTTTTTTTCGTTTATATTCATTTATTGACTCTTTATACTAGGATAGAAAAAAAAAATGCGGCTTCTAACCAAAGCATACATTCAGTTTTTTTTTTTCTTAATATTTTGTCTACATTACGTATCTTTATATTTGATCTTATATAACAGAGTTTATATGCATCACACATGTTTGTATGTTCGTGTGCATCTAACATATTTGTCATGTGTTAAGTATCAGTTAAATGTTAAATCTCATAATCACAAATCTATACACATACAAATGTTCATATGCACTCTTTATACATATGTAGACATGTATACTTTATCCATGAGTTCATTACAGATGAAGGTGAAGTGGCACCTCTTTGGTTATACACCAAACAAATCATGGTTACACCAGATGATACTTCGATGCACTTTTGGACGTAAACGTAAGAGGTAAAATAGAAAACTTTACGAATGTCAAAAATGACATATTGATCTTAGTGAAAATGTAAAATAAATTGCACTAATATCTTTTATTTTTTTTTTAGCTTTTTTTTAATACCTAAATAGTTCATTTTACACATGCTTCTCATAACAGATTACTTTACTGAAAAATATAAGAAAGGCAATTTACTACTTGGCTTTTATTGAAACGATCAATTGAATTTCGTATAAAATCTTCTGATGAATATGTATTACATTAGGTTTAAAATAATTTAAAAAATATACGTAAAACTGGAACACCCTGTGTATAGTGATTACAATTTTAATGATGCGAATAAAGTAAAACTTCATTTATTAATCATTTTCTAAACAGTTTTATAAAAAAATTCAATTTAATATATGGTGTGTGCTAAAGCAAGCTAAAGACAGTACAAACGCACAAACATAATAATAAAAAAGATCCGAAAGCTTCAAACATTTTTTTTTCAAATAAATTAAATATAACTTGAAATAATTTGAAATACATACCATTTAAAAATATCGTTAAATAAAATTTTAACGAAAAATAGAAAAAAAATTTTAATTTTATATCAAGTGTTTGAGATACTTGTTATGGTTTTAAAAACAAAAAGAAAAGTGTCTTGCAAAGATTTTTATTGAATGGAATTTTTTTTTTTTTTAAAAACATTTATTACTTTAAAGTTATTCACATACGTGAGACACATGAAATTTCAAAATCAAATTTTTATTTACATATGAATCAAATGCATCAATATAAGAAAAAGCGATTACATATTTTAACATTACCGTAAATGTTTAAGTATTTGGCAAATTAATCCAATTAGGTAATGTCTATAATAATGATTAAAAGGAGATATGCGTTGTATTTCAAATGTTTAATACTAATTAAGAAATTTTTAAATTCGAAAATGTTTTACATATAAAGAACATCTTGTACATAGGATAAATAACTTTAATGGTTTTAATGAAAGAATACCGAAATTATTAACATTTTCACTTAGAAAATGTTACAAAATGTTTTTTTTTACCAATAAATTTAAATTAATTAAATTTTTTTTAACAGAAATGTAAACACCTTTTGAGTGTTTAGTTGCATTTTATTCAATACCAATTTTGGTTTACTATTACACTTGTATAGTCGTTATTGCATATTCAAGAAATTTTCTTTTTAATCTATTTAATTATGGTGTTAATGGGTCACAAATTTTGAATTTCGTTTTTCGAACATATATAATTTTACTATTTCAAATGAAATTGCATAAAATTAATGTAAATTATTACGTGATAAAATGATTAAAAAAAATTTCTAATACATAATGGTGAATTTCAAAATGTTTAAATACAGCCTAGATGCCAAATTTATAGTTTTAAAATGCAAACACTCAAAATGATAACATCCTTTAAAGTTTTGAAACGTATTGTGACGATATCTATAAAACATATTATTTAATCAAATGATACATCATGAATTTTTTTTTTTTTTTTGATGCAATGTATCAGTACAGTGGCATTGCGTAATCTTTGCATTAAAACCATGGTGTCATTGCATCACAACAAAAAAGATTTTTTTATTTGACATTTTTCAAATTACCAATAATTAGAGACGTACACCACATGCGAATATTTTTATAACGTACAATATATGTCATTAATTCGAAATAAATTTCTTGTTTCTTATCCTCTATGTTAAGGATATCTATACATATTCTTGTAAAAAAAAATTTAAAGGATAAAGGGTTAAAAGTTTTATGTTTAATGGAAATTTGACTAAGTCATAAAATAAATAAGAAGTTAACCATTTTTTTTTTTTTTTACCAGAAATAATAAAAAAAATTAAATGTTCAAATAAAATGGTCATATTCTATAGTTAGTCAAATGAATGATGCAAAAAATACCATTTATTTAATTGTCTGTGTATTTTTACGACAATGAAACACCAAAAAAAAATATAATAAGAACACTAACAACAATCAAATCAAAAAAATAAAATTTTCTTTTTCTTATTTGCTTTAAAGTCCATTAAGTAGCGACTTAATATAATAAGAAGAAAGTAATTATAGAGTTATACAAAGAATATTCATAGATACCGCATGAAAAACAAAACGAATGATAATTATTTGTTTTGAAAATCGAGTGATTTTTATAACTTCCGTATATATGTAACCCTTTGTCCTTATAATTTTTCATTCATTATATGTACGACTTTAAATGTTTAAATTACTATAGATTTTCTTTGCCTGCCATGTAATATAAAAGGTGTCCACGGATAAGTGTTACAAATATTAGTTTTCTTAAAATTCAAACTGTTTCTAGCAAAAAGTCTACCATTCTGGAACATAAAAAATAAACCTCACTTATCCTCAAATTTTCAATTCCCTGTATTTCGAAAGGGATAAATTTTAGGATGCGGGAGGGGGACGATTTCTTGCTAGAAACATGTTGAAGTTTAAACAAAAAATATAATAAGTCCACATGCTTTGAGACACTTCATGTATCTTTACATGTTTTTTAATGCTTCTTGATTATATTCTTATTTCAGTCCTTTAAATGTTTTCATATAAAAATAATTTTAAATGCTTTTCTTGTATTTCGTTTTATATACATTTAAATATAATGACAAAAAATATACGCCTGGTTAAACGATATTGTAATACGGAGGTGGTAAAATGTTTTATTTATATATTTTATAGGATATTTCATGGAATTAAAATATTTTCTTTAATTTTCATCTTCATTTTGATGTAATATTTTAAATGTTAACAATTCTTACGCAATATTCCTATTCTATTATAGATATTTTGGTATAGATAGCGTAGATGTATGTACATATTTGTATACCATCAAACACGTTTAACTCTTAAATTGTTGAATTTGAAAAAAAAAAAACAAAAATCCTCTAAGCATTTTATATATTTTGGTCTTCGTTTAAATATAATTAAAACACGTTGACGTAACAAATGAAAAGGGTTTTTAAAGAATGTCAAGACTGGTGTTGTAAATATTTAATACAATTATTAAGCTATATATGAATGAATTTAAGCCATTACACATTTTATATTATACATACAATATAGGGAGGAGGATAAAGTGTAATTTTCGAAAATTCACATTAAATTCCTTATAATTCCAGCGAAATTTTCTGTACACATTTTTGAATGTCTATTTAGAAAAAAAAAAAAATTAAAGGATTTTTAAGCAGTTGGATTAAAATAGTTATTGTGTTAATACGATGAATAAAATAGAATGACTGAATTAGCATTGTAACATGAATGATTTCATTACATTTATTACTTTTACATTTTCATTTTAGAGTGCTAGGCTATTTAATTTATTTAACGTAAAATACGCAATTAAATCCTTATGAATTTGATGACAAAATTTTGGGATAAAATAATTGCGGTAAATTCGGATATCAAATCTTTTCCTTTGATGTATTTTATAATTACTGTACTATTTAAGTTGAAATTTTTTGTATGAATTTTTGTTTATTTGCCTACTTTGGACTTTGATTGAAGGACTTATAACTTGTAATCAATTAATAAACTGGACATGCATCAAATTCAAATTCAAATGCAAGACTTAAGACTTCTTCTTCCTTCAGCTCTACAGCTCCTTGTAAGTCTTATTATCATTACGATGATTTTGAAGACTTAAGACTTATACTCAATGTTTTTCTTCATGTAATTAAACTTATTTTCCTTTCATATTATTTCATGTATTCCCAATTTAAATATTTGAATTCGATATATAACATTACTTGCTTAGATTACCACAAAATACGGTTAACATTAACTATTTTGTTTCATTTTTTAACTTGTCAATAACAATAAAAGAAAAAGGAAAAACAAAAAAAAAACAAAAAACAAAATTGGAAAATGTGTACGACATTGTGGAAAACAATTCAAAATTTTAAACATTTTTCTGTATGTATTAATCACCCTATTTTTATTTTAAAAAAAAAATTTTTTTTTATTTTTTATTTTTTAAATAAAACTTTATTCGTGTACATTTATAAAATGAAAAAATGCCCCTTTATTGCAATTGTATTGTATTGGTGGCATAAATTTTTTCTTATTTTTTTCTTATTTATCTTCTTTGTCTATTATTATATGTTGCGAAAATTTAAATAAAAAAAACTAAAAAATAAAAAGAGGAAAATTCGAATTTACCAGCTAAAACAGTATAAGATAATACCCGTATACGCCATCAGTATAATAGCTAAGTCATTCACAAAACGACAACAACTATATGTACAACGCGAATTGAAAATAAGAAAAATGCACCCCCTTTTCAAGAAGTACGTGACCTCTGTCAATATTGTTCTAGAATCATTGTGAAATGGTATCAAGGGAAAAATATCTTTTTTTTTCTGCATTATTTTATATCCATATCGTACAAAGAGTCTTATAGTTGTTACAGTCAAATATAAATATTTTCCTTATCTTTATAAATACGTTGAAAAAAAAATATAGAGGAAAACTCTAGTATATAGGCGACCCTCTTTGTTTTTAGATACTACGTGTGTGTGTATGTGTATACGCATTATATACAAACGTCCACACGTTAGCTACCTCATGCATGCCTAATATGTATATCTGCAAAGAGAACAACAAAAATATTGTATTCGAGGAAATAAGAAAAATACGATTTTTTTTTTGTTTTTTTGTTTTTACTTTTACTCACTATTATTCACTGTATTTATGTGATTTTTTTTTTTATTATCATTATTTTTTTAATTTTATTTTGTAATTTTTCTTTATTTATTTATTTTCTATTTAAAAGAAAAAAAAATAAAAGAAAATTCTTTAAATGTAAAAAAAAATGAGGAAAAAATGTAAAGAATAACGTATTCAAATTTGAAGCCTTGTCTATAGCGGGAATAAATCAGTATGTGCCAGGAATACGATTTTATGTATGAAACCAACAGTGTTATTGACCAGTACAGTACGAATATGAAATCATTTTGGATGATTTTCCATAACTCCTTTAAATCAAGATTTTTTTATAGAGGAATAAGGAGAGGTCAAAGTGGAATCTCGTATGTTTTGTTCATTATATCTTAAATTTACGTGAAAATATTCTCTACTAAAGGAATATTTTCTTTACTCGTGCATCCAAGATTTAATAATATACTAATTAATTTGTATTGTTTGGTAAATTTTATGATGCAGTCTAGTATTAAAATGTTATAAGTTCAAAATTTTTGAATCAACCCAATTTAATTCGAATTTAAATTTGTACCGTAAACTAAATTTATATTTTAGCAAAAAAAATTTTTTTTTTTTTTTTAGACCAAATAGCTATACAATAAGACTTTAGATACATTGTTGCTGCAAATATTCTTTTTCTCTATACGAATGTATTTCTTATTTGTATTACATACGAATCATTATTGTACCGTATTGTTGTAGTTCACATATTATATTCGTAAACTTGTGGTGCATACAAATTTATTGTGTATTTATAAAGAGAAACTAAAAAATTTCTATATAGATAACATCCATGTATTGTTTGCAGACAGTTCATACGTTCATACAAAAATGGTTCATTGCCTTATATATTGGGTGTGGTATACCTATGCATACACACATGAGCATCATGCACATATATTATTATCTACATATGTAGATTTCATGTGTGTTTTTCTTTTATATTCATGTAATATCTATCATATAACTTCAAAATACCTCTGTACCTATACATTAAAAAAAATTTTACCAAAATGTTATATATAGAATATTGTACATACATATGTTATTTTATTGTTTTTATATAGTTATATACATATATAAAAATCAAAACTTACATGCTAAGCTCTTTAATTCAAATCATTTTGTATTTTTCTATGACATACATACTGAATAGCAAAAAAATATCACGCCTGAATACAAAATGTTTGTGTCATTTAAAAGATATTTGACTGTATGTATATAGGTATCTCTGTATGTGTAAATTTATGTATGAGTTGGTTTTATAATAATAATAAATAATAATAATATAGTGACTAAGCCAAGAGGTCAAGTTCACAGTCAAAGTGTGGGCGGAAAATTTAACCTCGCATGGGCTATAACCTGAAAGTGTAATGTTTGTTTCATATACCATGACACAGGTACATATGTATACGCTCATATGTACGTATATGTATAGGATATCGTGATATTTGAACGAAAAAACCATTTTACAGTAATTTTAATAAAATGGTCATTCAATTACTTAACTGAATAAGAAACCATATGAATACATACTGAAAGCATTAAATCAATAAAAGTCGTGTAATTACCTTAGTTTACGAATAAACGAATTAAATTCCTTATAAACTTAAAAAAAATCCTAAAATTCGAAATATAATCACCTCATATAGTCGACATATAAAATTTTTACTAATTTTCAAAGTGATTGAGTTTTAGTCAGTGCCAATATAAGGAACAAAACGATAAAATCCACACATACTGTACATCTGTTCGTAGTATAAAACTACCAAAAAAACTATTTAAATTGCATATCATGAATAATAAATCCTTGAAATGAAATCTTTCATTTCACTTTCATCTTAGACTGAAAATTGTAATCCTTTTGCATACACATGACTGTGTCGAATGGATTCTACTATTTATAGTTGAATAGTGTAGATGAGTGCATACATATTTTCGTATATAATTCTACGTACATGTGTACACAATTACATATTTCTGTTTTATTATTCATGTACATAATAGTGTACATATACATATGCACACATAACACATGACATAGGTATGTAACAGTCGTGCACCTTAAAAGTCAATTCAACCACACACATTTGTATACACATGTAAGTTAAATTTTTCAAAAATATTAGAAAAAAAAAATTTGAAAAAAATTTTCCAGGTATCATACAGTCTGTTTATATTAATGATTTTCAGTTCGTAGCACATATGCGTTAAATTTGCATATGTGTTGCATAATAGTGTACATAAAAAAAAATGAATCAGTTTTATGCCATATCAGTTTTATTAGATTATTTGATTTTCAAATTGATAAATGCAATTTTCATTATTTCGTTCTTATTGTGAAATTTTTCACAAATGTTCAACAAACGCAAATGTGTGCACAAATACATATGTATATATGAATACACTTTGGACGGATCCTTGTTTTTTTTAATGAGAAAATGCCTTTCTCAATTTTCTTGATAGCATTTCGTTTTTGTTCACAATTTCAAATCATTCGATCCTGTGTTTCAATCCCTTTAGGAAAGTCATATATAACGTGACATTTATCAAACAAAGAATTTTTATTATTATTAAATAGAAAATTTAATAAATAATCAAACTATTATTGTGAATTTATTCAAACAACAAAATATACGTATATGTTTTATTTGGTGTAAAGTAACATTTTCGAAAACAATAATGTGATTTGCTTAATTTATTAAATAGATCAATGTTTCGGAAAATGACCTTTACCCATTCGTATAAAAACTTCCTAATATATTTATTTTTCTTAAATACACATACGAATGTGATATATGTAAAATATACAATGAAAGTATGTCATTTAGATACTTATATACGGACGACCAATTCTCTTTATTTTTTTTTCTTACTTTTTATCGAAAGACGAATCTAATATCCTTTTATGGTCATTACGATTTGATAAGGTGATAAAATAAGTCCCCCTTAAACGTTACATGCCAAAATATGCAACATATTAGACGTACGTAAACGTACATTCATGTACCCTTTTTTTAATACTATATACATATATTCAAATAATAGAAGAAATATCTTTAATCCAATATACACCATTTTCCATCTAAATTTAATATTATAGCATACGTAGATCATAGTATATAGATATACTCGTATAGCAAACTCATATAAAGTGTAAATATTCGTTGTGATACAATGACGTGGTAAATAGTTTTGTTCCCAAGATACCAACAACTAGAAAATTTGGCCATCAAATTAAATTCTAAAAAGATGTGAAATTATGTGCCCTTATACATACATACATGTACATATGGTCATGTATTCTTACTTGTATCCAAATTTAATGAATAGTTAACTTTGGCAAAATAAAGTGTGTAAATACAATACATATAAAGTCTATGTCCATATATATGGAAAACATACTTATCCACGTGTAACGGAGTATAGATTATTTTTGTCTTGAAGAAATCTAGTAAATTTTTAGTCCTTTTGTTTTTTTTTTTTAATTTCGTGTTATTTATGAAACAGTTTAATAGAGAAATTTTTTTTTTTTTTTACCTTTAGGACTATAATCCTTGGACCTCAGAAAAGTCCAGAGTTATTAGAATTTTTTAAAGAACCTAGGTTTTTGACGTATTTTAGTACACAATGTCTTTTTACACAAGTACTTCTCTTCTAGGTTGTCTTGTCCTGGCAGATCTGCATTGCCTTTTTTCATATCCGATTTTAATTTATTGAGTCAAATTTGGTTTATTTGCCTTGTTTCTTATTTTCATCTACGAATATGAATTTTTCCTTAAAAGGACCACAAAAATCACATAAGCATAAAATAAAATTCTTTTTAAATTAGTTCGATTAAGCAAATAATAACGAGAATGATGATAACCAAAATTAGGATTTTCGATTGAGTATGATGTCAATGGATTATTATTAGTCCCAGAATCGTTATATTCTAAAAGAAAAGCAAAAAATGTGTTTTATTTGTTTTGATTGCGACAAAATCGACAAATATCCTTACAATTGTACAATACAATATTAAGGAATTTATAAAAAAAAAACAAAAAAAAAAGAAGAAAAACTGAATTGGAATTTTATTTAAAAAAAAAATCAAAAGAAAATACCAAATGAACACAAAACCAAATATTAATGTATGTATAAAATGTTTTTCTGCATAAGATAAAATGCCAATTTATTACATAACTATGAGAAATTTTACATTTATATACATATATAAAGTATTATGTGGTATTATACATTACTGAATTTTACAGTATTTATACTATATACATATAAAAGTGAATTCATCCTTAAATAGTCCCTTTTAAATTGGCCAATTACATTTCTGGGCACAATTTTAACTCAATTCATGAAAATTTATTCTTATCAAAATAACATTTTATTATTTGTATATAAACACATACATACCAATACACATTGCATACATTAGATATATCCTTGTTTATATGTAATACCAAAATTCAGGAAATGTCTATTTGACCGGAAAAATTGAAGTTAACTTGACCATTTTTATATTCATACACAAATAATTGTATAATATATTGAGAATTTTTGTATATATATATAGGACTATGACAGGAACTTGCATACATGGATAAAATAAAGATTACCTCTATTACTGTTTACTAGAATATTTTGTCTAAAGGAAAAGGGTATTGAAAGCTAAAAAAAAAAAACAAAAAATTCAAAAAGAACAAATATCTATTAACCATTTGGTACAATGCTGTGATATTGGCTTGGGTATACGTACATAAATAATATGTGTACACTGTAAAAATATGTATGTATTGTGGGCTATTAAAATCATTGGTAAATTAAATTCCAAAAATTTGTATTCCATTTATAAATCTTAGATAAAATTATATAAATTTTTCCGATAATTTTCCTTGCTATTAAATTTTCTTTTATATAACGTGAAAATGTACAAATATATACATATATACATATATATATTTTTTTTTGTAAAATCAGTAACATTAAAGACACACATCTAATTTTGATACTAGTAAGGAAATCTCAAGAATCATAGATGAACCATTAAAGTGTCACGTTGTATTGTTCGAATATTACAGGAAAAAAGTCCACATTTCAAACCATATATAGTATACTTAAAATCAGGAACATTTTGATAATTTTTATGTGATAAATTCATTCACATCTACACTATCTATTCTGCAAGAATTTCCTCAAAAATTAAAGAGTTTAATGATAAATCTGAAATTTCGAAATCAAAACAAACAATGCCGTCAGGATTTTGTGTATCATGGTCAGTTTTAGACTACGAATTTCGATATTAACTATAGTATTAATATTAGCAATATTTTTAATTTTAAAATCAGATGTGTGTCATTTATACTAGACATATTTTCTTAGATAACTATTTTTTGTAAGGAAATTTTAAATTTTGTTTTTCAACTAAATTGAATTAAATTAAATGTAATTTTGTCCGCCAAATGTTAAATTTCTTCAGTTTTAATTTTTTTTTTTTTTTTTTTAAATTGTAACTAAGCTAAGAAAAATCATAAAAAAATTTTAATTTGCCTATGTACATAAGTGTATATGCGTGATATAAAGTCTACATAATAATGTACACAGGAGTATTCGTGTTATACTGATCATGTAAACTTACATATATATACATAATATATTTATGGATGGAGTGCCTATTGCTTATTGGATTATGTTTACGTATTAGGATATAAATTTTAGCTCGATATCATTTAAAGAAAAGAAATCCCACTAGAGCAATTTTATATCAAAGAAGACGTGCGGTTATATTTTGATATCAATTTTCTTGTTTTTTTTTTTTTTTTTTAAATGGAATGAAAGTTTATTCTGTACGCGAATAATGGCAAAACAATTCAATGAAAATTTTATTTCTATATTCTAACGTTTATTATTATTTGTTATGGTAGTAATAACATATAAGGCAGTGCATCACATAAATGTGAATAACAAAAAAAAAATTATGGTAAATAATCATAGAACAACATAATGCAATATGTAATTTATAAGAGATTAAATTGAAAAAGAAATGATATGTATGTATCATTGATGTACATCCGATATATGTACCTGTATACAGGGTGTAACAGAATAAATTTCACAAACAATGTTTTTCTTGAATTTCAGATTATTCCTATCAAGAAATCGTTTCAGTAACTTTTCCTAAAGTTCATCCGTTCTGAGATAAAGTAAATTGGAAATTTTTCAATAAAAATCAATAAAATTCATCCAAAAATTTCCAATTTTTCTATATCTTAGAAGAGAAAATCTTGAATTTTAAGAGAGAAATCTAAAACGATGTTTTATTAAGAACAGTCTGATCCTCAAGTATAGTTTTTGGCATTTATTCTGGAATATTTTAGTGACACTCTAGTTTTCCTTAAATTTTCTTGTAGCGAGATTTCAATTTGCAAGTTAAGAAGAAAATTGTATCCTTTTTATTTTGTATGAAATTACACATTTTTCTATTTTCTCTCTCTCTCTCGTACAATGTCTATGAGTTTGGTTGGACACAAACATTGTTTTTCGTCATTGTATTCATTTTATTTGAATGATTGGTGAAAATTAAATTAAACATTCGATAAATTAATGTTATTGTTCTGTTTTACACAGTATTTGCAAAATATACGAGAATTGTATACGTATAACATTCGGGTTCATGCAGTCACCTTTGGGGTGCGATAATGATAATAATACCATATACATACATACGTTATACCGTTCTTCTTCAACAATAGCATTGATATCAAATATGCATACACACACATACATACAAACTCGGCGTATACCTTAAGGCACACGTATAGCTCATTCCTTGTAGCTAAATCTCTCTCAGAAATTTATTTTATTTTATCCTCTAGTAGTACACGTATTCCTATATACAATCATATAATCATCTCCCATTTCAAGTTATCGTCATAATCCCTAATGACAATATTGAAAAGTAATAACCGCATTACATCCCCCGGTTTTTGTATATATACATAATAGTCTTTTAAATTTTGTTTCTTATTAAGGATGGATAGTTCAATTTTTCATACAAGATTCTCTTTAATTTTTTTTTTTTTCTTGTTCGAATAAAATAGGGATAAAATTTTAAAATTATATTAAATTTCAAAATTGATCATTTGTTTTTTAATAAAACATATACACATGTATACCCATGTATACCATATAACATGAACCACAAACGGTCACGTGTGTCAGATCAAGAACATATACAAAAGTAAAAAAAAATTGTTAACTAAAATAAAATTAAAATTTTGACATTCATCACTTAAAATTTTGGAATATGAAAAGAACGTCAATATAAAAAGCCAATAACTTTAGGCGATTTGTAGATGGGGGCCTATAATAATTTCTGACTTCTTAAAAAGTATCGAAATATTCTTTTTTTTTTATAATAATAATCTGTAATGATGCATATAGAAGGGTTTTTACTTCACGTTCAGATTTCATTTCTAATATTTTCCTTTCAAATTTTTTTTTATTCAGTCCAAGAATCAAGATAAATAGGAATAAATTTAGTATTGAATGAAGAGGGGTGGATGCTGTTTTTTTTTCCTTTTTGTTTCATGTAAAGGTCACAGTTGAATTTAGAAAATGCACATTCCATGTAAGTAAAAAAAAAATTGAAGAAAATATTTTATAAAAATGGTTTTTACAGCATATGATACGTGATTTGTACTGCATTCTTCTTCTTATACCTGTTTCATGTATCACACACAAAACGTACATTATATTTTATTTTTTATTTTTTATTTTTTAAATTTTATTTATGGTTTGTTACTGGCTTTATAGACATTGACTATAACGTACGTATCATTATCATCACTGTAACATGTACAGATGTGATTGATCCACCCACCATCACAACCACCCACAGATAGTTTTTCAGTTTAGAGATGCTACTCCACTTTTAAGTATTTTTTTATTTTTCACGTCGTACTTATATGTTAAAGAAATTTGAGTAAATGTAGATATACACATGTATTAGATATATGTATGTATTCATCATTTGCACATTTGGTACGAGAATCCCTATATCAATTCAAAAAGTTTTAGTTTCGAATTTGATTCATTGATGCACGTGCCAAATGATTGTATACACGTGTGTTTTGGTTTCCTCATTCATTCTTTATTTAAAGGCTTTTATTGTGCGAGAATAAAAAATAAATTAAAAAAAAAAAAAAGTTAACACTGTAGAAATGGAAAAGAGAAGAAGAAGAAAAAAAAACATTTAAAGTACACAAAACTGTAATATGTACTTATCATGGACACGATTCATTTTATTAGCTCTTGTAATGTTATAATATAATCAATAATGTCGAATTTAGTAAGCTCTAATATGATTTAGAGAAGTATGAAAAAATTTTTGTAGAACGGGGAAAAGGATCCTAAAAGGAAATTTAAAATATATAACTTCCGTTTATTTATTTATTTATATTATTTATTAATATTTTGATGAAATTTTTCATTTCCTTTACTCCATATGAATTCATATTTTATAAAAAATTTTGTTAATTGAATTAATTGTAATTTTCTTGTTCCTCATGCACTGTCTTAGATTTTATGCAATTTTTAATTATCAGAATTTTGACGAAAATTTGCAATGAACCCCATTGCGTGTAATACATATAGTATGTAGCATTAGCGCTCGCTCATTGCATCAGAACTTTATCCTCACATGAAATGGTATTTTTAAATTGTATAAAAAAAATAAACACATACAGACATTTGTACATGGGGAATTGAGTTCATTGTTAAATTATCGATTCATCTACAATATGAATCCAGAGTAAATGTATTATGATGATTACCAAATTTAAATGTATTTTGTTTTTCTATTAATACGATTATGGGGGATCTTACCCTGCAACATAGTTTTTTTTTGTTTTTTTTTTTTAAAGATAATAATTTTCCACATTCTAGTTGAAAACAGTTTTCATTTATTTTCCGTTACATGAGGTAAAATTTTTTAAATTTCCATCTAACATCACAATTCTAATGCTTTTCTTTTTCATTTACTATGTTTTGATACTGTTGTTATATTTAGATACCGCATATAGAAGACAAAAAAAGCAATAAAAATTCAACAATGAAAATAAAAATAACAAAAAATTATGAATAAAGCATTTAATAAAGAAGAAGACGAGAAAAAAAAATTAAAAATGGGGATTATTTGATGTCGCGATAACACAAACAAACGAACACACATGTGTGTAAGTATTTTAGTATACATACATATGTATATGCACCCGCGTTTTTAATTTTAACTTCGCCTGTATAACATACACGCATTAAATTAAAATAATTGCCAATTTGAATTGTTCAATTGTTTTTTTATTTCATTTAGTTTTTATTTTTATGGTTTATTAAAAGAGGACTACAATTTCGACGATAATATTTATTATTGTCCTTTTAAGATTGTTTCTGTAATAAAACACTCTAAGAAAAAAAAAATGTTCATATAGCAGTATTAGACTATGGTACACGTATTGTAAGCGTGTAGAAAAATAGGAAAATAGAAGTTAGAACGACAGACAAAATATAGAAAATCTAAAATTATTTCTGTTACTGTTTCATTTATTTTTAACAGTTAGATTAGATATTTATTGTTACTGTTTTCCATTGTATCCTCATACTTAAATCAAAATTAAAGGGGATTTATTATAGAATCAAAAAATATGTTCGCCTCATTTAATGGAGCTTAGGGAATTTCCTTATTGAAATATATTTAAAAGAAAATAAAATGAAAAATAGAAAGAATTAATTTTTGTTTTTTTTTTTGTCATTTGTTGTTATTTTGAGAAATTCATTTTATTTATCGAATTTAAAAAGAGAAATTCATGTGTATATTTATTTAATATTTTTAAATCTGTTTTTTTTTTTTTTAAATTGATTTGTAAAAATTTTTCGAATAATTTCGGTTGACTTTAAATTTCGATCATTTTTTGTTTTAAAAATAAAATAAATCCTTTTTAGTTAAAAGATCCTTTTCATCTACGACTATTTTGTTGTGCCATCTAAGCCTTGATCTTTCTGGCTTTCTTTGGATCTTAGGACTTGTTTCACATTTTTATTCTCATCCATTTGCATAACATGACCTAAGCATCTCATTTTGTTCAGTTTAATTCAGGACTTTAGATTTATATCCTTAAAAAAGACGTAAAATCTAAATACACGGTAACTAATTAGATGCATACATGTATTTTTTTATAATAAATAGAAAATTAATATTGCACACTGTATCGCATTTAAAGCATTACCACAATGGAAATTATTAAAGGAATTTTTCACGTTCTTAAATTTTTTATAATATGTCACCGTATGTATTTAATTGCAATAAATTTAATCACGAAATTTTATAGTACCCACAATTACCACAAAAACAAGAGGTTTAAATTTGGTTGAAACCGTTTGTATGATTAATCAAATAATTTTTGCATTCTAGAATTTATAACGAAGTAAAATTTTACATACTCTGCATATAATAATGATTTCTATATATATAAGGAATCTTGTATACGTATTTGATAATGTTTACAAAAAAAAAGGATGTTAAAATTTTCCTTCATATAAAATCTCACATGAAAATTTATGTGCATGTATGGAAAATATGTACATATGCATGCATACATATAGAAACATTTTATAAAATAAAAGTAAATGGTGTGGTTAAAGCTGTTGCTTAAAATGTTATTCTCCGGTTTACCGCGTTTATAACCACATATGCGGTTAATTGTAAAACGTCATAAAAATCAATAAAGTCAAGGTGTTTCACGATTTATGTTTAAAAATAAAATAAACGAGTTTTGCTTTTAAATATATACATATACAAATATGTCCTTACAAAAGGAAAACTAAGCAACAAAATATAAATTATATTCGCAAGCGATAGTTTAAGGTTAAAAAAAAAAAAAAATAGTCATGGTACACGAAATACAATTTTGAAGAAAAATATGACAGACTTAAAAATGGGGATATTTTACATTGCATTTATTTTGTATATATGGCAGAAAAATTTGTTACTTAGTTTTCCCTTTGTAATGTTTGTGACATTTATTGTAAAATTTTTGAGAGGGCTGTAGTTTTCAAAATGAAAAAAAAAGAAAACAAAAAGATAATAAAAAGCGATTACTAATAGTAAAAAGAAATGAACGAATATGAAATACAAGAAAAATGTTGATAAATGTAAAAATTAAAGGAAAAATATAAATACAAAAAATAAAAAACACAAAAAATGAAAAAGAATCTGAAAATAAAAATAAAAATGAAGAAAAACTGTCCAGTCAAGTGAAATGACAAACTGATTTATATTCAGGACATGTCGAGTCGACATAGGAATCCCTTCGTTTTTTTTTTTTTTATCCTAGACTTGTATATTCATATAAATAACTTTAAATAAAAAAATAGCAACAACAGAGGGCAAAAGGATGTTTTTTTTCATGTTCGTATGGATTGCAGATTAACATACATACCTTATATACGTATAACACATGTGTATATATGCATGAATCCACGTACGTGTTAGATGTATATAGAATTATTTCTATTTTTCTTTTTAAATCTTATATACATACATATGTACATATATTATGTCGTGTGCCTGTCGTTTATTACGTAAGTATATGTATATAATTAAGATGAACGCAAGGGATGTAAATATGCCATTTATACGCATGTAGGTAAACAGAATACTTAAAGTTATCACATAGAATTGAATATTTCTAAAATTTAAAGTTAAAAAATAATTTTCAAAAAAAAAAATGAAATTTTATTACATTTCCACATATGAATACAAAATACTTATGGTGAAGTAAAAGCAAGTTCAAACATCAAAATATAAAGAGTCCACCATGAAAGTAACTGTATGTATACGGCGGAAATGAAATTTTATAGAAATTTAGGTAATGAATTTTCTTTGATTTAGGGTTCAAAAATTGATCTTCAAATATGTATAGAAGATTCAAGAGACTTGTTTCAGAAATCGCTTGACTACTATTGGAGGCCAAAGATTTTTAATAATTTTTCGCGTAAATGAATCAATTACATGATTTATAGGTGAAGTCATTTGATTACACAGCTACGTACTTTACTTTATTTTCCGGAATTTTACGGACTATTATATGATCCTAAATACAGTCATTATACATACACGAGTATTACTAAAAATCGATATTTCTTTGTTATTAACGTTCATTTCTTGAATGTAGGTTAAAAATTGTATTTTTTATAATAACGTAAATTACATGTGTACTGCAAATAAAAAAAAAAAAAAATAATAGTAATGAAAGTATGTAACACTGATAATCAACAATTTTTGCATTGTATAGGCTTGAATTTTTGCATAATATTTTATTTGTGTTTGTAGATAGACAAAATTATTTCTTCCCGTTCTCTTTTTGAAAAATTGATAGAAAGTATGTAGGTACGTATGCACTATGTACATATATGTGTATTGGCATTTCTTCTGACCATAGTATATTTTTTCTATATTTGCCTGTAATCTGTAATTATTACATTTTGTAATTATGTCTGTGATGACGTTAATCGACAAAATAAAAAAATAAAAAAATTTAATAAAATTTTTAAATAACATTCAATGTACACAAATACATGTTATATACAACATGTTTACATATGTATATGCATATACACGTATATGCATTTTTATATTGGCGACATTATATTGTCGTCGATGTTGTCAGCAACTTGTTTGTTTGTCACGGTCAACTACTTTTCATATGAAAAATCGCACGCATTTTCACATATGTACATTTGCTTACATCTACGAGTATATTGGCACATACATACATACATACATGTGCACATATTATTTCATTTTTTTTTAATGTTATCAATTTTCATTTAAAAACAGACAGTACAAAACAATCAGTAATTACAAAAAGAAACTAATATCTAAACTGATAAAGTAAAAATGAAAAAAAAAATTAAAATTAAAAAATAAAAATTAAATAGCGTAATGTACGTATAAATAACAAAGTTAAATTTTGTAATTGCAGTTAGAATTTTTTTTTTCACATAGAATTTTATACAAAAAACTAATAGAATGCACCTACATGAGTGCATACATACTCACTTGAATACTTGCACCTTGAATATTTACGTAATTATAATAAACAGGGTGTTTTGATTCAACACTTCGCTTCATTCAATTAAGTATTAAATGAGTGAGTTTTAATCTGTAAACACCAAAAATGGTAACATATCGTAATTTCAATATTTTAAACGTATCCTGAATTGTCTTATGCAATGCATTAATAACATATTAAGCAAGTTTTTGTATTCAAGTCGTAGTATTATTGAATCAAAGGAAATTTTTCAACGTTTTGAAACTCACCGATACTTTATTGAAAAGGCCAAATACACGGGGCAATTTGAAAGACATTGCTAATTATATGACGATGATAATCAATCCAATAGATTAAGTATTTTATGGCATTGTTGAATCGAAATACCCTGTATACTACCTTACTATTGCCATTGCATGCACATTCGTTTTTTTAATTTTTTTCCGTTATTTACCTGCATTACATGTTTTCAATTTTTTTTGTTTTTTTTTTTTAAATTTAATTTTATTATTTAAAAATTAATTTCCATTAACTCATCACGAATAAATCTTTTCATTTTTTTTTCTCGCCATTGTTACTGTTCTTATTGGTGTTTTTGTTTTGTATTAAGATGTCCTTTCTATTTGATTTAGTCATGATGTATCTATAAATTGAAATTTAACCACTTAGATTAGAAGTGGCTTAGACATTTTTTATTTTCAATATTCTATTTCTACAGCTACAAAAATTGAATAGCAAGGCCATAGTACAACCAAGTACAACCATATACAACCTTGACAAAGTTTTATAAATTCCAATATTGTAGCAAATTTTAATTTCAGAAATTCAATGATTTCAACAAAGAGCAGATATTACTGGAATACTTCAATTCACTGTTTTCACTATGATCAATATGGTCATTTTCCCTAAACAGTATTCATTAAGTTTCCTACTTTACTTTACTTTACCTTGTATCTTTATTTTGGCTAGACTGTATGTCAATCAGTTTTGAAAAAATTTTTTCCAGAAAATATGGATTTAAATTTTCCTTTTTTACGTTTGTTTAGAAACAAATAAGATATGCCATACAATAATAAATACACACATATTGATCAAAAAATATATAATAACTTTGTTGTGAGATGAGGACACATATGTACGAATATTTTCATATTTGCTGTGCTCTGATAACTTTAATATACATATTTTCATAAGCGATGAAAAAAAGAAAAGAAAATGTATATACTTATCATTTTTATTACGATTTCTTATAAATATTTTTATACACAATAGTGTTTTTTTTATTTGATTTTTTTTTGTCGGACAAAAAATATAAAAAATTTTCGTTCTATATTTTATATTAAAAAAAAAAAAAAATTGTATATATTTTCCCTAGGACATTGGTTTTTCTTTTGGGATTTTTTTTTTTTATTATTTTGTATTAAATTCTTTTCAGAGTTTCATATCAAACAAAGGAACAAAAGAATTTTTAAAATTACCAAGTGCATACATTTATGTAAATGCGAAATGATCTCTTGCTGATGTAGACCATCATATCAATATCAAAATGTAAAAAAAAAAATAATAATTTTTTTGTTTTTTTATTTTTTTATGTTATAATAAATAAAATAAAAATATTTTGTTGTTGAAAATTTTCATTAGTCATTCATTGAAAGTCAAAAAAAAAAAAAAAAAACGAGAACAATATTTTATGAAATAATAATTTCGAAGATTATAATATGATCATATAAATTGTTTTTTGTTAAAGAAAAAAATATAACTGTGCGAACAAACTTTGCAATCCTGAAAATTTAATATTGCGTGAATTTTTGGGTTCAATCTTCATTACTACATATGTATGTTTTAACCCTAGGATTCATGAGTAATTACATCGACAAACATCTAGTATTGATACTACAGGATGTCATATTATATCAGCTACATAGTTTTATACTGAACAAAAAAAAAGCCTACAGTCTGTTCACTAATTCTGTGCATTCAAGGCCTTGTGGAAATGACATAAAGTAGTACCACTTTACGTCTCTCTATACTAAAAAAGTTCTTCTCGTATTATATGATAACTTTAAAAATTGTGGTAACACCTCTAGTGAGATGATCTTATTAGAAATTATGAGAGTAGAAAAAAAACGTATGTATTCCCATCCCATAAGGGCTTAAGTGCACAAAATTATTGAGCACAGTGTAGTATGAAGTTGGTATCGAAATCTAGCATCAGACGACTAAAATTGATAAAATTTACTAAACGTATCGTTATTTCTGTGTTCTTTATTTATTTCTATGTCATTCGAGCGATCATTGCAATTTATGGAAAATGAAAATATAAAAAAATGTCATTTGATACCGGATTCATATCATCATGGTAGTACAATTAACACCATAATATCAATACCAGACATTTGTTAATAACTTAAAGGATGTTTTTTTTTCTCCTCTACTCATGTATCCTAGGGTTAACGTTAATTGATTTAAATATTACTTTAAAAAAAAAAATCATTATCTTCTATAATACCACATTAAAAATCATTATTACTACTAGTATCCAAATAAAATCAAATAAAATAAATGTGATAACTGTCATTTGTGACATAAAAACAATTATCATACAGGCTATCAACATATTGTCGTTCATATACTTATGTCCCTTTTTTTATTCACATTAATCAAAATGTCGATATCAATTTCACAAAGTAAACAAATAAAATAACAGAAGTTTCTTGGAAGAAGAACATGAAAACTGGAAAGCCAAAAAAAATAAATAAATAAATAAAATAACAACGATAACAAATAAACAAAGAAAAAACAAAAATAATAAAGATAGAAAAATGACCAACAAGTTGTATACGATCCCATATCTTAATCATGTAGTATGCGTTGTAACTTTGTATAAGAAAACCACGTTAAACATTGTCAAAAAAAAAAAAAAAAAAACAAAAAAAAAATAATAATACAGAATCATAAAAACAACAAAAATTCAGTTGAAAATAAATACTTATGTGTTTCCTTTATATTCTTCTTAGATGATATCAAATAATTCCACCTACCCTTCTCTAAAAAGAAAAAAATAAATAAATAAAAATAGATATTCAATTTATGACCAGGCCAAAGAAAAAAAAAACAACAAGAACTGATTTGTTTGTTCTGTTTTTATATGTTAAAATGAATAAATTCCCTAGTGTCAATTGCCAAAAATAACGAATAAAACTTATTTTGAAATTTATTTTCACATGCAATTGTAAGACGTAACAACGAAATTATTTTTATTTTTATTTATTTTTTTTTTGTTTGTTGCTGATGTTGCTTCTTATATACTTTTATGTTATTACATACTAATACGGTAATACTTAAACAAGAGGTCAAAAATAATAGTAAATTATTACAATAAGGTTATATCATATCCCAGAAGAAAATTATCTACTTTTATTTTATACTATACGAGTAGAGATAGTGGATTATCAATACGTACATTTTTTCACTTACGTATGCGTCCAGTTCTATTTACTTACGTATGTATGTATTTACGTCATATTAACAAGTCAATATAATTTCTTGAACGATATTGTAATAGAGAACCTTTTTATTTTCTTCCATATATGCAATACCACTGTATTGGATGTAAAACCGAGTCAGTGAAATTTAGGGGGCGATCGATAAAAATCTGTTTTTTTTTTTTTTTTTGGTAATTTAGGAAAATGATATAACAACAACAACAAGAAAAAACAATAATTGGGGAGCTAACAATGACCAAATCGGCTTGTTGTTTATTGATGACCTTTGATGTTATTATACGGTGACAATCCCCCAAATTTTAATGTATATATCGTATTGTATGTACTTATATATACTATTTGTTTTTGATATGATACACACATATTAACTTGTTGGTCAGAAATATCTGAATCAAATCGAAAATATTAGGTGTAAGACGATTTTGTGTATTAACAAAAAAACTTTTTTTTTGTTTTTCTTAGCTATAAGATAAGAAGGTTTGGGTAATGATGACGACAACATGATAATAATGAGCTTTATCCCAAAATAATCTGTAAACAATTTCAAATCTTTAAAACAAAATGTATTTTGCAAAAATCTCTTATCAGATTTACCAATTTAGATTTTTTTTTTTTCATTTTCGCATTTCATGTAGTTTAGTGTAGTCATAAGTACATATGAGGTAATAGACTGACAAATAACGATTATACCATTATACATAATGTTGGATAAGTATATACAAAAAATTGTTTGTATTTGAAATCATTTTGTGGAATCGATGACAACAAACAATTTTCATGCATTTCAGAATTTAAATTGCAATCAAGATCGAGTAAGAAAATTGGTCACCAATAATCACTATTAACATTTCAAATTACTTATTCTTAATGAATTATTTATTTTAAATTATTATTGGATTTCCTTTGACTTAAAATTATGTAGTTGGTAATATTAACATTTAGATTCCAACGTTAACGATTTTAAAATTTTACCTTTGAAATTTTTAGCAAAGTTGATTGAATTATAAAAGTTGAGTTTCGAAAAGTTCAAAAAAATGTGTGGTTGGTTATACGGTATTATCACTACTTTGATGTAATTATTATGTAATGTATTGATTTCAATGAATCGAATGTGTATACTTTTTATTTTGACTGATAACAACGCATAACAGGAAAAAAGGTAAAATAATGACAAATACAAAGTGATCCTACAAATTAAACAGAATTTTTGTGTTACACCTGTAACATATTTTCTTTAGGAATGTGGAATACACATTAATTTCACTTTTAATTTTTAAAGTTTGAAAAATAATTCACTCCATTTTACAATATTTTTCATACTGTAAACATCACGAAATCAGTTTACGAACCGAAACCTATTTTAAAGTCTTATAATTGTCACTAATTACAATTTCCTATTATAGGCACAAAACACGTACAATACGTCTATTCTCATGATGGCTTTTATTTTATTGTTCTTTTTAGTATGCAATTTATTTAACCAAAATCTGTATACACTGGTGTACTAAAAACAAATAAATAAAAAAACAAAAAAAAAAAAAAATCAAGTCTAAATGAATGAATCCAAGAAAAATCATTTAAATAATTTCATCCTTTATCCATTATTTCACTGAATTATCTTAAATTGTAATATTTTCAGTTGAGTAAAGTTTTTGAATTTTAAATTGATTGGAATTAATTTGAAACAAATTAATGTTATAAGAATGATTTTTCTGTCACAAATTTTGTAGTTTTTATTACAAAGTATAAAATTTCAGGCAAAACTAATTTTTATTGTGTAAAAAAAACAAAAATTACTTAAATTTTACTTCGTTGTATATCGTTAAAGAAAAAGTTGTATATCAGTGTACAGAAATAAATTAATTAAAAAGGAGGAAAATAACACGAATAATATGTTATTTGAATCGGATGCATGTATACGTTGAAGAATACTTCAAAAAATTTTCTATTGTTAGATGATTACATAAAAAACAAATCAAGTGAAACTTGAACACATACATACGTACCGAAATGTAGAAGGGCCGCAATTGACAAATAGAATCTTCTTATTACACTTTAATGTTTATTTTTCTTGCACATAACAATCAAACAAATATCACATGTGAATGTAATGAGTGTTCACTCAAATATGGATCATACCTTAAAAATTTGAATAAAATCTTGTTTAAATGATTGACAGGATTCACATTCAATTATGAACCCATTCAATTTCATCTCTTCTACACGGCTGTGTATATAAATGAAATATTTGTATGATGTTTGATGTGTAGACACTTCAAATCATATTCTCGAAAATATTTTGTTGTCATGATTATTATTACATAATTTAGGATTGAGCATAGTCATCATTTATAGTCGTCAATATATAAGGAATCTTAGAATTCTCTTCATGATGTGTCGATTCTATTAAACATCCAGGCTGTCAGCCCTTCTACTTATTACAAGAGCTTTTATAATGTCTAAGTTTTATTGTAACAGCATCTTATAAAACAGAGTGTAAATTGTATAGGGTTGTATTTAATACAGAGTCGAAGATGTGTGACTTGGGCTACAGAAGTCAAAATGTATAAATTTCTCATAAACATTTGATTGAATCAATAAAATGATGAATTTTGTTCTAATATCAGCAAAATTTAACTCACATTGTATGAACTCAGGTTTGGCTATACTACTCAGGTTGGAATTCATTTGAAAATTTACTTTTCGTAACATTGCGACCATGGATTTTCCACATTTTATGTGAATATTCATAAAAAAAACATTTTGAAACCGAAATAAAAGGGTTGATATTACTTCAAGGCATTTTTTATAGTCTATTTTCGTGATAACGAAAGACTATGTTATACATATTATATGAATGTGCATGATGTTAGATACTAAATTTTCTTTTTGGCTAAATATCTTTTCTGATACAACCAAATCGGTGTCAAAGATAACATATTTGATCTGTGTTAGCATTATAAAAATACAATTTTTACCGAATTTATATCTACAACCGTATGAACATTGATGAATTAAAAGGGTTTCAATTATATTTGACTTCACAACCACATCATAGTAACGTTTTAAGATACTTTAAAAATAAGCTTTAACCCATTTATAATTTCATTTTTCAGTACTTGAAAATATCATGATTATTTTATTGTTGGCTGTTAATGTGCCGTAAAATTTATTAACTAAAAATGTCTTCAGGCACTTTGCTCTTTTTACTATAACGTTTTTTCCCCATTTTTTTTTCTCTCATTTTCATTTCTAGTTCTTAAACATTTTACACAACAACTACAACAATGAGTTATTGAATTCTTGATATAATTATTATCAGATTTTCTTTGCTAATTAAAAAAGAATGAGATTAAAACAAAAAATCAATTTTTTGTTCTACTTATAGTAGGGACTAAATAAAGTTTTTCTCCAATGTTCAAAGAAAAACACCAACAAAAAAAAATTGATGGTCAGTTTTTGGACGATACATCTTATATAACATTGATTAATTTAACTGAAAAGGATGTACCACATTTATCTAATTCTATAATATGTATATATTCATATCATATATGTACATACATTGATACTTAATTCACTGGTAAAACATATAGAATACAGAGTTATTTTATGTTTTTACATATACTGACATAATTTTCTTTTTCTTCTTGGAAATTTCGAAAATCTTTGAAGGTTTAAGTTAATTTTCATGTATATTTTATATTATCTACCCTATTGGAAATGGAAGCTTTTCTTGGTTTCAGAAATTCTTTTTTCCGTATTTCATGTAATATTTTTTGTTATATAAGCATATCATCAGTTTGGAATTTTCAAAATCAAATTTTCTTTCCAATATTCTTTTGGAAAAGTAAAAGAGAAGCATTTAATGCATCCTGTGAAAATAATCTTGAATGTTTTTGTTTACCTTCCTAAGATATATTTTCTGATATTTCCAACTGGATAACAATTTTCATGCATATGTAATGTATGATTGCCATTAATTAACATTCATATGTGCACACATGCATGTTACATTTGATTAAATAAACATTTTTTAGATTTTTATATGTTTATGTTTGTCTATATGTATAAATACAAAAAAGTATGAATTTATTTTTCTTTTATTTTTTTATTTGATGTTCGCAATATCATTAATTAATCTGTGCTATAATAAATCAAGATTTACATTTTGCGATAATCACTATAGTCATATTGTTAATTTTTCATATTACAATGTATATAAGCTGAAAATTTTTTGACATTACTACAGAACCATCGATAACGAATTAAATTAATCGGCTAATAAATAAAATATAAGCTATCAAAACCAAAGTTCAAAAGTACTTACATATTTAGGTATTCATGCTATGTAAATATAATGTGTATTTTGAAAATCTTCTAATATACGTATGTAAATTATTAAGTAAAGATGTTTTTTGTTTAGTCTTTAAAATAATCTATGTATGTATAAAAAGCGTTTTGTAAACCTATAAAAGTAAAATTCGAAAGCTTTCATTGATTTAATTCAATGAATACTTCGAAATCAATTAAGTTAGAATGATTAAATTCAAATAAACAATTTGTCAAAAATGGTTATTTGTTGAGGAACAACCAGAACGGACGTCGTAACCTTAAGACTGTTACTTTTTTGTGTAAATAAACTGCAATAAAAATGTGAGTAGACATTGTGTTAGTTTAACTGATTTATTTTAAGATTTTAATCAATTGTAGCATTTAAGTACGTAATGTATGGTACTTACAGGACCTTAGTTACTTCCGATGGCGCTACAGCCCAAATCGAGCCAGGGCCTAATCATTATTACGATGATTTTTCGAGACGATTCTTCGTTACTTAACTGATCGAAAATTAACGAGCGTAAGGTTACGTTCATTTTGGTTGGGCCTTTACTAATTTAGAAAATAAAGTCAGTGGGTTTATTCAAATAATAAATTTAAAAAAATAATAATAATTCATTCAGTTTATTTTGTCGTAGGTTTTTTAATGTAATGACGATTGTATTTCTATTTAAAAACTTTATTTCATCACCTTTGACTAAAAATTTATTATATAGCAAATGATTTATAGTTTATGCTCTATTCCAATGTATACTTGTGCATATGAGAGAGCTGTTATGACGAAATTCGGAAAATTTTTTTTGTTAAAGGCGATTAATATTCTTAACAGACAAAAATGTACAAAATAACATATAAATAAAATGATTAGCACATTTTCTACATACTTTAAATTTTTTTTCTCGTATGTACATATGTACTCATATGATATGATATGGATAAAGCCAAAAAAAAAAAAAAAAGTTCTAATGACCAAATTTTTATCATTTTTATTTTATAACTATCAACTGGCATGTCCAATTGTCACACGACTCTGTAATATATGTATATATGACGCCCCTTGAGATAACATTTACGTATGTTCAATTCATATATACATTTTCTTTAACATACAGTATTATCGATGTAATAAAATAAAAATGTACATAATAAGGAAAAACTTGTTTTTTTTTCAATATTACATATTATTTCCTGATGTACTAAGTTCACATAAAAATTATGACACCAAATGGCATCAATTTTGCTTTTATTTTTATTCCATTTTCACCCCCTCACATATTTTAGATTATACATATGTGTAAGGCGATACACATATGCATATATGCATTCATACATATCGTAATGTATGACACTAATAAAATACTAATAATATAAATGCACTATAAAACAAAAAAAAAAACAAAACAAAAGGCAAAAACTAAAATGTTTTGATATTCTTTATGTTTATCACATTATCCTTTTCATAATTTATGCGTACAATTGATAGGTACATACATGCTATATACGTATATGTATGTACATTTGCTAATTTATTTTTAACCTTTGACCCTAATTCCTGTTTCCCATGACAAAAAGTGAAATGTTTTAATGTTTTATACAATTCCGAAAAAAAATTTTTTTTTCTGATGTTTGTTCTGTGAACTGAATTTTTACAAATATATAGGAATGAACAGAATAAAATGTAATTTTGAAAAACATAAAATTGGATTTTTTATTATGGGCCTTGAAAATTTCTCTACGGAAATAATAAAAACGATAAATGTGTATTTTTGCTTGCCCCTTTACACACCCATGTGTAACATAGTTAAAACAAAAACAAAATAAATAATACAGATAAGTACGTATGTTTGTTTGATTTTAAAACCGTGTTCAGGATTTTATAGTTTTAGGTACACAAAGTCTTGCATAAAATATATGCTAAGGAGAAGGTGTTCTAGAATTCATCTTTTATACGAATTTAATGTAAAATTGCGACAAAACACAAAACTATACTTCATTTTTTAAATATATTCACTATGTATAAGCCTTATGGAAATACGAAAATTAATACCATTTTACATCATTGATATTTAAAAAGCTCATCTTATAATGTATTTGAACTTTAAGGATTGTAATAGCACTGCTCATGAAATGCTTTTATTACAAATTATGAAATAATAAAAATGACACATATGCTTCCATAAGGATTATTGTGAAAATATTTAAAAAATGAAGTATGTACAGCACAATTTCACTTCAAATGGGTGAAATTTATTGTTATAGAAACTTATTGAAAGGTAAAAAAAAAAAGAAAATCGAATCGTTCTCATAAGGGCCCAGTGATAAGAAAATTCAAAAAATAATAAACATCAGATTCTTCAATTACGAAATATGATTTTTCTTTTTTATTTATTGATATTGGTTTTTATTACTTTTTGTATTATAGACGGTAACGTTCAATTCAGGTGTTCGTTTTAACTTAATTCAACAGATTAATTGTTTCAATTTTAAGTTTTAAATAAACAAAAAATATTTCATGTATTAATTTCTAAAAAACAAAAAAAAAATCTTCTTTGTACGTTAAACGAACATGTTCATACGTACGTATATACGCTCTGTGTGCGTATATTTTATACATTCATCGTTATATTGTACACGCAATAAATCCTTATCATACATCATTGAAATGATATGCATACAAGCATATATTTTGGTACACATTTCATACATCATAATATTTGAATGTATATATTGTATAAAACATATTTCATATACTCTCATGTATATACATGGATAATATAACGAGGTCGAAAAAGGATCGTTAAAGGCTTTTCCACTGAATTTTCATGTCCGTGAATTCATTTAAAGGATTTAGGATTTGCTTTAATCGAATACTGTTTTATTATTTTAAATACATATATTTGAATGTATGTATGTATATATAGCTTTATGTACAATAAAATCTGTTATGTGAACACGTCCAATTGGAATTTCGAAAAAATTAAAAACCAAAATAGTAATAAAAAAAAACATGTAGACTTTATTTCACAATTTAATAAATATAGGCTTTAGAACTGTTTTGCTTTTATTTATTTATTTATTTTTTTTTTAATTTTTTATTTCTAATTTTTTCATTCTCTTGTCTTAACTACATTTATTTAAGCACATATGTATGCGTATGTACTAAGCTTCGACAATTTTTTATCATTATTATATAGG
The DNA here is from genome assembly GCA_963971155.1 of Anthrax anthrax. Lineage (NCBI taxonomy): Eukaryota > Metazoa > Arthropoda > Insecta > Diptera > Bombyliidae > Anthrax > Anthrax anthrax. The sequence goes on from OZ020120.1 coordinate 17,942,511, forward strand.
CACATGTATGTATAATTTTTTCAAACAAAGGCATGTTCAATTCAAATTCAAATAGAATAAAAACTCATGATGCCAAATCAAATCAGAATAATGACTTCAATATCGTCATGATACCAACATCAAAATTACATGTGACAATTTGTTATATTTTATATTTAAATAAAAAAAAAATTTTTTTTTCGCACTTTAAATTTTGAATCTGAGTCTTTAGTTTTGCATTTGGATTTGAGCTTAACTTTTTCTTTTATGCAAAAGTTTTTACAACAATCTCATTTGACTTTGTTTTACATTTTGGGTCTATTTCTAATTCATAAAAGCTAAAGGATACTATACAAGGCATTTTGAATGATCAGAATTGATTTTATATTTGTCATGAAAAATGGATGTAAACGGATGAATACGTCTTAGTGAATGGCATTGGACGATCATTGAAATAAAATTACTGGAATTAAGTAATGTGATATCATAACAAAATAGATGATATAAAAGATATTCTGTTAATTTCATAAATACACGCAGATGTCTATACATAATTACATATCAATGTAACTGACTTTAAAAAAAAAAAGACAAACTTAAAACTGAACTTATTAGGAATTCCTATAAAAGATTTATACCGTTTTATAGTATAGGATCAAATTATTATATGAAATATGATACATCCATATCCGTTAAGTTACAAAATGTATTTATTAATGAAATCTGTACAGTTAAAATAAAAAATTGTAAAAAAAGACACACATGCACGTCATACGAAAAGGAACAAAAAAATTTTTTATTTAGTTAAATAAGAGTACAATATGGTATGAAATTCTTGTACTTACAAATGTTTGTCTGTTGGTATACAAAAAAAAAAAAAAAATGAAAAATATGCTTGAAAGCTTAAAAGTATGCATATTCTTGTACATATGTATAATGCTGTAACTACAATACAGCTATCGACTACCAGATACCGACCACCAACTACAGAACTACACTGATACAAAAATAGAATCTGTTTCTATTTGTGCAGTCAGTAGCTGAGTTTGGCTATTAAGGCAGCAATTCTGGATAAAAGTTAAGAGATCTCTTAACTCTTAACTTTTAAACATTTTTAATAAATTTGGTATTCTAGGTAGCAGATATGTGGAGAATTTAAGTTTTAAGAGGATAAGAGATATGTCAAATAAATATTAAGAGGTTAGCAGGTCCTCGACAATGACCTGCTAAGTTAATAGACTTTTGAGGTTAGAAATTTCTCTTATCCTCTTATTCAGAATACAAATATCTATTAACTAAAGTCTCCAGAAAGTTAAGAGATCAGCTGATCAGTGACATCTCTTAACTTATCCAGAATACCAAATTAACAGAATAAGAGGCTAAGAGTCTCTTAACTTTTACCCAGAATTGCTGCCTAAATTTGAATAGTTTGTGGTTAAACATGGTTAAACTTAAATTTATTTTAAAAAATAGTACAAGTAATTTGAAAAAAAGTGATTACAATTTTTTGAACAAATTGCAATTTAACAATTATCACCATCGACAGTCTGTAACTGTAGCCATATTGTGTTTATACTAGCTGTCTGTATCTTGTAGTCGGTGGTTTTCAACAGCCATCTTGATGTCGGATAGTCAATATCTGGTAATCCGTACTCGGTAGCTGCATTGTAGTTACAGCATAAAGATCACACGTATGTACATTATAGAAAATCTTGTCTTGTACTAACAACATCATGAAACGACGTCAGTTTTCTTCTTTTCTTTTTTTTGAATGATTTTTATAACAAAAATTTTTAACATATTTTCTTATATATCAATATTGAATTATTGGTATTTACGTAAGTAGAAATAATAGCTCTGTAGAAAATGATCAAGCATACCATCACGATCATATATTTGACATACGTTACATATCAAAATGTTTCATTTAAAATAAAATATCTCTAGATAAATTCATATTGTATCCAATAATCATTTTTTTTTGCAATACAAAAAATAAATGATAAATAAATGAACGAAACACACTGTAAAACAAAAAACAAAAAAAAAAAAAAAACAAAAAGAAAATGTATAACAGTTGAATGTTGGATTATGGGTAGAAGTTGGTAGAAGAGAATTCATTCTTTTTTTCTTCCTTTTTTTTCGCTTTGGTTATATAAGTATGTATTTTTATAAATCATATCTATTTTAATAGATGTGAGATGTTATTAGTAATAACACCCTATTAATAATATGTGGTTGATATGACAGATTTTTTGCCTTCGTATCTTGTAACGGACAGTGACCGTTACAAAAACTAAGGCTGTGTCACACAAAGTATTCTCAATCACTAAACACAAAAATAAATGCAATTTTTTTAAATCATTTTTTGAATTATGCGAGATTTTATTTTCGCATGACGAGGATCGTTCAAAGATCAATAATCAAAGTAATAAAAAATTATATAAGACAAACAGACTCAAAATTTATAAAGCAAGACTGGTCAAAAAGTGAAAATATTTTTGTTTTTGTTTTTTTTTTTTTTTTTTTCAAAAAATTTTTCCATAAAATAAGCGACCTTCTTTTTTAATGTATCATTTATTTTTATTAATTAATTAATTATTCAACGCCTGCTGACATACGGTATAATCAATGTCGAAGTAAAAGACTTCAATGACAAATTGCAAACACGTTACACCTAGTTAAACATCAAAACATTCATTGTATAAAAGATAAAAGGGAAATTTGAAAGCATTTTATACATTAGTATAAAATATTATTTAGTAATAGAAAAAAAAAAAAAAAAGAAAAGAATTGCACCCAATATCCTTTTTTATATAAATATTGTTTCTGTGTTAGAAAAATTGTATAAAAACAAAAAAGGGTATAAAATACACACAATATATACAATGCAAATACCAAATAGGAAAAATTAATGAACGAACGTATGCACATACATACATACATACATATACATATACATATGTATGTAGATCTAGATACTCCTTATACGGTATGTGTGCAATATGAAACATAATAAACCCCACAAAATATACCTCGAATCAAACATATCAATGGAAAAATTAAAATAACAACCTAATCATCGTTTTTATTTATCCTCAGGACTACTCAGGATCTTTTATACACAAAATTCTCGTTTGTCATCTATGTATTATTGTGTCGCGCATAATACGTGTATTTAGCCTTCTGTTGTAATTTTTTTTTTTTTTTTTTTGTCGTCCTTCACTTACTTTTCTCTTCTAACTAAAAATAATCAAATCTTCATTTCGATAGTTTGGTTGTTGGATTTTTTTGTTGTTTTTTTTTTTTTTGCTAGAAATTGCCCACAAGTGATTCAGTTAAATGAAATGAATTGGCTTGACACCCCTCAATTATAATGTACATACAACTTCCCTTTATGTACGACAATGTGATAGAAATAAATATGCACTCATACATGAATATTTCCTGCATATGAGGATATAATATTATTTAGTGAAACGCAACACAAAAGAAAATCAACCGCTTTGTCACACTATGATGATACGGTATTGATGTTGTGTATACATAACCGTGTTTTATTCCTGAACGTCAATGAAGAATGATATCTAGTTAAAAAGCGTATATATGTATCTTTTTTAGCGAAACTCTAATTTATTTCGCATGTATCTATGTATATTATTCGTATAGATTGCACACTAAGTAGGCTGGGATCAGAATTGGTCCCCTGTGGCACACCGATATAACGCACAGCGGGTGTTCAAACGTCTCATATCGAGGGATTTAGGATGATGGATTGGCTTAAATAGGTGATTGAATTTGAACCAAAGACAATTATAGAAGCACGAACAAAAAAAAACTGTCCTTTTTTTAAATTGTAATTTTGTATGTTTTTTTTTTTTTTATTAAACAAAGAAAAAACGAAAAAAATCTTTTAATGTGAAGTTTAATACAACTTTATATTTTCTTAATTTCCACTTCTTTTTTTTACAATTTATCCCTTTTTAATGTCCTTTCAATTTTCTAATTTTTATTATTTTTTTATATGACAAACGACGAAAACGTATGTACATATGTACATACATATATGAGATTATACATGGTCTGTCAAATTCTACATATGGCTTTAAAAATTAGCTAACTTGAAAATAGAAAATTGCTCGAGGATAATAAATGAATAAAAATTATTAGACTTGTTGAAAAGTAAACCTATCCTAAGGCAATATTTTGCGGGAACAAAGACACATATGTATATATGTATGTATGTACATATGTATGCTTTGGAGAATAGCTACATAGACACTACAGCAGAAAGGACAAGCTTCGTTCTTATTTGGAATGCTTTCAAAAAAAGATATTTTCAAATGAAATTAATATGAAAATTGCCATTATCCGAAGTTGTGTTCAATGTGAAAATTAAAGTTCATTTCTTTAACATACAGTCATATTCTTATGAAGCATAAAAATTTTGCATTGTTACCATGTGTCCATTCTCTTTTGGTTATTATTGTTTTCATTTTTAAATGCAGAAATATGGCAATCAAGGAATAAGAGATGAAAGACGAATTTATTCAAATTGAATACAAAAGAATGCGAGAAAGTATTTACTTGTAAAACAGTGATATTATGCTTTAAAAATATGGCATAGTTTTCTTTTATATTTAATGTGAATTTTTAGCTACAGTAAAAAAAAAAAAAACAAATTAAAAACAAAATCTATTGTGATTGTCAATAGCTGAGTTTTCGGTTCTACGCAACTACAGTTGTTCATTTTCATATTAAAAAACAAACTGAAGAGATGAGAAACGCGGGTTATCTAGATTCTGGAAAAATAAATCGCCTAAAGGTGATTATCCTTTGAAATACATAATATATTTATTTTACATTTACGTTAGTATTTTTTTTTATGTTCTATGTACTTCATAGAAATAACACAAAAAATAAGAGACCAGATATATACGCTCACATATACACATTATTTTATCAATAATAATAATCGATGACAGTTTTTTTAAGGACTAGAAGGACTATTGTAATTGTTCACGTATTTTCAATTGTTTATCAAAAGGTCAATCGAATGGAAATAATTTACACATGTGTACATGTGTAACACAAATTAAATACATAAAGCCTCCAGCTATATTTCATTTTCAATAATTCTTATTTTGAATTATCAATTTCGTTTTTTTTCTTATGATGTACAAGAGGTTTCTATTTAGAGGAAAACTCAATCATTGTATACTTTGCATTACCAATCTGTATTTTCTGTAATATCCTCAAGCTAAATATTAAATGTTTTATCTTGAATTATTCAATTCAGTTTAAATAATCTTCTAATTTATAATTTTTCTTTTTCTTTTTTTTTTTCAATTTTGCTGCCTGTGTTAAACAATAGTACTTTAATGAATTCATGACATGAATTAAATGATGCTTAATATCACGCACTGTATAAGTATCCTTCGAAGCAAATTGAAAGACATGGTATGGTATGCAGTAGCAGTTTTATATTAAGGACACACATTTAAATATGGTACTATAGAAATATTCAAAAACATGCATACAGACTAGAGTATGGTCGAGTTCATGTTTGCAAAAAATTGCCTGCAATACTTAATTTGTCAAAACTAAGTTAGTACTAGCCAAGATCTATGTACTAGCCTAGCAAAACACTAATATCATGCAGCTGTTTTTATGAACTGTCTACTGCAAAAAGAAAGAAGTAAACAAGAGATGACGCTTAATAATAAAAACAAGCAGTAATTTTTCATGATTTAGAATACATTTTACTTTGTCTTTCTCTTGTGATGTATTTGCAGATATAATTTTACAGCTGCTAAAACTGTTGTCAAACTTCTTCAGAACTGCAAACGTGAACTTACTGCTTTCGCGCAGAAACGAATATGAACGTAATGCCTCTGCAGAAATTACTTAAAACTGCAAACATGAACTCGACCTATTATATCACTTAACATAGTATTCCTGGGGTACCAGAAAAAGGTCCAGAACCAAACACGGTAATCAAAACCAATAGTATTCCATTAGTTTTAATATGATATTCGTGATTGTGATCAATTTCATTTCTCAAAATTTAAAAAAATTGAATAAAATATACAAAATTTTTAAAGCTTATTGACAATGTAGGTTAAAAACAAAATGTACGTTAGGTCTCTTCTATATGTTACAAATTTCGATACCAGTTAGTATCAATACTATAGCAATATTCTTAATTTTAATATTAGATGTGTGTCATTGGTATTATACTAATTTTCAAAAAAGTAAAATATTGTAACATTTTTTAAAATTTTGTTTTCTTTTTCTAATTTTTTCAGGAAACTTATTTTATTTTTCATTTAAAAGGTAAGCAAAAATGTCAATATTTCTCATTCAGTATTTTTGTTTTATTCTTAATTTTTAAAACATTGAAAAATACAAGAAATAAAATTAATGTTTTTTGAATTCTATTTGAAATTGAAATTTACATAATGTAGATATGTAGACATAGTGAAAAAAAAAATCAACCAAATTCAAACACTAAATAAATAATAATTCATTGAAGTAAACGAAATTTAATTTTATTTCAATAAAAAAAAAAAATCATTCAATTTATCCATCACGTACTGTTTTGTTTATACACATAAAGGAAAAAAACAAAAACAAATACTACAGTGTAAAAATAAAACAGAAAAACACAAAGCGATGACAAAACAAAAAAATAAAAACAATTCGACGCATTTCCGCGTGGGATTATATACATAAATAAATCAAAAATGAAATCAGCTGTAAAAATTCTAAAAGTTTCCACGAGGATTTTTGAATATATTCTTTTTTTGTAAACATTTTGGAATAATCAAATAAATAAACTTTATTTATATGTATGTATGTTTGTACCGGAGCACGTGCTATTTACTCAAATTTACTATAAGGCGACGTATTTATTTTCTGAGTAAAAGCGAAGCCTGTTTATTTAAAAAAAATAATAATTAAATACAGGATACATTCAGGAACACCAAACGCTTTTAACGGTACCAAAATTAAGCACTAAAATAAAAATTCTAATATGTTTCTTAGGTTATAATTAAATTTGAGGTAATTTTACACAAAAAAAAAACAGTCTTAGGACACCTATGGCCGATGTGTTCATCAACAAAGATTGTTCATTGGATGTTGACACTTCATCACTGAGAACTTAGTGGGTTTTAACCCACTTTTTAAAAGGAAAAAATACAAAATATATTAAAAAATATGTCACATTATAATTATTATAGTATGTCAATAAGCTTTACTGAACGACGGAACCAGTAAATTTCAACATATTTCAATAGACTAAGTAAGAAAAAATGCCCTCAAATATTCTCATCATTCATCAAAACCGTACGTAAGATCACTAAGTTAAATGGTTAAATGCAGAATTTTTCAAATATTTTTTCTTATTTTCTTGTTTAATTGTGCATTTTCACCATATGAAATAGTAGTTATCATTGGATATTTCATTGAGTATTCACTAGATTTTTCAATGATAAATTGTATGTGGTTTTAATGAGAATTAAATAAGAAATTTTCATTTTAATCGAATAATACGAGAAACATATTCGTATGCAGTAAAAAAAAAACATTATTGACACTTCTTTTCATGCGAATCGAATTAATTTCAGATTAACTCCCTGTTAAAGAAATTTCGTTTTGCCATTTGAAAAGGATTAAAAGGACAAAATGATAAATAAAAATGAGACTTGACGTTGTTGCAAATAATGCATAAATAAATTAAAAGGGAGATTATTTGTTGTATTATTTAAAGAATTTTTTTTTTTTTTTTTTGTAAAATTACAATCAGAAGTCAGAGAATCGTTTTAGCCAGGATAGTATCATCAAATAAACCTACTCATGTTGTACTACGTATGTAATTCCTTTGTAATATGAACAGAGTCTTCGAATATTTCCGAAAATTTCGAACATGTTCAATTTAAAACATATTTTTTATGAGAGTTTGTAAATTTTATATTCTTATTAAGAGTAATGTATAATAATGAACCTTTTAAGCCTTTTGATACACAATTTATTAATGCATACTCGTCTATGATATTCATGAAAATCTCTTCATTCATGTGTCCTAGGGTTAAAAAAAATTTTTTTCTTAATTTTTAGATAATATTTTTGCGTTGTCCTGTCAATTTAGAAAAGTAGATCATTGAAAAGTGTATATTCAATAAATTTGTTTGCCTCTGGGTTACATTATATTGCACCACTTGACACATCATGAGTGACAAATATAGGAGAGTATAGAATTTTTTAACTTGCAATTTATATTGAAATGTATGTATGTACGTACACTTATCAATTTTCTTTGTGTCATAAATGACATGTAATATACGGTTTTAATACATTATATAGGCACTTAAAGAAATCCAAGTCACGAGATATTAAAAAATATATAATTTTCCGTTTTATTATGTAGACATATGGAGAATTAAGCACAAAAGCATGTATGTATGTATTACATGAATCTATCAGGGGGTGGTTTGTATATGTTTGTAAACGCATACATGTTACATATATACATACATACATATTAATGCGTATATATAAGAAAAACGTATTTTTAACACTTTTTAAGTGTTACTTTTAATGTATCAACTAGTGTTAAAGTATGGCACTTAAGTTCCAATTTTCTAATAAAATATACAAAAACAAAACTGAGACGACAACTAAATATATTCAAAATTTAAGTGATAAAAGAATAAAAAAAAATTATAATCAGGTTATGTACATTACATACAATTTTTAGTGTCACTTTTAACATTTAAAAAACTAAAATATTTCAAGCGTAAAGATTCTTATATAATTTTTCCTTCATTATATTGAAAAGTTCAGGAAAAACTGTAAATTTCATTTCAAAAATAAGTTGTAACTTCGTTTTTATCCTTTTGTATCCTTGACATATAAGGAAGGGTAAGTTTCGAGTTGTTTAAATTTTTTTTTTTTTTTTTTTTGTAATGCCGAATGCGATAATGTTACGATTTTGATACAAAAATCATGCAGTGTCAGTGATGCATTGAATTTGAAAAATTCATGATATGTCACATTTTAGATGCATCCACAGTACATTTTGAAATTTTTGAGTATCAGTTTTTTGAAACTTTAAACATGTATAAACTTTGCACTAAGGCAACATTTAAACGTTTTGAAACTTACCCTATACATGCGATTTTCTGGATTTTATAGTGATAAATATGTTTGATATAAAAAATAAAAAATAAAAATGAAAATGAAATTCAAATTTTTTTTTTTTGTTTTTTCTATGCTATCAATCAATCCACCAATTTTGGAGCTGTTGTTCTTTTGTTATTCAGTTGTTTAATAATAATTTGTGTTTCACCACTATTTAAATGGCAGTCAAATTCAATTCAATTGTTTATATCGTACATAGTACATGCATAAGTGTACATACATAAGTCCACATATCATTTTTACTTACATTCTTGCATTTAAGTATATATGGATGTACATAAATACATATGTATGTACGTAGTTCTCAACACACATGTGTGTTTCTTTAAAAGTTCATTTTCAAAATGTTTATGTTACATACATATGTCGTTGTTATTGTTTGTGATTTTTCATTTTAATTCCAAAAACTTCAGTTAAACAAGTTTCTGTAAATGTCTCGTTTTTTCATTTTTTTTTATTTTTTATTCCATTTCTTTCACTTTTTCAAATGTAAATCAATGGGATGGATGGACGACAGTTCATATAAAAATACCTGAATATACGTAAAATTCAATGCGAGGATCTTTTATACATAAAAAACCAAAATAAAATAAAAAATAAAATGATCTTTTGTTGCAGATTAAAATCGAAAGTACATAGTAGAAGAGGAATGTCGATGGATGTCAGACTTGTCAGATTTTTCTTACAATCATTTCAAATATTTGATTTGTATTTAAATTTTGAATTAAAACAAAAAAAAATATGAGCAATAAATATTCTTGAAAGGAAAACAAAGCTTTATACAGTTGCATATGTGAACAAAGTATAGATATATTGTATAATGTATTGTATGAATGCTTTTTGACTTGTACTTAGACGTCCACGTATATGTACACATGCAGTTTGAAAAAAAAAATGGATATTTTATGTGAACAAAGATTTACAGAAAAATTCAATTCTTGTTTTAATTCGACATGTGTAACGTTTCTGTAATTTTTGATTGAAAAATTTTCCATATTTGTGACATCGTATATATTGATGATACATAGTTGGAAAAGATTTCAACAGAAAATTAGATGTTTGACTTTCTTTAATATGACGTAATTTTTGATATCAGACAGTTGAAAAATATTTCAACTCATGAGTTATAGAAATTAACCAATGGTTTTAAATATGTATTTATTTATAAAAAAGTATCTTACATCGATGACACACATCTAATTTTAAAATTTTTAACTACATAGTATCGCTATTTATAGTATATAAGTGATCTGACACATATGATTGTCATGATTCTGTTTTCTGATTTTTTATGATTCTATTCTGATTTTATATTTTCAAAATTTTAGATTTATTTTTCAAATTTTCAAATTTTGAGAAATTTTTACAAAATGGATGGCATAAATTTGAAGAAAATTTGTCAAAACATTGCAGGTTGCAGCAAAATATTGCAAATTTTGAATATCATGTTTGGTTTAGAAATCTCGCCTTTTTTTTCTAGTATTCGGACAATACCATGTAAGTGACACATTAGTAGTTATATGTAGGATTTTAAAGGTTGTAGTTTGTCTAAAATACAAATTTTATTTTCATTTGATTTGTTTTTAAATTTTTATACTGCTCACTTAGAGAAATTAAGGAAAAAAGTTGTCATGTTAAATTCCAATAACGGTTGAGATCTTTCTAAATTTTTTTTGTTTTTTTACTTTATAACGAGCAAAATAGTATTCCATTTGGTTTTCAATTTTTGATCTTACTAATTACGACAAATTTATTCTGTTTTTATATAAAAAAAAAAAAGAAAATAAAAATATTCAATTTAAAATAAACAAAACAAAACTCTGAAATAACAACATATGATCTAAAAATCTAATAAAAAAAAAAACAAAGTCAAAAAAAAAGTTGACATAAACAGAACAAAGTATATGTATATGAAAGCATAAAAAACAGAAAAAGGAAATAAAAATATAATTATGTATAGAATTTATTTTTATCAGTGATAAAATCAATGTTATGTACAACGACCCATAGCATATAAAATTCATATTCTGTTATCAATACAATTTTGAATTGAATGTTTTTATTTCTGATTTTTATTCTTGTTTTTGTCATTTTATTGTTGCTTTATTATTCCTGTTGTTAGTTATGTATAAATATATCAACATTTGTATACATATAGTTCATTGAAATACAATTATGTGCATATCCTTGACATAACCAAAAATAACGATGACATCGAAATATTAAGCTCATATATAGGAAAAGATTACGTTGTATATGGTTGGTCCGTTATATTTATTTATTTATTTATTTTTTTTTTCATCAATTTCAATGTTTGTTAGTATATATGTACATACTTTAGTCCTATATAGTATATAGTATGTATGTATGTATAGAAAATATTTTTCCACCCTCTCCCATATACATATATAATCATAAACATAAATCTGGTTATTTTTTATTCATTTATTATTACATTGCATAACTTTTTTTATTTCTAGCCTGGTTCATGAGATACAGTATATGTACATATAGGTAAATGCAAATACGTTAGTATGTTTATATATGTACGACATAATATTGTGCATATATAGATTTTAATGATAAAGATGACGGGAAGCGACGTCCAATTCAATTCCTTCCGCACCAACACTTTTAAATTTACTGTCACTTCATTTGTCTCACTCAATCTATGTTTATATATATTATGTATGTCCTACTATCTACATATATGTATGTATATGTATGTATATTACATTTTTGTTTGATATATAAAAAACAATATACATACATTGAAAATTCTGATGGGACTGATATTTATGTATTGGAAAAATGAATGCAAAATTTTATAAAACATCATATAGACTTAACTCTATGTAGTATATACAAGGAAAAATGTCACAAAAAAAGGGAAGCGACCCTTACACAATAAAAAGAAAAACTAACAAAAAAACAAAATCATATTAAACAAGTGCGAATATTTGCTGTCTTTTTAATACTGACTATACATATGTATGTATGTGTGATATATTTCATTTTAAAACAAAATTATGGTATTTGTAGTCACAATCAGTCAACTAAGTTTTTTATACATATATATATTTGTTTTTTTTTTTTTTTGTTAAAAAAGAATATAAAATATACTATGTATATCCATTTAATACGCATCGACACGCGTTCAACTAAATAACAAGGATGACATCCGTATAAAGTCAGGAATCTCTATATATTCATTGTGTATAGATTTAAATAGTTATATTTTTTTTTGTTTTTGTCATACATATATGTATACATACATGCATACATACAGATTGATAAACTTATTTTGATTTCAGTTTTTTTTTTTTTTCATTTTAACGTATCTTACAAACGTATGTATTGAAGGGTGATTTATTTAAAAATGACGAATTGTTTTTCAACGAAAAGGACTTAATGAGATATGAGTCAACAAAAAAAAAAAAAAATTAAAACAGGACCAAAGGGTGATTATACCATACATATTTAAAGAGATTGATATATGTATGTATGCAAAAAGCTTTTGATTGAGAATTAAAGAATCCTTATATGACAATAAAGGTTTCATTTTACAATTATCAATGTTTTAAGTGTGGTTTTTCGCGCTTTACATTACATACCATGTTTTGAAAAGAAAAAAAAAAAAATAAAAAATGATAAGGGTGTTCATATGGTATAAAATGTAAATTATTGATAATTGGATTTAGTTAGTTATTAAGTATAAGAGTACATAAATAGGCCTACATACACAAATGCCTGTCATACAATTTTCTACATTTTTTTTTCTATAGATCAAAAATTTCCTGTCATAATGTATGAAATAATATTGAAGTCCGTGCTTTGATAAAATCAAAATAAAATCTGATACCCATACACGAACAATTGTGCGATGGTTCAAAGTAAACTGTAGATTTTGTAAAAATCTTAACTTCGCCTCCTGTCCTGTAGAATTGTACAAAATTTTAGAAGCAGGTTTATTCGTTTTGAAGTTTAATTGAACAGCTGTTAAGAAAACACTCTAACCTTAAATTCATACTAAAATTCAAATTTTCATCTTGATTTTCAGAAAATTGCAGCTAAGTCACATATGTATATACTTTTAAAAATTTATTCCTATGAACAAATTGTAGAACTTTAAAGCTAGCTAAAATACGAGGAACAGACTTAAACGTGTCCTGTACCAGATTTTTTGTTGTCATGTACATATAGTATATGCGTTCATCCATGATAAATTTTTCAACTGATTTTCTTATCATTTTCACAAATTTAAAAGAAAAAAACACAACGGATGCTCATCATGTACTCACATCTGTTAACGTAAACTTTTACAGTTTAGTTACAAAAATTATGTTTTGTAATCTCATTGAACGACAATGCGATATTTTACATAATTTCACACATATGCGTGTCAAAATCATAATATACATATATACAAATATTGTAAAATACATTACATTTAATAAAATGTGACAATTTATTATTATAAAAATAGCAACAACACCAAAACGAATGTTGAAAAATATTCCTAATAAGTATAGTAAAATGAACTAAAATTCCGTTGAAAGTTGAAAAAAAAATATAAAAAAAATACAAGCTTAGATTTATCTTTTTCGCTTTTTGTACATTGACTGTTTATCTCGAAATTCTTTTACAATTCTATGCATGCGTACAAGTAAATTATATTGTTTTTTTGTTGTTGTTATTGTTGTTGTTATTTATTTATTTACACATTATCCATTTGATATTATGTCTATTTAGAGCCTTATTTAAAGGATTGTATACATACATTACATGAGTATATATAAAGTGTATGTTTGAAAAATTTTAAAATTCATTTGAAGTTATTTGTTTCACACATTCTGTATACTATATTCATTCTGTTTATGTCTTCATCAAATTTCATTTGTTTTTGTTTTTTCTTTGAAAAATTGTGTTATCATCACTAACATCATCGCTGTTATCGAGTCATGTATATTTTGTTTTTAATACTTTGACATTTTGTTTTTTAGACTGCTTGAATAGAATGGAAAAAAGGGTAGATAACTCTCTGGTTTATTATGTAATTTTGCGAGATGGTGTACAATGATGGTCACACCAGATTATATTTATTTTTATATACACTGTCGGTATGTGTATGTATGTATATAAGAAGAATGTATTATACTACATACATATAAGGATTTACATGTTGTACACATATATGTATGTACATGCAATCCAATCCAATTTAACACAGTATACTTTTCCTTATAAAAACAAAAACAAAACAAAAAAATAATGTGTACAAAATAATACTGTGAAAGTGAAGAGACAAAAACAAATTAATGAATAATGGTCCTTTGGGAGAACATTCATAAAATGAGATTTTAATGCTTTTTATCCTTTATACGATTTTCATACAAAATACATAAAGACTATGTATATAATACAAAAGAGAAGAAAATGACTTTATATACATACTTATGTATATTCTGTTATCATAAAATACTTTTCTGTCTGATTGTTATGATGAATGTCATCATGTAAAATTTCATATTATTGAAAAATGAATAACACCGGGAAACCAAAGAACAGGAAATTCATTCAATGAAATTTAAAAAAAAAAATAAAAATAAAAATATATATGTACATAAGTGCAGTAACTTTGGGGTTTGATTTGATTGGCCTGCCTTGCACATCCATTTTTGACATCCAATTTTAACATCCATTTTGATTTTAAATGTAAACATCTTTTTTTTTTTGTTCATAGAAGATTACGAAATGCTTTCCAATTGAACATGATAAACTCAAAAAAAAAAAGAAAAAGAAAAAAAAATCTGTCATTTTAATTTTAACGTTCTGTTTTAATATATAGGTATGTATATCCGTTGAAATTCTCACTTTATCAACTTAAGTTTATTTTAAAACAGTCATTATTTACATCTGAAATAAAATATAATGACAATAATAGAAACAAAGTACGTCGGATGGGCGCATGAAACTAAGTACACGGCTAATTCCAAATTATTTCGACAAAATATAGATTTTTGAAATTTTAAAAAAGCACATTTTAAAATCCGGGTAAATAAATTGACTCATTGTAGAGAGATGAATGATACCGTTTCGGAAAGAAGATGGAATGCAGATTCTTTAAAAAATATGAAAAAACTAATAAACTATAAAGGACCCAAATGCGACTTCAAGGATAATAAAGATTTTCTCAATATTTTAAATATTTTCTCAATATTTTTATTTCTCTTTGTTTATTACAGGTACTAATTATTTAAAAATGTTTAAAATTTCAAGTTGAAATGATAGATGAAGACAAATTAAATTTGTAATTATCAAAGTCTATACATACATATATACATATTTGAAACAATTAGAAGAATTTTTAAAATTAAGAAAGTAACAAAAAAAATTAATTTTGAAATAAAACACAGCACAAAATTATGCAGACATTATAACGTTCATACATATATACCATGCACATCGGTAACTTTTGTTCAAATGGTCAGTATACATTACAACTCGAAATTAAAATATCGAATTTTATCATTTGAACAAAGTATACACAAATAGGTATAAAATGAAAGAAAATCTTCCCCAATTCAATATCATTTGAAAATATGTTCTTACAAAAAAAAATACAATATTTTTAACTTTCTTATGTTGTTGCTTTTTTTTCCCATTTCATTTGATTCTTTTTTTATTTCTTTACATTTAGGTTGTTGTTTTTTTCATTTAGCCTGTTTTTTTTTTTTTTTAAAGACTGTTGTAAAAGATTGCTAGAGTGCCTAAAGGACTACGAATTCTTCCTCTTTGTATATTTGGCATCAAATTAATATGCTATAAGTTTTATCACGTACGATATTTTCTGTACATCATACGATTTTATGTTCCACATGAATATGTATAATATATAAAGATATACATATGCATATATATATGTATATACATTTTCATTTATTTAATAGTATATTCACGTATATTTTATATATACATACATACATACATTATATTGTGTACGTTTATAAATATATATTTTATACATGTAATGTCTTTAAGAGCGAAATGATAAAGAACTGTGATCCCCATATAACGTATATGTATGTGAATGTAGCAAATATATGTGTGTGTAAATATAAATAGAAATATGTATATGATTTGAATTGGATATGTACACGCTTTTCGCTTTCTCTCTGCCAATCAATATTCTGACAAACGTTTTTTGAATACTAAGTAGTTTCAATTCCATTGACTTGTTACTAAAACCAGCAGCAGGATAACCAAACCATATATCTTGAGGAACATATTACATATTTACGTATATGCCATATAATATAACATAATATACATATATGTATGTACGTGCGTAAACGTATATATACAACATATCATAGATACGTATCTATACATATATTCATATGTACATATTGTACATACATATGTATGATGTGTGTATAAAATATGATTGTGATTCTATAATCTTCACTTTGAATATATAGTTTTTCTGTAAACATTGAAATTACAGCATTCTTTTTTTCATTGGATTTTCAGTACATACATTAAAAGTGTACTATATGTGATTGTATATGAATTGATTATATACTAGATATAACAATAATAAGTTTCATTTTTTTAATGTTTCCCTATTTTTGCCTATACATACACAAAAATCAATAAAATCGATTTAAATAAAAAGGAACAACCAAAACATCATCGAATTTTTATGTACTGGATTTTTTAAATTTTCAATAAAATACTTTGATTTTCATTGAAAAAGTTATACGAGTATATCTAAAATAAATTATTAATTAAATTTTTTTTTTTTTAAATTATGGGTATAGATTTGGAAGTATTTTGTATTGCTTGTTTTATATTATCAGCTGTTTGTTGTAATAAATCATGAAAAATCAAAATATGTCTGTACGCATAAATGTACCATATATCATGCATGTTAAATGAAATATCAGTTTGATTTTCAATGAGTTTCGAAATGTCAAAAAAAATTTGTAGTGATACGATATGATTACACTGTTCTAATACAACTGTAATAGAACGTATTGATACGTTGTATCAGTTGTATCCAATGTGCATTATTTTTACTTTGTTGCTGAATTTTTTTCTGCTTATTTGATAAATTATTTTTTATTTTTTTTTAAATATTTAATTAAAAATTTTTATTCAAATTTTTTTTTTATTTTCATTAATTACGACTTTTGTTGATTTCGAAGTTTTGACATTTATTTATCCACAAAATTTTGAATGGATTATCCGTTTAAGCATACCCATGCGTTTCGAAATTCTTGATAATGCATCCATTTAAGTCTTGGACATTTTAGAAGTTGTTACAATTGTATTAATACGGTATGAATACGTTTCGAAACTCATCATTTAACACATTCAACTTAAATTTTATTTAAATTAACTAAAACTTTGTAAACTCGAAGATAATAAATAACTTCTCTTCAACACATTTCTCAATATCAAAAGTTTTTATTTATATATCTATTCTAAAAACTCTTTATTTTATTTTTTTGTTGTTGTTGTATTTATTCCAATTTTCTCTATTATATGTAACTTTATTTTCATTTTATTCTGTTGTATTACAAAATTAGCATAACCGTGACAAAAATGTGTTGTTAAAAACAAAACAAAATTATATTAATCATTTAATTTACCCTTTAAAATTCCTTGTCTTTAGGTAAATTATCACCTAAACACACATTATGCACTTATATACTATGTATATGCAGTATATAGTAACCCTTTTTATGTATTATATATAGGTAACAATTATATTCAAATGATGATGTTAACTACAAACATCAACGAAGTGAAGAATTTTCAAATCCTTTGGGATTTTTACATTCGTCATAAGATCCTATTTTAACTGCAACAATTTGTTAAAACTACAGTTATTGTGTAAGTGTAGTCAATCGGTTAGTTATTTCTATAGATACATATATGTAAATAGGGTGCTAAAACAAGTCGATGTTTTACATTTTGTGTATAATGTGTAGGACAGGGGTATATATGTGGGGTACGTGTACATATGTATGTATGAAAATATGTAACGTATACATATAAAAATTTATAATTATAAATTTGTACGTATACGATATGGGTACAAAAATGTATGAATATATGTAATGTATTTTTTTATTGCTCGAATGAAAATATAGTGGGTGGTGTTCATTCATACCCTAGTCGTATTCGTACAATACATGCATATATGTATGTATAGACACGAATGTGTGGAGTGAGAACATTTGAATAAAAGAAAGTATACTTAGTAAATGTCGGAGGAGCATAATGGCATAACAACGATATACAATAATGCTGCAACCATGATAACATTAGGTTATTTAATAAAAGGTTAATATAACATTAGAAAGGGTTGCATTTTGCAATGTTTTAATGTTTGTGTTATTTTTCATAAAAATTATGATCCATATTAAAAATTTGCAAAATATTTGAAAAATCGTTGTATTTATACTTCACAAACTGTAAATAAATTAAATGTTGAAGACAAAAAGTTTGATGTAAAATAGTCATCGCAGTTGCAAAAATGAATGCCATGATTACTCTGCGAACAGATTGATTAGTCTTAGATGCAGTGTTAATGTAGTGTTAATTATTGAACGCATCTAATATTACTTCGGATTTTGTAAAATCAACATACATATGTATGTACACCGTTTTTTATATATTGTAAGGTTTCGTTAAGGGTTTTAAATTTCAAGTAATAATTGTAGATTTAAAAACTGCAATTTTTTTATTTAAAAAATTCTATATTTATTGTTAGAATATGAAATGTTAATGTTCGAAATACACGAGCTAGTGTATTTTTTATTCAGGCACATATCGTTACACATATACCCATATTACATTTTATTTTTATTGTTCTTGTAAATTTAAAAATTGTAACAGAAATGTAGTGCTAAAAATTGCATAAATCTTCAAAATAATGTTATAATTATTATCGCACCAATTATGTACACATGTATATACGTATGTGTGTATACATTGCCCAAAGAGCATTATATTACGAAAGTTTCGTTCAACAATTCTTTTATTTAACCATTTATAGAACATGAGGTCCTTTAACGATAGATGCGCTTCTGATGTTCATACATATGAATTTAAAGCAAATTTTAGTCTCAATAATTATACATATGTGCATATATGCATAAAGATTAGTAAATTTTTGTATACACATATATATGTGTGTGTATACATAACTAACTTCATTTTCGCATGTTTCAAGGACATCATGTATTTAATATTCAGGTTTAATGCTGTACATAAATTTTATTCCACTTTAAATGAGATGACAAAATTACATTGCTTACAATTTTATCGTATAACATTTACACATGCATATGTACAATATGTGGAATAATCATATACATATAAATATGTACTTACAAACTTTCATACGTATACAAACAGACATGAATTCAGTTATCCTAATGTAAACGTTATATGTTAAAAGCCTGTTTTTGTTACTTTTACAAATTTCCGTATAATGTTAATAATGTATGCGTGTAACGTTGTCACGATCTAGTAAATTTTTGTGGTCGAGTTCTTTCGGATATATCTTTCAAGTCCTGACCGCTTCCAAAAATTTAAGTTCTAAATATTTCATTTTATGTACATAAATATGTATGTATACACTATATATGTATTGTATGTATGAATATTACAAAAATTTTGTGAATGCCTCGTAAGTATGCAACATGTATCACACATACAATATTTATTTTCGTCTGTATATTTTTCTTTTTCAGAAATCTCATACTCCTTTATTTTACCTTTTCTACATTTCACTTTCTATTCAAAAATTTTTGTACACATATGCTAAATCTATTATTACCACTTTGTAGCCCCTATTTCCACGTTATTTGTGTTGTACATACATATACATAGATATTGTTGTAGGATATACTGTCTTATGACTCGATAAAAAAAACTTATATAATATGTATGAAAGCTCACTAAAGTCATTGACTGCATTACAAAATGGCGGTGTACCAAGCTTTTACGGTTATACATTTATATGCATCCGTATGTATCAATATATGTAGGTATGATGTATATTTTTCATTCGCTTTTTTTTTGGATGGTATACGTTTATAGTACAGATTTAATGCATTCATGTTTTTTGTATTGGGGAGACTTTATTTTTCTGTTGCATTTAATTTATTGCAAGTGAAGATAAAAATTGTATGTTTTTATTACATAAAAATATTGAATAATGGAAATAATGTATACAGAGATTTTTTTTTCAAATAGATAGGATGTAGTACGTGGTGCTGGTAAGCACTAAACATTAACAAAATATTGAAAGAGTATTTTCTACTCGTACTTAGACCTCGAGTATAGGAATAATTTAAAATTTTGTTTTATTTTTTTTTTTTAGAAAGGTCATTCAAGGATCATATTTTCGAAATCTATACCATACGAGTTTACAATAATAAGAGAACAATAAACACCCTGTATGAAAACATAATTACGACATTGTGTACATAAATATTCAAATTTATACATATGTATACGCATAAAAAAACCGAGGAAATTATTTTCTTGAAATGATTGATCATTTTAAAAAGCTTATAAGGACTCAAATTTAAACTTACACGAACATAAAAAGGCCTGTCTCGCCATCTTGTAAATCACTAACTTATGTACATACATATATCACTTAATTTATAAAATACTTTTAATGTGTGTGTACTTGTATGTATATGAACGTATTATAGATAAAAAGAAAAAAAATACATAAAATAAATACGTATGTAAAGTAATAAAATTTCGCATATATGATAAGATATTTAAAAAAATATATGCAAATACGTGTGTACCTATTTTCGTTAGTCGCTGAATTTTCTACAAATCAGTAAATAGCGTAATAATGGAATCAAGAAAACAAAGCATAAAGAAGAAAATAAAAGATGGATAATCATAGTATCGAAAAAAATACATGATTTCAAAGAAAAAAATAAAATAATATTTAAAATAAAAAACAAAATAAAAGATAGGAGCGAAAAAAAAACAAAATTAAAAGCAAACTGTTCTGTATACCCCTTAAGAATCTAAATAAAATGAAAATATATAATAAAAACCAGAAAATAGAGACAAAGAGAGGAAAATCTTGACAGAAAATGGAAAATGAATGGATGTTGTATATTTAAAAAATAGATAAAAAAGTAGAATAACTAAAACAAAATAAAAATAAATTTCATTATAAATTTTTGGTTTCCTTTTAAAATTTGAGCAACACCAAATTCTTGCTCTGGACTACAAGCTCTGAAAAGACCATAAAACATTGATAATGCAAAACACTATCCATGCACATCTACTGAAATATATACGTATGATACAGTGTATATAACATCTATATATTTAGAAGCTTGTACATTTTGCTTATACAGACGTATATAAAGGCGTATACATATTTACTTGAAAAACAAAAGAGCATATATAATAATAAAATACAAACAAAACAATAATTAAATATAACACGAAAATTGTATGGAAATTATTAAAATAAAAAGTGGAGAAATAAAAAGAAAAAAAAAACAGGACAAAATGTTTAAACTTTGAATTACATGAGTGTATTACATCACTATACAAGTATATAACTGAAGTTGAATACATGAATATAATATGTTTACTTTGAAAATGCGCAGGACACGTTGCATAGCAACATTCCATAGTATACAGTTTTATAATATTGTTTGCGCGCATTTTGAAAAATTTGAAAAAATCGAAAAGGATACAAAATTTTTGATACACACACTAAGTTATATATAAAAGTGTATTTGAATGTGTTTGTGTATATCCGTTTTTTAAATGTGTACATACTTTCAGATATATGTACAATATTTGTATGCAATAATGCGAATACAATATAGAAATGATTGCCATTCTTGTAATTCCTTATGAAATTGTAACTGTTTTGATATAAATACAAATTTTAAATATTTCAGAGTCTTACATAATTCTGTGTTCTTCATTTTGTTATACATACTTAGACATACTATAGATTGTAAAATTACGTTTACACTCAATTTTCACGAACGATAATTTTTATTTTTATTTTTAAATTTTTCTCATTTGTCTGATTCTTATAATTTTGTATATGCAGATACGTTAAGACCCCCCAATGAAGAACTATGAAACTACCGAAGGACAATTATTGAAAATATAATTATAAATATCAAGGAATAAGATTTGGTCCTTACAGTACTCAACTCAATACAATGTCATTGAGTAATAAAGGTACATACAATCTATATTTATTTTAATCAAATTTTTATTTCATTTCTTAAAGAATTAAAAAAGAATAAATTATTTTCTTCCTTTTCTTTTTTTTATAGCCAGTATCCGCATTTACTAGATTTATCAACAAATCCATCTACATTTTAAAATTTCTGAATTTATGAAAAAAATTAGACTTGATTTTGACAATGAACTTCAGAAAACTTAAAAATATCTAAGGATTTGCCAAAATTTTCAATATGTGTCATTCAAACAAAAAAAAAAAAAAATGAAAAACTCATGCATTTTTACATTCCTTTTGATTCTTCGCAATGTTTACAAACTTTTTCACAACTAATAAATTTTAAAGGAATATAAAATAAGTTGATATGAATATAAACTAGCAAAAATCGTATACTTTTAGAAAAGTTTCCCATACAAATCAACTATATTTTACCACTTTACTTGTTTTTTCTATACCTACTTAATTTATACCATTTCCAAAAAAAAAATACTGTCAAAATAACATATTTCCGATATTTAAAAATATTTTTTTTTTGGTATATATACATGAAAATATGATATTTATCTAAGGTTCATTTTTTTAAACATATAGTCACTTGTACTGAAAATGGATATTTTTCTTTGATTGCCAGTTTTCTGTGTTTAGAGATGAAAACAACATAATTTTTTTTTTGCTTTTCAAGAATATACATGACTATGCTAAAAAAATGAACTGTAAATACATATGTACAAATATTTAAGTATGTAAACCCAGTGTTTATGCTATGCATGAAAATATGCTATTATATATGAAAATTTTACAATAATAAAAAATAAATAAAATCTATTTAGGTACAGATATAAAAACGCAACATTTTATTGTACCAGGTTGATTGTGTGTACCAACATTAGTTTAAACGAATGGATGTACATACGTACGTAATAAAAAATATCTATAAATATAAGCATAAATAATAAGTAAATTTATTGAGTATCATAATTCGACATCAAATTGTAAATATGTACATATACATAGTATGTATAGTTTACGTGATTTATGGCTTAATAGATACTATGTAGCGTGTACTTTTTTTTTATTTATTGACAAAATCATGTTTACGCTGTTTTTTAAAAAAAAAAAAAAAATACCAAAAAAATAAAACAAACAGTCATCTGTGACCACATATCACACCCCCTATTTTTCATTCGTTTTTTTTGTTTTTTGTCGTGTATTTTATTATACAGTTAACTGTCTGGTACACGCATTTGTGTGTGTATATAGTCCTTTAAAACTATATACATATAAGAAAACTTTTCTTCCATATTTTTTTTAAATCGAATACATAATTGAAATCTGATTTTATTTGATCGAAATACAAATCTAAAATACAGTATTACATACTTCAACTTTATGAAATTGTTGACAGCCCCTTTTGTTTTTATTGTAAATAATTTATTGAATCTAAAAATACGACAAAAAAAAAACAATAAAGGCATTTTCTGCTATGATTTACGAATCAAAATAAAAACTTTTTTAAACTTATAAACGATGCAAAATTTATTAATAATTGTGTTATTTACTGACAGTGAAAATATTTGTTTTTCCGTTTACTAAAATATACTTGTATTAGGTATATGTATATATAAACCAAATCGCATGTTAAAGTCTGAACATGTATTATATGCATAAATTTATGTAGGGTGCCACAAATTATATGGATCGCATGTTTGTATAGGCAGAAGAAAACTGTAGGGAAGGCCAGTTCAGATATATGTATATTTATTCAACTTTTAGAGGGTATACTAAATATACATAGTCTGAAAACCTAAAATGATCAGACATATAAAGTATTACGTAATATAACGAAAAATATCCTTTAAATTAAATCACATTATTATGTTCCCGAAAATTTTTAGTTCATCATATCTCATTTAGCTTATGAATTTTAGGGGGATTAAACTGACCTTTATTTTGAGACGTTTGGTTTATATACAATTTCTTGCTCATTTTTAGGCCATAAATACTTTCAAATTACTTAATCTGGAATACCCTACATGCCATACTTTTTTCTAAATTTTTTTACGATGAATTATGAAGTACATACACGTATGCTTTATATACACAACATGATTTAAAAAGAAGGTTATTTTAATAATGAGAAAATGTAAGTACTACTGTAAAAAAAATCATTTTTGTTTGTCTATACGATTCATGCTTGTAATAATGATGAAAAAATGAGCAATAAAAGTAATTGGAATTGATTTTTTCTTCTTCTTTTTTATTGTATGTCCTATAATTGTGAAGCTTTGAAGGAATTGTTTTTTACTTATGAAAACTTTAAGGATTATGGTAATATTGCTCTTGAAACATTTTTAGTTAGATGCTGTTTATATAGTTAAAAGACAAAATAATATAGCTAAAACGTTTGAAATGTTTATAACTTTAAAATTTAAACTCAACTAATTATACATACATATTTACAATTACAATACAAACAAGTGACATAAACACATAGAACCTCACTTTTCAGTTATAAACATAGAAAAATTTTTTATATCTTTTACTTTAAAAAATAGAAAAAAGAAAAGCGAAAACATAAACGTCAAATTCAAAACAAAGCAAAATGTATTTGGGTCAGAAAAAAATTTTTTTGCAAAATGATCGATCACAATATAAAATAAACATTGTGTACGTATTTTGTACGCACTATAAAAAAAGTAAACAAAACATGTACGAAACAAATAAAAAAAAAGAAGTAAAATGTAAGTACACGTACATATGTATATGTATGCAGGATGTTTTACAGTTTTTTGATCCTTTTCCGAATGTGTAGCTTTTCCAAAATATTCTTTTAAATAAAAATGTTAACAATCAGAAATGAAGTAAAAGCAAAATAATAAAAAGATCCTTTGATACGTTATTCCTCCTCCTTCATCCTAAAATTTATTATCTATTTTATTTTGTATCGCAATATTTGATACACCTTGTGTCTACGCTATTTTTTTTTAGTGCAAAAATTATGTAGATATACATATTTTATACATTTGCATATATACATGCATGGGTATGTGTTTATGTTGCTGTTATAAATGGATAAATACACAATTGAATCGCCTTTTCTCTCAGCGCATTATTTTCACAAATAATGTAAAAAAATTTTTTCTTCCTTGTTTTATCCTTTCTTTAATGGTCTACTTACACCTTTTATCATACGCTCTTTCACGTATGTACATATATTTACATATACATATGTATTTATATTTATGATGTACTCCTATTTTCGTAAATTTTGCTATATGTAGTACATCCATACATACATACAATATATATATACATATGTAAATAGGATACCATATGGCTACATTAAATGTATGTATGTATATAATATTATGTATGCATGTGTGGTTGTACGTATTGTTCGCAAAAATATACGCTAACATTTTGTGTTACACAAAATATCAGTAAAGTTTACACCTTACATACAGGACACATTGATAAGCCTACATACATAGATATGTAATATGTAATATGTACATATAGATACTAGGTATATACATATGTACTATGTACATAAAATGATCGAAACATAATATTGAAGTACGTTTTATTTCTTTCTTTTGTTGTTGTTTGATTAGCTGCAGAATTCCATTTTTTTTTTGTTTTTGTTTCAATCAAAGTTTTCATGATATGGTTATATACATATAGTATATACTAATCCATAATAAATATGATGTATATGTAATGTATGTAAGTATATACATACTTATGTATGTACATTCATACATGTACCTATGTAATTTCAATGTAAGAGCTTGCGTAATGAATATTTGCATAATTTAGCGTTAAACCGGTATTTGTAGTGTATACACATACATATGTACATATGTACGTATTTGATCGTGTATATAGGTATGTAGAGAATAAATAATAGATAAAATATATTTATATACATAGGTATGTACATATACATATGTACTTGTATGAATAGAAACATAAATCAGACCATCATGTTATTTTACATACATACATACATGTACGTTTGTTGTAGAGACATTGGTAGAGATATGTAAATATCGCTATTTGAATCTTTTTATTACAACCCTATAAGAATCTTTATATAGGCCTCCTGTGTATTATGTATACATAGATGTATACACACACGTGTCTGCGCACATACACATACATACATATGTAAAATGTAAATATAAATATAGAAAAAAAAATCATATGGATGCATGTCTGTTGTAAAATATCAGCACCAGCTTAACTTACTTTCAAACAGAAAGGATTATTTGTTGATAAATTCGCAATCAATCAAGATGCAAATACTAACAGGATACCATCGCATATACTACTATACATATGTACATATGTACCTACATATACACGGATATGTTTTTAAAAGAATATTACATAAGATGCAGGGTGATTCGTTTAACTGAAATATCTAAATAATATCTCGATTTTGGAAATTAAAATTTAATAAATTAATGATATTAACATTATGATAAAACAAATTGATAAATAATATTCAAATATTTTTTATATTTCTTAATTTAGGTGATCCAGGATCCAGGCACCGCAGAATGACACACCTTGTAAACTAATTCCATCATGATACAGTGTGTACAAATAATTTTAAAGTTTTTTATTTTTGCACGTTTTATTTATATTGATGATCTTTTCGTATTGAAATTACGTGTACATCTTCCTTTATAGGCAGCTATAGATTTCCTTTTATATATAGGTACCTATATGTATTATGTATATGTACACAATATTTCTGTTTTTTATGCGCATAATTTTTTTAAAAAAATTTCAAGAATATTTGTATACATTAAACTTATTAAATACACGAAATACTAATATTTATGTATACCTATACATATTAGGTAGGAAGTGAATATATGTAGGTACCTATGTAGTAGGTACATAATGTTTTTGTACTTTGATAGGAATCACAGACAAAATACCTATGCGATATGTTTTTTATATTATACAATTTGTAAACATTCTGTAACATTTACATCAAAATTGTAAAGAAGTAAAATAGATACATTTTTAGTAATTTTTTTTTATTTTTTAGTAGTTTTTTTTTTCTGTTCTCAAACACTTTCTTACTAACAATACAATTTGATTTTTTGAAAAATTTCGAAAGAAAAATTTGAAAATAATTTTGCCTTACTCCTCTTCCTGTCTGATGAATATGGTGTAGTGATATTCTAGTGATCTTAAAAATATCTGATGAATATAACTTGGATTGATGAATAGGGCCATTAATTACACTTTATTTTGAAATAAGTATACATATGTATGTACATATACATATGTGTAATATACCATGTGAAATATACATATACATATACACATATAAGATATGCTACAAAACTTAGTACTTAAATACCTATGATTAACCAAAAAGAAAAAGCTTGTGAGAGTCATGTTAAAGCAAACTTTTTTTTTATTATTTTAAATTGAATCTAAAATTTATAAAATTTACTAATTAATTAATTGATAATTATCTACCTATACCTACATTTTACACATTTATTCGTATATAAAAATCAAATATGTATAGGTACCTACTTAACACATGAGTGGGGTAATAATTCGAATTATTAAAATGTTTACTCAAAGTAACACTGTCAAAATAAATTAAATCCCTACAATCTACATAAATGATGAAGATAATTGCATACGTAAGTTAATATTTGAGACCGAAAAAAATTTTGTAAAATACGTAGCTACTTACCTAACTTTTTTTTTTTTTTGTTCAGTGTTTTGGGAAAATTTCGATAATTATTCGTGTAGGTATTATACATGAATTTATTCAGTAGTGTCATGTAAAGCCCAATTAATGTTACAATTGATTATAAAATTTAAATTTTAATTCGTTCAAAATCACAGTATGTTGGACACACATTTTATTTGTAGGTTCATCTATAGGTATTGTGTACGTGTGATTCATGAGAATTAACTGAGATGTATGTAGATAGGTAGGTAGGTATATTGGATGGGATGTATTAAAAATTTTCATATTTTTTAAAACATTTAAATCATAAGGATAGGTAGGTATTTATGATTTTTAAATCGGCATTAATGAATTTATTGCATCGATAATGAATTAATTAAAATTTATTTGGATCAATTATTGTATCTAGGTACCTATGCGTAAACAAAAACAATTTGAATATTTCAAGTCATGTATTAGGTATATGACTATGGTAGGTACCACTTGAAGGACCTATTTCATGCAAATTGAATCTGTACATTTTGTAACATGCATATCCACATAGGTACATACCTACACATGTATGTACATGTATGTATGTACATAATTTATTCAACGACAGATTCAAATAAAAATGAAAAGTTCCTTAAATTTTATTTTCAAAAGAAATCAATGTCACTTTAATAAGTTCTTAAACAATTTTTTTGCCCGTAAAAAATGAAATGCATGTCTATACCTTTTATGTTTGATTTTTTATTTTACTAAAGTAGGTATATGTACATATGTATGTATGTAGATATAGTGGAAAATATAGAGACATCTGTAGTTGCCAAGTTAAAAAAAAAAAAGAAGAAGCCATTTTGCTATTATCGCTTCCCACTATTACTTTTCATTCAATTCAATTTTCTTTTCATTTTCTTTTTTTCTTCAATTTCGATTTTGCGCAGGTACGCCTTCAATATTCACTCACACTACTACTTCGAATCACCGATATACGTTTATATATACATCAAGTTATTGAATAACTTTATCTATCTCGTTTTATCTTTAAAAACTATAATTGCATTTGTTTTTATCTTTCCAGTCATTTTTATTTTAAAATCCAATGCCTAAAAATCTTAAAAAACATTTGTGTTGGAAATTATAAGCACCACCTGTTCTCACACCACTATACATAAAATTTTCATTGACGTTCGATATGAAGTTGTTCTGAACTTCAGAGATAACTTTGACTTTAATTTAAAGTAGACGTTTTGTACGTACACATGTACATTGCATAATTTATTTAAAAAAAATTCTTATACCTAATATATGTACATATAAGTATGTAGGTATGTAGAAGTAGATACCTAGGTACTTTTGTGTACACTTGATAATGCACCCATTTATGTAGCTTATCTTATCAGTACTGGACTGGTATAACAATTAGCGTTTTTTGTAATTTTTTTACAACATTATAAGATGGAAATCTTCGTTATCCAATAATTTTATTTTTTTTTTTAACATTTTAACAAAACTTTGCAAAAATTTGTAAATGTGAAATTATACACACGTACTCATAAGTGCAGCTGAATACATATAATTTTAGGTATAATACAAAATGTGTAATGGGTTATGTATATGTCTGATGTGAGGATACTAACGCATGTAAATATATAGGTACCTATGCATGTCAACAAGATCAATATGTTTTGTTCATTGATCGCGACAACTTCAAATGGATACCTATTTAAGTTATTAAGTAAGTACCTATATGTATATATATACATATGTATCTAGGTATGTACTGAATTTAATAATTTTTATGTTTACTTTCGTTTTTCTACTATTAATTAATATTCACGTAAATTGTACACAACCGACAACACATATAAGTTTAAAAGGTTGTAACAAAAAGTATATATAGGTATCTAGTTGCATCTTATTTAACCTTAAATGCACTTTTCAGACCATCTTCATTATCTAATACTATTCCACATACATATATATACATACATACGTTCTGACGTACCCATACTTATTCACATGTACACACATCTAATCATAACGTAATACCTAGGTATATGGTAATAATGTACACATCATTTTATGCACACGTCGACCGTTATCCGACATAATTGTACCTATACTGGATTTTATAAATTATTTAATTTTCAGTTGAAAAAGAAATATGAATTCTTGTGATAAATTATAGGTAAATGCAGTAACGAAGAAGTTGGACTAGACTAGACTAGACATTACCACAGCTTTAACATAAACAATTTAAAATACGTACATACATAGGTAGATACATACCTATTATGTGTGTATATTACTTAACTTTCTTATGAGAAACGTAAATATAGAATTTTGTAGTGGAATTTTTAATGAACGCGCGAATACGATAATTGAATGAATGAATAAATTTGTGACTAACATACATATGTACCTACAATACCTATATTTTATTAATTAATTTTCATAACAATGAATTGATTTTGTATTCCATATTGGTACGCTTTCTGTTTCTGCATTAAACTATAAATATCAGATATGACCAAAAGAGAAAAAAATAATTTACAAATTAAAATGGGAATTGGGTTTAACAGAATAATTGGGCCAACACCTGAACTAAAAAAAAAATAAATTAATTAAAAATAATTTAAATAAAATAAATGAAAAGGTATACATACACTAACAGCCTTTTTTAAGTCCCGCAAATCAACAATTGAACTAAGTATCTAACTCCTTGCTTTTTGCTTTGCAAATGTATATAGGCTACAGATACAAGCATACCTATACCTATTTACCCGCAAATTCCGATTCGAATATAACTAAATGTGTAGACATGTATGTTCGTAATTATAATAAATAATTGAAATTTGCAAGTCAAAATTTTTTAAGCTTAAAAAACATACAAATATCTATACTCAATAAAAATTCATATATGCAAAAACATATCTTCATATATGTATGTATGTATAAGCGAAGTAACAAGGTCACTGACATAAACATAAAACCTGCACAAAAATAAACATAAAAAAATTTACGAGTACATTTATGTGCTATCGATACTATACAATACACACAAATATACTATATGTTCAATATACATACATCCACATATATGCGCTAATAAAATTAGTTTGAATATTTGTGTATAATTTTTACAGAGTGTATAATTTTTTTTTGTGCACAATAATGATAAAACTCCGGATAAAATTAATTGTAAACAAATTATTCAACACAATACTAACAACAAATTAATGCATATTATTGTGGAAGTCGAAGATATTTTACATGTGTATGTGTATATTAAAGTTGAATTTTGTGGATTAGACTTGAAGTTTCTTTTGCACATGCTTTTATATTAATGATCTTTCGTTACGTTTCTTCAGTACTTACATTTGTACATACATATATTACCTGTACTGTACATTAATATATCGTATGTGAGACATCAAGACTGTTTTTAAATTTTATGTAATACTCGGTAACACTCTTAATTTTTTCTATGGATTCAAATGTGATTGCATTATACATAACTTTATGACTGCATATAATGTTTGAATTATTGAATTAATTGACTGATTTATCATTGAAATATTAACATATAAATACATATGTAAATATCTGAAAAAATAAAAAATTATTTAAAATTAATTTAATTTCTCATTTCTATACTATATACCTATATGATGAAGGCAAACTAAAATATGTAGTTCGTAATCTTTAGTAAAACAAAATAAAAATAATAATCAAACGAGCTCATCCATCATGCATGTACATATGTAAAAGGTTGCTCAATTTCATCAACAGATCCTTAAACAACGGAACAAAATTAAAGAAATTGACTTATTAATGAAAACAGCTGTAATACGAATTAAGGACAAGAGTAATAAAAAGGATACACATAAAAATACAAAATAATTTTTATTATTAAAATTTTATTTATTAAATTTGAATTTTATTTATTTATACATTTTTTTAACGAATTTACATATAATGGGAAATTTTCACCTAAACACACATATGTATGTACATGTATTAATGTTTGGCCTTATATATAGCCCCTTGTTCATTCTTCTAAATAAAAAATTTTACAAAAGGATTTTATTCGAAACAGAATATCTCCCCTTTTGCAACTATATAGAATCTATAGATATTTATATTTTGATTTAGGGGAGATCCTTTAGGGGAGATTGAATTGGGGAAAGAACAAAATTGTAAGAATAATATGGTGAATACTGTTCACTAAATAGATGGCAGCAATAAAACAAATTCGCATATAGGTACAAAGTAATTCAAACAATTTTTAAAATAAATTAAAATATGTAAAAATAATTCAAAAATTAAAACAAAAAAAAAAATGGAAAAATAATGTCAAGGTCAAATCAAATATGTAGGTACGAATTATAAATTATAATCATTAACTATATAATTAATCGATTCGATTTTTTATTTCTATAAAAGGGGATATGATTATTTTTAAATTATTTATGCGTGTGTTTAAACTGCCAAAATTAAACTGTAAAATTGATGCGTTGTATTTTAATTTCGAACATCGTTAAATTAAAATATGAAAATTTAGTCACAAATATAAGAATAAGACATTTTGGACATTTTTAAAATATTTTATTAACCAATTAGATATTTGGAAAATAATGAATTTGGTTTAAAATGTAATTTTTATGTTACTATTGGTGTCTATGTACTCTGAATATTTGTGCAGTCATTTGTAACTTTAATGTTATAAATATGTACATACCTACATATATGATGGAAAGACTGTATATAATTTGAACTCTGGAACGTACTGAAAAAAAAAAAAACATATTATTTATTGTTTATATATACGCTACAGTAATACAGCATAATTACAGCATGAGTTCACAAAAATAATTACATTGCACTATTTTTTATTTTCTTTTTTTTTTTTTTAAAGAAAAATAGGTATCTTACAAATGGAAAAAAAGATATCACGGTGTATGACACCTAGGTTATATATTTTTCTGTTTTTTTTTTTTTTTTTCGTTTTGTTGAAAACTATGTCTATCAACAGAACGTCATTTAATTTACCGCTGACTCTTGTGATGATTTTTTTTTCTAATTTCTTTTCGTTTGTTTTTTTTTTTACAAATTTTCAGATGGGTAACCATGTGGAAATCAAAATGGTTATAAAAAGCACGCAATGGGAAGTACGGTCATATGACAAAGGTGCCATGTACATATATCCTATATATATAGTGTAGCAAGTACACGTATTTTGTGGTAAATAGCCAGGTATACATATGTATACATGTAGAACTGTTTTTGATTATACAATAAATAAGAGATGATCAGATAAGTAGGTAGGTTTATGTTTTTTTTTTTTCGGTTTCAGTCATTAAAACACTAATATTTGTTGATATGTATATAAGTATAATATGTGTGCAGTTGCATATACCCCGCACACACAAGTATATACCGATATAAGAAAACAGAAGTACCCTATTTCTATTGGATTGGATTCAGTTAGTTTCCGACAAAAAAAATAATTACCAAGGTTAATTAAAACTAAAGGATATAAGTAATTTTTTTTAATTTTTCCAAAAATATTACTTTTTTCGAAAATATCAAAAATTAATCGGTATTTGTAGTGCTATAAATTTTATTTAAAATTTGGCAACTAGGCCAATGTCATTGTTTAATTAATTACAAGTTCAATTTTGGCTTAATTTTCTTTTTTGTTCAAAAAACAAAATTTAATTTATTTTAAATTTGAAAGAAAAAAAATTTGAGAGAAACAAAATCTTTATGAACAAATGTCTAAGATGAATCCTTTAAGAAAGTGTAGCCAAATTGAATGCATCAATTTATTCATGTGATATTTTGTAAATTATAATTTTAGTCTTATTATTCAAAATATACAGTACATAAATTATTATAATTTGCCCCTAATAACCTGTAGGAACATTCATAACTAAACTGTACTAATAGTTAGTTCGAAAGTCTCTTATTTTCACACGTATAAGGACGCACTTATGTGTATTCATATATATTTTACTTTCTTTAATAACGATTTTCGAGAGTAAAGGACATATTGTACATACATACAAATATGAAATGAAATGTGACTGCTTTTACTTTACGTTAATAAATTCCTTTTATTTTACAGTTCAATGCTAAATACGTACGTTTACAATAAACAAAATATATTTATACGTACATGATTAAATTTTCTTAAAATAAAGAAAATAAAGTAATTGTGTTTAGACAGAAAAAAAAATTTATCTCCTGTATTTTTTTTTTCTTTATTATATAGGTTTCATATATGTACACATTATATCATCACCCATTACCACCCTATATTTAGCGATATATCACATACGAATGAAAATTTTTTTTTAAATCACTAGGTTTTCCTTTTTGATTTTTTTTTTCATTTAATAAAAAACAACTCATATACATAATATTAAATGAAAAACAGGAAGAATTATTCATGATGGCGTGCGTTCTCTTTTGTGATCCCACCTACATATTTCTTGTATGTTGTATAGCAAATTTTGCATTTTTTATTTATTTTTCTTTTTCTTAATATGTTCTAATGTATATACAATATTATGTATGTACGTACGAAAATTCTGACGCAATGTATCCTTGTGGTAGGTAGGTAAGTCATTTAAAAAATTGCAAAAATAAAAGGATACTTCTCAAGTAAAATTTGCATATACTCACATTAAATTTTCTAGTATATAATACATTGTATGTATACCGTGTATCTCACATATATACTATACGTATAATGTCTATAATATTCGTAGATTAGGTATACGTAAAATAAAGTACACAAAAGAAAAAGAAAAAACCAGAAAACTTTTTTCTTTTTTTTTTGCAAAATATTATGCGAAATGAAACAAAGAAAAAAATATTAAGAAAGAAAACATTAAATATAAATGTTAAATATTTATCCTATCTGTAATATACTCTGTATATAAATGACGAGAGATATATGCCAAGGAGGTGTATGCAATGTGTGTATGAATACGTACTTGAAATGGGTTGTATAAATACAATACAATGCGTTCTCTTGTATACATGTGTGTATGTTTGTAGGTGGTTTATTATAAGAATGATGACGATAACAATAATGAAAAATTTACTCAACCTTCGTTTCTACACATACTTACATGTTTGCATATGTCAGATATTGTTCATACAGAGAACGCTTATATGCATATTTTTATATTCCTATTTTTATGAACATTTACATATTATATATATTTTTTTATTAATAAATGACTTAAAATTGTTTTAAATGGAAAAAGAAAATGAGCCCAAGCTAAAAGAGATAAATAAATCTAAACATTATGAAAACTGAAGAAGATTTTTTTTTTCAAAAAGAAAAACGTAATGTGTAAATTAAAATTACGTACCTATGTATTACGTATGTATACGTGCAATTTTATGACAATAATTTGTACGTTATTTTTTTTTCATTATGTTGAATTATAAAATATTCTGTAATATTTCTCTTCAATTTCTAATTTTCTTTTAAGGTTTTTCTTTTTCTTTTTTTTTATAAAACCTCATTTTTATTTGCATATTCACTAAATACACATATATTTTTTTCCCCATTTTAATATTTAATAAGATTTTTTTTTACTTTATGCAAAATATATAATGTACATAGGTACGTACATAGAAGTGAGTTTATACATAAAAAGCAAAGTATAAGTGTTATCATTTTTCTTATGTCTCTTATGTGTTAAAAAAGATGATGTGCATAATTAGACAAAAAAAAAAAAAAAATTTAATTCAACTTTTTATTTCCGTTAGTGTTATGTTTAATTTCAAAATACAAAAGATTTGAATTTATATGACACCAAAATTTATTCATAGGATATCAAATGCAAATATGTATCAATTATACTGAATTAAGTATTGTCTCACCTTAATAAACCAAAAAGAAAAAAAAATTTATTCCAACTAAATTTTTTTAAATTTCGAAAATATATCACATAAATCATTTTAAATTTGTTGATTTAAAAAAATACTAGTCTTATGTACTTGTTCCTGAAGAGCAGAGAGACCAAGCGAAAGTTTGAAAGATCAAAGCTTAGATGATTCTAAATTTCTGAAATGAAGGGAAAAGGCTATAAACAAAAATGTCCGGAAGAGTATTCAAGTTCTAAAGCAAACCAACATCCTATTGAGAATAATAAAATTATCGGAATCTTACCTACTTGATTTCCCGCAACAAATAAATGAGCTGATCATTTTGAAAATGATCTAAAATCATATTTGAATAACTGGATCTTTACATATTTACAAAAAAAAAAAAATCTAGCGTGACCACCCAATTTTCAGGCGACTTTTAACAATGGATCTAAGCCACTTTTAAAATGACTTGAGTGTTGGCCTTATGGCCGGTAGTAATCCAGTACTCTATCTCCGGATCGGTACAATATTTTTTTAATATCAATCTGTAAACTAAAAGAATATTCTTAAATGTTTAATTTAATATTATTGACTATTTTTTAAGAGAAAAAAAAAAAAAAACAGTAAGAAAATATGATAATGAAAATAAAAAGGTTTCTGAACTGTCATCTGAAAAACGAAAAATATCTATTAAAAACAAAAAAAACGTAATAAAACAAACAAATAAAAATGACGATAGATACTTTCAAACAAAATTAAAATAATAATAAAGAAAAGAGAGAAAATAAATTTTTTTTTTTGTTCATTTTATGGTAATCATAATATTAATAGTTTGCAATAACGATATCTACATATATGTGTATGTACGTACATTCATATCATTATATCCCATTTATTATATTATTCGAGCATATATACAGGAATTTCACTAAAACGACATAAACAATTTCATATATAAAAATAAAATGTTGAATAATTCATTAGCCACTTTGCGG